>CAJQTU010000023.1:6272058-7526470 GCA_906901685.1 Desoria tigrina | reverse complement strand
GGTTGGTGAAGATGTTGAAGATTACCAAACTTGGGACCCCCAATCAGTGGAAGTCGAAGGTTTGTAAAACTATAGAGAATTTCAGCCCAGAAATTAAAACTCTTATAATATCATGAGAAACAACGACGTAACAATATCATATACAAAAAAATGTGTCGAATTATATCAATTAATTAGTATACTTTCCCTTTCCGTTAGACTAACTGATTTTATTGTGTCGAAGCTCCAAATATTATAACGTTTTAACCGACATTTCAAAAATGTTATATTTTTTTAGTGCCCGACAATTTGCAATTGCTTTTGTAAGAAAATTCTAATTTTCTAGAAGGTGTACAAATAAAAAATATCGAAAGGATCTGTGGTGTTAACTGCATGAATTTTTTGGCTTGAGTTGGACTAGAAATATTTTATATTCGAACTCAAAATTGGGGTCTTACAATTGAATAAACTCTGACTTTTACTGTTCCTTTCTTACTTTCAAGGGTTGCAATTGAAAGTGTCACAAAAGTATATATTATCCTCTAAAAAATCAAGTCACGATTTCTTCATGATGAGAAACTGTCTGTCCGTCTGTCCCTTAACGCTCTAACTTCCAAACGAGTGAAGTTTTTTTAAAACGGTTTTCAGATTTGAAACCTAAATAAAATAGATTTGCCTTGGTTTAAGTCAAATAAAAATTTGAAACTGTTGGTCACACCCCCTTTTTAACATTTAATTCTTAACTGTTTATTAGAACTGAATGCAGAAGATGAGGATGAAACAGAAGTAGATAGAAGGATGGACGGGAAGAAGAATCTTTTGGGAGATAAGCCCGTTGAAATCAGCATCTCTCCCGTTGATCCCAATGATTTTTCTTGTACGGGCCTTCCAAACGGGAAACCTCTGAATAAGAAGCCAAAGGACTGCCTCTCCTTCTATCTTTGTGTCAATGAAACGGCCTATCAAATCAACTGTCCAAAAATCCCAGACCAAACCTACTACAACCCGAAAGTACAGGCCTGTGATAATTCCGAACCCGATGTCTGCATTACGTTCCTCGAGTATTTGGACGACGGTGACGAGGGCGACGATAAAATTGACGGAGGAGAGATTTTCGACGAGAGGGACGAACTTTGAGTTGTGTCGAAAATTTAATGCAATTGAAATGAATAAACTCGATATGAAGTGCATTATTGTTGTTGTTTTCCTTTGATTTAGTTGTTCCATTAATCTGTGATATCGAAAACCCCTAAATAAATCCTCATCCAAACTTTGTTACACAAATTTTTGTGATTTCGCAATAAAGTATTCTGCAAAGGGAGATTGGCTTTATTCATATCATTTCTTGTATTTCTTCCAGTTCCTGATGATTTCCTGAGAATTTCATACCGTTTTTATACAAATTTTACATTTTCTGACAACTTCTGGCCATTTTCATAACGTAACCTAATGTCCTTATCCTCAGACGGAATATCCGATTCGAGATATTTCATGAGGTCGAGTATAAACATCATATAAACATTCATCAAGCTTTTGGCCAAACGGGCTGTGATTGTACCGGGTGTTTCCGTTCATTGTCCAGGTCTTTAAAATTAAAAATCTCAAAAAGTACTGCACCGATTTTAATTTGGTTTAATTTTTTGAAGCCCTGAAGGTCTAGAAGGATGAATGCAAAAGAAATTAGGAATTTAACTTTTTCATTGGATGACCCATGCGGGTTTTCATAAAAAATCAAAGACTTTACATGGGGAATATTCCTTAACAACGCCAAGCAACGATGAAAATTAAATCCAAAATTGAGATTTCTAATACTGAAAGAATAGAAAAAGTTTTAAAATTTTGATTGTTGCTATGCGTAATATCCCCCATGTAAAGTCTTTGATTTTTTATGAAAACCCGCATGGGTCATCCAATGAAAAAGTTAAATTCCTAATTTCTTCTGCATTCATCCTTCTAGACCTTCAGCTTTCCATAAAATCAAACCAAATTAAAATCGGTGAAGTACTTTTTGAGATTTTTAATTTTAAAGACCTGGACAATGAACGGAAACACCCTGTATTACAGCCTTCAGCCAGAAAAAAATGCAATTGTTGTCATGACCAACTCGAGTAAAAGTGAGTACAATACTTCGTCGAGTACGAAAACCTATTTTTTTTTTCAAAAATCCTGAATTTGCCCTGACCTGTTGAAGCTACCACTGCTAATTGTCAAGCGACATTGTGATTGGGACTGGAATTTGGAAGCAAATAGTTTCAGCTCAAGATGAAGATAATCGTTCTGGCTTCCTTTGTCTTCCTAGTGCTCATAATGCTGGGTGTTACTTCAGGTATCAAAAATATTAGAATCATTGAAATCCTATGAAACACTAATCTTGTAGTTAAATTAAAGTGTGCAAATCATTAATAAGGTCTGAAGTGCTACAGGTGCTTTAACTGTCCACCACATCCGGAGGGTGGCTACCTATTGCGCGATGCCTTAGAATGTCCAGGACCAGATGGTAATTAAGTTGTTTATTTCACTATTCAATTCGGAATATTCGGATGGAAATATAAAACCTACAGTGTGCAGTGTTATAATATAACACTGCACACTGTATTTTCTGACTCGGGCTTAGCCCGAGTCAGGATGCTTCAATTTGTCTGTATTTTAAACCTATTCCCTTGTCAACACTACTTTGCATGACCCCCACGGGTCTACCGATCAACCGATTTTTCCCACCTTCGAACTTAGCCTTTGCATTTGCAAAATCCACAAGTGTCCCAAATTTCAAGTCGATCTGTCCAGCCGTTTGGCCTCTAGCGTGTCACTGACAGACGGACGGACGGACAGCATGGTTACATAAGCCCTGACTCGGGCTAAAAATTGACTTGTCACTGGGATTTCAAATGTAAAGTTGCTTAAATTTCGTTTGTTTTTATTTCCACAGCTTTGTGCTCGATATCGGAAGAAGGTCCGGGTAATCTGACGGGTCAAGGCAGGAGGTCATGCACAAATGATACGTCTTATGAACCGGGGAAGTGCTACACCACTAACACTCCACCAGTCGATGCATGGTGGAGTGTTGGGCACGACCGCATTGACTATTTTAAAAATGATACCAACCGAACGTTCACAACCTGTTACTGCAACAACACGGACGGATGTAATGGCTCCAATCCTTTGGTGATGACCTCTGCCCTTTGGTCATGGTTACCTCTGACCTTTCTACTCTCCTACATTACCCTCTAACATGCAATTCACAATAAATTCTTAGCTCTCTTATACAATCGATTTAGAAACTTGAATTATCAATTGTTATTTAAAATGGAACTTGTAATGCGGATATTCTGTCATATGATTATTGGAATAAACTGCACACGAAGAGGAAAGCTATTTTTATTGCCAACAACTTTCGGTATTTTTTAATTTGCTTTAGACGAAAGAATTCATTTGACCATTTATACGGGAATTGTTCATCACTCGTATGATTTGACCTTTTTTGGATTTTAATGTATATAAACTACATTTTTTAGAGCATTTTGACTCATGGTAAATACAGTAAAAATGTAAATTTCAAATTAAGGCAGAGTCGGAGGAATAATAATAATTCTCGCGATCGTGGTCGTCTAGTCGCTGAAGCCTTGAATTGGCTAAACTAGGTTTAAACTTAAACACGATACATTGCATTAATAGTACATTCGTTGGACGGTTTATTCAAAGAACG
This sequence comes from Desoria tigrina, assembly GCA_906901685.1. Classification (NCBI taxonomy): domain Eukaryota; kingdom Metazoa; phylum Arthropoda; class Collembola; order Entomobryomorpha; family Isotomidae; genus Desoria; species Desoria tigrina. The sequence continues at coordinate 7,522,788 of CAJQTU010000023.1, read as the reverse complement.
GGTTTGGTTGATGGCAATAGCAATAAAAATCCGCGTTCAAGGTTCAACCTCAGGGCAGGGCACATTTTAAATGAATTTGTATTTAATATTATTGATTAAAACAAAAAAAAACATTATAATTAATTAATTAAGCTTCATTAGTAACAAATGTGTAGTTGTCTCTCCTCCTCATGACCAAGAACAAAACCCCTCCGACGAGGAACACGGTCCCGACTGTCCCCAAAATGGCAAAAGTGAGGGTCGAGATCCGGGGCGTTTCGATACTGAAACTTCCGATCCGAATATCGATTTTGGTACAGGAATGACCTTCTCTGCAGCCACAAGTGTTGTTCCCCAAGCAAACGGCGTGTACTCCCAAACTGGCTTCGCAATCCTGGTCCGTCCTACAGGCCTCTTCCAAGTCCCTTTAAGATGAGTTATCAAATGCCTTATTAGTAGTAGTCCTTAATTATTGATTTGGGAAATTAAAGTAGTTAAAATAGTTCTCAGTCGGATCGGATAAAACCGGATATATTGGAAAGGGGTTCACTAACTGGAACAGATGAAGGAAAATTACCAATAAACTGTCAAAAGTCGTCCTTAGATATTAATTTTCACTTTCCAGTTCTAGTCAACGTTTTCAACTTAGCTTTTGCTATGTGTTTTCTTATTTTTTCTAGTGTAAATTCGAATGTTTTTTTTATCAAATCGAAATTGATAAATGGAAAAGATTGAAATATTTTTACAGAAATAATTTTTACTGAATTCTGTCAGAGTTTCAGACGTATTCTAAAAGTAGAATAGCATTTTCTGATTAGATATTAGATATTTTAACTAATTAGTCTAATTGCTATTGTTTTTTTACTTTTAAAAGTTCTCGTAATTATCTTTCCAAGGAGTTGACATTCGATTTCTAACGTGTTAATTAAGTTTGATTGATTTTTACGGTTAATAAGGGTCAAGTTTTAAGGGCATTTAACTGAGTAAAATGACGAGTCGACTCACCTCTCCGCAATGCATTTTCCATCAAAGAACCGGATGTTCCTCGTCTCTGTTGCTAGAACATTGGCACATTCACAGAGACCAGTAACTTCGGAGCATCGGGCGTGTGGACCCAGGGCTTCTCCAGCCGTACATTGCCTGTGTAGGTTTAAGTTGTTCATGCAATTAGGATTTTGTAATTTTTTAATCAATTTTTTCGGATGGGACTTGAGGCTTAAATTAATTTGTCAACCCTATTATGTATTTCTGGTTGATTAATAAAACAGTAACTTACCAGTCTCTCCGACACTCCGATTCCAGTCCTTTCGTCCCGATTCGAAGGCAAGCTGACAGTTCTTCTTCCCAGTCACTGAACACGGAGCATTGGCAAGTGCTTTTCGAGGTCTCGAGGTCAAGATGACACCAGGCTGAGCCCTGGATCACATCGTCGCATTCATCGGAGGTCGCACAGGGTGACCCTACCGTTTTGAGGACTCGGCATGTCCCGTTGACTTCCACAGTTGTTGGACTAAAGCACTCGCACCTCCCTGTCAATTTACACAAAAGAAGCTTTAAGAACAGTTTTCTTGGAAATTGTCGGAAACGCTTCCGAAAAGTCAGAAATCTATATTTCTGCCTACATTTTAACAAATGGATCAGTTTGAGCTGTAAGTTTAACAAAGAGGCATTCACCTGTCCATTTACTATGGTATCATTTGAAGAGGTTGGAAAAAATACACAATATTGGGATATGAAAATGGAGATTTTGAGAAATTGCAACGTTTCAAAGGGCGAATTTTTTAATTGATCTACCTGTCATTAGATTGCAGTTCAGATTCGATCCATTCCCTTGGCACTGAAGGTCGTTTAGACAGCCGATAGTTGGAACTGGGGCCGTATCTGGGGACAAGTCAGTGGGTGTCTCATCGGACCAAGGCCAATCTTCTTCTGAGGTATCAGCCCAAAGCTCGTCGTCATCAAAATCTGAATGTGGAGTTTCAACTTTAGTTTTAGATTCCGATGAGTCTGTATCATCTTCCAAAGTATCCCAAATATCCGATTCATCGGACCAGGATATTTCTAAATTTTTGTCCCCGTCTTCTTTTTCTACTTCAGTTCCACTAATTCTAGGTTCGATTTGGACCTCTTTCGTCAAATTTACAGTAATTTTGACCTCTGAGGACTCATCATCTTCGTTTTTGACCTCGTCCGAACGGGTTGCTTCAAAATCAGTTTTGATTTCTTCTGGTACTTTCCGATCAGTTTCGACATCTTCAGGATCAGTTTCCACTTCCTTGAACTCATCTTCTTCAACATTGATTTTGTCTTCATTGGGCTCCTTATCTTCGGTATCAGTATTGACCGCTTCGGGCTTATCTGCTTCAGGGTCAATTTTGACCTCTTCTTCCGTCAAACTTGTCCTAGGCTCAACTTTGACCTCGTCTGATTCCTCAGGCACCACGGGTTCCTCATTTTCATCATCGTCAATTACCCAAGTATTTAAATCTTCCTCGGGCCAAGGGTCCGTTTCACTGCTGGAGGAGGACAGGTTGGAAGGTTTCGATTCCACAGCTTCACATTGATTCCTCTTCTCTGACCAGGCCTTGTCAACGGGACATTCACACTGTCCCAACGGGGAACATACGAGGAAGCTCCTGTCCTCACAACGACTCGTATTTTTGTTGCAGTTATCCCCAAATGTGACGTATTCGTATTCTGCGGAAAAGTCTTCGTCAATATCGGTATCGTTGGAGGCGTAAACAGTCGAAGGATTCGAAATCCATACTGCCACTAAGATGGCAGTTAGTAAGGACCACTTCATATTCGAACCTGGGACTTAATGTGCTTTCGATGGACTAAGATTTCAAAAAATAAGGTTTTTTTGGTTAATAAGGTTCGATAGAATCAGTTGCAGATTCGTTTGGAATAGTTTGTATGAAAAATGGTTTTAGTTTATGAGGTGTTAAATTTTTGGCGTAATTTATCAGGTAGAACAGTGCCTACAGGATATGAATTGGAGAATGATGTTGTAAAAGCAATAAAAAATCGAGATAAGCTCAGAACAAGCTTATGTTACTGCCTAATGCCTGCCTGCATATCATCACGTCGTTGGGACGTCGGGTTTGGGTCCATTTATTTGACGATGTACTTTATTAATATTTGATGGCACACGGATCAAGTGTTTAAAATCAATACTCCATGTTTATCTCAGGTATCAAGTCTAATTATCTACCGAGAACAAGGGTTTATTTTATACATACCCAGTATTAATTGCTGTGCTAAAAGTGTATCATCATTAGAGGGCTGCTCATAAAGCGTGTGAAAATGTGTGAACTTGTTATTAACGAGCATTTTTATGGATTTAAGTTTAAAAAATTAAAACGCCAAATAGCATTAATTATTTTTGTCAGAAAGGTTTAAAATTACACAAGGCCAATTACAGTTGTTTTGATAAGTGAGACAGATCCGGTTGTACTTTTATTAATTGCTTTTAATAGTATTTATATAACAATATATTGGACAAATACTACTAATTTTTGCCTATTTGACTAGTGAGATCATTTTGCAAATGCAAGTAGAACCATAGGATTTATGAACAGAACCCAAACTTGTAAATATATCTACTTGGAAATGGGATGGGATTGATGGGAAATGAATAAAAAATCCTTATCTCCGTCACCATTGCTTAAGTCAATAAGTCCGAGAGGCATTATGATATGAACCTTAGTGATGTTGGCAAATTCTGCATAATATCCATGAGCAAATAATTACGTCTCTCTGTCGGATGTACCTTATAAAAGTATGGGATGTTTTATTCAGGTACACTCGCAAATTCGACTTTCCTCGTCCGTCCTGCGGATGTTTTCATTTATTTGTCAGTTCTGTTTTCAGGATAAAAGGTATATATTTGCTATTTTTGATAAGCCCAGGCTAGCAACTGGTACAAATGATAAGGTGACTTCGTTGAGATGGGTTCAGGAACCTTCAGTTGTGGACATTTCCTTGAACTCTGTTTAAATAAGGTTTATGAGAGCATAAATAGTCGTAGTGTCGTACTCACTGAATTCAGTAACACACCGGAATAATTCCCCAACCCTCCTATCCTTTTAGTTTCAGGTTAAACTTGCTGCGATTGAAAAAAACTAAAAACTCCCCGAGGGTTTATTTCAGTATTTACGGTGGATTTTTAGATCAAATGAGGACAGCTAATATTATTTTGCAAAATTATGCTTCCAGATTGGGATGCTTTCGTTTGATTCCTGGTTTTGAGGATTTGTGAAATAAGTATTTACATGCTCTATAAAATGTGTCAATAATATTGTGTGTATTTGATGAGTTTAGTAAATGATTTTGTTGAAGAGCCCGCGGCGTTTGAACGGGTATGGTATGGATTCAGCCTGCTCCCGGATTATTTTTTTTGATTTTTTCGAAAATCTCAAAAATTTTCCGGTGCAGGACCGCAAGGACCTCACCAAGGGTGCTGATGGTGAGGGGGGATCCAACCACGACGAGGAGCAGAGCTATCTGTTCCTTATCCCCAGGTCAAACGGTATAGGGGAATTAATTTTCCAATTATATATTTTTTTTTTCTTTGGGCCTCCTATATATAGGATGACCCATATGGTATTATTCTCCTCTTTTTTTCCATCTCTAGTGTGGAAATCGACCTCTGCAGATGTGAGGTAACTGAGATCTTTGTGGTTACGGAGGATCTTGGTCGACTTCATCTGCAGGGTTGATTGACCCTTGAGATGAGGGGGATAATGATAAGGAAGGGGGTGTTTCCTAGTTGGGAGTGGTCAGCATGGACTACCATCGAGTAGAGACCTGACGGCATTCCCAACAAATGGAAACACCTGGAAAGTCAACTCCACTATTTGTTAAGCCGGGAGGGGGGCTTCTCGGTGACCTACCGGCGGATAGGGACGTTGGTGCGAGTTAACCTAAGGGTCGACTTGCCATTACTCCTTTACCGTCGTGGGGGAACTGATCAGTCACCCCCGCCTAGTTTTGGAAAAAGTTTTATGGTCAAATTTGACTCTGTTGCCATCCTCCACCCACCCCCTTGGTCATCAAGGGTTGTTGGGAGGATCTTCTTTTGGGTCGAAGAGGTGGCTCCTCAGCACAACAAGAGGGTTCTCGTGTAACTAAGTGAGACTGCAATGGGCCAACACTGGCCTGCGCGGCATGGGGGGCTACTGTTGTTATCAGTAGTCACCCACACTTCAAAACATACATACAAATGATTTTGTTGTGACTTAAGGAATCCAGGTATTATAGAGGTGCTGGGACAACATTATTCAACCACCTGCAGAGATCATATTTATAGCATTTTCTGAATGTATTTTAACGAGATTTCATAAACCTTCGCGGATTATACGCATTGATATGGAATTCCTTCACTAAATTATAAGGAACTATAATTGAAATTCGAAATAAAAATATTTCTTAATCGGCTTAATTGTACTTATTTTTATTAATTAATGATCCTATGACTAAAAGATGGTATATTAATATCAATTTGAAAATTAAGGAGCAAATCTGAAAATTGTAAATGCACTACAAAATCGAAAATAAAAGTGGTAAAAGTAGATCAGGGAAAGTGAAGAGGTATCAAGAAATGACTCGCTCTAATGACTTTACAGACGATCCTGTCTTTTAACAGTTTACATCAAGATTAATTTACTCAATTTATTTTAAATTATTTATACATTTAGTTGTTGTTACAATAATTGGCCCACAGTTACAATTTTAAAATTACCATTTACAAAATGCTCGATAGCTATATACAGTTTCAAGAAAAATGTTTTTGTTTATCCCAACAACTTTAATACCAAGATAGGAGCAACACTAAAATACAAAACAAAACATGCAATCACAAATTCACAACAAATATCGTTTTCATTACTGAAGTCTATTTTACAATTTTAAATTGCAGTAAATTAGTACAGATAGACTATCAACCTGCTAATTGCTTTATGAATGACACCCAAGACAATAATATATGATTCTTCAAGTCCTTATTTTGCAAAATCCACATTTCATCTGGACATGTTGGAATTTTTTAAAACGTGTAGATAATCATAATGCGTTGCTTTATTTAACTTTTCCAAAGTTTATTTACATGAACCCTCCACTATGATTATCCAATTAATTGCCTAAACAAAACCATTAAACCTTCCAAAACCTGCCATCATTAAAAATATCTATTTGTTAATTATTTCTTGGCATGGGTGCGAAAGCGATGTATTTGAATCCCTCCAGTTAAAAAAAAGGGATTGGAGACGAGTAATGATTGGGAGCTGAAAAATAAAATTTAATTGTGAAGGTTACGATTACCAGGCACTTGGCCGAGTTATCAGTAATTGTAATCTTATTATTATCACACAATAAAGCCATATTGATAATGATATCCCTGCATAAAAATACCATATTTTTGACAATCCCCAACAATTATGCAGCATATTTATTTATAACATTTTATTCGCAGCATAAAATGTACAGGATAGTTATGGTTAAACTTTGCTAGCACTTCTTTAAGAAACTTACAAGTTCGCAACGGTTGGTTGGTCAAAATGGGAACAATTTCCATTTAACGCCAAAACCGCAAGGTTGGCTGAATCCAATTTTTGGCCAAAAAAATTGAAGAGAGTTTCATATAATGTAGCATTCACAGAGCATAACGTTGAAGAAGCATATTTAAACCTATTCTTAAGCTTTGAAACATTGCTGATGGATGCCTACTTCATAATCTAAAATGAATTTCGAATCTGCCTAATATATATAGTTTAGTAGTAAGGTTTAGGGCCATTAAAACGAGGAGGAATATCCATTAAACCAAAAGGGGACTTAACTTTGGTTAGTTTAACTTAAAATGCTTATGTTGCTTGAAGAACAGAAGATTTCCAAAATGCGTTTACAAAGATTTAATTGGGATGAGATGATTTCAAATCATTTTTTTTCACTTCAGATTCGTTTTCTATTTTTAAAAGAAAGTTGGCTATATAAGTTCACGGGACTTTTACGAACTCTCAGCATTTGCAATTAATCTTCAGGACGAAAGGACCGTAAGAAATTGATTCAGGGAATCTATCTACAAATTATTCGACAAATCGGAATGTCTTCCCAACTGGTGAGCAAAAGTGTTTGACGAAGTTTTTGAAGTTACTCAAATCTTCAATTTTTCAGAGCTTAAGTTTCAAAGAATCTGAAGCGACAAATTCTATTTGTTTTGACAAAAAAAATCTCCAATATTCGGCTGAATTTCGGATTAATTGTTAATATTTTATTGAAGTTAAACGGTACGAGGAGCCATACGTACATATATGGCTATGATGTGGAGCCCAAAACACGAATATTAAGAGAATTCTATCAAAACGCTAGGTTATTTTTCAGCTTCGAAAAGTTATAAAAATCAAAGTAATTAAAACGATCTCAAGAATTTATAAAATAATTTAGGTAAGGCTGGCAGCTTTGGCTATAATCTTCGTCATGTGTGCCACTCTAGTCGCTGGAATTCCACAGCTCTTCCTCGAAGAACGGGATCGAGAATATCGGGATCGGGATCAGCAAGAAATGGCTGGAGATGGTAAGTTCTTTTAGATTAGCCAATTTAAAGTCATCACTGCCAATATATATAAAAAATCGCAACCACAAGATCACCTCAATTTGGTGTTTGGGACACTTTCACAAAATTAACAGTGGCACAAAACTAAATAAACCTACCTACAGCGCGACACTGGGTTGACACTTTTGTGACAAATATCGGGCTTACCTGTGTAAATATCACAACATGACTTTGGGAATAATCCCTTCTCGTTTTTTACATTTTATTTTTAAGAATTTGTTAATATGGACATTGCACCGGTTAATATTAAAGATAAGTGTGTACAGATATTGATGCAAAAACTGTAAGGCAACTGGAAAATATATTTCAAAGGTGTGGTTGGTGATTGAACTTATTGATCCTGTTTTTTTACGGATTAATATAAATTATTTGGGTTTAAGGTTTTTGTTTAGAAGTAGTTTTTGTATGCTTTAATAGAATGCATTGCTTTAAGCCTCATTAACACTTGCATTATCGCTTAATTGCCTACATTTGCACCCCATATTGCATTAAACAGTAGTACTAATCGCCCTGTAACTCTTTTTAAATGCCTTTTTAATCGTAATTAAACTGTTCTAAATCTCCCGTAGAACTAGAACTTGTACCCTTAATTCGAACCCGTCGCGGTTCAGGATACTCAGGAGCAGACAATCTCCCAGCCGGAGGTCACCATCACGAAGCGGTTGGTCACGGTCATGGAGGCTGGGGTTGGCCTGAGAAGAAGGTCGCTCACGGTTGGGGATGGCCCTCCGTTGGTCCTGTCTTCACTTATGTCCGAACTGATGGATGGTACGTCTCAAAATCTTAATTAAAAAAATTCTGAAATTAAATAAAAACCTTGCCAAAATAGATCCCCATAGTTTATTAAACGCTCCAAGTGCTGGGGTTCTATTTCGGGGAGTTTTATCGTGAATGACGAATGTTTCATAAACTCCAGTAGACTCAGTCGTTTCTCATTTAAAATGGGTTTTAAAAGGGGTGTCTATTTTTAACCCTTACACGAGGAGGGCTCGATTTAAAGGCTAAATTTTCAAAAGTCTATCTGATTTAAATTAAAACAGGAACAACTAACTTTTAATTAACAGGTCCAACTTCCAATGGGGAGTTCGCCACAAGGTCGGAGGAGGTCACAAGGGCTGGGGACGCCGATAAAAATACACCTTTTGCCACTAACTCCCCCGCATAAATAAATTATAAAAGCCTCAATAATTTCAATTAATGCTAACTTCTGTATCTAGATATTCTAGTAGCAATAACGCTTAACTTAATAACAATTGTGCAATCTTATAAAACATGAGCTTCGTATTTAGTTCTTAGTTAAACTAATCTTGTTTTTTACAATAATATCCATTAATAATGAATCTGCAATTTGACAAATTACTGACTGACGCTTGACGAATGACTTTTAGGTTTAGGAAATTGAAATGCTGTGTGTAATACTCTAGTCAGGACGAACTTAAAATTTTCTACGAAATTGTGGATATTATTTTGAAATAAATGATTTAAAAATCAAATACTTGGCGATTCTTAATTAAAAACGGGTAACTATAAAAACTCACAGTTGTGCCAGTTTTGGTTCGGATGCGAAGAGGAGATGATTACGGTCATGATCATGGACATGGATGGGGATATCTTGGACCAGTCTACACTTATGCAAAAACCGACTAGTAAGCCCTGCCTGACCTCAATTAAATTAGTTTAGTTTTAACAGTAAATTTAACTTTAATTGCAGTCATTTATCGTAATCCTTGTCAATTACAGCAATGCAAATTTCAAATGGGGAGTGAGGCATCACGTTGGAGGAAACCATTATCATGGATAATTATATCCTTGCATTTCCATAAAACATTTTGGAGATTGCTTATTTTACGAGTGTTTTAGCTGACTTCAAAATAAGGGCTTTTTAGATTATTGATTAGCTTGCCGAGGATTATCCAATATTTTGTAATTACTTCCCTCGCTTATATCCACAAATTTCGTACAATTGTTATCGTTTTTTGTTTTGTTGTTGACTAATAATAATAGCACATATATTAATCACCCTTGATCGTTTAATGTTCAAATTGTTGTACAGAGAATAACAATTCTACTTTGTATGAATTCATTACACTGAGAGCTATAAAATAAATCGATCTGAACCATACACTATTTTACATTTGATGGGAGCGTAATTATTGGTTAGAATTGGCTAAAAATCCGATAGTCAAATCAACCTCTTTAGTCATATATTTAAGCACAGTAAAAAACACACAAATGAAAGTCGTGCAAAATAAATACACAAAGTTCACGTAGTTCAATCATATCATAATCATAAAACTTGCAGACTATCAAAAATTCTAGCTTAATTTTCATATAACAATTTCCATGCATTATGTTAGCAAATCAACTCGACAAAAATGTAGCCACAACCCAAGTGCTGACAAAGACAGATTGTGAACGCTTCTATTTGACACGAAATAATGCAAAATTAATCAGGGCCCCTAATTTCTTAAATTTTTATTGCTCATGCGATCATAAAAATCAGAGAAATCAGAGAATTGGAGGTTACTTTTGGATGAGTTCCCTTGTCGTCAGCTCTAGTGAGCTCTATCAGTTCTATGCTCAGTTTGTGGCTTTTCGTGGTTGTCTCAAGTTGGTGAGGGAGAGGAAGTGGGGAATCCAAAATCAAAGATGCGAAACCGCATTGCATTCTGCTCTCATTCCCTGTCACCTCCGGACCTTCGCCATTTTCAACTCCACTCACTATTCCATCGAGCAGAGCAGCAGAGACAACCAACGACAAACCAAACACACAGAAGATAAAATAAAAATTTAATTGCTTTTGAAATTTGGATCATTTGATCTAATTAATTATTGGATTGTGAAAGGAAAGGTGAAAGGGTAAGCCAAGTGTACAGTACGCACACGTCTTATTTTGTATTTCATATTTTGGATCAATTATATTCTGTTGTTCTGCATTCTATTCTGTATTCAATAAAATATTTTTGACTTTGCTTTTGACTTCTGACTTTGTATTTTTTACCTATTTGCTATTTGCTATTCACAATTCAAAATTTCATTTTTGATTTTTGATTTGAACTTCAATTTGTGTGCATTGTGTACGACACGACTCATGTCACATCTCATGTCTCACAGGTATGTGTGCCATTTTGCATTTCATTGCACATCAGTCATTCATTTTTTTCATGTTTCAGGTTCTAGGATTCAGTAAATTCTGAAATCGAAATCCCGATGGCACGCCGTCAATTTGACTCGAGTTTTAGTCGCCGAACAGGTTCTGTAGGCAGCAGTAATACCGGTGGAGGATCTCAGTCGCAGTATTCTTTACTTGGAGAGCCGTCTGGACTCTCAGCTTTAGGAGGAAGTTCGTATGGACATCGTAGTAGTGGTGGTGGCGGTGGAGGTTACGACGATGACTACTCTAATGAACATGAGCGTTACAGCGGCGGAGGTGGCGTATCGCTGTCACAGCTAGGAGACTATGAGGATGCATATGACAGAGTTCCAAGGGACGGGAGTTCGAGGTCAAAAACTGATTATGGGGGTAGCGGTGCCTCTGGGGGTTGGAGGCAGAGGTCACCCAGTCCGAGTTCCAGATTTGCTTCTCGTAAGCTTTGTTATAATCTGTAATCCGTTAGATATCCTAAATCCTATTTCGATTTAAAATATTTTTATGTATTTATCTGTAAATTATCTGATAAACAGGGAGCCAAGATTCTGACAGAGTTAGCCGAAATAGAGCACCCCAGCAACAGAAAGAACCCGAGTGGACACGGCCTTCTCAGCAACGGGAGTCTACAACGATGAGAGACAGGGAGAGTTTATTTGAAACCCGAAATCGGTTGGAATTGGAACTCCAACAGAACCAGTTTCAGAACTCTAATCCTTTCATGTCGTCTCTTCAAAATAATACAAGCACTGGTATTCTAAGAAATCCTTTGGGACAACAAGATCAGTCAGTGGTTATGGTTTTACCACATGGACAGGCTTCCGCAGGGGTAAAATATTTTCATTTACAAACATACATACCGTTTGCTTACGACTACCGCTTGTCATTGATTGTTGACTTTCGGCGACTGAACTGATAGTGACAAGCTGTTATTGTAATTTACAGCTTGAATTTGAATATAATTAAGGAGGCCTTTTCGTGGATGGTATTTTAACTTGTTAATTTGTTAAGGTATTTTCTTAAGGGCCGAGAGCAAACGATTGCATTCTTATTGGAAAGGCAGATTATTCATTTTGTTATTTCCTCCATGTGCAATCAACAGACAATTCAATCTTTGAAAAACCTAAAACCACAAGGAAAATTTAATTACTTATTCCTTTGAACATTATTATCTTTCAACCGAATGCTAATTTAAAACTATAACTTTTACTCGCAGAGTTTGATGGGCAACATGGGAATGGTACAAGCTGGTAACCCTTTTGGAGTCCTTGGACAACAACCAGTGATTGTTGGGAATTTGCCTGCATTTAATCAATCAGCATTTGCACAGGTATGTATCCACATCGAGTTTTGCTAACTCCTTTTCCGTTATCTCATCAACTAGTATTAGTCTAATATACTTTAGCTAGACTAGACATCGATGTAGTTTTTCTCATAAATATAAACTATATATCGAGCTTTGCAAATTGTACCCTGCTGGAGAATCTGCCTACACGACGACAGCCGAAACCGCAATCTTGTTTTCGATTGAGAACCGAACCCGAACGGATTAACTTCTTGACTTCTTGCTCAAATCTTGAAATGTAATTAGTCAGCCATTACTCGCTACAAATTACAATTTATCTTCCATTCCAAGTTCCAACTCTAATTACCCTAGCGTCGTATGAATTTGAATCCTGCATCTCATGAATCATGATCGGATTCGGATCGCATGTCATTCATCATTTAAATTTGAATTCGACAACTTGGACTTTTTGGGGAAAACTGTTGATACCATATTTTGACATTGTAATTGAAATTCGAAAACTACAAAACTTGCATTTTAATTGATATTCATCGCTGGCGCTACTTTAAAGCCACTGTAATTTGCCCTGTAAATTATTACGAAGAAAATCACTAGCTGAGTGGCTACAAGCTACAATACTACAACACAAATTCAAAACTAGAGTCAAGCCGATGGTCATTGGTTTAACGTGGACTGTGGACCTCATTTTGCCTGCATTCTGCAACTATATCTCAAAATTGTTGAATGATGGAAAGTAGAAAAATGTATTCAGCATTTCTTCTGGCACAATTTGAGCTCTTTCGATGTTTGAACAATGGAGCAGTGAAGAAGAAGAAAGCATTATACCTTTCACTATAATTCAATTTGTTTCAAGATTTTGAAACCTTTGTTTTAAATTGAATCACCATCCCCAACGGTTGTTACTGAAAAAGTTTTCGTCTCATGATGAACCTATCGGAGGGGAGCCGGGAGGGAGGATATGGGATGAACTGTTGTAGAATATTGGCTATTCGTTGAATCATGATGTTGGATATTCTATCCATAATCCATCTATGCAACTTTCAACAAAAGGAAATCGATAACCCAACCTTTGCCACCTCCCTTCATTTAATATTTGAATCGCTTCATGTCTGTTATCTTACAAGTAACAATGCAAAATTATCGGAGGTAAAAATATTCTGCCTCCGCATTGTTAAATACATTTCCAATCTCGGTCTTGCCCTTGGCTCTTGCGTCTGCCAATTTGATTGCTCGAAACAGAATCTTCTTTCGTATTGCCGATGATGCTATTACCTTAATAGTCAACAATTTTTTGGAATATTCATAAATATACAGCACATTGATTGACAGAGCATCTGGTTTCTAAATTCGTTCGATTCCATTGACTTTGATAGCAACTAATTCAGCAGTCGCCAGTTTTCAGTCAAGGAATTGGACAGCAACAACCTTTGAACATCTATGGCCCGCAGACCCAGCAAGGGTTTAACCGTTTCGAGATGTCGCAGCAACAACAACAGCGAAGCGGTTCTGCTGGCGATGGGCGAAGGTCTTCTGTAAGAAATAATGACAGGTCATCTGGGGGTAATCGAAGGTCTGACGCCAGAACGTCTGCTGCTGGCGCTGGTTCAAATAAACCAACTTCCGGACAAGGAAAAAATAATAATGATCCTTCTTCTCGCAAAAGGTACAAGAAACATATACAAAATTAAGATTTTTAACTAAATGGTGAGAACGATGGAATTGCTCAGTAAATTCGAATTCTGACCGAGAAGCAGCAATGCTTCTGCTTGTAGATTCTCAGCTATGTTCTTATCTTGAATCTTGTTCGGCGGTGCGGTGTAGTGCCAGCGTGCTAATAACTGCAGTTAAGATCAGCAAACCTTCGTTAACCTAATATCCATATCCATGAATTTTTACATCGAAGCAAAATCACGAGATCACGACTTAATTTCCATGGTTGGGTAATGGGGGTCAATGTGGGTTTTTTATATTTTGATCCTAGATATCATAATTCTAGTATACTACGATACGTTAAATCTCTCAACTCATGTCAAGTTGTTATACTGACTGAATCGTCGCTTCTCGCTTCTATGATCTATTCCGTTTCCAAATGGGGTTCGGGGGCCTTCTGAATTAAAAATCGGTCTGTTGAAACTATATCCCACATTCTCGAAGCTAAAGTGTCTTTACCTTCTGGAAGCCTTGAATCTTTGACATTCTTTGAGAATATATAAAAAAGTAGAAGAAATGTAAGAACACTTGCCGAGTCAAGCTCGATACTTACAAATCACATTTACAATTGGAAAGTGCGATCTTGTTTTGTTTTAGTCTTAATAACCGTCGTAAGTTGGTTGAATACGAAACAATTGACTAATATTCTCTTATTTGCAAAAACTAGAAATCTTGTTTTGCGTGATCCTCGACCTGAAGAAGTGGAAGCTTCAGCTCGGAAACGTCCGCGAAATAGTAGGCCGAGAGGTAACCGCGGTGGGGCCAATAAAGGAGGGACTAACAGGCAGAGCGCTGGCGGAAATCCTAATCAAGTGAAGCGGATCTCTATTGGAACAGATAAACCACCTGCTAAGAATAACCGGTACAAGCGGAAAGCGGATTTAGAAAAGGATAAAAAAGACAAAGCAGTTAATGGAACGGAAGGAGCCGAATCAGCAGCGGGTGAGAAAGAGGTACCGGGTGATACTAAAAAGACGGAGGGAGGCGGCCAACAAAATAAGAAAGATAAGAAGGAAAAGGATCGCAAGACTCAATTTGATGAGTTCCCAACTTCGATTTTGGTGTGCAAAGTTTGCCAAAAAGTTATGAATGATGGAAGTGTAAGAACAAACACATATCTCACCTCAAATTCATTTCCATGTAATTCTAAGCAAATATGAAAACTAAATTAAATATTTTCTTTACAGTCATTTGAATCGCACTTGAGTGGGAGGGCCCATGTTTCATTGATGAAGATTTTAGAGGAAAGATTTATCAAGAGATCCGAACTACTTATGCTTGAATCCAAAGTATGTAGTGTGCACAACAACACAATTTTAAACCAAAGAATTTGAGAATGTAAACACATCGACCGCAGCAGTCTTAAATGCATTAAAATTAATATTCTATCATTTGAAAACATAGTGTGCAGAAGAGGAGATTGGAATTGAGATGGAAAGGCAGCGTCGAGCTGGAAAGGGTGGGCGTCCGGATAAGAACTCGAACAACTACTGCAAAATGTGCGACTGCAACTATGTGGTCAACTGGGGAACTCATAAAGTCAGTCTCGGTCATCGGGTAAGTTGTTTAAGATATTTAATATAGCTAATCGAATTTTAATTCCTTGAAATAATATTTTTGCAATGATGTTGTCTTAGGACACCTTTGAAAAATTTAATGAAACTAATTGCGTTAAGCAGCTGAGCATTTAAAAAAGGCGTTCATGTCCAGTAGCGTTGACTGGCTTTAGGTTTGCTAACTTATAATCATTTTTGTTCTTCCAGGTATTGAAAGAGTTCTTGCATCCAACATGCCGATTCTGCAATGCTCATTTTATGCACAGAATCGAATGGGTGAATCACTTGTTAAGTCACAGCCATCTTCAACGTATTAATGAAATCAAGGCTGAAGGAACGACCCCCTTAGGAGAACAAGAATCGCCATCCCAAGATGAATTATTCGCTGTCAACATGGACTTGACTAGGTAGAAAAGCTACTTGTATACTAGGTGGCACATCTTTTTCTCTTGTGTTTTGTCTTTCATGTAAATATTATCTCATTGTTTAGGGACGAACGACCAACTAATGCTATCACAATTCGATCTTTGGATGGTAAAGAAGCTTTGACTGAAGAAATGAAGGAAATTCTGAAAAACGATCGTGGAGAAATTGTTCTCCCAGTAGGAGAGATTCCAATTCCGGAAAAATATGACGAGAATGTTGAAATTGGGGAGGAGGCAATCGTAGGTGTTAGCGGAAGTAGATGCAGAGTTTGCCGAGTTTATATTGCAGAAGATAAGGATGTCGAAGGACATTGCAAAACCAAAGAGCATTTCAATATGTATGTCTCTTTCTTGAAACGTGTGGTAAGTTTTAAATTCCTATATCCCAAAAAGAAATACATTTTAAAGTATTAAACTATTAAAGTCTTCCAATGTTCCAATATCTGTAAAGCATGTTATAAATTGTATATTAAAATATTAATTTGATTCTGCATTAATAGGTGAGACATCGTGAGCATAAAGACGAAGAAAAAAAAGCTGCAGAAGAAAAAGCGAAGAAAGAAGAGGAGCGTAAACAAAGAGACTCTGAAAGAGCAGCCAAGAAAAAATTGGAGCAAAGCACAACTACTGGTGAGTATTGACCTAATGGCCGAGTCGATCCGACTGATTTTGGTTTTTGATTTTTGTTTAAATTGCAATGATATTGTCTTAGGACACCTTTGAAAAAGAATAAATGAAATTAATTTAAGATCTGAGCATTTTCCTTACCTTTCCAAATTTAGTTTTAAATCTTATTACGTAAGCTGGTAAATAATCACCATAACCCATTGTTTTTTACACAGATAAAAATACAGAAGGTTCTACTCCGGCAACTCCCGTAAAATCTGAGAAGGAATCTGTAATGGAAGTGGATGGGGATAAAGACAAGGACGAGTCTAAAACTGAGGAAACATCTGAGAGCAAATTGAATACTTCTGTTGACAAAGATCAAGATGGCAAAGCGACAGAAAATGAAATGATTGTATTGGATGAAGTAGACGGTGAAGAAGAGAACGCTGAAGAAGATGAGGATGAAACTGAAGTTATTGAAGACGAGCAGAACGGCGACGTTGAAATGACGACTGAACAGGATGGAGAACCAGTTGATGCTTCAGAAAAAACTCACGAAGGAAACGATGATGGCGTTGTTGTTGCAAAGGAAACTAGCGAAGGAAACGATAATGTGACTGTCGCAGAGGTCGAGAAGACAGCAGAGGCTGCGGTTTTAAACAATTCTACGACTGACGTCAAGAATGTAGATGTTGCGGAACCAGTTTCTGAAGAAACGAAGATCAAAAGCCAGGAATCGAACGTAGAGATGCAAGAACTGAAGGATGGAAAAGAGAAGGAACAACAAGTGACTGAGCCTGTCGTTAACGTCCCTGCACTGCCTGTCACTCCCACAAAGGCGGCCCAATCGCCAACCAAACCTTCTTCGCCGCAAACTGCAACCAGAGGAGGACCTCGAGGTCGGGCCGGATTTATAAGAGGCACCCCAGCTCGTGGTAGGGGAAATGCTCATGTAAGTTCTTGACCTCCTTTACAAATATTTGGTTGATTTTTAAAGTTCATTGTCAAATTATTCTGGGTTTGTGTATAATATCAGGCTCTGAAGAATGTTACCCCAAGAGTGGACACTAATTATCGAGGAGGGGGAAACGCGAGAGGTCAAGGTCAGGCACGAGGTGGTCGAAATTCGCGAGGTTCGTCACCTCAAAGAGGAGGGAGAGGTGGCCGGGGTCGAGGAGGTCGCTGAAATATTTTGTAGTTTCGTCGTTTTGTTACCATCCCACTTTTGATTCGCCTTCCTGGTTTACTAGTGTATACTAATAATTTCCAACCCGAATTTAGGTAATTTAAAATATCTATATCTAAGGAACAATGTGGCATTACTCCTTGCCGTGTTTCCACTTCCAGTGATGACGATTAGTAACAAGTTTCTTAGAATCAAATTATTGGTGTGGTTTAAATTTAAAATACATTTGACATTACGTATTTGTATTTAATATCTACTACAATAATTCCATGTAATTGAATTGTAGTATTATTTATGAAAACTGTGAGAGGATGGACAAATAAAATTCCGTCTTGTTAGTAAATTACCATTGTTATTTATCAAAGTTTTATTTCTGATCTTCAAAAGTCTGTTAACCTAAGTCAAAGCATTCTTATCTCCTGAAATTCTCTCAAACTAAAGCCCGTTTTATACTTTCACTTTTCACACGACTTTACCGTTCACATGCCGTTACCTACGCGATTTTCCCGTTATATACTTTCTTGCTGCTTTCCTTGTCCGTTCTCATGGGATTACTCAAGTAATCTAAATTCCTCCAGAAAACCATATATACTTTCTTTTCACACGACTTTACCGTTCACTTTTCACTTTTCACACAAGTTCAACGGTCAAGTACTTTATTTTACTTTCCCGTTTCTTTATCAAGAAAATATGATGCTAAATATCCTTGATAAGGATTGTTTATCACAATTTTCTTCTCATTTATACCAGATCTAGTTGAAATAGGAAATAGGAATACAGTCCTTTTGTACATACGCTTGAAATTTCTAAGGTCCACATCGGGTAACTGTAGGGGAGAGAGAGAGGGGGGGGGTTGATTTTTGTAGAACGGGTCATTCTGACGCTACATCTTATTATGAATACTGATTGTGAGAACCCATAAGTAAATTTTGATGATGAAGTGATATGAATTCCAGTTTTTATTGAAATTCAAAGCTGAATCACATCTGTCTGATGTTCCCTCGTCATTATTATTTGGTATACGAAAATAAAGGATAGGAACCAAGTCGAATTTGACATTCAATTGATTATTGAAAGTAAATCTCCTTAATTGGTTACAATTCATTCCGATCATGTCAATTAGGAGAAGAAAGCTAAACAATGGCAGGGGGAAAAAGTACCTATATGATTCAGATATTTTATCTTGCCACACCCATGATCATCTCCTGAAACAAAACAATCAGGGGCTTCTCCGAATCATGAATGGCTGATTTTCAAATTGATACTAATTATTACTGCATGCATTCATGTTCATTTGTTTGCCTTTTCTTTTGATAAAATACACAAAAATCTCAAATTTAATTTAAAATCTAAATCCATTTTTCCGTCCACTTTCCATTTTCCATCCCGAATTCTCAAAAATCCTTAAGAATTCAATCGAACAATTATTAATTTATTTTTATGCGTCTTCATTATTTTAATTTTTTATTAATACTTTGTGTATTACATTTTTTTTATTACGGTGTTTCCTACTCAATCCCAAAAAAACTGGGTAAAAATGTATGATTAGCGTCTTCAGCGTTGTAAACTATTCGAAGGGTTCGCATTTGATATCTTCTCCCCAATATATATTAAGATATACCAAGATTTTGATCTCATGAAGTTTAAACGACGTGGACGTACGTTGATTATAAATTGTAAGCCAATATTACAAAGATCATCGAAACGCGACAACCCTTTTCTTTTTTACTTGAGGAAAGTCTAGCATATCTACTTTCTTATGTGAAAAGTGAACGGTAAGTGAACGGTCAAGTAAACTCCTCGTTTGAAAAAGAAAGCATATATGAGGACAGGGAAAGTAGTGTGAATGGCATGGGAACGGCAAGTGAACGGTATGTGAAAGTATAAAACGGGCTTAACGTTCATTCTTTAAAGAGATTTGAAACATTTCTTATTGCAAAAGGCATCCAACCATATCTGACAGTGGTTCTGCTTTAAGATATGGTCTTCATAAACAATCAGGGTTTCAAATAAAAATGAACGATGAACAGGAGGTTTTGAAAACTTTAGAAGCTAAGAACGCGGTATGACATGGGATCACAAAACGTGTATAGGTAATTGTAAGGCTTTATTATAATAATAGCGGTTAAAGTTCGTTATTATTATCATCGTCCACAGGAAGGGTGTCATTGGGACTTTCAAGGTACGTCTGGAGGAACTCCATGATAGTGTCCGTGTCCCATTTAGTAATGGACAGCGTTTCGGCCACACTGTCATCAGACTCGATGAGCTTGATCTGTGGCATTTGACCTCCCATGTATTTGACAAGGAGGTTTGGGAACTTCCCCGGTCGGTCGCTTTTTATAAAAGCTGTAAAGAAAGACAAATCAAGACTCATTCAAAACTGCAGAGTTTGTACCCCAAGAGTTCTTTTAGCAACGTAGAATTGGGCTGGCAATAAAGAATTAGAATATGGTGGCCATTAATATTCTGAAGATCAAGATTTCAATTTTCAATCGATGTTTAACAATTTCACTTATTTTTTTACAAAGTTATTTTAGAGTCACTTGTCTCTATAATACGTCTGAAACTCTGACTACAATTTCACTGATATTTTCATGAAACAATGGTCTATGTTGAATTGTTATTATATTACTATCCATATCTATGATGTTGAATATGTAAGCTCTTCAAATGGATGATGGGGATATCTATTTCGGACTATTTAGATAACTGTCTTTCGGTATGTCACAGTTAGGTTAAATATTATCTGTGTTTTAATTGGAACGGTACTAATGACTTCATGACAGTACCGAAAAAAACTCACAAAAAGACGGTGGTGGCAAAACAATTTTAGAAAATTACCTTGGACCTGCGGGAAGCTACCCAATTTTCATCCACATACTTCAAGTCGCGCTTTTGGATACTTCTTGACCGTTTTGGCCCCGTTTCCTTCCGACTCGTCATCACCCGATTGGCAACATTCTTTACAATTGTCTCTGTAAAATTGACATGAACTGTATTTATTTGTTTATAATTATAATGGTTACTTATTTAAGGTTCACAATTATAAAAAAAATATTTATTGACATAATATGCAGATTTGAAGAGGTTATTTAATGACCTGAGAAGAGCCATGTTGTACTTTTCGAGTAAATCACAGGATGAGCAGAGCAGGTTGTCCCGATTGAATCCCAGTTCCTTACATTGTTCAGAGGATAGTTCACTCTTCACATAGTTTACCTGTTCAATTTAATTTTTTTGGACAATTAGGACAAATTCCAGGCTATAATATAATATATATGGCCATCTTCTAGTTCGTACTCAACAATTTTCTAACTGCCCAACACGGATTTTATAATTAAAATCTACATATGCATGTGCAGCGATTGATAAAAGAAGCTGTTTTTATGGTCCCTCCCACTCCCAAATCAAACATTTAGTCTAGCTAGATTTTACAGATAGATATAAATAGCCTTGAAATGCAATGTGAAAATCTTTTATTGCTATCGATAATTAAAACGGTAATGATCATGAAAGCAATTTCGAATAACAATATTAATTGTATCGTATTGTCGTTGTCGAATATTAGACTGCAATAAGTTCAGAACTTAACAAACATTACGCTGCTAATCACTATGTTCAAAAAACTAAAATTAGGATTACTTTGCTCAATATCATATTTAATCCCTTTATAAACAAAGCCAAAAAACCCATACTACTTAGGGGTTTTTTATAGAAAACTCCGGGTTAAACTTAACGCTTACTGAACCCTGACAATTTTTATAATTCAAATTCATAGTTTGTAGTTCATACCTAATACTGAAGTCTGAAGGTGGAAGGGCCCAAGCCCAAGGTACAAGGCCCAACTGCCCCAAACCCCAAGCCCTAGTCTGTAGTCACACAAATTCAATACGTGCCCCAACTGGCCCCAAGCTCCAATAGCCCTAAATAAATCCCCATCGGTTTATTAAAAAGCAAAAAGCAAAGGATTATTAATTCCTTACCATGAGATAAATGATGGAAAGGGATAGGAAAATGGAAGTACTGAGCCCTTCCATCTTCGCCGAATTGTTTCGAAACTTTAGATCGAGCTAATTAATTGCAACAAATCTTTGGCTATAATTAAACTAACAGTTTTACGGATTAAATTATAGGAATGCAATGATAATTAAACTATAACCGTTCTCTTATCGTATCATGTACGGTTTTTGGACTTTGAGAATATGCAATCTGACTTCAAAAGTAGAAATTCTGAGGAGATTGGAAATAGTTTGGCGGTGTGAGACGTGGCACAAGTTGTTTCACCCCAGATCAAACTCAAATCAAACAATTTTATCCAACTTTTACCTGCAAACAGACTTACAAAGTCAAAACTGATTTTTTATTAAGTGTCAATGCTATTTAATTTATAGAGCTTTAAATGCATGACCCATAATTATTAATTATTTTAAGCCCGATGCAATGCAACCTGAATTGACAATCGTGTTAAATTGGATAGTAAACCCAGAACCCAGATTTATCGAATGTGTTGTTGTTATTTATTATTGAACAATGAAGAATGAAACACAAAATAAGTGTAATGTGAAATATGAATGGTGTTTATAGCTGAATTTTGTAAATAGATTGGAATACTTGTTGGGAATAACAGTCTTTAAGTGTCATCATTGTTAAATATCCCCCATTTAACTCGGACTGTATGCAATTTAAATACCGTAATTTGGGAGTATTATTAATGGCTCGAAAATAAAATATAAAATCGGTATGAAATAAGTATCTCTCAAATTCAGTCCGATTCGATTGTGGGATATAAACAGTTTAAAATGAACCGTTTCCGATTTTCTCCATGTGAAATAAAATTGAGTTTAAATGAGGAAAATTGCAGTAATAATATGGGCATTCTAAATTTTCATTATATTATTAAATCTATCTCACTAAACGACTAAGCATTTCAAAAGTAATCAAAAATTTAAAAAGAAGTTACTATTTACTTTGTAAACATCCAAGTGATATAGTTCCCAAATAATTAAAGTTATTTGAGTTAAACCGACCGTGTATTTTCTGAGATTCTATTTTGTCAAACCCCACGGTGGGTGGGGTTGTATTCCGATGCAAGGTTATATTCTAAATGAATAGGAGATTTTATTAAAAGGTGTTTCGTATATTTCGTTGAAGTTTTTATCCGCTTCAATACCATTTTACTTTGAATTTGTACGTTGAATCCGTTGAATTATAGTCGTCCCGTAATTTTCATAAAAATTAAGTGAGCCTTGGGGTGGGTCTTTATTTCAGGCAGTGTAATTTATATTTTCAAATATATTAGTAAGAGAATGACGATGTGTCCTTATATATTTGCACCTAATAAAAATCAAGTCATCCACAATAGGTTTAATTCATGTTGTATGGAAATGAGTTTGTTTCTCTTATTAATGGATGTCACAAAACAATATTTTAATTTCGTCAAATAAAAATCGTACTTCATATAGATACATGAAAGGAACAAATTGTAGGCAAATAGAACATATTAAAAATGCAGTTCAACAGAAAATTAAAATTAATTTTTCCATTTCCGTTCCAAAATTGTAAGCTTTAAAAAAGCTCAAGCCCGTCCAACAGCCTTTTTATAGCTTGGGGTTTCCAACTGTTTCCAGGGAGTAGCTCGGCGTCCAGTGACCTTGTTTTCGGGGTCACGTTTCTCCGCTATACAGGCCCACAACTGCTCCCGATTCTGAGCGTCCAAAGCGCTATTTGCAGCGTCGTCTGAGCCGACGGCTGGCTTGAGTTTACAACGCTTCTCGGGAGTGCAGTCGGCAAGGCAGGTTTTTTTGGCCCGAGGGGACCGGATCGTGTTGCAGAATTCTGGACAGGTTTTTGTTTTACAATGCTCTGGAACGGCCTTTTCGCAAAAATCAGTCGCTTCTCCGATTGTTAAGGCCGTTGATTTTTTTGCTGATTCTACTCCGATGTTTCCTGAAAATTTTTAATAAACGTTTGGTAATCTCATTACTGTATTGATCCCGATGGGTTCTTTAAAGTAAATCATCCCCCAAAACGGGGGTGGAAAAAAAATCTTGAAATACGTTGCCGGGATTTTTCGGTAAATCAGAAAACTGGGGAGTTTTTTTATGAAAATTACACAGAGATAAATTGTCAAATATCTTGAAATACGGTAAAATGAGGTTTTTCATATCAGATTGTCATGTTACGAATGAGAACAAGTTTTTTACACTTATAAAAGGAGAGTGTATTTTCATTAGGGATTAGAATAATTTTTGATTAATGGACAAATTACGGTAAACAAATACAATCTATTAGTCTGAATTTAGTGACAGATACATACGTGTACAGATATTACAAGAATATTTAAAGATTTATTCCTCCAATTGTATAGAAAAATGTACCATGCCATCTTACCCCTATCTTATCCCTATCAAAGTTTAACATTTTGTCAAATGACATGCATATCTATGAACCCTTGAAAAGGGTGGGCGTTTATTTCGAGGTCTAGAAAGTAGTATTTTAATTAAATCTCACCTGCAATCAAGATGCATACAACTCCCAATAACAGAACAGTATTGCTGGCCATTTTTAAGTCCCTGCCTGCAAATTTTACCCAAACTTTACAGGCAACTGGAATTACTTAAATTAGGAGTATAGAATACTTAAAATCCCACTATTTAATGGATTACAAATTACAATATACATACAATTGAATTTAAAGATGTGTTATGTTCTCTGGTTCACGTTCTAGGTGAAAGTGAAGTCGGGCTAACAATACAAAAGTAAACGAGAATATTATAATATCAATATGGACGGGAGATGAGTCAGGATTTCTAGGAATATTTAATTCTTAAATTTGATTGTTATTCTATTCTGTTCTGCATATAATAATAGTAGTTAAACAGCAAACAAAATGTCCTCAGGTAATATTTGATACCTTTTAAGAGCCCAAAGCCCAAGGCTGTCCAACACAAGAAAGTGAAGTACGTAATGCATTTATAATGACAAAAAGTAGTCTGCCTGACCATCTCAAACTACTTATATGTCACGAAACACTGGTTTCATATATCATTTTAATATTATCGATATTTTTAGTGTATCTTTTGTGGGCTGTTCATAAACAATAGATAATACTCCCTTAATGAGATAACTAAGCAGATTTTGTTAAGTTTGTTTCTCTTATTCAATGGTTGTAACACCTTAAATCGGGTGGGGATATATTTCGGTGCCTAGGATGGTTTATTTTCATTTGGAGGCCCACTTTTAAAGGGATTCAAAGAATAGATCGTTTTTGATAATAGACTATATAGACAATAGACAGTCACTAAAAAGCTGGATCTTTGGAATTTATTTAATGCCATATTTTCCCTTGACAATTCATGAGAATCTACGTCATTGAATGACTGAATCTATTGGATACATTTATTTAAAAGTCTAGTAGAATCGATGAATTTTTACTTTGAAGATGTGCGAAATTGCAATGCTACATACTATAGGTATATGTGCATCAGTCATACTATGGGATTGGGAACTGGGGACGCTTATGATCACTATTCTTGCAATTCAATTATTATAATGACTCGTTGTGATTTTTTCCATACTAAAATTTTTCGGAACATCGTGACAAACAACCCCGAATTTGCTATAATATATTATTGGTTGGATTTGAATATACTTGAAAGTAGATCTCATTTTTAAACTAGCCAAAAGGCTAGTATTCAATCATTTTCCTTAACCTTTTAGTGTTTTTACTGACATTTAGAAAAAGGATTCTTTAGAATCTATAAATAAACGACGGCAGTCGAGTATTTAAAATATGGTTAAATCTAGATGACAATGGGTTATTATTAATGCTTCCTACCGAAATCTGAAATTTGCCAACCATCCGTGTGCAACCAGTTAATATGAACCCTGACAACTTTAATTGGTCATATCCGCGACCGATATCTGAATTCGCCCAACCAATATTGGAAAGCCCCAACTCTATTTTAACATTGAATTCCTGGCATGAGCAGAACCAAAATCATTTTGTATCGTGTTTTTAGATGATTAATATGCAAATGACAGACATATAGAAATGTAGAAGAAGATAAGTATCGTCAAAGGTAGAAAGGAATAAAAAAAAGTTAAGATTAATTATTTCCGTAATCCGGTGTCAATGGAGATCGGTCTTTTGACCAGTCATGGTCATGTTGCATCTTGAACAGGCACTTAAATAATCCTACACGTGATTTCCGGTCTTGGAAAGTTGTCTGCTTTTTTATTCGTGCATTTATTCCGGGCTAATATTTGTACTTGAATGGCCATTAACAAATCCTTCATACTATCCAGATCTTTGATCCGCTTATTCGAATTGGAATAGAGTTTAGTGTACAATTACAATAAGTTACATTTCAAAATTGTTGAATTGCTTTTCGAATTCATAGGATGGATATACTAACTTTGCGTTTTTTCGTTAGCATGCTGATTGTCAAATTCGTTGAATCAGCAGATTTGACAATTTGCAGCGATAAATGACTTGCCATTTAAAATTTAAAAGATGTCAAAATCAATATTACGAGGTTAAAAATGTTTCAGAAATATTTAAATTTAAATCAAATCAGAACGGTTAAAACTAGAAAGAATAAAACAATGAGTATATTAATTCACCTGCTTTTTCAGCTTTGCAGTCCTTTTCCCATGCTTATATCCTTTATCGTTTTACATAACTGTCGTTTACCTATTGATGATCTAAAATTACGATACAAAATGAATTTGGTTATGCTTATGCAAAGAATTCAATGTTAAAATTGAGATGGGGCTTTCCGATATTGGTTGGGCGTATTCAGATATCGGTCGCGGATATGACCAATTAAAGTTGTCAGGGTTCATATTAACTGGTTGCACACGGATGGTTGGCAAATTTCAGATTTCGGTTGGAAGCATTAAATGGGACCCGATGACAATGACAGTTAAACTACTTTTAGTTTTAAGTTAAAATGTTTGAAAAAAAGTTATTTATCATATACATATACATGTAAACAAATACATTGATCTAATGAAGCCATTTCATTAAAGGGGGTTTGCTTCCGTATCATAAATCTCATATGTAGAGCAGATGTCAAGGATCGGGTTGGTTAGGCTAGGTAGGCCCTCATTTTGTGACTTGACTGTTTATACGTTTTTAATTGTAGTTGCTTTCAGTTTCAAATAATAGATCCATACTCCACTGAACTATGGATAGCTTTGCACATACTATTAAAAAAATGGTAATAATTCACAATATCAGAAGGTAAGCACGAGTGTAAAAATTACCAACTGAACTTTGGTATGCATCATATCCATTTTTATAAGCGTAACCCAATCTAAATGCGCATCACCCCGAAATGAATGCATTATTAGGATAAGTTTCATTTGCACTACATCATTTCATCAATTCACTGTTTATTTTCGAACGGAAGTTAGAGGGTCCCAGTCACTGGTAACAGGCTACCCAAACCATAAAATCCACCCTTCCGGTTCCGATCCTTAGTTCTTGTTTAGGGTGAGGGTGGACTGCATCCTATTCATATTGTATTTTCAAACTCGAGTAAAATTCTGTTGTCTGGGTGTGGATGTGAGTCTGCGTTTGATATTACATTTCTACAATTAAAAGATTTAAATAAAGTAGTCTTTTGGAGCAGTTGGATATATTTGTTAAAACATTTCGAATTTCGCTAAAAAATGGAACGTCCGTCAAAACGAAAAGACGTTTTTTGGCTCTTTGCTGTTGTAAGAGGTTTAGAGGCTTCTGGTCCACCAAACGATCAAGCTGGAAAGTTCCTCATTTACGAATACCGGAAAGATATTGATGCGATGTGGCAAAGAATTAAAGCAGCAACTAAAGAAGGTGTTCTTGGGTCTGCATCCAAAGTTTCGACGAGAAAACAAAAACCTGGTTAGAAGCTTTATATTGTACATTACATGATTAGTTAAAGAATTTTAAAAAGTAACTCCCCCGTAGCACTTAAATTAGTATTTACGGTATACATAAAGTACTATTAGAGACGCTTTAACTGAAATTATTAAATCCAGACGGATTATTGGTAATTTTTTTTTAAAATTATAAAATTCCAACCTTAAAAAATTATATTTAAAAAGGTGCAATTCCCTTATAATCTAACTGATCTCCTTTTTTCAATTTAAAATTTAATGCAGCTGAAATTAGAGGTGACACAGACAAACATGTAATCTGTGTTTATACAAACGGTAGCCCAGAGGAGAAAGAACGGATCAAATCGGCTTTGAATGAGATTGGACTTGTACGGCATCTCCCTTACAAAACCGATGCTGCAACAGAAGCTGGAGAATATGGAATCCAAAGCTCTTGGAGACCACAATCCGGAAATGTGATCAAGCTTGCTGGATCGGGACAAAATCTTCAGGTTTTTCAAATCCATCCTCAAAACACACCAACGTCACCGTTCGTAACGTTTCCGAAGAGACAGCTCTCCGAGGTTTCGAATGCAGTTTACAAGCTGGCTAACATGTATCTGGGAATTGAAAACGTGGACAAAATCGTTGGTCTGGACGCTCCAAATCTTCAGATTTGGGCAGAATGGTCACCGCATTCCGATTTCATTGGCCGAGTTACGATTGTTCTCAACGAGAAGGGGAATAATTCTCGAATCCAATTTGCCCAGGATGATGGGATGTTCTGCTATGAACGTTTCGAATGGTATCGTAAAAACGTTCTTCACGAAGAGGACGTTTTTTCGTCTGATGAGTCTGGAGACGATATGGATGGGTTTTAGAAATCAAGAAATTTGAGCCTGTATTATATAAGGACATGTAAATATAGTCTGTTCGTTGGCATTATAACGCAACGTTCGAAACGTGGAAGTTTTGTAAATATGGGGCTTTTATATGATCTCAAACACATTTTGTACATTTTTATGAACCTAATTGTGGATAAATCCCAAAATAAACATATAAAAGCTCTTGTGGAAACTTGTAAATTTATTTCGAATTATATATAAAATATAAGCATAAGTAGCTCTCTGAAGTGAAAAGTTATTTCGGTGAGGGGAGTAGTTCCGGGAAAGTTAATGATTCACAAAATAATTATGAGGTTTTAGTCTTATTTTTTTTAAACCACTTTACAAGCCTTTTCAACCGTTTCGTATAGAGACATAAGGATGCGTCCTCGGTTTTTGTGTCTGTAAAGTGCAAACCGATAGACATAAATAATATATTCATGGTTTGCCATTTTCCAAACCGGAATTTCTCAGAACAAACCAAGTAAAACCTCATTAAGTAAAGCACCTTTATGGAATTAAGTTCCCAAACATCGGAGATGCATGCAATTTTATAGAAATTTATATTTTAAAGACCCTGTAAACCATGGGAATTTGCAGTTTTCTTCGATAAATAAAGTAATTGTTCGGAGTACACTTTTCTGCACAACAGCACACATTTTTTGGTGTATTTCGTGTAATATCGTGTTGCATGCTAGGGATGTGGTGGTATTCTTTTGAGAATATTCAGTTTCAGACCGAGAAATGCTAAAACTGACAACAGAATTTACTACAGAGAGAATCCACTTTCACTCTTTGCAGGTAATCTAGTTAATCGCATCGAGAATTCGACGTATTCCACTTATCTGTTGCAAGTGGAGTTTTGTATAGTAATTTAAGGTAAGGTTGAAGTTGAAGGCAGGTGTTGTGTTTGTATATCGGAGTCTTTTTTTAAGGCTGGACGAGCAGGTTTTTACACAATCAATTTCATGAATTAGGAATTAGCTCCTTCGGGAATTTTTTCGAACATGCGATCCTCTTCTTTTCTACGAATACAAATAACCGTAAATATCTTATTCCATTACAATTCTTTTCTACACATCGAAATACCACCATTTATACGGGGTGGTCTGGGTTTTTGAGAACGAAAACCACATTTGTTTGGTAGATGTAGGAGTTGTAATTCTAGATACGGTTTATATTGTGCATGGCATGCAAAATTAAGAGAGTTTACCCTCCATCGATGTGGTACTATCCCACTGCACTGCCTTTAAAAGCCGTGTAATGTTTGCATTCAGTAATTAGGAAATGGACCACTGGAATACATTGCACATTGGAATACTTTCAATGCTGAAAAATTCATTTGAAATGCCGTATTTCCATAAATAAGCCCTCCGTAAGAGCTTAAATTCTCTTAATCTCTCCATTTGTATTTTTAGACAGGCCTTATGCAATCATGCTGTCCGTCCGTCCGTCCGTGACACTTTAGGGCCCAAATGGCTACGTTCGAATATATGAAAAATAGGCCAAGCGGTTGACCCGTGGGGGTCATCCAAAGGTGTATTGTTTAAAATACAGACGTATCTTAATCTTTCAATACAAAATGAATTTCGATAATTTTTTCAATGAAGAACTCGCATAATAATGACAACTCAGCTTTCATGCCCTTGGCTTATTAAACAAAGAGTTATTTCGAGGCAACTTATCTCAGTAAATAAAAAGAAAATAAACTTTATCAGTTCTTATGAAAATTGATCAGACGTAATATTGATTGACGATTGACAACTTGGTAAGCCACGGCTGGTGGGTAATTTCTACAAAAAAAAGTTAGTTTCTTATTCTGAAAGGCCAAATGCTATGCTATGTACATATCTCTTCTACGAATTTCCCTTTGTAGTTCTTGTGTAAACTTTTAATTGTAATTGTCCCTATAGAGTATATAGAGCGAAATATGTGTGTCGAGTAACTGGGACAGTTGGGCCTTTTTGTATGATTATAAGCCTGTCAATTGCCACTCACTCCGTTCCAAAAGCTTTCTTTTGTGGAGAAAGCAGCATGTGAAAGTTTACATTGATCGTGTGTCGATTCGAGAAGGACGTCGTAGGATAAGAGGATTTTCAGAGTCGGATCTTTAACCGATTTCGGAAATGTTCCAAACCTATTTTCAAGTTTACAGAAATCGGCTAAAGTGATTTTTAACGTTTTTAACGGGTTTTTGCTAATGTAGACTAATTTGTAAAATAATGTCGAGGAAAGGAAGTATTGCTCCAGCTCCAGCTACGACGGTCATTAATATTCAATCTCTTCAGCAAGCACTACGACCTCCAACTCAAGGTTGGCGTCTTAAAATTAGATTGCATGAAAGTGCCGGAATGGCCAAAAATTGGGCTATTTGCACTACAGTTTAAATCCGATTCTTTGAATTTCGACAAAAATGGCGATTAAATATTTTCGACAATTAGTATTTATTGATAGTCTGTACAAATGGCATGGGTTGGACTAATTAATTACTTATTTGATAACTCAGGAGATGAAAGTAGATCAAGTACTCCTCGGATCGTGTCACTGGAAACGCAGTTCCTTGCCGAGTTCAGCGATTTAGAATTCTCTCACAATTTCAAAGGTGAATTAATTGGCATTTTTGAAGGATTGTTGTTCAAAAACAGGTCCTTATGCTTTTAAACACAAAATAAAAAAATTATTTTCTTGTAAGCGGAATGCTGCAACTGTCCCTGCCGAACGGTAGTGGAATTACGAACTGGGGACCAAGTCTTGGTCATGCAGAGTCTTCAAATGATGGGCTGTTGGAATCAGCAAAATATCGAAGTTTTTAACGAGTTAACTAACGAATTGGTCATTCTAATTGAATTTGTCGGTGGGGGATGCTTCGGAGTTCCCAGTGTAAGTTATCCAAATATTTGAAATAGTTGACCCATACCCATCATTTTATTAATATTCCATTAAAATCGGGCCTCAAATTGTCATGTCATAATTTGTCAGACATCCAAAGTGTACAGCCCACCAGGATTTTTGGTCGGGATTGTCGAAAGAGCCACAAGTTGTTGTTCCTCATCCTTTGAAATTCAGAATGCAAATGCAGAGACTATTTATACGGTTCAACCTCTATTGAAATGGTGTGGTCCTACACAATTCCCAGTGAGTAATCCATTAAAAAACTGCTTATTAATCGGTATTTAATCTAATTATTTAATGTCATTTACGATCTAGATATATTTAGCGTATACTCCCTGGGAGATATATTTAAAGTGGGGAGTTATTTCGGGGGTCCTATTTACCATATATTAGCTGACTTCAATTAAAAACTTGATTTATGGACATTCCGGGCGGAACTCGGAACGCGGAACGAATGTCGGAGTGGTCTCAAAAAACATGAAGCGTTTTGGCTCTATATATTTGCCCAACATTAATATTATCCTGATTTGTGATCAAGTCTATTATGCCATTACAATAAAGTTGATTTATTTATGAGGCCTATTCCAAGGGGAATTACTGCATTTTTCAAACCTAATTATCCAAAAATAATTAGTGTATTATAGCCCGATATGTGTGAGTATCCTAAATAGCTAAAATTTTGCATAGATCATAGCGAAGGACGGAAGTACAAAAGTAGCTGAAGTAGTAACTGCCGTGGGCCTTTGCTCTTTACGTCTTAACTATTTTGAACGACTGCCTGCAGCTATTAAGGCCCTCCTAATTGGTTTCACCCTTTACTTGGTATGCAAATGTCAGTTTTTTTTTTAAATATAATAAACATTTCAATGGGAAGTTAGAATTTGTTAAATTGACTTGTTCCAGGATGTGATTGAAAGCTGGAAGAAGGCCACAAACGGAGGAGTCTAATTCTGAACCAGAACCTTCCTTAACTGTTCCTCTATACAACATTTCAAGGATTATTCTAAGTCAATTAAGATTTAATGTTCTAGTTCTAGTTCTAGCATAGATTCATCTATTTACTTCTATGAGTTCTAGTAAGATACTATATAAAAGGAACTATTTATTTCATATCCGGACAATTTGGAGGAGGTGAAAACTGCATTTTTTGCATTTATAACAAGTGGTTGTTTAACACCCAATTTAGCATCAGTTTTAGCACAATGTATAGGAAGTTATTCCGACGAGTTCTCATTTCCAACGGTTCGCTATTTACCATAGCAGGCATATGGGGACTTATTTCGGTGTGTCCACAAATCAAGTGACATTAGACGCGATGATTGTGATACGTAAATTCAACATAGAGGTTTGGTTTGAGCACGTCTTGTTCTGCCCCACCCGCAAACTTCCAGGCTTTTGAAGTTGCACGGCGAATTGTAATGTAAAAAAGTACTTTTGCTCAACTAAACCCAAAATTAAAATTCAATTGTGTCCACGCTCCACGTTTTTTTATTTTGGCTAGGTTTTTTTTTAATTGGTTTTGATTGACCGGTTTGGTAATTAATTGGACTATCTGACTACTGACGGTGTGCGGTGAGAGCCGAGCCGAGAGATTTGACCTTTGACGTTCATTCATTGTGACTGCGGTTCAGGTGCGGTGTCAGATAATCAATATCAAATATTGAGATGTCTGGAGCTGATGCGGAAACAGCATAATTTGTAATTTTGTATTTTGAGGTACGTTCAGTTAATCACTAATCCATAATCGGAGAGTATTTCATTCACAGTCTGACTCTGAACCTTTGACCTTTGAACTTTCATTTGTCATTCCACATTTCACATTGCAATTGCATTTGATTTGACATCTGCATTCGTTTATTTCTTTCAATTGATCTTCGATGTATTTAAAATTTGATATTGATGCTCAAGTAAGTAGCTCAAGCAAGCTAGCAAGCACCCGCCATACATGCGAATGCGAATATTCATTGCTTTGTACTTTGTAGCTAGCTTGTACTTCGTTTTCATCATTGATTGATCATTACCACAATGCACATGCACAATGGCAATCAATAATATATGCATATTTTGTGGTTACTTTTGTACTTCCTCGTGTCTCTGATCTCAGCAGATCGCCAATCATTGATCACCGACCCCAGAGAGGTACCGGACTACCGGACCCGGTACGAACAGTACATCAAATACAAAACAGGAATAAATAGCGGACTTCGACTTGAACATGGACTCTGGTTCTGGTTTCTCGGCTGGTGTCATATGATATGACATGAGACATGACTCATATAATATACATATGCAAATGCAGTATCAAATATGAGACATCTCTTATCTCCAAAAACGCAGATGAGATAGATCATATCATTCATTATCATAGATACGATGTACGATACATAGAAGGAAAGGGCAAAGTGGTCGATCCTCTTTGCTACTGTTAATTGTCACAGATACATATGGGGATTTGAGCTTGAGCCTTGAGCTAGCGAGCTAGGTTAGTTAGTTGGCTATATTATGCATTCAACATTCATTAACATTCAACCAAATGAAGCAAAGCAAAACTACGATACGAATGATAATAAGACTGATTTAACTTCGAATATTTAACAGAGTAGCTCACCCGTCCACCGATCCCCAAAATGCTTCCCCTCCGCCGAGTCATTCAATGCTCCCGCTGGCAATGGGTCCGGACCTTCAGTAAAGTAACAGCCACGGAGCCGGTTGCAACGGACCCTTTCGGGATAGATGAAGTAATTGAATCGTCGGCAACGACTGTTGTGCAAGGCTTCTACGGCCGTCCTCCTAAAGATAACAGTGATCCTGGAGAAATCTCACCCGTTGTAACCAACTCCAATATGGAAAAGTATGCTGGCTGGATCGATCACCGGGAAAAAGTGAGGAAGGAACAACTAAGCGAAGGTGAAAGCGTCCGCGTCACGTCATTCGGAAACGTCCGGTTAGATACCGACAATGTCGTCAGTCAACACGGACAGTTCGACCAAAAAAACAGCGAACCTGTTGTGATCTCCAAAGAAAGAATAACTGCGGCCGACTTCCTCAAGACCTTCAAGAAAGATCAGGTTGAAGCAGCTAGCAAGCAAAATCCCATACTCGAAAAGCCCACTAATCCACGCTCAGTTAAACAAAATCTTATCGTCGAGCTAGACAAACTCTCACCTAGCTCTGACCACGACCACCTCGACTCTAACATCATCCCGAAAGTCTACCAACTTCCCGCTTACAACGAAATCACGAAACAGGACATGTGGTCGATTCTCAAGAAGTCCGTCATTTTCAACAATGACTTCATCCTGGCTATCAACAAACCTGCGGGAGTACCGATTCACAGCTCGTCCATCGACTGTCGCCACTTCATCACAGAGTTCCTCGACCGCCTCTCCGACTACGGCCAATGCCCCCTCGTGTATCCCCTTCATCGTCTTGACAAAGAAACTACCGGCGTCCTTCTCTTTGCCAAAGATCCAAAAGTCGCCTCAATTATCTCCCAAAAACTAGCTACTCGTCAGGTCGAGAAGAAGTACCTCGTCATAACGAAACTTTGTCCAAGAATGCCGGAGGGGACTATTAAAATCCCAATAGGGGAAGGTAAGGTTGGAGGCACACAGAAGTACCGCTCCGTTCTCAAACCGGATTTGCGTAAATACGAAATCCAAAGCAAACAAGGGAACTGTCGGGAAGCCGTGACTCACTTTAAAGTGTTAAAGTCGATGCGGGACGCTGCGTTTTTGGAAGTGATGCCAGAGACAGGACTCAAACATCAAATCCGGATTCACCTCGGACTGGGGTTGGGTTGCCCTGTCATCGGTGACCATAAATATTCACACAGGGATCGAATGGCCCCACAAAGGTTACATCCAAATCTTCTTCAAAAAATCAAAGTCAAACAGAGCAAAGTAAGGGAATTGCCCTTACATCTGCACTGCAGTTCCATGAGTTTTACCCTCCCGGAGGAGTTTACTAAAAGTCCGGAACCTATCTACGTTCACGCTAAAGTTCCCAGATATTTTAATCATACTCTCAATGTTTTGGGACTGTAAATTAAAGTAAATTTTAAAAGTTAAGAATATGTAGTCTTTAGATAAGCTTTTGTAACTTGAGTTATTTGATAATAAAATGATTATTTATCAACATCAACCATTCGCTAAAAGCTATCCATGTTAAATTATAAAGCATTCTACTTTCCGGGCCGTGCGATTCATATTTTCATGTTTTTTCCTTACAAGCAAGGTTTTTAAACTACAAAATCATGGGCATCTGTCAAATCAAAAGTTGACAAAGTCATGGGTATTAAGTTGAGCTTTCAGGATATTGCTCTACTAGTAAATTAAATATGAACTAGTTTTAAAAAATTATTTTTCAGTCATAGTCCATCCTCTTATTGATTGTTGAAAATGGCGTCAGAAGAAGATTACTTCCCTGTCCCTGAATACATTTCGCTGTTCAGCGACTGTCTTGACTCTTACGCAGGAGTACAAATAGAAATCCAAGATGAGATCGAAATCCAACCCGAGTTTTATCCGCCGTACGTAATTTCGCAGAGTGAAGACCTTTTCCAATTAGCAGAGATCGACCAAAACACAGAATCGGAGGAGTTCGAGGTTCCGTTTCTGGAAGACACTTATGTTTCCCAGGATGTCGCTTCCCAGAATGTCGAAATTGAGCACTCCGTTTTCGAAGATTTTGTCTCAAGAAAAGAGTGGATGGAAAATTATTCGCATTCTTTCAACTCTGTTGAAGTCCCTGTTGAACAACGCCAAGATGACCAATTAAGATATATCGCAAACTCTGACAAACGGCGAACTCGATTCCTCCAAGGATGGAAAACTCTTGAGACTAAGGTTTTAATAAATACCTACATTTTAGAAATTAGATAGATCGATCCTAATTTTTTCTTAATTTGTAAAGGTTTCGCTGATGACTGCTCGTATCGGTACAACCTGCAGAATGGAAGCCACACTTGGAAATGAAAGGTTTGTCGTTAATCGATCACGGGAAGATTCGGTGTCTAGCAGTGACACTGTTAAGGACGTCTCGGACAATGAAACGGACGACGACCATTGCTACGCTGCTGTCATTCTCACACAAAAAATTGACTCGTAAAGGCACATACACTTATCTAAAATTAAGACTTAACTTTAAGTTTAATATTGTAACTACGGTTTGTATTTTGAATTCGTTTACAGAGGAACGGTGAGTGACCACCAGTACAATCAGCCTACGTCAAGCAGTACCGATTCCCGATCTACCAAGCCTCTGTTCTTGAATAACAGATACCCTAGAGAACGGAGACTAGTTAGCTTGCTGACTTCAATTTTTACGAAGGTGCTTTTTACGTTTTATCTTTAACTGTATGTAACTCTATTTTCACCAAATCTAAACACTCTTTTTCCTTTTATTTTTCAGATAAAAGCGCTGCGGTTGATTACAGGGTGTGAGCTAAGCTTAACCGTTTCGTACGAAGAGTACATATTCACGGAGTCAAACTTCGAGGAAGCTGAAGCTATTCTACGAAAAAAACGACAAGAAATGAACCGCGTATCTACTGTTCCACTCCTCACTGAAAACGCTGACTCTCCTTTCAGCGTAATTGTGGATGAGAACTCCCACCGACTCACATTTATCAAACGACCTTCGCCAATACCTGACAGTCCGCATACATTGCCAAAACTCCGTCGGTTTGAGGACATCCAAGATCGCTGCTACGATACCATTGAAGATGATAATATTGATAATGACAATCCACTTCCAATGAGTCCTCATAGTCCCCCGGAAGAATCACAAGAGTCAAGTCAATGTATTTCGTCGTTCACCTCAACATTAACGAGGGACGCTGAGAACAACACCGAACCGGTTTGCGGGATATGTTGGTCTACCATTCCTCCTTCCACTTCAAATGCCATCGCTGGAGTCAATCACTGGATCCGATGTTTCAATCCACTCTGCTATCACTTGGTTCACCCGAGTTGCATCGGTTTTCGCGTATCTTCTTCCACGGATCTCTCTTCCCTTCCCCCGTATTTCTGCCAAAACCATCGCTAAAACACCTAACGATGTAAAACAATCCATTTCCTTTTGGATTGCTCCGAAGGAATATGACTGTTGTACTTGATCTCAAATCTCTTAAAATTGCCCATGTCCGCCAGCATCTTTTCGGCAACAAACGTATATGTATGAATAGTACTTATAATTATAACAACAACAAAATCAGTTTATATAGCTCTCTGTAGGACGGTCCTCCAACGATTTATTAAAATTCCTCGGTAGTGCTAATACTATATCTTGAGCAATTTTGTGTATATGATATTTTCAATTAATAAAACAGAACCCTCCGCTTCACATGGCAAGTTTGACATCTCGGAGTTGTTTCATGGGCGAATCATTTCCCCCAGAAAGAGTTACACAATCAGGAGGGGTACTGAAACTGGCGTCCCTTCGATGAGGTCGAATTCGAGAGTTGAAAATCGTGGCTCCTTCAACAAAGTTTTTGTGCTCCGGTCGATAAATCAGCTCGTTCCAACGACTTATTCCGTCCTCGTTGTACAACCGGTTGCGCTTGTTCTATAATAAGAAATTAAATACGATGAACAGCTATAGTTTAAATAAATCGATATTTTGATGAGTCCAATTTTTCAAATATTTTCATACCAAGTAAAGGCCGATGGTGTCCCTCTCCTTGATCTTAGGCGAGGGGGGTTGATAAACTGAGTATGGTTCGGGACCGCATGAATTGTCGCTATCCATCTCATAGTATAACTCACCAAGGTTCCTCATCGTCAGGAAAGTCTCGTAAGCTTCTTCTCGAGGTCCTGCAAACGTTTAAAAAAGCAATCAGACACTCTCTAAATTAATAAATCCAGGGGGCGTATTTTTCCAAACATTGTGAGATATATTGGGAGGGGTGACTTTTTTCATACAAATTCGAATTTTCGACAAATTATGTGGCACTTGCATTATTTTTCATTTGGATAAGCGAATTAAGATTACACGTTTTTTTTGCTTAATCGGTAAAAAATACTTGCCTTTCCTGAGTGGCAGATAAGTATCGTACTTAACAAAGTCATTGTTGACTCCCATATCGACATAATTATCGCAGCAGTAGACAGAGTAGTCGACGTTCGGCATCCTCGGCCTCGAATCCAGTTGCGTCTGCCACCGTTGGTAGAAAGTCTTACGCCGGTTGTGACATCCGTCAGACACCCTGCAGGCATATGCATCTGCCAACTGACGGACTTTCAAGTTTGGGACATTCGGCTTCTTCGGCAGCCGTCCTGGACGACAGCAACTCCAGGAGTCAGGCAGAGGGGGTCGAGGGTCGAACCGGAACTCTGGTGGATTGTGAGGGTCAAACTCGTGAGATCGGCGGACCCGAGGGGGGCAGTCGTCGCTCTCCACGTAGTGGGGCGGGATGAGTAGCAACTTATTCTCGAAGGGGCAAGCCATCACTAGACAGGTTTGATTTGAAGTATTTAAAAAATTCAGAGACGGTAATGGAAATCGCTCGGAAATCATGGAAATTTTCAACCCCACTGCTGGAGTATGTCTCTACGGATACCATAATCTGGCTATGCCTATACTAGATCTAATACTAATCTGCTAGATACTAGATAACTTTTTGGCCTTTATTTGTACTTGACCCAAAATTAGACAGGAAATGCACATTAGAGTTATGAAAAAATAGTATTGTTTCAGAGCGAGCCTTTCACTAGAACAGATTGAACAGTAGACGGGTGAAAAATTTCTCGCTTGCAATTGCAATCGATTCCACTTAAGATTTAATGCAATGGGACACTTGTTCTAGACAAAAGACATTACATTATTATGATGGTGATTTTTATTCATTTATCATGTAGCGAATTTCATGACAATATGCCATATGAAGCCAAAATAAAAATGTAAATACAGCATCTTCCTTCATTTTGTAGTTTTGAAAATGGTTTGAAAAGATAAACTACTTAATTATAAGTGACCGAATTTTAAGCATTTCCTTCTTAAATAGCGTGATCGTGTGATATATATTTATTTAACGGTTTGGGCTGGTTAAATAAGTAGGAAGGTGTCCAAGAACTCAACAAGAGTGTCTCGATTCCATTTCGTAATTGAAAAGGTTCTGTCAACAGTCCCATCCTCATTAATTAATGCTATCGTTGGCCAAGCCCCTTCCACGTGCTTCTCAATCAAATTATCGTATCGTTCTCTCATATCGCTGTTTAAGAAGTCTTCGAAGGACAACGTAAAAAAAATCCGTTAATTTTAATACAATTTTGCATTTTCCTCTATGTTTTTACAAAAAGATAATGTAAGTGCTTCTTATCAAAATATTTGCTAAATCACCTTCGATATGAGGAAATAGATCCAGTTTGCAATTACATACTTCCAGTAATGCTATCGGATACTTGACATCTAATTTCAAGCCTTCTTTATCACTGAAGTCAATTTTCTGCGACGAAATGTTTCTACAGCATTTAGTGCAGCCACTTCTGTATGAAAATCATTTGACGTAATAAAATTTTATATTGTAAGGACCTCAAAAAATGAAAATTAAAAATTAATCCTACCTGAGATCGGACAGATCATAGTCATCTAATAATTCACATGAGAAACAGTCTAGACTCTCGGGACTGAATCCCATATTTCGACAATCCGATTCCATTAATACGTTTGTTTTCGGTTGTTCATCTTCATCTTCAACTCCATTGCCCTGAATTAATTCAAATAATTCCCCATAGGAAGTTATGTTTTGTAACTTCCAAAGGGTGGGTACTTTTATTCCGGTGATTGAGAGCAAATATACGACAGCTACTTTAAAAGTATATGTAACTATTCAATAGCTTCCAATCGAGTTTTAGCTATATCGTCCATTTTGAAACCATGCAAAGCAATTCATTGTTTCGAATGCCAGCTTTTGCTTGGATAACCCGAAATACGAATTTGAAATCGTTGGTCGTACACGGCTCTATGAAATTGGAACTTATAAGGACTCATTTGACTAAGCGACGTCGAGGCATTTTGGCCCGAACTATTATATAGGTATAAATTGCAATGTTTGAGAAATGTGTCCTTTTGACTTCATCCCTTTTTATATTTCGTTAAATTGTACGATCTAGTATTTAAACCAATTTCGTGTCGTATAAATTGCTAGTTTAGTTTGGTTTTAAAAATCATTTGCAGATTCATAAGCATTGCGATATATTTTCATACGAAGACCTTAAGCAAATACTCTGAAGGAGTGATATTGACAATGAGTGAAAGATGAAGCATTTACAATTAGAAACAAACGCATGCATATTCAGTGAATGATTTTAATAATTTTTCAACCAATATGAAATAGCTTTTTTTATTTTAACTCATTAAAACAGCATGTATATATAGTTCACATTTTTAATCAGTCAACCAACGATTAAGGTTACACATGAACACGGTACGGTTAGGGGATTTAAAAATTAAATATCAACAATAAAATCATTAATAGTAATTAATAATTTTTCATAACGAGTGGAATTATGGGTTCAAAGTTTATATTATAAATCGATGGAGTTAATTAGAATTGACCAGATAAGTGTCGAGAAATTCGGTAATAGTTTCTCCGTTCCATTTAGTAATTGAGAACGTCTGGTCCACTCTTCCGTCATCGTTAATGAGCGAAATCGAGGGCCAAGCACCATCCACGTGCTTTTGAACCAGGCTCGGGTAGTTTCTGCGCTTATCGCTCTTCAGAAAATCTGTCAATCATTCGAAATAAGTTTTAGTTGTGGGTTTGTTTCGAAAATTGACAAGATTTTGACAATCGAATATGGCATTCTATTTACAAATTGGATTGACTATTTCCATGATTTTAAATTGAAGACATACCTTTAAGATAAGGTAGAACTCCCATCTTGCAGTTGCAGACTTCCAAAATTGCCTTAGGATATTTCTTAACTGACTTGTCAAAGGATTGCTCTTGGTACGAGATCTCGTTGCAACATTTTGAACAATCCGATCTGTAAAATATAAAATTATTTTCTTAAATCCTCAAAAACAGTCATTGCCTGTGATAAATAAGAGCATTTTACGCTGCGCTGCTAAATTTTGATTACATTAAATATTTGTTTCGAAACTTGCTTACCTAATTTGTGAAAGTTCGTATCGGTCGAGCATATCACAAGATGAGCAAAGGAGGTTATCGGGATTGAAGCCCATTTCCCGACATTCCGTCTCTGACAATCCAGATGGATTTTGTTCACCATTTCCAACCGCTAGAATCACCTGCAGTTACAGACAAATTTTAAAATCTTAATAGCATTCATTCTGCTGCAATTTATATTTCGGAATATTTCCATACGAAAACTTATGAAAATACTGCATTTGCGAATGAATTACTATATTCACTCAATTCACTGTCACTTTCCGTATTGATTCTCCATCCATAAAAATATTAAATGGATGATTGAATACCATTGCTTAAAATTACAAAACCTTAAAATTAACGTTATTTATGATTATGGTTAATTCATTCTGAATCTGATATTTTGGCCAAAATTTGGCCTTAAAAATCGAATGCTTTGGTATATTTTGTAAAAGTTATCGTCTTTCTTGATTGTGCTTATTGGGTACTGTCTCCGAGTTGGGGCGGGGCAGTAGCTTGGCCCCACCCAAAACTCAGGCCTGGCCTGGTGTGGGCGAAGGACGTGGTCTGTGACCGTGTGCATGACCGTATTGGTGGGTGTGCGTGTGGTTGTTCATAGTTGATAGTATGCATATAGTGTGTATGGGGATGGGGATTGGGTGGGGACGGTGGGGACTTATTCTGGGAGTGACTCATTAATTACACCGCCTAGGTGTAGGCTACCAAATGGGGTAGTTATTTAGGAGAGGGGCTTATTTAGTAGAAACTGGACTGGCTGTATGCAGACTTGGATGGAAAGAAAAAAAACACTTCTGTTCGATGGGAATAAAATAGATGGGTAAAAAACTGAAAAACCTGTGGGATTGTCATTTGTCATGTCATGTGTCATGGGCCTCAAATGAGGTACGAATATGACGGGAGTGGGTTTTTGACGCGTTCGATTCATACGAATTATTACAAGCCCGCGATTGCGCTTTCAAATTTAAATTTCATTTACGCTCGAAATGTCAAGTTCATAACAATTACAAATTTTAATTTTTAATCACTCTACTCTGAAATCTTAATTTAAAAAAGCAAGATATGAAATAAAAAATGCATCATTTGGAATTTGTTTGCAATCTTTGAAGTGAACTTACGGAGAGTATACATAGAACAGCCGGTAAAGGTAATAATGTTGAACATTTCCACGGCCCCATTTTTGTAAATTTATGAAATTTTAGTCTCAAACTCGAGATTATGAACTATGAATGAAGTATAAGATTTCCAAATTAATTCAGAATTGATGAGTCTATTTAGTTAGAAATTGATCTTCAAACTTTGAACTTCAAAGTTTTCCGACTGAAATTTGAGAATATTCAGATTCAGATAATGTGTAATGATTGCAGATTGTGAATTGAATTAATTTGAGTTTTTTGTATTTTTTGTTGTAGTGTGATGCAAACCAATAAACCAAACGTGAAGGAATGTGAATGGCTGGGAGTATGGCGCTAATAGATGCAGATGACGGAGGCCGATCACTTCACACCAATTTCAACTCATTCCTCCACCAAATACCATCCAACCAAACAAACTCCGTGAAGTACATCTGTACTACATCAGCTATTTTATAGAGAAGAAGGTGGTTTTTCAATTTTTAAAGTTCAATAACACTATCATCCTCATCACACATCAATCCTCATTAACTTAACTGTTATTATTTGTTTTAGGATATAATATAGGCCCTAAAAATGATTACCATGTACTACATAGGCCACGATCAAGATCAAGACACATCAATATTCGGTTGTAAATCAAATATTCAACATTTCGATTAAATGCTGAAAAACAATAAGCACAAAATATATGAAATAGGAAAAAACTATGAGATACAAAACAAACAACAAAATTGACGCTACGCACTAGTAGTTACAGATTTGTTTTGTGGAATTGGCCGCATCCATTGGTCATACTTGGCAGTTTAAAGCTAAATAAATGCAATGACTGCATTTGTGACATTCAATTAAATCTGAAATCCGAAATTAATACATTAGAAAATCAGCAATCAATGAAAATTCAGAAAAAAAACTACTCATACATAATTGCAATACTATGTCATCTACTACTAAAGTATTTACCACATTCACAATCAAGTTAGCAAATAGAAAATCAAAAATACAAAATAACCTAACTATATAGATACAAAACTATGCAAAGGAACTCTGCACTTTGCATTTATCAAATGTCAAAGGCCAACAAAACCAAAGAAAGTAATTTTAAATGCTACACACGTTATACATTATACTATAATACATCGTCAAACCGTCGTATTCTAATAAGAAATCGGACTTTGTTAGATCATATTGGAATTGTGGCATTATTTTCTAAACATCTGTGCCGAAATAGTCAGATGATCTGTTAAGATGATGGAAAATAAACCTCTCATTACCTGTAAGTAACCCCTTAGCCCTTGTTTAAATTTTAAATATCATATTATCACACAATATATATTTGCGATATTTTCCTCCGAGTATAATAGTATAATTTACGCTTTATAATATACCCTCTGCCTCTACGTTATTTCCCAATTAAAGATACAGGCCAACATTTTTTAACTTGCTTACATTTTTTTTGAATTTACAGATGCCGGTGACCCGCAGGTATTCCAGTCGGTGGTACCTTCCCTTCAAAAAGGAATTGGCGCTGAAGCGGTGGAATGGAAACGGGCCTACGGACGGACAACTAAACATGTACATCTTCATCCTAGATTCATCCCCTTTGACCCAGAGGTCATGTGTACACAGCAAGGTCAAAATTCGATAAATTCTACAACCACCACCGATGCTTCGCTTGTCCTTACGTCGTTATTGGATCAGCCCATGCTCCACACTTACTGGACTGATTGTTCCGTTAGTCTAGAATCAAAATATACTGGTTC
This sequence comes from Desoria tigrina, assembly GCA_906901685.1. Classification (NCBI taxonomy): domain Eukaryota; kingdom Metazoa; phylum Arthropoda; class Collembola; order Entomobryomorpha; family Isotomidae; genus Desoria; species Desoria tigrina. The sequence goes on along the minus strand of CAJQTU010000023.1, from coordinate 7,478,586 downwards.
ATATTTTTGAAATCTTTAACTTTAAGCGTTTCGTTTTAAAATATCCGTTTAGGACGTGGAGATTTATAGACAAACGAACAAGGATGCTATTCAAAGTTGGCTTAACTCCGTCAAAAGTTGCAATGTCAAGGAATGGCTGATAATTCTGGTGGAGCCGGCGGACAATAAAAAAGCAAATAAGCTGTTGCCACGAAGTTCGGTTTTGGACAAAATTAAGAATGACTTTGCTCAGAAACAGACAGAACGCTGTGTTTGTCTCAGTGATCCTCAAAAACTGGACTCGAAATCCGCAGAATCTTTACATTCCATGTTGCACCGTATTCGACAGCTTCTGCTGGCCTCGTACTCAAAAACCTTGACAAAATTTGAAGAAAACATGCGGGCTCAGAGGGAGAAGCGAAATGACATCGGGTGGAACTTTTGTCATTATTTTTTACTACAGGTTCGTTGATCTGGAATAAGCTAAAATGGGATAATGAATTTAATTACATTCAAGATCGTTTCTTAAACCAATCATTTAATTCCATGTGCACTTGTAATATGTAGGAGGAACTTGCAATTGTTTTGGAAATGCTAGAAGTTTACGACGAGTCATTAGTGCAGTATGATGAACTTGATGCATTATTCACACAATTTGTGCTTAACTCTCATCTGACGGGTAAAATTATTGTTGAAATGAGAAATAAGAAATGATCGTGATCAGTGAAGTCATTGATCAAACTGTCACTCGACTCAATTTACTTTAATGTCAAAACTCTTTGCAGATACTCCCCAGTGGCTTTTATCCTTCCAACGCTACGGAGATCGTTGGCCAGCCTTAACTCTATCTGCAGGATCTGCATCGGTTCTCTGTCACATCCGAGAGACGATTAGAAACTCCACTGTGTCTCTCCTCAATTTTCGGAACTATCTGTTTGCCCGTCAAGCCGTTCTCCTTGTAAAACAACGGAGAATCAATGAATTAGCCCAAAGATCTTTAGCATTTTTACATAATTGTATAAATGAACTGGCGATTCTGGATGTCGCCTTTAGTGAAGATGGTTCTGTCAGTTGCTGGGTTTTCGTATCCTGCTTGGAAATATTGTCTACGATTTGTGGTCATGGTCAAACCTCTCCTCCACGAAGCAATAAGGATCCAAATGCGACAAATTCTATTGAAAGTATTTCTATCGACGACCATAACTCAGTAGAACGACAGAAGAAGGATGCAAACAGAGCTAGTCGAATTCATCATCAAAACCCAAATACTATGCTGGCTTCCGATTTCTCGGTTCACACTGCAAGTTTATGGGATTATGCGAGAGAAAAGGTACCCGTATCATATGATTCTTTAACCATTAACTTATTCAAATTGTTCAAGTAGTCGAGATCGAGATTCGATACGACTGTAACAATATAATATGTCTATCTGTTTGTTGTTCATGATCAAAAATTGAGTGAATATATGTTTCTATTTAGTTATTAGATCTGGGTAAACTGTGTGGATTACTGCCTAAAAGTCAACCAAAGAGTGACCATTTGCACAAAGTTATTAGTTTAGCAGCAGGATTAATCTCCTTCGAAAATTTGGACTTTGCAAACGGGAACGGAAATAATGGAAATACAGAAAATAATCATAATAACACGATCGACGAACTTCCTCAAGGAGAAACACCAATAGAAAAGCTTAAAAATGCTCTCTCATCGAAAGAAAAATTCGAACAGCATTATCTTGTAAGAATCCGATATTGATTGATCTGATAAAACCAAACGGTCCTTTCTTGTTGACGCATTGATTTGTGAATATTTGTATGTAGGAATTATGTGAACTGGCAATGGGGACGTATAAGCACATTGGTAGACTTCGATCAGCACGGAAAGTTGGCTTAAGCTTGGCTTCATACTACATGGACGCGGACGAGTTCATTAAAGCCATTGTGTTTTTAACTGAAGCTTTAAAAACATTTAAGGATGACAAATGGGGGGTTCTTGTAATGGATGTCCTTCTTAAACTTGCTCAATGTTATAATGCCATAAATGATACTGATAGGTTAGTAATGAAATCAGAATCAGAATCCCTAACTCTTATAAGCGTTATAGAAAAGTTAACTAATTGTATTTCTATATCCAGGTACATCAGAACATGTGCACAAATCGCTTGTTCCCGAGTCCTGAGTGAAGAACGACGCAATCATTTCTTTGACGAAATGATGACCTGCCTAACTGAAATTGAAACTAAAGGTATTAGTGCCACTGTGCCAGTCATTATCTCGGCATTTTCCTTTTCACGAACTTTCATCTTTCATAATTTGTTTTTTAAATCTTCGTTTAGATCGCTTCATAATGTCACCAACCGAAGAGACATTTCTAATAAATTCCGTAAAGATAGACAGTGAAGGGAAAATAAATAGGAATTCCTGTGAAGTGAAAGTGACACTGAATTTAAGCTCTAATTTACCTCGGCCAGTGCTAAGTAATTGTGTACAAATGGCCATATTGCCCTGCGACCATTTGTCAAGTGTAATGGGCTTTTCTACTGCTGGTGCATTTGTGACAACAATGGGTGCTGGTGCTAATAGTTCTTCATCGACAAATGTTGGTAGCCATAATAATAAAAACAGTAATAAGTTAATTCATCATCATTCAAATAAAAAACGAGGATCCGGTGGAGACAACAAGATTAAGCCATTAGACATTCCTGCGTCAACAGCTTTGACAAACAATAATTTAGATTTAGGAGTTTCATCCGCCAATTTGAAAAGTGACGACGTTAATAAACAGAGATTAGTTAGGAAGGAGAGTACTACTCCATTGTTGACCTGTGAAGATGAGGACGTGGCTTTGGCTCTCTTGGAATATAATCCTGCCCTTCTCAAACTTGATTTCAGCTTAGAGAAGAAGCCGGACAAAACGGTTCAAGCCGGAAAACTAATGTGCCATGATACCCACCAATCTCTTAGGTATGTAATACAACACTATAAACTCAATTGATAATAAAAATGCTATTATTTTATAAATTAACGCAATTGGTATAATTTTAACTACGTATATTTTCCAGGCGGAAAGACAGTAAAGTTAATGGAGATGTGCAAGTGTCGAAGACTGATTTTAGTGAAGCGGCCAAATCAACTGATATTATAATCAACCCCGGTGCTAACCAAATACAATTAAATGCAAAGGTAAAAGAAAACTCGCTTAAAAAAGGCTACAATATAGACCGGTAAACGGATGTGTATATCGTTTATGTTTATTTAAAGGTTTCAACACCAGGAACATACAGGCTGGGTCAAGTTTCTATTGGAGTGAAACATTTTGAGCTTTTATCTCCAAGGATGGGATGTCGATATAAATTCTCGGTTGAAAGAGTTCCAGGTCGAATTGAATTGCCCAATTTTCCTTTGGTGGCTGGAATTGAGCAATTAGTCAGTATCAAACTGCATACTGGAAGCAATTTCATAGATAATGTGAGTGGTTTAGTTTAAATGTGGTAGGATTTGAAAGGATTTGATGATATTAATGAATAATAAGATATTTTGCTCATTAATTTGGTGTTCTGACTCTGAGTTCTGACTAACAGTTTTGATATTAATTTTCAGAACATGTTACTAAATATAAGATCATCGATAGGACTTCAACTGAGAGGAATGGAGGGTTCAGATCTGTGCTCAGAAATGTCCGTACCGATTCCACTAACAGATTCTTTTTGTACTGCAAATGTTGATATTAATGTCAAAGCTGAACTTGGCCCTCAGAAGGACACTTCCATGATCGATCATAGGGTATGTTTAACATGAATTTAACGCATTTTCAGCCGGAAACTTGGAAAAATGTAAAATGTAACAGTCTAATCTCAGTTGTGGAAATCTAATGATCATTATCAAACTATAAGAGAACTGTGATGTAGATGATTGATTTATGAAGCTTAAATAAAGTTACCAATTTTAGCGATTTTTTGGCAATAAGTCAATAACTTGTAATGAGCTGATTGAATTACAAATAGCATGAGTTTATTGAATTGATATTATAGATAATGGCAACCTGTCCTTGGACTGGGGATGAACGAAAGCTTGGAGTCACATTTAGCCCTCCATTTATGTCTTCCCACAAGTTACATTCGGCGGGTCAGCGGAAGTTTATCCAAGTGGTTGTTCAAGGACTTTGCGACACGGCGTTCACCGTTTTCGATCATCAACTCACGGTTCAGCATCAAAACTCACAAGACATTCCTTTAGTTTCCCTCAATCCACGGTCTCAATCTTTGGTAAGTCTAGATCAATCCTTTTAAAGTTGTTTTTTATGCCTATTGGTTTTGGTTAACACTGGATTTGTGTCGCAACCAAATTAAAATGTAGAATTTAATTTTTTTGACATATATCGTATGTATCTATAGGTTTTAAACCAAGGAAAACATACTGCATATATGTGGGAGATCGGAGTTCAGGAGTGGGATGACGAACATCCTTTGAGACTGGAATTTTCAACTAAATTTCAAACAGAACATCACAGTCCAGAATTGTACAAGTATTATGCATGCCTACAACGATTCAAGGTAATAATTTCATGACCAGTTATGAGATCAAGAGTTTTCAAAGATTTTAATATTTGAATTAGGCTTTTTACAGACTGTTTTTAATTACAGACACAGTTTGAATTAAAATCAAAAGTTGAACCTCACAAAGGAACAGAGTTCTGTCGGGTCGGTAATATGTGTACAATGGCGATTGACATTTCGAAGTACGGAGAGGAGGCTCAGAATTCGCTAATGTATGAAGTCCGAGCGGATCAACATATGTGGGCTATTTGTGGACGCAGTTCCGGTTTGTTTTGTTTCTGCAAATTATTATAATTATTAAACCATTCAAAATAAAATAGACAATTTTACTAAATTAGTTGTATTGTGTAGGAGTTGTATCGATTGAAGGATCTGATCCTCAACAAGTTACTTTAGATGTTATGCCGATGACTGCAGGCTTTCTTCCACTCCCGACCGTACATCTTTCTAAATATATTCCTGCGGATCAAAAAAGTAAGTCTCCTTTCTTTTCAATAGTTTTTGAGTTCATTCTCTATATCGTTCCTGTGTCATGTCTAATCGTTTGATCAGCTTTTATTCGTATGTCATTATTTTTTGTGTTTTATCTCATTTTTGTGTTTTAATTTGTAACAAAGGTGGGGCATCCAGTGTTCCAAAGCTAGAACCATTTAACGCCGGACAAGTTTATAACAGGAGCAAGGGCTCACAAGTACACGTACTCCCTCCTCCACAATCAACTGGAAGCACTTCGGGCCTGAGTGGGGGTGGCGGGGGCAACTCACTTCCGATGACGAGTGACGCGACGCATTTCTAAAATTGTAGACACTTATCCGAACTTCACAAGCGTGAAATAGAGTAGATCAACTAAAAATATCGTGTAGACAATGTAGTGGATTTTATAGAACTTTCCTTAGATATTTCTGAACGAAATCATATATGACGTGCACGTAGTTATCGACTAAACGACAAAATAAAAAAGCAATGAATAAGAATCTGTTTAGGAATTCGATTCCGGCCTTCCATTTTTGTGGAAGTTCATATAGCTTATGGTGGGGTGGCTATTTGCAGTTTTGTTTGGCCCAAGGTAGCTAATTAAACCTTATGAAGACTGAATTCCCTTACGTTACAATTTTGGGTCATTCATGATATTCTCTATTTTTTGTGTCAGGTTGGATTTTGAATTGCCAAAGCTCTTAAGTTCGCCGTGACTGAAAGTAAATGCTTCCTTTTTATATTAATTTGTTCTCTGGAATAAATGGCAAAAGGTCAGGCCCACAAATCATAATCAGTTATCCCACTTAAGTAGTCTAAACTAAATGGTAATGAATGAAGACACTGTGTTAGAGATTTGGTTTCATACATAATGTACACTATGTACAGTGTACCAACGCCATGCTTCTTTGGACCCATTGATTGACCGACTTCTTTTTAATGACTCGAAAATCTATCGAATATTGGAAACCCAGAGACTGCTGATTAGTTTCTGTTAATGGGAATGGACAACGGTTGGATTTGGTGTGATAATTTCCCATGATAAAAAATTCCGACTCTCACTTCCCTACTTGTGTCTAAAAAACCTAATAAATGATAGGATCAATTGACGCCATTTGTGGAGTAAGTTACATTCCTATTTCTACCTTACAAATCAGTCCAAGTCAGTAGTTAAACTACTCTTGAAAGCCATATTGGATTATGTAAAATATCCACCATGATTCCCAATAGTGTAGTATCTCATCTTCATTTAAATTAGAAACTTTTATTTGTATTCAAGCAACTGAGCTTATCATAATTAATTATTAATGTCAAAGAAAGTGAGTAGTCGGAAAAACTCGTAGAGAAAATATTGCTAATAAATAAAGCTATTTATTGTCGCTAAAGTACCATACCGTGGCCTTCCTTGTGCTTAGTTTCTGTATTATTGTTATGAATTATGGATTAATTGGGTACTTTATTATAAGTATATGATTAAAATATTTATTTAAGTGTTCTGGAGACTCAGAAAAGAGGCGGAACGAAACCTGTAAAGCGATGCGTATGTAATAGTTTGTAGTAAAAGAAACGTAATCTCCTACAATCTCTGATTTCCAAGATAATTCTAGAATGAAAAATGAAATGCAATAATATATTTACAATCTGCTGTAGGAATTAATTAATTTTGTTTGACGATTTCGGGATCCACATATTTCAAATATTTAAAAGTGCATTTGATGACTTGTATTATGTTAATTAGTCAATTCTTATCAAGTAATGCATATTCAAAAATCGTTAGTCAGAATCACGTCTATTTACAAAATCACTCTGAATCACTAAATAAAAAGTAAGAAATATATAAAGTTATGAGATTCAAATTAAAGTTTGCCTATTCTTCTTATGATAATGAAAACGTTACAATTAATAATTTAATTTGATTTTTAAAAAATATTCATTCACCTCAACATTTTAAATTGCGCTATAAGTAAAGAAGATATGTTTTTGTCTTTAAAATCCGTATTATAATTTACGCTTATTAACAAAAGCGATAAAACGAAGTTACTGGACTCTTCACATGTATCCGGACGATCAATTTATTCGGCGAAAATAATGATTTAAAAAGAATATGCTACATGTGACATGTGTAATTTTGCAGTTTAATGTTGACATTATTTAACAACGCAGTGCCGATTGTATAGTGAAAGTGATTCATTAACATTTTTGTATGTTCTTATAATTAATTGATGGCAGCTTTCGGTGATGAAGGAGTGAAAAAACGTCCATGCAGATATGACGCACAAATTTAAAAAAATTAGTAGTTGTTAAAATATAGAACTGGGTGATTCGACTGGGCTTAGATTAGGATTAGAAGCAGGCGTCAAAGTATAATCCTTTAGCTGATGATTGACGGGCTGAGGCTGAAAACGAGTCAAATGTACGGAGCGATTAGATTTGAGCAGTTAATTTCCGTTAATTACTATACTTTATTTAAAATAAACCAGTTCACCTTTTAAGGCATAGCCTGAGGATTCGGCCGACCCTGCGACATAGCCTGAGGGGTCGGTTGACCTTGTTGAGGCAAATCTTGAGAAGTGGGTTGACCTTGAGGCATAACCTGAGCCGATTGAGATGGTGCCGTTTGTCGCTTAACGGTAGATAGCTTTCCCTGCTTGGCCAGCATAATGATGATGACAATCGCAATGATTGCTACGAGGAGGAGGAACCCCAGGAGAATTACGACGATTGTGGTGGTGCTGGAATGAATAAAATAGATTAGATCAGCTATTATTGACTGGTCTAGCTATTTATAACTTAAACGTCAGGTGAAATCTGAATATATTGTTCCCAAATCAAGCCATAAATAAATACCTTATTGGGCAAGGCCGCCCCGGTCCAGATTCGGTTTCTAGGGCACGACCAGCCGCGTCGAAGTCTATCCGATAACATGAACCCGCTCTGGAATCGTACAGTTCTGTGTAATATGGGCCATTGCCTGTTGACCCTATTGACCCTGTGGACTCTGTTGAGCAGCCTCGACAGTTTAGACCGGCAGTGACGCTGGGTTGCGTTGCAGCGGGGACTGCTGTGCTGACAATCGTAGCCTCCTGACCCAAAGACGAGGGCGCGTTGAGGAGACCAAGTCCGAGCACCGTTAGAACCGCCCACAACTTCATCCTTCCGGCTTTCTAAGGGAACTGGGACAGAGACGTTGACTTGACGTGATGATGTCGTGAAGTGAAAACGAGAATGCAGTCGGAAAATTGTTGGAGCAAAATCAAGGCAGGTAAAATTCAAGATTGTTTGACAACAGGGGCTCAAGTCAAGATTGCTTGACAACGGGCGTTGGGACTAGCGTTGTCAAGGTCATCTTGGGCTCAAGTGTCTCTATAGTGTCTGCAGCAAGCTTTTTTCTAGTTGCCTTGTGTCTGCAGGTTATGCCAAATGAAGGGTTTTTGAAAAATCTGCAACTTTCAAGTTTTCCAAGGCCCTAAATCTATAGCGACGGAGATTCCAATGAAGTTGGATCACTTGCTTTTAGAATTTTCTCCTCGATTTTTCTGTGACTTGTTATTTTCGACTACAGGTAATAATAGGGCAGATAGGGTCCCCCCAAGGTTTCTATACTCTTGGTTTCCCGAGTAGACTGATATTTAGAAAAAGCTCTCGTCCCGTTACTAATGAAATAGATTCCTATGGGGCTCTATATTTACAAATACTCCAGGAAGGTCGAGTAATAGTATTTCAATTGTGGCATATGTTTTTTAAACAATTTTTTTTTAAATAAACCTAAGAAGGCAAAGTAATAAGTAATTTATTACAAGAAAATGTTAATATTCGATATAAGTCTAAAACGTCATAAATGGTGGGTTAAATGCTACATTTGTCAATGGGCAGGTATATTTATTTAAAAATTTCAACATTTTATCTACTATCGATTCTACAATTAAAACCTATCAGGATATATCAGGATACAAAACCTTTCATAATTTCATTCATTTATTCATTGACAATAGGAAATACTTTATAGCAGAATAGGATTGAATTAAAATTCTCCAGTCAAAATGAAGTTACTCGACTCGAAAAATGTATGGACATTAGACATGTTTAAGTTTGCAGTAATGTTGACATTATTTTGCAGCGCAGTGCCGATTGTAGTGAATCATTAGCATTTTGGTCTGTTGTTATTTAATTGACGGCGCTTTCGGTAATAAAAGTGTTAAAAAACCTCCATGCATATGAGGGACAAAAAAATTTAGCAGGTTGTTAAAAATGTTAAAATTTAAAATGTAGAACTGGGTGGTTCGGCTGGGCTTAGGTTAGGATTGGAAGCAGACGTCAAAATATGCGGCCAAACCGTCAATCCCTTTATTTGGCGATGGTCAGGCTGAGCTGAAAACGATAAAAATGCACACAATTATTATATTGAGCAGTTGTTTTCCGTTGATTATTATTTTGTATTTAAAATGTTCAAAGCCTCACCAGGGGTAAACCGGGTAAACCAGTTGAGGTTCTAAGGCATAGCCTTCGGATTCGGCCGACCTTGAGACATAGCTTGCTGAGAAGTCCGTTGACCTTGAGGCATAGCCTGAGGGGTCGGTTGACCTTGTTGAGGCAAATCTTGAGAAGTGGGTTCACCTTGAGGCATAACCTGAGCCGATTGAGATGGTGCGATTTGTCGCTCGACGGTTCGGAGGACACTGGCAGGTAGCTTTCCCTGCTTGGCCAAGAGAATGATGATCACAATCGCAATGATTGCAACAAGGAGGAGGAATCCCAGGAGAATTGCGATGATTGCGGCGGTGCTAGAATACATAAAATAGATTAGATCCTATTATTGACTGGTCTAGCTATTTATAACTTAAACATCAGGGGCCCGATCCAGAGCCCTTGGATTAAATAGGAATTAATCTAATAATTCTGAATATATTGTTCTCAAATCAAGCCATAAATACCTTAATGGGCAGTACTTCGATGGAACAGCTCGGTCTAAGGGAGAACCGGTCCCGTCGTATTCTGTCCGTATGCATTTACCCTCTCCGGAATTGTACACGTCTATGTAAAATCCGTCGCTACAGCCTGGACAGATTACATCCGGACGATTACACCGTACACAACAAGCTCTTTTGTGAGTGAATTCCGATAACCCCCTACAGTCCGAAGCCTGCTGGCGTTGTGGTCCGCCGGGTCCGACTCTTCTCTGATCAGCCTCAGCGGGAGCGGATGGAGCGGAAGCAGGCGCTTTCCCGGCACGAACGCTGGGTTGCGTTGCAGCGGGGACTGCTGTGCTGACAACCGTAGCCTCCTGACCCAAAGACGAGGGCGCGTTGAGGAGACCAAGTCCAAGCACCGTTAGAACCGCCCACAACTTCATACTTCCGGCTTTCTAAGGGAACTGGGACAGAGACGTTGACTTGACGTGAGGATGTTGTGAAGTGAAAATGAGGAATGCAGTCGGAAAATTGTTTCAAAATGACTGAAGCCTTATTAAGGAAGAGGAAGCTGACGGAATCTGGAATATGGAATATTTGCTAAGAAAGCAAGCAAATAAAACCGTGAGGCAACTTATTTTGTCCAGATATCCGTTTCCATGACGACGGGTGCAAGATTTCTTGGCTACGAAGCGTTGCCATGTCGAGGCATCTTACACAAAATATAGGCTATTGAGAACCCAGTGCAGACAATCTGTCCAACGTGGACGTGGAAGTTTTCAATGATTTCCGGCATATAGTAGAGTTAAAACATGGATGAAATAGCTGAGCAAAAATTCCACCCCCAATCAACAAAAAATTATCATATTATAATACTACCCCGGGGATGAATTATAAATTTGTGTTATCAATAACTTATGAATTTGTAATGTGTAAGATCTAATTGTAAGAAGTAAGATATATTAAGTACTAACTTATAGTGCAATTCAAGGAATTAGCACGTCCTTGATACTTTGCATTCTTATTCATTTTAAAGAATTATTCCTGGACAAAGGCATATATGTTTATACATTTTATCTTTTATGCACATAAGGTGATTCGGATGCATAATGTATTTAATTAGGATGTCATAGCATAGATGTTCAGAATATTTTTTCCAATCGCGTTTGAAGATCAGTTTCCAGTTGAAGGCTTGTAAGTTAAGAACAAGGGTTTAATCCTGGAACCAGTTTGGCTCGTTCATTACAAAAAAAGCCAAGCACATTTTAAATTGTCTTACAATGGTGGAATTCCTGAAATGTGGGACAAGATCGCTGCAAAATGCGGCGATGACGATTGCAATCATTGACACTGTGAGTCCTTCCGTCCCCTGATTGTTCTATTTACAACATTTTATTACTAATTCGACAGTTTGGTCTGATGGGTAACGAATTTATCAGCGTAACAAAAGTTAATCCGTTAGATTTGGCACTGAAGCTAGCCGCAGGAACTCTCCCTGGGTGAAATTTAATTAGGGACGCAGATTGAAAGATATTTAGCAAAAGCTGTCGTCCCGTAATGAAATAGTTTCCTACGGGCTTTCTATTTTGAAAACCACCAGATTTCAATTGTGTATTTTTTAAATAACTTTAAAAAATCTAAACTAAGGAGAATGACAAGTAATTTACATCCTAGAATCTACTACTTCGAAGTACTCCCAAGACAAGAGGGTGCAAATTTTATTGGGGTGGGCGTGGGCAATTTAATAGGGGGCGTGGGCAGCTTAATACAGGTGTGAGCAATGTCATGATCGATGTTGGCCATTTCAGGGTGGGCAATCGCCATTACATTAGAGGGCAAACTACTTTATTGGGTGGGCACGGTAATTTACTACAACAAAATGCTATATATTCGGTATGTCTAAACTTCTTAAATGGTGGATTAAATTTTTCAATATTTATTTAAAACCATTTCATCATTTAATACATATTTATTTCTAGAATAACTTAAAAAAATCTCTTGCTTCCAGATTAAATTTGAACAAGGCTTTTAAATGCCAGTGCTTTCAATGGCCGTTTATAATAAAATTTATAAATTCCATTTGAACCATTTTACAATTGAAAATCAAAGGCCGAAAAAGTGCTTAATTAATTGTGATTCTGTAATTCAGATATGCACATCAATTCTACTGATCCTATTCGTCTTGGGATCGAGTTTAATGGTAGCTTTTGAGATAATTGGGAATTCGCATAATGCCACCCGCGTCTTGGACATCGTAACGGATAATGTTTTTGGAACTGTTCAGACTTCCTATAATACCATTCGAGGTAATTGACTATTTTAATAGGGCTTCAAGAATCCAAGCTATATAGTTTAACATTATTTTGGAAAAAATAAATTTGCCAAATAAAATGCATTTAATTTTTTGGGCATCGATTTTTTTTAATAGAAAGAAAGGATGTAGCTGAGGATATGGGTGTTTGGCTCATCATAATGTTCTTGACAATTGTTGACTTTATCATCTCCTGTATTTTCCTCGATGGAGTTAAATCGGTTTGCTTAAATATTTAAAGATGATTTAATGAGGCAGACATTTAGTTCTGGGAATTTTTTTATTCTCAAGAAACGCTTCCCCATTTCGATATAATATTTTGTCTGACAGCCGGAGATGGAAAAAATTCCCAGGACTCAGGACTAAATAGTAGCCCCACAAAATATTATTTGAAATTTGAAGTTAAACTCCTAAATTTTTCAGAGAGACTCAAACAAAGTACAAATCTGGTTGAATATCCGGATTGTCATAATCGTCGTCTTCAAAATCGTAGTGCTAATTAACCTCGTCTACGGGACTTCCTGGTTACATGCCATTCCCGACATGATCTTCACGATTTACCGAGTTCTCGGCCTTTACATCGGGTTCTGGTATTTAAAGGAACTTCGTTCAACTCTTCAGAATAGTGGGATAAATGGACTGTCGAAGAATAATTCGGCCCTCAATTTGCCGACAATTGACGTGTCGAGTTGTCGATCGAGTATGGGTTCAATTCATTCTGTAATTGCCCCAGTGAAGCCGTTGACCCTGGCCCCTCCTTCGGCGACCCTGGGGGGTAGGCCGAGTACCCCGACTCCCATGAAAGAAGGGAAAGATGGTGGCCTTGAAAAGGTCACTTTTACTTAAAATTTTGTGACTTAATTGTAAACTAGTAAATAGTTTTCAAACTGTTGATGTTTAATATTAAGAATCGTATTTTTTGCTGTAATTGTAGAAAAATTACAGTTAATTGTTTGAGTGACGTTCTCGAGAGGCTTTACAGAAGTAAATCTAATTTTAATAAATTAAGTTTCTCAAGCGTGGAGATTTGTGAAATTGGAAATTAATTGGCATTTTGGCGTCTTCTGATTTAATTTTATGGGATTTTGTCATGAGATATTGAGGATTTGATTTAGTTGAAGGACCTCAACTATTCCTAGCCGCAAACTGTTTCTAAGTTCGATTATTGCGTGTTGTATCGTACAGGAAATCTGATATACTACTTCGACAACTGTGGATGGAATTAATTTGCCCTTAAACTAAATCATAGCCACAGTACATTAGATGCGTGTTTTTGAGCCGCTATATATCTATTTATGATCACTATACTCCTCTATCCGAATCTTCATTAAAGTAGGGATTGTTTCTAATTAATCATTCCATAATTCTAATTAGTTTATAGGTCAAACTAAGCATAACGTCCCTTAAGTATGTTGTTGACATAAACTAGGCATATTATAACTTTTTATGAACAAAGTTCGGTATTTACGCTATAGTACGAAACCATCATTAATTCCAAGTGTAAAATAGCCCTATATAAAGTATATTATGCAAAACTTGAGATGGATATTGAAAAGGAAATGTCCAATTGGCCATAAAATAAGGACCTACTCGCGTCTAGTCAGTGTGAGTTGTCCTCTGTGATGATAACTAATGAATTCCTGTCTAACCCTTTGATTAAAAAAGTTAAAAAATAACTAAAACCAAAACGACCCTGGTTCCCAATTTACAGTTTTAAATATTTAAATCCTCTCTCTCTATTTCTGTGATCGTCGAATCTGATGATCTCTGTTCTATATCCCAATGCTGGTTGAGGAATTCATTGCCAAATCTCCAACTGTTTTGCATTTACGGCAGTTAACATTAAGGGCCGTTCATACTTCAAGAATTTTTGCCCCCTTTTAACCGCCCATCCCGTTTTGTTTAGAGACAAATTTCATACAAGATTTTGTCAGGTCAAAAACCAAGGGCTTTTAATAGTCTTTTAAGGCCGTTTTACGATCGAACCGTTACGACATGCAGACTTAATTCTAACGAGAAGGCTTTCAGTTTATTCAAACTCCAAATAATTAACCCACCATGGCATAACAATAATTGACACCACCACTACCACCACCGCCGTTGAGATATCGGCCACAAACAAAGTGGACAATAATAAGTCCTACACTGTTTTCTTTGGAGTTGTAAAGGCATCGCCCTTATTGAGGGCGACAGTAAAAATTCGAAATTCGAAACCGCCCCGTGCGAAATCAGATAAAATAGTTGACAATTTTCATAATTTTAAAATTTGAACAACAATGGGGGAGGAAAGAAAATGCTGTTTTTGCATAAGCTATCAAAGCAGAGCAATATTCTACGCCTGGACGAATGTCGTAAGTTGACTTGGGATTTTTTAAGAATTTGATTGGATTGGATTTAATTCATGCTAAAGTTAATCAAATATTTGTCCATTTAATTCTACCCTGAAGTTTGTAACCGGCTTTCAATTGATGATGCCGATAATCTCGTCCCTATTCGTAACCTATTTAAAAGTGAAGGGTCACAGTTTCGATGCAAAGTTTATGCTGAAGGAAGAGACCCTGTCCATCTTCCGCCGAATCCCGATGGTCCCGAGGCAACGAAACGAATTCTCACCTCAAATAGGTACCAAGTCATTGGCATAATTGTGCTTTAAATAAGTCCCCCGAGACGGCATTAAATACGCAGTCAATTTTAAGCCGTTAAGGGTGGGGATTTATTTCGGTGGATACTATTTAGAGAATTGCGGTCTAACAACTGTTGTTAAAGCGAGGCTAATTTTAGCCCAATTCTGTGATGTCACTGAAATTGAAACAGCAGAGAGCAAAACAATCGAAAGTAGAAGTAGTTTAACTGTTTGGATCATAATTTTCCTAATTTAATTGCAGTTCTGGATGAGTCATCATTGCCAACGGATATTCATATGTGGTCGACATGGCTCTTTGTGAAGGTGATCATGTTCACCTATTCAATCGTTCTTATTGCTGGAGCAAGGAAGGTAATTAGCACATCTTCTCTAATTTAATTTTCAAAAGCAGCCAAATCATGATCTATGGGTATTATGGTTTTTCCTAGTACGCATAATTCATAAATTACTTAACAATAGGCTTCGGAAATCGTTAATTAGTACTTAAATTTGCTTTCGATTTTTAGCACATAATATACACATCCTTATGGTCATATGGAATTGAAATCCAACATTCTAATTCTCTTGGTACTATTGTTCGACTTCTGTAGCTCTCTTTAAAGTCCTTATCCTTGTTGACTCGTCGGGTAAAACAATAGCCACTCTAATGGGATATTCATTATATTGACGAAATAAGCTTTACCCGGCGAGTCAACTGTCGCAGGGTCTTTATAAATGGCCCGACGAGTTATTGATTATTAAAGTGACCATTCCATATAGCTGAAAGAGTTTAAGCGTTTAACATATGAGTGGGGGTCTTATTCCAGGGGAGTATTTACACAGGGGTTCAGTATAAACTCTCCGGCCGGAGATATAGAAACTATAAAAATAAGCAAAAATATAAACGATGGACTATTTGCAACTGAATATGTTTTTTCCAACTTCCAGAAAGAATACAACTACTGTCTGGCCTGGTTTGCCCTCAATGTCCCAATGACGGTCCATTACCTGATGACCCTGGCAATGGACTTGGGGATGGGCCTGATGTCCTACAAGCCTCTGAAATACCAGATCTTCCAATACGTCAATTCGGCATATCAGGTCATTGGACTCCTCTTCATTTACTTGTTCCTCAGGCAAATTCACTTTCTCCGCGGCGTTCGTTACAGGGACTTCCAACATGAGACGGATGTCAAGTTCAGGGACACTGCTCAATCACATACCCGACGGAGTCATTTATAAAAAACAAGACCCGTGTGTATTTTTAAGCACGTTTATTTATAAACTCACCTTTGTAATCCCTTCAAAACCCTAAGAAATAAAATGTGAATTCCTTTCTTTAACCCTTTTCTGCCGATTTCTAAAAAAATTTAGAGGTTAGAAAGGGCTGAGCATAAACTATGAAATCTGATATGAAACTGGTCAATTATTTCCGACCGATTTATTCATTAAATCAGATCTTGTATAGATTGACTAATTATCTTTTTTTAGCAAAAATAGGTTCATTTTAGGTAGCTCGAGAATAAAAGAGCCCGAGCACTAAATCTAAGGCTCTAAATACATCAACTCACAATACCCTTGAATAAACATTTTTAATCAATCGTTTCCGAATGACCCACAATGTTCTTACCTTTCAGACCCTTTTTTAAAGGATTCACAGTTATATTTTTCTTGAATATTTTCGTTTTCATCCGAGTTTTAGTTTCTAAAAGTCGAGCTGGAGTCCTAGTAATTGATTTAGAGCTGCAGAAACTACAATTGTAGAGAAGTGAACCTGTATAAGAAAGAAGAAGGTTTTCAACAATTAATTTATTTCAAGACCGGCTTTAAAGATGAATCCCGTTCAAGTATTACTGCTAATGATGCAATATCCGTTTGCACCCCCGACGACAACCTCAACGATATTTCTGATCACGATCGGATCGAGCCTTTGGTCGGCTTCGAATTATTTCCATAGGTTCTTGGTCAACCCGAATCCGCTTCCATTCGCAAGTAATGAGGTCTATGACTTCATTGTTGGTAAGTCCCAGTCCAATACGACGAATTATCGAGTCTCCTATTACTACAATTTTACAATAGATAAAAATTGAACGATCAGTCCAATTCGACGAGTTATCGAGTCTCATAAATTTCTATAATTACAATAGCTAAAATTAAACCATTATTGTTCGGAAATTCAACCACGAATTATTCCTATCATATCCAATCGTTGTTGTACATATTTACTGGATTAGTTAGACGAACAATGCCAGAATTATACTATTTTTCAAACAAATATTGGATTAATCATTAGCAATGATAATGAAGCTTATATTCCATCAGTACACTTGAATTGTAGTGATTCTAATTGTAAGATAAATTTAAAAATAATTTACGCATATTTTTTACCATCTAATTGAAATGCCTATTAATGCGTATCCCTTGCATATGAAAGAAGATCACTATTTATACTGAAACTCGTTCATCGCTCGGGAAAGTTCCCTTGTTCGCAACCTTTCAAAATTGATTTCTTTCAGAGTAATTACTTTTGACTGCTTTAAAAACTACCATAAATACTTAAAACTTTTCCGTAACGATCTGCAGTTGGAGGGGGCTCAGCAGGAAGCGTTGTAGCGAGTCGGTTATCGCAGTCGGGCAAGCATAGCGTTCTGCTTTTGGAAGCTGGTGGCGATCCAGGCCTCTTGAACTCGATACCACAACTGGCCAACTATAATTTGAACAAGGCTGCAGCCGACTGGATGTACAAAACTGTTCCTCAGGTCAACTCTTGTGGTGCTTTCGCCGAGAGGGTAACTTGTTCTGCATTAATCGGATAAAAAACACTCAAATAAGTCCCCATGTGTAGCTACTCTTGATAAACCCCAAATCGGTGTAGCAACCTTATTTTAAAACTGAATTTACTGATTTCGCAGCGGATGGCTTGGCCGAGAGGGAAGGCCCTTGGAGGTTCAAGTGTCCTCAATTTCATGATTTATGCTCGAGGAAGCCCAAAGGATTTTGACGAATGGGCCTATTTGACAGGGGATTCTCAATGGTCTTATCAGAATGTGTTACCCTTTTTCAAGAAATCTCAGGATTATCAAGGAAACTATCCAAATGGTATATTATTTTGATGGTCTATTACAAGTAAAAATTTAACACCCTGATTCTGAATGAAATACCCGTTTGTCTCAATTACAGGACAATTCTTTTAACCAATTTGCATAAGATTTTATTTTAAGTTATTGATCAAATCTATTTTAAAGTAAAATTATTGTGATTAAACAGAGGAATTTCACGGAACGGGGGGACTACTACGAGTCTCTAAGCAAAGCTTCTTACCGACAATTAAGCATTGGCTTGAAGCGGCCAAGGAATTGGGATTTCCAACGAATATTGATTTGAATGCCAAGCAGGTTCCAGGTATGAATTATTTTTTATGACATATTTTTAGGTGATCTTTTTCTATCACGACTATTCAATACCATTTTTGTTGGAACTTTTACGGGTATTTGAATATTAAAAACAAAAACCGTAATGTTGGACAGTTTTAGAGATAAACCCTAAAAACCGGGTAAAAATAGGACTTTTTCAGACTGTGTAACCAACGACCAGCGTGTTTAAAATTCTAAGATCGTAATTTCATAAACCCTTAAAATGGGGCGAAAATATGGGGTTTTTAGGAGGAGTGTAACCAATTATGGCTTCTATTTCCAATTTCCAAGTGATAATAAGAAAATCGTGAATTTTCTAAAAAAAATATCGCTAAAATTCATATTTTTTTCAGGCTTCGGACCAGAAGACTGTACAATCCGAAACGGATATCGGGACAGTACGTATGATGCTTTCCTCAAACCTTTCTTGAGCCGACCCAATTTGAAGATCAACCGATTCGCTCACGTTACAAAGGTTTGAAATTTGAATTACTCTTAAATTTAAAATTTAAATGGACAAATAACTTCAAAATTAGTGTTAGAAAATAAATCATGCATTTCTAATTATTTCTGGTTAACTCGAACCTACAGATAAATTTGAACGGTTTCAATCAAGCAACAGGAGTTACATATGTCCGAGGTGGAAGGACCTTTACAGCAATGGCAGAGAAGGAGATCGTCCTCAGTGCTGGTGCGATCGGGTCACCCCAAATTCTGTTGTTATCTGGGATAGGACCTGTGGACCATTTGAAATCAGTTGGGGTAAGATAAGACGGAGCCTTGGGAAATAAGTTTGTCTTAAATTCACGTACAATTTAACTTGTTTTGTTAATTGGATTGAGTCTCTTTAAATACCAATTAATGGTTTCAGATCAAGCCCTTAGTTGAGCTCCCTGGAGTGGGTCAAAATCTCCAGGACCACGTTTTGACAATGTATGGTCCAGTTTTTCTGAATTCCTCCATTTCCTTCATCAAGGACAGGGATATGTCCTTATCCACGGCAATGGAATACATTCAAAATGGCACCGGTAAGTGAACATGCTAGCAAGTACACTGTAAACGTTTACAGGTTTCTAATAAGTTCGATGACGGATCAATTATCATGTAAACCCAGTGTTATGAAATACCAAGGCTTGCAATTAATTGGGCTCCTTATTGAATGAATTAAGCCTCCCCAAGTCCTCAGTTATTTGAAACGTCTCTTAATGACTTTTCCTCCTTTTTATATGAATCAGCCTCCTTTTTTACTTTGAATCGGTAATTCGATTCCTCCATATATCTAAATAACTCCCACCTCTCAAAAAACAGGTTCAGATATTTGAAAAAATAAACTCCCTGGTCATATTGATATTTACACGGTAGTTAAAATCTGACTAAATTTTAGGAGTCTTTGCATCAAACGATATCGGAGGACTCGGTTTCGTGTCAACCTCGAAGGCTGACCCAACCTGGGCCAACTTGGAGATGCATCATACCCCTGTGGGCCTAAGTCAGGATGTTGGAGATCTATTCACATCCTTTTATGGAGTAAAACCGGAATTGCTGGAGAATTACTATGCCCCTTATCTTGGACGTGATGCCAACTTTGTTCTAATGGACTTAGGACGACCCGACAGTGTCGGTGAAATCAAACTCGACAGCAGAGACCCTTTCGTCCATCCCTTGATTGACCCCAAGTATTACTCTAACTATTCGGATATGGAAGCTATGATTGAGGGTAATCCTTGGAATACAATTATAAAAAAACACCAGTTTGCTGTACACGAAAAATTTCCCTTGTGCAATTTTTTTTGGAAATTGAAATAGGGATGGAATTCTTGACTAAATTTTACGAAGAGACAAATGCATGGCAGAAAGTAGGAGCCAAACTAATCGCAGAACCGTTTCCGGGATGTGAAGGCCACAAAGTAAAGTCTAGGAGTTATTTTGAGTGCTATCTTCGTCAAATGACCCTTACCATTTACCATCCCTGCTGTACCTCAAAAATGGGCAGAGCTGACGACAAATTTGCTGTTGTGGATTCGAATTTGAGGTAAAAAATTCTAAGCAAAATTGACTGAAATAAATTAGATGAGGAGATTAATTGTGCCGTTCCAAACATTAAATTTAAACATTTTACAGGGTCTTGGGCGTTGATAGACTTCGGGTTGCAGATGCATCAGTCATGCCTAAAATCACGAATGCTAATTTAAACGCTCCGACTATAATGATCGGAGAGAAGGCTGCGAGTATGATACTGTCTACTTGGAAATGAAACGAATTTATCTTCAGAAATGTGTTTTAAATATATAGCGTGCTAATAATTTAATCGTGTTAAAATTAGAAAAGACATTATTTTTAATTAAATATTTTGAACAGCAATAAAAAAAATTGTTCCATTTTCTAAAGCTAATGATTCCCAAACTGTCTAGTCGAGGAAAATTAATGGTGATATAAAAATAGTCTGCGTCTATCTCATTCCTCCGACTTTGTTTGATAAATTGTGGACTCTGAAGCTGAACTCTCATTGACTTGACTGGGGAAACTAATTTAAACCGAATCGTTATTGACCAATATTAAATGACAATATTAAAATATTCTTTGGATCGTTATTTTGTAGTTATTTGTAGTTATGTAGTTATTTTTTATCTGAAACTAACTGATGAGTCAGAATAACTCAAGATTATGGTTCAGAGAAAGAATAAACTCAGATTCGAACATAACACGGAGAAGCATTTTCAAGTTTAATTTATTTAAATTTTTATATAATGTTCTTGAGATAAATATTAAATAACTTATTCCATACCATGTTATTCTTTATAGCATTTGATTGAATATATACGTTTACCGTTTGCGACGTAATTCTGAGGACATTAAATAAGGGTAAAGAGTCGTTAGCAAAGATACATGGTTTTAAAAACTACAACTAAAAATTTAATTCCTTAAATTCAACCTCCTCCATTTACTTAAAATTTAATTATTTTTATATATTACAATTTTTTTAAGTAATCGCATTATCGTCCGCTACTACCGGCCTAGACTTGTCTTGTCTTTGAAGTTCACGAATGTTCACAAGTATAATAATGTTCTGTCTACATCCGATAAAAATTAAGAGGCAGTTGTTCAGGAAGTTGACATTCCTGTCCTGGTCAATTATTAACATATTGGCCAAATAAAAGCCGACATAAAAATGCTATTAAAAGCTATGATAACTGTTGTTCAATAATGTAGAAGTGTGATAATGGTGGTAATTTATACGGATGAGTCACCGAAATCGGGTGAACTAAAGAAATTTAATTATAGAATGGCAAATTTCCATCCGGCCGGATGAGATTAGATGCAAGGCAATCGCTTAGAAAAATTGAGTTGATCTTTAAATTCTTCAAGCTTCAAAGTCTTAATTGTTCTCCATCGTTTGTACTTTAAGTTTAGCTATATCATTTACGATTTCCTTACGCACATTTTCTAATTCATAATTTCATTGAATACAAAAAGTACAATTAAATGATGGCTGCGCCGAAAATCGTTCCGGGTTCGCGAGGGATGGAAGCCTTGATCCCTGTTATTAACAAATTGCAGGAGGTGTTCAATACGACTGGGACGAACAAGGACGTGATTCAACTACCTCAAATTGTTGTCGTTGGAACACAAGTAATTAGCCTTACAAGGGAACCTTCTGAGGTGTAGAACCCCTATTGGCTTAAAAGCTTTTTCATTCGAACGAGAAATTAAAACAATATTGTCATTCACTATTTGAGCTCTTTTTATACGATTTTTTTTCGCAGATCTCGAATCTAAACTAAAACCCGCATGCGCTACAAGTGCTTTTGAGATAAACCCGATAACCGGGTAATAATCGCATCTTTTCGGGTGCTTGGTTATAAATAGACTTTAAATATAAGTGAACTACATCTTTATAGAATTGTGTTATGGAATTTCCAGAGTTCAGGAAAAAGCTCTGTTTTGGAAAGTTTGGTCGGGAAGCCATTTCTTCCTCGTGGAAGCGGAATTGTGACAAGATGTCCCATCCTTCTCAAATTAATTCATATCGACTGTAAATAAATCAAAACTATTAAAAGTTGTATTTAGAACCAACTAGGCACGGTTGCAGTAGTATTGTACTATTTCTTATGCATTTATTAATTTAAAATAAGGGCCTCAAGAATGGTGCGAATTCTCACATACAAAGGACCGGAAATTCACAGATTTCCGAGAGGTTGAGCGTGAAATCATCAAGCAGACAAATGCGTTGACAGGCAGTAATTCTGGAATTACAAGTGAAAAAATCATATTAACCATTTATTCTCCAAATGTTGTAACCTTAACTGTCATCGATTTGCCTGGAATCGTTAAGGTAAAAGGACTTTAAACTTACAAGGGAACCTACTCAATTGTGCATTTCTTATTTTCGTTTAAACCACTGGTTTAAAATCTTATATTTTTAACCCAAAGGTACCGACTGGGGAACAGCCTCCTGACATTGAAAGTCAAATCCAAAGCCTGATAATGGAATACATCAGTCAACCAAGTTCAATAATTCTCGCCGTTTCGGCAGCAAATAATGATTTGGCCACATCCGAAAGCCTCAAGTATGCCCGAGAGGTTGACCCTAATGGGGAACGAACGTTAGCCGTTTGTACGAAACTTGACCTTGCAGGGGACGTGACGCCGGCACTTGAGGGTCAAGTCATCCCCGTCAAACTTGGGATAATTGGAGTTGTCAATCGATCTCAACAGGATATTGACAAGAACAAGTCTATCCCTGAATCCATCGAATCTGAGCGAAAGTTCATTCAAGAACATTATCCTACCATTGCATCACAACATGGAACTGAATTTCTGGCTAAGAAACTCAATCAAATCCTAATGAGTCATATAGTAAAGTGCTTTCCGGCTCTGGATGTATGTTCATTTTGCGATCAATAATTTCTAGGACTACTTGGAGTACTTATTGAGCTACTTTATTTAACTGATTTATAACCCATTTTTCAGATGAGGATAAAAGAATTGGCATTGGAGTACAAAGGGAGACTTGAAGCTCTCGGAAGTTCGGAAGACTTGGACGAGGATTCCAAAAGAGAAGCCATGATCCAAATTTTGTATAAATTCGCTGAAAATTACAAAGCTCAAATTGAGGGTCGAAGTCGTCAGTTGAACACCACAACTTTATGTGGTGGGGCCAGAATCAGGTTCATTTTTAAAAACACATTAGATATGGATTTAGATTCCCTGAATCCGATTCAAGACTTGACGGATAGGGAAATCATGATTGCGGTTCAGAATTCAAGAGGAATTGAGTCCCAGCTTTTCCTATCTGAGGTAACATATTAAGCATCGGGTGGTTGTATGAAAACATTTCATTATCTGAAATAACAATCGCTTCAAATATAGTCTTCTTTTTAATGAGCTAGCTATTTGTTAAAAAAATATAACCCCAAAATGTTGTTTGCATCAGGACGCATTTCAAGAGCTGGTAAAACCGCAAATTCGAAAAATGAGAGAAGTCGTCCTGTACACCTCCAATCTCGTGCACCAGGAAATGGAGAACGTGATCCAAAACTGCCTAGAATTCACGGAATCCCGATTCCCTAGATTAAACCACCGAATCACAACTGTTGTCACTGAACTCCTAAATCGGCGGATTTTAATCGCTCGAGAAGTTTTAGAGAATTACATCGCTGTTTCCTCCTCTTTTGTCTTTACAAATGACGAGGATTTCCACAAAACGTTAGGAACTTCCATTGCCACCGTCAATGTCCAAGGACAAGCGGAAATGCCCCCAGGCCACATCCTCAAATTCGGACCCTCGGATCCGATTTGGAAAACTTCTGAAGTTTGTAACGGTCTTACATTGCCAGACGGAGACACTTTTAACGAGCATCAGATTAAGAGTTGTCAATCGGTTCGGGAAATGCTTAGCCTTACGTTTCAAATCGTTCGGCATCAAGTTCAGGACTATGTTCCAAAGTCACTTGCTCATTCTCTCATTTACTATGCAGTGGACAATGTTCACAATGAATTGGTATGCCACCGATTGAATCTAACCGTTTTGGTTCATTTGACAAAATAGATTACCCATGTCACATATATTATATCTCCATCAGTAATACAACCCCACCCACCCATTTGGAATGTTGATGACTCAATACCGGTTGTACAAGCCTGCTAACTCTGTCTTGTTTTTGTAGGTTAACAAGCTCCTAACTCCGGAAAAAATTGAGGATTTGGTTAGAGAAGCAGAGACGATTGCTATGAAAAGGAAAGCTATTTCGAAGGACCTCGAAGTGATTTTTAAATTTTGTATTATTTTATTAAATTCTGTAAATATTTTGTAATACGAATTATTTTGATTGTTTGCAAGGCTGTGGAAAGGGCATCTCAAATCCTGGACGAGGTCAAGGAGAATTCATACCTTTAACAACTGGAGCTGGAAGTTTATTATTATCTTCTTAGCTTTGAAGAGTTTATTGATTTAATTTTTGCCAAACTGACTATAATATATTGCATGCTTTCAACAACCTTAATTCTGCTCAAAATTTGCATTATTTGTCATATACGACCCTAAAATATGCTCGTCACTTTTGCCATATGTCCTCTTCTCGATAAGTGTCCCGACAGTCTGAAATGCCACAGAAGTGGCAATGGCAAATTATAATACTTTCAAAGTTGTAAAAATAGGCTCTAGAAACTGCTTCCACCATTTGCTCGAGGTAGAAACTTACAAGATAGTTGTAGTGTTAAAGACATTTATTAGTATTTCAACTAATTATTGTGAGTTGCGAATTAAATTAAATTAGACCATTAACCATTTTTTTTCCACAGCACAGCGAAACAAGTGCTTCCAACATGTATGCGTTCGACGACATTTTATGACTCAAAGGAGCAGTAGGTAGGCTCATATAACTGTCATAACTCGTTAGGCACGACCGTGGTTAAGTCCATACGTCATTAATAAGACACATACGTCGTTAAACTGGTATGTTGCGGAACATTTGTCGGGACGCAAATGTTGGTAGACACATGTGTCGTACAATCATTTTCAACCTAACCATAACCCCCGCTGTTGTATTCAACTTCTAAAGTTATTGCCGATTTTAGCATCGTAATTGGTAGTACTTAACTATAACCTTACATTTTACATATATTGTAAAATTATAACAATCCATTTAGATTTTGAAATCTCACATTCTCCAAATCGGCACTCGCTACTTTTTTTTTTTTGCAGTGCAGTGACCACGACCACACTGACCACCTTCAAGTACGATTATTCTGAGTATTTAATTTCTCAGCCGTATGTGTTCCAAGCAAAACATTCCTCATGGATTGTCCTTCTACATACTAGTAGATTGCAATTATTTCACTGCATAAGAACCACAAGGATATCTAAAAACCAAAATTCCAAACTACTTTGAATTGTACCAAAATTAGGTGAAATTAAACGAAATGAGGAATATCATGATTCACATATATGAATGAATGAAGTTTCATAAATCAGTTAGGAAGACCAACTGATAAAATGTAGAATTCAAGGGAATAAAATGAGTATGTATAGATCTGAGCCGTCATGAAATAAGCTCTGCAAATGCCGATATAGTTTTTCTTCATTCAGCAATTTCAGATAAGCAATAAAAACATGGGTAAATGCTAAAACATCAGCACCATTAGGCTTACTTCTTCTAGTTGAATCTGTAGCCAATTACTTCATATTTCAAGAGTAGGTGACGAGATGCCGGATGATTCACTTGAACCGCAATTAGCAATTTAACTAACTAAACATGCGAAAATTATGACGCTTCGATCCGCATGAGATTAGATCACTAATAAAAAGGCTGTCCCTTTTCAAAGCTAAAATCAGTTACTCTTCAAATTGCAGAGGCTTAGCTTTCGCCCTTCAGAGCAAAGCAATAATTGTGGATTTATATAAAAGAGGAAATCATATAGTTACATATACATTCTTTAAATTATCAGTTTCTGAGTAATAAAAAATAATGGGTTCCCAAAACAAAAGTGCGGGTTTGAAAGGTATGGAAGTCTTAATCCCTGTCATTAACAAATTACAAGAGGTGTTTAATACGACTGGGACAAACAAGGATGTGATTCAACTCCCTCAAATTGTTGTCGTTGGAACACAGGTAATTGCATTTTAATGAATTTATTTGCAGTCTTCATTTGAGACATTACTTAACTCAATTAATTAGCCTATTTTCCTATTTAGTATCCTATTTTCACTTGTAAACTATAAAAGATAATAAAGATTCAACTTAAGTACTATTAATTAGCTCCATTCGATTAAATAAATACTGTTAAAAATATGATCAAAAATAAAGATAAGGTTGCCTCGCTTAAATATAATTTGGAAAGCTTTATCAACATAAATGCATAAATCTGATTGAGGGGATTTGTTCCACAAGATCAGTTATAAAACTGATCTTGTGGAACAAAGGTGATCAAATAAATTTGATCACCCCTTGGTCTATGGTACTAGATTTTAGCTGGCTATGAGATTATGCCTGAGGACTACTGAGGAGTGATTTGGGTGCTTTTTTAGAAGGTTTTTATTCGAAAAATTTGAATTACTATTGAACGTGATTTATTTATGAAAACTCAATTTTCAGAGTTCAGGAAAAAGCTCGGTTTTGGAAAGTTTGGTCGGGAAGCCGTTTCTACCCCGTGGAGGCGGAATCGTGACAAGATGTCCCATCCTACTCAAACTAATTCAAACCGAAGGTAATTAAAAAATATTCGGAAATTTTCAAAATCATATAAATAATTGAATTCTTTATAGGGGCTGCGGAATGGTGTGAGTTCTCACATACAGACAACCGAAAATTCACGGATTTCCGAGAAGTAGAACGAGAAATTATCAACCAGACGAATAAATTGGCTGGAAGCAATTGCGGAATTACTAGTGAGAAAATCAGTTTGACAGTCTACTCTCCGGATGTTGTGACCTTAACTGTCGTCGATTTACCTGGAATCGTTAAGGTAAAAATGGCATTGAAAGAACTAAAACCTAGTTAATTGTTACATTCACAATTAGACTTACAATTCATTTTAATAATTACAACAAGGAAAATAAGCTACGTTTCTCGAGTGGTGATATCTATAGTATGTGCTCCTCCTATCTTATCTAATGAACCACAGACTGGAAATAATCAGCCTACGTTAAGTTTTAAATCTAGTTTTTCTAAACCAAAAGGTGCCGACTGGGGACCAGCCTCCTGACATTGAAAGTCAAATCCAAAGCCTGATAATGGAATACATCTGTCAACCAAGTTCAATAATTCTCGCCGTTTCGGCAGCAAACAATGATTTGGCCACATCCGAAAGTCTCAAGTATGCCCGAGAGGTTGACCCTAATGGGGAACGAACCTTAGCCGTGTGTACGAAACTTGACCTTGCAGGGGACGTGACTCCGGCACTTGAGGGTCAAGTCATCCCCGTTAAACTTGGGATCATTGGAGTTGTCAATCGATCTCAACAGGATATTGACAAGAACAAGTCTATCCCGGAATCCATTGAATCAGAAGCAACATTCATTCATGAAAAATATCCTGCCATTTCTTCACAGCATGGAACCAGCTTTTTGGCACAGAAACTTAATAAAATCCTAATGACGCATATCGGGAAGTGTTTTCCAGCTCTAGATGTATGTTTATTTTGTAATTTATCAAAATCCAGGTTAAAATTGTTACCGTTATATTGATTATGAATGTCATGGGATAGCATAGTTATGATACGATGCTAATTGCTCGGAGACGTTTAAAATGAACTTAAATTAAGTCTGAACTTAGCAGATGATGGAACTAAATTGCTAAATGTTGGGGAAATGAGACATTATAATTATTAGCTGGGGCACTTACATATACTAGAGATCAGGGTTTCCGTCAGGGAAATCAGGGAAACCTGCCATGTCTAATATATGGGGCACTTATATACAAAGGGAAATGACGGGTGTGAAATGTCGGGTCTGGCATTTTGTTACACAAAAATAGACACCCGGGTCAGATTTCCCAAAATCTCATACCGTTCGGGTATTAATGGAAAAATATAGTTCCCTAGAGGGATTAAAGATATCATTTTTATGACATGCTTATGCTTATATTTTTACACATCTTCCAGATGAGAATCAAAGAATTGGCCCTGGATTACAAAGGGAGACTTGAAGCTCTCGGAAGTTCAGAAGAGTTGAACGAGAATTCTAAGAGGGAAGCCATGGTCCAGACCTTATACAAATTCGCCGAAAACTACAAAGGTCAAATCGAGGGTCGAAGTCGTCACCTGAACACAACAACGTTATGCGGTGGGGCCAGAATCAAGTTCATTTTTAAAGACACGTTAGATCGAGATTTAGATTCCCTTAATCCACTTCATGACTTGACGGACAATGAAATCATGATCGCGGTTCAGAATTCCAGAGGAATTGAGTCACAGCTTTTCCTCTCTGAGGTAACGTTTTAATTTCATGAGATTTTTTCCAAAATCCAGTACTTTCCGAAATAAAGCCCCTCCGGTAACTGTATAAAACTGCTAATTAAGTACCCCAAAATGTTGCTTGTGTTCAGGACGCATTTCAAGAGCTGGTTAAAAGGCAAATTCGAAAAATGAGAGAAGTCGTCCTATACACCTCCAATCTCGTCCACCAGGAAATGGAGAACGTGATCCAAAACTGCTTGGAATTCACGGGCGCCCGTTTCCCTAAATTAAACCATAGAATCGCCACCGTCGTTACCGAACTCCTAAATCAACGGATTTTAATCGCTCGAGAAGTTCTAGAGAATTACATCGCTGTTTCCTCCTCTTTTGTCTTTACGAATGACGAGGATTTCCACAAAACGTTAGGAACTTCCATTGCCACCGTCAATGTTCAGGGACAGGCAGAAATGCCACGAAGTCACATCCTCAAATTTGGATCCTCGGATCCGATTTTGAAAACTTCGGGAGTTGGCCAAGCTGTGGCTGCAGCCGCTAATATTTCCGGAGACACGTTTAACGAACATCAGATGAAGGGCTGTCAGTCGGTTCGGGAAATGCTCAACATTACGTTCCAAATCGTTCGGAATCAAGTTCAGGACTATGTTCCAAAGTCACTTGCGCATTCTCTCATTTACTATGCAGTCGACAATGTTCATAATGAATTGGTATGTGATTTTTGTAGCTCGTTTTAATTATTAACTACCTTGCGAAAAAGTAAAACAGAATCAGTTACCTACGCGTAAAATAGAGCCTCTACGCTAAATATTACCTAATACCTATTATTATAGAGTCACTTGTCTCTATAATACGTCTGAAACTCTGACTACCTAATACCAAACCTTTTTATATTGAAAAATCAGATAGAAATGTCAGAAACCGCAGAAAGTATGTCGGTCAAAGTAAAAAAACTACTATAATGTTTCATAAAATTGTCAACAGAGTCAAAAATTGATTACAATTTGAAGTTTCGCTATCAATCTTGACGATTTCAAAACAAATCCCCACCTCGGAATACAACCCCGTCTATTTGAACGAATATGAAAACAGAACCCCAAGGGATCTATTTAGAAGAATACGGAACGGTGTGTCCGTCCCTCATTAGTCAGAGTTTCAGACGTATTATAGAGACAATAGTCCCTCATAGGGTCGAACGAAGTTATTTCGTTTTTTCTGTCTGAATTTTAAAGCCGGAATTGACGACAACACACCGTTACCGACGTGGTCTGTCATGCCCCTATCAAAATAACCAAAGGGTTAATTTCATCATCCTGAGACGTCAATTCGGTTAATTTCGATTAACTGTCGATTCCTCAATTAACTTAATTGGGGAATAGGAAGATAATTGAGGTGAAATGAGTTCCGATTGACGAGCCTACTTTAGTACTACTGTTATATTTTTTTAGGTTAACAAACTCCTAACTCCGGAAAAAATTGAGGAACTGGTTAAAGAAGCAGAGACGATAGCTGTCAAGAGGAAAGCCATTACGGATGACCTCCAAGTAATTATCAAAACTGTCCTAATATGATAAAAAAAAATTTTTTGCTTATAAGCACTCATTAAACAATTTTTCAGGCTGTGGAAAGGGCATCTCAGATCCTGGACGAGGTCAAGGAAAATTCATACCTCTAACAACTGGACTTTTATTTTACTTCCTCTTGAAAATCCTAACTATTTAATTGACTGGAAATTAGATGGACATTTTTTAACACAAGCTGAACATTCCTTAGTAAAATGTAATATATATTTTAACTAACAAGGGAGGTACCCGTAACGTAACACCCGGAATCGCTTGATTTTTTTTGTGTTGAACCTACTAATAATACTACCAAATAAAATGAAAAAATTAGCGGCCCAAATTGATATTAACTATATTAAAAAAAATCACAAACATTGAACATGAAAATAAATTCAAGTAGTATGCTTCATGTCATATACCAAAAAATCAAGAAAAAAATTAGGAATCCGAAAATCATAATATTCTGCTTGGGCAGCAAGGGAATTTGGAGATATCATGGTGTGAAGTTAGAGTAAAATGGGGGTCTTGAAGGCGCAGATGTGTGGAGCGAGAAAGAAAAGAGAAAACTGAAGTCTTTGTCCTTTTCCAATAGTAAATCGCTATTTGAATTTACTGAATACTCAGGGTCTAACGCAATACTAATTCTCCGGTGTTTCCTATCTTGACGCAATATACTTTTTGGATTTTTGGAAGAAAACTTCTCGGAAAACGTTAAAACTCGACGCTATCACCGCTGCAGCATCTTTACACCCCGATATCTCAAACTCCCCTCACCGTGTATGCAAGATATTATGATTTTCGGATTCCTAATTTTTTTCTTGATTTTTTGGTATATATAACATGAAGCATATTACTTGAATTTATTTTCATGTTCAATGTTTGTCATTTTTTAATATAGTTAATATCAATTTGGGCCGCTAATTTTTTCATTTTATTTGGTAGTATTATTAGTAGGTTCAACACAAAAAAAATCAAGCGATTCCGGGTGTTACGTTACGGGTACTTCCCTTGTAAACCATTACTAAAAATAAAAATAAAGTCGTCAAATCTTAAATCCATCAAACAGTTGTCTTTTACCAAAATCAACTGATATTATCCAATTTTTGGCATAATTTCTTGTTCCCATGCAAGAAGGATTATTCTGATGTCCGATTTTTAAAGCCCTGTAAAATGGGGAGAAGTTATTAAGTGGGGAGTTATATTCCGGAGTTGTTATTTTAGCCAAACTTTCAACTAAATCCAACGACAAATTCGTAATTTTTCCTTTAATTGAACGATTTATTAAGGATCTATTAGAATGATATATTTCAAAAGGAATTTCAGGTGGAATTTTGTCATTTCATCTTGATTTCATACATTGTACATTAGATTGCTACTGCTATTTGACAGAAGAATTCTTGCCTTCATTATTCCCCGATCCAAGTACTGATAACATGATTATATGGAATTTTTGTCAAATCGAACGATAAGAGTTTTGTATGGGACTGTGATGGGACCTAATGTGAAGATTGAAATTACAAATCTCTCTAGTCCTCATAGATTTCATGTGTCCTCTTTGCAAAAATTTGAGCATTTGAAGTATTTTTCATACATTTGCTTTCTTTCGCTTTTCCGACATTCAATGTTGCAATAACACAAAGATGATGGTAATGAAATGAGGAACGCTCATAATAGAAATTGAATAGGGCATTGGTTTCGAATTCTGATTAATTGTGCAACGAAGTATAGTGCCATAAAATCATATTCCTGTCGCCACAAAATCGGAGATTAAGATAACAACGAAGAGATATGTCTGAATCTTAATTAAATCTCATGTATCACTTGCAGTAAATTGAAACAATGTATGTATGAAATGTACATAAAAGTTTTATGATAGACATCGGAGAGTTGGGTTGAATTAAAAACGTAAAAACTGAAATTACTTCCCGTGGGTTTTTCAATATGTAAAGCATTAGAGGTGGTAAGTTATTTCGGGCTACTGATTTCAATGGCATTTTGAGTAACCAACCAAGTTATATTGAATGAGTCAATGTTATCAAACTCATTTGAATCCCTTTGATTCATACATCTTGTTTACAGATTAGGAGGAATCAGGTTACAATTACAAATAATATTACAAAAATTACAATGCAATGAAGATGCCGAGACATTATTACAGATTAAATTCTCGAGTCCTGTGATCGAGATGACTCCCTCAACGATTTCAAGATTAAAGCCGACTTAATCAGAAAAATCCATGAAGGTGTGGTGACAATAATTTAATCCAGTTCTATTTTACTCCTTCAACTGATAGCTTCTAATTTTCATTAAAAGTAATAATGGGTTCCGAAAAAAAGGACAAGAAATTTTCGAATCTTAACGGTATGCAATTCTTGATCCCTGTCATCAACAAATTGCAGGATGTCTTTGAGACGATCGGGACAAACAAGAACGGGATTGAGCTTCCTCAAATTGTTGTTATTGGAACTCAGGTAACGAATCGTGTATTTCATCGTCGGACTGATGATACGAATGGGCATTAATTTGTATTAAGCATATTGTCCGTATAATTAATTAATTTACAGAGCTCAGGAAAGAGCTCGGTCTTGGAAGGTTTGGTCGGGAAGTCGTTTCTTCCCCGTGGAGAAAAAATAGTGACTAGATGTCCCATCCTTCTAAAACTAATACACACTCCAGGTGTCTCAATCAAGTATATGAAGGTTTTTAGAGAACTCTTAATTAATTAACGTTAAATTAATTTGAACAATTAAATGATGCCAGGAGACGAGGAGTGGTGCGAATTCTCCCATACGGAGAAAAGCGAAAATTCACGGACTTCACGGAAGTAGAACGGGAAATCATCAGCCAGACGGATAAGTTGGCAGGGACTAATATGGGAATCACGGATAAGATAATTAGCTTGACGGTCAATTCTCCAAATGTTGTAACCTTAACTGTCGTTGATTTGCCTGGATTCGTTAAGGTACTTTCTCTCTCACAATTGAAAATTTTGGAAATTTAGGAATGGTTTACGGTTCCATATGCATCAATTAAAATATATACCCCCCCCCCCCCAGATCTAAATTTGACTATAATTTGTCAAAATGTTCAATCTCGATTAAAAGTGTCATTCCAAAATTAACAAATTTGTACTGATGTTTTCGAAACCGAAGGTGCCGATGGGAGACCAACCCGCTGACATTGAAAGTCAAGTGGTATCTCTGGTAATGAAATTCATCAAGCCCGAGACATCAATTATACTCGCCGTTTCCCCAGCAAACTATGATTTCGGAACATCCGAGAGCATCAAGTATGCCCGAGAGGTTGACCCTAAAGGGGAAAGGACCTTGGCAGTTTTCTCGAAACTGGACCTTGCGGGGAACATGACTGAGGAACTGGAGGGTCGAGTACTCCCCGTTAAACTTGGAATCGTTGGAGTTATCAATCGATCTCAACAGGATATCAATAGGAGCAAGTCAATTCTTGAGTCCATTGAAGATGAGACCAAATTCCTGCAAGACAAGTATCCCACTATTGCCTCACAACATGGAACTCGTTGCCTGGCCCAGAAACTTAATCAAATCCTTATGGTTCATATCGGGAAGTGTCTTCCGGCTCTCGATGTACGTTCAAGCTTTTTAAATATTACTTACAAGGAAAAATTCCCAACTGTACCTCCTCGATTTTTTCAAACCGGTTTCATTCGAAAGAGCAAGTACAAAGTAAAATGATGAAACTTTAATAGAGCCACTTTTGTTGCATAAAATATATTTGACCTAGTAAATTAGGTAGGAGAAGGGTCAAGTATTGCGCACCTTACATTGAAAACTAGCAACTTGGATAAAGGAGAAGGAAGAGCAAGTCGACTTTTCGGGTTATCACCCATTTTTCGGGCTGTCTCAAAATTAGATAGGGAATTAACATTGGAGGGTATAAAAATTAGTATTGTGCGAGAACCAGTCTTTTGGCAAAAAAAATATTAACGAGCAGTTTTCCGAACTACTCTACTAGGTCAAATATATTTAATGCATCGATAGTTCCGAAATTGAAGTTTCATCATTTTACAAAATATCGGGGTGGTACAGTTCCCTTGTTAGCATTTTCATCGTTATTATATGCTTCGGTTTTCTGACAACCGGAACTTGATTATCTTCCATATTTAGGGATTTATATTTATGTCGAGAATTACCATGCATGATTTGTTTAAATTTCAACCACAATATTAGATGAGGATCAAAGAGCTAGCCCTGGAGTGTAAAGATAAACTGCGGGCTCTTGGGAGTTCAGAAATTTTGGACGAAAAATCAAAGAGAGACGCCATGATCAAGACGCTCTGCGAATTTGCGATGAATTTCAAAGGTCAATTCGAAGGCATGATCCGTCCTCTCAACACAGACACTTTAAACGGTGGGGCACGAATCAAGTTCATTTATAAGAACACTCTGCCTCGGGATCTAAATTCCCTCTATCCCCCCGATAAGGACATCACGAACAAGGAGATTATGATCGCCGTTCACAACACCAGAGGAATCGAGCAAGAGCTTCTCTTGTCCGAGGTAATAAACCTTGTATTACAAAATCCTATCTCTAGAACCGTTGTAATGTAATGCTCATCGTAAAAATCTACAAAATGTAGAATTTGTTAAAAACCGACCCATGCTAAGCGCTCCAACCCAACAATAACCGCCCCATATCTCTTGGTTTGTTCCAAGGCAACTAAAGTTATAGTTAGTTCTGTTACCAGGTAGCCTGACTTGAAGGATTTTCAAAAAATAAACATCTTTTTTCAAAACTGGAGGACACTTGTCCTCCAGTAGTAAAATTCGTAGTAAATATTTTTATGAATGAAAATCTGATCGGATTTATGAATGAAAAATTGTCAAGGAATATTTTCCAGCATTTTTGCAAGAAATTTGCACATTTTTTGCCAGAAAAATGTAATTGGCGATAGTTTCTGCAAGGATTTTGCAATAGTTTTTGAAT
Source organism: Desoria tigrina (assembly GCA_906901685.1). NCBI lineage: Eukaryota > Metazoa > Arthropoda > Collembola > Entomobryomorpha > Isotomidae > Desoria > Desoria tigrina. Next base: position 7,443,393 of record CAJQTU010000023.1, on the reverse strand, counting down.
GGCAGAGAATTCGCAATGTTCTTTCAATGGAATTCGCAATAGTTTCAGCATGGAATTCGTCGGCAGGGAGACGACGAATTCAAAATTGAAAATATGGATATTTTTTTCGAAATCTCTCCAAGTCAGGCTACCTGTTAGGGAAACTAGTCTTTTAGTTGCCTTGGGTTTGTTCCAATTTCGAATATTGCAGTCTTTGGTGATGCCGTGATGCCGTCTAATTTCCTGAGAAACTACATTTAGAATTAAATACGTTTGAATGTGAAACTCAACTAAAAACCGTTTGTGAGTCGTTTAGCAGACAGGCGACAGCTACATAAACCCATTTTTAGCAACAATGTTACTAATGTCGGATTAAAAAAAATGCAGAAATGGACTTTGTTTTTACTACTTCAATGTGTAAAATATACGAAAAAACTATTTCAATCTTCCAGAACGCGTTTCGAGCCCTAGTAAAGAAGCAGATCCGAAGATGAAGGAAGTCGTCTTGCACTGCTCTAACCTCGCTCATCAGGAAATGGAAAACGTGATCCAACACTGTCTGGAATTCACTGGGTCGCGATTCCCAAAACTTAACCAGCGAATCACGGTAGTAGTCACAGAGCTTTTGAACCAACGGATCATCATCGCTCGAGAAGATCTCGAGAGATACATCGCCATTACATCGTCCTTCTTTAACACTGTGGATGAGGAGTTCCACATAACCTTAGAAAATTCAATAGCCTCAGATAGTGTCGGGGGAGATGTTGAAATGCCGGCATCTTACGTCCTCAAATTCGGAGCAGCCGACCCGATATTGAAGACTGTAGTAGCTGGGATTCCAGTCATCGGTACTGTTGCTGCAGGAATAGCTGGAGTATCACAATTCCTCCGAAAACGGATGTCGCAGCGCAAGTCATACGCTGCTGCCGCTTCGACTGACCCGACTGCGACACCTTCTGGAGTCTGTGATTCGGATCCTGCCGTTGACGCAGCGACTGCTACAAATATAGAAGGAGAGGGTTTCAACGAGCAACAGACCAAGAGCTGCGAATCGGTTCGGAAAATGATCAATATCTCGTTTCAAATCGCTCGTGAAGATGTGGAGAACGGGTGCCGGTCAATGTGTCTCTGTTGTATGTGTCGCTCGGTCAAAGAGTCGCTGAGCCAAGTGTCGACATGGGTGCATTGAAAGTGTCTTAAAGTGTCGCTATACCAAAGAGTCGCTATGCATGAAAACCATCATTTGTCGTCAACATATTTATTTCACAAATCGTCAAAAACGCTCAGCCAATTCACGTTAAATTAAATTAAACTAAAACCAATCGAAGTAGCAATATATAGGGCCATTTTCCATTCTTTCCATCATTTAATTTTTTTGGCTTAAATTAGCCTTTCTCTTTCTTCCTCGCTTAGTATTTACTGGAGCAGTACTGAACTGTCTGCTGAAGCCAGGTACAGGAATCTGGAGTGCTTCAGGATCGTGGTTTTCATTGTTTTGGTCATCAACTTCCGAAATGTGTTCACAGACCTGAGTTTCATCCATGTTGCTGCCAAAGTCCATTTGAGGTCGAAGCGTTGGAGGTCCATCATGGTCTGTTTCATTTATTCTGCGACGCTTGTACCTAACTAAATCTGTCATGTTGCGAGCCACTCCTCTCACGAAGTTGATGACCTTCCATGGCTTCAATTCCGTTCCAACTCCATAATCCATGACCAGCGTCAAGAGTCTTGAGTTTAATCGTCTTTGACTAAATTTGCGAGTTTTCAAGGACTCGCCAGCACCTTTGAGCAGTAAAAGGCCCGATGTGTAGTCCTGTTCCTTTATAAGAAGGGGTACCAGTCTGTAAACGGGTAGATTAGAGCAACCAGCAAATATCCCAAACCGTCGATTCCAGGACTCTATTGCATTGTTGGTACGGGGATGATTTGCCAATACTCGCTCATGTACATTCCAAAACTTTATAGGAAATGTCGCTGGATTGAATTCGGTTCCAATATAGTTGGTCTCCATGTAGTCCATAAAATCCAAACACATTGGATGGGAGATGGATATTTGGGAAACAACGTCTCTGAACGCTTCCTGAACATCATCTTCTTTCTTGTCTACCGGAAGGGTATTTTTTGTTTATAATGTAAAACTGTCTTTTATAAATTAATTGAGGTGCACCCATCTGAGTGACCCCATAAGATATTGTTTCATCTTCACTTGCCATTGTATTAAATCCAATAAAATAGAAATATAAAATCTCTGCCTGAGAGAGTGGAAAAAAGAGAGTGCTGGAGACTAGAACAGACGGGCAGAGAGTGATCTTGGGATCTGTAAGAGATAACATGATTAGCATAAAATGCTAATTACCAAGATACTATAAGTCTCCAACCTTCTTGTTTCTTGACTTACTCTACTGGTTTGAGTTTAATTTAATTTAAGGTGAATTGGCTGAGCGTTTTTGACGACAAATGATGGTTTTCATGCATAGCGACTCTTTGGTATAGCGACACTTTAAGACACTTTCAATGCACCCATATCGACACTTGGCTCAGCGACTCTTTGACCGAGCGACACATACAACAGCGACACATTGACACTGACCCGTGGAGGGTCACGTGCCCAAGTCCCTGAATTATTTCCTCATTGAGTATGCTGTCGAAAATGTCCACCATGAATTGGTATGTTGTTATTAAACGGTTATAAAGCCTTTAATGTTTTTGCCGTGTCTGTCTGTCCGTTCGCACTAACCCCAGAACGATTGATTATTTTGAAATTATTGTTTTGGGAAATCAGTCATGACCTTTTATTGGAGGCTGAGTTTGAGGACCGTGTAGGTCAAGGGTCAAGCGGGTACGGTCAAATGTCACATTTTTTAGCAGTCCTGCATCTTGCACAGTGTACTCTATCGTTGGAAAGCTAGTCAAATATTGTACATTCATGTATATGATGATTTTACTGTATGGTTGGGGTACTGTGAGATTCTAGTATAAAATGACTCATAAGTCGGACGTCGGGCAACGCTGTTAAATGCCATTTAAAGTATTGCTTTTTATAATAATATTATTTCTAGCATTTTGTAACAAGCAAGGTTTGAACAAATTTCAGGCTGTGGAAAAAGCATCTCAAGTGCTCGACGATGTCAAGGGGAATTCATACTTCTAACTGCAGGAGAATGTGGTACAGAATATAATCCATCAATGTCTTACAAGGGACTTCACCCAAAGTGAAATTCCAGAATCGTCTGAATTTTTTACAGTTGAAACTACAAGTCCAATGATCATTAAAAATCAAAGAATTATCGGCCCTAATTGATTTTAAGTATGTGAAAAAAATTGACAAACAACGGAGTCGGAAATAAACTTGGGGGAAATGACAAATAAAATATACCAAAAAATCAAGAAAAAAATTAGGAATCCGAAAATCATAATATTCGGCTTGTGCGGCGAGGGAACTTGGAGATATCATGGTGTGAAGTTAGAGTAAAATGGGGGACTTGAAGGTGCAGATGTGTGGAGCGAGAAAGAAAAGAGAAAACTGAAGTCTTTCTTCTTTTCCTATAGTAAATCGCTATTTGAATTTCATGAATACTCAGGGTCTAACGCAATACTAATTATCCGGTGTTTCCTATCTTGACGCAATATACTTTTTGGATTTTTGGAAGAAAACTTCTCGGAAAACGTTAAAACTCGACGCTATCACCGCCGCAGCATCTTTACACCCTGATATCACAAAATCCCCTCACTGTGTATGCAAGATATTATGATTTTCGGATTCCTAATTTTTTTCTTGATTTTTTGGTATATTTTATTTGTCATTTCCCCCAAGTTTATTTCCGACTCCGTTGTTTGTCAATTTTTTTCACATACTTAAAATCAATTAGGGCCGATAATTTTTTGATTTTTAATGATCATTGGACTTGTAGTTTCAACTGTAAAAAATTCAGATGATTCTGGAATTTCACTTTGGGTGGAGTCCCTTGTTAGATTAAACTTAACTTGATTGTTTATTTGAGAGAATAAAACAGCGTTGTGTTACAATGCACTTTTTCTGCATAATCAGCAGAGTCGTGTTTGAAAAATCTTCTTTACTACAGGCATATAGGTAAACTACAGACTTCCAAAAAATTCCAAAAACCAGCTACAGCATAATGGTAATGTAAAACAATTACTTATGACGGTTTAATTTATAAATTGCGTTCCAAGCACTTCAGTTGAAATATTAATTGATAAATCAATATCACTTACCGTTGATTTGATGCTAGTAATCCCATTTAACGTAAGCGTCTTTGTGACTTTCATACTGAATTCACTGGTCTCAGAATGTGTGTGCATTTGTCATTATATCTGGTATGTTGCAGCAAATATTAACGATGGACAATGAGTTTCTTAGGCACAATTCAAGAAATATTGTCGGGACTCGGGACAACTGACAAAATGTATGGAAAAAATTGCCAATTAAATATTAAAGTAAACCGATACCGATTTTCACAAAAGTTCTGTAGTTCATGCGTCCTTATTTTATGAGCAAAATATTGTAAAACTTTATCGTGATTAAATTATTGTGGTCATGTTTTGGATTATTCCCAAAAACTTGAAGCAGAGGTAGTGTTTTATGACAACATCATGTAAATTACAAGACATGATTACTAAATATTTATCAAGATGGACTGGAACAGAATCCCATAACAATAAACACGATATCCTGTAATTGCAGCCCCTTCCCTTTGTCAATAAAATTGTCCGATCTATAAGGCGTCTGAATGATTTTTATAACCCCCATCAGTCATGAACAATCCAGCAGCTCCGAATCATATCCTCAGCTCGAAACCGGAAATCCGAATCTCACAAAACATGGATCCATTCCTCCGTAAATTCAACCGGAAGCGAATCACATCCCATCCGCATCCCGAACGGGACAACAACACCGACCTCTGTCTTTGCGACTCTATCAAACCGATTTTGAAATTCGGTCAACTAACCGGGATCAGTCCGATGGTCATCCACCATCGACAAAAACCTTTCTGGTCACCCAGGGCTCTTCTGAAGCCTTTCCTCATCCTCGGTGACCACGATGACCCCGTGGGTCCCAATCAGGGGCAAGCTGACCATGACCTCTCTAACTGTGACCTCTGTTCCGAATGGTTATCTTTCCCCTCTCTGATGAACCTACTCCTGACCATTACCTTCATTTCTACAACGACTTGGGTCATTTTCAACATCCGGTTTGTCCTCAAAGTCTACTTCGAAGGGACGGACTTGTACACTTTCGGGATCCAAGTTGAGGTCCTCTACAGCCAAACCTGCCTCATCCTCCTCAATGCGATGTTCAAACGGAGGAAACTAACTAAGATTTGGGAGCTGATGCAACTGGTTCATAAGAACCTCAACGATACAAAGGACTCTTGCAAAGTGTATGCTCAGGTGGAGCTGAAACGAGTCAAGGTCCTGAGTTACATCCTGTTGACCTTGACCTTTGTCGTCGTCTTTGGCTACGCCTGGTATTTCTTTACTCTTGTTTTCGAGCATTGTTTCGAGAGTTCGGAAAGCTTGGATCCGGATGTGGGGAAAGATGAGTCTGGGAAGCCGCCCTGTCCGTTTAGCAACTCATTCCTGTTTTTGCAGAAGCTGACGTATTCTGTTCTGATTCTGTATGGACTGGGAATTGCGATTATGTTTGCGGGGTTTTGCTTCATTTTGTGGATTCAGCACAAACGGGTTGGGCATGCTTTGGAAAGCTTGTTGTCAAATGAGGGTCAAAGGTCGGGGGCATGTAGGGCGGAGGGGATCGACAAGTTAAGATTGGAACATGAGAGGCTTTGCAAATGCGGGGGGCTTATGGGTGATTACTTTGGGATGTCCGTCCTGGCCGTTTGTATTTCGTCGTTGGTATCGATCACTTGTGCCGTTTATACTGTGGTTTTAAGCGTTGGGATCATTTCCACTTCTGCTGGAATGAGGAATCGGAATATACATCATTTTTTGGCCCTGTGGGGATTTCATGGCTTTTCGGGAGCGCTGATTTTGACCTTTGTTCTTGTTTCAGGGCAGATGGTTAAAAATGCTGTAAGTTTTTCGAAAATTACATGGGTTTTTGATGATTTTTATATTCATTTTTGGTGGTGAACTCCATGTTGGTCTCTTACATTTATGTTACTCACACTGTCCCAAATATTTTTAAAAAACTTGACAAAAAATCAATTTAATTTAATTTTAAAGGCTGAGCAACCTCTGAAATCAATTCTGTCCATTTCGCATATGCAGTTCAACCCGGACGAAAAATACCAGGTAATTTTTTTATGAAATTACCTCAATTCAGATAAATTCTTCTAATTCGACGATTGACAACTCGATTGGTCATTGTCATTAGACACCCCGAGTTTGTGTACAATATTTTCTATTAGAAGTTAGAAGGAATAGTTATAGTATCGATATCTCTAAATTGATTTCTAATTTGATTTATAATTGGCAGTTGTCGATTTTCCTTCAAAAATTCGGTGCAACAAGTCTGGGGATAACTGCTTGCAATGTGACAACAATCGGACTTTCATTTTTAGCAGCAGCCACAACCAACGTGACAACTTACATTTTGGTCATTCTTCAGTTTCGTTTGGGTGTGGAGCGACAAATGGAGACGAAAGTTTAATGTCCTTCAACAGCTAATTTACTATTTGTATTAGAAAAATTTGGTAATTTGCCAATTTGGCTAATAGTTATAAATAACACGGATGCAGAAGTTGCAACTCTATCGATTAGTAAAGTGACCGTAAACTTCTAAATAATTCCCCAGGGCAAGTTGAACCTTTGCAATATCGATTAGTAACCGTAAACTTCTAAATAATTCCCCAGGGTAAGTTGAAACTTTATAAATGATATTATAATATATACATCTATGGGTAAGGTAAAGCTATTTTCATCGTTTATAAGGGTTTTCCCTAAAATTCGGAGGTACCTTGAGATGGCAATTAACTATCGATTATATTATTTCTATAATCTTAAACGGTCATTTATACCTTCACTTTAATACTTGCCAGGAAATTAAATTCCAAAGACCCTTTCTTCTAATTTGAGTGAAACTAAGATATTTGTAGATTTTATATTCAAGACTAATTTGCTAATTGTCCTTTAATGAATGGAAGAAGGACATATTAAATCGTGTGGTTACTATACTGGGTCGCTTGAGAATATGGATTTTGTGTTAGACGAACGTTACAGTCGGGTCCTTTTGTTAATTTCCTTGTGTATCAATCAATTTGTCAGGAATAACGACCTCGGTCAATTTCCGGAATGAAATATATACTGGCTTAGAGGTATAATGTCTGAAGATATCATCCTAATTATAATTGACAATTCACCGATTAATTTGTTCAACAATACTGTTCAGTATAATTCTATTATAACGTCAAGAAGGTCCTCTTCCAATTTTTTAACGTTTTCTTATTTCAAGTATTCTGAAATCCGGACCAGTAAGATGCAAACCTGTCATAAATATTTTATTTCATCTAGAATCATAAGATTTACTTTAATTTTGAGTTGTAAAACTCTGTAAACAATAGTTGCAGAACGAGATATTATTATTACTTTTGAGACGAACTGAATTTTAAGAAATATGGATCTGATCTGAAAAATTGACCCATTTTTATAAAAAAAAATGTAGATTCCATTTTACTATATATATTAAATGACAACTGGCAATTTTTCATCAATTACAATCAAATCTCATTTCAAATAACGATTAATTAACGACTAAAATGTAGTTTTCGAGGGATCCATATTGATAATTACAGTAAAAGTACTATACTCTTATATTTTAAGCCCGTCATCAGTCTTAAAAATTCCGCACAAATGGCAAAATCAACAATATTAAAGAACTCATCATCCATAACAATCGTCTCTACAAATACACCTCCACCTCACCGGAATAAATCCCCACCCTGTCTGTGCAAAAGACTCTCCTTCCTCCTGTACATATTACGACTCCTGGGACAAAATATCGTGTCATCAGATCATTTAGAATTCATCCATGTAACTTCATCGTCGACGACTTCCCCGGATTCGAGAATAACTCATCGACGTTGTGTTTTCAATCTAAAACCGTTATCCCTAGGTTCCATCCTCAATGTCCTACTCATCATATACTACTTCTTTACAACTCACTGGATTTACAACAATTTAGCAGATCATTTGGGAACCTTCTTCACAGGAACTGACTTTTACACCTTGGGTTTCGAAATCATAGCATTTTTTCTTCTCGCCACTCTCCTCATCCTCTCGGCCCGACTAAACGGCTCTCATTTAGTAAAGTTCCTAGAACAGATCCAGACTATCTATTTATCATTGACAGATTCGTCAATTTCTAACCGGAAACTGTTCAGAAAAATCCGGAAACTGATCTACCTCCTTCTGTTTAACATCTTGGTAATTTCGACCCTATACAGTTGTCTATTCATGTACATGATATTCGGTGTCAGTATACCATTTTCTGAGGAAAAAGCCAAGAAAGGGACGATGGACAAGAAGAACTGGTGGAATGTTTTATTTATTACTGAAAAAGTAGCTCATTTACTAATTCCACTGATTTACCAGACTTTTGTAGCCTTCTTTATCGTTTCTACTGCCTTAGTTCGGGATCTTTATTCGAGAATTGAGGAGGATTTGGTGTCGATTTTGCCGTTACAGAATTCCCATTTGATTTCGAAAGAAGGATACGAAGGGGTTTTTATTATTAGACGGAATGGACTTGGGATTGAAAGTAACGAAGCTATAAGAAGAAGCGTTCTTTGTATGGAAATTGAAAAATATCGGATCTTGTACGAAGAAGTCGGGAAAGCGGTTCGGATTTTGAGCGACTATTTCGGCGTGGGACTCCTAACGATTTGTTCGGCGGCGGGGCTAGGGATGACCGCGGGGGTTTACACGGTTATCCTCCAGCAGAGCGGCTTATCGGACGGGGACGATGGGGACATGAAGGAGATTCACAAATATTATTTCTTGACTTGGGGCTGTCATATTTATTTCGCACTCTTTGCTCTCTTTGGAGTTCTTGGATCTGGTCAAATGGTTACTAATGTTGTGAGTTCACATAACTATAACGTAGGAGGGAGAAATCCCCTGGAATAACTGGTATTTTTAGAATGCTTCACATGGGGACTTATTCCGGTAAGGTGTATTTATGGACGGATTCTTACTGGTTTTAAAATATTATTTTTAGGCTCGTCAACCGGGTTTACACTTACGAGAGATCAGTCATATTGGATTGGACGATGAAGTCAGATATCAAGTAATACTAACTATTGATATTATTGGAGTTTGGTTTGTTCTAGCAGGACTATAGAATTTAATGTAGTTTATTGGACTTTACTCCGTGATTGTTATATTTTGTGCTTAAAACTCATTGGGATGGACTATAGTACGAACTTTTGGAAATGGACTGTTATGTTATAGAATGTCAAAGACAATCGTCACTTTGAATGATCTAAATGTATTGGTTTTCATTGATTTTCTAAGGTGAACCTATTTATCCGAAGAGCTGAAGATCCGGTGACGATTTCGGCTTGTGGTATTACAGCAATGAACATGAGATTCTTTGCTGCAGCAGCAACCCAGCTTATCACCTATACCCTTGTCCTTCTTCAATTTCGACTCACCTCCTCGCGACCTTCAGCTAATTAGTTGCACAATACATCTAATCGTCTTGTCTAATAGAAATAAACGGACTTGGTTTTAGCAAAATATTGTTTTGTCATTTATCAGCCTTGGTTTTGCCTACGACTCTGTGTGATAGAATATTCAAATTGGATGAGTGCTGTCACCAAATGTCATTTATAAACGAGACCCTATATATGACACTCTACTGCCAGTAGTCCTTACATTTCTTTAGGAGAATAACAAGTAAATTAATATGTATATACTAGGCAGCCACAGGCCCGTATCGGGCCTTAGGGGAGCTAAGCCGATAAGCGATAGTTTAGTTGACTTTGAAACATTCACCAAACGCGAATTGGAACATAAATTCCGATAAATCCGGAACTTTAACGCCCCTCCACGGAGCTATTCCTGTATCATTAATCTATACGGTTAATGAATCTCAAACAGTCAATAAATTTCAGTCCTATAAGCCTCGGAGCGGAACCCCTTAATTAAAACATATTAGTAACCGATATACAAAGGTTACCATCTTCCACAGTATCAACCCACTTGTTCCTCAATCAATCAATTAATCCTCAATAACCCTTTGCCCACACTTAACTTACAATGCGTATTACTCCTTACAACTGTTAATTACACCTTCATTAATCCAACTCCTTTAACTACACGTTGTCAGTAGCCTCCATACCCCCAAGCCCCCAACTTTTTTATTCTCAACACCCTACCTCCATAACCCCTTGGCTTATAAACCACTGTCAACTGTCCAAAATACCATTGCTACCCTGGTATCTTATAATAAAGCTAAAACAGTTTCTCGCCTGAAGGATGTCAATTGTCACACGACAATAGTTCAAACCCTAACCTACGTGGCTATATTTAAGGTCAGCCGCTCAAAAACTGCAAAATTCTAATAGTCAGAACGCTTCTTTTTTGAAAATTTCAAAGCCAGGAGTCATTCTACATTCCTTCTTCCCAGTTTTTAAAGGTCACGATATCAAAATCTCGAAATCCAAAACAGCCAAAGACTTTCTCGGCGAAAGGAGTTATCAACCGATATGTTTCACGATCATTTCGAAATGTCGACGACTTCGACCGTTTCGAGGTCAAGGGGTCAAAATTTTGAAATTCCAACATAGCCAAAGTATTTTTCGAATGACGACGGTGTAAATCGGTGTGTCACATTACAACTGTTCGAAAAAATCTCGATAGGTCACGTTAGCCCAGGTCACAGGTCAACAAATTTCGAAATTTCAAAATTGCATCAGTCCTACAAAAACTGTTTAGAAACTTTTTGCCGTCTCGGTTTTTCGATTGGTAAACCCAGTCAAAAACCCATAGGCACATTACTTACCCACAAATTAGCTGTTTTATTACAATAGATTATTTATTCACAATTTTAAATTTTATTGTATATATTTTAATTAGATTTTATATTATATATTGTAATTTTATTATTTATGAATTCTATTAGTTTTTATCACATCATTCTAAATGTTTTACATTTCCTTTTCAAATGTTGGTTCAAACCAGCTCTAAAACAAAACCGTATCTTACAAAGCCTGCATTGAAATTTCCTCTTCTTTGGATGCTGACTTCTGTGCTTCGTTAAGGTATAGTAGGCCTGGAATTGTACGCCGCAAATGGGACATTGATATGGGGACTCGGTGGTATGAGACCGTAAATGAATTAAATAAGACACAGCATTACGGAATTCCAATTTGCAGAAGTAGCATTTACATTCTTTTTCGTGAGCCGCTTGAACATGCGTTTTTAAAGCACCTACGGTTCTGTAGGATTTTTTACACAACTTGCAGTTGCTGTAAACGGTTTCATTTAAGTGGGCTCTAGTATGTTGGTATAGACCGGACTGGTCAATAAATGTTTGGGAACAGAAGTAACAGTTACGTTTGGTCCTCGTATCGGTTTTAGCATGTGTAAATTGATGTTTTCGCAAACACACGATGCTTGACAGTTCCTTCTTGCAGATTTGACACTGGAACCGTCTTTCCTTCGTATGAACGCTGAAGTGGTTCATGTGGTCCGTGTTTGTAATGAATCCCTTCTTGCAAAAATAGCAGCTAAATGAATACTCCCGAAGATGAAACCGTAAATGGTCCTTCAATTGCGAACTGCTACAGAACCCCCTCTGACAAATGATGCACTGATGAGGTTTTGGCCTTGACAGGTCATGCGTTTTGAGATGATCTGTGAACCTCCCTATTAGACGAAAGGACTTGTCACAAGTCGGGCAGTTGTATTGGTCCCCCGTCCCCTGATGAACGGTTTTGATGTGCCGGTCAAGGAAGTGGGACATCTTGAACGATTTCGGGCATAGATCACACCTGAACAGAGTCCTGGATTCGGAAGCAGAAAAATGCCCCCTCCGGTCTCGGTGAATACCTAGTTCCGTGCTACCAATGAAACTGCTGGGACAGACTTTACATTTGTAAGGTTTCTCATTGGTGTGAGTGCGGATGTGACTGTCGAGGCTGGGATTTGAGGAAAATACCCGCCTGCAAAATGGACACTGCGGCCTCGGTTTCAAAAGGCAGTGCACTGCTTTAGCATGGGCTTTGAGGGAGCGTCGGGTTTGGAATTCCAGACTGCAGATTAGGCATGGGTATTCTTTAGTTAGGGAATGAGTCTCTGAGTGCTCCTTGAGTAAATGTACGAACTGGTATGACTTCCGGCAGTGGGGAAAGTCACATTTGAAAGGCTTTGGCCTGTCCTTTGTGTGGACGTATTGGTGTTGTCTCAGTTCAGGTTTTCGTCGAAATGATTTGGAACAGAGTTTGCATTTGAAGGGCTTATTCTGCACATGGATTTTCATGTGGGCTTTTAATATAGATTTAGTAGTAAATCCCTTTTGGCAGGAAGGCGAAGGGCACTTTAGCAATTTCCCAGTGTGAATTCTCTGATGTTCAGAAAGTGCGGATTCCCTTGTGTAGGATTTGGGACATAAGGAACATTGGAATTGTGATGTTTTACTCTCCATTGTAATTTCAAATTTTATTTGACAATATTGTGAGAATAATCAACAGAAAACTGCGGCGAGTCGAGTAGTTTTAAGAACTTGCATTTTCGGTCCTTTAGAATGTCCAAATCCCCAATGATTCAGAATGTTCAAGTTCAGATCCCTGTTAATCGTCAATATTATTTTCATTTATATAATTCCTCAAGTGCAAAGTGGGAATGTATGTTTTATTGTTAGAGTAATGTTTGGAATGAGAATAATGAGATGCAGCGTATATAGTACCTCTAAGAAAATTAGCGTGCCTAGCTAGCTTGATGACACAATTTTGATAACAACGTATTGATTTTCTCCGACTTGTATTTAGGAATTGGTGAATGTACTAGGCGTGTATCTGGAGCAGTGGAAAGTAGTTGCAATCGGAAGTACTGGAACACTATGTAATATCTAGTCCCATTCAGCTAGATAAAACAGAACCTTCTATTTGGTTTGCCTTCTCACTAAACAAATAAGCAAGTACGAGAAATAGGTAACAAGTTAACAGCACAAGTTCAATCGTTATCAGAATCAGATTATCACCACTCTAAACTCGAATAGATGACTGATTATTTTACAAAAAGCATACACAAGTTTCGAGGATCCATACTACTACAACGGAAATCAAGCCTTCGGAGTACATATATATATGTTTTGTTTGTTTTAATGTATTTCAATTTTCAGTCACTATTCTGGGTTAAATTATAAAAAAATAAATAAGTTTCTCAAACGATGTTCACGTTTTATAAACAATGGACTGATAAGTATTTTCTAATAACTCGATCCCATCATGAATCATCCCCCTCCTTATACTACACAATTTTTTTTTAAATATAGCACTGTTAAAATTCCATTTCACTGGAGCAAATTCTTTCGACTACAACGTAGCATAGACGGTAAGTGACTAAAATTTGTAACCATTGCATTAAGTATGGTCTTGTATTTTAAGGCAGGTTGCAATAGCTTAAAATAGACCTACAAAAAAGGTATTATTTGACCCTTTTAGAAAAACCTAAAAAATCTATATTATCGAGTAGATCCAATACACATTCCATAATCTGTCCAAGACCTTTATTTTATGTAAATTCAATATTCTATTATAGCTGAACTATATGCAGTTTACTGTACTTTCCTAGTCTTCTATAAAAGTCATATCTTACACATGCTTTAAAAACACTAGTAGTAGATTAGACTTACCTAATGGACTATACTTTCACACACTGCTGGAGGGACATCCTTTTCTCCCGGTTTCAAAAACCCAGATTTTTACTGTAATTAAGGGGAAAAATACAAAAAATGTTGACAATTTTTACGGAGAACGGAATGTTTTCTAAAAAAAGGGTTCCCATTTTTTTCAATTTCCTAAAAAATTTACCGGAAACGTAGTTGTCGAGTTGTCGAGTATTTTCCACCAGCGCTTTCACAGTGATTTTTATATCTTGTGTCTTGTGCTTAACGTTGAGCTGGACTATATAATACAAGTAATATCTATAAATCCGGGAAATGTTAATGTACAGCTATATAGCACAGCAAATATATACAATCTTCGATTTGAATGATAAAAATTATGTTTTTACTGGTTTTCTAAGGTGAACCTATGCTATTCAAAATCCAGAAACGCAAAAGTCGCAAACATCCTATGTCGTTCACAGTCAGTCAGAATTTATGATATTAGAGTATAGTACAAAATTCTCCAGTAAGGACAGAAAAAGTATTTCCTATATTTATTCACAATTTTACAGTTTACAAAAATTAATTAGAATTTTGCGTTATAGAGCGTCAGTAAGTAGTACTTTCTTGCCAAAATACTGTAAAATGCTCAAAGAATGCTCAAATTAACCCAGTATGGGGTTTAAGAAATTCTAATTAGCAGAAATATCATTTACACTAGCACATACATTTTCATGGACAGTCCTCAAATGCTTTTTTAAATAAGATAAGGATTTGTAAAACCTTGCACATAATTCGCAGTTATAATAGAATTTTTCATTGCAGTGGGTTCTGGTATGATAATTTAGCCCATTCCTGCTACAAAATGTTCTGGGACAAAAATAGCAGGTAAGTTTCGTAATCATCCCACTCGCATGTGAACGTAGATGTTCTTTTAAATGGTGAGGGGTTCTCAGTTCCCTCTTACAAACTTGACACCGGTGTGGCCTTTCCATCGTGTGGGTTTTCAAGTGTTTTCTTTGGATTGTTTTAGAACTAAAGCCTTTCTTGCAAAAATAGCAGGTGAAGGGCTTCTCCTGAAGATGAGCCCTCAAATGATCGTTCAATGTACAATTCGTTAAAAAATCTCTCTGGCAAATGATGCACTGATGAGGTCTGGGCCTTGAAAGATCATGCCCCTTGAGATGAGTTATCATCACAGTTTTTAGACTAAACGATTTCCCACAAGTCGGGCATTTGTGATCGACGACCTTTCCTTGATGAACGGTTTTGACATGACGGTCAAGGTTTACAAATGATTTCGGGCATAACTGACACTTGAATAGCAGAGGTCTGGATTCAGAAGCCAAACGATGATCGGTCCGATATCGGTGCTTAGCCAGACGGCTGCTATCGATGAAACGCTCAGTGCAGAATTCACATTGGTAAGGCCTCTCTTTCGTATGAATGAGTCCGGATGTGTCTCTCAAGGATCTGATTTGTGCCAAATTCTCTGCCGCAAAATGGACACTTCAGCCTCGAGTCGGAATGATTCTGTCTGATGTGATTCCTCAGGTAGCCTTGGCTCTGGAATTTTTTACTGCATTTTGAACATGGAAATTTTCCAATTGCTGAATGAACGCCGGAGTGATTAAGAAGATCTGCTCTGCCACTGTATGCCTTAGGACAGTCCGGAAAGTCACATTTGAAGGGCCTTGGTTGGTCCATTGTGTGGACGTACTGATGCATTCTCAAGCCGTGCTTTGTTTGAAATGACTTGGTACAGAGTTTGCAATTGAAACTGTTCTCCGGCATAAGATGGACTTCCATGTGATTTTTTAATCCACCTTGAGTTGTAAAGCCTTTTTCGCATGAAGTGCACTTCAACAATTTCCCGGTGTGGAGACGCTGATGTTCAACGAGTCTAGTTTTTCTGACGAACGATTTGGGACATAAGGAACACTGGAACTTGTTCCCGGTATGATGACGCTGATGTTCTAAAAGCGGTGCTTTAGTTGCGAAGGACTTGGAACATAAGTTGCAGGTGTATCTTTTGTCCGTGTGAAGTCTATTGTGATATTGAAGATTCCAGATGAAAGGAAAAGTTTTGTCACAAAGCTTGCAGTGGAATGTTGGTTTTTTCTGCTCCATAATGACGTTAAATGCAGCTGTCCCTGCAAATTGTCAAAAATATTTGTATTTTGTAAAAGTAGAACTATAGTATTATACTACAGTATACTACTTTATAGTAGTAATTTGTAATGAATTAGACGATATGTGATCGGCTATAGAATTGCTACCAAATCTACCATCTACCTCACCACAAGAGGGACACTCGCAGTGTCTAGAAATGAATGCTTGATTTTGAGAGTAAATTCTGCGGAATCTGATTTTATTGTTATTATTTAGATTGGACACTTATTCCATCTACATTACAGATGAATTAGAACGTACCTGCTAATTAATGAACTGATTAAGCACCCGATTTATAACAAAGATTTGACTTTCTTGAACTAGAATTTAGGAAGTAATGCGTGTGACTGACTGGAGTAATGATTAATGAAGCTTATTAAAAATGTTGTTTTAGACGACTCTATCGAGAAGAGACCTTCTATAATCTACCCAAGCAAACCCTATATTTTTCTCAAAAATAGTTACTTTAAAAAGGTTGAAAACATTAGGGTATCCTACATGTTTAGATAAACCCCCCTTGGGCTAGCTTCCAGCTCCAACCCAAGAAACCCAACTGCCCAACAAAGCCTTTAAAATTGATAAAAACTCAGTTCCCATTGCCAGAATAATATTCATCACAGTATAGTAGTATCAGGAGAACAACCTTCCTTAATTTACTTTTAAAAACAAATTAAAAAGAAAGCTAATTTAAATAAATCCATTCACTAAAACTGGAAAATATTGCTGCTATAAAAGCAAAAAATTTTAAAAAACTTACACATTTAGACCTGACGATGGAATCGAAATCTCAAGAAATCCATCAGTGTTACATCTGCAAGAAACCATTCCGAAAAATGCTATTCTTGGAAAACCACATAAGCCGTCATACAGGCGAGAAACCCTACCGTTGCAAGAACTGCCCTATGGTATTTAGATCCAGAGTTCAACTTTGTATTCATGCCATATCTCACACTGGAGAAATTATTAAGTGCCGATTTTGCGAAAAAATCTTCACCCAAAGAGGCTACCGGTCAGCCCATGAGCGTCTTCACACTGGGAAGCTATTTAAATGCAAATTGTGTGATAAAAAATTTAAAACGAATTGTCGACTGAAAATGCACGAGATCGTCCATTCCGGGAGTAAACCCTTCAAATGCTTCAACTGCTCTCGGGACTTCCGGCTAATCCAGAATTTAAAGCTTCATCAAAAACGAGTTCATCATAACCAAAAATTAACCAAGGATTTTAACTGCAACGTCTGTTTTAAATCGTTCTATTGGAAATCCAACTTGAGCAGCCACATGAAGATTCACAACGAAATCGAAATTCCATGCCCCCACTGCAGTCGGACATTCAGATGTCAAAGTTACTTACAAGGACACATCGACAGAATCCATTCCGCTCCAAAACACAACTGTTTCTTTTGCAAAAAGGTCTGCACAACTAAATGGACGCTGAAGACTCATCACAGGTCCCACATCGGAGAAAGGCCATACTCCTGTCCTACTTGCAATTTGACGTTTCTAAGCCACCATGATTTGCAATGCCATAAAAAACGGCATTTGGTGGACCGAGTCAAAGAATTTAATTGCCAAATCTGCCCCAATTCCTACTATACCAGAGGCTCCCTTGCCCGTCATATGAATGGAAACCCAAAGTCACACAAGAGCAAAGAGGTCGTGAAGGGCCACCTCTGCTCCACTTTTCGGAAAATCCCTGACCCGAACGGGTCTTCTGTTGGAGACATCAATCTGGAACCATTCCGATGTGTGGATTGCCACAGACCTTATCAGAGGTTGGGGGAATGGATGGCTCTCGATAAGACCTTCCAGTGTCATTTGTGTCCGAGTTCCAGGGATTTTAAATTTAAATGCCCAGCAGCCTTGGGAAATCATCTTACTTCTCGGTCACATTTTAACAATCGGGAAAGGCCCTTCAAGTGTCAGACCTGTCACAAGTCCTTCGTCACTAAAAGCTATCTCGTAGCGCACAAGAGTTTCCACAAACTCACCAGAGAAGTTTTCAAATGTGGATTATGTGACAAGTCCTTCGTCGTCGAAAAAAGTCTCTTGGACCACCAGAAAATGCATACGACGGATCCTCGTTCCTGTAAAATCTGTGGTAAGGTCTTTACAACTAGACTCGGGTTGGATTCACACGAAGTGAGACATTATAGACTGTCGGAGTCCGTACAAATTCAAATGTCCAGTTTGCCCCAAGAGCTTCCGGTACCAAACGCATTTGGCACACCACGGTCGGGTCCATGTTGATGGAAACGGGATAACGTCAAAGCCAGTGAAATGTAACTTTAAGGGCTGTTCGAAAACGTTCAGGATCAAAAGCCGGATGGAACGGCACAGGGAAACTCATGCGGAAGCGAGACGATTCCCCTGTCCTATCTGTACTTTAAAATTGAAGTACGAACACACGTTAAAAGAGCACATTGAGAAGACTCATGTGAATCGGTTCAAGTGCCCCTTCTGCAGTAAGACATTTGGTCAGAAAAGCAGCTTTGATGAACATGTTCGGAGTCACATTGGAGAGAACCCTTATTCCTGTACTATTTGTCAAGTCTCCTTTGCGACGGAAATCGAACGGGCACGGCATTATGCCGATAGCCATCCGCCATCCGCTTTGGTCTCCAATAGAACAGATCGATTATGAGGTTTCCGAACCACTGACTTGCTATTTTTGTAAATTGAAGATAAGAAACAAGGAGGTGTTAGAATGGCATTTGTTAAGTCACCATACTAAAGAGCTATGATAATATTGAAAAACAGGATATTGACCGTAAATTTCGATACAATCGCCCCCCCCCCCCCCGGAATAATCTCTACCATGGGGAGAAAAAACATATGCGGGATAATTCCCGTCTTTTCGATTCTACATACTCGGAGGGATCACTCCCGGCCCTTTACATTGTCCAGGTTTTAATAATCCTAGGGCATGTGGCTGAAGGTGTTGTAAGAAATCTGTATCGTAAGTTAAAAATAGGAAGGTCCCAAAATTTGAAACAGTAGATTCTTTTTAGTACAAGCGAATAAATACGTGAAAAAAAATTATCGAAGGGTTGTAGAGAGCGGAATCTTTAACTTTATTCAGGTCACTTGAGCTAAACTATTGCGATTTTAGCCAAACTAACTTGAAGTAGTAGTGTATGTTTGAGTACAATAATAATATAATCGAGAATTGTCGTTATTACTTGACTCACATTATTGCGGTTATTTCACATTAGGAGAGCATTCTTGAGGCTTTGAATAGACGAGGACGAGATCAATTTATAGGAGATGAGCTAAAATTGTCCCCCATTTCAAACAATTCCACAATACTTTAGTATGTATAGATGTTGTCGGCGTTAACTTAATTGTAACATGATTAAATATATGTAGAATTATGAGTATGGAATAGTATCTTTAGTTACATTATAGTCAGGCTGCTGAAGAACCACTGATTGAGAAGTTAAATAAAATTAAAATATACATCCTAATTCTACTCTGTTAAGTCATTTAAACGGCATTATTGGAGGACTTTCAACCAGCAAAGTCCAAGCCAGTAGTTTTCAAAACATTAATATTAGTACGGTGTCCGGCCATCTCGCCCCGCCAATCTTGCCCCCGGACGTTTCGCCCCCGGTCCACTCGCCCCCAGCAATCTCGCCCCTGGACATTTCGCCCCCGTGAAATTTCGCCCCCGACCATTCTCGCCCCCGACATTTTAATTTGTGAAGTTATAACATTATACTAATTACTAGGGTTTCGACATAAGTTAGGATATATATATTTGCAGATTTGCGGATGATTGTGCCTAATTTTTAGATAATTTTTTCACACTTTTCAAAGAGTTTTCTTCAACGGTACGATTATCTCCGTAGGATAAGATATAGGATTAGAAATTGATGAACCTTTTATTTTCGTATTTATTAATATGTCAGAAGAATGATCGAGAATTTCGAAATATTTAAAACATATTTCAATAATTATAATATGTTATTGTTTTTGCTTGTTTTAGTAGATGAGATTTAGAATCCATCCCCTTTTGGATGCATAAAATATTCTGACTATGACCCAAAACGGGGTACAGAAGTATTGCTGATGACTGGAATTTCCAGCTTGTACTGCATGCCACAAGGACTAAGCATAGTCGAAACCCTAGTTTATTGTTGCTAAATTGAAAATTAAAATGTCGGGGGCGAGAATCGTCGGGGGCGAAATTTCACGGGGGCGAAATGTCCAGGGGCGAAATGTCCAGGGGCGAAATTGGCCGGGGGCGAGATTGCTGGGGGCGAGTGGACCGGGGGCGAAACGTCCGGGGGCGAGATTGCCGGGGCGAGATGGCCTATAACCTGTTAGTACAGACATTTTGCGGATTATTTAGTGCTAAATAGATAGTTCGATATTTAAGACCTTTCCTTATTCTAAAGGATTTTTAAGCTAAATTGAGTATTGTAGGCAAAAGGCCAGCATTTTACGAAGTTAAACCAATTAGGCTCTAGATGCAAGGGATTTCAAGTACTGAAATAAGTCCCCAACCAAAATAATTTTCCCTCATTTTATCCCTGTTCTATCCGGCAGTAATAAACTGTATGGGCTTTCAATTAATCTCCCTGGGTCCTTATTTCAGTATGTTCGGTGATTTTAGCTTCTACACTTTTACTTTTAAAGTTATTAACACTAACTAAGCCTAAGCCGATGTTGGAAATAAATCGGTTGATTTTGGATTGATCTGACCCTAATAAATAAAATGTTTGATAAATAACGTCAGTACATTTAGTAATTTCGATTGTTCATCATTCATGGTCAATGTTTGCCATTTTTACAACTGCTGAAAAGCCGTGGCATGGATAGGCATCAACGTATTCTTGAGATGAGTTTCCAGCTCCTTCTTGTACTTGTTACTGCAAAACCAGGCCAGAAGGATGGAGGTTATAGGGAGGATGATGGAGCCCTGCTTGAGGACCTCGTAGTCCGTCAGTTCATCGAAAGCCACTAAACTGAAGACCATAAGTCGAAAGGAGAGGCCGAGCGAAAGGACGATGAATCGAAGGAACTCTATCGAACACAAAACACTCAGCTGCTTTATCCCCTTTTCGAAAGGCAGTGTGTCCATGTCCTGCAAATTTTCGAAAAAATTTCAGAAATTATCGAAATTTATAACTTTTTTAATTCTGCATACAACGATTTCTTGGAGGAGATTTGCTGAAAACGCTGTAACATTAAGCGTCCCACAAGAAGCGTCCCATTATTAGCGTCGCCATCATAAGCGTCTCTGGCACAAAGTTTTTTACGAGGTACGATAGGAATGCTTTTTCTGGGGCCACTAAAAACATTGGAACGCTTTTTGCAAGGAACGCTTATAATGGGGACGCTTGGGACGCTAATGATGGTGCGGTATTCTCCGCTTACTCTTTGAGAACTAGCAAAAAAGGGGTATATCCCAATGTGATTAGGCTTGATATTTCATTAATTTCCAATTTAAAGCAATAAATCACAAGTGACAGGATTACAACAATTAAATCTCCGATTTTATGAAGAAACTTATTAATTACCAAAGACAAAGAAAATGTCTTTAACTACTTTGTTGCTGAAGCCCACAAAGTCACCTTCAGAGACAGTTCAAGGATCAGATTAGTGGTAGCATAGACTGACGGAGCCGTATTTTGTGATATGTTAAACTTTAATCTCCAGTCTCCTAAATTAGAATGTCGCCAGTTTAGGGCGTATTTTCACGTGTCTTAGCCTTGAACTCATTCCTATCTGTATTTTGTATGAAACCTGATTTCTAAATTGTATGTATTCTTATGCTGGAGGAGAATTGAATCTATCTTATGTATTGAATTTTGTATTGGAATCTTTAGTCTCATTCTGCCTTTCCGAGATTCAACTTCTCTCTTATTGTACTATTTTAAATACTTGAATTGGCATTTATGTTGTGTTGTAATTATTCCATTCTTTGACTCATTAAATTACAACACCCTTCACAACCTAAAAAGCATAGTCATTTTCACAAACCATACAGCCGCTTAACTAGGGAATCCAGAACAGCTAGGAAATAAACTGAGCTATTGTAGTGGGGCAGTCAGCCCTCCTGATCATTTTCGGCAAAGGCCTTACAACCCTGTTGACGCTGAAGTGATAGGATTTTACAAACTTACATAAGGAGAGAGTCGACAAGGTCCTCGTAAAACAACGAACCCAACCAGGAATAGAACGATTCCACAAATATATCCGAGAGAAAGTAAGGAATATGAAATCACGGGTAGAGCTGTCAAGTGAACTTCCGGAAAAGCTGTTTATTTAAGCATATTTTAATCAATAATTCGAATTTCATCATTAAATTCGTGTATAAACTCTCAAATTACAATAATAAGTGCATTTATACAAGTGGCAGACCATACCTTTAAGTAAACTGATTAGATCCAGCCCAACCATTATTGTAACTACAACAGCAACTAGAACCTATTTAAAATAGATAGAGAACTCATTATAGGCTTCAATTTTAAAGTCAATTTCCTGTTTGAAAAGATACTATATAAAAAATTGGGGATTCTATAGGAAATATCAATACAAAATACCACAAAAAAATTATTTTTTGGCAAATAAAAACGACCTTCGACCTACCATATCAATCACAATGGTGACCTTGCACCTGAGTCGATATCTGAACTTGTCCATGCCATCGGGAGCCTTCATGGGATAAGTTTAAATGTAGTAACTTCAGTATCTTACGAATTTGAAGGCCTAAAACTCCATAAACTTTCACAATTTTTCTAATTCCAAGTAAGTTTGAGGCAGTGACAGTAATTAATAATAATTAGCAGCATTTATGAGTTAAATTGGCAGTGACAGTGGCAGTAGTAGATGAAGGAGTATAAGCAGTGGATGTCGTGCTGTTATTGGCTAAATAATTTATAGAGTTGAGAAGGTACCGCCAGATCAAGGGATTTCCTTCGAGGGCCCAGAAACGGGCTTTCCGGGTATTTTTCGGAGATTTCTCGGGGATTCGGGGAAACTGCTTTCTCCGCTTTCTCCCTTCCGTAAGAACACATCTGCGGAAAGATTACCTTGAGTTCCTAACTTTTTTTGGCAGGATCTAATAATCCAAACAAATTATGGTCTCCTTCACCTTGTCATCATGTACTATTATTTCCACAGCCTTGAATCCCCTGGCTTTGAAATGAGAAGACAAAAGTAACCGAGGGTTTGGCAAATTGCAACTGACTTTCTCCATTTATGATGGATATATTTATAAGCAATGAATATTAATTTACTTCTGCTGAAGCTTTGCTTTTGTGGATGAACTTGCTGGATTTTAAGAGATTATTAAAATTAAGATTGCATGGTGGAGCCATTTATTTACTTTATTTCGAGAGCAGTTGTGTTTTTTAAACTATTAAACTCACTAGTTTCAATCTATACTTTAAGATCGTAGAAACGGGTGAAATGAAGTTAAGGATTGTTAAACTGGAATTGATTCTATTTAAACTAACGCATTGAATTGCGAATCTTCAAGTTCAGGCTAATTCATTCTTAATCTCTCACCACTATATAAACTACATATGGGAGTATGAATAAATTAGTTTGTAAATGTTAGTAATTGTTTTGAGATATAACAAAATTTCCAGAGTTTTTAGAGTGTGGTGTCGTTTGGAAGTTCATTTACAGCATGAATTTGATACGTCTGGTTGGGTATGCAGATGATTGCTCCCCATTATTTGCTCCCCATTATTTGCTCCCCATTATTTGCTCCCCTGTACGTTTTGCTCCCCAAATTATTTGCTCCCCTAGAAACTTTGCCCCCTGGAAATTCGCCCTCCAAGATATTGTCAAAACAAACTAATCAGTTATATATTATTATTCTTATATCTAACTTTACTTTCCCTCTGCTGAACAGCAAAATCGAAACAGACAGCGACTTGTAATTGTAATTTTGCAAGTTCATAATGGAGTACAGTACGAGGTATAGAAATATAGAATAATCTCATAGTTTGAACTAGTTTGAAGTAAAAAAGACAAATTTTTAGACAAAAAAAATACATTTTGATGCTGAAATGGGTCCTCGGAAAATATAAATTAACCATGAAAGATGATCTCCTACTTTGTATTTCATATTTACTGACATATTTATTGTTCTTATAATTATGTCAGTCAGTAGAGATATTTAAGTTGTAAGTAATAATGCCTTGTATTTATGGCCATGTACGTATGCATGCAAAACAAATTGGAATAATATGCAAGATGGCATAATTTCCAGTGGGCAAAATTTCTAGGGGAGCAAATAATTTGGGGAGCAAAACGTACAGGGGAGCAAATAATGGGGAGCAAATAATGGGGAGCAAATCATGGGAAGCATATCATGGGGAGCAAAGATCCGCAAATCTCTGGTTGTTAAAGAATGTATAGTAAAATCGAATTACTAACCAGTTTTTCAAAGATCATCCCACGAAACCCGGATAAAATTAGAACTCCTCACTTGGAATTTGGTGTTTTTTAAATTTCCAAGCCCATGTAGATCAGGTAAAGTTTGTTTGCCTCACGAATTGCATTAAGAACTTTCAAATTCATAATCAATATATGCTGTAATGTAATAAGAAGTCAGCCATAATAAGATGCAAGGAAATAAAAACACTTATCGTATCATCACAATATAAATGAAATACTCTTTAATTTACTATCCTTTTTGTACTCGAAATAAAATATTCTCCAACAATAAAATAATTTCCGTTAAATTCTGATTAAAAAATAGTCGTTAAATATTAATGGCAGGTTATAATTTTCCTTGTAAAAAATCAGGAACCTTGCATCTGCAAATTCCAATTTTTTACAAAAGAGCCATGGATGCCGCGACGTCAACTCGTCCGTATCCATAAACATTGTTGGGCCATGCTCCACCGTTAGTCGTGTCATTGCCTCCACAAGTAGCTTGGGTCACTTCCGCGTTTCTGAAAGCTCCCCTCTGGAGGACTGCACGCATCTGCTCGACATTCAAATTGGGGTTCTTGGACAAGAGTACGGCACCGACACCGGCAGCATGAGGACAGGCTTGACTAGTTCCTGAAACGATGTTGGTCGAGGTGTCATTGTCTTTCCATGCCGAGAAAATGTTTGATCCTGGGCTGACGACACTGACTGCAAGACCAAGCAAGTAATCAGCGGCCTGAGAGGGGCCAACGCTGGAAAAGCTGGAGATAGCCTCGTTGCAAGCGGTTGAGCCGACGGAAATGATTCCAGTGTCGGTTTGGTTGCTGTCGGCTGGGGACTTGACGGAGAAACAGGTTGGACCGTCGTTTCCGGTGGCGAAGAAATTGATGATGCCGGCCTGATTGAAAAATACAATAAGTTTTAAATGAATTGCATTTTGGATTTGTACTATCAATGTAGAAATAAATCCAGAGATTGGAACAAAAATTTAAATAAGACCCATTCAAAATAAATTTCACTAGTAAAAGACGGATTTTTGCGAATTTAAGAAAAAAAAAAGAATGTTAAATTTACAGAAAGTGATTAAGTATATATAATAGTAGTAGTTAACCATACCGCTTTCAAAAGAGCAAGGACAGGGTTGTACATGACATTTCCGATACCACCTCCCCAGGAATTGTTGATGATGTGGGGCTTTGTGGTGCAGTTCTTGGCATTCTTGTCAGGGCACAACAACCACTGTCCACATTTGGTCAGATGGGTGTCGTCACAACCGCTATTGTCACAGGCCCTGCAGGCAATCCACTTGGCCCCTGGGGCAACACCGACAGTTTTACCGCAAATGGAGCCCATGGTGTGTGTTCCGTGACCGTGGTCGTCCATGGGGACCGTGTTGGTGGGGGTGATTGCGTTGTAGAATCCGTACTCGGACCTGTTCATTTATTTCATTAAATTACTTATAGAGGTGAGGATTTTGTCAAAAAGCTTAGAATTACAAGGTTAGTCTACAAATACCACCCCCAAATATTTCCCCACCCTTCTAGAGGACTTGAAAAACATATAAACACCTCTTCAAAACGTTAAATAAGGCCGTTTAAAGTGAGAAATTGTTGCAAATTTTAACTCGAAACGGTGAAAAATTAATAGAATGCAATATAGAAACTCATAAAAATGTCAAAGCATTTGCCAAAATTTCAATTTTTGACGGGTCACCCTGATCTGAAAACGCTTCGATAAAATAACTCCTCTTACTTTCACCCCGCAATATATCCCCACCCTAGGACTATTTTGCAGAAAGGTAGTCATTAAAAATACCTGTAATTGTCCCTAAGTTCCTCATGAGTATGTCGGACTCCGGTGTCAATATTGGCAACAATGACTCCAGCTCCGTTGAAACCAGCTGCCCAAGCCTCTTCGGCTCTGACGGTCTTGAGCCCCCATCGCTTCTCCCCCTCGCAGGGAAGCGCGCGATCCGGGGTTTGCGGAAGCGGGAGCGGGATTTTCATCGCTTTCTCAACTTTTGTGATCCCTTCGGCCATAGCGCAGGAGCTTTTGACAATGGTGGAATGAAGGTTGGTGCAGGCCAATTTGTTGGTAGCCCAGAGGAATTCGCAGGATGGGCAAACGATCTTGGGCGTGAAAGGGGTCATATTGTTAAGGTTACATGCCGTCAACAGGGCGCTGTTTAGGGCCTTGGCAAATACCGCGGTCGGGTTGAGCGGACCGGTCAGGAGGTTGAAGAGGGCCTGGGGGGACTTGTTGTTGTCGAGGCCGAACTGGCGGACGAGGTCCATGGCCGTTGGGGTGAATGTGTAGGTGACGTTGGAGTACCCGTTACCGATGGAATCGTCCACTTTGCACTCTGTGGCACCAAGGGCTGGAGAGCTAAGGCCAATTACGGCTAAAACTGCTAAGAAGAACTTCATTGTCAGAAGCTGAGAGGATCGGGATAAGATTCTAAGTTGGTCTTGCGGGGTGAGACTGAATTAGAAACGGGGATTCTAACGGTTTTATAGGGATTCGAGGCTGGGGCAATGACGCACGGGATGTTATGAAACGGTGCTGTCCAGAACGTGAAGGGATTGATAACATTGGGAATAGCTGTTAGTTTTAGACTAGGGACAGTGACAAGTGTGGCTATGAATATGTAGAACAAGTTGATGAATTGAACTTTACGTAAAGCCGATCTGTTAACATTTGGTTAGAGTTAGGAGTTAGTTTTAGCTAAGAGTTATTTTGGTGTGATAGATCGGGATTAATATTAGAGTTGAGTTCAATTAACAATGGAACCTATCAAAGTATAATAATTTACAAGTTGGATGTTTTCAACTACCAAGTAAAAATGTACTGAAAAGAAGCATTCGAAGAACAGAAATTAAATGGTCCCGAAATATAAGCCCATATACTAAGTATTATCTCACATAAATTCTACTCACTTGAAATTATTGTACTATCATTATTGCGATTTCATTGTCATACCAAAATTCCCACGGGTTTGTAAATTCTTAAGAAACTGTAGATGTGAGAACCAGTCGGTATAGTGGAAGCAAGAAAGATAAAAAGGACCATTTTAAACTTTTTTTTTAAATTTGACTCAAAAGTAGATAGGAAGTTAACATTGAAGGCACAATAAAATTGAACACCGATAGATTCAGCGATTTTCATTCATGCGCGTGCTTCCTACTGGATGTTCTAGACGATTTAGAAACAGAAACCAATGCGCATTTTCATGCACCAATTAAATCACATGAAGGGTAGAAAACAACGGAACAAAAATGTTCGTAAGTTTGTTACACAAATCGCACCAGCTCCTCTCAAAATAGTTCTCAAAATAGTATTGAAATATTGACATATATACCGCTGGACACTTTGAAAGGTTCTTTTGTAAAAAATTCAAATAATCAACAAATAATTCGGCTGCGAATTCAAGTTCAGGACTTTATGGGATTTATATAAGCAGCCTCGTGTGATCTTTAATGAATTGTAAGGGCAAGCCATGATCCAACCCAACCTTTGTGACCTTGCATGGAACTGAGTAATTTAAATCGATTCCTTTCAGTCAGATTTACGGAATTCTAAACGATCTGCCATTGTTCTCTTTTAGTAGAACTTAATGAGATCTCACTTGTCATCGATTGATCAGTCAATCAATCTTTAATTATGACATGATTTCCTTGTATTGTAATTTGATATGCAATCATTACTTAACCCAACAGACTTTTAAGACGAAATTAACTCATCTTTCAATACTAAATCAGTTTTAAAAAAAATTGGTTTGTTACGAGCAGTTAGACAGTTACGAGCTACAAGATTAATTCTGAGGCGCTGAATAATAAGAACAATGCGACACTAAAAAAACGATAATAGTGATTGGTTTGATGAGTTAAGCTGTTAAGCCCTCTGCGTTGCGTCTCATTTTGAACGTTGATAAGCATGCCGTGTTCTGAAAGAATTTGCAGATTTTTGCAAAAAATTCTAAAATTAAAAACTATCCATTTTAAAATATTGAGACTGATAGATATTTTATTCGGAGAGATTTTAAGCCGGATGTGTAAGTCCAGGTATATTTTGGTGTCATATATGAGCAATAATATTATATATTAAATACATAATATATTTAAAAATTTACTGGAATGTGTGAATGTGTCATTGATTCCTTCAATACTTTAAGAATTTGAGATTATCAGAGTTCAAGAATGAAAGACGGTTTGGTCAATTGAAGTAAGCGTTTGATAGTAATGTTTATTTTTGTCATCGATATCAGCGATAACCAATACATGATTTAATAATTTTTATACGATTTTTCCGGCACCTGGAGTAGTGTAGCTCGTATATATGAAACGTAAGATTTGGCTATATAGTAAACATAGTCCCGAGTAATAAAAATCAATATATTATATTCAATAAAAATTAAGATTGGGTCAGCAAACTCTTGTTAATCATAAATAAGTATATCATATTCGACATCTTTTCGATGAAAAGGTCAACTTCAGCTGGGCCATTCATACACTATCTTTAGACTTGTGCCTTGACCTTAACATGATGGAGTTTATTTAAAGATATAAAGAAATGCTCATAACTGAAGTTGCTGCCGACTTTTGATCGGTTTTGGTGCACGAAAGGCCCCTTGTACTGATCTCTAGTAATGGGATTTGCATGAATCGTTACTTAATTGACCCGCCTTGCCAATAGATAACTACTAATCAGTGACGTAAATAAGTTATACAAGTACTTAACATGTAGAAATGGGATGTTTCTAGCTGTTGACGCAAACCAAAACAAAGGACAACTCATTTTAGTTATTTTTGGGTGGAAGAATATTATCTTAAGTTGTTAAAATAGCCGAAAATTAGCTTGCAGGATCAATTGCTGTATTTATAAACTTTGATAATTATGTACGAATATAAATTCAATGAATGACAACATTGAACTTGATTAAGGAATAAGAGTGCAAATGAACTCAAGGTTTGGGATGTATGAATATGGTCTGTCACTATTCTTAGAATGTTGCAATTATACTTTGTGATAACAGAAACTGACGTCAAATATTCAAGATGTTAGAGTTCAAGCTCCTGGTTAGCCTAGGATGGTAGCATTTCTGAATATTGTGAGTGTCCGTTCAATTAGGGTTATTAGGTATGACATAGCCACAAAATTTGATACAATCAAATTTTGACATTGATCAAAATTAACAATAAGATGTTGTAATAGTGGTCACTTTTATGAAACTTCTCATACAAGGAGCATAATCCAACGCAAGGCTAAAAAATCTAATAATGTCCATTTAAAAATTTGCTGGTAAGAGGTGAACTGTAAATTCCGAGAGCCAGTCCGAACAATTAATATAGCTGTGGCTTCACAAATCCCGATGCTTAAAAAAATAAATTATTGCTCGCAGTTAGTTACACGGTTCTGTTTGTTACAACTAAAATATTCAACGGCTAAAAGTCTTACGATGTATGAGATCTAACGACATTGACATTAAAATCATTTTATTGATGGATTGTAAGCATCAATCATAATTATTTTTTAGAATATTCGCCATTGTCCGTCATCATACAGCACGATTCGTAATCGTACGAAAAAACTAGCACATAAAGTAGTTTTATTTTCAATATAGCCAAGAATCAGACTTATCAGACCCGTCTTATCATTTCCTGAACAAAAAAATACCCAAAATTTTGTATCACATAAAACTGTAGTTTCAAATATTCTGACAAAATGAATCCAATTTTTCAGAAATCTCTTCGTGTTATCTACTTTATAACTGTGCTAAACAATACTAACGGGATAAAAATGCTGATTAACATCGTTTCGAAAGATAATGGCATTATACCCTCAAAATTTCCACACTGTAATATAAATGTTATTAATATTTCTGAGCCCAGCAATACAAATATTGCAATAAATGTTGAAGATTACTATACAGATCTGATTCGATATCTCATGGGGTACAATTTTTCGGGTGGGATCATTAATTTGTCGATAAAACAAAACCAGACAAAGTTCAGCCAAATTAAAAGTCCACAGTTGAAATTGTCACCGAGTTGTTCGGTGACAATTATTCCCCTGTCCACCGACCTGACTGAATCTACAGAACGGACACTAACTGAAATACTGACAAAGCCAATTATGAGCCCATTTACCATGAAGAATTCAGACAAATATATTTTCATCCTCAAGAGCTCGACAATACTACACTCCCTGAAAAAATCTGTTCTGCTCCGGAAAATAAAGTTCAAGTTGGCATTGACAGAGGACTACAATGACCTTAGCCAAACTTACGAGGTCAAAGGTCACAATCTCTGCCCCCATTGTCCCGAAAGTCTCAAATTAACTCATGACATTTCGGGAATGTTGGACAATCGAAGAAGTTTCATCGATTTATTCCCTGATTTTGAAAATAATTACTACGGGGCCCTTCATCGAGTCGGTTGCGGTACTGGAATCTCCGGGGTCTTCAAAGTCAGAAGGGATGAGAAATCAGGAAAATACTTTGCTCATAAAGCGTACCTCTCCTACATGTTGTTTCAAATGGAGAAGAAATTTAATTTCTCTCATGAAGTCATCCCAAAGAAGGGGACCGGATACTTGGTGAATGGGACCTGGAGGGGGGTTCTCAGTGATATCATTTCCGGAAAAGTAGACTGGGGAATAGCAATGGCGGTGGACTATTCCAGAAATGAGGTACTAATTACGGGTTTTTAATTAAGTTTTGTATAATTAAAATGAAGAAGATGAGCTGTCTTCGGAATTGGAAGCAAATCAAATGTTTAGCAGAAACCATGCAGAAACTGACATACCATAACTCTCGATGTGTAGAAACATGCATATCCGGATGATTTCGACCTACAATTTCCGTCCCATCATATAAAGCCCTTAAAATTAAAACTCTACTCCCCTATTTGCTTTCCGAAATAAAGACCTCTTCTCATTTTAAAACTTTGATAGAATAAAACTTATAACGAATAACATATACGCGGCCGTAAGTAATCGAGAAAATTTTAATAAAGCATGAAAACTGCTTAAATTAACGCCCTTTACTTCACGAAACCTTCGATTTAATTTCTGGTTGAAATAAAGATCGCTATATCGTTTTTGCATAGTATTTGAAATGGTATTGGTGGTGTTATTATCATAGAACGAAGTTAGATTTAAATTTTTGTCTTTTAAAAACAACTTTTTTTTAAAGGTTGTAGAACAATCCGCAATTGTAGCCCGAGAGCCTTGGGGATTCGTACGGGGTCCACCCACCAAAATCTACAGTTGGAAAGCCGTTTTCTGGCCCTTTAAATTCCGTCTTTGGATTGCAATGTTTGCTACTTTCATCGTATTCGTTACTTCTGCAAAATTTGCTACAAGATTCGGACATAATACTGAACTTCAACATGAAACTGACAAAGTAAAAAACGACAATTACAATTTTGCATCCATTTGCAATTATTTTGCCAAAATTTGCCTGGGTAAGCTTCATATGCCTTAAAAGCTGACAATTAGTAGAAACGATTCAGAATAAGTTCAAATAAATGCTACAATTTGTTTGAAGGCCAAGGTGACAACATCCCAGTGACACTTCCTCAGACAACAAAAATACTGATTGGAGTCTGGTTATTATTCGTCCTAATTGCAAATACGGCTTACATCTCGAAAATGGTAACATTCATGACTTTCCCTGTTCTGGAGGATGTGCCGGATAATTTCGAAGAATTGTCGACATCGAAGTTTACACTTATATTTCATGAATTTGGAAGCATCATGTCGAATACGTTGAGGAATGCGAAAGAACCAACCTTCGTTAAAATAGTCTGTCAGATGCAGTTAGAGCCAAGTACTTTAAAATGTCTGAAAACTGTTCTATTACAACCACGAACGGTTTGTATGACTTTCCGGTCCTTTTTTTATGAGAAAAAATATCAAAACATTAGCGATCGATTCGGGCAAACCCCACTGGAAATGCCGGAATCCAGTAACACGGTATTTTTTGCTGATGTCGGTACTGCACAAGAAAAACAGGCAGTTTTTACGCCAAATTTTCGACGGATTATCGAAGACTCTAACAGCTTTGGACTGCCAATGAGATGGAAGCAGATGGACTGGGCATCGCTTCTTCAGGATAAAAACGATTGGCTGAGGCAGCAAGGGGATCGAGATGCTAATATTCCGGATAATTTAGATGATGACGTTCTTCGTTTAATTAATTTGAGTGGATGTTTTTTGCTATTTTTCATAGGAATTTGTCTCTCAATTTTATCATTTTGCTTTGAAAAGATCAGTTTCCGTCAGTATTGTTTTGTCAGAAACTTTAGGCAAACTTCTTATGATGTCTTAAAAATCTGTTTTAATGAACTAGGTTAATATTAAAAATTGATTAATGCGTTTAAGGAAAGATGGATAGACTTATATTAAATTACGATCGAGACCATCAATCATCAGTTTGTCTAACATTCGCATGTATAAATTGTTCCAAGTAATGTGGTCTAAATTTAATTTTGTTGCGATTACAAACCCAAATTTTTTAGTTAATTTTTAATATTCTATAATACCTGAATGTAAGGGCTGAGTAAACTCTCATATATTTAGAAAAACAGGAGATAAAAATTGACAGCTAAAAAGTTACGAGTTTAAGTAGATACAGCATTATGCATCGACTTTGCTTTTAACGTTGGCTATTTGAACGACAGTTTATCTCCATCAATCAAATATCAATTATACAGCGTTTTATAAGTTTGGGTAACTGCACAAAAATAGTTTGTAATCGTGTCAGGAGCTAGTATTTACGGTTTTATCAATTTCTTGTAATTTTCACATAAAAGTTGCCCGTAATTGGTTGATCAGAGAATAAATTACTAAAAATCTTTCAGAATGAATACACTTTTTCGGAAAGTGTGTGTCATTTTCATTTTTATTGTTATAAACGATGCTTCTGCAATACAGAAGCTAATGGACATCGTTTCGAAACACAACGGGATTATATCCTTAAAATTTCCCAACTGTAACGTGAACATTATACGCACTTCTGACGACAGTAAGTCCGATACAACAAACAGTTGGGGAATTGAAAGCGAAGATTTATTTCGAACTTTAATGGATTCGCATACTTCGGGTGGGATCATTAATTTAGCGATAAAAGAAAACCAGTCGGAGATTACAAAAATCCCCCGTCATAAAATACAGTTGAAGTTGTCACACAGTTGTTCCGTGACAATTATTCCCCTGTCCTCCGACCTGACTGAATCTACAGAAAGAGCACTATCTGTAATTCTGACCAAGCCAATTATGAGCCCATTTACCATGAAGAATTCAGACAAATATATATTCATCCTCAAAAGCTCGACAATACTACACTCCCTGGAAAAGTCTGTTCTGCTCCGGAAAATAAAGTTCAAGTTGGCATTGACAGAGGACTACAATGACCTTAGCCAAACTTACGAGGTCAAAGGTCACAATCTCTGCCCGCATTGTCCTAGAAGTGTCATATTTACTCATGACATTTCGGAAATTTTAAACAATCGAAAAAGTTCCGTCGATTTGTTCCCCGATTTTGAAAATAATTACTACGGGGCCCATCAACGGATCGGATGCAGCAATGCGGTCTCTGGAGTTTTTAAAATCCGAAGAGATGAAGAATCAGGGAAATATTTTGCTCATAAAGGGTACATGTCCTATATTTTGTTCCAAATGAAGCAAAAATTTAATTTCTCATATGAAATCATCCCAACCGAAAAAGGTACAGGACGATTACTGGAGAATGGGACTTGGGTTGGCCTTGTTGGAGATGTAATTTCGGGTAAAGTTCACTGGGGAATTGCCATCTCTGTGGACTATTCCAGGAATGAGGTGCTAAATACGAGTTGTTATTAGAAATTAAATTAGTAAGTTTTTATAAACGTAGACAAAAAGAGTTAAAAGGAGGATGGTAATTAAAATTAGAAAATTAAATCAACAGTTCCTAGATTTTTGTCCGTTTTTATAAGAATTTTTGTGAATGATAATTTTAATTTTAAAAAGGTAGTTGATCAATCAGGAACAGTAGCCAGAGAGCCTTGGGGATTCGTACGAGGTCCCCCCACCAAAATCTACAGTTGGAAAGCCGTTTTCTGGCCCTTTAAATTCCGTCTTTGGATTGCCATGTTTGCTACTTTCGTCGTATTCGTTACTTCTGCAAAATTTGCTACAAAATTCGGCCATAATACTGAACTTCAACATGAAATGGAAATGGACAAAGTAAAAAACGACAATTACAATTTTGCATCCATTTGCAATTATTTTGCCAAAATTTCCCTGGGTAAGCTTCATATGCCTTAAAAGCTGTCAATTAATTGAAAGGGTTCAGAACACAAAAGGTTTAAATAAATACTAGTATTTGTTTGAAGGCCAAGGTGACAACATCCCGGTGACACTTCCTCAGCCAACAAAAATACTGATTGGGGTCTGGTTACTATTCGTCCTAATTACAAATACGGCTTACATCTCGAAAATGGTAACATTCATGACTGTCCCTGTTCTAGAAGACGTGCCGGACACATTCAAGGAGTTGTCGACATCAAAATTTACAATTATATTTCATGAATACGGAAGCATTATGTCGAATACGTTGAGGAATTCGAAAGACCCAACCTTCGTTAAAATAGTTTCTCAAATGCAGTTGGAGCCAAGTACTTTAAAATGTCTGAAAAGTGCATTACTGGAACCAAGAACCGTTTGTATGACTTTCCGGGTTTTCTTTTACGAGATAAAATATCAAAATATTAGCGATCGATTCGGACAAACCCCGTTAGAAATGCCTGAATTGAGTACCACTCTATTCTTTGCCGATGTTGGTGTCGCGCATGAAAAACAGGCAGTGTTTTCGCCAAATTTTCGACGGATTATCGAAGACTCTAAGAGCATGGGGCTTCCGGAAAAATGGAAGCAGATGCACTGGGAGTCTCTTGTTAAGGATAAGAACGACTGGTTGAGACAGCAAGGGAATCGAGAGGATATTATTCCGGATAATTTAGATGATGATGTCCTTCGTTTAACTAATTTGAGTGGTTGTTTTCTGCTGTTTTTTATTGGAATTGGTCTATCGATTGTAGCATTTTGTTTTGAGAAGTTCGATTTCCGTTATGTTTTCGCCAAACAAGCTATTCTGAATTGTAGGTAAAGTGTAACAAAACATAATTGCTATCATTACATCCTCCATTTTAACATCGAATCGGATAGGGTTGACCAAAGAAAACTTTTGTTCGAGTGAAATTCAATAAATATCCTTTCTTTTGAATCCCATTGGATTCAAATGAATTGAGCTAGTTAAGCGACACGACAATTTTTGGCCATTGAACGAGATGCCATGGTCATTAAATAATCTCTCCAACACAAATGGGGTGTTTTAAAGGCATCGCAAATTATTCGGATTCAAAAGAATGGAGCTAATTAACCCGTTCATCAATTTTTGGCCAAACTGCATATCCAACATATTATCTTGGCCTGGCCATACACTTGGGAGTTTCATTTTTTCTTTTGTTCGCCAACACACGGGTTTTTCGTCTTTTAATGATGTTGTTGCATGCAAGAGCGGTAGAGGATTTGTCATTAGAAGCCATCACGTCCATTATTTAACTATTTAATTTCATGGTATTTATAGTTGATGTATCCGTAATTTTGAAATAAACCATATCAATGGATATAGGAAAGTATCGGAGATGAATCACAAAAATATTATCCAGAAATGTGAAATCAATTATGAAAATATGTGATGATCTTGCCGCTGCGATAGTGTCCATATACCATTGAAATTAGAATGTGACCTTGAGAGTCATTGAATATGACCCCTGGGGGAAGTGAGAGTGGTCACACAAATGTCAATCTAATTGACGTTGCGATAGTGTTCATATACCATTGAAATTAGAATGTGACCTTGAGAGTCATTGAATATGACCCCTGGGGGAAGTTGGAGTGGTCACACACATGTCAATCTAATTGACGTTGCGATAGTGCTAATATACCATTGAAATTAGAATGTGACCTTGAGAGTCATTGAATATGACCCCTGGGGGAAGTTGGAGTGGTCACACACATGTCAATCTAATTGACGTTGCGATAGTGCTCATATACCATCGAAATTAGAATGTGACCTTGATAGTCATTGAATATGACCCCTGGGGGAAGTTGGAGTGGTCACACACATGTCAATCTAATTGACGTTGCGATAGTGCTCATATACCATTGAAATTAGAATGTGACCTTGATAGTCATTGAATATGACCCCTGGGGGAAGTTGGAGTGGTCACACAAATGTCAATCTAATTGACGTTGCGATAGTGTTCATATACCATTGAAATTAGAATGTGACCTTGAGAGTCATTGAATATGACCCCTGGGGGAAGTTGGAGTGGTCACACACATGTCAATCTAATTGACGTTGCGATAGTGCTCATATACCATTGAAATTAGAATGTGACCTTGAGAGTCATTGAATATGACCCCTGGGGGAAGTTGGAGTGGTCACACACATGTCAATCTAATTGACGTTGCGATAGTGCTAATATACCATTGAAATTAGAATGTGACCTTGAGAGTCATTGAATATGACCCCTGGGGGAAGTTGGAGTGGTCACACAAATGTCAATCTAATTGACGTTGCGATAGTGTTCATATACCATTGAAATTAGAATGTGACCTTGAGAGTCATTGAATATGACCCCTGGGGGAAGTTGGAGTGGTCACACACATGTCAATCTAATTGACGTTGCGATAGTGCTCATATACCATTGAAATTAGAATGTGACCTTGATAGTCATTGAATATGACCCCCTGGGGGAAGTTGGAGTGGTCACACACATGTCAATCTAATTGACGTTGCGATAGTGCTCATATACCATTGAAATTAGAATGTGACCTTGAGAGTCATTGAATATGACCCCTGGGGGAAGTTGGAGTGGTCACACACATGTCAATCTAATTGACGTTGCGATAGTGCTCATATACCATCGAAATTAGAATGTGACCTTGATAGTCATTGAATATGACCCTTGAGGGAAGTTGGAGTGGTCACACACATGTCAATGTGAGAGCCTATCCGATAGCTACAAGATAGCGTTGGAATCTCAATTTGCCCCAAACTGCGCCCCGGGGTGAGTTGGCGTCGTCCCGTTTGTGTTTACAACATCGTACGTTATGTGGCTACAACATAGCGTTGGAATCTCAATTTGCCCCAAAATGCGCCCCGGGGTGAGTGGGCGTCGTCCCGTATGTGTCTACAACATCGTACGTTATGTGGCTACAACATAGCGTTGAAATCTCAATTTGCCCCAAAATGCGCCCCGGGGTGTGTGGGCGTCGTCCCGTATGTGTCTACAACATCGTACGTTATGTGGCTACAACATAGCGTTGGAATCTCAATTTGCCCCAAAATGCGCCCCGGGGCGCGCCCCGGGGTGAGTGGGCGTCGTCCCGTATGTGTCTACAACATCGTACGTTATGTGGCTACAACATAGCGTTGGAATCTCAATTTGCCCCAAAATGCGCCCCGGGGCGCGCCCCGGGGTGAGTGGGCGTCGTCCCGTATGTGTCTACAACATCGTACGTTATGTGGCTACAACATAGCGTTGGAATCTCAATTTGCCCCAAAAAGCGCCACAGGGCGCGCCCCGGGGTGAGTGGGCGTCGTCCCGTATGTGTCTACAACATCGTACGTTATGTGGCTACAACATAGCGTTGGAATCTCAATTTGCCCCAAAATGCGCCCCGGGGCGCGCCCCGGGGTGAGTGGGCGTCGTCTCGTATATGTGTACAGCTTTAGACGGTGACGATATATATATATATATATATATTCATGAATATGGTATGAAGGTATTGTCTATAGGGGCATGTAATACCACAATATAGT
This sequence comes from Desoria tigrina, assembly GCA_906901685.1. NCBI lineage: Eukaryota > Metazoa > Arthropoda > Collembola > Entomobryomorpha > Isotomidae > Desoria > Desoria tigrina. Next base: position 7,405,166 of record CAJQTU010000023.1, on the reverse strand, counting down.
AGTGCATGTAAGGTGGTGGTGGTTTTTTAACATTGGGGTAGATGGGCAAACCCCAGGGGGTGTGGTCGATTTCGCCCATCTTCGAACTTAGCCTGTATTACGATCCATAGGACCAACTTCTGAAAAAAAAAATTGAAAAAGTTGAAGCGTTCGAAAGTTAGAGCGCCAACAATGAAAATCGGACGGACGGACGGACGGACGGACGGACGGACCACCAAACGTTCGCATAAAGTATCTCCGATACTTAATAATTGAGGGTTTAAATTTAAACGGCCTAAGTGGAATTCAAATTCGGAATGACTCGTTTCATTAAAATCTAGAATTTACCAACTCAGACGTCCTACAATACAGTTATGCATGCTTTTTTTCGGCATTTTTATTCAGATAGATAACCTCTCCAAGATGGGCCCTGTTCGAAGTTTATTATTTCGAATTGTCATTTACTTACATCTACGCAATATATCAACAGATCCCATCAACAAAAACGTACTACTCTATTTTAACAAGTATTTAATTCGATTTGACCTTTACTTTTCCGATTTCAAGTCCAACGACGTTCTAACTGATTACTACTTTGCTAAAAGCACGAATTCCTATACTGATCTTTCCTTCGTCATATTTCACCATCGCCATCATCATCGGAAGAATCTAACTAATTATAGCAACACTCCCGATCAAATTCGTTATGTTGCTTCTGTCCGCAAGAAAAGGTTCACAGTTTGCAACGCCTTAATTCATATAATGTCGCCATCAACCCCAGTAACGAGTCTCAACCTCACAAACTGGCCTGTTTGGATTATTGCCAGTAGCTCTTCACTCGTTGCAATCGAAACAACTGCAATAAATCCCAGCATGGTGATCTTTAATATTCTGGGATCCAGCGAGCAGAAACTCTTGATTTTAGCATGGATGCAACAATACGGACTCTATTTACGTTCCGTTAAAAGCCGCAGCGAGTATTATTGCAGCTTCAATAACTCCGAAAATCTGTTCCATATTGATATCTATGGAATTGATCCCACAAAGATGATACTACCCTTGGATCTTCTTGAATTCGATGAAAAAATCACAGAAGGTATTTTCTCCCCATTAAAAAATCACAAAAAATCAGGACAGATTCGACTAATGACCTATGGTGTTGCCGAAAGTTATACGAACGCATGTGCTGGCAGTAACAGGATGAAGAATCCCTTTGGTGCAATTAAATTACAAGATTGTTGCGTCATGTCCATTCTACAGAATTTTAACTTCACATACACAAGTAACTACACAACTGGGGATTTGCAACTTGGCTTCTATTCTCTGTCAAGCGAGAGCATTGAATATAGCAAGTCACGAAGTCGCGTTGGACTGACTTATATACCAACAGCAGAATGGCATTGGAACTTTATCTCTTTAATCGTGCGAAGTAAATCATCAAGGAACTTTCTCGAGTCCCAAAATTCGGGTTTACTGATCTTTGACTATTTAATTTTGTTTAGCTTTCTCTCTTATCTAGCTGTCCTAATGACTCTTTACTTGATCTACAGACTGGGTTTTAGAGAAAAACGGCTAAATCTAATTCGACTTTTCCTTGATGTATTTGGAGTGTTTTTGAACCAGGTTACAAGGCTTCAAAAACGTAAGTATGTAGCCAATAGATGCCCGACATCGGTTGGACTAATGACCGCAGTTTGGTTATGTACAAGTTTGATAATTGCAATATCTTTGCAAGGAATCATGTATTCGGTATTAACGCAGAGTCCTAAATTCATTGTTCCACATTCGTTGGAGAAACTTGTAGAAAACTATGAGATATATTCATCGTTTGAAAAAGATCTACGAAACTATTTAATCGATGCTAATCTGGGTGTGGACAACATAAAAAACGAAAGTTTTATTAAAATCAATCAAAGTTCAAGCCAGAAGGACTTTTTTTCAGAAAAAGTTAAGTTTCTTTGTTTAAGATTTAACGGTTGTAACAATAGATTGAATATAACCATCCAAGATTCATTTGGAGTGATTGATAGCAGTTTCAGAATAGCGTATAGTAAGCTGGAATTGGAAGTATTTGATGATTTTGATGTGTATCCGGGACCGGAAGTAGGATTTAGTGGTAGGAAATTGTTCTGGTCTTTTTCTAATAATCAATATTTTCAACCTATTTATCACCACATGTCAAGTCTATATGAAGCTCATCTACCACAACTGTGGATAAAACAGGTATATCAGACCAATTTGTATAATATGTTCATTACGTATAATAGGACAGGAGTTTTGGAATCAAACGGTTCCTTTTTCTCATACGTCTTGAATGGTGAAAAAACTCGCCGTGCAAATAGGTATTTGGGAGTTGGAGAACTTTCTCAGATTTTATTTGCTCTTGTGTTTGTTTTAGGTTTCTGTGTCCTTGTGTTGGTATTTGAAGTTGTATGGGATCGGAAATATTTCAAAAGTAAGGTTTCTGTTTGAAAATATGTCAAAAACTGCGAATGAAGAATTTTTTATTTTTAAATATTTGCATTGCTTGAAAAATTAAGCATATTGATTGCAAAAAAACTGTACTATCAATTGAATTTGAATGTAAATAAAATAATAATTTAATTTAAGTAGCGATTTAATATTCAGAATAGCATCAACAGTCCATTAATGCAATTAATCCCCTAGTTGGAAGGCAGCGAATTTCAGCGATTCATGAAATTAATCATCTTCTTAACAAAACTGTATTTGGGTACTTGTGTTTTAAAATAAAATTTGAAAATATGCAACAATTATGGAAAGGAAAACTTTAAAATCTTTTATTTAATTATGAAAATAATTAATCCCACAACTTTGTCCACCCGTCGTAAAATCCTCCTTCCGGAAGTAGTTTGAAAATACTTGAAAGAATCCACAATTCCCAACAGCTTGAGACAACCTGGACCGCATTCCCCCAGGAATGTCAAAGGCAGTGGAGACAGTTGTGGCCTCGTTCCAAGTCTCCGACGATTCCGTACCCCAGGAATAGCCCGTACTTTCGCTGATGCTTAAATTGGACCGGAAGTTGGCCGATAAGCCATTGTACATGACAGAGGCAGAGAAGCCCAGGGATACCATCATATTGTATTCCTGGATAAGGGCTTCGGATGCGGAAGTTGATTTCGAAATGCCTCGGCTCTTTTGATAAGAACAGGAGAGGGGCTCGGTCCCTTTTGTGTTGTCGCATTCCAAGACGGTTTCCCAGTTGTCACTGGGACTGCACCTTTCACCCATGTTTGGGACCTCACAGCATTTCATTGCTAGGTTGTTTAGCGCCGTGTCGTCACCTCCTAAAAAATTGGTAGGTAAAAAGGTCAATCATTTCAAAAACAAAACGGAGATTCAATACATGCTGTACTTGAAACATTATCATACATCGTTAGACAGGTACAATTTAACGATGTGTTCAATTGTACTCTATGGTTGGGGTAACTTAAGATTCTTGAATAAAACGGTTTCAGTGTGTAAATTTACATTCTATCTCGTTAGATGTTACTATAAGTTTTGTTTTGTGTGGTTTCATTATTTTCCGATGTGCGTTTGCAACGGTCTATTTATTTAAGTAACGGAAAATTTGACCGTTTCGGGGCAAAAACGAGAAATTTATTTAAAAGCTATACGATTTCCAGCAAAGATAGCAATCATAATTATAAAATATTTTTTGCAAACCTCCAACATAAGACTGGACCTGAGTTTTGATCCCACAAACAGCCTGTTGGGAAAGGCACCTCTGGGGCTCCGTCCAATCGCCCCATGGATGACCATTCCCTTCTAAAAACCCTCCTTGCAGATTTGAACAGAAAACCCTAAGGTTGGCAGCCCCGGTATTATCCCCGGAGGGTCCTTGATCGGGTTCCGAAAGTAATTGAAAACCCGTGATGGCACCCTTATCGCAGAGATATTCTTTGCCCCAATTGCCCCAGTCCCCATGGGCACTTATGATACTCCGAGCTTCGTCAAAGTCGTTCGTACCCGGGGCAATGCAGAAGAGACGGATCCCGTTGATTGCCGTGTCATCGTCCGAAACCATGTAAGGTTCCACCTGTTCGCATTGTAATTATTATGTTTTTTAAAGTGAGGCTAACGTTGATGTACTAAAACAAGTCCGAGATCATAAGCGCAATGCTTTTCTGTCCATAGACGAGCTGTTAATTTTAAATAACACCCACGGACAAAAAATAAGGCAACACATTAACAAACCTTGAGTTGCATCCCAGCAGCGTATGTACCAGAGGGACAGAGTTCTAGCTCACCCCACTCCCCCCAGTTCGTGACTTGAGGGCTTTCAATGAAAACATCAGATTGCGTTTGGATTGCGTTGGAAATCTTGATGAACCAGCTACCTGTGGGTTTAATCAATATTTAACGGAATTGAAACTATCGTGCAAATATTGTAAAGTAAATACACAAATCGACGGATATTTTTTCAAATTCTGAAATCGGTCAATTAAATGATATCAGGATGGTTCTCCGACCGACTTTTCTCGACAATTATTTTCTTCGAATTGCGTTCTCCGACAATGTACACTTTCCAGTGGGACTATTTTTGAAAGATAATAGGCGATAGGGATGCGTTTGTCGGAAAATTTGCTTTTACTTGAAATTCAAAGAAAATCTTTGTTCAGAAAAGAATTGTTGTAGATCAATCTGAGGGCGATCTGCCAATCGAAGATATCTCATACGGATTGTAGCTTTAAATTAATGTTTTAGGACTTACATAAGAGTGCAATTGTTCTAAGCAGCGAAAATTGATTTTTAATAGACATCACTGCTGGGCTTAAACTTTAAATTGTGCGGATGAGTTAAGACTTTAAGACTTAATTCAAGTGCTTGCTTCGGTATCATATATATGAATAAGCGATTTATTTCGATTCGTAATCCCATTCTGAAAGTTTATTTAATCTCAATTTCTGAGGCATCCGGTCATTATTAGTTAGATCAAACAAATCCATTTGCTTCTGAGGTATTTTCTCCCGATTTATTGACTTTGCAAGCAACGTTGGGGTACAATGAATCATATTATCATTCGCTGTTATCGAATTAATATCATGATTACACAATGATTACAAATATAAACCCACCATGACCTGCTTTAAAGGTTTCTGGAATTGTAATGTTGTCTTATCTCATTTCCTTTGTTGATTTCGAAACACATTATTGCAAAGATTGTATCGGATTTATATGGGATATAATACATAAGGTTGATATAAAATTGAGGCCCCCCGTGAGTCTGGACTTTAATAACCTACACGACAAATAAATAAGCAATTTTTGGCATTATACAGGGTGTCTTTTAATAGGGTATACTTCACTTCAATTCAACTTCAATTAATCAATTATTTGAGTTGTATACAAGTGGAAAAGACACCCTGTATTATAATTTATAATGTGTACGTAAAAATGTTGGCAATTTTTTTGACTGTATTGGATCAAATCATTTTACTTTTACGGTTGAAGTTTTTCTAATTTTGTTTTTGAAGATTTATGGGACTTAACCTATGACCTGTCAGTCATCATGCTCAGTGGTTAAGTGTTCGGTACTTTGCCATTGGACTGGGGTTCCGATCCGATCCCTCATGGGTTTGAATTATTCAACAAAAAGTACAAGTGGCAGATGGAAAGACGAATGGCAGTAAAGTGGTTTGGCACATACATAATTTCATAATTTGCATAGATATTCTAAGGTTATCTATAGTGGTTTGCACATCAGTTAAATTCAATTCAGATTGCCATTTCATTTGCCCATTTCTCAACTAGTCTCTATCTTAGAAATTCTAATCAGTTCTGGCTATCTCAGTTTCAACAGTCGATTTCCATTATTAACTTATCCCATCCCGGAAGAGATTTGGTGACAGCGAAAGCTTATCATCTCATATTTGACCTTGAACTACTCCACACTCAAACAAATAAATGACAAATGGTGTTGGGTCAGATCTGTACTAATTACATTTATTCTTACGATTTATACAAAATTACTCTCCATTCAGAAGAGTCCTTATTAGAGTCATTTTGATTTTTATAATTTCTTAATTTTTTGAGATACAACACACAAGATTTTGAGTTTATAAGGAACATCAGCTACATTGTAAGAATAAAAGGTTGTGCCCCCATGGTCATTATACAATCCTAAGAATTACTTCATTTTGATAACATTTTCATAAAAGGGTCAGATTTACTCTATCGCTGAATAAATTAAAATTTCAAGCAGGTTACTCAATTTATTCTTGAAACTGGGGTTTCTCCAGTAGAATAATCATGACCCGTACTGTATTTTCATTTACAGATTTCAAAATTACACCGTCGCCATTACATTTTCAGCCTTACTCTTCAACTGGACCCCTTGGAAAGTCTTCGTATTTTTTGACGGTTTACAGCCATTACAATCTTCTACATGAGTCAATCCGCTGTTATCCAGGTAGAATTAAACTTGTTAAAAATGTGAAATCGGAAAATACTGAAGAAATTATCTTGTATCCAAATCTACCCTCGTATCTCCAGTCTGAAATTATCTGATACTAATTGTTTCAGTTGGACGAAGGTGAGACCCGATGCTATGAATGGAGTGTCCAAATCCCACCTCGAAGCAGAATCCAAGCCAACCTTTCCATTCTGGAATCAAATTTTTCATTTAATAAGCTCTTATTTACGAAAGGATTTCTTAGAAAAATCCAACATCAATGGTAACGGATGAATATGAATTCACCAACGGTTCGTTAATAATGCGTAAACTTCATGAACAGACCTTTAAAATGATATTTACAGGAACTGCACAATTTCAAAAGATTCGCTCATTACTATTCAATTCTACATCCGTAATTCCGAGGATTGTGATATAAGGATTCAGAAATGTGAAATCCAGGCTTTTTCAAACGGAAAATTGAAAAACCAAATGTTTTCAAATATGTCGGTTTCAATCAATCGAAATCTAGCGAACAATATCGGACGATGGTGGGTAACAACTCCAACAACAGCAATCAAGGTCCCTGATATCGTGTGGGACGATTCGGTGGACAAATTGAAGATTGTTTTTCATATCCATCGCGAACCTTGTAAATTAATTTATTGGCATTTTATTCCCAACCAAACCCCAATTTGTCAATGTCTGAAACTCAGACTTACAAACCAAATACATACTGGTTCGTAAGTCGTTTATAACTGATTCATTTGTTTTCCTCAAGTTGGAAGGTGTATCTTAAGGCCAATGCCATCCTTGACTTGGTGTGATTTCAAAACCGAAGAAACGGGTGGACTGGAATTGAGTACTATTAAATATTTGGCATCAAAAACAGAGCCGGATGTGACCCTTGTGGCTGGAGGCCAACGGTTCCATGCGCATCAAGTCATCCTCACTTGTAAGTTCGGTAACAATTACCACACTTTGTGTGTTTATCCGTGTGCTTATTTGCTGCAACCAATAACCAACAATCATTTAGAAAATATCGCCAATTAGAGTCCCGAGCGGTTAGACAATGGGTCACAATTCACAAAAGGAAGTTGACCCAAAGTGAACACTCTTTTTTGCATCTAAAAATTCAGGTTTAAACAACCAAACTAAACACGAGTAAACGTTTTCAAGACTTTTTTGCTGTTTACCCAAAATTAGATAGAGAATGGACATTAGAGGATTCGAAAAATAGTATAGTGCCTAAACGAGAGCTTTCACTAAAACAGATGGACATTTATTACAGCAGCAGAGTAAAAGACATAAAAATAGGAATTTTTTTTTATAGGAATAGGAAGAGGCTTTTTCACAGGAATGCAGATTTAAGACAGCATTATCTCGAGAATCATTCAAACAACAACAAAAAATGACTAAATATCAATTTATCTGCAACACAATTATATTCAAAATTAACTATAAAGATTAGAATGAGAGTACATTCAAAATACACCCTGATTTAATGGATTTTAAATTAGGCAAAAGTCCAGTCTTCGAGCGAATGTTCCAAAACGAAATGAAGGAATCTGTCGAAAGGCGTGTTGAGATTGGCGACATCCAACCGGAAGTTTTGAAGGAGCTTCTCCATTTCGTTTACAATGAGGAATTTTTAACCACGGATGAAGACGATAACCACAACAGGATGTTCGTGGAGTTGTTCAAGGCTGGACACAAATACGGTATGGAAGGGCTTGCTTCGAAATGTGGTGAGCGAATCTTAGAACGGGTCGTCTGTTTCAAAAACGCTGGGGAAATGTACGCCTTGGGGGAAACGTACAATGAAGTCTTTAAGCGCAAGGCTGTGGAAATCGTGAAAAAGTGAGATCACAATTATTTTTTATTCTTTCGATTACTACGACCTAAAACTACGTTCTTTATGGTTGTATTGTAACCACTGCGCACTGACTGCATCGATAAATTGTTTGACAGGAACCGATCGGAGGCTTTCAAGGATTCAAAATCAATCAGTGACTTCTTCCTTCAATTTCCAGAACTAGCGTTTGAAGTTTTCAAGAAATAAATTCCGAGCCGAACTTGGGAGTATAGTTGAGAATTAAATCATAATTGGTTATCGTTAAAATTAGCTTCATTATTACACATCAAGATTTTCAAGATTCAAGATCAAGCGATACTTTGATTTAAAACGCTTAAATTGATTTTGATAATATAGTGTAATAACGTAACGTATTTTATCTTTACCGATTGACATTATTGTAAATATATGATTTAATCGAATTAAAAATTAACAGTATATTGTATGCGGTTGTGCGATGGCGATAATAGGCATTATCCCCGGGTCACCGGATCTTTATAACGATAAATATCAGTCTAAAGTCTGACTGAACCCAGTTGTCTGAATAGGGAGTAAACAGTCGTTGTCTTAATATTAAATGACCCAATAGGAACGTACTAAACTACTAAACATCAAATATCAAGACCGTATTTATCGTCGGACATCAATCGGATGGAATTATTCTCGGCATGCATTTAAGTTGATCACATAATTTCTTACATTGACCATGAAAATAAACTTAATTCAACCATCACTCAATTTTAGTAAAATTATTTTACCACAGGAAAAAACGGGGCTGGCCCTGAAAAAAACGGGGCTGGCCCAGGAAAAAAACCGGTCTGAAACAATTAAAAAAACAGGGCTGGAGCAATGGGTTCAAAAGACAATTCTACCGAATTTAAAAAAAGCTCAGAAAACCCCGTTTGTCGTGGATGCACCTTTACGATAGGAATGGAAGGGAGGGAACCATACTGCTGAAATGAATCTGTAGACAAAGTAAATACAAATCAAATGAATCCTAGATCTTCATTTAGTTTTTCTTCTGCATTCTGGTTGCGGCCACAGAGCACAGACCATCGGCCATTTGTTTTCTATTCTTAGCTACCTTGTTTGTGCCTTGCTTGGCCCTGGCGGCCCTGGCCTGGCTTTGTGTCTTGTGTTGATCTTATTCATTGAGGATTTACAGTGATTAAAATCTTCAAGATGAGTGAATTAGCTGATATGCAGGTCTGTTACTGTTATTGCAATAAGTCATCAATAATGGTTGGACATTGGACTCTGCTTGATGGTACCCAAGAAAATATTTCTAAGTCCTTGGGGAAAATATTACCAAAAAATTTTCTTTTTCTACATCGATAGGTCACAAAATATTAAACAACTTTCATTTTTAGGAAATATTTTCTTGGGCACCATCAAGCAGAGTCCGACCATTACATTTTTTATGTTTTATTTGATCAGTTGCAGTTGGACGAAGGTGAGTCAGGTGAGACCCGTTGCTATGAATGGAGCGTCCAAATTCCACCTCGAAGTAGAATCAAGGAAAACTTGGAAATCCTTAATAAATTCAATTACAAATCAGAGTCAATGTATATATTTGAAAATCTTGTTTTTAAGGAAGGATTTCTTAGCGAAGTTATGCATCAATGGTAATGGTAATGGTCCCGAACAACAGATGAGTACCGGGGTTTTAAATACATGTATATTTTTATGAACAACACGAAACTTCATGATGACTGGTCATGGTCATGGTAATGACATTTAAATTGTTGTTTACAGGAGTTGCGCAATTATATGCCCTTTCATCGTTATTAAATTTGGCATGAGTTCTTACAAGGAATTTGAAATCCACTTACGCAAATGTGTAATCCAAGCTTTCTCAAATGGGAAATTCAAGGACGAGATCTCTTCAGATATGAGGATGGAAAAATCTTCCATGCAGGAGATACGACTGTGGGGAACAACTCCAACAGCAATAATCAAGGTTCCTGATGCCGTGTGGGACGATTCGGTGGACAAATTGAAGATCGTCTTTCATATACACCGTGAACCTGGTAAATTGATTCATTAAAAATTGACATGTTATTCCCAATCATATCCCAATACCACATATAAGTCGTAACTTATTCATTTGTTTCCCTCAAGTTGGAAAGTGTATCACAATGACAATGCCATCCGTGAATTGGTGTGATTACGAAACCCAAGAAACGGTAGGATTGGAACTGAGTGCAGTCAAATATTTGGCGTCACAGAATATGCCGGATGTGACCCTCGTGGCCGAAGGCCAACAGTTTCGGGCGCATCAAATCATTCTAACTAGTAAATTGGAATTCCTCCCTGCTACTGGATACTAAATAGCTATTATTGTCTGTATGACCACACGATTAAAATGAAATATGGAATTTTTACAAGCTAATTTAATTAATGTTGAATTAGGCAAAAGCCCAGTCTTCGAGCGGATGTTCCAAAACGAAATGAAGGAATCTATAGAAAGGCGTATCGAAATAGACGACATCCGACCGGAAGTTTTGAAGGAGCTTCTCCATTTCATTTACAATGAGGAATTTTTAACTACAGATGAAGACGATAACCACAACAGGATGTTCGTGGAATTGTTCAAGGCCGGACACAAATACGGTATGGAAGGGCTTGCTTCGAAATGTGGGGTACGGATCTTAGAGCGGATTGTCAGTTTCGAGAACGCTGGGGAAATGTACGCCTTGGGGGAAACGTACAATGAAGTCTTTAAGCGCAAGGCTGTGGAAATCGTGAAAAAGTGACATCACAATTATTTATTCTTTGGATTACTACATTACAATTATTAAACTACGTTATTTATGGTTGTTTTATAATTACAACTGAAATGATAAATTGATTAACAGGAAGGCATCGCAGGCTTTCAAGGATTCAAAATCGATCAGTGACTTCTTCCTCCAATTTCCGGAACTAGCGTTTGAAGTTTTCAAGAAATAATTTCGTTGGGAGATTGAAGAATGAAAAATAATAATTATTGACCACTATGAAATGTAATATTTTAATTTTTCTTTGGTCTTGCAATGTGCTTTCTCTTGACTTTCACCAATTGGAACTATGTATGATTAAATGAAATAGAGGAGGGAGAGACGTACATTACATATTCATGAACTTAAAAATTAACCATACATAGTAGCGCGGTTAAAAGATTCGTGGTTTTTTGTGGTATTCGTCTTTAATGTTTTTGGAAATGAATTAATAAACACGTTAAGCAAAGAAAGTTTTAATTGTAAGTATATTGTTATTTGAACATTACTCCAAACATTACTATATTAAATAAAGCACCAAACACAAGACAAAGACACAAATTATATTAATTATTCTAGTTTTGTAAAATATATATATGAAAAAACATTTAGCACTTGTGATTGTCAGGGGTTGGGTTAGGTTAGGTTCGTGTCAAATTCTTAGCTTGACAAATAACTCAATGCACACTAAACAGAGTTCGGAGGTACCCTATCCCTACCTAATATTTCAATCCCACTTATCATCGCTTTTAACAGCAGAGAATTAAAAAAACAGATTATTCCATGGAGCGATTATTATAGTGGTGGTTTTCTCCGCATGCCGCACAATAATAATCCCCTCTAAAATTGGGAACAAATTCATGTGTATTTGTTACAACAAAAAATATCTAGAACCTTCATGACGTGTTTAGAGACAACCAATGCACTTAAATGCAACTATTTACTTGTATTCAACGATCCTTTTTTCAGTTATACCAAACGCGGACGATCCTCATTTTTAAGAAGTTGACGTCAGCATTGCAAGATTGTAACCTCACTTAAGTTGACGTTAATCCGGTTTATCGTGTTAATGAATGATGTAATGGCTATGCAAAGGTTGTGAAGACTTGAAATAAATGAGCTTATAAACCCGTTTGCTGTCCAGTTTTACCGACGCTGCAAACGTGGAAATCATGTCCCAGAGTATTGAAATTGATTAGTTAAATAGTTGAATAAACGGGTTCATGACCAGGGTACCAGGATATGTTGAGTAAATAATAAATATTATTAATTGCAGCCTATCGTAAAATCGTGCCGAGTTTTGAGAAATTTTATATTACGTTCATTTCAAACGTTCATGAAAAAATCGGAACATTCTGAAATAAGTCCCACCGATGCCGAAGCAGTTTTTATCAATTTCGGGAGTTTATTGCTGAGAGCGATTTCTTGTAGAATTTGTTTAAACTTTGCAAGAATTGTCTTTGCGCTACAATTGGTATTATCTTTGACTATGATTAAATATTTTTAGAATAGCATTGCTTGATTTTACATTGTGGTGTTTCACCATGATTTGTTTTAGATGGATTAATTCTTATTATATCGGGGAGTTTGTTCAAACCCAATGAAGGGGAAGTTATTCCATTTATGACGACTTGTTCAGCTGTGAATATTGCATTTAGTAGTCTTAAAAGTCGTATAAAATAAACTGATTAATCAAAAGCGCTAACAATTGATAAATCTGTGCAAAAATTAGTATCCATTCTTAGAACCTACAGAAAACTAATTAACTACTACAATAAAACATTAATCGTTCTTAAGAACAAGACGTTACAAAAGTATTCATCCTGGTCTTTTTAAGGTTGTTCAACTAAATGCAATTCCAAATCAAATAATGTTCACACATCAAACCATAATGTTCACGGCTCATTCAGATAATTGAATACTTGGATTTATGGCTTTTTCTATGAATTTTTTTGTACAACATTACTAGAATTTGGGGAATCCCTTTGCCTGTTGTGGGTTTGAACTAAACACAATAACTCAAACCTCAATACCTGAACAACAGAACGAATGGTTTTTAGTGAATGGTCAAAGTGGTTACGTCAGGGTTTCCCTTTTATGTAACAAGAACCAACTTTAACCAAGTCAGCTATGATGTGATGATGGCAAGCCACCTTTATTACCAAGACGCATAGGTTCAAGCCGGTGGATATCATGTATTTTAACTTGAATATGTATAGTAAAAATTGTGATATTACTATACGAGGAGCAAAACGAAGTGGTCTATTGTTATTCCGTGTAATTACATTAAAATAAGGATGTTGGGTTTGTATATAGGATGTCCTAAGTGAAATGAAGGTGTGCAAGCGTGTGGAATAACCCAAGGGATTTCGTATAATAAAATATCAACAATGGCACGGCTCTATATCGATAAGGAACGTGGACCGTTCATGAAATATGTTTAATGGATTTCAGGGATTGGTTTAAAGATGTTATGGATTAATTTGAAACGGATTGGGTTTTTCTAAAGAAAATTATGGAAAATGATGGATATTAAGAGGAAACGCTATGATGACTAAACTTTTATCAAAATTTGTCAACAATTTGAGAAATTATAGTCAGGTTTTCTAAAGTTTTAAAAATTTTTAGAACTTTCTAAAGTAATCTAAGATAGTCAGGCGGGTTTTAAAATCAGAATTTTTGAGACGATATACACTTTATTTACTGAGTGTAAAACATCTAAAGTATGCTATAAATAAAATATTCCAATTTACTTTTAGCTCAGTGGGTTTCAAAATTAACTTATGATGTTTTTATGAAAAATATAACCATGAAATTGTTAAGGATATTTTTCAGTATTCAGGAGTTTCGAAAAAAATCAAGTTATCACTATCAGAAGTTTTAATTAATTAGAATCATTAAAATTGCAAGGAATTTGACCCTTAATTCCTTGCTTCTCCTTGATTTTTCAGCGAATTATCAGTAGGAAATTTTGTTTTTCATATAAAAATTCAGCGACTCTCACTGACAAAGTTGAGAGAATTTCCAATGTATTTCTTAAAAATTATTAAAACTTCTTCCATACCAATCTAGAACTGAATTTGTCGTTTCAACAGGATATTTCCGCACCGCAGCCCCAATAGATGATGCCAAACAAGTATTTCGACCAAGCTCACTAGAAATTAATTAGTCTGTATTATTATAATTATTTAACTAAATCCCATCGTGATTTATGAACGGAAAAATGTAGGTGGTGTAGAGTTAATCTCACCCTCTGTAATCCTCAGCCTCTTTGTAGTTAGTGGATAGAGGAACGTCCCTGAGGTTTCCCAACACTTTCTTTTATAAAAGTCAACAGAGACCATCATCCACTTCTTATTTCAATCTTAAATTCTACTTGCCTTAGTGTACACGTACAAGTGCAGGAAAGACTGTTTCTGAAAACATTTTAAAATGTTAGTTTTAAATTAACTGTGCAGTGAAATACGAGGAAAACCCATCATAACTACTCGGAGAAGGAGATTTACGGCTTAATCTATTTGGATTACCTGGAAAGAGCAGTTTAAAACAGGATTTGTAAGTGTTTACGGCTATTCTGATTCGATTTATACGCATTTTCGTATGGAAATTGTAAATAAGACCAGTCCAATCAAGTCGAACGTAAACAAAAGCTTTTTTGGTAGTTAAATTCGATTCATTACTCTGAATATTGTCACGGAGTTGATTTAAAAGCAAAAAACACTGGTAATTGCTTACTTTAAGTAAAAACCGGCATATTTCTCGAATCTGCTGGATAATTCGGACGTTCATATTCTTAAAGCGTGTTAAAGACATCATACAAATATATTGCAATAAAACAAAGCAATAAAAGCTGGTCAATACTGTGTCGTTGTGTCTTCGTGAATAATTCATATAGAGTCAATTGAGTGTACCGATCATGCAATAGAATGTAAAAAAAATGCAATTAAGACTGCATATGACTAACATGATTAAGAAGAGAAAGTTTTTAGGGCTAAATATATATGCTGTCCTACATCCGGTTTATTTAAATAGGAAGTGTTCAAATCCCTAACCAAATGAGTCACACTAAATTCTATATGCAATGTAAACGACGTTAATTATTCCTGACTTGTCTTTATAACGTTTTTGAATGTGATGACAATCTCAAATATAGTATATTACAATTGGTTGGGAATATTCTTAATTTTTATAAAAATACACAGAACGACAATAATTTGCAATTAAATATGCTCTGTACATCCTTCTTTTATGGGAATAAAACAGTTTTATCAAATCTGTAGTAGCATCCTGTATGTGAATTTAGATTAAATATTTCCAACAGGTTAGTGTAAAAAATATTCAAAGCTAGGTCTTCGGGTTATTTTTAGTAATATTATATCATTCATACTGATTTAACGATATTTGTTACAACTTATTAATTGTCGATTAGCTGTTCTATATCATATTCATTACCCAATCGGTGCCATTCAAAAATTGTCTACGATTTTTTTTGTATTATTAATATTGTTATATCACGATAAAGGTCGATTTTTACACCAATAAAAGTACAATTTATCTATTATTTCTGCAGAAATAAATCGTCAAGATGGGAAGAACAAGCAGCAGACTGCCAAGAACGTTCCTCATAGTCATATTATTCGGACTGAGTCAAGAATCCGTCAGCCAATGTTTCAAATCATCGACAGAGTCCTCGAATACGGAAGCCTCCGTTTCGACAACTAATGCCCCTGCCAGTGAGTCCGAAGACTTCCAGTCCATGTTGTCTGAAAAGAAGCTGGAATTCACACTTGACATGTTCCACAAATTGTACAATAAGGTAACTAAAGCAGATAAAATTAGTTTACTTCGAATTTTAGAAACCTTCGGGTTTCATAATTCAAAACATTAATTTCCCTTATATCTTTGGGTTGGTATACAAATATCAAGCTAGCAAATTTCACCTATGGCTATAAAATATGATTGTTGTCATTTTTAACAGGAAGACAAGAAGAATTTATTTTTCTCCCCACACAGTATTCATCAGGCCCTGATGATGGCCTTCTTCGGATCACAAGGTCAAACCGAAAAAGAGCTTCGGATGGCCCTTAATCTCGATGATAACGGGCTAAGTAAGGAAGAGCTTATCAAGGCTTACAAAATGGAGGCTTTCTACCAGGTATGGACTGTATTATTTAGTAAATTATTGGGGCTATAACTTTAGTCTGAGACAAAACCCCTTGCTCTAACTTCTAAAACAATTATTTTGCCCTGAACTTATGTCGCTACATCAATACAAATTAGCAGGGGTCTTCAATAAAAACCCTGATTTTTATATAATATTTCGTACATTCTCAGAATTAATATCAAAATATTCAATCCAGGAAACCCGATCAGCCAACACAAGCCAGTACGACCTGAGAGTGGCCAACAAACTGTATTTCAGTAAAGATGAGCCGATTCGTCCCTGTGTTCAAGAGATCTTTAGCAAGGAAATCGAACTCCTTAACTTTGGAAATGAAACGGAAGAGGCTCGAGAAACGATTAATAATTGGGTTGAAGAGCAAACGAGTGGAAAAATCCATGATATCATTCCACCTGGGTATATTGCCCCTGAATCGAGAGTTGCAATTGTAAGTTAATATTTAAAACCTTATTTGTTAGTTAGTTTACGGGGTATTTTTTAGTTATAATTATAATTTTTAATGACAATTTCAGGTGAACAGTGCCTACTTCAAAGGGAACTGGGAACAACAGTTTAAGAAAGCAAACACGAAGTTATCCCTCTTCTACGTTTCTCAGAAGGAAGTGACCCCGACCATGATGATGTACCAGAAGGGATCTTTCCGACATGGTTAGTCATTTTTTTTTAAACTATTACAACTGTTACAAGACAACAAAAACTGCAACAAATGTTGCGTGTCGGATTGCCCTTGAACGGTATTTCCCGAAATAAGCACCCCCTTAGAACCTTAGAATTAGATTTAAAAACCCGACAGTTCTTTAAGGAGAGGGAGAGGAGTTATTCCGGGAGTTTTTTACCAAATAATATGAGAATATTTTTTAATGAAGGCTTCTATATTTCTTATTTTCCGAATTATATTTTTCCGTGCAAAAGGTAGGTCATCGATTTGGGGGGTGGGCCTCTAAATCAGTATTTAGGGTAATTAATTGAAGTCGTTCTCAAACTATTTTAGAATATAATTCTGCAAATATCAAGCTTTTCTGAGAGATATACATATGCAAATTTTGGTTCTAGCACAATTTTTTTGTAATACATTTTTTTTCATAAATTCAGGAGTATCAGAAGGCCTAAAGTCCTACATCCTCGAACTGCCTTACGAAGGGGAGGCCCTGTCCCTCTTCATCCTCTTGCCCCCTTTCACCCCAAACGCCCTCGAAGAGACCATCTCTCGTCTCAACTCATCGACACTTCGAGAAGCCATGGACGAGATGTACCCTGACAGTATCGAAGTCTACCTCCCCAAGTTCAAGATCCAACAGTCATTCGAACTGTCCAAGGCCCTTAAGTCCATCGGAATCGTCGATCTTTTCGACCAGAACGCGTCGAATCTAAAAGATTTCTCGGAGAAACCGGGTCTTTCCATCGAATCCGCGCGACACAAGTCCTATTTGGAAGTGAACGAGGAGGGGGCCACAGCCGCGGCCGCCACGGCCCTCATCGGCACCCGAAGTGGTCGACCACTCGATCAAACCCGGTTTGTTTGCAATCACCCCTTCGTTTTCTTCATTATGGACAATACTTCGAAAAATATCCTGTTCATTGGAGCTTTTACGACTCCCAAGGTTGAGAAGTAATAATGTTTGGTTAGTTAAGTAATGTAACTGTGTTTTTGTACATGATTGTAAAAAATAATAAAAGCTTTAGACTGATTTGCGTAATTGCTCTGTAGTGATGGATGGGGAATGGAATTTTCGGAAATGTAAACGGATTTATTTTTATCTCATAACCGCATTTTAACGATCTTGGCTCGTGTGTAAATAACATCCGGGTGAAACCATTTTATGGGAACAGGCAATACATCTGTCCGTCCGTCCAGGTCCTAACTTCCGAGAAGTTGAGGTTGAAATTTTGTCATTTGAATATTTTTATTTCTTAGCTAAAGGGGTTCCGCCCTTTGATTAAATTGCATACGTTTATTTCATAATTCAACATAATTTCAAAAGTTTGTTTTACATTTTAATGCTGTCTGGTACTGAAAGTCTTGTTTTAAATTAATCATACAGTGTGAGGGACACATACCTAAACGCTACTTAAAGCGTAAGCAGATGGATACAAAGTGATATTTTAATAGCCTAATTTTAATATTAATCACCCATTAAAGCTGATCGAACACAAGGAAACCATTTGAAAGACACCTTCGGATTATTCAATTAGCTGTTTAAAGCGACGTATTTAGTACCATGCAATGATGCAGTCCCAATTTTAGTGGTCTTGCAGGTCGGACCATTTGTTGTAATGTAAATACTCCATCAATTTAAACAGGATTCCGAGTTACACCCATCCATTTGTGGTTGATAGCCGTATAAAATAGTTGCGATACAATATAAAATGGAGAATCCTCTGAAATAAGGTCTCAATTTAAAACTTCGGGGAAAAGTTAGGTTTACGGATTCAGACAGAATAGTCGGTGGTGATTTGGAATGAAGTTTCTAGGAGTGACCCTAGTGGGTCTTATTTTGACCCTTGTTGCTGGGCAGGAGGAACCTGTACGATACGATAACTATAAGGTCTACCGACTTGTCCCAAAGAACGAGGAGGAAAGGTCCGTTCTTCAATCTCTGGAGAAGAACAATGAAGGGGTAATGCGAAACTGGTTTACTTTTAACATTATATCCCTTACTGGAAAAAATTTCTTCAAACGATACAAGTTGATGGGGATGTATTTTGGGGTGGTAGTCTATTTCGGGGTCATTTCAAGTACACAGACATATCAAAAGTTGAAGATCAATTGTTGCCAGATTCTTTGACATTTTCATTATTTTATTATTCTCATCGACAATTTTTAGCTATTTTTCATCCACTCCAATTAAAATTTAGGCTTTTACCTTTTCAATAAAGATTTAAGATATTGAAGGGTTTTAAGTTGTTGAGTTCATTATTTCCTGGTCAATTCTTGAAACCGTTCCAAGGATAGAACCTCTCTCTATATATAGGGGGAATTAATTTCCAACAGAAAATCTATGTATAGAATTACAGTAGTTAATCACTGTTAATTTACTTTCATCAAGGTCAAATTCTGGAAAGGAGTTCATGGTGTCAACGAGCCAGTCGATGTAATGGTGCCCCCTCATTTGCAGTCCGCATTCGAAAGCAAATACATGACGAGGGAGAACATGGGGAGTTCCGTTTTCGTTGCCGATGTCCAAAAGTGTGTTTTTGTATTTGAACTTCGAATTGACTGCAGGTTTCTTGTTTACTTATCGCTTATCATTTTATCTCTTGTACAGAGTCATTGACGAAGATGCTTTGAGTGTCCAGTCAGAAGGAAAGGTCGACTGGAAGCACTACTCGAATCTTGATGAAGTAAGATGCAAATTTTAGTAGATTAGTAATCCGCTGGTATTTTGTAGCTCTAAATAACTGCCCATGGGAGGATGTTAAAAAGGATAGCTGAATGGGTTTGGGACCCAAGGTTTAAAAATATTTCATACACGGGTATACGCGTTTGTGGTATCTACTACAGTAACTAAAATTAAGGTAGTTTAGAATGTTTAGCTAACTTAATTTATTAAACGGTTATTGGGGCACATTGATATATCAGGATATCTTGAGGTGCTTGGCTAGCAATCACATTACGGATTGAGATTGAGTACATTTTTAATGTGGAAAATTCTTGTACTTTATACTTGCTAAATTAAGTATTATTAACGAGTTCGAGGTTAATGACACTGCTAAACATTTTTCGTATCCTTTTCAAGATTTACACCTTCTACGACCAACTTGCCGAAGAACATTCGGACATCGTTCAGGTATGCATTTGTACAGAAATCGAATTAAATGAAACAATGATATCCTGCCTCCTAAAGTAAAAATTTAACATCCCATACAGGTAATCGATATAGGAAAAACGACACAAAACCGGGATCTGAAAGTTGTCAAGGTCGCTCGATCGGGACAATCCAAACCAGCGATTTGGTATGACTCCAGTAAGTTCGGATCTGTGTAAACTACAATACTATATGCATAATCACGATAAACACCGAAATAAGCCCCACCGGAATAACTCTCCTTCCCATCTTAAAACTAAACTGTCCGGCAATGTGAAGTAACACCCAAAAACCGATGCTTTGTCCAGTTTTAAGAGAAAGCTGGATACTTACTAGATTAAAATCTATTGACAGATATTCACGCTCGAGAATGGATTTCAGGTGCAACTTGTACCTACGTTCTAAATCAATTGATAAATAGTCGAGATAGAACGATTTTGAAAATGACAGAGGACTTCGACTGGTACGTAATGTGCATTGCCAATCCGGATGGGTAAGTGCCTAGCTAACTTACCTTGAAAAAAAATTATTCTACCCACATCCCTAAATTTATGTCTAAATTAATTGTAAAGTAATTGAATATACTCTATTTTTAGATATGTATACAGTCACGAAGTAGATCGAATGTGGCGAAAAGTAAGTTTTGAAACCAATATTTCCGAGCATTTAAATCTTTTAATTACTCCACAAAATCCAAAATTAAATCATAGAATCTTTCTCTTTCTTGCAATTACTTTAGACCCGTTCGGAAACAGACGGGTGTTATGGTACAGATCCTAACCGAAATTGGGCCTACAAATGGATGAGTAAGTTTTTTCACAATAATTGTCGCTAATACCAGAATAAGTCCCCACCCCCTCTTGGAGGAATGTACTTCCGAGTGTAAGGTTTTTTTAAAATTGAATAGCCGATTTTGATGATGATTTCACCTTCAAACAGAAATTAACCGTTTATCAGAGTTCTAGATTTTGTAGATCCCATACACACCCAAAATAAATAACTTTATTTTTCGTAAAAATCAACAATTACTTGGTCAAGGTGGTGGTGCATCGGACAACCCATGTGACGAAACTTACGGTGGATCGGCCCCGTTTTCGGAACCGGAAACCAAGGCCATTTCCGATTTCTACACTTCAATCGCAAGCCAGGTCGTGTTCTACCTCAGTTGTCACAGCTATAGCCAGCTTATCCTCTTGCCTTATGGCTACACTTCACAGAAGTACAAGGGATTCAACGATGACGTAAGACTCAAATTAAGTACCGTTAATCTCAAGTAACCCCGGGGACTTATTTAGGGGCCTCTCAATAAACCCCTCTGCTTAATAAAATAACCCCCCACCCACGATTTATTATCGCAGTTGAGGATCGGAAATTTGGCCGCTAATGCATTGGCGAGGCGATATGGAACTCAATTCAAGGCTGGGAACATCGTTGACATCCTTTGTAAGCCTTAGATTTTTTTCAGTTTTAAAACATTGGCGATTATCAGAAAATGCTTGCAATTACTTTTGCTTGTAAAATAAAAATAAATGTACTTTGCCAACTAAAAAACAGACCCTGCAAGTGGAGGAAGCTGTGACTGGGTTAAAGGGGTTCACAATACCAGTTTAGTCCTCACTTACGAACTGAGGGACAAAGGTAATCGAGGATTCCTCCTCCCGGCCAATCAAATTGTCCCGAGCAGTTTGGAATTCATCGACTCGATTTTGGAAATTACGAAACAGCTTCGAGTTCGAATTCGAAGTCGAGCGGCTGCTGGAAAGTTGATATAGTTAAATGCGAAATAAGTACCGCATCGAATTAATTGGTATTTATTGTTTTCAAGTTCTAAATAAATCAAGATGCATTTTCGAAAACTCTCCTTAATTATTAAAATTGATTTTAAAAGCGAGAAATCAATTTTAAAATACGCTTAATTGGACTTTGATAGCTTCTTTGCATATTGGCATTTTCAGGACTATTATTTGGGAATTATTGGGGAAAAAATTCTAAAATATCTCTCCATATTGATCAAGATTCAATAATAGGAAGAACCTACGATTGTTACAAAAATTCAACTTATGTCGACCTCGACATGTATGTAATTGAATCGATTTGATTGCAAATTATCACGATTGTTCATTCAGTGTAAATCTTCAAAAAACCGGACGATTTCATTGAAACTAGGGCGAGATTCGGGTGCCAAAGCCCAGCAATCGCGTATCTTGTCGTATCTGCAATTACAAGACTTACATTACAATGAGAATTTAAAATGTAGACAGTTTATATTTCAAACTATACATTTGCGTCGTGCTAAATGCCGGTTTCCCGAGTCTTTGTCCATTTTTTAAGTATTTACTGAGGACATCTAAAGATATGGCTGGGTTCCGTGATTTCACAGGATATCTGGGGTTATTTCCAAGACTAAATATTTCCCATACCGTTACTCCGTAAGACCAGACATCGGATCCAAATGTGTACATGTAGTCGCCGCTAATGCATTCCGGTGCGCTCCAATTAGCGGCCATAGTACCCTATGAGGAGGTTAACAATAAGAACGAAAGAATTTTTTAAGGAATCGGGCCAATAGTCAACAACTGAAAATAGTGTTGTTATACGAGTACAAATGGGTTTCGGGAATGATTGGTCGAGGAAATAATCGTTGTGGGGAAATAACGGTCGCAAATTAATGTTTATACTCAAAGACACATGCAAAAAAAGCATATAATATAGTCAACCTACCCCTGAAATTCGATAATAATTTTTGTCATATAACTTTCTGGATAGTCCAAAGTCGCTAACTTTAGCGACAAAGTTTCCACAAGAGGATAAGAGGACGTTTCTTGCTGCCAAATCCTTGTGTAATATACGAACCTGGAGAAATGAAACCCACGCTTTTAACCACTATACAATTGAATTTGAATTGTTCCTTATCCTTAATGCTTTGGTTACATTTTGAGTGTGAAGATATTCCATCCCCGAAGCGATTTCTTTCGACCATTTTACCATCATCGTGAACAATTCAGTGTCATTGCCAGGTTCAGCAGTAAGGCTGGAATAGCCAGTCCCGCTAGCTGTAGATGTGGTTTGCGATTTAACTGAGAAGTGTGCTAGTCGCCGTTTGAGAGCAAGAGAAACCAAGTGATCCTTCAGATTTTTGGGACCACAGAGTTCCATTACAATTGTATGACACAATTTCCCTTTGTACAAACAATTAGTAGGATGATGTTACAAGGGAACATTCTCCATTGTGCAACCCCACTAGTTTTTAAAATTGTCCCATTCGAAAATGCAACTCAAAACCAGAAACTTTCGTTTTGACATGTATGTAGTAAAAACTAACAAACAACGAGAACGGGAATCAAGAGGAAAATAGTTGAATTTTTCCATTTCGGATTTGACCCAAAAGAGATTGGGAGTTAGGATTGGAGGAGTCAAAAAACAGTTTTGTGTCTCCATATAGTCCCCATAACATAACAGGTTTAAAAAAACATCGGGGTGATATTGTGTAGTATTTTTATTCATACGCGTACCCGCATATAAGGGTGTGGTCATTGCCGAAATCCCAAGGAACTCCACAACGTTCGGATGTTTTCCGATACGCGAAATCATACTCATTTCTTTCCTCAAACTCGAATTAGAATCCACAGCCTCGTCTTCAATTTGAAACGGTGCTTCCTTTAATATTTTTAGTGCAACCCTTCGGTTCGCTGTCTGTTCAGGTATATTAGCAATCCCCTCGTAAATGGTACCGAAATTACCTCCTCCGACATGTTCACCTTGGAAAACGCGTTTCCTTCATTTTCCATTCTTCTAAAAACTATAAATAATTACATTTGGCTCACTTACCCAACCTTAGAAACTGGGGATTAATAAAGAACTCAAAGTTCGCATAGTCCTCGAACCCAGAGTTAATATGAAGAGCTCTTGTTTCGGAAGCCTTGAAATCCGACATCTCAATCGCCACGTTCCCTGAGCGTTTGGGAATGTTATCAGATCTTGCGTCTTTAATTTTTGAGCTATCGTCATGTGCTCCATCTTCGGAAAGGTGTGTGGTTGTACTTTCTGCTCGCGATATGATTTTTCTGCTCAAACAGGTGCAAAACGCTAAGGAAAGGACCAGGATAAATGTAACGGTTCCTAACATTACTTTGGCCAAGATTGCAGATTTTGGTGAGGATTTTAATTTTTGGAATTCCGGGAGTCTCTCGAAAACATTTGAATTGATGCTTGAATTCGAGGATATGCTTGTGCTGGAGGATTGGGGTTCTTCAACATTGTCGCAAAAGCATGCGAAATCAGGACTTTGCTTGTAATAGTTGGGCTATAATATTGCATACAATAATAATAACTTATCGAGCGTAGGACTTCAAAACCTGCTTCGTTTCTTTTGAAAAATTCTGTCCAAAAACAGTTTTTAACAATTTTTTACGAAACATTGAAACCAATAATCTTAGAAGGTTAGTTGATTCAAGGCAACTAAATAATATGGAATATTAAAGACATTTTTCATATTTAAAGCTCCTAAAAGCCATACTTACATCAATGATATGATTTCCGAGATTAAAGAATTCTTGCCGTCGTTCAACCCGATACATTTCTCCATAGGTTGTTCGAATTAACGTACAATTCTCTCGAACATTTACAGAATTTATAACTGCTGAGTTTTGTGTTTTAAATGTCTCTCCGTGCTTTATTCCAATCTCCTTGTAAACACATGTTTTGCATTTATCCTCTTCGTACAAATTCGCACAGAGGTAAGGGGGTACCGGTAACATACTACAGTAATCGAAATTGAGGCAATCCCAGTCGTGATAATCGGGTTTCTGAAGAAAGTAAAGTATTGGCCAATCCGTAAAATCATTTGATTAGTTTAAGATCATAATTCCCAGTAATTTTGAAATTAGTTATAAATGTACCTTGCATGCACAAGTGACGGCAGTCAACTGGAATTGATCCTATAAAAACAGTTTATATCTTAATTAATTTAATTAACACGATTCTTAGCGTCTTTGGGTATGACTTTGAAATGATTGTACCATATGCTATATGGGACTCTACTACTACATATGATAATGTTCTAACTAAAGTTTGTTCAAATACAACCCCCCCCCTCCTTGCATAGTTGAATTAAAACCACAAAAAATGGCAAGAGATTTAATTAGAGATTTTTTGCATTACCGTTATTGGCCCTCTCTCCAGAGTAGTTACTGGCTTTGAAAACAAAGTACATTCTCCAGACGCATGTGGATTGTTTTCCAGAAAAACGGAAGTTAGGCCCATCGTAAATCCACAAATTTTTATTGCACAACGAGAATTCTGTACGTGAACTGAACTGTTTTCCAGTTTATTGTCGTACACTCTTTGAAACAAGGTAGGGTCAATTACATGTCTTTCTGTCACATTCATGATTGTCTCTGGATTCGTTTGGAATTTTATATATCCACAATGAAGTCCCTCTTGGTCAATATTATCGTCATTTGTCGCTGAGACTTTAGAATTTGAAATTATGAAAGCTAATAAAACTGTGAGCGAATTAGATTTCTCCAAAATAAACTGCCCGAGCTTAATTTTGTATGTAATTTGGGACTAGACTGAAAGGTCAAAACATATTTGGTTGCTACCATAAATGTTGGTAAACCTTGCGGAGTTCGATAACCAATTAAGTTCATTTAATAGTGAATTAAAATTGTTACTAAATATTATATTGTTTACACATGGATAAGCCATCATAAATATGTGCGTGGCTTAATGATGACAAGGTCCAGTTCAGTATGCACTATGCAATAAACTAAGCTAAAAAGAGAGTTCTAAGTTGAGTCGCTCCTAAAAGAATAAAACAAGAAATATCTTCAAGTTTCTAAAATACCTCTATTTCGGAAAGTAAAGTTGCCTCAATATGGGCCTCTCTTTTTCTCACATACTTTAAATGCTCGTTACTCTTTGTTTTATAGAGATAATCATTTTCGGCATTTTCTTAACGATTTTAAAGTATCAGTCAACCAAGGTTATCAACTCTGATAATGGAGAAATTAGGAATTTTTAAAAGGTAAATCTCTGATTGAGAGGGATTTTTGCAGTTCATCAGAGAGACTGGGCAATTATTACTTTAGGCTTGCAAAATAAATAATTAATTATTGTTCAGTTTCAATTATTTTTGCAAGCCCAATGCAAATACCCTAGATCATTCACAAAACGGATAGATTTCTTTTTGATAAGGGAATTTGTAAAATTGTATAGGACATAATATATAATTTTCGTATGGTTTAATTGCACCACTATACTCGTCGGTGGCACTACTGGAAATTTAAATTTTTTTGGTATTGTCTCCATTTCAAGCCGAGTGAAACGGCATATAAATTCGAAAAATCCAAATAAATTATAAGATGAGGAAAACCAAACCAACCAATTAAAGCCCTGGATCTATTTTAGAGTCTAAAATGAAGAATATATGCTCTGAAGGATCTATTGCGATTTGCTACCACAAAGCATGTCTCATTTTGAAAATAAATTTTCTGAATTCATTCTTATTATCGTCTTATGATTTGTATGTTGATGTTTTGGAACATCTCAATAAACAATTATTAAAGGGTGAAACCCCTTAATGTGAACACCTTGTCTGTTTGTCTGTTCGTCCGTCCGTTTACGTTTTAACTTTTTGAAACGGTTGAATTTTTTTGAAAACGGTTTTCGGATTTTAAACCAACATTTACTTGGCTTTCAGCCAAATATAAATTCAAAATAGTCGGTCACACCGCCTGATCCCAAAAAATTAAACTCGACAATTTCTATACTAAATGACTCCTACCTGTCAGTAAGGATAGTTATTCGTGTGAATATTTAAAAATGTGACGTTTTTGTTTCACCCCTTTTTACGTTTCGTTTGTAACGATTTATTTTATTTTTAAAAAATGATGAGAAAGTATATTAGTGAGCAAGAAGAAATCGCTGAATCTGTCGCTATATGCTAATTTCGCTCCTCTAATGTTAACTTCCTATCTACTTTTGGGTCAGATCTACGAAAGGAAAAAATGCTGCAGTTTCTTAAATTTCCCTGTCACAACGTAAGTAGGTAGTCGTCTGGTCCACAGACTTCAATTTCTGTGATTGTCACGATTTCGGTTTTTAGTATTAGGAGTTTAGAAATGTACTTTCTAAATCGAGGCCCACGTTGAGGCAACTTTACTTTCCGAAATAGAGGTATTTTAGAAACTTGAAGATATTTCTTGTTTTATTCTTTTAGGAGCGACTCAACTTAGAACTCTCTTTTTAGCTTAGTTTATTTTATTATTTTAAGTGAATAGCTTATCAATAAAATGTTCAGTTATTTTATAGATTTAGATATGACTAATTGAAAAAAAAATTTCTACGGTTACCAGGGGGGGAGAAATTTCATATTTCAATTGGAATAGTATATATATACACCATGAGACTTGTGTCAAACTACTGGAATTAGCTACTTAAAAGGATACCATTGCACTTTTGCAAGGGGAATTAAAATCCGTGTTTATATTCGTAGTACTTAGCCTAATATGACTTTATTTGTGATTCAAAGTTTTATTCTATATAGTGCAAAGGCGTAAGCCAAAAACTTCCCCGTACAACTTATTATAGCCCGACTTCAAGTAATATTCTATTATTAAAATCAAGTCGTTTTTGCGTTTTAGTTTATATTAGTTTTGTACCTCAGGTATCAAAAAATACGCACGGATCACCCAACAGGGTCTATAGAAGCAACCCCTTGTCCACGATTGCTTGGTCATATGTACCTTTGTAATATCTTATGGTAACTGCATGTATACCAAATTTGGGCGTTTTAGGTTCGTTTTCAGAAAACCCGCATGGGTCACTCACTAGGGTCAATTTGGGCCACAATTTTGAAAATTAAATTTTCCATTTGAAGTTTTAGAACCTCGGTCTAACACTATGCAAAATTTGATGCTTTAAAAACTATTTTCAGAAAACCCAATTGGGTTCGGGGACCCCCCACGGGTTAACGTATGGACCGATTTGACCCATCTTCGGACTTGATTCCTAGCTTTAACCAAACCCAATGTTTCCCAAATTTTAAGTTAATCCGACAAATATAACTCGAGTTATCGTGGATACGGACAGACATTGACATGATCCTATAAGCCCTTGGAGTCGGGGTAAAAAGATATCTTCCAAATAACGCTTTGGTTTATATCAAGGTTCCTATACTCTTGGTTTCCTGGGTGTCTTTTCTTCAGGAGGTTGTCCAGGAACTTAGATTTCGAATTCCCATTTTAGGGCTACGGGAAAACAAACTATTTTCATCGTTTCTACAGCGATTTTTCCAAATTATTTGAATGAAAAATTCTGAAATTCGCGATTCTGACTCTGAAATCTAACCTCATGAGGGACCGTCCCATATATCACTGATATCACTCATATATGCGACCGTCCATTCATTGCTGATTTTACAGACCCACAACCACCCCCCCCCCCCCCCTCGTAACGCAAAACTTGGCCACTTTAAATTTTAACTCTTATGTAGCGTAACAAAATCTCCAGACCCTCTTGCGTTACGTAATTAATGGACGGTCCCTGATGAGCGTTGGATGACGGCTGATAACGGTACGATACAATAAAGATAATGACGATCTTAGGTAGTGTAAAGACCGTCCTGAAATATGTATTACCATTCCAGAATGTCAAAAATACTTGAAGGGACATCCCGTTACAAGACATGAACGTACCATCGTTTAGTATTTAATTTAGCATTATTACTTTTATTTTAATCGAGTTCAATCGACTGATATCTATGGTATCCATACGTGTGTATTTCATAAAGCTAAGGATTTTAGGCTGAAAATCATGAGTTTCTAAATTGATGGCTAGCCTGGCAAGACCAAAATTCATGACTTTTTCGGAAAGATGGAAATTTTTGGCTCAAAATTACCGTAGAAACGATGAAAATAGTTTGTTTTCCCGTAGCCCTAAAATGGGAATTCGAAATCTAAGTTCCTGGACAACCTCCTGAAGAAAAGACACCCAGGAAACCAAGAGTATAGGAACCTTGGTTTATATAAAATTCGGATTTCAATTCTTGGTTGTCGGGTTGTCGGTTAGAGGTAGAACCACCTAAAAGCCATCTTTTTTACTTAATTTAAGCCTATAACTAATTGAATCGCATCCCTTTAGCGTTATAGCCTTGATTGCCCTATACTAATATCTGGTACTATAACGACAGCTATAGTGTAAATCATTTACATGCAATTGCCCATAAGGAATTTTTAAATAGACATATCTCAATCGGTTTTTGACCGATTTCAAAAAGAAAAAAAATAGTATAGCTCATTTTTAGCATTGATTGATAAAAACAGCTTTCTGCTACAAAAAGTGCAGTACTTGGTCCTCAAAAACGATTTTTAAATTTTCCTTTATAGGGAAACATAGGTTTAAAATAATTATTTCAAAAATCGGGAAAAGATGACACTAGAAAATTGAATTCTCCAGCTTTTTTATTCTTTGCATTTTTTCGATAAGACGCACCCCCGAGGCTGTAGGCGTGGCTAAAGATTTCCAGGGGGGGGGGGGTGAATGCATACTAAGGTGAAACCGTTACCATGGCCAAGTCCATGTACTCTTTTTGTCTCAACTTAGAAAAATAGAATTAGTTCGTATGTCTACCGTCTACTAACTAGTATTTTAAGCCGTGATATCGGACAAAAGAAAGCATATTGAAGTCAATGCCTAACTATTAATATATCCGTTTAATTCGTTTAATTAGCAGTTATCACTAACTTCCAGCCATTCGCATTCATTAAAGAAGAAACAGTTCTAATCTAATACTTGGTAGCTGATTTCATGTACGACCTACGATGTCAAAGGCCAGGTCCCTCCATGAGTAATCTTGTCCTTGCTTAAATATAATATTGATTAAATCATCAAATTGGTTACGGTATTCGATTAAGATTAGACGATGACGACAGCATTACTTGTAAATGGCATAAATTAAGCTGTAGATGTTTAATGTTCTTGGAAAATGTAGATATTATTCTTTAATGTGAGTTATTTTGAAATGTTGCGAAATCGTCAGATTGCATTATGAGTATGAGCCTATACACATTTTTAGGACAGCTACAAAAATTTTAATTATTTTATTGTCATTTTTTATCTAGGTCATGCAACAAATCTTCAAAAAACTGGACCATGTCCTTGAAACGAGGCCGGCGTTTTTGGTCAAAATCCCAACAATTCAGCATCTTTTCATATCTATAATTTCAGAGTCTAAATATAAAATCAATAAAAAACTTCAATGATTTTGATGTTTTTTTTACATTCGTTTTGTGCTAAATTTCGGAGCTTCAAGTCTTCTTCCACGTTTTAGGTATTGGCCGAGAGCAAGGAAATACATTTCAGGGATCCGGTTGTTCTTCTCTACAGGATATTTGGGGTCATCACCAAGATTAAATATTTCCCAAAGGGTTACTCCATACGACCAAACGTCCGACTGAAATGTGTACTTTCCACCACTGCTAATGCTAAAGCATTCCGGCGCACTCCAATTGGCTGACATAATACCCTAAGACAAACAGAGTATTTGTTCTAGGAATCAAGCCGGGTCAGAAATAAATAAAATCGTTAGTAAAAGTGCCCTCGAAATCCCTTGATAACTTCGTAACTGAGGGTTTGAAAACAATAAGAAATTGTACGGTGGTCTGGTAATGCAGAGATGAATACTAAAATTTCGAATCGATAAAATTACTTTAGAATTTTAGTCATTTAATATTAATTAGAAAGTTTTAATATTTATATTAATATCTCTGGGATTGATACCCTCGGAATAACTCCCACCCCGAAATAAGTCCTGCTTTTCTAGCATTTCAAAACTTTCAAAGGCTTTTGAATAGGAACTATTATTTGGCATTCACAATCTCCGGCTCTTATAGAATAAAAACAAAATAAACCGTTGCAAATGCACATCGAAAAAGAGTGAAACACGAGCAAGACGTCACAAACGGTTAACGTTGTTGTCTGACACGTTTTATTAAGAAATCTCTCATTTCCCCAACCATAGAGTAAAGTACACAGTCTAGAGTTAGAGAAGGTTAGTGCGTCGTGCACATAGATGTATAATAATAATTATACTATAGGTTGATAGGTGGTAGATTGGCAAAACCCAGGGGGAGTGAGAGATATGACCCAACTTCGAACTGAACGTAGATGGGACCCGGAGATTATATATTCAAAAATATATTGAACAACTTCAACCGTTTCCGAGCACGAACGGACGGAGAGACAGACGGACAGACCGAGTAAAACCATAATAGGGTTGTGCCCTTTAATAATAGTCCACCCACCCCTGTCATTCGGTAGTAAAGTTTGTCATATATCCTTCTGGATAGACCGAAGTCACTGAGTTTTGCGACAAAGTTTCCACATGATGATAAGAGGACATTCCTTGCTGCCAAATCCTTGTGTAATACTCGCACCTAAAAAATGATTCTATACTTTATAAAACCCACACTGTTTAACAATTGTTGGAATTACTTGATTCGACTCTAATTTTTATATCAGGCCTTTTCAGTCTGGAGATATTCCATTCCCGATGCGATTTCCTTTGACCATTTCAACAGCATCTTGAAAAATTCAGGCTCAATAGTAGATGTCACATCGCAGTAATCACCCACTACTTTAACTGACAATTTTGCCGATTTAAGACGGAAAGTGGAAGCCAAGTACGACTTTAGGTTTTCAGGACCACAAAGCTCCATCACAATTACGTGACGCAATTCACCTTTGAACACAAAATAGTTTAGCAAAGTTTGTTTCGTATTTCATGAATTCAATGATACGGTTTAATTTCAGGTATCCATCATCATTACTACCTGACAATCCGGGTGTAGCCAATTCAGAAATCCCAAGAAATTCGACTACGTTCGGGTGTTTCCCGATCCGCGAAATCAGTCTCATTTCTTTCATTAAATTAGACTTACAAGGGAACATTCCCAACTGTACCACCCCGATATTTTTCAAACCGGTCTCATTCGAAAGAGGAATTAAAATAATGAAACTTTAATATAGGAACTATGGGTGCATAAAATATATTTGACCTAGTAAAGTGAGTGGGAATGTCAAGGACCGCGAGTTTCAAGTGAAAAACTAGCGTGGGCGAGAAGGGGAGAAAGAGGAGAAAGTCGAGTTTTCCCCTTTTCATCCCTTTTCTCTAAAAAGTCGCGATGGAGATAGGGAGTTAACATTGGAGGACCCTCCAAATTAGTATAGCGCTGATCCAGCCTTTTCGCAAAATCTAAACGGGGATTTGCCATAGGAATCCCTCAAACAGCGCCAGGTCTCGAACTTTCCGACCTACTTTACTAGGTCAAATATATTTTATGCACCCATAGTTCCTATATTAAAGTTTCATTATTTTAGTTCCTCTGTCGAATGAGACCGGTTTGAAAAATATCGGGGTGGTACAGTTGGGAATGTTCCCTTGTTAGTAGTTGTATCTTGCTTTCGAAGTTGTGAGTCGCATACCATTTTCAGTGCAATATTTCGGTTCTGTTTCTGTTCGGGGATATTAGCAACCCCGTCGTAAACGGTACCGAATTGACCTTCTCCGACAATTTTGCCTGCAAGTAAAATAAGTAAATCCGTATTAGATAGTTAGAAACATCAGAACTTAATTTAGTTCAATTGTAACAAAAATTACCCAACTGTATATACTGCGGGTGAATAAAGAACTCTGAATTTGCCAAATCGTCAGTCGCTTCTGGGCTACTGTCACTAATTGTAAGGTTGTCATTACGATCAGAAGAACTTTCAATGTTAGATTGTAGTGGATGAGTGGTCAAAGTATCTGTTTGATCTTTCGTAATTGTATCAATATCTAAAGGTTTTTCTGAACATTTTTCGAAAACTACATTCTCTGACAACTCAATTGCCTCTAGTTCTTCATTGAACAAATGGTTATCAGTTTCTGTCAAGCGTTCATTCTTATCGGACATTGCTGGATTTATCGAGATCAAACCATCGTCATTATCGTCAATATCTCTCGAAATCAAAGCAATATCCGGGGATCTTGCTTTGGATTCAGAAATGCATGTATTTCGTTTTTGAAATTTCATTTTGCGTCTGAAGTAGTACGTCCCGAACGTTAAGGAAAGTACAATCAGAATTGTAACGCTTGTCAACATTAATTCTGTCGATATTTTCAATACTGGCAAAATTTCTGCTGGTCCCATTCCCGATAAATCTGAATCCAAAGTTGTACTGGAATTTGAGGTTGTGTTGGAAGGGTTCGGTTTTTCGACATCATCGCAAGTACATGCGAAATCAGGACTTTGCTGGTAATAGTTGGGCTATAATATTGTTACATACCGATAAAAATACCTTAATATCGTTATCGTACACCGTAGATCTTTAGATGTCTAGGCTCTGTAATTTTCGCCATTAAAATGGTCAAACTAACCCCCGTGTTATTTTTTTATGTTCGTCTGTCTGCAGTCTGCACAGACTATAACAACGATCTTTACTGTCTTAATTCAATTAATTCTATAATTTATATTTTAAATCATTCAATTCACAAATTCATATTTCATTACCTGAATGCTGTGAATACTATAATTAAAGAATTCTTGGTTCCGTTTATCTAGCCATGTTTCTCCATACGTCGTACGCGTTAAAGTACAATTTTCTCTAACGTTAATCGAGTTTATAACTGCGGAATTCTGTGTTTCAAACACATCCCCGTGTTTTATTCCGATTTTTTTGAAGATGCAGGTTTCACATAAAGGACCCTCGTATAAATTTGCGCAGAGATCTGGAGAAACTGATTCCATGCTGCAGTTATTTAACTTCAAGCAACTGTAATTGAGATACCTTGGGTTGTGTGGTTTCTGAAAAATTAAAATTAACATGTGATTAATAAGGCAAAATTTAAAACGAATCTCATTATCACCAAAGTTGTATGCTGTAGAAACTGTGTATAATTTATACCTCGCATGTACAAGAAATGGCAGTCATCTCGAATTTTTCCTATTAAAAATGCATTTTAATTGAATTCATTTGAATATTGATTTACTCAAATAGATCAATAATAAAAACAAAAGCAAGTAGATAATCAACTTCTTTCCTGATTGTATGAAATTCACTATTCAGATAAGAAGTTAAATATATTAAAGTGCCCCCAACACACGGAAATGTGCCCCTAAATAAAATGAAACTGACCACAGAAGAATTTTCCCACACCTTGAATCAGTATTTTGTTTATGAACCATTTATGCTAAACCGAAATCTGTTCACAGTTGGGAGTGGAAATAAACAAATAACAAATCTGATATATAGATTAAAAGTAGAAAATCACCATTAATAGATTTTTGGATCGTTTACGAACAGTAGTGACCGGTATCGATAAAATGTCACATGTTCCATACGTGACGGTTAAGTAGTCGCTCGCATAGTTATTATATTCGAATCCATTTATCCATCCACAAACGTTAATTTTACAAAGAGGGTTCTTGACGTGAACCGAACTGTTTTCAAACTTATCATGTACACTGTCGAACAAACCAGGGTCAATTACATCCCTTTCGGTCACATTTATGATTGTCTCTGGATTTGTTGGGAATTTTATAAATCCACAGTACAAGCTTTCTTCCTCTACAACTACAACAGGATGAACATCACTGATATTTTTGTTCTGTGCAGCAGAGACTTGAGAATTTTGTAATGTAAAAACGATTAAAAATGTGTTCCAATTAATTTGTTTCAAGACGAACTGGCTGAGAAACTTCATTTTGTTTGCAATTTAGCCGGACACGGAAAGTAAACTTATGGACAAGAACAAGGCATCAGAAAAAAATATAATGAATAGTACTGTCCATTACGCTGAGGTGGATATATGAGTATGTGAATGAATTGGTAATTATAATCTTGATCATAATGAAAAATATTTTGGTTATGTTTTAACCAGACATCCAGCCTTGTATGGATTAACGCTTAATTAAGCCAGGAAAACAGTTTTTTTCTTGTTAGAAGTTGGTCTCGTGTTGGAACTAAAATGTCAAAGATCCTACTACGAATTGCTATACATTATCTAAACTTCAAACCCAATGTATATTAACATCAACAAAATGAAGCAGTTAGGATTAACAAACTTCGAGTCTTGAAGTTGAGGTTATCACTAAAAAGCAATTCTTGGAAATAGCTCGACTTCGACTTTGTTAACGCATAAATTAATTAGCTAAGACTACTGCCATTCCTGCGACTTCTTCGTTTTATTAAAGGGTGAAACCCTTTTATTATTTATGACATCACTCCTTATGAAAACGGACTAAGATTTTGGTTATTTGCATATTTGTAAGTGTAGTATATAATATGCAGGACTGATGACAATATGACAAAGATAGATGGCTTAATAAAATCACTGAAATATTTAACCTGAAAGCGTTGCATACGCCGCATCAAATTGAAAAATATTAACAAAAAAACTCAACCTGTAATTTCAAGATACTATCTAGAGTAAGTTGTCTTTACAGATGGACATCAATACGGAATTGCATCGGATTTATTTCAAATTATCAGGATGGTCCAATAAATCCGCAAAAAATTGGACCAAGTCCTTTCAACTGGGTCAAGATTCTGGGTCCTTGTCGTGTCCCAGCAACTGAGGATCTTGTTCCAACACCCGACAAATGAATATCAAACTGCATATGAATGGTTCAAAAGGCGTCACTAATATAATGAACTCATTAGAGATCCTGATACGTGCTATGGCCTAATCAAGTCCCATTTCTGCATCGTCAATCGTTTCAAAAACGAATTGAAAAAGTATACAACAATGGATTATTGTTATAATTTTAGAACGGTAAGACAATAATAATATCCTCACCTACTAACCACCACAATGAATCTTTGAGCCTGAGAGTCTAAAAGAATTAAAATAATTGTTTTGTTGACCCGAAAAAGGTATCCATGAAGTCAATCATCTGCAATTGCAAACTATACGTACACATAAATCCATCTTTTATTTGCAGCCTATTTTTTGTATTTAAATGCATTCGAAGTCTACCGTTAAGACAGTTCTTTCAAAGCACTCGTAAGTAGCAGAATCAACTGATTGTCTGTTCAGAAATACAGCCACTTTTCCAGGATGCTAAAATTATCGGTTCTGATTACGTTGACCCTGTTAAATTTGTCCGAATGTCGTCACGGTAAGTTAATTTGGATTTGTCGAGTCTTATGAGAATATACATATATGTCAAAACCAACCTCTTTTACATGTTTTTTTTAGTCGCAAATGAAAATAATGGGGCTGCCCAGAAGGATTCTAACAATTCAATGGTTGGGGACGTGGAGAAAGTAGAAAATACCGTCAACGAAGTCCATGATTTGGATAGACCCAAAAGAGTCGGCGTAAAATCAGATTTGTTTGCTTTGGCCATTAATCGTCAACCCATCAATGTTTTTGACGGTGCATATTCCTGTGAAATGGGGTACGTGTGTATCTCAGCTCCAAATAAGGAAATCGAAGACGAGGATCCTGGTAGTAGTAGCAGTAGTAGTAGTGATAGTAATGAAGGTGGTTAATCATCGTCGGCCGCATCAATAATCTGGCAAACTATCTATGAACACTTCCTAAGGAAGGTGATCAAACATCATTTTTAAAGTTAATCGTTTTGTGGGTTTTACCATCCATAATTACAACTTCTTGTGTAAATAAAGTCAACGTGAAAGGAAAAAACCTTCAGTCATTTACCACAGATTATTATCAACACAAATGTCTTACCAATTTTTAGGTTGCCTTAATTCTAAAATCTATCTAAGTTGGTTGCATATTTTAAATTCATTCGGAGTTTACAACACTCCTATTCGACAAAACAGTTTAAATATAAGCGAATATATCTATGAGATAATGATCTCAGCCAGAAAAATCGAAAGAACAAACAGTAGTACTAGTAGGAATAGTTTTCTGATAAAATGATTATTTATTCGGGTTGGGGTAATTTAGATTGTACAGGGTTGGTGGGGCTAGGGTACCGAGCTATGCGCAGTATTATAGCATGCCGTATGTATCCAGTTATACAAGGACGGACGCCTGGGCAGCAGTGGGGCCTTATTACAATTCCATGAAAAACCAAGAATGTAGAATACTGATGCAAGGAAGATGAGAAAGATTTGCAAATCTATAAATGTAAAGCAGCATTTCAAAACAATTTACCAGAACCCTGAAATGTGCAGCCAAGTAATTACAAATCAATGCATCAAATTGGAAAATATTGGACATAATCATTTCAGGAATACGATAATTACAGAAACAGTTCAACCAGTAGCTTCAGATCTATAATGCAATTTGTTTTAGATTATTATGTTGATCTGTATGTATTTGTATCTGATTTATTTTAAGCTAGCAAAAAAATGGACCAAGTCCCTGAAATTGGGTCGAGATTCTGGGTCCTCATCCCAGCAACTGAGGATCTTGTCGTATCTGTAATAATCATGTTTTAACTTTAGAGTATTCTTACAATTGAATACAAACCTTCGATCGGTAATTGGTTTTTAAAGTACATTGGTTTTGTGCTGAATTCTGGAGACGGAAGCCTCTTTCCGCTTCTTAAGTGGACAACAAGTGCGTTAAAGAACATGTCCATTGTCCGTGCATTCTGCGCCACGGGATATTCGGGGTCATTTCCAAGATTAAATATTTCCCAAACCGTGACTCCATAAGACCAGACGTCCGATTCAAATGTGTACGTGTCGTCGGTAATGCATTCCAGTGCACTCCAATTTGCTGACATATTCCCCTATTTACAAAGTTTTCAGAATAATTTTGAGAGCATAAATATTTTGATGATCTGCTACTAAAGACCCTTTAAAAATCAATTACTCGGTCCTATTACACTGTAATTGCAATTGTAAAGCAGGTTCATATAAAAAAGCAACCCAATTTTTTTTGTAATAATTTTGTTTGGGGATGTTAAACCGAAATTAATATCATGGTGTAAAAACAGCATCAATTAGTCAGTTGCCTAAGAAGAAGCTCTTACAATGCATTAATAAATTGGCCGGAGGGTGAGGCTGTTGATCATGAATTAGGCATGATACTTTAAGTGCTTTAAATTTGTATACACTTTTGATACATATTCAAGATTTTTTGACATTTTACCCCAATTTAATGCAATTGTGTGCTTAATTAAATTGGTTCACTCACCGCCGTTTTCATTCGGTAGTAATTTTTCCCATATAACTTTCTGGATAGACCGAAGTCGCTAATTTTTGCGACAAGATTCCCACAGGAGGACAAGAGAACATTTCTTGCTGCCAAATCCTTGTGCAAAACCTTTCAAAATAACCTTGTAAATCGGATGTCATATGAAATGTGACTACTTGACTAGTTGATCCGAATTTAATAGAATATTTACATTTCTGGAGCGAAGATAATCCATTCCCGAAGCGATTTCCATTGACCATTTTAAAAGCATCGTGAACAAGTAGTCCTTGTCAATGGAAGGGAGATCAGAATATCCAACAAATTTAATTGGGGATTGAGATTCTTTTGGTAATTTCTCTCTGAGAGAAACCAAGTGTTCCTTTAGGTTTCTGGGACCGCAAAGTTCCATTACAATTGCGTAAAACGATTCCCCTTCAATTGCAAAATACTTTGGATTAAGTCATTATATTTAGCTTAAATTATGACTCTGGGTTTTTTAAAGGGATTCTGTTACGGGGGATCGAATTCAAGGGGTAGCATTTAAAGTAGGTAACATTACACATTAAATAAATTTGAAAACGCTTACGGTCCGAAGTAGTATTTCTGTCGATCTGTTAACAAATTCACAGTAATTTAATTTGAAAATTTTGTCATTTTGCATTGTACCTGAAGTGGGTGTGGTTAATACAGAAATCCCAAGGAACTCAACAAGGTTCGGGTGTTTCCCGATACCCGAAATCAGTTTGATTTCGTTCATTAAACTTGAAACTGACTCCGCCTTTTCCTGTGCATTTTGAAAGGCCGAGTCTTTTAACATTTTGATTGCAACTTTTTGATTCGGTTCCTTTTCAGGTAGATTAACAATACCGTCGGAAACGACACCGAAATTACCTTTTCCGACCAATTTACCTAAAAAATAAACGTCGCGTTACAATTAGTTTTTGTGATTCATTTAAAACTCATTTTAACGCATTGAACGCAATTACCCAACTGTATATATTGAGCGTCAATAAGAAACTGGGAGTTTGAATATTCCTCTAATGCGGACAACTGAATTATCACTGGTCTGTTATCGGGATCAACGCTTGTTAATTTAAAATCGTTTTGAAGTATTGCTTGATTGATTAAACCATCGCTAGGATCTCTTGATATCGAATCGATATGGGAGGATCTATTATTAGTACCGATTGTGGTTGAACTTGTTTTTCGCGATTTGATTTTTCGTCTGTAGATACAGGATCCTGCAGCTAAGCAAAGGAATGTGAGAATTGTTACAGTGGCCAAGATTATTTTTGTCGACGTTTCCAATGTCGGTGAAGGTTTCATTGTCGACGTTTCCAATGTCGGTGAAGGTTTTATTGGCACCTCTGATGAAGTTACTTCGAAATCATTGCACGTACATGTGAAATCGGGACTTTGCTTGTAATAGTTAGGCTATAGTATTGTGTACAAATAATTAATATTTGGGTTTATGTAGGCACTTGATATGAACGACGTATTTGATATGAACATGTTCATGTAAGGTATACTTACATCAATGATTGCATTCCCAAGATTAAAGAAGTCTTGTCGTCGTTTAGCCAGATGTCTTTCTCCATAGATTGTCCTAATTAAAGTGCAATTATCTCGAACATTTACAGAATTTATAACTGCCGAGTTTTGTGTTTTAAATGTCTCTCCGTGCTTTACTTCGATCTCCTTGTAGACGCAGGTTTTGCATTTGTCCTCCTCGTATAAATTCGCACAAAGGTAAGGGGATACCGGTAACATACTACAGTAATTAAAATTCAAGCAGTCCAAGTCGTGATAATCGGGTTTCTAAAACAGGGTAAGTTAAGTATATTGAAAAATGCCAATAATACGGGATTTTCTCATCCTATCCGGAAATTGATAATGAGTTTAACGATCAAGATTTCTAGCAATTTTTAATTTGTTCAGTACCTTGCACGCACAAGTAACAGCGGTCAACTGGAATTGGTCCTTTTAAAAACATATAATTCATTTTAAATTTTTAAGTGAATTTTATTATATTTGTCATCTTCGAAAGTTATCAACCGGAACGATTAAATTAATCACGATGAAACTAGTGATATTGTTCTCTGACCACAAGAACTTTTTAAACGCACTTACCTTCTTGTGGTCAGTACAAAATACGTCTCTCCCGATATACAGCCCCACCCACCCATTTCTATTGCCAGGAAAAAATTAATCTCCCCCGAAGATGTAACTATATAACCATGTCCAAGTTTCAAAGCTGTTTTAATCATTTATATTCTAAGTTTAGTACAAGTCCATTAAAAAAACCTATAGCTAGAGTACTAAATAGCCCGAGCTTATGTTGAAAATAAAGAATTACCGTTAATGGTCCAATCTCAAGAGCAGTGACCGGCTGTGAAAACAAAGTACATTCTCCAGATGCATGTGGATTGTTTATCAGAAAAACAGAACTAACGCCCATCGTAAATCCACAAATTTTAATTTCACAACGAGAATTCTCCACGTGAACCGAACTGTTTTCCAGTTTATTGTCGTACACCCTTTGAAACAATGAAGGGTCAATTAAATGTCTTTCTGTTACATTCAGTATCGTTTCGGGATTTGTTGGGAATTTAACATATCCACAATAAAGTCCCTCTTCGTCGACAACAGGATAATTATCGTCAATACTTTCGTCATTTGTAGCCGAAATTTGATAATTTTTACTCGTTAAAATCAGTAAAAATGGTAGACAAATAATTCGTCGGAGAGTCAAATTTCTGAGCTTCATTTTCGTTGCAATTTGTGCCTACACTGAAAAAAAATTTTGTGTAGTTTCGGTCATTCATATTGACAAAACGTAATCATAACTTATGAAGTGCATTCAGTGGTGGATTAAAATTGCTGTATGCGTCATCACTAATAAATATAACATTGACAAATGTAAAAATGCCATTTAATATATTAAAATACTGAAAACGATAAGGTCCAGTCATCCAGTGTGTGTAGAAAACGAGATAAATAGTATTTGCAGAAGTTGTATATATTGAAGTTTATGTTTATTATATGTATTTGTTTTAACACTACTAACTTCTAGGCATTCATTAAACATGTGTAATCATAATCAGGAAAGAACAGTCGTGCTTACAATGGATACGCAAATTGTGCTCTAACGCTTCAACCTGTACGATATTCCAAAAATCTGAAAAAACATTAAGAAAAGTATAATCAGAATATCTTGATGGAATGCTTATGGGTTTTTGAGAAATCATAGTGGGACACTGCGTTGGCATAAAATCGGCGTATTGAGCGGGGATGGACCACATAAATTGACTATTTTCTAATGACTTTCTTTCACAGTAAGCGGTTGCCTGTTTTTTTTTTTTTAGAAAAGCTGGTTCTGGCGCAATACTATTTTTGACTCTCATAGTGCTAAATATCCGTCTACTTTTGAGTCAGATACAAAAAGGGTAAAACAACTTGTATTACCAGTGCTTTCCATCCAACGCTCTGCCATATGTCACTTCTGACTTAATTTTATTACCTCAAAGTACCTCACACCTCACATTGGTTATTAGTCGACCTCCCATCCCAATTTCTCAAAAACATCTGGGCATTCAAGCGAAAGTTTATGATTTTTTTTCCTAATGTTTATTCTGAATTTTCGGTATATCCCACTTTAAAAAGCGTTAGTGCATTATTTGCGTCTCCATTGTTGGCATTTGATATCTTGTACGAACAAATTATCAAAGACCCTTCCTTCCACGAGTAATCTTGTCATTTCTCAGACTAATACTTAATCGTGAAATTACAAAACATTAACGATTCACAAATTTCAGATTAGAACAAAAAAACTGTCTGTAATTTTTCAGGAAATATTTAAGATATTGCATTTGTGTATATTGTAAAGTAGTGGTTCAGACGAATTTTCCATATCCAAAAATGTACCCTTGAAAATGTATCTAAATTTAACTATCGGCATGAAACATTTTTCTATTCTGTATTATGTTATATTATTGTCATTCATCTCCGATTTGTAAGTTTGCCTGTTGTGTTTTAAACTCGAATCTCTATCGTCTTTGAGCGTAAGGAAAATTAAAATATAAATTGGCACCATGAAATTAAATGTGTATTATAATCTTCATCCTAATTCCCATACAACCTGCCAAGTCAAAGATACAGTGCAAACATATGTGTATTGAAATCAAGTTAATCGATGCATGAATGTTCAAATTTTAAAAGACAAACAACAAAAACACTCAATTTTTTCAACAGATTTTAATTTTAGTTGATCATAGTAAATGTTATCAAGTAATATTATGCCTAAAGTTAGTACAATCGCAGTTAGTTAGCTAATGGTATGGTAAACTTTCAAGTTATTTAAAAACCGGAAATAATACTTAAAATATCTTAAACAATCCGTTCACCCTTTCATGTATAATTTGTATTTCACAACGATGATATCTTGCATTTCATGTTCACATTTAATATTAGGGGTTTTAAAACATGGCTTATAATATTATGGCACTATTTCCAGTCTTCTCTTCACAATAATGCTTCAATGCCCAATCTTCTGCACAGCTTCTGCTAGTTTGTACTGTACACTACATCCCCAATGTTTTCAAGGTGTTAGATAATAAATCACTAAATAATACGCAATTTTAACAATTATCGAGGTGATAGCATTAGGCTTTTTAGCAGACAATGGTTAACTCATATCAGAACATTTATCGGTAAAGAACAAGGATAACATAGTATTGTAACTCTCTCAGAATAAATCCGAAAATTCGGCAAACGTACCCCTCTCTCAAAATCCAATTTGGCGAATAAAATTGTCTCAATTCTCTAAATAGTTGTCAATAGTTGTAACCATCCCTCCCCCCCAAATAGAAACCCACGATTTTAGAATTTTTAACAAAATAAATATCCCCAACTCGAAACAGATTCCATCACTCAAAACCTGAATTAGCTCCAATCATTATTCAAAATGCGAAATAAATGAGTCTTGATTAGTAAATTGATAAAACAATTAGGGAAAGTTGAGCATTCAACCCAATTAAAAGGGCCCTTCTATGCAGTACATGTATCATAATTTCAACGAATTCTATTTCAACAAATTTGTATCTATCTTTCTTAGAATTTTAAAATAGTTCCCTGAAATACCTATTTAGAGGTTTTCAAAAATCGCATTCCTTCTTCGGATTGGGATATCTATTTAGACAAATATGAAATACTCCTCATTTAACAAAAAACGAACTTCTATGAATCAAAAACCTAGACATGAGCCACCTCAGCCACTTCCTCCTTTTCAATTGAAGTGTACTTAACACCCTGGGGGGTCATCAGTAGCGGACTTTGAACGCTTCCATTAAAGAGCCCTGAAATCCAGGTCGGAGGTCCAAACTTATAGTAGTATAAGGCCGTTAGGAGCAGAAATGAGGCAGTGATTATAAGAGAAAGCAAGGTCCAACTCAGGGTATCAATCACCCGATTAGATGATGGAATCAGAAGCGGACAACTCGTCTGGTTGACGGCATGAAGAAGCAGATTGACATTGGACTCCGGAAGTCCGGTTTTGCACCGGAGGGACTCCCGGTGTCGGATCTGATCCGGGTCAGTTCGACTCACATTCTGCAGCCACTCCAAGTAAGTGCTGAGGGCACAGTCGCAATTAAACGGATTCTCGTACAAGTCGACCCGAATCGGTTCACTCTGTCCGTTGAGTCGTTTCATGAGGTCAAAAAGGGCAGATTCTTTTCGAACGGATTTGACATTGTTGTGGGAGAGGTCAATGAATCGGAGGTGAGGGAGGCATTCGGCTTCGGTATCGAGGTCGAGGTCGGAAAGCTTGTTTTGACCCAGATGGAGGTCCATGAGGGAGGGGAGATCACAGAATTGTTTCGGGACAGGAATCCGCTCGATCCCGTTCTGCTCGAGGTGCAGTTTCTGGAGTTTTGTTAGGTTGGAGTCTTTGAATACGTTGAGGAGGTCTTCCATCAGCCTGTAGAGTAGGTTTAGTAAATTTAGCATTTTGAATTGTTCTTTTGGCCGATTTTTCATTAATTTTGAAATTAAATGAATTGTTTTAATTCAGTTTTATAATGGGGAAAAAAAGCTTGGCATTTTTTTTATCTAAGAGTCTAATCTTGATCCTATCAGAGCCTTAGAGGTTCTATTTTTTGTTCTTGACAAAAATTCGCTATTTATTTACGGATGTACTATAATCAATAATCAACTCTTATCAAACTCTGTTGGTAACTTATCATGCAATTATTATACTTGTGACTTG
The DNA here is from genome assembly GCA_906901685.1 of Desoria tigrina. Lineage (NCBI taxonomy): Eukaryota > Metazoa > Arthropoda > Collembola > Entomobryomorpha > Isotomidae > Desoria > Desoria tigrina. Next base: position 7,360,748 of record CAJQTU010000023.1, on the reverse strand, counting down.
TGACAATTGAAAATATGCGATATGTTAGTAAAAACAATTTTTCCCTTCTCTATAAACTCAATTCGGACATGGGAGATGGGATCTAACTATAACTCAAATTAAATAAAGTTTTAAAATATACATATGTTGTAAATTAGATTATATTTTAAAACTTTCACGGTCCGAGTTTTATCCAAAATAATGGATATATGAATGAATATGATTCAATTTATGACTTTTGTAGAAAACTCGGCCAGTGAAAGAAATTCTCCAGATTTCGGTTTAAAGAGATCCATCTTCATAACGAGAAGTGTTTAATTCATTCATTCATTATTTAACAGCGGAGGATCACCTCTTACTGCCACCTTAAATTTTTTTTGTCTATATTCAATTCTAACGTTGTGATATAGGATCCTAGACAAAATCAGGGCTCACATCACAAAGTAAAACACGAAAGTAAAACACGAAATCACGATTATATCATGAAATGCAACAGACTTCCCCGAAATAATTCCTCATGGGGCCTCATTTCAGTACATTTATAATATCAGGGACATGATTCTTAAACCTCGTAACGACGTAGCAAGAGCAGAAGGTTACCTGGGATTCGGCTCAAAGGCCCCCGACAAATGAAGGTACTTGAGGTTGGCGAAGTTCGAGAAGATCCTCGTGTGATCGAACAGCGTCTCTTGAGATATCCGGTTCCAATTCAGAATCAGCGTCTCCACAAAAGCGACGTGGTGGAAGGCCTTCCCTTTGATGACCTCAATCCCATTGTCACTCAAGTCGATCTCCTTCAGATTCCTGTGACTCCTTGTCTTCCCAAACACATTCGTTGGCAGCTCTCTGATCTTGTTTAAACGGACGATTAAGACCTAAAACAAGACAGTTACATTTTTTAGTAAGAAAAATTTGCTTTTACTTTAAACCGAATGGTTATTAACCCCGACCCGGTTCGGTACTTCAGAAATAAGATGTATTAGGTATTAGGTGGGTTGAATGGACATTGCACATATGCTTTGCCCACTCAGCCGTCAAGGCCATTTCTGGCCTATTACGGGCTCAGAAATAAGAACCCGAGGGGTCTTAACAAACAAATTATTGTTTTAAAGACTATCGGTAAGGTTACCTCCGTTTCGTCTGGTATGAATTGCAGAAGCTCGGCGGAAGTAAGGCCGGCGTTTGTGCAGTTGACCACATACTTGACACTGGACTTGTCCCTCGGGTCCGTCCTATGACCACAGTGACACCGGCCCTCAATCTCCGGTGGACATTTGGCATCCCATTTGCTCAAGTCATCTCCGTCTTTAACTTTCTTTGCAATCTTCTTCTCGTTCTCGTAATCGTCGTCATCATAATCGTCACTGTAATAACCAACACAGTTAGTTGGAATCTATATCGTATGCAATTTAATTTGGTCAAGTAGTACAGTATCGAAATTTTGAGTTTAAACAAGTGTCTGCGCTTTCTGATCCATTTCCCACCTCTAATATCCTCATGATTTCACATTTGGAAATTAGAGCCCAGGGGTTCTTTTTACAGCACTAAGTACGGTAGTTTAAATAAATCGTTACAATTTTAATTAATGATGGGTTTACATGTAATCATCGTAGTCGTCGATGATCGGATGATGCTTCGTTGACGACAATTTTTTGGAGTTGGTCTGCCCATTGCTACTGCCCACACGGTCTTTCAGCTCCTTTTGCTGTCGCCTTGTCACATCGGAAGAGGCTGAAATAAGGTGACTTGGACCCAGAGGATGGAAATGGTCAACTAGGAGGAAGACCAATAATCCTAGGAACAGTCTCATGACATAATACTAGTCTTTGTGACACTTGTTGAAAACTTTACGATGTTTGTGTTAAAAAATACGACTCTGGGACACTAATTAAAAATTAGATTATTTTCGTAGAAAAAAATACCGAAAAAACTACAAAAACTCCTTCATTTCCCGTGACTTTGTCACATCTTTGATCATCCTGCAAATTCCGAGTAAGGCTCTGACTGGATTCTAAAGTAGTTTTACTTTTGCAAATGAGAGATTATGAATTGGAGGTGAGATATCCGACGGATTTAATTTATATTGTGCAGGTGCGGCTAGTTAGAGGCAAAAAAAAGTCCTTAGGGCTACAGACATTATTTGTGTAGGTTGGGAATAAGTTCAAAGTTGGGCTTATTTGCTTATTTTTATGAGTTTGTCCTGTTCATATTATTATCGTCATATTATATCATGTTGGGGTATGCTTCTATACTATCGTCCCGGTATATGCGGTTTTAGACAGCTATTTTACAGGTGCAATATACATGGAGTTTCATCTCGAATACATTTTAAGAGGTGGGAAGGCCTTTTTAGTTAAGAACAAGTAGGATTCGGTATTGTTGATTGTTGCCCTGTTGGGTTGCATGGATTTTTTTACCTGTTTTTGAGAGGTACAGGTGAACATGCATTGCATTGTAGTATAGAGACTGTGTGCTATATAGACCCCGAAGCCAGTTCAGTTCCCTACCTGTGTTCTTGATTAAGATTTATAATGCTATATTAGTTTATGAAGGGGTTAAGTTCTAAGAGATGATCTATTCGATATGGAGTGCCTTGGTAGTAGATAAGATGGTGTGACTAGATGGATTTCAGTTTTTAAACTTGATCTGTTTTGTTGTTCAATTTTAATTACTGATCATCAAGAAATGAACATGGAATCTATAAGTTAACTCGCAATTATTTAAAAGCTAACATTTAGATGTCGACTTTGACGTATTTTAAATACAATTATTTTTAACCGGGGCCATTTATTTAAGAATTGCATGAAATTTAAAAAGAGATAGCATTTAAAGTTTGATAATTAAGACATTCATCTCACAAGGGAAGGTACACAAACGTAAACCTTCGATTAATTTTTGGGATGAATCTACAACTATTAATATGCACGGCAATGATGAAAAAATTAGAGGCCAAATTTAAAGCTTACTAGTTCAAACAATGCCGAACATAAAAAATAATCGAAGTTATTGTGTGTATTATGTGTCATTTAAAATGCCCTAAACAAAAGACAAGGAATTCGGATGCGATTTTAATGCTCGTATTTATTAAAACTCAAAAAGTCGTTGTTCAAGGAAACACATTTCATTTCACAAATTACTTGCATAAATGCGAATAAGTTTAAACAAAGCACGGCTTATTTGCTTATTTTTGTGATTTTGTCCGGTTCTCATCATTTTCTTGTATAACATTGGGTTTCAATATTCGTGTATTAATCTACGAACGGATGTGAGGATTTTTTCTTAAATCCATATGCTGTACTTTAAAATTTTAACGTTGGATTTAATTATTGAGTTCGTAGTTACTTTTCAACTCATTCACCTGATCATTTGCATTGACGGTATGTTATCCTTTTTGAGATATACAGGATCTATGGACATCGATATGTTTAAATCGCGAATGCCTAATTTTTGCAAACAGGCTCTGAATTACAGTTGCTAAAAAAATCGGAAAGAAAGTATTCTTTTCTGAAAGATGCAGTAATCTCGAAGATTGAATTTTTCATTAGAATTTTTATTCCGTATTTCTGTTATGAGCACATTACATCCTTGAGACTTTTTACATTTTTTACATCATGTTTTTTTATATACATAATAATATGAAATCCGTAGAATCAAGAATGGAAAAGATCCAATAATGTAATCCCATCAAGAACATTGATTAAAGACTAAAGTAGTAAAGTACCCGGAAACGCTCCATCCAACACACCAATCCAAAAACGTTGTAAAAACAGTTCGGTAAAATCCGCTCCTAATCCAAGAGCAAGGGCTTCTCCCACGATTTAATCAACGAACATTAATAACACTTTTCTTGAGTGTTTTTTCACATTTTTTATGCCTTCGGATCAAAATTTCCTACTCCCCGATTGGAACTAATAACAAGAGTTGAGTTAGTTGTTGTTGTATAGTTTGTTCCGAATTTCAAAATCCGTTATAAAATCTTTCCCCAATTTCCCATATCCTATCTTTTTTAAACGCTTTCGTTACGATCATCTAAAACGATACGAAGAGATTTAATCAAAAGCCTTGTTCGTTACAGGGATAGTCAAATAAAACAATTTTTTAAGGGATTTTTTAAGATTTTCATTTGATTTTCCAATATTTCATATTTTTCATAAAAATTAAAACTAGCTATCCCTGGTTGGCCAAGGAAATTGCTTCTCATAAAAATCCCCGTACTTTTCCACGTATTCTTCTTCCTCTTCGAGGCAACTCGTAAAATCGCGAAATCCTTGAGCTTGCTTTTTGAGATCTTTTGTTGATTAACCGGAGAATTTCTCGGTAATCGGTGATTTGGCGAATATAATTATACATGTAGCTTATTTATGTATATACTTTACAATATATTTTATACTTGTTTGTGGTACAGTTATAATGGATATCGATTCCTCTCTGTATCGTACTTATAATTGTATCAGAGTTTAGAGCAATCAATAGCACCAAAGGTAGGTTGCACCTTCATCTTCTTCTTGGCAGGAGCCGAAATCTAATCAATCTCCTTCACCTTGTAATTGGCATTCTAAATTGTGCTAACAAATCATTCCGAAAGCTCTATTCTACTCGGTAGTAACCAATTATAATTTATACGGGGTAATCCGAATTTATCTCTTCACTTTTGGGGCAAATTACTCCATAATATCTCCGAATCACCCCTTGTAAGTTCTAATGTGAAGTATAATTAGTCTAAGTTGAGACGCTGAGAGTAACAAGATTACAGTTGGCAAACCATGCATAAATTATAGATGGACTTTTTGCAAGAAAACTTTCCATAAGTAAGGACTGATTAAACTTAGGAACAAAATTTCTAGAATTTTTTTCAGAAACTTTGAGCAATTTACAGCAGCGGAAATGTTTCCTGGAAATGGAAAAGTAAATTGTTGATGACACTACTGTCTCGGTAACTTGAGAACAGAAATTGAGACGTAGTTTCTGAGCTAGATCTAATGTCGAAATTTGACAGTCGACCTATTTCCTTGAGTAGTATTTACATGTTCTCTGTTATTTCGGTGTCAAGTAGATCATGTAATAAATTGGATTATCCACAGTTCTACAGTAGAGAGAGTGCTTTCTCTTTTTTTGTGTGTCGAAAAGTACAAAAACTCCGCAGTTTTTGTTCGTAGGACTTGTACAGGGTTCCCTTTGATCGGGGTTAGTAAGTACACAATTGTTTGAATTTTTGTTTCCGGAAATGATAAGACCCTATCTGCCGAACAAGCCATAATTCCGAATCGTTTGAGAGCGATAAGAATATTCCTAAATCAAACTCGTTGAAACATTTTGTAAGTGGCTAGGTTTGACATGACATATGGACCGAGTTTCGAATTTCGAATTTAAGGGGCGTCTTGCGGCTTATCTGCGAGGTGTCCGTGACTAATCTACCAAGATCAACTCTTGTACTTTTTCTTTGTTAAGCTTGATTTAGAGCGGTGTGGGTTTCGGTTTTGTAAGGGGAATCGTTAAACTCGAATTATCGGCAGTGCAAGGTTCGTCCTTCCACAAATTAGTCCCTCTTGGCTTAACTTGACATTGCTTATGTTTAAATTAAATGGAAACGGAAAGAGGGGAACGAGGAACGTGCAAAAAATTTAAATCTACGAAGGTGTTTTTTTAATTTTTAAGACTGGTCCGTCCATTGAACCGAGACCATTTCGCTGAAAAAACTAGTTTCCCAGAATAAGTCCCCAGCTCTCATCCATACCCAGAAATTAGGGTTTAAACCAATTCCCGGGGGACTTATTTCGGTAAATACGTTAACGCAAAGTCAGCGTTAATCAGCGTCGACTCGCTAGTACAGTGTCTCAGCCCAGTGGACGGACGGAATTTTAATTTCGATGATTAAAAATTGAAACTTCGAATTCCCGTTTTTCCCCGAGCTCTATCCTCCTAGGGGGAATATAAATGAGAAAGTAATACTCCATAATAATTTAAGGAGTCCAAAGTCCTCCGACTTCAAGAAAATAATGGGGGAAAGCAATACTGAAATATTAATTCGAGACTTGTTTATGAGGAGTGGTTGGACGTGGATTGTTCTCCGGAGGATGATGATGGAAACTTGCCAATGATTCCTCAGAGCCGCAGGAGCTGAAGCTAAAGTACCCACCGCCGTTCTGGGCTTTCATCTGATTAAACTTGGAGTAGAGGCGGATGAGTTTGATGGGGTCACTTAGGATGCTCGAAGTACTGGATTTGACCCCGTTGACCCCGTTAGCCCCATTGACGATATTGTAGCCATTGAGGTGATGATGATGGGGCTGCTGGTTTGGGGGCGGTGGGGGTAAATCGTCCCCGTACTTGTCCTTCTCCTGAAGATACCGTTCGCAAAGCGTTTGGAGGAACTCGAGGAAGTTTGGGTCCGGTACAACTTCCCGCATTTCGTCACGGTCCATTTTCGCGATAGTTTCCAGCTCCTTCAGTGTCAACCAGGGGAAGAATGAGAGGTCCTGATGGAGGCGCCAGATCAGTTCTTCGACTGGTGACCCCGGCCCGCTGTTTGACCCGTCTGATTCCACTGCCAGTCCGAGACTGTAAGAGATAGAACGAATGTTGTATTAGGAATAGATGTCGATAGGAACCTATGTCGTAGGAAGATTTGTCGCTGAGGAACGGATATCGTAGGAATGAATGTCACTGTATCGAGAATATCGAGATTGAGTATCACAAGAGGTGTTTTTGTAGTGGCAGATGAGGTTTTATTTAGAGGCATTTTGAGAGGTTATAAAATGTAATGTTCCACTGCTAACGATAGCGATTTGAATAGTGATTTCAAGGGGCTTTGTTACTCTCATCAATGAACTGAAGTTGGTATTTCGAAAAGCTTGTTGGAGGTTGAACAGTTGAATAAAGTGAGAACTACCTATAATTAACTCGCTTGACAAGTTAACAAACTGCATTAGTAAAAATATTAGACTTAACGAGGATCACGATCTGGGAAACTTCGCTAAAATAACTATATGTGTTAAATACATACATGGATTTTAAACATTGGGCTCTAGTCCTAGATGAGATTTTGAATGTTTAACGGTTTAATTAAGGTTTAGAAACTTCGTGTTATTGCTGTCAAAACAAGCATTGTGAAAGACGGAGAAAATACGGTAACCGTAAACTACTTACAGAATGTGTAATTTTACTCGAGTTTTGAATTTATAGAGAATATTAGTATGAGGTATTTTTCACAGTTACGAAAACACATTATGGAACACCACCGGACCGGTTCAAGGTACTGACAAGCCCTGACGTATTGAATTTGAAATCAGCCGAACAAAGGCAAAAATGTGGGATCTCAAAAGTACTTCATTTTTAGTATTTTTACTTATCCTTGTTCAGTCTTGCGAATAAATTCGGATCTAAAAATCCATAAACCTGGCTTTGAAAGTCAAAAGTAAGAGGAAGGAGTAGGCACTAACATATAATATTGAGCCGAAATACAAATCCAAACTATAAATTTCCCGAGACACAATCGATTCATACAACTTCCAATCTCGGGAAGAATGCCCTTTCTGTCAGAGAGAAAGCATGCCTTCCGAAAAGAGTAGTTCACAAACTTTGAAACCATTTCCGTTTATCACAGTAACAGTAGTCTTATTCACACTGCTTATTTTGTGTCAATTAACATAAGACTAATGTTAAACCGATTGCCGAAAGCCCTATAATACTCGTGATTGAGTCAAAAGTATTGCTTATGAACAACTCACAAAAGCAAAGTCTATTTATATATAAGCAGAATTTCTTCTTGGAAGTTGCAATCTTATTCATCCAGTTTATTTCTGTAAGTGTAATGTTAATAGACTGATTTTTCGAAGCTCCAGCATAAATTTCGCTAAAACATTGGTTATGTACAGCCCATAAAAGCAAAGTCTGCCTTGAAAGGAGTTCTTCTCAGAAATTGTAATTTTATTCTTACTGTTAACTGCCATATAAGACTAATGCTACCTGGATTCGCTAAGACTCATTAAAACTTATTCCTAGCAAAGCCTACCATGCAAAATGGAAGAAATAGAATTTCCATGCATTTCAAACTTCGAAATGTTCAAAAAACTTCAAACTCGTTGAAAAATAAAAATCAATCCTGTGATAAAATTTAAAAAAAATCATGAAAAATTGTAATTTCCGCAAGTTCTTACATGAAATTGGACTTATAGGGAGTCCATCGTTCCTCCTGCACCAGAATCATGAGGCAAGTATGGGGCTCAAGAGTGGCGAAATAATCGTCATCGTCAATCTCAGTCCCATCCGACTCGAGGACAATCCTGACTCCGAGGTCCATGTCAATGTCCATCTTCCCCCTTGCCCTCTCCTCCAGTTGATCGAGAGAGGAAGCAGTGAGACCCAACCGGATCTCCCGTTTCCCGTCCGTTATCCGAAAGGGCTTGTTACAGCTAATTGAAATCTCATCTCGGTCCATCTTCAACCTTTAAACATCATTTCCAAACATAATAAAAATAAAAACCCAAATAGCCTCCCCGGCTCAAAACAAGTGGAATGGATCAGTTTCCGGTTGAGACAGAACAACATGTTATTGTCGAAGAAATTCATAGAATTCGAGATTTGAGCCCTACAACTTACCTCTGCCTCCAATCTCCAAACGCTTCTAAGGCTTCCTCAATTTAATATCATGCAATATTGTTCCTGGCTCCGTAGGTCTTTGAGATTGAGCACTGACCTATTTTTTGAGCTCCTAACAAACACTCCCTCTTCGTGTCTATGGTTTTTGGCTGATGTTGGAGGACTTGGAGCCCTACCGAGTGGGATATACGGAAGGCGAAGGGGGTAATATAGAATGACCTACTTTGAGACACTTGTTCCTAGTGGGAATGGACAGAATATTTCGGGAGATGAAGTCGGTGGTGGTCTGAGTTCTGGTTCGAGTTGGGACCAACTGATTCCAAGAGTGAAAGTGGAGAAAGCTCAACCGCCCAACCCAGTCCAAAAACCCAACCTGCCGAGAGTGAAAGAGGAGCAGTTCCTGGGCATGTCGACTACAACTTGTTTCTTGTCCAAGTTCACAGGCTCTCGACCATAAGCCGCACTGTTCTTCGTGTTTTAAGTTTACATAGCTATTCGCTTTCATAGGAAATTAAAATTTGAGAGAGTAAATTGCAGGATTCTTTCAAATTTTCCAATTTAAAGTACAAAAGTTCACAAGATTTCATGCTGTATTTTTTAAATCCGTCCAGCATTACATATACTCTCGAATATAAGCCGCGATACTACCTTAAAAACACCTTTACAAAGGGTATTTCACAGGCTTTCGACCATAAGCCGCATCACTTGTACGTGTGGATTTCCCAATGTTCTAGTTTACATAGCCATTCGCTTTTCATCGGAAATTAAAACATAAAAGAGTAAATCGGGGGATTCTTTTTGAATTTCCAATTTAAAGCACAAAAGCTCATAAGATTTCGTATTTTATTTTTCAAATCCGTCCAGCAATCGCAATCAATTCGCGACTATAAGCCGCGGCTGTAACTAACTACTAAGCAAAGGCACACCTTATAGCTTTCTCTTTTAAGAGGCTTTACGACTTACCTGTCCTCCGCTCCTAAGAGTATTAAAAGGCTTGGTTACGATCCAGCATCTATCCTAATCCCGGTACAAATTGCTAAATATAATGCCATTTCCTTCGCCCTAGATACCCCATACTAAGGAGCTACTTTTATAACATTAATATCAAAGCAGTTCTATCCAGAGCATTTCCCTGTCTTCTGTAATTGCAGTTTCGGAGGGTCCTTCCAGCTCTACTGGTTCGTTGCCCTGATTCCATATAATCATGTGAGCCTAACCAACCTACAATATAAGAAGCTTATACCTAAACGCCTACAACTTAAATCCAACATTACGAACCGAAATAAACCCTAATTATATTATACCGGGAAAGACATTAGAGGTAAATTAAATCAGAGGATCCCATGCTTGAGATCGTGGCTTCAATAGAAGTATGAGTATATAAACTGACTGGATGCGGCTTCTACGCAGATTCTAAAATTTCTAAGGATTTCCATAAAATGCGGCTTATATCCCGGGATTTAAGCAACTTCCTCAGTTTCTGAGAGGAAGCCAAAAGCTCCCTCCTGGCCTGACCTAGCTTTCTCCTATACATCTAGCCTAAATAAGCATACTTGTATCCGAATTTGGAGAAAGCAGTCCATTATAAAATATAGCTCCCCATCCCAAACCCTAAATAGTGGATGAACATGAACTCGGAGATGAACTGAAAATCTGCTGCTTTGGCAGTAAGTAGAGCAGATACAACATATTCAATGCTTCCATTCTGCCGAACCTCGGGCATGAAATAGTTATGAAGTTGGTGTGTAGAATAGTAGCCTTGACATCGTCTCTCTTGGCTGCCTCTGTTACAAGACCATTATATTTATCCCCAGAAGCGGAGAGGATTTAAAGGGCAACGGAAGTTGTTTTTAGAGCTCCGTTTGAATTACGTAAGAAGGTGGGCCCATATGTTATATTCAGGATCCCGGAGGCACATCAAAGCCTATCATAAACACACTTAAAACGTACTTTACTTTCATCGACAACTTATTTTTCCTCATCTAATTACTTACTCCGTTCTCGGGCCTATCGTTAAAACCAGGAGGATCTTCGTCGTGGGGCCTGGCTGCTGACAATTCCAGTCCCAGAGGCACGACAGGCGGGTTTAGAATGCAAAGGACGGGTGGGGATATGTGAAGTTCGGAAATGCATCTGCTTTGAAGAAAGTGAAAGTCTGACAAAGAGAAGTGCTGGAAATGAAGCTTCGTTTTCAAAGGATGTAACATGAGAGGATTTTGTAAAAGAATCCTGTTGGATGTAGGATCATGTTGTTTCCATTTTGGAGTTGAAGTGGAGCTGGAATCAGCATCAGTTGTAATTATTTTTGGGAAGATAAGGAGAAGAAATGCGATGGAGTAGTTGAGGGCTGTTCTTAAAGGGCTGGATAAGTCGATGCTGTAAAGATTTAAAAAATTTACCTCCCGAAATAACTCCCTATCCAGAGGTTTTCTAAATAGATCAATTTGGAACAGACTTGAAAATTCAAAAAATATTTAAAAAACAGCAGAAACTAATCAAAATTTCCAACTTTTCCGTCCGAATCCCATAGAAGAGCAAAAATCCCCCGGATTTGAGCCCCGCCCATTTGCAGAATTTTACAAATACAAACCCACTGCTTCTATTAAAGGAAATACAGAGCAGTAGCAAAATTAATTATTATTCTAACCCCAGTTGCTTACGAACAACCCGATATGAAGCCCCATAACTGGACCAGTAAGTGCGAAATAAGCGACCCGAAAACTAAATTTTAAATTCTGATTCGACTTTCTCCTCTGATACTTCTGCCCTACTTTTTGATGAGACCCAAACCACATATGAAGTGATAACAGGCTTTGGCAGCTGCGGAGTCAACAACAGAGTCAACTTTCCTTCAGATATCGGATGCATTTTGTTAGGACCACATGATATCATGATATGAAGGCCTAGAAACAGAACAGGGGAGAGGCTACCCGCAATGCCAGTTATATAAGGTCATATCTATAAAACTTGAGGGCATATTCATACATATATATTTGTATAGGCCCAGGCATTGTGTCCACACGCATCCTATCCCCCCTGATATTGAAGGCCCTTTACACACCCTATTTAGTGAGGAAGATCCCGAATTCGGGTAAATGCTCCCAAAATACCCGGAACTTTCTCCAGGAATTCGGAGGAGTCCAAAAATAGAAGGAGAGTTTGGTTGCAAGAGTGAAAGCACGAGCGGGTTTTTACGCGAGGAAGTAGAGGCTCCTTCCCATCCAGCAATCTACATGTAAATCCATGAGATTACATGAGAGAGGATGGAACAATGGAGAGAGACTAATTTAAGGGAAATTAAATCGTCTAACCAGCTAGGAGAGATCGTTATCTAAATTTCGTTTAAGTACCGTTAGTTTGGGAATAAACCCCGGGGGAAATTAATTTCAAAGTTTTTCTTGGGGGAATAAATGGGAGGAAGGGTTGGGGAATTATTCCGGGAGGGTTTTGGTACATATTGTTTTGAACATTTTGTAGTCGAAGAGACCTTTTTTCCAAAATATTTTTTTGGGTAAGAAGATCCTAGGTATATTGGGGTCTTTGTGAGTGTTCGGATTTGATTATTGATGGGGTGGGGAACTTATTCCGGAGGAATTTTATAACTTTTAAAAAATAATGGTAAAAAGTACGTAGGGAAACGGTTTCCTTATGTTTTGCTTTTTCAATTTGTTAATCCTATAGGTACATTATACAGTATTGTGAATTTACAATGGCTAGGCTGCTGATTTCACCAAACATGATGTCAACGTTTTTTCATTGGTTCGCTGTAAATTATGCCAAATAATTTCCAAACCCAATTGGTTCTGAAATACCTGATCAAATCTTACGATCACATCTTTAGCACTAAAGTAGCTAATGTAATATGTAAAGTCCTTGTACTAGTTGACTCACCGGGTAAAACTCATATTATTATGATTTATGATGTACGTATGATGGGCAATAAACATAATCCATTGCTTTAAACATGGGACTGATAGGATAGAGACTTGATTGATTTTTAAACATAAGATAAAATCTCAAAATTTTAACAAAAATGTACGTCGATACCGAAGATGGGGACTTATTCCGGGTAGCCGTTTCCCTCCGTCAAGTACGTTAAAGATAGTTTCCTCCGTTTCAGCATTTTTAGAATGATCCAGGTCATAAAAGAATTAATTGCGGAGTGGTTTGAGGAGAAAGCGTATTTTTACAAGCGGTACAAGGTTACGCTAACATCATTTCAGTGTTTTACGTTGCAAGAAGGAAGGGAAACTGGGATGAGGCTGTTCTGATTAAAATTTGATTAATTCATGGAAATTTGGAAATGCATACATTATTGCATCCCATCCAATTTGAATCATGGATGATGTCGAGTCCTATTTGAACTGTGACAATAATCTTCTGGCACCCGTCATCCTTGGCCTGGATCTTTGCCCAACTTTCATCATAAGTTTTAGAGTCTGTATTTTGCGAGAGTGAAAGCGTCTAGGAAAAGTACTTCTACTGCCGGGGATATTGAGAACTGAGAACTGTCAGAAGGATTTTGGACATTTTGATGAGATGTCGGAACTCTAACTCCGGAGCTATAAATTGGGGTTAGTAGAAAGATGATATAAAACAGGGCAAAGTAAAGGAGGTCAAGACGGAATTATTAAGAGGTGAAACCTCTTATTCAAAAGATCTTGTCCGTCCGTCCGTCTGTCGTCGTCGACGATAACTCGCGAACGGTTGAAGTTTTTCAAATTTTTTTTTCGAATACATGTTCTATGGGTCCATACGCAGAGGGAGTTCGAAGTTGGGCGAAAACGACCACACCCCCTGGGGTTTGCCCATCTACCCCAATGTTGAAAAACCACCACCATCACACACTACAATAGTATTACATATTACATGCCTCTATACACAATACCTTCATGCCACATGTAAATATTTATACACATGAATCGTGTAACCGTGCACACACATACGGGACCACCCCCACTCGCCCCGGGGCGCGCCCCACGGGGCATTTTGGGGCAAAATAAGATTTCAATGCTACATTGTAGCCACATACAGTGCAATGTTGTACACACATACGGGACCACCCCCACTCGCCCCGGGGCGCGCCCCACGGGGCATTTACGGGCAAAATGAGATTTCAATGCTATATTGTAGCCACATACAGTGCAATGTTGTACACACATACGGGACCACCCCCACTCGCCCCGGGGCGCGCCCCACGAGGCATTTAGGGGCAAAATGAGATTTCAATGCTATATTGTAGCCACATACAGTGCAATGTTGTACACACATACGGGACCACCCCCACTCGCCCCGGGGCGCGCCCCACGAGGCATTTAGGGGCAAAATGAGATTTCAATGCTATATTGTAGCCACATACAGTGCAATGTTGTACACACATACGGGACCACCCCCACTCGCCCCGGGGCGCGCCCCACGAGGCATTTAGGGGCAAAATGAGATTTCAATGCTATATTGTAGCCACATACAGTGCAATGTTGTACACACATACGGGACCACCCCCACTCGCCCCGGGGCGCGCCCCACGAGGCATTTAGGGGCAAAATGAGATTTCAATGCTATATTGTAGCCACATACAGTGCAATGTTGTACACACATACGGGACCACCCCCACTCGCCCCGGGGCGCGCCCCACGAGGCATTTAGGGGCAAAATGAGATTTCAATGCTATATTGTAGCCACATACAGTGCAATGTTGTACACACATACGGGACCACCCCCACTCGCCCCGGGGCGCTTCCCAACGGGGCTTTTTATTTCAAAATGGGATTTCAACGCAATATTGTAGCCACATGCCGTGCAATGTATACATATAGGGAATTAATAAGGAGTGGGCTATTAATAACGCAATTACGGTAGGGCTGAGGGACTCAAAGGCCGAAAACCGTAAAAATGGAAATAAATCCCTACGTAATTTAGTTTTAAAGGCCTACCCCTTAGACTCCTAAATCCCTTAATTATTAGCTCCTATTACCCGGTTGAAGCTACCAAACCGTTTCGGGTCAAGGGCCGAGTCCTTTAATAATTATGGAATAATTATGCATGAAATAATTATGAAATAACTATTAGTGAGAAATTATGGACGAATTGGAATTAATTAATCTTTCTCAAGACTATACCCTGGAGGGCTTTATTTAAGTTAAAGACGAAATGTAATTAAATTATCGTAGTTAATTCACCGTAAATCCCAATTATCTTAATTATAGAAGATATCGACTTTAATTAAAGTGAAAACCAAAAAACCGATAAACCAACTCAATTAAACCGTTAGAGTTAATTATAATGACTTAAATTGCCAAACCTTAACTTAATTAAACATTTAACTGATCCCAGTTAATTAATTAAACCACGCAGTAAACCTGAGCCAACTTAACGCAATTAGCTAATTTATGCCCAATCGGAGAGTTTAACCATGAGAAGTACAATTAAGCTAAATCCTAACCGGAATATAAAATCCCCCCTTGGAATCCCCAAAAAGGCTAGGGCGACCCTCCAATTACCAAAACGGTAGGCTGCGTCTCCGACTCGGAGAAAGCACAGCTTCCCGAAGGTACTCTTAAGGGTCCCCCTCTACTGAGATAAGAAATATTACACACCTTTTAAAC
This sequence comes from Desoria tigrina, assembly GCA_906901685.1. NCBI lineage: Eukaryota > Metazoa > Arthropoda > Collembola > Entomobryomorpha > Isotomidae > Desoria > Desoria tigrina. The sequence continues at coordinate 7,345,566 of CAJQTU010000023.1, read as the reverse complement.
CAGAAGCTGACGAAGAAGACCAAGGACTTGAGACGGACTTGGATGGACTTGGATGGACTTGGATGGACTTGAGATGATGGCGAGATGACGGAGGATGACCCTTCAGGACTGGAACGGACGATAGGACCAGAACGCAAAGGATAAACCACTAATGCTCGCTTTCAGACCCTTGGCAGGAACAAATATGGAATGGGGGACCCTTACAGGCAAACGCTCGAACGTTAAGACTAAGCGTAAACTTAGTCTATCCAAATCAGCTATAAATTATAATAGGAAATAGGGAATTAAATCGGGGATTTATATTCCCTGAAAATATATAATTTTGAACCAATTAAACCGAATAAAATAGGGAAAACATGGATCTAATTCTTACCCGTATCAACGGCTGAAGTTTTGGATGGATTTTGAGAATTTAAGTGAAATTCTCACTTTAAATAAATCTCAAAATAAATTAAGAGAAAGAGGAAATCGGTGGAGAATCGGACAGCGTAACGACTTAAACAACAAATGAAATGAATGGGAAAAATCAGGTTTATATAGGGCGAGCCTTCCTTTAAAATATATTGGAAGGTTCTGGAGACGGATTAGGATAAGTGATTTGCTTCTAATTTCCCTTTAAAGAAGTTCGGAGATTTTTTCCTATAGGAGCTCATGTTACCGGCTCCACTATCAATTAGTCTAATCTATCTCATTAAAATACCGATATCCCTTAACTTGTTCATAAGTGAGAGATTCTGTCCCTATAATGCCCCTATGGTCAACCCTTAGGGGTTTTATATGTATTTCAGGTTGCCTTTGTTAATTATTAGGAATGATAGGAAGTTTATGCCTGGTCCGTCCATATCCAAGGGTCTTTGTCCTCCATACCACTCCATACCTTCCCATATCACATCCTGGGCTGGAGATCAATTCTCCAGATCCCACATTTAACTAATAATAACCTCTTCTAGTCCTTTGTCTCCTTCCTCCCTATGAGAGTATGCTTGATGGCATATATCATAAGGAACTGTTATGAGTACTTTAAGTACTCATAATAATTCCTTATATACAGAGCATGTATTTGTACAACATGTACAGCGTGTACTTGTACAACATGAACAGCGTGTACTTGTACAACATGAACAGCGTGTACTTGTACAACATGTACAACGGGTACTTGTACAACATGAACAGCGTGTACTTGTACAACATGTACAACGGGTACTTGTACAACATGTACAACGGGTACTTGTACAACATGTACAACGGGTACTTGTACAACATGTACAACGGGTACTTGTACAACATGTACAACGGGTACTTGTACAACATGTACAACGGGTACTTGTACAACATTTATCACGTGAAATTAACCTCTGTTTAAATCGTTCGTGTATCGGAGAGGTTTCACCTCTTTCGTATGTGCGTTTGCAACGGTTTATTCCTTTTGATTTCCTCGACAGAGCTCAATTTTTGATTCTATTCTGAGTCAACAATTCTTGTTAGAGATTTGAATAACATTGGTGCGAGGGCAAATGTCCCTACGAGAAATGGGGGACGAATGTGTCTACAAATTTTACTATTGTAAAATGGTTGTCAGGACTTTTTTAAATCTTTTCCGGCTCCCAATGCTGTTCAAATGGAGAAAGCGAAAAACCGCGAAAAATCCTGAGACCCACAGGAATGAAGTTTACAATAGAGGAACTGATCGGTGCATCTTTTTTGTTTAACGATTTTAGTCAGAGCATTTTAACGGTAGGCATTTCAAATTACAACAGCCATTGCATGTTTTTATTTAAAGTTTCCTGTCATAAAAAGCAGAGTTATTTGTCCAGGATGATCTGGGCAACATAATTTGAACGAATTTAATAGGACGAGTAGTCACGGATGAGTAGATCGGACCTTCAAGCTATATGTTGACCTATTGTTCCACGATTTTAAATTACAGTTCCAAGAATTTTAACGGTAGGCTAAGATACTTATCGCATTTTTAAGTTTTGTGTCGTAAAATCCAGGCTTATTTGTTCCAGAATATTTGTCAGAGAAATCTTCGTAAATTTGATAAGGGGCTAAGGGGAATTTTTACAACCCGTTTAAAACTACCGATCATAGTTTGTATTATTAAAGGTCATGCAAATTAGTAATTTTGGAGATCAACGGCTCCGCATTCATGAGTCATTGCAAATTGGAAGGATCGCAATTAAGGAGCTATTGTGCTCATGCTATCATTCTCATTTTATAATCAGAGTTCAATGAGTTGGATTACGGAATTTCCTGAGCAGACCTTCGGCTTTCTGCCTCTTTGCAATCAAAATGAATCATTGACATGAAATAAACAACAAGGAGAATAATTACGAGAAAGAGAAGTAAACATGTAAACAGACGTTAATTGGACTGCGATAACTCGAAACTCAAAGGTATTAATTACATCAAAATAAAATCGTTTACGAGTCCTTTAATTAAAATCATTCACTGTACATTTCCTTCGAATCCCTCAAACTTATCGCCTCTGATTTCTGATTTCTCTACCCTTCGTAATTAATTAGTAATTACTAAATTGACTTTGCCTACGTCAGATTTTGTCAAAGGAGACAGACGATTTGATAAATATTGAACGATTGCATTCCTTACAGTCACTTGATTATAAATATTGTTTTGATCGGATGGAAAAAATTATAATCTCGAGACAAGACAACCTAACAGGGTGTTCCTGAAACTATACGAAATATTAACATGTACAACTGAACAGTTCTTACATTTTGTAAAAATGAAAATCTTTAACATTGTTAAAGAGACCTGGTGAGTATATAGAAGTATTATTTGCATGGGGACTTATTCCGGTGTAATAAGGTCCAAGATTAATTTAAAATTCGTTTTAAATGATTGTTTGCCTCCAAATAGATCTAGCGAGTAATTTAAATTGAAAGATTTTCCGTTAATAGGGTGGGGATTAATTCCGGAGTAATTGCCGGCTTAGTTCTTCTTTTGAGATTCATATAGAATTCCAATAACTACTGGAACCCTCAAGATAGCTTGCACCTAAAATTAAAACGAAATTGAAACACGTGGATAAGTGAAGTAATGCAGGCTTAGTACTTGCAACTTGTGACCTTAACAAGGTCGAAGGTGTCAAATAGAAAGGTTGAAATTGAGGAATAGATAGGGTGGGGACTTATTCTGGAGTATTTTCAGTCCTGGTTTCTGGGTAATTAAAAAAAATTGTTGTAAAAAACAGGCAAACCTCCGCGATAACTTGAGAAACGGTCACCAATAATAAATTCCCTAATTAGATGAAGATAGACTATCCATGCACGCAGTTCTAACATTAGATTCAGTTATTGAGACACCCTGTAAATGAAAGTACCTAACTCTAGATCGGAAACTGCTTTCTTCTATTTAATTATCCAAAGTATAGAGATGCATCTGCTATGAACTGCCGTCTTTTTTCCCGAGATCCCCTCTGACTCGAGATGGATGGATGGATGTGAACCACTCTGGTTTTTATGCCAGGAAAAATGAAAGATCGCATGCAAGAAAATGCCAAGCCCCGTCGTGGTTTCAAAAACTCAAAAACTATCATCTACTCGAGCCTGAAAGGCCAACAAAGAAGCTGCAATAATACATAGTAAATTAGAGGGCCTGTTCTATCGTTGTTGCAGACACTAAACACTTATAAAAAAAGCGACGGCATATGGCATGGCATGGGCAAAGAATACGAGAGACTCGAAGAAATCTCGAATCACAATTAACTAAACTACTAAACCTGCGAGGGTTTTTTATGGAGGAATAGAAAACCGGTTATTCGGGTCAAAAAGCAACCTTGCCATTCTACATTCTAAAATATTATATCCAACAGAAAATAACAGAAACCACTTTCATCCTTACGTTAGAACCTACAATATCTATACTAACTCTTCTCATTTATAAGTCCCAAAAATCTGTTAAAGTCTTCTTGATACGATGATTTTTTTTGTTTTTTAAAGAAGTCCACATATCTCTTCTCACCTTAAACTATAATTCGTACAGAAGATGAAGCTTATTAAGGATCTGTTGAAGGAGACTATTAAGTAAAGATGCGTTTTCAAACCACCTTTGAAATTAAGAGGCTTGGACTGCCAGACATAGCCCTTAGATTTATCGGCTTGATCGTTGGAAAGCAAACCTCTTCTGGTTTTGATATTTTTCCTCTCGATCGGAGATCAGGATTTTAATGCAACTCCTCCCGGTCTATGACAGGGAAATGTCAATGTGTTTTTGGGTTGGACTTGGATTTTATATTCAGAGTTTAGGATTTACCCACTGGAAATGAGGGTAATACCCACTACAACTGGACCTATCTATAGGTATGGTGGGTCAAAAGCGTCCTTTTCTCTGGTGGGATAAATGTTCGAAAACGGGTGGATAGTTTCAATAAGTTTCATAAATTCGACCGAATCCAATTACTGAAATCCCACTGTCTTTTACCAGTAACTTCCTCCTTAATGTTTGTTGAGACACTTATTTCCAGCACTCTTGCATCGTTTTTTAAGAGGTCGAATTTTATATAAGCTATACAGCTTCCCATGTTTCAGTCAAAGTACCCTTGGACCAATCAGATTCCGCAACCCGGAATCCGATACATCCAGGTAGTAAAAAGATACGAATGCCCTTAAGGGAGCATCGAACCAGAAGGTATGTACTTATAGAAGATGTTTTTTAACAAGTCCCCTTCCATGCCCTTAAGTGATATTTTTAACTCTATCTCTATTTCTATCAACTCATCTTTGCTTTTGCTTTGAGCTCTGTAAAAGCCTTTAAGATTTTGGAATATTTACAGGGTGTGTCGGGTTTAAACAGTGCAGAGCAAGCTGTTTTTATTGATTATTTGATCATTTTACATCATTACATAGCTGTCAAATATGGGATTTTGGTTCTATCAGTTGGTGTCACAACCACCGGAAATAAGGCTGTCGCAACCGGAAACGCTTTCTGAACATAGATTTACAATGCCTCATTGTGCATAAAACCAGACAGTTGGTTTATTTCCCGGACACCCTGGATTTGGAGATTGATATTCCATACGATCTCTTAGGAAAAGAACCACGAATAGAAATATGATAGGTATTAACCTATCATTTGTTACGTGATGTTTTAGCCAGTTCCCCGCTCTAATGTGTAGTAATAATATAATATAATATATAATGATATTAGATTTTAATGGTATACACCTGTTGTTGTTACCAAAAGTTGGCTTGGTTTGCTTGGCCGATGGGACTATTGGACTGTTCAGCTTCATTGCATGCATCAGGCTCTCAAACTTCAAACAACCTCTCTCGTATAAAATACATGATCCTATAAATTCTTGTTATATAAGAGAGAGAGGCTCAAAAGGTCTTCTAGATCAAGAACTAGTTTTTTAACAATGAGAACTTAGAGAGGACCAGAGATATTGGATGTGTGAATCTTGTTCCTTCCTTGTTACCTTTTGTCCATGGGATATACAAACATACCTATATAGCTACTACTACTACTAACAATGGACACTATTTAAGTGACAAACGAGTTAAGGGTTGTAATATATGCAAATAGACTAATTCGACTATGCTGATTACGAAAATCATAATTTTAGCTCTGCGAATTTACTCATTGGGGGTCAAAAGTAGGCGGGAAGGTCAAAAAACGGGCGTGAGTTCTGACTTTCCTATAGTATTCTCCCGTTCTCTTTTCCTGAAAATGCTAATACCAGCGCAATGTTAATTTCCTGGTACCTCCAATGTTAGCGCCCTATCTTCTGATCGGTTTCGCGAGAAAAAGGGAGGAAAAGTGGAAAACTCGACTTTCTCCTCCTTCCCCCCTTCTCGCCACTGCTAACTTTTAGCTGAAACTGCGCGGTCTCTGACCTTCTCACCTACTTTTGACCCCCAAGGAGTAAATTCGCAGAGCTAAAATTATGATTTTCGTAATCAGCATGGTCGAATTAGTCTATTTGCATATATTACAACCCTTAACTCGTTTGTCACTTAAATAGTGTCCATTGTAAGCTCTTAACTAACTACGATTATATTATTAAGTGGTGGGAGCATTTTATGTTGGTGCTCTTGCTGTCCGTCCGTCTGTATGTAAGTGATTATAGAAGATGCGGTTTTAAACTTCAATAATATGACATTATAGGGTCATAAGATTGCATTCATCGGCTTAGGGGGATGATATGTTTGAGGATCGGGTAAATTGACCACACCCTTTGACCTCTAGATAGTCCTGAACTTAAAATCAATCGTTAAAGAGCTTATAAAAGGCCATAACCACTATATACAAGTTAATACGCTTTACCCCAAACATCATGATCTCTATGCTTAGGGTGAAATAAGATCTCTTCTAAATAATTGGGGCACGAATATTTCTTTGTAATAATTGCCCTATCGGTTACTGAGCGATAGCTAGATCGAAGCTAACCAGGAATGTCACCAAGTCGCCTATTTTTCAACAATTTTAACAGTTCTGAGAATTTGAATGATAAGTACTTCCTGTTTTTGGATTTTGCTTGCCAAGCTAACCATGCGTATATTTCACGAAATACTCCACTTACACCCCTTTGGTAAGCCCGTTTCCAATAGTTTATTGCAATGATCCCCATCACCGACCAACAGACATTTAGTACAAGTTCCGAGACGTTCCTTCTCAAGAGATATAGAAAGTAGGAAAGGGACAGGTGGACGATAGCAGGTAGACTCTCTCAGAATTAAGGAACACGGATGGCATTTCCATTCCTATTCAATGCTTCTACCACTCCACACTGTCCCTAAGTCCGTAGGGATATATAATTTTCCCTGTCTCAAGTGGACGAAGCTAAAGAAGCTGAAGCTGAAGAAGAAGCTATGATTATTAAACAGAGCTAACCTGTCCAACAACTACAAACTACCTCAGATTCCATTTACTGACTCACTCAAAGAGTCCAGTCCATTTGGACGAGTCACAGGCTCTTAAACTCATCTTGGACCTCTGGAATCAATAGCAAATATCCGGAAAATAGTACCTTGTTCAGTCTTCCGCGAAATTGACCTGGCAGAAGTGACCCTTCTCGTGTTTCTAGTGGTTATCGTTAAACATTGATCATGCAGTGATTGATTGGCCCAGAGTTGAAGGCTGTGTCGAAAAATATGTGGTCTAGGACTGTAACTTTGGGTTTTGAAGTGTATTTCTGGAAAATATCCAGGATTCGTGTTCCAAGAACCTTGGAAATAAACTCCTTGTCAATGAATTATTGAGCAATCAGATCCGTACCGGATGACGTCCGAAATCTCTGGGGGACCTGACCTTTGGTTACTCGGCTCTCGTGGGATTCGGAGCCTAGGGATGCAGTATCATGTAAAGTTGGGATTCTGGTAAACAGGGCTTGTTTGTGTTTGTGGTGGATTTTTTAAAGAATTTTAATAGGCTGGATAGAAGGGTTTTGGGGAAAGTGAAGCGAATAAGTCGTAATTTATGGTAAAACAAGTCCAAAACATACTATTTTAAAATTCAAAGGTTTAGGTCCCAACCTACCGGAAGTTTCGTAGCTAAAAGTATCTATGGACCTTGACTCTAAACTATATTATATATTAGCATTTTCCGTTGCATTTATATGGGACTTAAGGCCGGAAATTTTCCGCCAATGTCAATCATCCCCCCGGGGGGTGTTATACAGGGGCATTGCCACAAAACTCTGAAAAATAGTTGTTAGTCAACTCAGCTCCCATTCTTCTTCCCGTGTATTTCAATCCGGTGTCTGGTAATAAAAATAATAACATAATGATATAAGGAAAACACGCTCTTCTCAGAAAGCGAGTCTGAAAGTCTCATCTTTTGACTCTGATGATGAGATGCTGCTGATGATGATGATTATCATCCTGATCATGAAATGGAAATGAAGATCCCCAGTTTTTTTCCCTCTCCAAATATTATTATGTATTTAGTACCTGTTCCCTATCCATCCTCCGATTCTATTAGTTATTCCTCTGACGGACTGGATTTACATATTATGGACTAGTAGTAGAAGCTATAGGTATAATAATAATAATAGTAATGGGGATGGAAAAAAATAGGGATATATTTTATATATTATTATTCTGAATTTAGTTGATGGTGGCAACTGACTGACCTGACTGGTCTGGCCACTCTTTTTATTCACAAGTCAGAAGAAGAAGAAGAATCTCACATTCTGCTCAGAGATGAAATGACCCTTTGATTTCATCAGATCTTAGGACCCAACCTGCTACTATGTAATAATTTAATGCATCCCATGTAAATTCTTATGTTATATTCAAGTCCCTGGACTGGACTTTCGGTCAGAGTTAGCATAGTTATAGGTTGAAGTTATCAGCTTTTTTTGTCTCTCTTCCGAATCGTTGAATTCTTCCTCGGTCCTGAACTGCATCTCTTTGAAATGCTCAAAGTTGGTTGATAGAATGGGATATGCAAAGACGGGTTGGAGTTTGGATTGTGACTTGGATTACAAGCTGGACAGGTTACAAGTTACAGGTTTCAATAACCGGCTTTTCCTTATCTCTTTTAATTTAATACGAGAACAAGTCCGAGGAGAGGGAGACAGAGTACGAATATTTATGTAGATTTTTTGGTCCCAGCGTTTTTTTTGGCCAGTTTTAGTGAGAGGATTTTTTGAGATTTTAATAGCCGAAATTAACTGGTTGGGCAGTTCAGGTTTTGACCCAGGGGATTTTGAGACTCTTTGTTTGGGGTTGGGATATTTAGGAATTTTTGGACGTAGGAATGGATCATGGGAAAAGGGTTATGAATTCTAGAGGTTTTGGAAAATCCGAATTTTGGGAATATTTCGGTGGAAATCGGCTAAGGGTCTGGGATTTCTGGAATTTTATTGGTTTACGAGATATTTAGAGATTTAGACAAAAGATATTTTTTGATAGAAATAAATTAAAATTGTAACGCTAGTCAAAATAATTATATGAGAAATTATTTTCTGGTAAATTACAGATGAGTAGGTCAGGTCTTAGAAGATGATATTCCCAGAAGTGAGATTCTATTCTAGGGCATTTACGAACGATTTGTGAAGAACAAAATTAACAAATTGGTCAAAAAAGTTAAGAAAATTCAGATTCCGGGGCAAATTGGGACAACCTCTACCAAAGAGATGCTTTCTCATCCAACAACGGTTGTATTTGGACTATCGGAAATGGAAACGATCTCTAGAGCAATTCTGGGACAAGGCAACTCTGACCAACCTGTCAGGCTAGGAAATGTCAACTGTCAACCGGTGAAAGTCAGTGGAGCTTGGTATGTTGAGACATGGTAACTCCACCACCGTTGGCACACGGAATTAATTGTGGCCAACAGTGATTGAGTTCCTATTAGTCGACATGCAAATTTCATCGATTACTTTCCCCCAATCACCACAACATCGGCCAGATCCCATTTCCACTTCGACAGAGTCGAAACAGAGCCTGCCGAACATCAAGGACACGGGTAATTAATGAGTTACACAAGAAGGGTAAGTAGTAAGTACAAAATTAATCAAAGGAACAAGGTCATCGTTAGTAATGCAGAAAGAGACCTACGAAAGACCCCAACGGTAATAACTTTATTTAGTAATAAAACTTGAGACATTGCAAATTTTTTTCTACATTTTTCTGACAAGTTTTTAATTTTTTTTCAAAATTTTGAAAAAACAGGGGATCTACCAAAGTTGTGGTGCCAACTGGTCAAGGAGGGACAAGGGTCCCAGGAATTCTTCGTTCCTCGACTTCTCCAATTCCGGACTAAAAGCCGGGAATCTTGGGATGACGAAGGCTTCTTTCGGTTCTGTTTCTGTGGATTCGAGACCACCGACTCTTGGGTATTGAAGTGGTTGTCTATAAGAATTCTGTCGATAAGATTCCTCTTGATAGTCCCGATAAGACGGAGACTCGTCGATTTCTCCAGAGAAAGTTGGCACTTTCTCCGACGATTTTTGAAGATGGAAGGGTTTTCGGGAGTCGGAGGGGAGGGCTGAATAGACAGAATTCAAGCGGTTATCCGGATACTTTAGGGTTATCGTCTCGTCCTTTGTTGGTGTGGATGAGAGGGAGAGACCCGTCAGCCTTGGTGGAGCTGCTGTTACCATCAGACACTAACATGCAGAGAGGATTATTGGACAAGTTTCAAAGGTCTCAATCGGTTAAGATATGAATTGGGGCTATGATTTTGAGGTTGAATAAAATCATCCTCCAAAAAGGGATACTTCTAATTTTTTGACTAAGGGTCAAGCATGTAATAATCTTTTAAAATATAAAAAAATTAGCGGTATGCCTTTTTGGAGGTTGATTTTATACCCAATACCCCATGGGGGTTTTTTGTAAGAAATATTGTCCAAAGGGCATAAAAAATGCCATTAAAAAAATTCGTAACTAAGGTGATGTTGGTAAAAAAGTGACTTCTTGATCCCTGTTCATTTTTAAGGCTCCAGACTAGTTAATCACAAAGGAAAAATGAGTATTATAAGGGGTACTTTGGACCCCTCAATCTTTTTAACCTTATCAGATAACATTTTAAAATAAAATGTGGTATCCACATCATTTAATTTCAAAAATTATGAAACTATTTTATAGACCAGGAAGGCATTGAATCAATGGGAATTAATATTTATTGGAATCCTATTTTTGGAACCTCGGTCAACTTCGGGGCCAATAAGGTCATTGTATCGACTTGATTTTTTTTGCATCGTATCGCTGATATAATTGTCGAGGTGCATTTAGAAATGAGATAATCTTTGTATTTCTTCATCATTAAAAGTAGTATCAGAGTTAAGTTGAGTGATAAGAGAGGTGCATTTATAGTTCTGAGAGGGCTACATCTTGGAAAACGATCTCGCTGACTTCGTTTTGGTTAGAACTGATGAAAAGTGTTATTGTTATTTAAAGTTTCCAGATTTAGTTACAATTCTCTGGATTCCAGTCTAGTTTATTTCACGCACCTTCAAACTTTGACCTCGGCAGTGCATCCACACTTTTGATCTGAGAAATCGTATCGTGACGGGTAGTCATTACGCCCTTTCTCAACAGGACCCTACATCTTTTAACCCATTCCCATTGATCCAATGCTTTCCGGGTCTATGCAGTAGTTTCATAATTTCGGGAATAAAATGATGTGCACACCACATTTTATTTTATCTGATTTGGTTAAAAAGATGTAGGGTCCAAAGTAGGCACTCATACTAGTCTGGAGCCTTAACTAGAACTAAAACGAGGTTTTCACCACAAGAGGACTGTTCGCAACGTATACCAGAAGATCATTGGAATTTGCATTATCCCTTAGTTACAGAACATTTAAAAGCTGAACTTCAATGAGCCCAAAAATTCCTATTTGCTCAAACTGGGGTTCACATGAATTTAGCCCATTTCCGGTTGCTAACCGATCAACACCTTTGGCATTTTCATACGTAATTTTCAATGTAACGGTTGTGTATGAAACTTGGGAATTTAAAGATTAAATTCGAAGAGAAAGTTATTTTTGTGTATGTGTGTGCTTTTAGAATGAATCGGTTGTGTATGAAACAGTATTTTAGAAGGATCTCAGTTTTTGAATTTACTTTTTGTTTTAATTTAAATTAAAAGTGAGGATGAAGCTATTTTGATTTTTTTCATCCTATCCACAAGTTTATCAAAAATATATTGGAAATTGGGTTCGTTTTGTATAAGAGTAATGTGGCAAATAATTTTGGACCACGTTAATTTCCATATAGCTGTTTCGAACTACAAGATAACGCTAACTTGGCATTACAATACCTTTAGGTTTTAGTTTATCAAGTGTTAAAAACACTTTATTTTAATTAGAAATGCAATTTTAGGTGTATGAGAAGTTTAAAAAAAGTATATTTGTTTTAATTAATAACAGTATTTTAAAGCTTATAAAATAGTATCGAAATAGCGAATACTAATATATGTAGAGAACAGGCTTATGGATCTGTATTTAGTACTCAATTTAAAATGATAGTTGATTAAGACTTACAGGCATAATTGCTAGAACAATCCCGGCGTAAAAAACGATTCCACTACTGCATGTCATTCTCATCATCAGCTTTCCCATTATTGTACTGAAAGGTGAAAGATTCCGCAATGAAATTGTTCATATGTATATTTTTAATTTTATATAAAAAAAATTTCAGATGTGATAAAATGTTTATATTTAATGGTCTACTTGTACTGTCCAAAATTTCATTTATTTTTGTTTCTATTGTTAATAAGAAATTAATTGTAAGTGAAGAGTGTAAGTAATTAATTATGAGTCAAATAAATATAGTCTGTATAGTTCCCTAAATGAAATTTATTTTGCCTTCAAGCCGTGATCCGCTTAGATTTTTCTTAAATTGGAATTAGGAGTTCTAAGGTTCTAACCTCATACTTACATATACATAGAAAGAATTGAGACAGGTGGGGAATTATTCCGGGGTTGGGTAGAATTTCACGACCTGGTAGTACTTGCTACTTTTACTTTAGATTGAATCATTGTCTATAGGCATCATCATGTATAAATTTTGTAACTGCACGGATAAGATTAATCCACCTATTTCTATGGATTAATCACGTTTCATATAAATTTTTGATGTCTGAATTCTTTGGATTTATATGGACACCAATTAACGCTTCCTACCAAAATATGAAATGTACCAACCATCCGGTCCCAACCAGTTAATATGAATGCCCCCAACCGTAATTATTTTTTTTGCGACCTATATATGAACACACCCAATCAATAACTGAAAGGCCCAACATAATTTTAACATTGAATTCCTTGAAAGGTCGGTCTACAAATTAGTATTCTAAATCTTCTGTTCTTTTTCAACTGGTCTGACATTTTATTTAATAATATATTTTTGAATATTTTGTATAATTGTAACTGAGTTTTCAAATGGCCAGTTATTCATCGCTTCAAAACGTTGAATCGGACGATTCGAATGATGATTTTGAAAATCCGCCCGTACCAAAGAAACGCAAAGTATACGCGTCCTATGAATTCAAAGAGGAATTCGAAAATATAGAATTGGCAAAAGCAGGAATAAGTGACGAGTTTGTTATCAGGACAAGCAGACAGTCAGATAATGGAACGAAACACTTTTACTGTTGTAAGATATCAAGAGATTGTTCCGCTAAAATGTTTCTCCTTCTTGTGCCTGCTAGTGACAAAGTTCTACATTTTGTTGCTGAAGATGACCATGACCACGAAGTTAAAAAAACCGTTGGAATAGAGGAAGAGATAAAAACAGAAATTGACTCAATACTTCAACTTGGTATTCGGCAACCCAATTTGATAATTTCGGAACTAAGACGTCGTCAGAAGGAGGTACCTACTAAGAGACAATTGACTAATTATCTCGCTTATAAAAACAAGAAAGACAATCCAAGAGTTCAATCCCTGGGTCAAATGTCAGCATTATGTGACAAGCATACAAAGGTTCCCGAAGACATCGATGATCCCTATGTTGTTGGGAAAAGCATCGATTTTGTTGAAAAAGCCTTTAGAATTTTTATATCTACACCCCGATTGATGGAATTTCCAAAAATGAGCCCTGCAATCCAAGCGGACACTACATATAAATTATTATGGGAAGGATATCCATGTATTGTCGTTGGTGCGTCAGATAAGGATCGTCATTTCCATCCGTTTGGAATTGCAATTACATCCTCTGAAACTGCTATCGACTATGCATGTGTTTTTAAGTTTTTAAAGGACAATGTTGAAAACTACAATCCACACATACTAATTGCGGACTCGGCTGAAGCCATTACAAACGGTTTCACGAGCGTCTTCGGACAAACTGAGAAACGTGTCAACTGCTGGTTTCACGTCATGAAAAACGTAAAAGACAGACTTAAACCCTTAAAAAATGAAATGCTACGACTTCAAATTATAGAGGACATCCGTTTAATTCAGCTTGCTGACACACCTGAAGAATTTCTTGCTGCTAAAAATCTTTGGTTGAAGAAATGGATCCGGGAACCGGAAGTGGAAGAATTTGTGGCTTATTTCAAATGTGAATATTTAGATCAAAGATCTGGCTGGTTTGAGGGATTAGTTAATGGCCAACCAAGTACAAACAACGGTCTGGAATCACTGAATGGACTGATTAAGAAACAGACGACGTTTCGAGACCGGAAACCGCTTGGGGAATTTTTTATTTGTCTATTTAATATGCTACAAGACTGGTCCAAGGACCGATCTCCTATGACACCAGACTGTAAAATATTCGCAACATATCCAAGCCACTCTTTACAATTGATGACATCCTCCTATGATTTTGCTAAATCTCGAGCAACTACGGTAAAGCAGAAGCCAATGAATGACAATGAAATTCACTGCTACATTCCTGCCAATGGCCAACCTCTTCTTAAATCTGAAGATATTGACAAGTACTTGACTTTGACAAAGCGTTTGTCATGGACAAAACTCAATACTTACAAAATGACAAAAAAGAGACTGTGGATTGTCAAGTTCTTTCCCAACAACTGGATCGACTCCAATTGTAACTGTCCAGTGTTTAAAAAGGAATACATCTGTAAACACACCATGGGGATTGCTATCTCGTTAGGAAAATTTACTGTTCCTGATCACGTCAAAAATGACGAAGTGGGTGTCAAAAGGAAACCCGGGAGGCCATCCAAGGCTAGAAAAGCATTATTGGTTGATTAAAGATGTTCCTCCAATTAATTTATTTTGTTAATAATTTGGTTTTATACTAGGATTAAATTGAATATTTTATTCAGAGTGGTGTTTTATAAAAAAAAACGTGTTGGGCCTTCCAGTTATTGATTGGGTGTATTCATATATTGGTCGCAAAAACAGTAATTACGGTTGGGGGCATTCATATTAACTGGTTGGGACCGGATGGTTGGCACATTTCATATTTTGGTAGGAAGCACTAATAATGATCCGATTTATATTCCAAATAAATTAATTCATGTTCAATTAAAATTTGGAGAAGAATTAGATAGCAATCTTGTAATAACGAAATCTACACTACAATAAGTTGTAAGAAAGCTAAAAATGACATTCTCGATTTTCTGAAACGGTCATTATTCACATAAGAGCATAAGACGCAACAGCGGTCTAAAAAAAACTTAAGATTCATTGACATTCCCAATTTCTTGTTTTCTAGGCTTCAAAAATACATACGTAGATCTAGTTCCACAACAACATCTAATATATATCTCGAGCGTTAATTATATAAAATGTAAATCAGTTGCACGCTAGAACGTTCAGGAACAAACGGGTTATCGGATTTTTCCGTCTTGGTTTAAAAAATCGCAAACCAGTTCATCTATCGAGCGACTAACATTGATTGACTAAATTGTATTGAACATTGGAATTAGCATAATATTTTGCCACGGTTGCGGTTACGAAACCTCTACAAGTTAGCACAACTATAAAAACACGTGGGGTCATAAAATCAGGATCGTAAACTTTTAATACGCCGAATTTTACGAAATTAATTGCTCAGAATTTAAAACACAAACAAGATGTTTACCTACGAACTGTTTTATCAAGATCGATATATAAAATTATAAATATAAGGCTCAGAAATGTATACCTCCCAAATTGTTACTATTTGACAGCAAACCGGAAATGCCGATATCTAACACCTCAGAAAAATCATACTCCCAAACTTATACTCTGTCTTGGGTGTCAAAAACCCATCGGGGTGTCAAAAACCCATTCTTCGGGGTGTCCCCCTTTAAACCCCTTTAAATTGTAAAATAAATCAGTCCTTACCCTTCCCAAATCGATGATATCCTCCAAAAACAAAAGGTCCTCAATTAATGTCTCTCGCCACACTACAGTCGACAACTCTAGAAACCCGAAAACAAGAGCTATTTTAAAACTCTCAAACCTCTACGACCTGAACAAGTACAATAAGAAAAACTACAAGTCCATTTAAAGATGGAAGCAATTAAGTAACTTGGAGTTGGAGCTTCGAAGCCTATTAAATTGCGAATAGTGAATGGAGATGATCTGTATTCTATCTATAAACAATCAAACCAACGATGCTCTGATCTGAATAAATCCCGTAAAATCTTACCGATCCACCAAAGGTCCAAAACAGAAGCTTTGTAAAAGATCTGGATGATGCTGGAATGATGGAAGGAACGGTGGAGGTGACAATAGACAAAGAGGGGAGACCCCATTGCCCTTGGACTTGACTATTTATACCAAAATTAACAATTCCTCATCTACAGATCTACAGGCTTCATCTTGGGCCCTCCTCTCCAACTCTCCATAGCATTCTATATAGCCATCCCTCAAGTACAATACAAATTTATGCTAATTAACAATTAATATCAGGTATCAGATATATAGCCTAGCTACTATATAGCATTTAATCTACAATCCTACCCCAAGATTAATTGAACCGTCCAATTCCAATCCAAATCAACCTTAGTAGCATTTCATGAATGGTCAACAAATATATTAGACCCAACCTGCCAACAATATATTATTCTAAGATGCAAAAAATGGACTGGATTCTTAAAGTATTTTACAGGAGCTCTGTAAGAAGTATAATTATTTAAGAGATGATGGCCAAAGGAGGTGACCACACCCATCATCTCGTTCCCTATTACGTATTTCCCACTTGTTCCATTCACATAATGTTATCAGCATCAAGTTATCAGCCTTTATCTAAACTGCAATCGGCAGCCTGACTTACAATTAATCGTGGACGTTCAACAAAACGAATGGACATGGAATAGCTGATTTACTTGATTGCATATATATATAGAGTAAGACCAGATTGTAGGTTTAGATTTTAGCGTCTTATTCGGCTGCTGCAATAAGCAGTTGGGGTTTCTAATCGATTTGTCTTGATGAGCTATCCGCTTAATTTCAAACAAAGTTGCAATTAATAATCCTATACAAATTTTAACAAAGACCTTGAATACCTATAGATATCGATATGAAACTAAAACCTATAATATACGTACTAGAATTTACGATTCTCTTGGGTCAGAAGCAAACTTAAATGAAAACACTAAAAGTTACTTGTATATATGACCCTTCTTTCATTTAAAATCCAGGAGTCAGAAACAGAATAACAAAGTCCCTAATGGATGTCTGCCTTAATAGGTCACTTAATCACAAATATGTCAATTTCCATGATGATGCGATTTCATATGAGCCCAACCCTCTTAGATCTATATGTTATTAAAAACATGCGATGAGATACGGTTATTATACAGTTGTTGCGTGTTGCGTGGTACGGATTGAACCATTAATTCAGAGCTTCTTCATTTCTATCCAGACAATACACGATTAATTTATGGTCAAAATTAGGGAGACTGATCAACAACAACCGGATCTTGGTTTTAGAGGTCGTTTCTGTGATGATTCGTAGGATGTCAATATGGAAATCTTTAGAAGGGGGTTAAATTAACAAGATCCGGTTTATCGGATAATGTCCATCACGTAGGCATTTGAAGTACCTCAGCAATACGCAATTGGCCATTTAATTTGGAAGCTGGATCAGCATTAACTTGATCATGCGGTTTTATTTGGTCTGACCTGGAGGGGTAGGTATTATAATTATAAGCGTCATAATCCAAGGTAGGGATCTATTGCGTTTGAATTAGATGAACCTGTTTTACACATCAGTTAGATTTATGAAAATTAAAGATGGAAACATATTAAAACAGGATCGATCACACGAAGCAATTTCTTAAAAACCCAATTTCCCATTAATGATTTTTAATCGATTGTAAAATAAATATGCATCCCTATGCACTTTAAATGACCGAAATTAATCTTGGTTTATTCGTATGCACCTTTCAATATAGGAAGGTGTGCAATAAAATAAATTGGAATCCACGATTTTTAAGTTCATAATAGCATAATAGCAATAGGAGTTTATTTTGATCAGTGCTGAAGACGAGAGGTATAACGGAAATATCCCACAGGGTTATTGCATAGATACCTTTAACATAGTATAACTAAACTTCGTGTACGGAACTGTAGATCACTTTTTTCCGGAAGTTCCAAGTCAAACCTTAATCATTATTCGGAACAGTCATGAGTCATGATTTAAACGTAATAAATATACAATAATTAACAACAACCAACTAAAATATATACCTCTAATATTAATTAATTACCGTGACGAGAACACTTGATACGAATATTGTGTGTGTAGTAGTAGTAGGCAAACCAAAAGTGCAATTTATTATGATTACTTCATTCGTTATGAATATTTATTAACGAGCCTATTCGAAATTACATTTTACTAGATCCTTCACAGTCAATGTTTTCGATTCAGCGAGGCAGAGGAAGAGGTTGGAGCCGGAGCTATTTGCCGATACGCCGAGACTCTCGAGGACTGCTGTTGACCCGTCAGCGTTGCAGCCAAAACCGGATGTTCGAGAACAACGTTGGGCGTGGCCGTGGCAATCGGATTCAGGCCACTCCCACTCGTTCTTTGTTGCTGGGGCTGACTATTATGACTCAAAGAAGCAGCCAGTCGGTCCAACAGTGTTCCTCCTGTCGTTGACGAATCCGTTAATGAAGTAGGACTCGTTAAGGGGGACCCCGCGGAGACCCTTGTCAATGAATTATCGGCAGACGGAGTACCCGCAAGGAGGGCACTCAGTCTAGGAGTTGACGAAACTGCACTGCTTGTACTACTAACTGAGCTCTGAGGAGACGATACAATTATTGATGGGGAGCCCCCTGAATTTAAAATTAGAGACGATAGTGATAAACCGGGATTTGAGGATGCCGTCGGGGATCCCAACAGATCCGACAGCGTGATTAAGCTCCCGTCCTTCTTACTTCCACTCGACACGGAAGGAGAGATTTGAGAAGAAGTGAGGTCTCCGGATGAGACGCTTACAGTATACGGCGTATTCCCGATCATCACAGTGTTTCCTCCAAGTCCGTCCAGTTTCTGTCCCAGTTCCGGCCCAATTGCTTCGGACAAGGCGTTGAAAATGGAATCGACCCCCTCCGCACCTCCTCCAGACGAGGAAACGTTTTGAGAAGATACGGCACAGTTGCTGGACAGGGATGGGACTGAGATAACGTTCCCACTAGATGCTAGCGACGTGACTATGTTGTTTATGTTCGAATGGGAGACCATGTGTGACTGAGACTGAAGGGTTCCAAGATTTAAAGACAGCGTCGATGGTGAAGCCGAGGAAACTACAGATGGAAGGGAAGTGATTTGTCTCGTTCCTCCACCAGAACTGCCTAGTGGCATAGTTCTCGTTAAAGGGGATATAAAAACGAGGAATGGGGCCGAGCCTTGACCTGACGCTTGAAGTTGCGAATGCGAAGAATCCCCCGTGTTAACCACCGTCCCACTGTTGAGGTTGACATTTAAGTTAAGATTCAGATTGTGGGTATCAACACTCGGGGTCTGTGAGGCCATTTGAGCCAAACCGGAACTCGACGCCGAGATCATCGTCTGGGATTGGCCCCCGATATGCACTGTCGACCCCGTTCCGGAATTCAGTAATGAATTCAAATCAGGGACAGAAATTTCTTCCACGTCTGAATTCCCTCCTGTCAGCGTCACACTTCCAATCTGCTGGCCACTATTTGCATTAAAGAAGATTCGTTGTTGTGGCTGAGACGTCTGGAGGATACTAACATTCCCCGTGGTCATGTTCGACATTGCCAGTTGTCTCTGAATCGACTGTCCTCCACTACTATTTACACGGAGGATATTGACAGCTCCTGGAACATTATTAGTACCACTTGTCGCCAATCTAAGATGTGTGCCCACATTGTGATTACTACCTGACGTGTTTACAACATTTGAATTCCGGGAAAGTAGACCATCCAATGTTATCGCATTTAGATTTACGCTTAAATTGGGGGCAGTGTTGACGTTAACGTTGACATTACTGGGGGATTGAACAGCTTGTTGAGACGAAGGCGATGTAATCATTAAATTTGCAGGATTCATGGTGACATGCTGCTGAGCTTCAACAACATTATTACTATTAAGAGTTTGAGGCTGAGGTTGCACAGCAACTGTTATGGGTCGTGAGCCCGTTGACGTTGGCTGCAAATTCGTCAATAGAAGTTTGGCAAGAGCAGTTGTCGGCTGTTGTTGTTGCTGCTGCTTCATTCGCATTAGTCTTTGCTGCATTATTTGTTGTGGTGTCAACACAGGCCTAACACCTTGACTTTGTACATTACTAACGGACTGTTGAGGTTGAACATTTACACTAACGATTTGAGGACGGGTGAGTATCTGCTGTTGTGGAGTCATTCCTCCACCTGAGTTTACATTAACATTAAAGTTAACGGAAGATGTTACTGATGCCGTTTGGTTTGTAGTTTGGCTACTATTTTGAACCGATACAGCCTCCAACATTCCAGTTTGTTGCTGGACTGAACGGGGCTGTGGATGAACGATTTGTACAGGAGGTTGGGTGGGGACAGGAGTCTGAGCAACATGATTAGGAGATTGTGACTGATTCGAGTTGCTTGCAGATGCAACAGGGGTATTTCCACTTCCTGAAGGTGTCCCAGAACCACTTGATCCGGCCTGATTAGCCTTGTACGCGTTGGTATACAAGACTTGAGGCTGAGGTTGTCCTACTTTTTGGTATGTTATTTTGCATGGCCGCCTTCCATCCTCAGTAAAAATATCCGAAAATTGCTTCACATACAAAGCGACGCTCCTACTTGACCCTAACTCAAATTGACATTTAGTGGTTGCGGTTGCAGGATCTCCGATCTTCAAATTGCTACCTGGTTTTACATTATTAGGCCCGTCTAAAAATGATTCCATTTCCAGTTCACCGAAATAGCTATCCATGCCATTTCTTTGATATATTGATAGTTTCGTTGTATGAGGTCGTTTTCGTCTTTCCGTTTCTAAAGTATACTCCTCTATCTTTTTCACAAAATTATCGCGATCAAGAGGTCGTAATGTTGTAGGTTCAGCTGGCTGTCCCATCTTGCTGATCTCCTCAAAACTGCGAGGATTTTCTAGAACAGGGTAGCTGACACAAGCCTGTAAAATATTAAGTCATTGATATGGTTAACATTGAATTTATAAAATCATTAAATATAAAAAAAATTTAGTCAGCCAATGATACAACAATACAATACGAAATTAGACCAACCATAGGAGGCAGTTTGAAAGGTTCCGGATCTTTGATAGTGACCAGTCGATCTCTGATGCCTTGGACAAAACCGTGAAACGCAAACAGGGACGAATTAGGCTTGAATTCAGATTCCTCCAAATCCTCCGTTTCAGTATCAAACCGCGACTTAACTGATTTTCCTACAAACTTAGGATCCTTCCATTTTAATCTTTCCCATTGTACTCGATTCGAAAGAAGTCCAACCACCGGACTGGGGTCTAGACATACGCTTCCCGATGACTTATTGACGAACTCCTTCTCCAGCTCTAGCCGCTGTTCGTAAGTAAAATCATTAGCGTTTTGTCGAAGAGATGAGGGCAAGTCGACTTCAAATTCGTATTCACTGTCTTCTCCGTCCATCTCGTCATTATACCCATATCCTCTGGTACCTCTATCTTTCCACTTGTTTCTGTCTTTAATACTCTTATCTATCAGTCTGTCAAAATCTGTGAGAATACTTTGTGTGGTGGGCCGCAATATCACGTCTCGGATGATTGGAAGGGCTTTGCATTTTCCTGGGGGAGAAGACGTTTGACTACTACTATTCCTTGAACTTGACGTACTAAACGTATTTGAATTACTAGAAAAAGAGCCTTGATGTTCTGATCGCAAGCGGAAATCATTAATTTGAGCTATAACATGACCTTGATTCCATTGACAGTCTTCATTAAGTCCAAGTCCTATTAAGTTATGTGGGATTTGCTCCCTATCAATTGATTTTAAAAGTCCATCTTCTGTATACGGGATCAAGTGAGACACTTTAATTGGTTCTGAACTATCCTCCGACAACTTACAACCATATTCATAACCCAAGTCTTTATCGTACAAATTGACGATTAACTTTGGTCGTTTCGTTACATATTGTGGTGGTGGCCTTTCATTTTCGGAAAAATCATCCCTATTATCATCCACATAAGCGTCTTCGTCATCATTTGAGTCGTAGTTACTTCCCTTCCGCTTATTTCCATTGGCAGTGTATAGACCGGCTGTCTCGTTCATATCGTTTAAACCGTTTTGACTATTATCTTGCGATGGAAATCCGTTCTGGAGAATATTAATTCCCATTTGAGAAATACAGTGCCCCTGAGTTTCTGGATGACTTTCAAAAGTAGCAGTTGTTGTATATGAATCCAGATTATTCAGTACTTCATTGTGGTCCCCATCTCCCATAAGATGGTCAACATTAAGAAGGTAAACTGTTCCTTCGTGATCCAACTCCATCATTCCGTCTTCCTGCATTTCCATGTCTTCTTCTTCCCCCTCGACGAGAGAGTGGTGTGGAAATGTGTTGATGGCAAGAGATGTTGTAGGTCGCTGCAGCAAAGGCGGACTATGCACTTGACCACCAAATCCAAATGAGCTCCGTCTCGGTCGTCTCAAATGCCAATACAAAATCTGCATTTGGGTCTCAAATCTAAAATTTAAGAAAAGCATAATAAAAAATTGTATTAATTAACCACTAATCTTGAAATCCTAGTAGTGAATAGTTGACAAGACAGTACCATGTACCGGTCAGTATCAGTTCCATCCCAGTTTACAATTTTGAATTTGCATACCATAAGAATCAGAGGTAAAACCATTAGTCCATTTGTTGATAGGAATCCTTCGTGCCTCGGTATGTCTGACAGTCAGAAGAAAAGACTCCTGACAGTTTTGAGATCCTGGCTGCAGCCTTTCTCTCTACCGCAAACTTGTTTGATTCAATTGGGAGATCTTTATGCTTTAGATCAAGATTGGGGTTGAGTTGAATATTTCCTTCCGGTGCGTCTTTTGTCCTACAAGCCAACAAAACAAAACATTAATTAAACTTAAGTCCACAGTCCTTAACGAACCTTCAGGCCCTAGAAATCCGATATGAATGAAACTCAATACAAAATTAAAGATAGATTTGTTCAAATTTTACAAATGACAAATATATATACGAAAATGTGAACTTACGAGCTATTGAATCTATAGTGAATTGGTTGTACTTTTCAATCTATTACAGTAAATTACATACTGCTGTAGTATTTACTATTTACTGACATCAGTTAAGTCGGTTACGATGAGCTATAGTCGATCGTGCCAACATGTGACATATGAGAAACTCAACATTCAACATTCCACCACTTTTTAAATTTAATTAATGTCTAATGCATGAATGGATGAACCATTGCAATTTTAATTGTTTTTTCAAGTTTGAAGTTGTCAATGTGCAATGTACAATCAACAACGTCGAACGTCAACATTCACAGCAATCTGCACTTTGTCTTGCTTGCTGCTGATGATTAAGCTTCCAGCTTGCTTACAGTTCCATGATTCCATGTTCCATGCAGTTCAGTCCACAATCCACAATCTGCAGTCAGTCAGGTTTGACTTCTGCTGTGAGTTGTCTATTATCCGCTAAATACAATACAAGACACAAGATTGAAAAAAATATAGATTTTGTATATTATTACGTACGTATAATGGTATAATATTAATATAACGTATCAATATCATCAATTCTCTTACACCAATCCATAACACATTTTGCATTTCATTGTAATTCATAATACATAATTCAAATTCAAAATTACAATGAAATTATTTACAATTAAAAAATTCCCACAGCAGGTTTCATGTACAACAATGTATTCGATGATCACTGCACACTGTGGGAAATTAAATCCATGACATGGATGGAGCACATTACACCATAATATTAAAATCAAAATATCAATGAATTTACCTCAAATCCAAATTCTTGAATGCAGGATGACAAGATTTTGTGTTTGCAGTTTGTTTTGATATCGATGTTAAAACTCGGCTTTCTCTCGTCAAGAAGTTAAGTTGCATAGAGTGGAGGGGTCACAAAAACTTGTCCCGGGGTCAAGGGTCGAGGGGGTGACCCAGGCGAGGGGATTCGAAATTCTGCATCTTCAAAATATAAAATTTCCCGATCGTCTCCTGATCTGGTTTCCACAAAATCTGTGAAAACCAACACCAAGTCAAATTAAATATTCAGAACAGCCCGCCTTCCTTTTCTCCTTCACTTTGCCACTTTCTCGACTTTCGTCAAATTGAGACTGCTGGGTTTTGGAGGGATTATTAGTCTCCTACATTATTTATTTCTTAGCCCATATCGATGAGTTTTATTTGTTAAATTCGATGAGTTTTGAATTTTGGGATTGTGTGAATTGTTGATGAGGTCCCGTTGCTATTTTTTTATTCTGCGGTCTCTGGTTGTATATTTTTGGCAAATTGTTGCTTTGGGAGGAGTAGAGTCGTGGTTTTTTGATAAATTTTTTTAATCTATGTTCATGTAGTATCATGTATACATACATCTCCACATGTAGAGAGAGTTGAGTTGAGTAGAGAGGTCTGTTTTTGTTTGACATTAGATTGAGCGTTATTTGATGTCATCGGACCGGGTTTTATTTTATAGATTTTGCATGAGTTTTAAGAATTCATTGATGGGCTTTATAAACATATCTGAAATTCTGGCTAGCTTTATAGAGATAATTCTCTATTTAGAGAATTATGGCGTTGGAGATTTCGATTTATAAGAAAAACTAAAACAGCTTCCGGGAATTGATGGACAAAATTAAAGATTTTGTGTCAAATTAAAGTTACAAATATTTAATGTCAAAAAGTATTATAAGCTGATTGTAACTTTAAATAGTTAATAGTTGTAAGTTGTAATAGCTTAAATAGCTAATTGGCTCGGTAATAATATGAGACGGCTGACTTTTCTACGCTCATTTCATTAGGCTCAAAGCCACAGTGGCTATTGATAAATAAAATAGTTTAGCTTATTCATTCTCTTTGTCGAGGGAATCATGAAGGACTTGATAATCCCGATGATAATGTTTGCTGATCTTCTGGTGATTCTTGACTAGAATTCGGAGGTGGAAGAATTACTTTTTCCCCAAGAATGCCTGAAATGTAGTTCTTGCGCTCTTCGGGAGCTTCTTTAGACTTATTCCATGCAGTATGAGCGACCTATAACAAATAAACAGAAATTATAGGATGCTACTGCTTAACCACGGTTATGAAACGATCTAGGAGTTACTACGGTCAGATGTATTTTAAAGATAAATTTACGAGATGCGTTTTGAATCCCAAGCTCTCGATCTGCCGTTTCAACATCTTCCCATTCCCAAGAGGCTCAGTGGTCTGGTAAACTAGTTTATCCCAGTAGAAAATCAGAATAACATGGTAGTTAATTTCTTCCGATTGTTCTGAAGCACAGTCTTCTGGAATCAGAGACTTCGGTTCAAATTCAGGTTTATTTCTGAACGTATCTGGAACAGGAATGACTTCCCCGGATTTGTTTGTGCAGAACACTATCTCTGTTAAAACAACATGATGTTAACGCATATGTTACAATTTAATTATTGAATGCCTATTTATTTACTTTTCGCCATCGTCGCCTCTGACCTCACGATTACGAATTGATTGTCTCACGTTCACATTTAATTTATTTTACTTACCAATACTTTGATGATGTGGTAGAATATTGCACATATAAAGGTAGTCAGGATTTACAAACATCTCGAGCACTGAACTATAAACCATTCGGCATAAGTTTTGATAGGAATCAACGTTAGTCTTTCGTTTTGGTTCCACCCATAACATATTTTTCTGAAATGTCAGAATATTAATCGATTAGAAGCAGTATTAATAGCACCTTAACATTTTAATTTTTAATATTATTTTTTGTATGGTTAGATTAACGTCCAATCTATGTTTAAAAGTTTTCAGTATCTAACCTTAAGAAGATATCCACGAGCTTTCGTCGATAACGTTGGACCTTCGTAGTCCTTAGCTTCGAGCATAACATTTTGATCCAAGGTTATAAGCTCGGGTTGATAAACAAACATGCGACTTCCTATTTGCAAGCAAAAATTCAAATTAGGTATGTTAATGCAAAGGAATCACGAAATATTATATTATAATCTATCTAATTAATTACCATAAAATTTTTCCAAAAACTCGTTAGAATATACTAACGAAATCAAATCATTTGGATAAATGTTCTGAGAGGCTAGAAGGCTTAAAATAACGGGCAATTGTCTACTGCACTTATAGAGGTGCCCAGTTAAATTATTTGGATCTTTGTACATATCCCTCAGCACTTCGACTATGTGATTGTATAGAGGCTGACAGTCCATATTGAATTGACAAAAGCTTTGACAAAGATATTCAAGATTTCTTATGTGTGTTTGCATCAAATTTCCCTGAGTCCTTAACGCCACTGCTTCCAGTAGATTACGATTTCGGACACCAGCCCTAGTTCCAAGCCAAGCCAGACTGCAGCAAGTATGAATGTCCAATCGATTGACTTCGGTAGCGAAGGTTTCAAGAAATTTGTCAATATTATCCTCATTTCCCTTATGGCTTGCTAGTTTCAGAGCTTTGACAATGATAGCAAGGTTTTGTGTTGAGATCGTTTTTGACTCTGCACTGACCAGTTCAAGAAACATTCTAATTAAGGGTTTGTCATGTAGCGGAATTTTTTCTGCAAGATAACACAATGAGAAAAACGTAAAACATATTTTATAGGGATTAAGAATGTATGTAAAACGGTGAATAAAAATGAAATTCAGAGTGTAACAAACCTTTGAAAAATGCTAAGGAAATAATAGCTAGCTCATCCGAATTTAAGCGTGAATCGGGGGTATTAACTCTTGGGATGTTATATTCCAGATCGTAGAGGCTGATTGCATCAGGAAGATCTTTAGACAAACTCAAATGAAAGCAGAACCGGACCATTTCCTCTTTCGTCAAGATATCAACTTTTCGGATTAACTGCTTCACAAACTGCCAGTGGAAATGAGACGCGGAAGGTAGGCCAAGCTGAAAGATCAGATCGGCCAAGAAGAAGTTAAGATTAGATTTCCAGTTTTTCCTCTTAACAGCTCTCTCAATACATTCCTGGTCAATCACTCTCCAGAACTGCTTGTACGGATCATTTTTTGGAGGACAAGCCGGCTTAGGGAACTTTGTCCAATGGTACAGAACCTGAAAGATGTCATCGTCTGTAAGATCTCCTATGGCGGAGAGAATCGGAGCTACCTTATCTTCGTATTTGGGGTCAATTATACAAGCGTCGGGATCTGTGA
This sequence comes from Desoria tigrina, assembly GCA_906901685.1. Taxonomy (NCBI): domain Eukaryota; kingdom Metazoa; phylum Arthropoda; class Collembola; order Entomobryomorpha; family Isotomidae; genus Desoria; species Desoria tigrina. Next base: position 7,318,391 of record CAJQTU010000023.1, on the reverse strand, counting down.
TGCTTTGGAATTCAATTACTAATGGATTTGTTGTAGGATGATCTTCTGGATGAAATAGCAGCTTGTTATACTCGGGCTGGCTTTTCAAGAAATCGTGGCACTTGGCCCATTCTCCAGAGAACTGATATTGATATATGCCTGACTTTTCATGAGGGCCTGGAGGTGCAGTAGCAGTTGTATATGTCTTCAGTGATTTTTTACTTGATTTAGGACGGTGGTCAGAAAGGGTTGTGGTTGTCGAGGTGAAAGTTCGATGAGTTTGGAGAGACGAAACTGAAGACGAATAGAAAAGCCCGGGTCGAGGTCGAGGCTTGGATTTCATGAACGTTAGAATCTTCGTGTCCAGCAGGTCCAGTTTCTGTGGAGTTAATCTCGACTGTACAAAGCCAACTCCTGGCTTCTGTTGACATTTTGATCCAAGTGTATGTACCGGAACTGTTAAGTTAAACAAGACAGCATGATTAACATAAAGTGATGGCTAGATGGGTAATAGCTGAAATGCAGAACCAATGTAAAATATGCAATTAACGAGAACGACCAAAGTGAAAACGGGAAGTGAGTGTAAGTGTAGCTTATAGTGTAAACCAAAAGGAACATATTCAAATTCATACCATTGCCGTTTAAGAAAGGTCGCCGACGATAGGGACTGATGGACAGGAGCTGCTTAGCCGTCTTTGCAAAGTTTCCATTGTACTGCATTTTATATCTGCAAAATTACAAATTATAAACTATAATAATATAATATATTTATTTGGTTTTTTGTATTTGATATTCAATTCACAATCGAATCGAACTTTGACATTTGACACATATTTTGTACTCAAACAGAACTCAATAAACTCTCAAACTCTAAACTCAAATTATTACCCGATAACCCGATCCACGATCGGTGGTGCTGGTGCGGGTCCGGAGGGTCCAACGGCACCCGACCCACGACTGTGACGTGACCGTGTGACCTTTCACCCGTGCCAGTTGAGTAAGAGTAATTCAGAATTTCAGAACACAGAATCAGAAATCAAATATTTGAATTTTGAGACTTGTGACTCGAGTGAGAGATATAATATAATAAAAAAACAATCTACTACAACTACACAATCAATTGCAAAATTCAAGATCAGTTTTCATAATGTTTGTTGACATTGTTGAAGTTGAAAAGAATGTAATTCGTCATTTACAATGTCATAAAAATTAAAAATTAAATACAGATCAATCTTATCCTTATCCAATTAAAAATAGAGTCTTTATTTATATCCGGATTCCCAAAAACAACGTGGAGAGCTCTCCCGGGGAAAAATTCCCTGGTCGTCTTTATGATCCTTCCATCCATATAGTAAGCTTCATTGTCCCACTAAATAGATTCCCCACCCCGAAATATATCCCCACACTTTTATTTACTTGCGTTGTTTTTAAGGATATACAATTTAATCTTAATGTACATTATTAAAAAAAATGCATTTTAATATGCATAATATTTAATCATTAAATTCAACTTCTTGATCAAAGCGTTAGGATATGGACCATTTAGTAAAGTGTCCATTTTTTAAATTTTTAATCGTAAATATCGTAAATTTTAATCCTAAGCATCATCGTGCATCATTAGTGAAAGTAAAGAGTGGGTTGGATAATTTATTCCGGGGGGTGTGTTATTTAAATTTACAGTAAATTCTGATAATTTATTTTATATGTAAATCAAAACTACCCTGCTTTAGTATCTCTTTTTATAATTTGTATTCAATTTTGTATGGATTTATAAAATTAATAAATTAAGACTTATTTTATTTTGTCACATATTTAGTCATTTCATTATGCGTTAATTATTCTTAATAAATAAATAAATTTCGATTTAAATCGGTTAAAATTGTTTTAACAGAATGAATGGAAGTTTTAATTCGGCTGTATTCAGAATTTTACAAATGATAATATAACGTGAATTCATAAAATAATACCCCCCCCCCCCCTTAATACATCCCCAGTTATAAAATCGAGAGAATTTAGCTCTAATTTTATCGTGAGTGAATCGATCTTAATTAAACCAATAAGATTGTATACCCCTTTAATGCAAATTGGAAAGCTGAATAATAGGTATCGTTTTTCAAAATCAGACATTTCTTGCCAATCAGTTTATATTGATATGCTCTAAACCTTACAAACCTAGTTAGGTGCAAACCTAAAAATATCACTGTTAATTATCATTATCAACCATAACCCACACTAGAAGACTATCATTATATGCATTTTTCATTTTTTAACCGGTCAAGGTGCCCGTACTGTTTGTTTCTCTCAAAACGTAGCTAGGTTAAAATCTGATGAAATGTGATATATCTTCTAATAAAATGGCAGCACATGATTGTAACACAAAATACTTATCAAACTAATACCTGTGTTTTATTTCATTTAATCAAATTTTGATTGTTAATTTGCGGAAGTTCAAGATCACAGGAGTTATGCACCGTGAGGTTGACACGGTTTCTAAATTAATAATCCATAATAGGTGTTACGAGTTACATTGCCATAGACAAGCTCGTGAACATTATGTGTTTTAAGGGAATGAAGATTAATATGCAATTTTATTGCGCATTTTACTATTCTTGAATGATTTAAGAAAAATAATTAAAGGATACAAGCCGAAAGACAGAGATTTTGCTTGTTAATACTGTAATCCTTTTTAATTACATGCAATTTAAAATTAATTGCTGTAATAATTAAAAGGCTGGTCATGTCCTCTATAAACTGTACTGTTATTAAATGAAAGCTTAAACCTGGTTGGTTGGTTAGCATTATTATAATCAAATGGCTCGAGATCATCAATGGCACCCCATTAAATTATGCAATGTCTGACAAATTTATTATTTTTTAATCTCGTTAGATGTTTTTATATATGGTTTTAATACAAAAAAACACATCCTCTCGTCCGCATCAGCCCATTAAATGTTCATCTATTTGCACGGTTTAGGTCAAGTGGTTATGTTTTTTGAATGAAATTGACAGTTTAACATTTAAAAATAACAAAGAATGTAAATAAACAGAACAAGCTGATTTATTGCTAAAAATTGCAATAAATAAATGTATGTGAATATGCAAGAGCTTTTTAGCTTTTGCTTTTTAAGTGTTTTTCCTATGGTTCCTATATTGCGTTTAAACTGTAGAATTTAGTTAGGAGTCAGTTTTCCTGATAACTGGCAGCATGTCACTTTTATTACAATAATTTACTACCAAAACTTTAATTCCGTTCCAAAACTTGACCTGACACCCAGCTGTAAAATAAACTGCAGGCAATAAATTAAGACGTCGCTACTGTTGTTGTCATTTTTAAAATCGATGAATAATTGTTAATTGATTGTTTATGAAAAAATCGGTCTATTTTAATATTATTAATAAAAACGTATCATTTTTACCCTTTTAGGGAAAGACGATTACAAAATACCAAAGTACATTTAATTATCCTTAAATGCCCTATGAATATTCTACTAGCCATAGCCATTTAGCCATATTTAGGAGTTTATGTTTTTTCATATTGTTTTATAGACTCCGATTAACACAGTAATAAAAGTCAATAGAAAATGTACAATACAGGAAACTAGAAAAGGAATTAATAGCTCATTTTTAGAAACTACTACATTTTAATAAATAGTCCGACCGTTTAACTTATAAAAAAATTTGTTACTAGACGGTAGAACCAGCAACAGTTTAACAGAATCCCTTTGTTCATATACAATATTCACAATAACGAGATCAAAACCCATGAAACCATGATGCATAAAATGACCGCAGAATTTACTAATGATTATTTATTTTTTAATCACCTCTTGGCTCCTGATATTATTGTTACATCTTGTTTTTTACAAGAAATACAACAATGCGTTGAAACAATGGAAAATATTCTTACTAAATTAATTGCACGTGCACATATTTATATTGTTACATAAATTAATTTAATTTGTATCCATTTATATACGAGTAAATCCCCCCATAGCAAACCGCAGATTCGCATACTCTAACGTTTCCGTAATTTTGACATATTTATTTTGGGAATTGGGGATATCACAGTATCTGATATATAATATACTATAATAATAATCTATATGGTGAACTGAACAACAATGAATAACAATGACGATAATCCATATCATATATCGCTGTAAATTATAATAAACCTCAATTGTTGTGATGCCAAAGATTTATTCCCATTCATCGTCCTTCGTTAAAGATACTAATTAGTGTTTAGTTAGTGTTGGTCCAAGTCATCTCAGAGGATGTCGATGTGGCCAATTTTCTTGATTAGTCCTCAGTTGAATTAAGTAACCTTCATCCCCTTGAGCCCTTATTATTCTGGTTGGGAAAAACGTGGGGATTCCTTAGCTTAAGTCTTCATTTTGGCGAGGAACGTGAAGGAGAAGAGTTTATAAATATTTATTCTTCTTGGCATGTCCTAAGAATTTTAAATAGAAACTTAAAGAGCTTTAAACTCAAATTTAAATATTCAGATAACTTGAGGAATACATGCAAGTTATTAGGAGTTTTTAGCTACGGTTTACTGGTATTTTAAAGAGCTTGTCAATTTACGGAATTACGAGCTTATACTAATCCCCTGCCATGATGGAGCTAAATCGCGGAGGATCTCTGGTCCTTGGACTTGTAAGTGAATAAGTTTTATCGTTTAGATGAGTTTTCGGAAACATATTATATTAAGTGGTTGACAAAAATATTAAAGGCTGATTCGAACAGGAAATCAGATTAGTTAGTTGTTTCATTGTAATTATAAACGTGTCCCAAACTAATATCTATTAGGAGATTAAAAATCAAATTAGATATAATTGTCACTAATGGCATAAATCCCAAGAATCTAATCACTAATAGAAAAACTGGTATTTGGTTCATTTAAAGTGTTTATTGAGGACAAGTTTCTTTAATCACTAGATTACAAAATTAACTAATTTCATTTGCTTGCAACAGGTCGTACTGACTTCAGTAATTTCCGTGACTCTGGCCTGCAACGCTAAGAACAACGGTTTGGGCTGGGGCGAACCGAATGCGCTTATCATTCCAAAACCAACCCTCATTCCAAAATTAGCTGCAGCCTTCGAAGATGGTAAACATTCTGTCAAGCCCGTTAAGTACGGGAAATTGATTGTCCATGGGGGCAAAGGCTGGGGAAAGGGCAGTTCCCACGCTTATATCGATGGGCTGGTAAGTATTTTTTAAATAATATTCTAACGATCCTATCCTATAACATTTCAAGGTGAATAAATACAGTAAATTCCAGTATCAGTCCCTTTGGAGTAAGGTCTTTCCCTAAATAAGATTGCATCTCTTTGAAGAGCATTAGGTAAAATATGCGTCCTCGAGAAGATTAGTAAATGAAAATAAGAAAAATTGTATGAAATGCGGTGTTTTAAAATCAGCTAAAGGTATGCTTCTCTATCCAATTCTGAAAAACTGCCGAGAAATCAAATACATTTTATTAAAAAAACGAGGACATTTTTGTGTTTTACTAAATTGGAAGTTAAAATAAGCCTTGTATTTTTTTTTAATTATTAACACAATAACTCCCCCGGGGTACTTATATCAAGATTTACGGTAAATTATTCGACGTTAAAAATATTAAAAAACATCACATATTAACCTTCTTACCTTTTCAGGGACATGGATACGGGAACGGCTATGAATACGGTTACAAGGTAGATGCTCCCTACACCCACGACTTCAAGAACGTTTACGAGAAGGGGACGAAGCACGGGGCCAAGGGTCATTATTTGGTCAAGGAGCCCAACTCCTTCAAAACCATGAACTATGACACCTCTGGACTCGGCCTGGGGGGACATGGGGGTTACGACAGTGGCACCTTCGGAGACTATGCTGCTGGATTCTTCAAAAAATAATTGAACAATTAGTTAATTTTTGTGTCCAAATTAAAGACTCATCTCATATTATATTAGATTATAATAGTTTTAAAAAGCTTCTATTTATGTCCGCCTTCTTCAGAGCTTATATCCATCTCTATCGACTTTGATAAGAGTGTCAATTTTTGTAACATATATATAGCAATAGAAAAATATATATTTTGTATATTTTCATAAGAAAATCATAAAAATAATATATTATATGAATGAAATGATTAAAAAAACTATTGTGATCACGTACAATGAACCGACAAATAAAACATATATATTAAAAAACTGATGTTTCCATTTTCTTTGAAAATCAATCAGTATCGATTTATGATTGGATTTATAAATAAAATTGTACGTCATGAAATGATATATATTTAACCAATTTGCGTCAATAAAATGGTAAACATCAATTGATAATTCCATGCTTTCAAACTGTAATTAACACGGTATTATGCAACTGCTCAAAAGTTATTAATTCATTAACCCAAAAGCAATTACACATTTTCTATTGAACTCATGTTAAGCTTTCCACTTTTGCTTTTCAACTGATTTTGACAGCAAAAGTTCCATTCTTGCCGCACAGTTTACACTTATTTGAAAGCAACATTAGATAACAATATGAAAAACAGAACAATAACTTGCTCAATTGTAATTTCAGTGCTTACGGACCAAAACCAAAACAAGATTATTGCACAGGAATAAAATCTGTTCCTGTCTCTATATACTTATACATTGTTGAAATTAGTAAATCTGAGCTGAAACCACATTACATGATCTGATTGATACTGAACTAGATAGAAAAAACTCGGCTATTTTTCCGGATGAGGAAACCAAGTCTTAAGGGAGCATAAATCATATTTCATACAGCGTTTTAATTGTTAACATTTTACTAATTGCAGACCAGTTTAAATTGGGCTTAACGACTTGACCCAACGTAGTAGAACTAAGGAAACCTTTTCCTGTACCATTCTATTATGGGTCATTATAAAAAACTATTTATTTGATTTCTATATTATTACTTAAGTTAATGTTTTAACTATTTATATTTAAGATAAGCCTCCGTTTATTTAAGCCCATTCAAGGTGGGAGGAAAATTATCTAATTTGCTAAATATATTTAAAAATTTCAATGCCAGAGGGGTTGTGCCAAAAAATTTCTTTTTCCTATTGGATTTACATGTTAAAGTCCTCGTAAGGGGCTAGTATAGTGGCATGTCATGCTTGTTTCGTTAAATTGTTTCAATTTTATTTTTTCCATTAAAGGTCCATCAGGGTTCAATGAGTTTGGTAACTTTTACTGTGTTCTAATCTAATTTACAGCAGATTTATTGGTACTCTGACCACCTGAAGCAAGAAGGGTTCTAAATCCACGTACGGTACCGTATTTTGAACTTGGTATAAAATGGGAGCAGTTCTTGCAATTGGTATCAGTATCACCTCTTCCATTGTGAAAGAACAATCATTCCAAACTATCAATCAAACTAAGTAACTCGATAATCATGGCAAGGCAAATCACTTTGATTTTGGTAAGTTTCCCCCGAATTAGCTCAATAATTGGAGAGTTAAAGTTAAAGTTTTTCGGTTCTTAATTAATTAAGCAATTAATTCTGATATTTCAGGGCTTAGTCCTCGTCGGAGTTTCCTGCTCCATGGCCAATGTTCCTCACCATCACGGATGGGGACATGGAGGAGCCGGAGGTGGCGGTGATGGGGGTGGTGCCGGTGGAGTTGGTGGCGGCGATGGTGGATTCGGAGGTGGTGATGGACACGGATGGGGTGGATGGGGGTGGTCGCATCCCAAGTAAGTTATATACCTGCTTTCCAAATATGTAGTTTAAAAATTAATATTTAATTAACTAATTAATTAACTAATCAATTCATTAAACTAATAGATACCAGTATTCTTATGGAGTAAAAGACCCCAAGACCGGAGACCAGAAGACCGCTTCCGAATGGAGGGATGGTGATGCCGTCAAGGGACAATACTCCCTCAAGGAAGCCGATGGCTCATGGAGGACCGTAAGTTTATTTTTCTGTTCTTAGCCCATTAATTAGTACGTTTTATAAAATACTAAATCATACAAATTATTAATAATTTTTTTACTCCAAAGGTTACCTACACCGCCGACAAGGGAGGTTTCAAGGCCCATGTTCACCGAACGGGACACAGCCACCACGGACATGGAGGTCACTAAAAACTGAATTGCCAGAACCAGGCCGATGCTACCATATTAAATTAAATCTACTGTAGGACGTTAAAAGCTAAAGCGTTCGACAAAGTTATTATTTCGTCAATTTAATAACAGAGAAAGACTGCTCTAATAAATTTTTATTATAACTGCTGAATTTCCGGTTTGATTTATTGACATTTTGTGCATAGTTTGTACTATGAATTCATATTTCGATATCTCCCTTAAATGGGCTAAAATACCATAAAAATCGTTATCCTCCCAACCCAACCAAGATATTGTTTGAAGCCATTTAAAACGTCAATTGCATTTCTGGTTGGATACAGAGGAAAAAAACGGAATCTAATTAAACTTCAAAAAATAATGTTTTGTCCTTAATTCGTTTGTGGGATACAATTGATACTTGCAGCAAAAGCCAAGTTTTATTTTTTAACTCCTTGCCAGTAATTTGCAATAATTTCGAAAACTAAAAAAGCTAGAATAACAACATAAGCAACAATTGTAAGCCAAATCACTGCCCGCATATTCGAGAGCGTCAAAGGTTGAGGAGGATACTTTATAGGATCACAGTATGGAATGGCAATGTCCACAGCATGTTTCAGATACCGGAACTTCAGCCCAGTTTGGCCGATTAGTAACATTCTGAAATTGTAATTTTATATACATTTTTTGGGTTCCAAAATTTATAAACTTTACCACAAAACAATTGACAGTTATAATTTATAATTAAGGGTTTTTAAAGGATTTACTTTTGATTTAAAATCTCTTTTAAGGCAGAACCCTTCTTGACGTACATTGCGACGGGGAATCTTCGTTCCGTTTTAAAATCCGAAACTTGACACATTTCATCTTCCGAGTGATTCAACTTCCGGACCATCCTATGGAAGTAACCCAGGGTTTCGATAAAAGCAGTCGTGTAACTTTCATCCGTGATAACCTCGGAGGCGGACTCCTCTTCTCCGTTCTTGAAATGATTTTTGGAAAAGTCGAACAGTTCCTGGGTTTCCTTTGCGTCCTGAACGTTAAATAATTAACTAATTACAATTAAATTAAACTGATACGGTCGAAATTGAGAGCTTTTGAACACGAATAAAAGTCACCTTAGCAAAGCCACTAAAGCTTATTTCATTTCTCCCGTGGATCGAAAAACCGTGTGACAGTAGATCGTGGAAGGTTTTAATTGAATCTGTCTTAACAGTTAGAGCCGATACGATTAGACCAGAGTAAATCGATAGTATAATCGTTCCGAATTGTATTCCACAGATTAGTAAAATATTTATCCCTGTTCCAGCCCCAACTTCGGTTTGAAACTTGTAAGCTGGATAAAAATAATATAGATTCCAACGCTTAAAATCGTTAAGCTCTAAAAAGAAATAATAGTCCTCTGGGGAGTTATTTTTTTAAACACCGTAATCAAGTAGTATAGGGCATGAGGACTTATTCCGGGGTAATTTTAATCAGAGTTTACGGTACTCTTACTTCAGGAATGTTAATAAATAAATTAGTTACTTTCCAAATTGCAAAATATACCTACATCGACCACAAATGGAAGCAATGGCCCATAATGCATCTTCCCCTAAGCTACTAACAAATGTTTGCCTTCTATGAAGGCTATCACAAATACTATTTAAATATCGAATGAATTGAAGTGCAGAAATAATCGTGATCCACATTAAAGCGATGCAAATCCAGGTTTCCCAAGAAAATGGCTTCAGTAGCAGCCCTTGTTCTCCAAATACGTTGGGCTGTTTGAAATGGACATAAAAACTGGAAAAATTTAATTGCAATTTCATTCCTCGTCGGGTCAAAATCAGAGCGCATTGTAATTAATTTGTCATGATTAATGCTCAATTTAGTCAAACCATTAAATTGTACTGAACTTTGAGTGTGAATATAACAAGGAATTTTAATAACCTTTCGGCATGAGTTGGATGCAAGAAATCAAATACTTTGGACCGTTCTGGAGTAAAGCTTGACGAATCACCGCAGATATCCGCTTCGCCTTTCAAAACTTGACTTCCGATTCCAGTGGGGAATGTCCCGTTAACGGCTCTTCCAGTGTAGCCAAACGCTTCCACCAGTTTAACGCTTGGTTTAAATACAAACGTTACAGTTAATATTACCACACTATGACGTTTTATAGAAGGATAACAGTAATTTATTGCCAAATGTTCAATAACCCCAAATTCTTAAATAGACCCCCCTTTTTGCAATCCGAACAAGAAAATACAAAAAATAAGGCATTTGTAGATTTTGTGGAATAATTTTTAATTTAACGTAGTCTGTCTCATTTAATTGCGAATAGCTTAAACTTTGATTGGCTAAGCTTTATCGTATTAAAGAATAAAAAAAACTATACGAAGCAAGACGGGGGGGTGGGGATCTATTTCGGAGAGGTCTTATGATTGTAAATCTTCAAAAGAGGTGATATTATGTCAAGGCTAGTATTCTAACAAATACCTCGTATTTAGCAGTAACTCGAGATCATAAAACAAAGGGGCTGCGGGATCGGCGAGATATCTCCAGGACCCATTCACAAGTATTTTGGACAGGGACACTTTCTCTGTTGTCAACTTTGGTTGGATAGTTACAAATCAAAGTCATGTTTATTTTATATGTTTTATTAGTTAAGTCTTGATGACAAAAAATTCGGAATTATTAAAAAAATTATAAAAATTCTTACAAAAGTAGCTACTTTGAATTCCTTGGGGAACATTTTTAAGGCGTTGTTTTTACATAGTTCCAAATGAAAGGGCACGTTTTAACTGTCTCATGTTCGATAATCCAAGAAAAACAAATCCAATTTACTTTCCCGAGATTGAGACTATTAGTCCGAGCCTTGTTTAAAGATTAGAACTTAGAGCCTACATATAATGGGAATATCCCTGTTCCACCCCCAACTTCAGTTTGAAAATTGTAAGCTGGATAAAAATAATATAGATTTCAAAGCTTAAAATCGTTAAGCTCTAAAGACAAATAATAGTCCTTTGGGGAGTTATTTTTTAAAATCGATTTAAAGATCGATAGAACTTTTATCAATTGTTAAAGTTACATGAACCGATAACCGATTAACAAAAGGCTCCATTAGTCTGTTGACAGAAACTGACAAACCCACTCTCGCTTTAATACGATTATCGTATTTGCCATCTCTATTATGAAACGAAAATTATGATAAACGGGTAGCTTAAGTGTTGTTTAAATCTCCTTTTGTCCCAGCCACTGATACGGCTGGGATCCTAAGGGGAGACGATTACCTTACCTACAGTAAAATTAACATATCTTTAGGGAGCTACATTTAGTTCCCAAACTCACTTAGGCATACATAGTTGATGAATTTTAGAGGATCGACAGACGGACGGACATTAAAACCATTCTCATCAAGCATTTGCAGATCAGATAAGATCAGATATACTAAAAAATTATCTACCTTTTATGGGATTTTGCGATTGCTTAGAGTGGTCATCGATTAAGTGTTGATTTTAAGTTAAATTATTCAGTAGTATTTACGAGGAATAATAATGTAGGCCAATCAATTTGTTTTTAATGCATAAAATGACCCAAAATAGGTTTTGAAAATCAAATCATAATTTTCAATTTTTATTTTCTCAATTTTCAATTAGTTATTTCATCATTGAATCATTTAATTTAAGCTGTAGCGACGGTAAAATACAGCTTCCATAAGCACTAAAAATATTACAAAAATATATGCCGCAACTATGAACCAAATCACTGCCCGAAGGTTGTGGAGGCTCAGCGGTTCAGGTTCCCATTTTGGTGGAGCACATCGCGGAATCAGGAAATCTACCGAGTGTTTTAAATACCGATGTTTTAGTCCAGTTTGTCCAACAAGTAAGGTTCTATTTAAAATTGCAATGCATTCATTCTTAATGAACTTTTAAAACAATAAAAAAATAAAAAAACAATACAATTTACTGCAACTTGTTTTACTTCTGATTAATGATTTCCTTCAATTTCGACTGCTTCCTAACATACATTGCTACGGGATGTTTTGAGACTGTCTGGACGTAGGCAACTCCACACATTTCCGCATCCGAATACTTCAGCTCCTTTCCTAATCTGTAAAACATTGCGAAAGGTTCGATTAGAGCAATTCCAGGCCTAGCACTGTCATCTGAAATCACTTGATTGATACTGTCTTCATCGCTTTTATAGCTGGGGGTTGATTTATCATGTAAATCAAGTGCTTCCTTCTTGTTCTGTAACATAAAAAAACACATTAAATCGTAATCCTGTGATAATGTGTAATCCACTGGAAATTGGGTCGATTTTCCAAAAAAAAAACGCAATAATGTTAGTCCTGTATTAGTAGACAAATAAATTAGTAGTAGACTCAATCGACATTGCTGCAATTAAAATTTATTTTCATAAAAACTCAAGTTAGTATCACAGTTGGTTACTTTTGACCAATGACCAAACCTGACTTCGTAGTATAGCCTTATAATTTTTCGGGCTGTTGAGAACAAGCATATAATATAATGATTTACCTTTGCAAACACTAGAAACAGCATCATTATATCAGGCCGTCCATATATTAAGTATCCGTTGTCAATTAGGTCCTGAAACGAGTTAATCAAGCCTGTCTTAACTGTTAAAGATGATACAATCAGGCCTGAATAGATCGTTGAAATGATGATTCCAAATAGAGTCCCACAGACTGTTAATAAAGTTAGTGCAAGTCCATCTCCTATTCCACGTCCGAAACTGTAGGCTGCAAGGTAAATAAGCCATTACAGCCGGTGTAACGGGTGAATAATAAGGAACCCAGGGGGTGTGACCGATTTGGCCTTATTTAAACTTATTGTTAGTCTCAATCCAAAGAATATATAATATGGGTCGGACGGACAGACAACTTATCCACATAAAGCGTAAATCATTATAATTATAAATTTCTTATTTGATGAGGTATGAATAATTGCAAAGTAAGATTAATTTTGACAAGCCTTAAAATAATTTCACTCACATCGACTACAAATAGCTGCAACGGCCCATAATACAACGCTATCGTTATAATCGCTTTGGCTCAGTGGTTTGGGGTACTGTTGTACATATGAATTTTTTACGGCTGTAAAAAGATGAACTGCAGCTACAAGAATAAGCCACATTGTGATTATGGCCAGCCAGACCTTCCAAGAAAAGGGTTTCAGAAGCAATCCATAGGTTCCAAATGAGTTTGGTTGCTTGAAGTAAACGTAGAAACTGGAGACGGAAAAATTATCAAGTTTGACAGTTGTAGTGATTACATCAATTATTAATTAATCAAGAAAAATGTTGCAATAACCTTTCGGCATGAGTTGGATGCAAGAATGTTAAGGCAGTGACCCATTCGGGCATGAAATATGCAGCGTCTCCCCCTAAATCCGCCTCGCCGCTGATTACTTGACCGGCAATCCCGCTGATGCTCCCGTTACTCGATATTTCAGGGTAGCCAACCGACTTCACAAATTCAACACTTTTTCAGGAACATTTGAGGATTTGCCAAGTTCCAGACATTCGAAAAAAAAATTGAAATGTATTACAATGGGCCGACACAAACAATTTTTCTGTCGTATTCAGTCATCAAAATACCACGGTCTTTATCGGATCAGTCGACGACTATACTTTACTAAACAGGCTCTCAGTAATGTCCAAATAATGGATTCATTTGAGCATGACAGATTTTTAAGGAAAATTCTAGACTTTAACTCCAGACAAGTAAGATATCAGCTTTGTAAGGGACTTTTGACTCGTTTTTAAATTCTAAATTTGATTAACAAAGTTTGGAAAATGAATCGAAAAGATACCTCGTATTTAACAGGTATTGAAGGTCGAATATTAAAGGTGCAACTGGGTCAGCTAAGTATTTCCAGGAACCGTTGAAAAATATTTTTGATAATGACACTTTCTCGTCAGTTAACTGTAAACGATGAAATGTTCATAAATTAATATTAATTAAATAAGTATAAAATTTTAGAATTTTAAGTTGGAACGTTTCATTGTGTACTAACAAGAACTGTGAGTCTGACTTACATATGATGCTACTTTTAGTTGTCTTATTTCCATATCCTCCATTATCGTCCGTTTAAATTAGACAAACCCCCCAAAAAAGCTAAAAGAAAGATCTACTGAATTAATTTAATGTATTTGGATGATATTGTTTGTTTTTAAATCAAAATCTTGAAGTTAAAAGAACTTGATGAATTTGCTAGCAATAATTTGTTTTCTAACACACTCAGACGGGCACTTAACAGAATTAGTAATCTTATTAAGTGGTCAAACATAGATTATCGATTCAAGTACAATTCTACTCCCCAATCTTCTTATTTGCAATAATGAATATACAAACGTGGGACCAGTACCATTTGTCCGAGTTATTAAAGTTCTTTACAATAGCATTAATTATCAAAAGGGTTTTGCTAAGTTAGTAGAGGTTTAAAATCAAAGACTAGGAAGGAGTCTTTTGTGGTCTCATTAACATAATTAAAATCAGTATTTTTAATGAAACTGTAATTAATAAAAAATATAGCTAATTTATTCATTTGAGATAAACACACGATTAGAAACACATTCCAAAATCATTAAAATAATGGCCATAAAAAAAGCCGAAATTATTAGCCATATCACTGCTCGCAGATTGTATAGACTGAGCGGCTGAGGCAACCTTTTTGCATTTAGACATCTTGGAATTACTAAATCCACGGAATGCTTCAAATATCGCCGTTTCAGCCCTGTTTGATCTATGTGTAAAGTTCTAAGGATAACAATAGAAATTCATTACTATACAATAAAGCAATGATTTTTTTGGATGTGAAAAATCAATTACTTTTGATTGATAATTTCCCTCAGAATCGACTGCTTTCTGACGTACATTGCCAACGGATATTTTGTGACCGTCCGAACATAAGAAATCTGACAAATTTCTGCATCCGAGTATTTCAGCTCTCTTGCTGTCTTGTAGAATACCCCGAAGGGTTCTATAAAGGCAATTTGAGATATTGTGGTATCATCTGAATCTGAAATAACTCGAGAAACGGTGTCCGTAACGCTCTTGAAATTACGACCCGAGTTTGCTTGCAACTCGATAGCTTCTTCGTTGTTCTGAAAAAAAAAACATCAAAATACAGGAGTATTTCATATTATTTTTGACGTCATAAATATTTGAAGGCTCAGGAAGCCAATATACTTTGTACTTGAGCAAAAACACGAAAGATCATCAGTTTCGGTCTTCCTAATATTAAATATCCGTTGTCAATGAGGTCCTGAAACGAGTTAATTGAGTCCGTTTTTAAAGTTAACGATGATACGATTAGTCCCGAGTAGATTGTTAGAATGGTGATTCCGAAAAAAGTTCCACAGATCATTAGTATAGTTATTCCTATTCCATCTCCAATTCCTCGTCCGAATTGGTAGGCTGTTAGGCCATTAGTTATCATTATATTAAAGGCATACGGTTAGGTTATTTAAAAATGGGCTCAAGGAAACGTTTCCCTGTGCGTATGACTTGTTTACTTATTTTTAAATTACTTCTACTCACATCGACAACAAATGGATGCAATTGCCCATAAAAACACATCATAGTTGTCATTTCCCCTGCGTTTGCTAAAATGGCCTACAAGCAGTTTCTTGGCGTATTTACCAACACCAACGGAAGTAACAAGAATAATCCACATTGTAGTGACTGCTAGCCAAACTTTCCAAGAAAACGGTTTCAGCAGCAAACCATAAGTTCCGAAGGAATTTGGCTGTTTGAAATAGACGTAGAAACTACAAAACGAGCATATTCAACAGGTACACAAACATAAAAACTACAAAGAGAGAATAATCTTGAATAATAATCGCAATAACCTTTCAGCATGAGTTGGGTGCAAGTAGGTCAAGACGCTGACCCATTCGGGTAGGAAAGAAGTGGCGTCTCCACCTAAATCCGCTTCACCGTTAATTACTTGGCCTCCAATTCCGGAGTAAGTTCCATTGGCTAATTGGTCAGTGTAGCTAACAGCCTCCACAATTTGAACACTTCGATAGATTAGAACAGACCAAAGCAAAGCATGAATTTTATAAATCACCCAAAATTGCCCAGCCTCTATTGTTTCAAGTTTCCAAACACTCGGAAAAATATAGGCTGACTTTGAGCTGGGGGGTGCATGTATATTATTTATTGAAAGATCCAAAAACTACACTAAAAAATTAAAAAAAACTGAAAACGTGAATGTTTTTTATGGAGGGTTTTTTGGGGAGGGGATAGTGCTGGGCATAAATATATTTCCGGAATGTATTATGTAGTTGCAATTTGAGATTTAAAAGAGGACGGACTCCAACATACCTCGTATTTAACAGGTATTCAAGGTCGTATATCAAAGGGGCCACCGGATCACCTAAGTATTTCCAGGCACCGTTGAAATATATTTTCGATAAAGACACTTCCTCTTCTGTAAGCTGATAATCAATAAAAATAAACATATTCATATTTAATTAGGACCATTAACCAATATTCTTCATTCTACTCCTTATGAAAAGTAAAATTTATGATCAATGTTTTGACTAAAATCACCCGTTGCCCGTAAATAAATTAGAATTGAAGAACACTCAAAATAAAACCCCAGGCCAGTGTGTAAATCAACTTTAAAAACATTTTTTAGAAACCCAGCAATTTATTAGGATTAGTGTTAAACTACTTACGAAGGATGCTACTTTGAGGTGCTTAATGTCCATCGTTGGTTTCTAGAACATTGAAGTATACCATATGCATATGCTGCTCATAAATAGCAGCAAAATTGAAAGATAAGTAATATTTTTCGCAGTAAGTTAATCTATTGAAGGAATCCGTCTAAAGTGTTTGAAATGCAAAATTAAAGACTTCTACATAATATGCAACTCAATGAACAACAAAAGTCAAAGATGATTCAACAATGATAAATTTTTAATATCTTAAAAGGGTATCGATCGATCTAAAGAATTAAGAATACAAGGCCTAACTAATGTGCTGTAGCACCCGCTATCAGCTTTTCCTTATGCATTTTTTGGCTTTTACAGTTTCTGATTTAAATTACTTACTATATCATATTCTTAAATTATCGTGAAAAAATTATTGTATGACAGATTTGAAAATTGTATCACTTTAGAATTTAAAGTCAAACTAAAGTTATAATTTATAACAAATGAGTAAGGTAAGGGGCACGTAAACTGGGTGGTGCAAAAAACATCGATTATCATGAGCAGACTTACATTATCTTGATGACACACATATTGTGATTATTTATTTGCATTTATTTCATTTTCCAAGTATGCTTCCGCATTTATCCATATGCATTTTTAAACTGAGTAAAACAACATTAGTTTTATGTATAAGGAAACCCGATAATTATATTATTATCTGATTTTGACAATCTTATTTATCGTTATCAATTGATTATAAATTGCTATGATTTTAAATTTTAAAAAATTCATACAACGATTTTCCTGAAAATTATTGGAATTTTAATGTAATAAATCAAAAAGCGACCGACAAGCAGAAAAGTTTTAACTAAACCAACGTCGTAGACGTCGGACCCAATTCAAAATTAACAAAGAACTCTGCTTAAATTAATTAAATATAAATATGTGATTTGCCGTGATGTGATGTAAGGCAAACCGACACAAAAATTCCTGATGACATAATTGTTTAAAATGCATAGTCCAAACACCCATCCTGTGTTTGGCATCAATGAAGTACAGAATTATGAATTTTATTTCCTCTACTATCGATCAAACTTCATTGAAATTGACGTACAAAAATAGGATATGGAGTTTGTTTTATAGAGATTTATTTTTGACATGTTTCAGCTAATTCATTAGTACCGATTTAAAACAGCCTGTGCCATGAGCTCGGTTGCAACTCCGAGAACGAATCCCTTAAATAGGGTTTTTCAAAATGGCAACTTCTTCCTATTTTTCCTATTTCTAACAGCTCAAAGTTCTCCGGGGCTTAGTCAACAGGAGCTGAGATTAATCGGGACTCGGAACTTTGTCAATATTACTCGAAAAGTGGGCAAAAATTGTGGTGCAATAAAATTTGAAACCGCAATGTTAGGACGTTATGAAGTTATAGAGCGAAAGATAATGCAAGACGACGAGTTTCTTAGCTTAACGACAGGATTCAGAGAAAAACACAATTATCTGGTCAATGTCAATCCGGGGTGTGAAATTAAAGTTTGTGGTGTAGATTTTTTGCAACCACTAATAGACTTAAAATGTTCCACTTATTCGAAACAGTTTTCGAACTTAAAAGGGAAGGTAATCTTATAAAAGCGTTTTTATTTAATAGCCTTTGTGTGTGAAACGAGGAGTTTAAAAATCAAACTATTTCTTATAATTTAATATCTTGCATTGTAGCATAATAAACTGTTTGACTTTAATAGGACAACTTTCAGATGACTTCCATCTCCTGTGCATGCAGAGTAACGGATTTTTTATTTTTGGAATAAATATCATGAATTTAGAACTTCCAAGCTCTGGAATTTAATTTGCATGGTTGTAGTTGTGGAATAATTTCAGGAATCGGTTTGTCGGGAAAAAAATTACTGCGACATGAGTCCCCAAGAATCCAATTCCGAGCTTTGGTGTGCGATTTTATATGAAGATCCGCAATGTAATCCATGTTTGGACCGAGAGATTAAAATGAATGACAGCGAAATGTTTTTAACACAGAACTCTGCAGATATCTTATCGGGAAACGTTCGGGAGAATTGCACTCTTGTTAGCTATAGACCGGAGAAATATGATGATAGCGATCTAAGCAATGTAACATCATTCCATAACCGGGCCGGAAAATTCGATTTTAAGGTAATTTTACCGTTTGATTAAATGGTGGTTAGGGTGGAAATGACAGGTGCTTTTTAATACGAAAAAAATACGACTAAAAATATTCTTCAACCCATCTATGTTCATAAGTATTGGCCTGATTGCTAATCGAAATAGTCAAACTAAAGGATGATATTTATGCATGCATGGAAATTATGTGTATTGGATTGGTAAGCGTAGAACTTATAGTATTAGCGCTTGGGTACGTGTCGGGACATTTCTTAGCCCCCTTTACCATTAAGGAGGAATAAATATAGCTTCGTCTAAAAAATAGGTTCGGAATCATATAATTAGTTTTAAGACACATGTTAGGTGGTTTATCAAAATAAGCTAGGGTTAGTATTTTACACTCTCAAATAAACAAGTGTTCAAAATCCCCCTTTTGTAGTTCCCAAGGAGCATAAATGGACCAGATTTCAGTTGCACTTGCGAAGATGTTAGGAGTAATGAAGCCACGTCAACAATGGAAACAATGACAAGTCGAGCTACGTCAACAATGGGGACAACCACAAGTCAAGCTACGTCAACAATGGGGACAACTACAAGTCAAGCTACGTCATTCGGGACATTTATAAGTAGCAAAGCTACAGCAACAATGGTGACCATGACCAGTAGTGAAGCGACGACCTCTGAGGTTAGCCATTTACCAACAATACCAAATCCAGGGTCCATCGAGGGTATCAAGACTATTATAATTTGGTCAATCGTCTCGATCGTGATGATTCTATTCACTACGTTGGGGGTTTGTATCTTCAGAAGGAGGAAGAGAACTAAAAGACTGAAGACAAAGAGTATAGTAAGGGTTTTCAGAGACAATTTTTGAACCTGAAATCGTTTGAATTGTTGCGTTTTAGTAATCGCCCCTTAATTATGTTAGACAGACGATCTTACCACTGTGGAACAATCCGAGCTTTTGCGTTCTTTAACATCGATGTTTGGGAAGGAATTTATGGACTCGACATTTTTTATTCCTGATCGATATGTCGAAATAGGTAATTTTTGATTTCCTAACAACGCAGTGTCTATTTCTACGATAAACATGACATGTAGTGTGATGTAGTGAACATTTTTAAGTTCAAATTGTAAGACGTCGCTAGTTCTCCAGATAGATCAGGTAGAACAAAGGTTTACTCAAACTCAAAGGTCTGTCCCCGTTGGAAAAATGGCTTCCAGTTATGTATGGACATGTAGTTATATTTTATGTTTGGGCAACGTGATATTTCATATCCTGACGTATTATTTGAAGCTCCGTTCTAACTTCTAACCTCAACATTTTTTTCGATATTTTAATTTTATTTGTTGTAAACGTTTACTTAAAAGTAAGTTCGTACGTTCTGTTAGGTAGAACAATAGGTAGCGGAGAGTTCGGTACCGTTTTCGAAGGAACTTTCAAGACTGTCGGTCAGGAGACCATAACAAAAGCAGCACTTAAACGATTGAACCTGACCATTTTGCATAACGAAACCGACCCGACGGAATCAATTGAGAGCCTCATTAACGAAGTTAAGGTGCTATCTCACATCGGAAAACATTCCAATCTTGTCGAATTCCTGGGGGTATCTGTGTTAACAGATGCATCTTCAGGTACCGTTCATCTCATAAAGAAAGTGTAAACATTTTTCCAAATCAAAGAAAGGTCTGTCTGCTCGTTGTTTTTCTTTCAAATTTATAATCTTACTGATTTTTGGTTTTCCCTGCTGTAGGGAAATCGTTTGACGTAATTTTTATGGAGCTTTGTGGTCCCCAAAATCTCAAGGAACATTTGGTTTCGTTAAGAAAAAAATTACCAAGAACGGTTTTAAAACTTCAATCTGAAGCCAAAACAATAACCCCAATGGATGGATATGCGGACCCCTTTTCAATTATCCAGAAACCCCTCTACATCACAACTTCATCCGATGAGATTGACACTGATGATTTATTTCAAATACTCGTGAAGTGGTCAAAAGAAATTGCCTCAGGGATGGAATATCTCCACACTCGAAATGTATCACGATAATTAGTATACAATTGTCAAAAGGGAAGGTGTTACAATAAAACATGAAATATTGTAGGTGGTTCACAAGGATTTAGCAGCAAGGAATGTCTTGCTATCCGAATGTGGTAAGCTGACCGCAAAAGTTAGTGACTTTGGCTTGTCTAAAAAGCTTTATGGGAAAAGTTACTATACGATAACAAAGGTGAAATATCTTACTACGGGGTGACGGGGAATTCTTCGAAATATGTCAGAAAAAATAATAATTTAAAAACGTCTGAACAGGGAAAGATTTCAGTAAACTGGATGGCACCGGAATTTTTTAGGGATCAAAAATACATTTTTGAATCCGACGTCTGGTCTTATGGAGTGACCCTTTGGGAAATATTCAATTTGGGCGAAAATCCTGACTATCCAATAGAACAGAAAAATATGCATATGTTTTTTGTTGGACTACTTCAGTTCCTCGAAAAGGGAGATCGGCTAGAATGCCCTGAGTTTTGTAGTGAGAAAATGTAAAAAATTCAGAAATTGGCAACAATTAATTTAATTTGAAATTCAAATATGATTTGATAAGAATTATAATCTATTCTATTTTTACAGACATCATCAAATACTCAATTGTTGGAGAATGGACCCAAATTCTAGGCCCGGCTTTAGGGACTTGGAGCGATTTTTTAATGATTTGCTGCTTTCTTGATGCATGATGATTATATACTTGATTTGACCTCAATTCTTAGGTCAATATAGAACGAAAATCTCAATCATATTTTTATGTTTAGAATTTAGAACCTGGTAAAATAAATAGGTTAAAACAAAGAGTACTATATTTTCTAGAGTTAATGAAAATTACTGTATTGCATTGGGAATCGCCAATCAATCAATCAGTAAATAATAAACCGATGTAACGGGTGTAACCAAGTGTTGAAAACGTCACCTTAATTAAACCGAATCTTAATGTCCCCCAAAAGCCCGGGTTTTGCACCCTGGTGTCAGTGGGAGTGGTCCCGTATACGTCAAAGATGTTTTATTAGTTATGGGAATCGTTTAAACCCCATATCTCAATTTCCCCCAAAAGCCCGGGTTTTGCACCCTGGTGTCAGTAGGAGTGGTCCCGTATCCGTCAAAGATGTTCTATTACTCATGGGAATCGTTTAAACCCCAAATCTCAATTTCCCCAAAAAGCGGGGGTTTCGCACTCTGAAATGTAGTTTCAAGGTATTATCATGTATAGATGATAGACATAGAGTGTAATGTAAACTCCATAAGCGTCAGTTTTAAAATGAGTAAGAGCTCTATCCTGGCGTTGGACTCCTACATATCACTATTCTGTTTGATTTAATGGTTTGTTTTGGGGTTTAATTGATGGGGGGCAGGGGGTGTGACCGATTTGACCCAAGTTCGAACTTAGCCTCACTCTTGAGCCAAGGAACAAGTGTACAAAATTTGGTGACCGTAGGTCAAGCCGTTCTCCAGTTATCGCTCGGACAGACGGACGGACGGACGGACGGACGGACGGACGGACGGACGGACGGACGGACGGACGGACGGACGGACGGACGGACTTGTCGTTCGCATAAAGTGTTTTCAACACTTAATAATTAACCATATATAGCATATTCCTTTCACCGATCAATATGTTGTCTTACTTTCATTAAAAAAGCCACAAGTGCAATAAAACCCCATTGGACTAGTTGGACAATTAACCTGGTCATTTACTGACAATTTTATTCACTAAATTTAATGAAAACTAACCTACAATACCATTGAATTTTAGATAAACGCATCCAAAACTGTTGTCGTACAATCACATAATAAATCCATGTATGGAACACAAATATTTAATCTGTCATAAAATATATAGGAAACCTGACATATAAATTGTATACATAGTTACTTGATAAATTCTGTCCAGTTGACAGT
This sequence comes from Desoria tigrina, assembly GCA_906901685.1. Classification (NCBI taxonomy): domain Eukaryota; kingdom Metazoa; phylum Arthropoda; class Collembola; order Entomobryomorpha; family Isotomidae; genus Desoria; species Desoria tigrina. The sequence continues at coordinate 7,295,578 of CAJQTU010000023.1, read as the reverse complement.
TGTGTGTGAAAATGTATCATGGTACAAACACCAGCACTATCAGGTGACGTGTTTGGCCATCAATCACTTAATTTCCTCTAGTGATGAATTGATGATTGAATTCGTCATCGTCAAACCGATCTAGTACGAAAATAGAGATTAAGTATATAAATCACTATTTTAACGCGTTTTCAGCTAAGTTTTACGGCCATAAAACAGTCCGTGCAGTGAATCCCGATCGCGATACAACGTCTAACAAACAGGATGAAGTACCTTCATCAGATTTTCCAAAACTTCGCCGTGCTTTTCATATTACTAACAAATCGAAGTTCTTTGGTGATTGGCCTGATTGGCCAGTTAAAGATGCAAGAGACCCAAGATTTCGTACCCATTGTTCGGGTGGAGGGTGAATATTGTGGAACAATTGACTTCAAGGACTCGAAGTTGCCAACTTATAACGTGATAGAACGAAAGGAAATGGGAGCCGATGAGTTCAATAGCTTACTAGTAGGCTTTCAATATCACAACTATACAACCAATGTCACTAATCCGAGATGTGATATCAAAATTTGTGGTTTCGACAATTCGCAACCTATCAATAGCACAACCTCTTCCAAAGCAAGTCAAGTATGCAGGTCCACAGGCCTTTTATGGAAAGGTGAATTGAAGGTAATCTATAATCAAGTCCGCTTTTAATTTTCTTTTTGATGCATGCCCCGGAAAGTGTCTTAAACTACCGTTTATGCTTTTTTACTTTAATAGTTCCGGATGACTTCCGTGTTTTGTGGATGCAGAGTAAAAACTAACTTACTTTTAACGAAATATCAGTGGTAGGACTTTGAAGTTTTAAAATTCACTTTATATATTTGAAGGGGCCCGATGTAACGGTACTGAGTTGTCGGGAAATGAACCAAACATACTATGAAAATTGTCCTGAAACATTCCACTCCCAGGTTTGGTGTGCGGTTTTATATGAAGAACCCCTATGCAGGCCATGCTCTGAACGAGAGATTGAAATGAAGCACGGAGAACTATTTAAAACACAGTTTTCTGCACTTATCAGATCGGCAAAGGTGCGGCAGAATTGTACCCTCGTCCGCTATACGGCGAAGCAGTATTATGAAAGCGATCTAAGCGCTAAGAAATTTCATACTGGAAAGGCGACCTTTCCGGTAATTCTATCGTACGACGAAATAAGCTTGCCCTACTTGTTAAGAACCATTAGTCTGACTCAAAACAATTGGGACAGTTTTTGCACAGTTCGTGTTTCCGGTTTCTCAGATAGATACCAAATGTCATGGCCCGTACCTATACTACTTTAGGTAATTTCAAAATTATACGCATTATACGATTTGTTAAGAAATGACGAAAATAAGACTTATTTAAAAAAAACATAATTTGCAAAACACATGCTTTTGGTGCTAGAGCAAGTTATTTATGAACAACTCTTTTAAAGTATTTTTTTCTAGTTGCCGACGTAATTGCAAACTTACAAAAACTGTCCCTATTATTTTGAACGGGACTTATAGAATAGTTACAATGTGTTAATTATTGATGCGTTGTTGCTACACTATAGTAGTATTATAGTTACGTTCGTAGTGGTAGTTTTTAACTTTTCCCTTACGCTTTGGGACTAAAATTTGGATACTTAAACGTGAGCAAATAAAATGTATTATTTTTTTGTCAAAAACCCTTATTTTGCAGACAGAAAAGAATTATTATGGACCAGATTTTACCTGCACTTGCAAAGGCATGCCGAGTAAGCAAGCCACGTCAACAACTGAGGCTTTTACAAGTAGCCAAGCTACGTCAACTTTGGTGTCCTTGGTCAGCAGTGAATCCACAGGGGTTAGCCAATTACCAGTAACACCAAAACCAGGGTCTACAGAGGAGATCGAGACTATTATAATTTGGTCAACCGTCTCAATCGTAATCATTGTATTCACTGCGTTGGGAATTTGTATCTTCAGACGGAGGAAGAAAGCTAAAAGACTGAAGACAAAGAGTATAGCAAAGGTTTTCAGAGACAATTATCAAACTGAAATCAACATTTATGCTTTATATAATGCCAAAATAATGATGTTAGAAAGATGATCTTCTCACTGTGGAATATTCCGAGTGCTCACCTTCATTGACTTCAATGTTTGGGAAGGAATTTGTGGAGATGGCATTCTTTATTCATGAACGATATGTCGAAATAGGTAAATTTTTTTCCCTAATGTATCTCTTTTGTCTGTTTCACGATAAATATGCTACGGTTACACATAATAATATATAGATGCATATATGAATCTACGTTCTTATTTAGATGTTTTTTCTAAGATACTTCTATAGTGCTTGAAGGAAGGGTTTAGTTAAATGTAAGTTTGTACGTCCTGTTAGGTAGACAAATAGGTAGTGGGGAGTTTGGTACCGTTTTCGAAGGAACTTTCAAGCCTTCAGATCAGGAAACCGCAACAAAGGCAGCACTTAAACGATTGAACCTGTCAATCTTTCACAACGAGACTGACCCCACAGAGTCAATTAAGAGTAGGAGCCTCATGAATGAAGTTAAGGTGCTATCTCACATCGGAAAACATTCAAATCTTGTCGAGTTCCTTGGGGTATCTGTCCTTACGGATGCATCTTCAGGTACGTTGATATAAAGCATCTTTCCATAACTCATAGAAATACAGAGTTATTTTTCAAAATCGAAGGTCTGTTGGTTGTATTTCTTTGCCCCCCAATGATTAGCTCCCCGTTATTTGCTCTCCCAAAAATTTCGACCCCTGCATCTTTTATATTATCCGGCCTAACTGGTCACTCTCTGCTGTTCAGGGGAGCAAATGCTCTGGAGCAAATAATAATGGGGAGCACATCTGTATTTCTGCAACCATTTCTACAATTGTTATCTCACTGACTGAATTTTTTCGGCCGAAGGGAAATCGTTTGATGTCATTTTAATGGAGCTTTGTGGTCCTCAAAATCTGAAGGAGCATTTGATTGCTTTAAGAGCAAAAGTTTCGAAAACGGTTCTGAAACTTCCTCCAGACGAGGCCAAAACGATAATCTCATTGGGATACACAGATCCACTTTCAGTTTTCCGGAAACCCCTCTACTTAACAATTTCATACCATGAGATTGTCACGGACGATGTATTCAAGATGCTTGTAAAATGGTCAAAAGAAATCGCCTCAGGGATGGAATATCTCCACAATCGAAACGTATAATGATCATATAAATTATGTGGTATCCAATTTGGCGTGTAAAACATGATATATTGTAGGTGGTTCACAAGGATTTAGCAGCCAGGAATGTCTTGCTATCGGAATGTGGTAAACTAACCGCAAAAGTTAGTGACTTTGGCTTGTCTAAGAAGCTTTACGGGAAAAATTATTATAACATTACAAAGGTAATTAGAAGTACAACAACAAATAATTAATAGAAATTTGATATCTGAAACTTAAAATCAATTTTTTAAACGGTTGAGCAGGGGAAGCTTCCAATAAACTGGATAGCTCCAGAGGTTTTTAGTGATCAAAAATTCATTTTTGAGTCAGATGTCTGGTCTTATGGAGTGACCCTCTGGGAAATATTCAATCTGGGTGAGAATCCTGACTATCCAATAGAACAGAAAAATATGCAAATTTTTTTTGTTGGACTCCTTCAGTTCCTCGAAAAGGGAAATCGACTCGAATGTCCCGAGTTTTGCAATGAGAAAATGTAATAGCAAATATGCAAAAAATATTTAATATTTTATGATATTGTAAAATTGTAATTGATTATAATATATCTACAGATACGGTCAAATACTCAATTGTTGGAGAATGGACCCTAACTCTAGGCCCAGTTTTAAGGACTTGAAGCAGTTTTTTAATGATTTAGAATCACGATACTAAACTTCAGTAGATAAACTGTATTTGCAGATATTGCAATGATATCCGTTGTTATGATGTATGGTGTAAAAATAAATATATCATAGTGCTAGTAGAACCAGATAACACATTTCGATGATGCAGCAAAGTGTGTTACATTTTTAGCCTATTGCTCGCCAAAGTAAAGTATTGTGCTTTATCGCTTTGTTATATTATTATGGGGAAATGGTAGATCAATTTTTTAAACAGTAATTTGGTGAACAATATAAGCTATATCAACTACGCCAACTAATATGCAATGACCAATGAATCACAACCACAAGTGCTGAACTTATATAGTGACAATTTTTTTTATTCTCCGAACAGTAAAGTAAATATTTAATGGGAACCAATCTACCAATTTAATTTTTGATAATTAAGCATTCTGTGTATGGTATAAGAAATCATTTTATTTTAAAAGCCAATTAGATGAAAAAGAAAAACAGTTCTAGTAATGTTTCCAATCTATTTTAAGGGCATAATTGGGATTTTGAAAAACTAAAGATGGTCTTGAAAGTCTGGTATTCCGTTATCGTTCCGTTCACAATCAGCATGTAAATCATATTGCAGAGGTCTTCATAGGATTTTGTTACCACGGAAGAGATGTTTAACCGTAGAATCCACCATAACCGAATCCTCCTAATCCACCCCAGCCACCCAATCCCTACGGAAATAGAAAATTAAAAAACATTTTAGAACCTTCAACCTTGAAAATTAAACTTATATTTTCAAGTGATTTAAAATTCGAAGTGAGCTTACATAAAGAGGAAGTCCCCATCCGTATCCCTTCAAACAAAAATAAAAAAATCGGTTAGGATATGTGAGCAAAATTTGATTGAAATTTTTAAAGTGTGAAATTTTCAAATAATTTTTTTTAATTAAAAATACTTACTCCGAAACCACCATATCCGCCATAACCACCGTATCCGAATCCAAGACCATAACCCCCAAAGGAACTAGCAGTTTTCAAGTCCTTGCCTTCTGACAATTTAACCGGTCCCTTGTTGACTGGAACTTGAGCCAGGGTAAGAGCCACGAGGGCGAAGAGGGCTAGGACAACCTGTTATTTAATATAGATTGTTAAAACGTTCAAAAAATATTGTATATTAAAATAGTTACCAGAAAAAAAAATCAAAATTCAGAAAACTTACGCAAAATTTGGACATTTTGAATGGTTTCCGGCGAAGGTTTCCGAAGTTTAGAAAAACTTTGTTGTTTCCAAGAGGAGATGAATTGATTCTGATGCTCTAAACAGCCAACACAGCCGGTTTATATATTCCCAACCAAACCAAGTCTTTCATAATTAAGGTATTATAGCGTGTACAAGAGACCTTAAGGGTTGACCCGAACGACCAAGCTTGTGTTAATTAATGAGAATGAGGACCTCGAATTTATGCGGTTATGTAATCAATTACCCCATTATTTCAGTAGTTAATTAATTATCTTTGCCTGTTGGAACCCTTAAAATAGACTTCATCTTGGTGCGGTTCTGTCTTTTGATCTTTTGTCTCTGAATGAATCAAAGATAATCTCTCAAATATCGAGTTTCCTAATTCATAAAATGTTCGTGCCGATCCCAGTTCGCATGGAAAGTGAATGAGTTAATAGTGTCAAGTAAGTAAGAATTGTTTTAGCAGGGCTGTCGAACCATGACATTATGACACTGTCGCTGATCTTTGTGTCCTATGTGCAGGTCTCATGCAGCATGATGTAAAATCAAGTAAGAAAAGTACATGCATACGGGCTGCATGAATTACAAAGCCAAGAGATAATTGCATTTGATGAATAGATAAAAAATGTCTTAATTTTAAGATATGAAATATACCATCTAAATGGCCAAATATCACAAGAAAGAATTTTAAAAAAATTATAAAGTTCTTTCTGATCAAATTAAATACATTGAAAGAGTATTAGTATGTTGTGGTGTTTTTTTAAGATCGTTGTCGAATTTTATTTTCAGTAAATGATGTTATAACTATTAGCTGTCATCTAGTTTATGGCTAAAATTGTAACAAGAACAACGAAAATGTCTAGTTTTTCCAATCAGGCTCAACTGACAATTTAATTTCACAACCAGTAAGGGGTACTTGTATATTTCAAAGCAAAATCAGCGTTTTTATGTCACAGAAAGTCCACCGTCGATGGGAACACAAGTTCCAGTGATCATTTTCGACAAGGGGCTTGACAGATACAAAACGAGATTTGCTGCATCCGACGTCTCTAAAAGCCCCTTAATTGGAGTCCTTGCAATCAGATTCCCTGTCCCTTCTTCCATTTTTCCTGACGACGTCCTCGATTTTGCAAACATCGGAGTGTCCATTGCAGTAGGTAGTATTGCATTGACCCGGATGTCATGGCCCCCAAATTCAACAGCAAGGCACTTCGTCAGCATTGACAAAGCTGCCTTGCTACAGGAGTACGAAGCAATTCCAGGGACAACCAGTCGGTCACACTAGAGAAATGTAATTAATTTTAAAAATCTTTTGCATTTGAATAGCTGTGTAAAATAGTAACTTTGACTGGCCTATAACGTAAATCAAGATTTAATTCACTCCTAAATAAGTTTATTGAAATCTTAAACTACAACAGGGGGACTTAAATCGTGATTTACGGTAGTGCAACTTACAATCGAAGAGACATTGACAATAGTTGCCCCTTTTACAGAATTCGCTATAACATTTTTTGCGAATACTTGACTAACGTTGAAAGGAGCTTTGTAGTTGACATCCATGCTTCTGTAATGTAAAACAGACTCCTGTGACGCAATTCCATAAATATTAAGCAAATTATGAACCATCTTTTAAGGATCAAAGATATCCCCAGGGTGTTTATTTAAAGAAATACGGTATTTCGATTCTAACCTGTCAATGCCCATTTGAGAAATGTCAGGGGCAAATTCATTGTCCGCAACTCCAGCATTATTAACGAGATGGTCCAACGGGCCCAAGTCATGGACCGTCTTAGCCGTGGCTTCCCAGTCTTGTAAATCGACGCAAAGTGTCGAGACTGTTGGAAATTCTTTCTTCAGATCGTTAATTTGGTCTTGATTGTAATCCAAGGCGTAAACCCTTGCTCCAGCTTCGATGAATTGTTTGACGATGGATTTGCCAAGACCTATATGTTGCGTATAATAATTAAGAATAGTATTACTAAAATTAATAAACCTCCACTCCTTGACATGACACGACAATTGACTTCAAATTCGTGGAAAATTAAAAGATAAAATTGTTTTGTGAAATAGCATTATGTTTTCAATAAAATTGTTTATATATTTTTTTTAATTTCTCCTGAAAATAAAGGAAAAATTCATTCGAATATCCACTTTATAATTGGATACTCACCCCCAGCGGCTCCCGTCACAAGAATCTTTTTATTTTCAAACGAAAACCCCATCTTATCGGAATTCAGAATTGGATTTGTAAGATTTGAAACCGGACTGAAACTCCTGCTTTCCTGTGTATTCGCAACGCAAATGAAAACAGCCTATTAATAATCATGAATAAAAGGATTAGCAATTATCCAAGTAACTATTGTTGCCGTTTGCAGGTTTCATATGCGAATCATAAACTACTTTATAGAGTTATAGACGACAGTCAGCAGATGAATATATTTTGTAAAGTTTTTTATTCTTAATTTCAATGTCTTCAAACTGGAATTCATATGCTAATGATGATGATACAGCTCCGGCTTAAATGTAAGTTCTAATTTATTGACTTATCTTTGTTTCAAAACCAGTAATTCCAGGTTTTTTCTTCAATTGCATACAACGTGACATGGTCACTTTATAATGGGTTTCGATTAGTACTAGTTTGCTTTCATAACCTTCTTCGGACCAGTTGGAGTTATGTGAGAATGAATGAAATCCCGAGAACAATTTTATTTGGTGGATGGTCAAAATCCAGCTTGTTTAAGTAATTTTATGATTCCAAGTGAATTTTTAAGCAGCAATTGGTCACTGATTTGAGTCACAAATATTTAGTTTTGGATGTTTGTTGTCAATTCGTAACGATACAAATATACTTGAATTTTAAATACAATTCGGTCACAATTTACCATATTTTATGGAAATTATAACTCAAATAAACGTTTAAAATTACGTAGCCAGAAGACCACCATCAATCGGGAAATTTGTCCCGGTGATCATCTTCGACATTGGACTTGACAAGTACAGAACAAGATTAGCAGCATCGCTTGTACTTAAGACCTCTTTATAAGGAGCCCTTTGCAGATGCAATCCCCCAGATTTTTTAACCTCTTCCGAAAGATCGGCAAATAACCCGGTTGCCATCACAGTTGGCAATATAGCGTTGACCCGGATGTCGTAAACACCGAGTTCGACAGCCAGACATTTCGTCAACATCGACAAGGCGGCCTTACTGCATGAATATGCTGACATTCCCGATACGCTGATTGTCGATAGCTGAAAATTTTTTACAAAAAATATCATGTTAAATACTTACAAATAGAGGATTTACAGAGTGCATAAATTGCATGTAATTTCCAACGTACAGCAGAAGACACATTTACAATCGTTGCTCCCTTGATTGAATTGGCGATGACGTTCTTTGAGAATTCCTGACTCACGTTGAAGTGGGCCTTAAAATTAATGTTCATTGTCCTGAAAAATATCTATGAGTAAATTATACGGATTTGTGGATCAAAGGTGAAGAATTTGGGTTTAATTTAAACTGGGAATTAAACTAATTTGATTCGAAATCATGTGCTTATGCTTATGTTGGTTTTAACAGCTTCGGTAATTAGTTAACTATTACCTCTCCAGGTTCTGATGACTAACTTGAGGTATTAATTCTGTAGCTCCTCCAATTCCAGCATTGTTAACGAGATGGTCCAAAGGACCTAGTTGTGGAATAACATTCTTCGTCTCATCCCAGTTACCCAAATCCGTACAAATCGTACGAACTTTTGGAAAGGTCTTCTTCAAGTTATCGAGGAGTTGTTGATTGTAGTCCAAAGCGTAAACCGAAGCACCGGTTTCATAAAATTTTTGCACGATTGCTAAGCCCAAACCTAATATAATTTTATTTTTGTCAAAAACTTTGATTTTAACCAGTATTATGGGGTTTCAAATCAAATAATAAGACGCTTAAAATTCTGTAAGATTTCACAATCATACCTCCGACTGCACCAGTGATTAGGACCCTTTTTCCTTCGAATGAAAATGCCATATTTGTATAGTTCTCCTATTACAACAACGAGATTGGGATTCCAGTTGAATACTAGTATGTCTTCATAACCTGAATAACAAAACGATGGTTGAATACTATAAGATCTTCGGGTAATGAATACAGTTTATACAATGATTTTTTGGTAAAACGAACCGGTCCGCAATCATCCACAATGCTGCCAAAATGACAATTGAGAATAAATGTGTAATTTACGTAACACGAAAGCAAGTGTGAGTAATTACCTACATCTAACCTACTGACCTTCACTTCTGGAGAGATTATCTTGAGATCGGAAACCCAACAGAATCTGGTCATTGCAAAAAATATGAGCAATCAAGTTCTAAAATTTTCGATTCATGACTCATGACTTATTTCGGATTGACATTCGATTCAGAGGCTTGATAGATTCAAAAATTAAATAAACGCTTCCAAATCGCTTGTCCTAATTTTTATTTATAATTTCATATGGCATTTTATTAGGTCAGACTAACAACAATTCTGTATAAAATCATCTAAAACAGTTCACGTAGCTAAAATTCCACCATCGATCGGTACATTTGCTCCAGTGATCATCTTTGACAAGGGACTTGACAAATAGAGTACCAGATTCGCAGTGTCCTCCGTATCGATGGCCCCTTTAATTGGTGCCCGGCCCAAAATCGTTGAAACAACTAACGTCATTAAATCTGCAGGGGTGGAAGCAAACATAGGGGTTGCCATTGCTCCCGGCAGAACTGCATTGACCCGGATGTCATGGACAGCTAGTTCAACAGCAAGACACTTGGTCAACATGTTCAGGGCCGCTTTGCTACAGGCATATGCTGATGGACTTGCGATAACACTCCCCTAGAATGATAGTAGTACGATTTGAATTTTATTAACTCAAGAACGGAATAAAAATACTATTGTTTTGACAACATTCATCAGTTGATCAGTACTTCAGTGTAATGAAATAAGTGCAATACGTACGATGGATGAGACGTTAACAATTGTGGACCCTTTGATGGAATGAGTAATGACATTCTTTGCGAACACTTGACTCACGTTGAAAGGGGCTTTAAAGTTGATGTTCATCGTTCTGTAAAGATTAGGTTAATGTAAAAACCAGGAGTTTTATGGAAAACTAAATGTCTTTGAATTTTGGGAGATGAAAAAATCGGAAATATTTTAATTGAACAAGATTGGCTTAAAACGATTAAACGAACTGTTTATGAAATTAGGTTCATGTAACTTACTTATGTCGTACAAATAATTTGTTCGATATTTGGTTCCATTTTTGCGTATTTTTAATCTTTTAATATTAGAGCATTTTTAATTATTTCCCCCTTGATTTGACAAATCGATGAATCATTTTTATTTCTACCTTCTATCTACGGTAAGCAAATAAACAACCAAGCCTACCTTTCCAAGTTATCCAAACTCACATTTGGAAGGAGTTCAAAGGATACGATCCCTGCATTATTTACAAGATGATCCAAGGGACCCAATTCATGCACAATTTTTGCGGTTGCATCCCAATCTCCCAAATCCACGCAAACGGTAACAACCTTTGGAAACTCATTCTTCAGCTTATCGAGAAGATCTTGGTTGTAGTCCAAGGCAAAGACCGTTGCTCCACTTTCGTAGAATTTTTTGACGATGGCCTGGCCTAATCCTATGAAAACCAACCCCGGTTTATTGATAATTTATAATTTTCAAATGGCAAAATAGCTAAAACATGGGACTAATAAGTCTATTTTAGTAAGTACCACCCGCTCCTCCCGTTACTAGAACCTTCTTGTTTTGAAATTGAAATCCCATGTCAATCGCCGACGAATGTGTAGTCTGAGAAATTAGTAGACAATGCAATGCAGCAGACAAAAACAGATGAAATGTTTTATTAAAGTATTTTGCGAAGGTGCTGGAATTGTCAATGCTTTGAAATGCTTAAAATGCGGAACGGTATACCTGAAAAACCAGATTTATAAGCATATTTTAGGGGTTGTAGAAATTGGAAACAGGCTTTTCAAGTTTATGGTGGATACACCATTAATTGAATGGTATGGTAGGTCGTTACTGGGATTTTTCTAAACCTTACACATGGACGATATAAATCAACATAGAAGAGACTGTATTTTATCACGGATCATAACGAATGATTTGTTGCTTAAAAACTGACTTATTCCGGGATGAGTACTTATTTGAGGAAAGAGCGTATTGCATCTTTCTATAGTACAAATCAATAGTCAATCAATAGACTCTTAAATAATTGAAATAATTCCCATTCCCAGTTTAATTTATTTCTTCGTTCAGGACTCAATATTTCATTACATTCGATACGTAGGGATCAAAATAATTTCATCAAGTTGCCAGAATTCCCCCATCAATCGGAGTAATTGTTCCAGTGACCATCTTGGACAGCGGACTGGACAAATAGAGGACCAGATTCGCGGTGTCCCCCGTATCGACGGTCCCCTTAATGGGGGCCCGATCCAAAATCGTTGCACTAAAAGAGGCCAGTAGGTCCTCTGGAAAGGACGCAAACATATCCGTTGCCATGGGACCGGGAAGAACAGCATTGACTCGGATGTCATGAGCTCCAAGTTCAACTGCAAGACACTTGGTCAGCATGTGAAGGGCCGCTTTGCTACAGGCATATGCCGATGGGCTTGCAACAATACCACCCTACAATTACAAAATTATAGTGTGTAGTATGATCCCAGGTTTATGAAAGCAAGAATGAAATTTCTAAGTAAGTGTAATACATACAATAGATGAGATGTTAACAATTGTGGCCCCTTTGATGGAATGGGCAATAACATTTTTTGCAAAGACTTGGCTCACGTTGAATGGGGCTTTGAAGTTGACGTTCATTGTCCTGTAAAGTTTTGAATAAATGTAACAGCAGGATTTTTAGAGAAAATTAAAGTTTTCAAGGTCTTTAAAAGATGTAAAAGTGAAGCTTTTGAAAAATAAAAAATTATTTGCAGCACTTTTTGTAATAAATTGTGTCTAATGCTAATAGTTTTCATATCCCATAATTGTTTGGACCAAGTTTAATTTTTTCCCAATTGCTTTCAAAAAATTGTGACACTTGACTTCAACTGTAGTGACGATAATTATTTTACAATACTTTTTTCAAAGCAGCGAGTCTCACCTTTCCAGGTTTGCAGAACTCACGTTTGGAAGGAGTTCAAAGGTCAAAACCGCTGCGTTATTCACAAGATGATCCAAGGGACCCAATTCATGGACAATTTTTGTGGTTGCATCCCAATCTCCCAAATCCACGCAAACGGTAACAACATTTGGATACTGTTTCTTCAACTTATCAAGACGATCTCGGTTGTAGTCCAAAGCATAGACCGTTGCTCCACTTTCATAAAATTTCTTGACGATGGCAAGTCCTAGCCCTATGAAAATCGCGATCGGTAATTAAAAAATGTTTATGAGATTTAGGTCTGTGATTATAAAAATAAGTACCAGCCGCTCCGCCCGTCACAAGGACCTTCTTGTTTTGGAATTGAAATCCCATTCTGAATAGGTGACGGATGTGTAATATGCAACAGACAGTTGTAAACAAAGAGATTTGATTTGATTCGATACTTTATTTCCTTATCAATTTGACATAAAAAAATGCTTCTTCTATCCCCGCCCATACCAAGGTTCCGGTTTCAGCATAAATTAACCCTCAAGGTTAATTAAAAAAACAACCAAGTGGAAATGAAATGATGAATGTGTTATTTTCTAATTGCGTTGTAATTTTAAATATTTCAAATTAAAATGTTTACAAAATGCGAAAAGGTATACAGAAAAAATCATATTTAGAAACATATTTAGGGGTTGGGAAAACTGGAAACTCAGGCTTTTCTAGTTTATTCAGCATTCTGGACGCATCAGAGTTTTTCTAATCTTAAGTAATTAATTTAACGACATTCAAGGTCATTGATGTGAGATTTCTTTAAGCCTTACACGGACAACATATTTTAAAGACCAAAACCATCAGAAGTGACAGCATTAATGTGAAAAATAACTATATGACTTAATTATTCCGGATGAATCTTATTTAGGGAAAGTGCGTCTGCTTTTGAGGGCCTGCAAATTAGCTCATCTAAAGCTTCTTGAAGTCAATATTCGATGTCTCATCGACAGATTTAAAATCATTCTCAGTTTCTTTTATTTCCGTATCAAATCAACTACAATCTATCACGTAGCTAAAATTCCACCATCGATCGGGACATTTGTCCCCGTGATCATCTTGGACAAGGGACTTGACAAATAGAGGACCAGATTGGCAGTGTCCCCTGTATCGACGGCCCCCTTAATCGGTGCTCTTTCTGTAATTGCATTTCCGGACAGAGCCATGATTTCTTGGGGCATGGAAGCATAAAGAGCAGTTGCCATCATTCCGGGCATAACGGCGTTGACCCGGATATCATGGACAGCCAGTTCAACTGCAAGGCACTTGGTCAGCATGGACAGGGCCGCTTTGCTACAGGCGTATGACGATACTCCGTGGGCTGTTATAACTGCTGCCTAAAATTCACGAAAAAATCGAAAAAACTTTAGCCAGGATCCATCAATATTAAAACTTAGGGCTATATTTCGTATTTAAAAAAAATAAAAATTCAATCCGTACGACACTGGAGACGTTGACAATTGTGGCACCTTTGATGGAATGGGCGATGACATTCTTTGCAAAGACTTGGCTCACGTTGAAAGGGGCTTTGAAGTTGATGTTCAACGTCCTGTAATGTTTAACAGAAATGTTCGAGGTAGTCAAGATCATTTGTATTGATAATTTTGCCATTTTTTGCATTATACATATAGATCGAAATCAATATAATATAAATGGATTTATTATGAAGAAAGTCCGTAGTCTATGATTTTAAATATACTCTCTCGTCAACGGGAGCGTTAAAAACTGACACCAGAGCATCAGGTACATCACAAAAAGCCTGATTTTTTCAAACCTGTCGATTTTCTTCTGAGTTACTTCCGGAAGTAGTTCCATATCTGCAATCCCTGCATTATTCACAAGATGATCCATAGGACCCAAGTCATGGACAATTTTTGCGGTTACATCCCAATCTGCCAAATCCACACAAACTGTGACAATGCTGGGGTAACTCCTCTTCAATTCGTCAAGACTGGCTTGATTGCAGTCCAAGGCAAACACTGTTGCTCCACTTTCGTAGAATTTCTTGACGATGGTCAATCCTAGCCCTAAGACGTTAAAAATTTCGATTGCTGAACATTTAAGAGTGAAATATGGGAATGAAAAATAAATATTAAGTTTCTAATCTTAAGTACCAGCACCACCCCCGGTTACGAGGACCTTCTTGTTTTGGAACTGAAATCCCATGGCTTCTTAATAACGTAACAAGACGAAAGATTCGTTGAGTTAAAAGCAGCCAAAGAACGCAGTTTGCTCCTCTCAGTTCTTGAAACCAAATGATAAGGGTTTTTGCATTGCTTCGAATGTTCGACTATTTACAGGATTTAGGATAACGACCCTTTAATAAAAAATATGTTGGTGAAGGTCAAGATAAAACAAGTTCTGCTCATCGACAATTTGTAATGTACCCTACATTGTATATCACGCTTGTAACTTGGAATTAATACTAAATTGAATCGAGATGAGTAAATTATGCAAATTCCTATGTTCATGGCGATTGTATAAAGTATTGAAAACAACATCGCTATAGGATGTCAAATTGGACTGGATTTAAGAGAATGCTGTTTTTTCTCATTATTAACGAACGCAAATTCGAAGAAACAATCGGAATAAACATCTTTTTAAGAATTAAAAAAATTATGAAAAACTGGGTCTTCATTCCATTCGAGTGGAATTCCCATAAATCTGACTCTTGATGAATAAAAGATAATTGTCAATTAAATGACCAAGAGGAAATACTTCTTGTAAATTTTATAGAATTCGGACAAGCTTTTATCGTTAGCATGGAATTTATGATTGACATGAAGGTCTGCAAGTGTAAAAAATCATTTTCGATCCACATAATTTTTCCAGGTTTCTTATGAACTAAACTTTTCATACTTTTTTTAATATTAAAAAGCAATTTACATTTCAGTCACCGTGTTTTAGTTTTAATTTATCTTATTCATTTTCGTGAACCCTTTGATAAGCCATATATGATATCGTGAACAGTACTCGCTGAAGTTTTATGGACAAGGATTTAATGGCCTTCCTGTAACAGTCCATTCCAGTCATTCATTTCTTCCACAGAACCGATCCAAAGTTTTTAGTTGTAATGGCAGATTGCAATAAAACCCTTGTCTTGAGATACAAGGACATCAACACAACCGCAACTTGACAGCTCTAATTCGACACCATAACTATCTCGCGTTGTGTTAGGACACTGCCTGATTGTAGATATATCTACAATCTCCACCATACAGTTTAATATAATTCTATAAGTCAAAATAAAGTTTATAAGTTTAAGTCAGTTTATGATCATATTTATCTCCTTTCGTGTGTTTTATGAGGTCGGATTTGCTGAGAGCTGTTGTTGGATAGGCATATACTCTGTGATAGCTAAACTAGATTAGTAATTAAAGTCCTTAACGGATCCTCAGATTGGATTACAGAATAGTTCATATTTATTTATTTGCATAAAGGTTATAAAGTTGTTGACACTCTGTCTAAATAGAGTCAGCTCCAGTCGGTGTGAAGCAATGATTCGATATCCTAACCTTGATGTGTTTTAACTTAGCATCGTAGCGTATGGGCTGGACAAGACAAGCAAAATAGGTTCTAAATTGATTTCTATTAGAATTTCGAGTGGAACAAGAGTGGTATAAAATCCATGATTATACAAGAATTGCAATTTCTTCAGGATTTTATATTGCATTAATTATATATCAACAGCTTGATAGTTTTACGTCCAATTTCTTGGAGTATATTTTTTTGTTCGACAAGGTACTTCAGCTGGTTAACCATATATTAGCCGTACACATCATCCCGTTATACATCACTGATTCATAAGAGCTCATGAAATTTCATAATGATGACTGCTTATCTGTTTTGACCAGACAAGTTAGTTAGTTGTTCGTTAACCTCGAGCTGTGCAGTAGTAGTTGTAGTAGGAGATTTAGCTACGCACTCTGCTAACCAGCCATTCTGGTCCTGTGCAAGAAATTAAATTTTAAAGAAAGCAAAAGTGACGATACTGTATATAATTTAACCTTCTGGTGAAAGTAAGTTAAATTTAAAAGCACTAGTTAAGCAACTAAAAGTAAGTTTATTCATATGTAGCTCAGCTTTTTAAATTATTTAAATCAATTGTAAGGAACTGTTTTATATGTAGATCCCCAGCTTTTAAAGATTTTAGGTTTGATAATTTAATATTTTAGAAGTACATCCGGGCCCACCTCAAAGCTGATAGTATATACTAAAATAGATAACCCAAAAATGAGAGGCACTAACAAACTTTACATTCCACGGAAAAGTGATACTTACCATCACCCTTCTGTGTTTACATTAATTTTAAGAACACAATCGATCATTGCTCAAATGTTTGGTTTTTTGGAGGGTTTGAAACAAGACAAGCCCCGCATAATTAAATCATAAACAAAAACCGAGGATTCAAATGTATGCAAATTTAGAATGTAGATGCATTATTGGGAATCAATCAGCCTCATTCCATTGAATAAGTTGACTTTCCGATCCGATTCCGCTAAAAAAAATTGTTCTAAACTTCACTTTTCCATAAGCACCTATTTAGAAATGTAAAGTTACTTATCGGAATCTGATTTCAGGATGCCGATTGATAGGATCAAAGCGATTACGACACTTATCGAAGACCCTGTGATCCTCATAAATTGGCATAGATTGGCAGATGCACTGGGAATACGGCCGGTGGATCTCATTCAAATGCAAGCAGGCTACAACAATGGGACAAGAACGGCATATGAACTCTTCAATTCGATTATTAATGCTTGGGTCGCTATGAACGGAAACGAAGCGACCATGACAGTACTAATTGAAACATTACGAAGTCTTGGCTTCATAAATGCCGCAGGTAATGCCCTTATTGAACCGATATTTTAAATACTAATGGAATCTATCCTAACAAACGAGATAAGCATTGATGTTTTAACGTTTTTTTTTGCAGAACAACTCGGAAGAATCTAATCAGATTTATTCGAAATCGAAGATACCTCCATCGGAGGTTGGTTGAAATCGAAGGGATGTCATTAAATTTGGTCATGTTTATGAAACTACTGAATTGCAAAAGTATGCAGAGAAACAAAGTTGTTATGAACAATTTATAAAATGCGCTATATCAGAAATTAACACGATAAAAATAAAAGTTTTAAGCCTTATTCATCTCAAAACTATTTAATTGAATTTTTTTAAACAAAACAACCAACTGGTTAATTTCATAGTTGTATTAATCAGTAAAAATGCCTACATTCTGAATCCGAAATCACGACGGCACTCGAGCTTGTTCATCAAATCGTAACATGAAACATGCAAAATTTACTCCTGAAACCGTTTGATAAGTCAGAAATGATATCATGAGCATTACACGGCTGAGTTTCACGATGAAAGATTTATTTACCTTCCTGCAACAGTTAGACTTTATCTGTCAAAGAACCTCAATCCCTGTCAATGTAAAATATCAAATAACATTTAATGATAATAATAAGATCCCAAAAAAATGCGAATAACACAAAATAATTGTGGAGATGCTCTTCAAAAGGATTTATTTTTTTTATTGAAATATGGTTTGCATTTTTTCAGGGGGGGGGGGGGGGGTTCTCTTTTGAGCTTTGCAAAAAGGTGTGTAAACTTATAGCATTTAGGGACTAGTATTTTAAGGAGGCATCTATTTCAGTATTATATGTTACCTCAAAGTTCAAGTGGACGTATTTAATAGATAAGTTTAAACATAGGGATTCATTAAGTCTCATTCGTCTTATCTTATCTTCTGAAGTGTATATAACTACTAAAATTATTCAACGAGCGTTATAAAATGAACCAATAGGGACACTAACAATGATTCATACTCAGTTCTCGACAAAAAGGAAGGTTTATTTTAACATCATAGCGTTTTAAAACCAGGTGTAAGTGACCAGAGTGACCAGAAGCTACCCAACTTTAACCGAATCTAAAACATCAAGTAAGTTCGCATTTCAGTTTTTTTTTCTCAATCAAATTCAAAACGGAATGGTCTTGTGAAATAAAAAGGTTCCGTTTAAAAGTTTAACTTTTTTCAAATCAAAGCTCTAAAAATATATTTCTTTCATTTCGCTATGTTTGAATAAGAAATTCATCGTCTATTTTGTAATAAGTATATAAATGGTCATTTTGAATCCTTTGAAAACATCTAAAATTTTACAATTTACACCCTTTTGGAGTTTGAAAAACTTGATCCCACAAGGACATAGTACCAGTAGATGTAAAAACCAGAACTGCTATAATTTACGACATTCAGGATGGACCGACAAATTGACCTGGGCCGTGTCGTAAACACGCTGATTCAGGACCCGATCGTCATCACAAATTGGCAGAGTCTAGCGCACGAGTTTGGGATTTCGGCTGCGGACATGGTACCACTTGATAGGGGATGTAAGACCGGGACCCTGTCGACATACGAGCTTTTTCGATCCCTCGTCAGTACTTGGATTTCTATCAGGGGAAACGGAGCTACTTACCAAGCCCTTGTCGCAATCTTGCGAAGAGAAGTGCTTTGTATGGAAAATGCTGCGCGTACGGTTCATAAAATAAAATTCATAAATTATTCGTGCCAAATTATGAAAAACTAAGGTTTTCCTTTGCGTTTGAGTTCAATTTCTGAATTTTTTTTTGCATTAGACATTCAAATTCTTGGTGAACCATTAGCGAAAAAATAGGTTCCAGTTCCAGTGCAATTGTACCAAGATTTGCTTAATGCGTTGATTTTTCTTTTGCAGATCGTTTCGAAAATTTGTAATACTAGTGGAAGGAGATAGCAATCATAACCTCGTCCTGGGATTTTAGAATACAAGGATATCAACACAACCGTAACCCGATTGAGGTTTAATTTGACACTGATTATTATTTCATATTATTAAGACGCTGACAAAAATATTGAAGTCAAAATAAAGCCAATTTGTCCAACTTTACTAAATCTCCTTTCTCATATAAATTTCCTAGAGGGTTTCGTTCGTGAAGGACCGTTACAGAATAGGCATATCATAATCTGTGAAAGTTAGAACAGTCCAACTTCCTAAGTATTAATAATTTGATATCATATCATATCTCTTCACTGATTTATTCATATTTTGAACTTTGAAAAGCTCAAGGTTTTCAGACACTTCAGAAAGGCGAATGAACCAAACCATCTACGCATTTTTGATCAACGAGACTAATATCTAATATTATAATACTCAATCGTCTCTGACTTTATTTTTTCCGTGACGATTTTCAAAGCCCCATCTACACAAAAACACGATAACTCCATCACTTCTGCCATTTGCGTTCTTTCAATCCCCAACCCATAGATGGCCATGGTCCCAACTCCCAACCCTCTTCCCACACCTGCTCTCCCTCTTCATTCAACTCATCTTACAATCATCTGTCTCAATCTTCTCAATCATCAATTTATCATACAATCATTTCGATTGTTATTATTTGAAAAGAACTGTGACCATTAACGACCATTCAAATGACGCATCCGATAGAAAACTTCCCTGAAGGGCCCAAACCTGAAAATGTCTAAGTGCAAATTCGGAATTTCACTTCCAGAATATGTAAGTCAAATCCAAATAATACACATTGAAAATGTAATTCAAGGCTGTGTAAATCACAGCCAGATCGTTATGTAGATTCGATTCACGAACTACAGAACACAATTCCATGAATTGTGCATTATTTGTACAACACTAACTAAATATTTTATTTACATAATTTCCTGCTTTCAGAGGGATATTCTCGGGTTTCTATTGTCCGGGAAAACGACTTAAAACATCAAGGATGTTTGTGGTGGTTCACAAAAGTACTGCAACAAATGCAACCCTCTGTTTCTGAATTTGGAGTTGTTGCAGCCAGTATAAGGACTGCAAAGGAACCCCGTTCCCTGATGGGCCCTCTCTCTTTTGTACAGAGCCACTGAACATTATCGTAAGTTCTTATATTAATATATTAAGATTAAAGTCTGAAGATTCTCTCCAGTCCAGTCACACTAAATTATTTTATTAACCAATTTACCACAAAGTTTGTATTTGCGTTTGTAAAGCAAATTTTTGACTAAAATCATGAGGGCCTTCCATTTCGACAAGCAAAGACTCGGACTTATCTTCGTGTTTATCATTCTGCTGAACACCGTTTCGGGTTATCCGACAGGAGAAGCAAGTACTCTTCTGGAACAACGTAAATCAATAAAGCATAATAAAAGGTCAACAAGACTAATGGTGTTATGGTGTTGGGAAGTCAGTTAGAGCTCATGAGACTTGGCCTTGGATCCAAAGATGACGGAAATCAATAAGAATGGAAAATTAAAATTAACGGAAAATTAAATCATTAAATTCAATTTAATACCTAAGGTTAATTTTAAAATTTGGTATTTGCAGGGTAAAGTAGTATCGCGGGCTAATTAATTAAGCGATATAGACGACAAACGTTCGGAGAGGGCAAACGCTTGGAGCTGGCGGATTTTTTCCGACGATTGGTCCAGGACTTGGATTTGTTGGACCGTGTACGCGATCTACTTTTCAACCGGGTCCAAAATGAAAGGAGCAAATGGTTTCCACAATTCAAATGGAAGTAGGAAATCATCCGAAAACTAAAAAAAATTGAGAAGATTCCTGCATCTCAACCCATATTCATGGGCCAACAAATTTGGAAATACAGGAATTGTAATTCCAGACCTAATTGTAATTGTAAGAATCTGAAAAAATATTGCGGCTTATTTATTTGTTCCTTGCACATATACAAATTTTTAATGAATGGCTCATATTTAAGATAAATGAGATGAAGAGGCAAAATATCCCAGCTGGGCCCACCTTGATCTCACTTGAGAACATGAGACATCCACCGTCAGTTGGAACGTCTGAAGAGGTCACAGTAAATCGACCTCTAACACTGGAAGAAGTGTTGGCATCTCTAAAGACAGCGGTTCAAAAGCTTCGAGACGTTCATAAAAGGTAATATGGAAAATGTTCTAACATGTAAACAAGTTCAACATGGTCCATGCGCAGGACGGCTCCATTTGTAAATATGAAAATACCCCTGTATTATAATTTGAGAAATTCTTTTTATAATTTCCAGAAAGGACCCAACTGCATTGATTAAATATTTATATCAATTTCATAAACCACGTCGAACCCTTCGAAAACTGGACCTTTCTGCCTGGAGTTTGCAGTCTTTCCAAGCCTCCAGAAAAGATGTCATTAAAGCCACACTATACTACCACCCTGACAAACAGGTTGATGAAGACATGGAATGGTGTCTGCTTTGTGAAGAAGTTATTAAGTGTCTTAATGATCATGTGTAGCATGCACACAAAATAAAATTCCCTTCGGGGCCCAAATTGTAAGAAACCTACATAATTAATTAAATCCTATTGTATCATTTCGCCTCTTTGATTTTATGTGCAGGTCATCATATGAACTACGCTTCAGTACTCACAAAAAATACTAGGAAAAAGGCCTGTCGCTGACAGGCACAAGATTCAAAACCTAAAATCCTAGAAACGGTGAACCCCGACGATTCTCATACACCGTTTCGTGGATTTTATGTTTTGAATCTTGTGCCTGTCAGCGACAGGCCTTTTTCCTAGTACATAATAACATCATATGATAAGCGATTTTTTAATTTTATAGTTTAATTAAAACCTATCTTTTGCATCATAGTACATAGCGGGTTATATTTGTTGAC
Source organism: Desoria tigrina (assembly GCA_906901685.1). NCBI lineage: Eukaryota > Metazoa > Arthropoda > Collembola > Entomobryomorpha > Isotomidae > Desoria > Desoria tigrina. The sequence goes on along the minus strand of CAJQTU010000023.1, from coordinate 7,273,661 downwards.
ACTATCTTCAAGCCTTCATAATTTAGATCGGTGCTACAACATCGTTTTGATATCTCCCATTATGACATACAAGGTTCTAGTGAAGTTATTATTCGATGTTTAAACTCTACATATAGCGTAGCGTAAATGGACTAGACAGACGAAACAAAAGTAATTTTTAAAATAATTTTTAACGTAACATCGAACAAGCCTGAATACACGAATTATATATTGCGATTTCTTTGGAATCCTATAGATCAAGTTAATTAACGACCTGGTTTACATTTAATTTCTTTGACCATTTTTGTAATTTCTTCCATCTATTTCTGTAATTTCAAAAAGGAAGACATTTTTGAATAGAAAAATGTTATTTCCTGACAGATTTATCAGTCCGTATATAATAAGGGAAGAAATATATGTGGAAGTCAACTAGGAATGGGATTTATTTATTTGGCTGCATGCTATACGGCCCTGATTCATAAGAGAGCATGAAATTTCATAATGATGGATGCTTATCTATTTTAACCACACAAATCGTTAGTTTGTCTTTAGTTATTGTCGAGTAACAGTTTTTTCTGCTACTCACTCTGCTAAAACATTCCGACACGGAGTCTACTGTATATTAGATCTTCACGGACAAGAAGGAAAAACGACCATCCTATATTACTGTTAACAAAAAGTAAGTCCGACGAACTAATTAAGTAACTAACAATAAGATTACGAACTCTATTTTCCCAATAAGCCTATCCTGTCGTTCCGTCAGGAAATTTTGAAAGTAAATCCCAAAATGTATCCCCAAAAATGGATCCCTATTCATTGTCAATATACTCTATATATGTTATCTTGGGGTGTATTCTAAGGCACATACATACCTAACTAAACTAACTAACCAATGGTATTCTACTTAATTAGAGATTTAGTAACTTTGGAATCTTATTTCAGGATGGCGATTGATAGGATGCAAGTAGTTAATGTGCTGATCCAAGAATCAATCATTCTCAGGAATTGGCGTAGATTGGCAGATGAACTGGGAATACGGCCGGTGGATCTCGTGCACCTCCAAACAGGTTACAACAATCAGACAATGACAGGATACGAACTCTTCGATTCGATTATCAATACATGGGTTTCCACCAATGGAAACGGAGCGACCATCCAAGTGCTCATCGAAAAATTACGAAGTCTTAATTTCATAAGTGCAGCAGGTACAGTTATTGAACTGATATTTTAAACATCAATTTGATATAAGCCTAATACATGAACTTGACAGTCAAGTTATTTATTAATATTTTTTTCTAGAAAAACTCGAAGCTACCTAATGGGATTAATTTTATGAAAACCGGCCAATCCCTTCGTTGGAGGTTGATTGAAATCGATATGTCATCTTTACTAAACTATACGAATTGTATTGTTTGTAAGTAATGTAAGTAAAAATAGGAAGTATTTAGGTTTTACTTCAAGTTCATTAATTTTTTTAATTGTAAGACTTTTAAGATTTTTAAGTTCGAATTTAAACAGTCAACTTGTTCATTTCATAGTTTTTTGTATTGCAAAAATTAACCAAAAATGTATTGAGGCTGAATCCCAATCGACTCGAGCATTTTCATAAGATTGGGAGCAATGACGAAGGCTGCTTTTGGGGACCCATATGCAATCGTAAGGTCACGTTTGAATTGGTCCATCCATTTTGTAGCCAAAGGGGGGTTAAACGGAGTTTGGGTGTAACAACAAGCCAAAATATTAGCAGACGCCATTGCAGCGAATCGACACAAAGCCGTTCCTTCCGTCACAAAGTGCACCTGAAATAATATTGCGATTGGTTAGCAGATATCCATTAAATACGGTATTTGATTACATAAACCGTAACGCCTGCAATGCCCCGTTCCTTACAGATTACCTTTTCTAAGACTTGACGACATTCCTCAAACTTTCCAATTTCAAAAAAGTGCCTCCCAATACCAGTAACAACCGGACTGGCTAGGCTCAAGTTAATCCTGGGGCATTTTTGTTGCAAGGATTCTAAGGTCGAAATAGCTTCCATCACTTCTGGAGGGGCAGAGTCGGTGGCAGTCCGCAAAAATTCTATGAGTTCCGAACGTTGTTTCCGGACACGATTGTCTTCCTCCTTGTCCAAATCACATCGAAGGCAATTGCAATCGAAATCATGACTTCTAAAAACGCTCATCCGCTCATCGTAAACCTTTGTTGGACAGATGTAGGTGATCAAAATTTCCTCTCCGATCTTAATAGGTTTCATAGCCCGAATCATCATTAACTCCCCGTCAATACACCAGGCACTGTTAGCTCCGTAACAATTGTGGTTGATGAATGATGGCAGTATCCAGAGACCAGTTCCTTTCGTATCTATGATCTTGGAATTTTTGGAAATCAAGTTCCTTGATGGATTATCGATGTGTGAGAATGCGTTAAATGTTACAATCCGATCAATCCTTTTCATATCGATCTCTTCATTAGCTTCATCATCAGCCAACAAACTCCCCATTGCAGGGCCAGCAAATAGCTGGTACACTTCTCGACCCAACTTCGGATCTAAGGTCAATTTCTGAGCAATCTTTGCTACAAGTTCGTCATGGCCGGGGGTGTTTAGTGATTTAGTTTCGGAGTTTAAACTCAGTTTGAAAGGAATATTTTCACTATTTGGGTCAGCATAATGAGCAAAGGCATGGCTAACAAGGATAAGTTGACCAGCCTTGATTTCCGTTGTTCCGTTGTGGCAGTCAGCCCCCGACCCTTTCCTGGAATTATAGCTACCTTGACCGGCCCAGTAAATTCCGCGATTTCGAACGGTACTGGATTCTGATTCAGCTGGCTCTTGATTAGCTCAAGTAACTCCTGAGTACCTAATTCGCCGGTCTCATGCTGTTTCAAAAGTTTCTCGGTCGAGTTCTTCAGAGAAATAAACTCTTTTGATTTCCTCAAATCCTTCCACTCCGTCATTTTCTGGGACAGGAAATTGAGGGCGTTCTTGTAGCGGTTGAGGCCCCAGAGAGCTTGGACTTGACGAAAGATCCCTTTCATGTGGAATGGATTGATGTCCAGGACCATCCTCGTATCCAACAACGCTTTTTTGTAGCAGCCCATACTGATGAACGCTGCAGCTCGATTCGACAACAGATCCACATTCTTCGGCAGGATTTCCAGCCCTTGATTGTAGAACCGGATCGCATCTACAAACTCCTTTTTGCCGAAGGACATGTTGCCCAGATTTTTAAGGCGCACCGCTTCGTCATCCTTGTTACGTTTTGAAATGGCATTGCTAGGTACTCCCACGATTTTCTTTTTTGACAAAGGGGTAACAGCTTTTGTTTGGTCTTTGAAACGGGCCGGAATGTCAGCTTTCCATGTCAATTCCGGAAATAATCTCGCCATCGCTTCTTCACCGACTACCACAACATCGGAAGGATTGTCGCATCGGACTGTCAGACCTCCGTCCATCGTTGACTTGAACCAAGGGTTCTTGATCGCAAGAACAAGTCCTACCGGAAGGACCATTTCGATATGTTTGCTATTGCTTGAGTTTGCGAATGTGTAGTTATAGAGAGCAAGTCGGACAGCCAGTTGCCCTTCTGGGTCATCGACAACTGTCATGATAGAGGTCATTTTGTGAGGAAGGGTGATGCATCGACATAAAAAGAAGCTCCCGGTCATTGGACTGTCGATGTTTTTGGTCAGTGTCTTGATATCTACTCTTTTCTCAGATGATAGTTGTACGACTGTACGCTGGGTCCCAAGGGCCGGTATCCAGGGGTGGACGTGCTTTGCACTTTGAATTTTTCCCCGGGGGTGTTGCGCAACCGTTGGAAGCTGATTAGTTGTTCTACGAATGGTTCTTGTTCTTTAAATAAAAATTCTTTATTTGTGAACATTCTAACCTTTTCGGGATCTAAGGAGCCGGCAACTCTTGAGAAAAATGAGGGATGCATTACAGCTTCTATTTAGCCAGAACCAGAAGTACTTGGAAACTTGGTTGGATGGATAGTCTGAATAAATTGGATATAAGAAAATGTAATGAATCGGTTTTGTAAATTTGAGGTAGCCCCGACAGTGTATAGGACTTAAAGCGAAGGGTAGTTATCGATATAATTTCAATCAATTGGGCACTTGTCTCGATTCAATTTGAATCATTTTAAACCGTTCTGGGTCATTGAAATATTGAATAGCATAAATTTACCTGTAGTATGTGACAATGACAATGGATCTACTCTACGGGTCAACTTTCCTATAATATATTATCATACTTATGGTGTAAAACTAAGATAGACAAAACAAAGCAGACTATTTCTATTTGAAACATTTAATCACTCAATTCCCGAATTTAGTCTTTATTAAGTGTTGAAAAAACTTTATGCGAATGACCCGTCCGTCCGTCTGTCGGGTCGATAACTGACAAACGGCTTGACCGACGGTCACCAAATTTTGTACACTTGTTCCTTGGGTCAAGAGTGAGGCTACGTTCGAACTTGGGTCAAATCGGTCACACCCCCTGTCCCCCATAATATAAACCACCCAAAAAAACTATTAATTGAGTAAAAAACTCAGACCCCCGTCTAACGCTGACTTGAACCAAGGGTTATTGTTATTGATCGCAAGAATAAGTCCTATTGGAAGTGGAAGGATCATTTCGATATTCTTGCGCGAGGTGTTTCTCGTTTCTCCGAGGAGAGTTTTACTCTAGGTCCCAAGGACCCGTGTCCAGGGGTGAACGTGTTTTGAATTAGAAACACATTAGCCCCGGAATTGACCTCCACCTCCTGGCCCCACTCTTTTAAAAATGCTTCTTCTTCTTGCAGTAAAAATTCTCTATCTGTGAACCTTTTAACTTTTCCGGATTTTAAATACTCAGCTATTTGAGTAAATCTTGAGAAGAATGCCGGATGCATTGCTTTCCCTTAATTAGTTGTAGCAGTTTAGTCATGCAGTCAGTAATCTTTAAATAAATTAAATCATTATAAGCATACTGCATATTTCTTGGACCTGGACGGACGGAATGGACAGGAACACTGGTTCCAGATTTCATAAATGTCCTTCCTATCATTGCAAACGGTGATTTTAACTCAAAGAAACAATACAATAATATGCAACAAAAACAATGCACAACACACAATGAATTTGTCTAATTGTGAATCGCAAATAAATTGGCAACAAGAACAAGAGAGAAAAACTGACTTTGTAATTTTGAATTTACCTTTGGCCTTGTTTTGAATTTTAAGTATTTTTAAGTGAATTCAGAATACCGACCTCTTCTCTTCGTAGTTCGTTCTTACACGACTCGTCCACGTCAAACTTTTTTTCTTCTATTAATTAAAACTTTAAAACTAAATACTAGACCACTTTTTGAATGGAAAAGGTTTTCAAAAAGTAATGAAGCAGAACAAAGAACACCGACGAGAGACGAGACACGAGCATGGCAGATTACTACTAGCTTTGTTTTCTATAGATAGAATAGAATGCGTCCGAAACTAGTTAGAGTTTCAGACGTATTATAGAGACAAGTGACTCTAAAATAGTCCGAAACTGACTATTCATTTCTACCCTAATGCGCAGTTTGGTTACATTTAATTTTTCATTCCTCTAGTATATTGTATAATATATTCCTTTGTCTTATTTACAATGTTGCGATATCAATGACTGCGACAAATATTTATTCATAATTCACAAGCATCCTTCCTTTGAATCGCGAATCCTTTTCCTAATTTTGTACTCCCTCCTCCCTGTAGTTTTTCATAAACAAAGCAAGTCAATTAGTATTAGTGTATATAGTTTAGTCTGATTTTTTCTAGATAATGAGAATAATAATGAGAAATGTGAATGTATGATGACCGCTAACCGTGGTGCTCTGGTACTAATAAATTTTTACGGGTTTTAAAAAAGATTGTAAAAATCTTATAATAAAATCCCTACTTTTTAAGGCGAGGGAGCGTGACCAACTATTTTAAATTTATATTTGGCTTAAACCCAAGGCAATGTAGGTTTTCAATCCGACCGACGCCGTTTAAAAAAAAACGTTTGAAAGTATTTCGGTTTTGTTTGAATTAAAAAACGAGCATTTAATTTACTCAAAATACAGTTTATAATTTGTAATTTGAATACCTTTTACAAAGTATTCAATTTAAAAAGTCAACAATTAAGTTCATTTTTCATTTCATACTTTTTTATATATCAAAAATTAATCAAAAATGTCTTGGACCGGAATCCCAATCGACTCGAGTATTTTCATCAGATAGGGAGCAATAACGAAGGCTGCCTTGAGGGACCCATAGGCAATTAGAAGGTCACGCTTGAATTGGTCCAACCATTTTGCAGCCAAAGCATGGAGAAACGGAGTTGGTGTTTGCCTCAGACAAGAAGCCAAAATATTGGCAGACGTCATCGCAGCACTTCGGCCCAAAACCGTTCCTTCCGTCACAAAGTGGACCTTAAAAAACAAAGGAAACAATTATAACATGTTTGGTGTTTAGTAAAAGGTCGTAAGTTTGCTTACAAACAAACAGGCATCTTTCCCTAAAAATAAACCCAAATCTCAACTTTTTTGTCGTGGAGTTTTACTTTTTCTGAGACTCGAGAGAAAGATTATTAGACAGGAAATAAGAAAAGTCGCACGTAACAAAATCGGATTGATTCGGATTCGACACAAACTATGATCTACCTACACAAAAGTTTATAATTATATAGACAACTTGAAAACTATTTTATTTTGGACTTACCTTTTCTAAAATTTGACGACACTCTTCAAACTTTCCAATTTCAGCGAAGTTTAATCCGATGTCAGCAACAACCGGACTAGCAAGGCTCAAGTTCATCCTGGGATTTTTGGCCTGCAGAGATTCTAGGGTTGAAATCGCTTTCATCAATTTTGCAGGGTCGGTGGCAGTCGTGGCAGTCCTGAAAAATTCTAGGATTTCAGAACGTCGTCTCCGGACAGATTCGTGTTCCTCCTTGTCCAAATTACATCGAAGGCAATTGCAATCGAAATCATGACTTGTGAAAACGCGTCTCCGCTCTTCGTAAGCTTCTGTTGGACAGGTGTAGAGAATCAAGATTTCCTCTCCGATCTTTATGGGTTTCATAGCCCGAATAATCATTAACTCCTCGTCAATATTCCGATCACAGTTAGCACCCGAACAACTGTGGTTGATGAACGATGGCAGTATCCAGAGACCGAGACCGGTTGTCTTCGTTTCAAACAAATCGGTTTCATCAGCATTTTTAGAAGTCCTTGATGGGTTATCTATGTGTGAGAATGCATTAAATGCAACAATCCGGTCGATCCTTTTCATATCGATCTCTTCATTAGCTTGGTCATCCGCCTCCAAACTTCCCATTCTTGGGCCAGCGAATAGCTGGTACACTTCTCGACCCAACTTCGGATCTAAAGTCAATTTCTGAGCAATCTTTGTCACAACTGCGTCATGTTCGGGTGTGGTCAGTGATTTAGTTTCGGAGTTTAAACTCAATTTGAAGGGGATCTTTCCGCCATTTGGGACAGCATAATGGGCAAAGGCATGACAGATAAGTATGAGTTGACCAGCCTTGATATCCGCTGTAGCTATCAGACCCCGACCCTTTCCTGAAATGTTAGCAACCTTGACGGGCCCAGTAAATTCTGCAAGTTCTAAAGGCGTTGGATTCGGTTCTCTCTGGTGCTTCATGAACTCCACAATATCCATCTCGCCAGTTTCATGTTGCTTCAAAAGTTTCTCAGTCGAGTTCTTCAGAGAAATTAACTCTTTTGATTTCCTCAAATCCTTCCTCTCCGCCATTTTTCTGGACAGGAAATTGAGAGCGTTCTTGTAGCGGTTGAGGCCCCAGAGAGCTTTGACTTGACGAAAGATCCCTTTCATGTAGAATGGATTGATGTCCAAGACCATCCTCGTATCCAGCAATGCTTTCTTGTAGCAGCCCATACTGATGAACGCTGCAGCTCGATTCGACAACAGATCCACATTCTTCGGCAGGATTTCCAGCCCTTGATTGTAGAACCGGATCGCATCCATGAACTCCTTTTGGCCGAAGGACATGTTCCCAAGATTTCTTAGACGCAAGGCTTCATCATCCTTGTTACGCTTTGAAGTGACATTGGCCGATCTCACAGTCGTCGTTTTTGGGAGATGGACATCAGTCGCTTTAATTGATTTAACTGCTTCGAATGAGTTTGGAATCGGAATGTCAGCTTTAAATGTCAATTCCGGAAATAATCTTGCCATCGCTTCTTCGCCGACTACAACAACATCGGAAGGATTGTCACATCGGACAGTCAGACCTCCGTCCATTGTTGACTTTAACCAAGGATTCTTGATTGCAAGAACAAGTCCTACCGGAAGGAGCATTTCGATATGCTCGTTCGAGGTTGCAAATGTGTAGTTATAAAGAGCAAGAAGAACGGCCAGCTGTCCCTCTGGGTCATCCACCACTGTCATGACAGAGGTCATTTTGTGAGGATGGCTGATGCATCGACATAAAAAGAAATTTCCGGTCATCGGTGTGTCGATATTCTTGGTCAGTGTCTTGATATCTACTCGTTTCTCAGAGGAGAGTTTAACTCTGGATTCCATCGGCCGGTGTCCAGGAGTGTACGTTGTTCCAAAACCCATGCCCCCCTTTATACCCTTCCAAATTTGTTCTTGTCGTTTCAATAAAAATTCTTTATTTGTGAACCTTTCAACTGTTTCGGAATCTAAATGCCCAGGTCCTTGAGCAAATCTTGAGAAGAATGGCGGATACATTGCTTTGCTTCCCCCTCGAGACAGAAATAGTCCCAAAAAAAGTCAGTATGGCAAGGCAACCAGTCCCTAGCAAGACACAGACACATGAATGAATTTCCAACTGATAATTGCCAATACACAATAACAGTGAACAGTTAACTTACCTTTTGTAACTTTGAAGTTAATTCTGTGTCTGAATTCTGACTTCTTTCGTACTTACTTACTTCCACCACTTCCACGGCAATTCCAAACTTTTCCGCTCCTGCCTGGCTTTGAATGGCTTTGATTGAATGTCTAAATTTCTGAATTGAAAACGTTTTCAAGAAATAATGAAGCAGAACAAAGAACACCGACAAACGAACGCCAATGCTAATAATATCGCTCATGCCATGACGCGAGTATGTATTCCTTTGTCTTGATGAATGCTTACAAGTTTACAACTACGCACTACGCTCGACCGAGAGTCGCAAGACTGCACCTCTCAAATTGAGAGTCACAACACAAGCCTCAACAGTCTCAACCAGTCTCAGTCTCAAGTAGCGAAGTCTCAACAGACCCCAAAATTCATTCGTCACAATTGTCACGAGTCATCATTTCCCTAATTTTGTAGTCCCTCGTCGCGTCCCTAAAGTCCCTATCTAGTTTTTTCAGACATGGACGAAGAAAGTCAATTAGTGAATCTATAATATGATGTCTGGATTTTTTTAGATAATGAGAAATATAAATACAGGACAAATGCCGTTGCGTGTTACTATTCATTGATACGAAAAATCATAATTATTATAACAATATCCCTACATTTTTCTTTTTTATGGTCAGGGGGTGTGACCAACTATTTTCAATTTCTATTTGGCTTAAGCCCTAGCCAATGTAGGTTTTAAATCCGAAAACCGTTTTCAAAAATCTTTAACCGTTCGGAAGTTAGAGGGTTACAAATGTTTCCCAACTCTGCAGCTATGATTTACTGTACGACATTCGAGACAGTGTTTATCTGTTGGAGTTAACTTGAGGAAGCGGATTTTAATAAACCGTCCAACGAATGTACTGATGTATCGTAGATATAACGTTTTTATACCGTTTCATACACATCGAAACATGTTTACGGTAAAAACTGTGTTTTAAAATATTAAAAATGCATGAAATATCAAAAATCTCAAATTGCCCCAACCATAGAGCAAAACTACATACGTCATTCGAAAGCACTTGATTATAGCTTTCGAATGACGTATCAAATGATTAATCTCAATTTGCCCCAACCATAGAACAAAATTACATACGTCATTCGAAAGCCCTTGATCATAGCTTTCGAATGACGTATCAAATGATTAAAACACACAAAATATAGAAAATCTCAAATTGCCTCAGTCATAGAGCAAAATTACATATGTCTTTGGAAAGCCCTTCATCATAGCTTTCGAATGACGTATCACACATATATGTTTGCAATTTGACCTCTTTGACCCCTCCCCACCCGTCAGAGGGTGACCCCACCCCCAAATCATATACACCATTGAATAGCCCTTGATCATAGCTTTCGAATGACGTATCACACATATATGTTTGCAATTTGACCTCTTTGACCCCTCTCCACCCGTCAAGGGGTGACCCCACCCCCAAATCATATACACCATTGAATAGCCCTTGATCATAGCTTTCCATCGATGTATCACACATGGGGGGTTGCTATTTGAAAATATGTTGACCTTTGACCTTTCCCCCCTTGACCTTTGACCTGCAGGGCCCCCAAACGAACTTGACCTCCGCTTGGATGTCCTATATAGATATCCGAAAGAAAAATTTCAAAAAGTTAAGCCGTTCTCGAGTTATCGTGTTTACGGACGGACAGACGGACGGACAGACGGACCGACAGACGGACGGACGGACACCAGACCAATAAGCATTAACAGCATCATTTAAGAGGTTTAAGAGTCAATTACAATTAGGCACATGCACGGAGGTCTCGGAAGTACTGTCGTACCCTGTCCAAATAAATCCTCACGTATTCATCTACTCATTTGAATTAAGAATTAAATGACCCCAAGTTGCACTGGAATAAAATATATGCAAATGTTCAATTCACTGCGGATGAATTAATTAGTAAAGATCGGAGAGTAACTTGTTTCGTGTTTTTGACATAGATATGGCTTTAGACAAATGGGATTTTGCGGAAGGAAGTCTTTACGACTTAATTGACAGTAGCTAAGGAGGAATCAGAACATGAACTGACAAATGTTAAAACTGCTGATTCAGTACAAAACTGATGCCAGCCTCACTAATCTCACAAATCTCATTCTAATGCACATTTAATGAATGATATTCATATGTTTTAAAGGTTCTGGTTCGAAAATATTTTGTTGGTAGTTTAAAAAATGATTATAATGTAATGTTTTTGATCATGGTCAAATTGAATTTATAGTGTTGGTCTCATTCAGTTCAGGAAATCACAATTTCGATTTTTTTTAAATGAACTCTTTGTATATAGATCTACGTTCATGTATCGCTTGTATGGAATACACTCGTCTATTCCAAATAAACTTGAAAATTGATTTGTTTTAGAGCAGATTTAAGTTATACAGAAGAATTAATCAATACGATTAATTAAATTAATCCTATAAAATAGAACTTCTTGATCTGACTGAAATGAGCAAAAATGCTTATATTATTATTATCCAGAAATTAATTCTTCTATGAAATTATCATTCTTGCATAAGTCCGGAGAAATGTAAACCGCTCTATACATAAAATTCTACTTGTAGTAGAGAATGCATCTGAAACAGCCAATATTTTATGTAAATGAAAGTGCTATAAAAAAAATCCAAATTATTTGGTATCATAACATCTCAATTAACTGGTGGTTTATTAATCTTTTTCATTAAGGATAACATAATACAGAATGAATGCACTTTTACAGACAGGAGTCTTTGAAAACTGTAATCATATCATATTTCATACGGTACAGACTTCGACTTTAAATTCCATTTCATTCAATCAAAAAATTGCATAAATGGAGGAAAAAAAAGGGAAAGCATGCAATTACAGCATTCGAAGCCGAAACAATTGAGCATATATATACCAATTACCTAGATGATAGTCATAAGAACCACACTAATTAACTAATTAATCCAACTCATTTATACATTTCTTTGGTCGAGATATTATTTATAACAGAGAAAAACAAGTAATTATAAATTGACTAGGAAAACAAGAGATACTAAATTCGATATCAACAATATTTATAATTTGTATTAATAACCAAAAAAATACTGTTTTTTACCCCAATCTACAAAGTAGATTACTTTTCTATAGCTCGTTAGAGCTTTTAAGAGTTACATAATTCAACATGCTTCTGTATTTTTTCTTGAGACAGATAATTACTAATTTGCTGAGTTACCGACCAACCAATAAATTAATATCATACTGATTACTGATCGATAAGGGAACTTTATATGATGTTGGCGTTTAGAGATAGGAAAATAATTGGAAATCTCACAATCGTTTAGGCTTTCTTAGCCTTAGACTTTGTTTGGGCAGTGGTGGTCACTGTACTTGGGGTCGTGGACCGTTTCCGAATGACCATTGACCTCTCCAACGAACTATTTGGGCTTTGAACAGAGAGTTCTTTCGTTGGGGTTATCACATCGGTTTCAACCGTTTCGGACGAGGATTTAGCTTTAGCCGACCGCGATTTCTTAATTAGGACCGGCATCCACTGTTTCAGCTGCTCCTTCAACTGTTGATTGCTGGAAGCGGCAGTCATCATGGACATAGACAGGGCCTTACCTTTGACCCTGAAGGCCTTCTTCCGGATTGGGGACTGGATCTGGGTTTTGATATCGTCGGAATTGGCAGTAGAGCTGTACGTGTCTTTTGTGATGATGGAAACCTTAGCGTTTGAATCTTTGGTTGTTGGGAGTTTGGCGATCTGCTCTTTTTGGTGCGAGAAATCGGCTTGCATTGACTCAGGGTTCATTTCGACAGGAGGGTCGTCCTTGGTGTACTTGTTCATGGACATGACGGGGGAACTGACGGAATGGGAGTAGGCGTATCCGTCCGGGAGTTGGAACGGCATCGAGTTTTGGTTGAACTGGTCGTTACTTCCGGGACCGAATTCTACTTGACCTCCGTTGTTTTGAGGGGAGAATTCTACCTGACCTTCAGATTGACCTCCGCCTTGGGGGGAGAATTCGGGTTGACCCTGATTGAAAGCGGAGTTGATTTGTCCGAAACCGAGGTTCTCTTGTGGGCCTTGTCCAAAACCGGAATTGCTTTGCTGACCTTGTCCAAAACCGGGGTTGTTCTGCTGACCTTGGCCGAACCCAGAGTTGCCTTGTTGGCCTAGTCCGAAAGCGGGACTGTCTTGTTGGCTTTGACCGAAAACGACGTGGTCATGTTGACCGGGTTCATTAGAAGGGAATGTTTGTTGACCATTCTGGCCAGGTTGGCCTGAAGGGAATTCTTGGGGTAAAGTGGAAAACCCGGCCTTTCCCTGAGATGATCCGAAGTCTGGCTGTCCTTGGCTGAATTCTACTTGACCTGGGGATGAGAACTGACCATTTTGACCTTGAGGTTGGGAGATGAGGGGGTTCTGACCCGCTGGGTTCAAGGAGGATGGATTTGAACCAACTGCATTGGATGCAGCAGGTTGGCCAAAGTTTGACCCTTCGTTAGGTCCGAAAGAACCTCTGGATTGGTCGAAGCTAGCTGGTCGCTCGGATTGTCCAAATGGGTTTGATCCCTGAGCCGTATTGAAACCCGGAATCGGATTGAAGGTTGGGGCTTGGAAGTTGGGGAAGTTTTGGAAAGCGCTGAGGGAACCGAGAGACTTGAATGGGGACTGGAACTGACCCTGTTGGGACCCTTGTTGGGGTCTAAATTGGTTCTGGGCCTGGAACTGGGGTCGGTTTTGTTGGGGATGGGGTTTATTCATATGACTAGGTTGTTGGGACTGGAAGTTTGGTCGTTGCTGATTTTGTTGATAAGTCCGAACTTCGTTGGAGGATGGATTATTATTTTTGACGTTATAGATTTGGTGTTGGTATTGATGCTGATTCATGGAAGGGATCGTTGATGATTGAGCAAGTGCGTTCTTGGCCCCGTTTGCAGGGAACAGTGTGGAGTACATTGGTGGGGGTTTTTTCTGGATTTGATTGGTAGGGACTGAACTCATGGGGGTCATTTTCTGGGGAAAGAACATGGAACTCTGACCTTGAGGAGATTGTTGTGGCGGTCCCTGGGATGGGTGAAGTTGGTGTGGTCCATGGAAATTTGGAGGGGGTGGGCCGTTGGGGTGATTTTGAGGTGGTCCATGGGGGTGATTTGGCGGGGGTGGTCCATGGGGATGATTTGGTGGGGGCGGTCCGTGTGGATGATTTGGATGAGGAGGTCCGTGTGGATGATTTTGAGGTGGTCCATGGTTATGATGGGGTGGTCCGTGAGACGGATGTGGGGGTGGAGGACCATGATTATGATGTGGTGGGGGTGGTCCATGAGATGGGTGTGGCCGAGGTGGACCATGGGATGGATGTGGGGGTGGTGGACCATGGGATGGATGTGGGGGTGGTGGACCATGTGACGGATGAGGTGGGGGCGGTCCACGTGAAGGATGCCCGGGTGGGGGCGGTCCGTGGAAATGCATTGGCCTTGGGGGTGGCCCACGAGGGTTGAACAAACTCCAGCGGAATTTAGGCCTATTTGGCTTTGGTGACCACTGAGGACCCTTCATCAAAGACGCTAAAGAGAACCCTTGCTTAGGAGGTGGCCCTCCGACAAACTTCAGTAGTGGCCTGGTTTGTTGAAATTGGGGCGGTCCAGCGAGTTGAAGCTGGACCATCTGAGGGATCTGGGACTGGGGATTCTGACCTTGGGCCTTTCCATTGTGGAACTTGAGTTCGTTATTGATTTCATTCGAGTACGTCTGCATCTGGAAAATGCATAAAAATTAAGAATTTGTCAGAAATTCAGAATAATGCCTTTAAAATCGTCAAATCGCTCGCAATGAATTTTGTACCATAAACCATCGTAGCGCCTTTAGCACCCTGTTAATATGTTATTTAATCCCGTACCGAATATGCATCCATATTAATCCTCAATACCTGAGTCAGTTATATTGCCCCATAAGCCCGAGTTACATTCCCTGGTGTCAATGGGAGTGGTCCCTTATATGTTAAAGTAGTTATATGGCAAAGGAATCCTTTGACGCTAATATCTCAATGTACCCCAAAAGCCTCGCAGGATGTGACTAATTTGACCCAAGCTCGAACTTGTCGTTTTCGCCCCAAACGACAAGTGTAACAATTTGGCGACTGAAGGTCAAGTCGTTCGACAGTTATCGCACCGACATACGGACGGACGGGTCATTCGCATAAAGTATTTTTATTAACATAACGAATTTCTTACCTGACTAGCTGCTGGAATCTGCATGATATTACTATTCGGGAACAGTTTCGGGGAAAACATGGAACCAATTGCATTGTTAGAGCTGCCAGAAGCAATAAAGCTCGAAGACTTCCCATCTTGACTATTTCCATCAGGTCCATTCTGATGTCCTTCAAATCCAACTTCATTTTGAGCAAAGTCAATCCCCCCAAAACCATTCGGATGCTGCTCCCCTTCTTGGGTGGGTGGACCTTCCGGAGATTTGGGCTCCTCTTCAGCCTGATGATGATTCTGCTCATTGTGACCCCCGGAATAATGAGTCCCATGGCCAAAACCACCCCCTTGAGACCCAAAGCCTCCAGGGCCCTTGTACAGTTGGAACTGTTGCTGAGCTTTACCGAAATCGGAGTTGGGTTTCCACGCCGATTGCTGAGGCTTCCTTTGACCTCCGAGGTAGAGATTGACCCCAAGGATTTTCAAGTGTCTCATGAAACTGCCCCCGAGACTCTTGCCCCCATGACCTCCTGGGGGTTGTCCATGTACTCCGGTAAGGAATTGGGCCTTAGCCCCAGTTCCTACTGCCCCATAGTTACCTTTCTGACCGTACCCTTTCTCCTCGGGGCTGAGCCCTATCCTGAATCCCAATGCGGCCTTTAAGTATGCGCTGCAGGAGGGGGAAACTAAGAATATGACAATTCCCTGAAATTACAAAAAACCATGTTATGTACTTATACTTATGCATTTATTCATAACAAGAAAAGGATTCAAAAGTTGCGATATAATCTGTAAGATGATGTGTGTTAAAAAACGACACCCCTCCCGGGTTTAATTCCCATAATTCTCGTTACCGTATTTACCTAAATAATTCCCCCCCCCCCCTTCAATAAATACCCATCAGTTCAGAGTGTGCAGATAGTTTAAAAAAACTGGCAGATAAATTAGGTAACTAGTTAAATAACAACTATTCCCCTCGACCTCTACCCAATTTTAGTGATGAATTTAAAATCCATAGCTGAACAATGAATTGGTCAACAACCTAGTTCAACTGGCTCTTTTATTACAGTGCCCAAGCCAGGTGACATAAAAAGAATTTACATTCAACATCCGTAAGGGTTTTAAACTCTACGATTACAATGCTTCAAACGAATAAACAGTATGAAAAGTAATGACCCCATACGCATACTGGCCAACCTTTGGAAAATTTTTAAATGTTTAAATTTTTAAACTCGTTAATATTGTTTTAGCTCGTAGGTGACAATGTACCAAACTTTATGGACGTAATTATAAATTGAATACTTGTAAAGGCCCTACTTTTACTAAAAATCGGTAAATTGCTTAAAATTACAAATTAATTATACACTTACAAGGACGATCGCGATCCTCAAGACGGTCATAGTATGTCCTTAAATTCACTTTCAATAGAAATGGTCTTTTCCGGAGGAAATAGACCGATTCGAGAATTAAATCACAAAATCTTCAGGCAAAAGGTACTGTATATTTTATTTTATTAAAAACACACTAAATCCGGATATCCTATCTACTAAATATAAAAATGTGACTAGATTCCATCAGCACCACAACAAGTTGATGATGCTATTTCAGCCACTTGTGCTCAGCAACTGGATCATCAAGCGTAGCGAATTTTTCCTTTTATATCAAACGGTTCCTAGTCTTGAGATCGAAAGGGAAGCTGTACGTAATTCCATTCAGCCTTCCGTTTTACATGATATTAGGAAGGAACTATGTAATACTATATTAAAACTTATAGAGCCTGAGATATGAACGATTAATAAAAGTTACAACTGATACAAGTCTCGATAAAGAGGTTAAAAATGCATAGTTAATTTGACTCTGTAACGCAAGTGTGTGTTTAACAGTGGGTTTAACTTAAAACTTACTTTAAAAACTATATGAGAATTTACAATGTATTTGAGCACAGAAACTAATTGCTTTGTTTTGGCATGTTCAGTTACACTTTACATATGTTCTAATATAGAGTTCAAGATATAAATACAAGCAAATTGATCTTGTCGCTCTTTAAAGAGTGAAATTTTTATGTAATCGTAAGGTAAGGACGGATAGGTTTGCAAAGTACAGGCTCTACCTGAAGTATAATGGGATGCATTTTATAGTCACGAAGTATGAAGTATGAAATATGAACTGATAACATTTCCTCGATAAAAAAATTAAAGGAAAAGTTTTGAATCTGAAGACTCGCAAGTGGCTTATTGAATCGAATCAAGATTTTGAGGAATTTGCTTCGAGTTTTACAGTTGATATTAAACCGTTTGTACTAATTAGGAACTTGAGTGCTGAGAGAGCATCCATAGACTTTAATGTTAAAGTTTTTTTTTCAGAAAAAATCATTTATTTGTATTTTGTAGGTAACGACTATTAAAAAATTGCGTAAAACATCTAAAGGTTTTTAGAGTTAATTTATGGACGGTCCCTAACGTGTTGAATTTCGTGTGGGATTCGATTTTAAACAGATTTAAAAATTCCTTTTCCTCTTTCGTCGGATAAGTTTGTTAAATAAAAATTCCTTGGTGTTATTTAATCGAATAAAAACCAGACTCACTTGAGTTTATCATTTGAAGCATATCGATATTGTTGAGATTTTTAATTAAATTACGGCCAGACTTGCTAATTGATGAGTGACTATCTCTGACAGTCAATAAAATTGAAAGATATTTAAGCGATAGGATTATTAATGGAGACTACAGTAGTGATATAGATGCGTTTTTTATCAGTTTAGTATTGGGATATGGTCATTTGGACTCAGCATGAATTTGGTATGGGAAATAACGAGGAGACTTGAGGTTACAGAGGTAAAAGAGTTTAAGGCTCCGCCTTACACTATAGAAAGAAAGTATTGGAATATGGTCATTTGGACTCAACAAGATATCTCCTTCCTGATAATTTCAAAGAGTAGACTTGAGATTTGAGTAATGTAAAGTTTTAGGCTGAGAATTCCCTTAACTGCTTTATAGAATGTGATTGAAATAATAATACAATTTATGAAAAATAGAATAAGTGAAAAAGAGGATATTGTCTTCTAGAAATTCTACAAAGTGTAAAAGAACATGCTTTAACAAGGAGGGTGCAAAAATGTAAATAAAATTTTTTAATAAATCTTTCATTTCAATTGATTTTAAAAATTCGTCCAATCCAACTTGTAAAGGCTATACCGTCGGCGACGGTAGATAAATTTGTGCAAAATCTAAATTTTTTCACAAAAAATTTCCGATTTGAAACAAATTAACTCCAACTCTTCTGGGAAAACTGAATTCCAATTTTGTGTTTTGATGAATCGGTTCTAGCAGATACAATATTCAAGTAGGGTTGCCAATTAAAAACATCAGGCAACTCTAGATGAATGTTGAACCTGTAGATCCCATGATGATTTCACTTTACAAAACTGCCCCCTTTGATATTGTCTTTTTACTGGGTTACAGGCGGGGGCTTGTAAAGTGAAATTAGATTTGTTGTTCCATTTCTTGTGGTATTGACGGCTTCACAAAATATTTTTTGATGACACAATCTTGAAGTATCTTTTTCTTTAACAACAATAGACTTAAAATTACACTCATAAATATAATTTCTATATATTCCTTAATTATTGTTACAATTTTTGGATGATCATCAGAAATAATATTCTGACCACCACAAAAAGGATCAGACCAACTAAAACTTTGTACAATAGGTCTTCCATAAATTCCAGTACATTCTTCTGGTGAGCAAGATTTATCTACAATAATCCCATATCTTGAATTCAATGTTGTTGATTGACGGCAAAAGTATTCTGGTTCAACTAAAGGAAGCCAGATTGTTTTTATAAATATTTTACTTTTATTTTGAGTACACAATTTGCATGATTCTTCAATCAAAGATGCATTGCGACGAAAATGAGACGGTTGAATAATCATTGGCGATGAAATCCCAAAAAGGGACACAATTAATATTAACAGAGCCATGATTAAATTAAGAATGAACAATTTTTAAACTTTACAATTACATTTATAATTTATTTACATTTCGTGTACAACATGAAAGATACGGGCTACTTTTATTACGCTTAACAAATTTCAAACGTTTGTAAAATCTTCTCACAAAGTTATCATTCCTTTCAAGATTTGTTGTAAATCTTGATTCGATATTTACAAAGGCCTTTTTGCGACTTCGCATGTAGAAAAACCACAAGCAGTACAAACCGCAAACTCGGCTCGAGAATGATTGAATACTTTTAGAATTTTTATTGACAATAGGAAAAGGTATTTTTAATTTATAAACTTTTTCTACATCGTTACCATAAGAATCAAAAACTTCAGAAACAATGATTTCATTTTTACGATACAATAGAATTCCAAACCAATGTTGCCCATTAGTGTTGGCATCCAGGTTGTTGCAAATTACAGCAACAGGAAGATTGGAAGTGTCAATTTTCTTGAAATGGTTTCTAGGAATAACATAAAAGTTTTGAATCCAAGTGTCTCGAAGGATGACCTTCAAACAACAGCTTAACACGTCCGTTTCCATTTTATGGCATGTCTAAATTTACATTTTTATGGCCATCTATGCTTAGCATTCCATTAAATTGACCCAAAACAATACAGTTTATTGACTGTTCTAAAGGTTTTTTGAATCTCAATTCTACTGTTGTTTGTCCTCTTCGCCTTTCTTGAAAAGTATTGACCGAGTTTGATGGCTGAATATCCAAAACTACTAGAAACGATCCATCAACAAACTCTGATCTTGAAATTCCGTGCGACTCTTGAACATGTGGAATAGCTGTCATAAGTGTGTTGTATCCCAAAAGTGCGATATTATTTGCAGTGTCAAACTTTAAATTTCTATAAACTGATGATGAGCCATCGATTGAAGCACTTATTGACTCAATCGAACTTGGTTGAAAATTAAATGGACTATGCTTGATGCTTCCATTTATAGCTCTACTGTCGACAAATGTAATCACCATGTATTCAGGCAAATAGTTGCGAAATAAAACTTCTGACAAAACACTCTGAGCTCCTTTTGCAATTGCAAATGTACGTAGTTCGATACTTTTTAATGGATACAAAAATTTATTTCCTCCCGATAAAAGTTTTTGATGATGTGATAATACTTCTTGGTGACAAATATGTTGTTTTGCATAAAAAACACAATCATCTATTGAAATTTTGTATGGGAATGTTGCTACAGTTCCGACATCTGCGCCAGTTAAACAAAAAGCCGGAGATGATCGGCGTAATGATATTCTGGTTTCTATTCCGGGTGGAAAATAGCGTTCCTGGGCAAAAACACTTTCGCTTAATTTTCCAAGAACCTCAAATGGTGAACTAAGTTTAGCAAATTCCATGCGCGTTTTGAATCCGTCATTTTCAGATGGTTTAAAATTATCTTGCTTTAAATCTGGGTAGTACATTTCTGAGGCCAACACTGTGGCCTTGTAACTATTTCCGTGGGTTAAAAGATTCAGTATATGACTTCGATAGCTGTACAAAGCTGCACTTTTACTCACGATAGTTGAATTCATTGTAACCTCACACGAATCAAAAATGGCACTTAAAAATCCATGACATGGACTTACAACTTGCGTGGATGTTAAATTGGTTCCATCAGTTTGTGTTATCCTACATCTCATATAAATGAATGAGTTATATAAATCTAAAAAATGCGCGACTGAAGAAGGCAATAAAAACTGTACTGGATTGCTTGTATCTTTTGTTGAAGCCAATGGAAAATACATAGCATACTCCGACTGCGTAACACTTACATCAGTTAATGGAATAGATCCTAAATCAAGTTCCGATCGTAAAGATGGAGTTGATCCCGGAAAAATTGTATCCATTTTGTTTATTTTCTTGTCTTGCAAGTGTTTTTAGATTTAAGAGCAGATTTTGTAGGTTTAAACGATTTGGCTTTCGTTTTTGAACTGGTGCCTTTACACTTTGTACTCGGTTGTTTTGTAATCTTTTGACCGCCACTTTGAGTTTTGCTTTTTCTTTTAATTCCAGTCGCTTTTGATATGATTTTTAACGGCACAAGGTAAGACTTAGATCGTGCAGCTAAACCCCCTCCACCTAAATGTCTTGTAGAATCCATTGGCGAAAGATAACACTTTCCTTCCTTGCAAGTAATTTTTCGCTTCATATTGATTTTTGTTTAAAATGTAAAACAACCGTAGTAGGTGTTTTTGTTGGTAATATTATCTTTAAATTCTCATCAACAATTGATAAATGTATATCTTGTACGTCTAGTCTTTGTGGATTCATGTAAAAGACTGGTGAAAATTGAATATCTACAAGATTATTTCTATCTTTTGGTTTTTGAAATGCACGAAGGATTGGGTAAGAAGATGAACCGTAAAATTGGTTTTCGATAATGTCACAAATAACAATCCTTAAACTGCTAGAATTTGTTTGTTTTAGTGGCTCAACATAAGATTGTACTGTCTTCACTTCCACCGGAATCGCCAACACAATGTCAGTAGACATTTTGACAAATGTAAAATTTTGATCGAGATTCAAATACTCGTTTATTCTTTTAGGAAATTTGAACTGTATGTCATTTTGTAATAGGTTAACTGTCAAAAGATTTGGCTTTTCCAGAAACCCGACATTAAAACCACCTGATTCTAAGGTATTGGATAAAGTAAATATGAGCATATCGTAATTATATTCTTCCGGTTCTTCGATTTTTAATTTAGTTTCTTTCCATTGGGAAATTTTTATAGGAAACTTGTGTTGTTTTGATACTTTAGCATACAAGTTTGGATCTTCATATCGATCCGAGATATATTCTCCAGGTTGAAAACTCGTTTGATCAAAACCTAATATATTTGCCAATTCCTCTGATAGTTCCAATCTTCTACTCTCATGATCTTTGTATTTAATTTTAATTTTTGCTACTTGCAATCCATCAAACAGCATTGAAAACTTTAAATCCACTGGCTTAATGGTGTTTGAAATGTGAAGCGTTAATGTGGATATGTCGTGTGCAGAATTGGTAATGAAAAATTCAGAGTAGTTATACTTCCATACTGTAATATTTTGATCGTTTTCGTCCAAGAATTTGTTGGCGATTGTAGAAACAGTTTCCAGACTAACATTTGGGCTTGCTTTTGGTTTTTCTGTTGGCAAAGGTTCTTCGTAAAGATGATTGGAAAAAACGGTTGAGGAATTCTCTGGATAAAAATCAGCACTTGCATTTGATGACAATGTAACGTAAAAATCGGTGAGGTCTTCCATTTTATTCATCTGTATTTTCTGTTGTTTGAACTAATTGAAGATCAGCTTCATTGAACGAACCTTCCAAAGGATTGTTATCCAGGTCCATCAAGTAATAAACTGGGAGCGGCCTAAGTTGTCGTACTTCTTTTATGCGGAAAATTTCGGTAGACCATGAGACATTGAACGATTTTCGGAATAGAATCTTTCCTTTGCTAATTCTTACTAAATCATTTTCTTTGTATCGAGGTTTTTGTATTTTTGCTTTTACAATATGGTCATAAAGATTGTGCCATGCTTGGTCTTCTGTGGATTTATTAATTTCTGAAGGTTTAAATCCGAGACTTCTATTATAACTTTCATTAATTGACTGTGTAATTGTTGGTAGAGCGTCGACCCATCTTTTAGTATTATTGTGAGTCATATATCTGGCAATAACTTGTTTTAGTCTCAATACGTAACGCTCACTTAATGCTGCTTTAAGTCTTGAAAACGTATGGTATAGCTCAATTCCATTTGATTTTAGCATAGATCTTGTTTCCTTCCCAAAGAATTCTCCACCCATATCGGTGTTTAATTTAGTTGGTTTCCTTTTAGATTTTTTAAAAATACTTAATAATCCATCTCGAACAGCTGGCGCAGATTTGAATTTCAATTTTTCAGTAAATAATGTTTTAGAAAAACAATCAACAGCAATTACAATATATTTGTAGTTGTTGTTTGCTCTAGCATAGTCGGCATAGATTACCAAATCGGCACTCCACATCCAGTCCACCATTGGACAGACAATTGGTCTACGTTTAAAGATGTGTCTCATGGGTTTATGTAAAGAATATGTACGTAATTCAGATAAAGCTTCAGCCACTTCTTTTTTATCTTTGTACTTATTATTCTTCAAAAATCCAGATTGGCCTGCCAATGAGCCTGGAACCTTCAAATTGAAGTATCTACGTTTTATATATTTTTTATTCATTTTTCTATTAAATTAAATTTGTCCTCAAATCGAATCCAGACAGAAGACTGAGACTCTTGCTGAATTTCTTGTTGAACTACTTGATCAATTTTATACAAATGTGAGGCAACGTTTTCATCTTTTAGTGCTGTTATAAAAACATTTGCGCCATATAGGTTGAGTAACTTTTTGCTTCCATGAACAAGACTGGAAATCAAATCGAAAATGTCACTTCCCAAATACGTGCTTCCTTTATAACTGATTTCATTCTCAGAATTCCATTTGAATTGTTCACTTGTTGTTAGTTGTGTCAAAATCAATTTAGCAGTTTCCTGTAGAGTTGAGGGTAATTTATTTACAATTAAATCTATAGGACTTTGTTGTTCAGATGGAAATTCTTGATTCAAAATTCCTTGGTCCAATAATTTTTCGTACAATGAATGAGGAATGACTTTCATTATGACTGCCATTTGTCTGTAGTAAATGCAGCAACTAGTGCTTCTTCAAATAGTCTTTTTAAAACACAGCCTAAAAGTTTTGATAGCAAAATATGATTTTCAACCAAGTGATGTTTAACACGAGTTCTGTATAATGCAGTACGATTTTTAAAATATTTGATTACAAT
The DNA here is from genome assembly GCA_906901685.1 of Desoria tigrina. Taxonomy (NCBI): domain Eukaryota; kingdom Metazoa; phylum Arthropoda; class Collembola; order Entomobryomorpha; family Isotomidae; genus Desoria; species Desoria tigrina. The sequence continues at coordinate 7,249,781 of CAJQTU010000023.1, read as the reverse complement.
TTTGCATTGTTTAACACACTGTTCTTCTTCAAAATTTAAACTAATTAGTTCAGCGTTTATAACGCATTCAACAATTGCTTTCAGCTCGTCTGAATTACAATTAACTATTAACTTTTTTCTTCCCGATGATTTGGCTTTTAACAACTTTTTTAAAAAGTCTTGGTTCTCAATTACTCGAATCATATTGGGGCGTATAAATATTTGCTGATTTTATCGCATATAAGAAATTTCTGACACGAAAGTTTTGATGAGTTGAAGCATGATTATCAAGTAAAAGAAAACTATACGGCTGCAACGATACGTCCTTCATCACTTCTCGCAAGAAACAACGCGAAGATGGAAACATTTGCGTGTTTAAATGGTCTAAACCGCTGGTGTCTCGAAGATTTGGAAATATTATATGATACGTAGCATTTGTAGCTATTTGCCTAAGATTTTTAGCAAACAACGATTGCAGCGTAACAACAGCTATTAAATTTTCGTGGTGAGACATACGAATAAATATGTCATTAATATAAGAATTTTCCGATGGAATTGATGAAAAATCTTGCATTTTGTCGTCAAAGATAATTAATGTCAATTCTCCGTTGTTCGCAGGTATATCTTTCTGATTTGAAATAAAATTAACTATTGGGTGTTTAAGTTTAAATTCCTCAAACTTGGGTTGATAACTTTTAAACACATAATATATATTTACAATAGGTTTATCAAATATTACATTTCTTTTATCAATTATATCAAATATTGTTTGAGTCTTTCCACAACTTGACTTGCCGATTAATAGAATTGTACACGGAGTACGAATTCTGGAATCGAAAACATCAGGATTCATTTTCGATTCTTGTAATGTCCAAAGGCTTTAGATGAATTTTCATTGCTGTCAAGAACCCTTCTGATATCTAATGCATTATACCCTACTGTATTCCCTGTAAACACTTTGTGATTGACATCTAAAGTAATGTTTAGTTTCGAGGTGCTTTTAAGTAATGCACGAAAATAATCATGGTTCACTCTTTTTGCTACTTCTTTAGGAAGGCCCGGAATTGTCTTCTTGACATTTTTATATGATTGACAGGACTCACAAGAGTCTGAAAATATTTGTCTACATTCTTTGCACAAAGTTATATAACTATACATACGTGGTTTTACAGATATCATTTCTACTATATCCATTTCAACAATCTTCCATTTCCCGTGACAACCACGATTGTTGTCTGACCGTAAATAATGGTCAGCTGCAAGATTTGAAAAGTCAAAATGTTTTGATAATCTTTTTAGCTTCGGTAAATATTCTTTAGTGGGATCAGATATTAATACCGCTAAACTATCGGTTTGAGCTAAAATCAATTTTGAGTCAGGAAATGCTACACGAATTATATCGTAAAATCCTTCATAAAGCTTTTGTTTGATTTTTCTAAAACAACTATTGAACAAAGAAACGGATTTGAATATCTAACTGTTAGTTTTTCCATATGAAAAAGACTAAAGTTGGGATTAATTGAAATGACATCCTTAAAGTTATGAGCAGCAATGTATTTTAAACAATCCTGTTTTGTTACACAAGGTTTTATGTTTACATGGTTGTTTGTATTACTTAACATTTTACCGTACAAACAACATAGAAAGGATTTAATAAGATTGCTGCCTATAATATCATTTCGAATAATTGCTTCACGTCTTAAGCTGATAAATTTTTCAACTATTTCTTTAAGGAACGGGCGTTGTTGAAATCTGAGTACCTTGTACATTTTATCTAACGTTAATCCCTTTTTAATATAATACTGTAAATTGGTATAATAAGTCACGTAGTTATCCTTTGAAAGCAAATCTAACAGTAAGCGTTCTTTTTTAAATGTAGCATTGGTATTAGTCGAAGTATTTTTAAGCAAATTAATCTGAGTTTTTGAAAGTTGATCAATATTAATATAACTTTTGCTTGCTGCTAATGGTAAATCGTCATGTTCAATGTGTAATGAATCCGGGTAACTAAGTTTGACTTCACATAAATATCCAAACTCATTGTCTTCAGGGACTTTCATGACATCAAAAGCTTTCATTTCTTCATTGTTTAAAAACTTATAGTCAGAAACCGGAAGATATCCAGTGCAGCATGATGCATAAATCGAGGATAAATCACAAAACAAAATTTCCTGTCTTTCAGAATCATCAGGTGCCATACCTAATCTTTCAGTGTTTGCTTTAGATAATTTAAGGTTTGATGTCTCAATTCCTGACCTTATGGCTCTTTCTGCAAACAAAATGATTTCAGGATCTTTACAGAATTCGTACTCAGCCCTACTTAACGCAAAAAACACATCAAAGCTAAAGCTCGCTAAGCTTAGACTGTGCAATGGAGACATTGTTACATTTGTCATACAAAATTCAACAAAATTCATTACAACGCTTGTATGTTTTAAAACTGATGCTTTAAGGTGTAGCAATATGAAGTCTCTAACGGATTTGCAATTGAACATTTCAAAAATACCGTTGTTTTTATTCCTAATATTGGATAATGTAGATACATTATTTTCTTCAAACGAATCATTAAACTCGTCGAGATTGGCATGAACTAGTGTTGAATTATTTAGTTTGAACTTTGACGGAAATTTCATTTCACCTATGAGAACTGGCCAAGACGAATTAGATTCGAAATTATCTTTTAAAAATATAAATTCTTTTTCTAATTCTGAAGCATTACAATTTAGTGCTATTCTATCTGCAAGTTCTTGAACTGACGAAGTTAACAGTAAACTAGAATCAATAAATTTCATTTCATGTGGAATTGTAAAAGACATAACTTTATCTTGATTTGATATTATTTTAATTTTTTCAATCCAATTTGATTTAAGCGCTCCGAAAATTACGTTGGCATCTCTATCGCCTAATTCATGAGAAATTATGACACATTTAGTGTCTTTTATATTGATATTACATTGCTGGCAAAGAATTTCGGGTAATATTCTTGGTTTATTACCATTGTCTTTAGATTGGTGATGGTGATGAATTACCTTTACCAAGCAGTTCTGTTTAAAATTCAATCCACAAATTCTACAAAGTTCTGCTGCTTCTAACTGTGTTTTTAATTCATTTGTTATTATTAGTTTTACAGGTTCATACTTTACCTTGTTTTCAATTCTCTGATATTCTTCAAACAGATTTTTAAAAAAGTCTTCAAGTGCATTTTCGGAATCATAAAATCTACTGAAAACTGTATTGTTATCAGAATCTATTATTACCATACCATAGGCATAAATGTCGTTCGAATTCGTATATATATTCTTTGACACATTATGCTGTGGAGGTACCTCAGAGTATTGAATAAACTTAAAAAAAATTTTAAACAACACATCTTGATATAGTTGAAGTTTTTTAAATTTGTAATAATCATCTGTCGGAAATGACATTTTCTTTGAAGTTTTGTTTACTCTACAGACCTTTAAATGAGTTTCAAGACCTACATGAAAGAATGCAAAACAATGTGGACAAATGTTGGCTTTTTTGTGACCCGTTTTTCCAATTAGTGTTCCCAAAGAAGGAATTAGTGCATAATGGTTCCTTTGATCATCATCAACGATTTTAGTTAGAAACAACAAATTAACTCTTTGGTCAAAGCCGAATTCACTAATGTACATTGGGTAAATCTTATCATCTTGATACCCAAATACATTTACACTAATTGAATTCATTTGTTCAAATTCAGGAATGTCAGCAATTCGAACTTCCCCGTCAAATCTGTTAAAATTTAAAATCTTCGTTTTCCTTATTTTCTTGTCAATATAGTAGTAACTACGAGGATTTTCATACCATCTTTTTAATTTTGCACGTTGTACTGCATTTAATTCCTCCCAGCTTTGTGTTGGAGCTTCTGGCAAATAAATTTCATGTCTATAAAGACCTGCTATAATGCAAAATTTAAAACAATCGTTTCTGAAGGTTTTGATATTAATAATTGAACGTCTAGCTAATTTTTTTGGAGTTTTTATGTAACCTCGACCTGCTCTTTCTAATGGAGGTTGATAAACCGCAACACGTAAATCAATGGCAGAAATTTTTTTCAATTTCCACCCACTTCCTTCATTTGTATACAATTCTAGCGAAATTGACAGATAATCTGCAGCGGATAGTAAGTTTCGGGAAATAAATGCTGCGTTAGTACAAGATAGAAATGGGCCAATAAACCGTCGCTCAATTTCCAAATCTTGACTCTCTTTTTCTAGTGTTGTTTGTATCGACATTGACACCTTTAAACCTCGGTGCCTTTGTAATAACTGGTCAAGTAGATCTGATAAATCAGAATTAACAAATTCAAATACATCTGAAAACTGTAATAATGTAACTGAAAAGTTGTGAACAAAATTTAAAATATTTCCCCTATGTGCCGACGACTGAAGATGAAACATTCCTAACTTTAAATCTCCAAATCCTCCACCTATTTGTGATATAAGATCACATTGGTGCAACGCCAACTGATTGAAGGATTTTCCACAATTGGCACAATCGTGATATTTTTCAAAATGTAGACTTACCTGAGCATATCGATAAAAGAAAGGTGCGTCGCAGTTTTCATAATCGCACCAAAATTTGCGACCAACTGGTAAATTTCTAGTTGTATCATTAGTTGAATAAACTACTTCAATTCTCGGTCCTTTTGGATCAATAGCGGACATTTTGTTTAATTTGAATTGTTTAGTTTATACTTGATTGATACTTTGAGTAAACTCGTAATTACTAAATGAAATGAAAAATTATGGGTAGCTAATATATTACAATTCTTTGATGGCCCTTCTATTCAGAGCCGTCGCTTTTTTGCAAAAGTACTCACCAAAGTCCACGCCAGCTATAGGTCTCAAACACCGCTCGGGTGAAGCCTTCTATAACGAAGAGGCGTCATGGGACCGGGATCTACGAGTTTATTCTTCAGCAAAAAAGGGGGGATGAATGTAAGTTCTGACCAGTATTGTAAATTCTTAAACTGGAATTTTTTTATAAAAAATATTAATTATAAGTGCTAAAGACATCCAACTCGGGAGGAATGGAGAGAAAGTGGGGGCATTAGTAAATAAAAGTTTAAATCTTACGCTATCGGTATTCCAATGATGTTCTCAATTTTGGGAATACAAACGATCCCTGTAGCCACTGGAGTATAAAATTTCAACGACTTTCTCGAACTTTAGTGAACATTTACAGCAATGTGTATTTAAACTTTGAACGTTCAGCAATATATTTCCCAGGAATTTTGTTTTGATAATAATTAAATGATTAAACCAATTTTAAATTTTACAACTCACATTTTTTGTCAAAAGCAATAAGGAAAACAACCTTGCTATACAATAATAACTATTTAAAAATTAAAATATAAAATAACAAGCGCAAATTTAACGATATTTTAACGTTAGATTTTGGCCCGTTTAATTTGTGCGTTGAATGGGTAACGCAATCGTTTTACTTTGAATAACGCGTTTAAGTCTCGAGTGAAGCGCCGACGGAACTATGCTATGTATTAAGTTCCCGTCGGAGATTCCACTCACAATCACTGTGAAATCCTCCTTCAAAGCTTCTGCTTTATATACTGCTTGGTAATAAAATGGGAGGTTCCACTCCACTTGTTCTGGAAAGTTCTGTAAGATTTTATGAACTTTCCAGAACAACAATACTATTAGAATGGGGATTATTAGTAATGTGGAAAGGATATTGCATCACATTTTAAAGGGGAGGAGCGTGGAGTTAGAATGGGATGTTCCTAAGTACTTGTTCTAGAAAATTCGAAAAATCTTACCGAACTTTCTAGAACTACAATACTATTAGCATGGGGATTCTTGGAAATCTTGAATGGATATTGCATCATCTCTTAAAGAGGAGGAGCGTAGGGTTTCATTTTTTGCTCAATACTTTTTTATAAGGGCCTCGAATATACTAGAATATTCTATGTTTGGAATAGAAGGTTCTCGAAATTTTTTGTTCATATTTTTGGCCTTTATAAACTAGTTCCATTACGTAAGCTCAAGTCCCCGCTAGATAGTTAGTAAGTCATTGCCGTTGGAAGAGGTAGAGAGATTAAAGTCTCCCTTTGACATTTAGGATAGTCCTGAGCTTCCTACAGTTCCAATTCGTAATATTTTATATTGATTCTCTTCTTCGTAATAATGGTCCCTATATTATTTCAATCCCTGTCTTTTGTTAAGGCATTCGGAGCCTTAAACTCTTCATTACTACCTCTGTTATATCATGTCTCCTCTTTAAAGCATGAGCAAGTCTTTAAAATCTAAATCTTAAAAGTTATTCCCCATACCAAATTCATGTTGAGTCCAAATGACCGTATCCCAATACTAAACTGATAAAAAACGCATCTATATCACTACTGACTACGTGTATTTAACTCTGATTGTCGATTTTGATTTAGGATTTTTATAACTGTTTGTTTTGAAATTTGTAATAAAATTCTTCGTTTTGAGATTTATTACTCGATTTCTTTGGTCAATTGATTCCAAAGCGTAATAATAATTGTAATCATGCTGGAAATCGTATAAATTATTGTACAGTATAAATTAGTTTTAATTTTAATTGCGTTGTACTCTGATTGAAAGAATGAAATTATCGGATGCAGTTAAACCTTAATTTTTACAGATTGAATTAATTCAGTGCATTTCCTTAAAATGAAAGTTATATCAAATTTTGTACAATAATTGTCAATTACTTCATTGGAAAAGTGTTAAACTAGAAAGTCCAATACCATGCCAAAATCTCACGATTCCTTGTATTTCACCGGAAAGAAATGGTTCCAATCTGGAAGAAGTTACTACAATTTACTGTGTCTATAAAAATCATATTACATGTCATGTGAATATAAAATTTGCTGCGATTGTAACTTTAAGACCTCTAAAGAGTTGAGAAACACTAAATTTGCAAATAGGCAAGTTCCATTGTTCATCTAATCCCAATTTTTCGCTCTTTAGAACTAGTTAAAATGACGGAAGCTCATTTAGAAAGATTTTCAGTGCATTGTTTCCGTAGCGGAAATTCGACGGGACGGTTTAGCTACTTATTTCATAGAGGGGTGCAACTTTTAAAAATTAAGTAAAACAAACAAACAAATTTGCAAAAAAACTACGGAACTCCAAATTACATATTGTTTTGTGCGTGTTTTAGATGTCTTAATTAATCGCTATTAGTTTTAGAGTAAATAAAACTAGCTAATTTTTCTAGGCAAATACTAACGTTTTCTAACTTTAACAGAAGTAGATAAGGTGTACAAGTTCACGGTTTACGCTAGCAAATGAACTTAGAAATGTTAATGAAGTTAATTGAATGATACAGATATTCTATATTGTACATTCAATATCAAGTTTAGTATTTATCTTGAGATCGTGAATGTTGTACGAATTAATTATGAACGAGTTTCTTACAACCTACGAGCTAAACGGGCTGAAATTGTAGTTAACATATACATAGTTAACTACTATTAATTCCTCTATCTCTATGTTGGTCATGATATTATGTTAAGATAGTTGTAGTTTAACTATCTTGAGAGTTAGAAATTATTGTTTCATTTTTTCAAAGTGGAAGGTAAACTCGCTCAATTTCATAATTTTTAGTTTGCAATTCGTCTAAACTTTGAAACTGATATTCAATTTTACTCGAATTTAAAATTATGTAATTGATATAGATTGAAATCCGAATCGCCATAAAGTTCTAGCACAAATCCAGCACACATTAACTGTGCTAGAACTTCACGGCAGTGAAATCCATTTACTTTGCGTTTGTAATTACAGAATGTATAGGATCAGTTGCTGTACAATTCCAAAACAGTTAGTATGATATGTGCTTCTTCTTTCCACTGATTAATTATTTTTTTAACGTATACTGCATTTTTTAATAGATTTTGAGATCACTTGCTAACATTATAAAACTGCGGATAAAATCATTCACATTTCACATCCCTGACATCAATATTTAATGATGAATGACTTACAGCAAGATCTCTTCAAAGCTACATATGATTATTCCATTTAAAATCCTCACAAAAATCTCATTAAAATTTAAAATTTTGAAAAAAATCACAATTTATTCGGACTTATACAAGTTCTATTTCCGGGTTTGATTTTTGATTGTCATTTCACAGAGTTCCATTCTCAGTTCTCAGAAAAAATTGAACGATATAAATAGTTTCTAATTCCTAAAGACTTTATTCAAGGAATACAAATAATCCGAAAGTTATAAATGCATTCTGAATTGTATTTAAACTAGCAAAACATGATGAAGCAGCTCATAATGCTCAACATTATACGCAAATATTGGGTACATTTAGCATTTATCTCGATACAAAGCTGAAATAAACTGCTGACAACCAAAAATAAACAACGAAATGATATGATGAATGGTTGAATGAATACTTCGTATATGAAAAGGCAGACTTGGATGCTATTTTTAAGGATCAACAATTGATTGAACAATTAAGTCATGAAGGAGTAAGAATAGACTGCTTTTCATTTCTGAAATGACCATGACCAAGCTCAATGTCAAGATCCGCTTCAGATCCCGAGGCTTTCATCTGATCCTGTGGTCTGCCACAAAAATAATATGTAATATCAGATCAGTGGCTTATAACTATCAATTAGCCCTTTTGATTAAATCTCATATCGAATCCTGATCTAAAAAAGATTGTGGTGATTTAATAATTACGTGTACAGCCTTTACGAACTGCTGAATTGTAAACGTTTAAAATAATAATTTAGTCATTGATTTCTACTACAATTTCGAGTTTGGTTTAAAATATACAAAAATAAATTCCAATACTCCAGGGCGATATAATGCCTTCGATTTAGTTGAGGGACAATTTATTTCCTTTCCTTGATTTCAAATTCATATTCAAAGGTTTGCTTGTCTGTCAACTGTCGTCCGTTTGTCCTACAACTGCATCAAAGGTCCAATGAATTCTACAGACCGAATAATCAAATCGTGATAAGCTAATCATTGTTAAATTAAATACAAAAAAAAATAATTCATGACAATTAGATTTAAGTAAGTACACACGAGGTTTAGATCTGCATATAATAATTTGAGTTACAGTTGGCCGGTGATGCTTAACCGCTATACTTTTGGAATCATCTCAAGATATTCCAAAAGTTACTCAAAAATAGCCACATACTCAGAGACTCTAAACAAACAATGATAGACACACACATAAAAAGGCTTCCGTTCCAAAACGAACAAATTATTTATTCTAAGAACCTAGTTATTTACAATTATTCAGGCGGTTCGTTATCGATCCTCGGTTGTCTGGTCTTGTCTATAAAAATGTGGGATTTACCCTAAATTTAATGATCCACAAAAAGTCCCCTTTTCGAAGGGCACAAAAATACATACACCCCTGATTATCACATTACAATGACATCATACAGAAATAATCGAATTAATACAAATAACCTTTCAATTCGATCGGTCACAAGCGTTTCTTGTATATATAATTGATCCGTAACAATAATAAGACTTAATTTCTTCGGTTTCTAAATCTATGCAACCGTTCCATTTTCTTATGCTTCTGGCTTTCGAAATGTTGTTTCAATTTGTAATTCGTTCTAAAACTAACGTCACAAACAGGGCAGGGGAACGGTCGCTCGTCCGTGTGTGACCTCTTATGCAGTACGAGCTCTTGGTTCGTAAGAAAGGCCTTGGAACATCCAGCCTCTTTGCATTTGAAGGCTCTATTGCCAGTATGATTATTCACATGCCGTTTCAACACATCAGATCGAGGAAATGCCATGGGACAGAGAGTACATTGATACGGAAGCTCCTTCGTATGCAACCGGATGTGACCGTTCAAAATGGCTTGGGAATTGAAGGATTTGGGACAGTGAGAGCACTCGAATATCCGTTCGTCAGTATGAGTGGCGGAATGAGATTTAAGATGAGCATCTTGCTTAAACTGCTTTCCACAGATCTTGCATTTGAATGGCTCTTCTCCGGTATGTGACCTTAAATGAATTTGCAGCTCCTGTTTTATGACAAACTTCTTGTCACAATAAGTGCATTTAAACAACTTCAACTTCAAGTGATACCGGAAAACATGATCTTGAAGATACCCCTTCCGCTTGAATGTCTTGCAGTTACATTGTCGGCATTGATAACTGACCACTGACCTTTTGGCAGAGCTGGTCCCGTTCTTGCCAGGTATGTAGGGGCTATGGATTTCAATCGCATATTCCGATATTTTCCCACACATCATTTCATGTTTTCTGGATCCGATTTCGTTGTCGGATTTTTTATAACAGACCGAACATTGAAATTTTTTGTCCGGATGTTCATGGACTTTGGAATGCGTCCTGAGGTTACTGATTTGGCTGAATCGCTTCTTGCAGACCTGACATTCGTATGGTTTTTCCTTCGTATGGAATCGCATGTGGCATTCTAGTGTGATACTTTCCTTGAATGTCTTGCTGCACAAGCTACATTTGTGTGGACGGTTATCAGCGTTCGAGTGGACTTCCATGTGCTTCGAGAGCAGCTTCCGTACTATGGATTCACCGCAGATTTTGCAGTGATATAATTTTGGGCCAGTTTTCTTATGATTTTTCAGGTGACTGTCGTATAGGAGGCGATTGCAGAATTTCAGGTGACAAATCCCACATTTTAATCCAGCCCTTCTGGATCTTAATTTGTGTATGTGGAACCCGACTTTTTGCTTGAATTTTGCGTTGCAACTATTGCATTTGTAAGGCTTTAGAGTGGAATGGGTTTTTAAATGGGTTCGATAACCGTGCCGAGTCACGGAGTATTGTTTGCAGCCTGGAACTGTACAAGGATATGGTTTGATGACCCAGTGATGCTTCCAGTGTAGGTTGAGGTATTTGCATTGGGAATAGACCTTGTGGCATTCCAGGCACTCGAATTTCGATCTTGAAGTTCGATTGGGAGGAAGATGATTGTGAATTATGTGATGCCGTAATTTCTTAGGTCGTGAGAACCGTTCATGACAGAGGTTGCAGATGTAAATGCCAGTCTGATTTGTAGAAACGAGGGCCCCGGATGTTGACCTCCCAAACCTTGTTATGGTGGTGTATTTTATTTGTCCGTTTCCTATTGTAATATAAATATTTAGAAAAATTATAGTGATTTACATAGCAGATTGACTTATTGACAGTATGAATTAGTCCATTTTGCTCTGGAATTACTTGCATAACCAGAGAGTTAAATTTTACAAACTGACCGAGGTATGTCACACTGATGCTTTTGAAATTTGGAAGGTTGATTAAGATTACCTTGTGCTCGGAAACCGAGGTTCACGACTGCCTGCTTTAGTCCATATTTTATAATCTGCTGGGTTGTTGCTTCATGTATTTCTTCCATCACTTGGAGTAGTTTTAATGACCGACTTAGCTGTAATAATTTGCTTCTACGAGGAATAAGTTGGGTAAAATTTTGAATCTCTACTAAAAATTACGTGCTTAAATCCAGTATTTTAAAGATAATATTAGAAGACCAATTTTGGAACTTTGTAAGCCTCATGATTTTAAGACAAATGAAATGAACGTATGTCGATGTAACCATCTCGTCATTTCATGAGGATTGGTTCGGTTAAGTCGAGCATGATATTATTATTTTTAGAAATCAAACCAAGGTAAGGGTACAAAAAGGATTCTTTTGGAGTCTGGAGTGTCAAAATATTTTCAGGATGTTTTATTGCTGTCCAGATTTTATTACTCATGAGAAAGTTGAATGACTCATCTCCCAAAAAAAATCCTTACAGGCACACATGTAAAATCTTATTCATTTCCGTTGAAGGCAATGGAAATTTCGATATTTATTCAAGACACCCAAAGAATATAATTATGAGTTATTATAACAACATTGTAAATATATAAGAAATATCTACACATCAACTAAGCAAACTAAATGTAATATTTACAGTTTTATTTTGAATCAAAAATCATTTCATTACCTAAACAATATGAAATCTACAAGTTTACTCTCAAAAACTATACAAAAAGGCGAAGTATAAAAATTAAAATAATTTATAAACGATTTAGATCTGTCTCCTTTCTGTTAAAACAATGTTGGTACCATCTAGAGATTGTAGAATGGTTTAATTAAATGTTTGTCTTGTATGCAACCGAAACGTTCTGTTTTTCAGAATATCGCCCCGTTTTCTTTCGATCTGATGTAATTTTTGGGACACCTTTTGTCTTTTCCAACTTCCGGGCCAATTCTTTGTGAGACTGGCTTTCGTAATGCTGTTTCAGTTTCCCTTTGTTTCTGCAAGCAATATCACAAACAAGACAAGGAAATGGTCGCTCGTCAGTATGTGTCATCTTATGACCTCTGAGTTCCGCATTCGATAAGAATGCTTTGGAGCATCCATCTTCGGTACATTTGAAGGCCCTATTCCCAGTATGATTGTTGATATGTCGTTTCAAAACCTCAGATCGATCAAATGCCATGGGACAATGGTTGCATTTGTACGGACGTTCCTTCGTATGCAACCGGATGTGACCATTTAAGTAGCACACGCGGTTGAACGATTTTAAGCAAAAAAAGCATCGGAATTTCTTGTCCTCTAGAGATTCAGAATGGATCAAAGCATGGGACTTTAGATGTGTTGACTGCTTAAATCCCTTCCCACAAATCGTGCATTTGAAGGGCTCTTCTCCGGTGTGTGACCTTAAATGGCTCTGAAGTTCAGTCGGATGAACGAATTCCATTTTGCAATAGGAGCATTTATAAAATTTAATCTTTAAATGATGTCGAAAAACATGGTTTTGAAGATACTCCTTCCGCTTGAATATCTTGCTGTTACATTGTCGGCATTGATAACTGACCACTGACCTTTTGGCAGAGCTGGTCCCGGTCTTCCCAGGTATGTACGGGCTATGTATTTCAATCGCATATTCCGATATTTTCCCACACATCATTTCATGTTTTCGAAAGCCGACTTCACTGTTAATTTTTCTGAAACATAATTGACACTGGAATTGTTTCTTCCGGTTCAGATGGACTTTTGAATGTGTCCTGAGGTTGCTTGTCTGGCTGAATTGCTTCTTGCAGACCTGACATTCGTAAGGCTTTTCTCCTGTGTGGAATCGCGTGTGCACTTCTAATGTGAGGTGTTCTTTGAAAGATTTACTGCAAAAAGTACAATGATAAGGTAGCTTATCAACGCGATGACTTTGCCGATGCTTCTTCTGCAGCTTTCGAAGCACTGTTTCGCCACAAATTTTGCAGTAGTAGAACTTTATTCGTGTTCTTTCGGGATTCTGGTGATCCCTCATATGAGAGTTGAATGCTCCTGGATGACAAATCTTGAGTTGACAAATCTCACATTTGAAGAGTTTAGATCCTCTTTTCTTTAACCGATCTTTGTGAATTTCTAGCCATTTCTTAGCTTTAAAATTCCGCTTGCAAATTTTACATTGATATGGCCATCCTTTGGAATGTACAACGGAATGACTCAGTAGAAGTTGGGTCGTCACAAAGGCCGCTGGACAGTCGGGTTGAGGGCAAGGAAATTTTTTAATTGCCAAGTGTGTTTTCCAATGACTGTTAAGACGTGTTAATAAGCAGAACGATTTCAGGCATTCCATGCACTTGTATTCAGGTTTTTGAGGATCGCCGTTTTTTGAGAGATGCTGTTTAAGGATGTGATGTCGGAGTTTAAGCGATTCGAAAAACGTTTTGTGGCAGTGGTTGCATTTGTACGAGCCGATGGGAAAGGGTGTTTCTGATCTGGATTTCCTTCCAAGGGTGTAAGCGACTTTCACTCGTCCAGTGTCTATCAAAAATTTCAAAAAAATAATGTATTGACAAATTGACATTTTCAAGATTTGGAACTGACGAAGAAGTTCGTGTAAATTGAAAGGTATTTTCAAATTCCGGGTGTTTTTTTAGTGTTTTATTAGACTTTGCCTAGGGCATGTTTGAAAGCCAGCGTAATTTCTTTCATCTCTATCAGCATGAATAATTAGTTATTATTAGTCTTAAATCATTCTCTGTTAATTACCGTTAACTAGAACTCGACAACCTAGGTTTACGACTGAACATTTCAGCTTGAACGATTCAACCTGTTGTGTAGTTGGCTCTTGTGCTGTTTCCAAAACGTGGACTATGACTGGTGGCAAGGATTCTAAGTTAGAAATGTCTTTATCCTGATTTGATGGTCTAAAAATTACAATAGTTGATAAGTAATGACTGGAGTAGCAGATATTTTTATGATTAAAACTAGTATTGTTTATTTATAGTAGTATTTTACCGATTATGATATGTAGTAGGAGAAGCAAGGCCAGAAACCGGCGTTTTCGACGGCATGATTTTATGTTATAGATTATGGCAAATTCTTGTTTCTCACATTCATTTATTTTATGATTGTGTAAATTTGCTAGAACGTTAATATGGACTGCATTTAATTAGTTTAACTAATTAAATATCAATGTGTGAAATCGTCCTTATTGTCCTTATTAATTTGGAAATTGGAATTGATTTGGCTCTGATTTCACTGGCGGGTTTAAATTTCAGGTGCGGACAGTCGTACTGTCGTACAGTCTCTTCTTTACGCAATTGAATTGAGCATTGTGTTTTTATCAGACACCCGCGCTGATGGAAAAACCGTGGTAGCGTAGCGTGGCGTGGTAGCAATGCTACCGGGAAATTTTTTGGGCCATCGCATCGCGAAATAAGAATTTTGAGGACCTTTTTTTTTTATTTGCTGTTCACAATGTATTTGACATGCTAAAAATCGAAAAATGGTCATCCGTCATCGGGAAATTTTTTAGCCGAATTTTTGCTACCAGACCAGACGTGTGCTTTCCTATTCAACTAGGCGTAAGCCCGGTAAAAACCGGGATCCTAGGTGGTGGGCCAGAAATATGGCGTTAAAATCTTTGAAACGCTGAAATGAAGTACGGTTAACAATTTTGATGCACCAGCTAGAATCCCGATTTTTACCGGGCTTAGGCCTAGTAGCTTATAAGAGCTTTTCGGTGGAAGAAGAACATGTCATTTTTGATAAGCAAGCGAGTGAGCGAGATTTTAAAACCCTTACTTTTGGTTTTAAACAATTAAATTAAACAATGTGCAATGTTTTTAAAACAACACCTGCACCTCCACACTTTCTTTAAAGCCCTAAAATGAATTTCTGAAGAGAGTTCTACAATTTAAACAGCCTTAAAGGTCATGGGCTCAAAATTTTAACATAACCGAAAGTTTTCACGGTGGAAGGAGATGTGAATCGCTATATCACACGATAATTTCGAAACTTCGACAACTTTGACAGTTTCAAGGTCAAGGGGTCAAAATTTTAGAATTCCAACATAGCCAAAGCATTTGTCAAAGTACAACAGTGTAAATCGATATGTCGCACGACCGTTTACGTGCAATATTATGTTAGGTCATGTTAGCCCAGGTCACAGGTCATGGAATTTCAAAAGGTCATATCGCCTACGCCAGTTCAAACTTTTTTAAAGAATTTTTGGCTATTTCAGTTTTTTATTTAGTCAACCCAGTAAAAAACGTATAGCTGGAACATCAGTTACCCACAGACGGCTAATTTTATGTATATGGATTCTTGTGACTATATAGTGGTGACTACTGTGACTAGTCTTTCCATACAATGACATTCACTTACCGGCATACCGATACCGGCTATAAAATCATTTTATCAACCAAGGCATAAATTGACTTGTATACTGCCGTGCTTTAGTATAAAGAATGCGATGTTCTTTTTTACTGTAAATTATCCTGGATGTAATAGGATGTTATCATACGCTTAAATGCTTTATGGAAATTTACAAAATTCTAATGCAAGACATGGTGTTAAGGTGTAAATAGGTGGAAGAACAGATTTATTTATAAAACAGAAATATGAGGTTTTAAGACAATTCACAATTAAATAAAGATAATTCCAATTCCTTAGCTTAGTACATTCTTTAGATATTAGAACTAGAATGACCCAGAGCTCTTCGGTAGCAAACGGACATCTATACATGAAAAATTAATCAGATATTTTATTTCTTTCGGAGCTTTCAAATTGTTTACAACACTTAAAAATACAGTTCATTGATATAATGAGTTTGAATTGTGTAATCGCCACTCTTCTTCCCGTTTCGATCATCTTCTAATTTCAGGGCCAAGTTTTTGTGACTCGCTTTGACAATGTTCAGGCAGTTTCCCTTTGTTTCTGCAAGCAATATCACAATAAACCAGACAAGGAAATGGTCGCTCGTCAGTATGTGTCATCTTATGACCTCCGAGTTCCGCATTCGATAAAAATGCGTTGGAATCCATCTTCGATACATTTAAAACCGATTCCCAGTATGATTGTTGACATGTCGTTTCAAAACATCAGATCGATCAAAGGCCATGGGACAATGGTTGCATTTGTACGGACGTTCCTTCGTATGCAACCGGATGTGACCACTTAAGTTGCCCACGTGGTTGAACGATTTTAAGCAAAAAAAGCATCGGAATTTCTTGTCTTTGAGTGATTCGGAATGGACCAAAGCATGGGATTTAAGATGTGTCGATTGCTTGAATCCCTTTCCACAAATCTTGCATTTGAACGGCTCTTCACCGGTATGTGACCTTAAATGGATCTGTAGTTCGGTCCGATGAACGAATTCCATTTTGCAGTAAGAACAGTTGAAAAACTTTAGCTTCAAGTGAATTCGAAACACATGCTCACGTAGATACTCCGCACGTTTGTAATTAGTGTGATTGCACTGACGGCATTGATAGGTGACTACGGACTTTTTTGTGGAACTTGTACCGGTCTTTCCGGGTTGACAAGGGGTCTGTATTTCAATAGCATAGTCCGATATTTTTCCACACATGATTCGGTGCTTTTTTAGTCCGATTTCGGAGCTCATTTTAATGAAGCAGACTGAACATTGGAATTGTCTCTTAGGGATTTTGTGAACATTGGAATGAGTCCGGAGGTTGCTGATTTGGCTGAATTGCTTGTTGCAGACCTGGCATTCGTATGGTTTTTCCTCCGTGTGAAATCGCGTGTGCAATTCTAATGTGTGCTGTTCTTTGAAAGACTTACTGCAAAAACTACAATGATAAGGTAGCTTATCGACGCGATGGGCTTGCATGTGCTTATTCCGCAGTTTCTGTAACATCGTCTCACCGCAGATTTTGCAGTGGTAGAATTTTGGTTCAATTCTCTCAGGGTTCAGATGGTCTCTTCTGTGTTTATTGTATATTTGACGACTGCAGAATTTGAGTTGGCAAATCTCGCATTCGAGACCTTTTTCTGCTGAATTTTTTAAGTGATTTTTTAACGCTTCGTTTGTTCTGAATTTGAGTGGACATATTTTGCATTGGCGTGTCTTTCCTTCTGAATGGGTTACCAAGTGCCCCCGCAAACCGCGATTTCTTGGGTAGGATTTTTTACATCCCGGATAGGTGCAAGGGAATGGTTTGATAACCCAGTGTTGTCTATAATGCTCGTTCAAACATGCCCCAGTCGAGCAAATTGACTTGCATTTCAGGCACTGGAATTGTGGTTTCGAGGGATTGAAGTTTGTAGGGAGATGATGTCGGATAATGTGACGATTCAGTTTTAGGGATTCGAAAAACATTTTGTGACATCGGTTGCATTTGTACGGGCCGATGGAAAATGGAGGTGCTTTCCCTGTACGATGTTTGTGATGAGTGGCTAGTTTCACTCGTCCACTATCTAGAAAAAAATTTGAAAGCAAGATTATATAAAAATCCAAAATTGTTAACTTTTTTTTAGAAAAATCCGAATATTTTTCCTAGTTAAACCATTTAATTATTAATTACTACTAAAACTAATCCATAAACCCCGGAGGAATACACACCCACATTTCGGTTTCGGTTCATCCACATTAAAATAGATTGGCCCAACTTATAAAAAATCTGATTTCAATGTAAAAAAACGAAAATAATGCTTAAAAGTTTTACAAAAGACTCGATCTCTATTTAAAATCTAACCATTTCGTTTGAATATGTCATTGTTAACTTGTTCTAATATAATATAAAAGTTTTGTCTACAAAATATTCACAATACGCACCCTGATTTAAATGATACTATTTTGAAGAGCTTTAAATTTAAGTCCCCTTTGGGGATCTAATTCCAGATTTACGGTATGTTAATGTGACAGTATTAGATTACCTCCTACTTGAACACGGAATCCGAGATTCACGACTGCCTGTTTTAGTGCAAAGGCTTCGTAGATTTTTGTTCGGTCATGTTCCGGGCTATGTATCGTGTTTGAAAGCAGGGGTTCCGTTTCCGAAACTTCGGGTTTTGTTGACCTTTAATTTATAAGTAAAATTTTTAATACATGTACTTTTAAATTCTATTTAAATAAAACGATTTTTTAATGAAAACTCTCACTGCCTTACCCATAATAATTTGCACTGCCTATGCCTGTCAAAGGAAGATACAGCAGATCTGGATCTTCTAAAACTACATTATGCTCAACTGGAAAATAGTCCATTGCAGGTTTCTTATGGATTTTCGGAATTTCTACTTCTCTGTTCAATAAATAGTATGGGATCGGAAGTTAATTTATTTACTGAACAACCCATATTTTAAGTTCGTTGAAATAATTTAGATTGGATGAATAGGAGAGGTGGGATGAGGTTGTACATTCGATGGAATAAACTGGTCAGTTCTCTCTGTTTTAGTTGAGTATTACCTTAAACCTTTTGCTTTTATTTTAGGATTAAGATCAACGGACTTCCAGCATCTATAGACGTTATAAATCTTTTCAAGAATACATTTGGTAACTTATCCTACCATATAGACCAGGCAAGGGAAAACCGGTTTAAAAGGAAGTCAAAGCCTTGCATGTTGCTTTTCCAAGAATGTCCACAACATTTATGATATTATGATTGTTACAAGACATAATGGACATATTATGTTTTCAGCAAAGGGACTAACTAGGCCATATGAAGTTTGATTCAAAATTCAGACTCGAATATGATTTCTTCAACTGTCGTCTGGACTATATACCTGTATGTAAAATGACGTTTGTGGAGCTGCACAACAGCCCTTAAATGGTTTAAACCATGGTTTTCTGAAACCATCTAGGAAAAAATCAAAAACAACATATTTCTCATTATTTTAGTCACTTCGGAATTCGGATAATTGAAATATATATATTTAACTAAAAACGTCAAACTCCTTTCATGCAACTCTTTAAAAAGTACGGGGATTGAGTTCTTAAATTATCATTACAAAATCTCTTAAAAATCCATATGGCCGAGATCCCCGAGATCTCATATGCTCTGTAAAATATATGGCAATACATCTTCCTGATTAATTTATCAATTAATTTATCAGGTCAGAGGTTACTCCAAGTATCAATCCAATATCTTCCATGTGTCTGGCTCCCTGAAAAATGGCAAGAAGTGCCAAATCAGTCTCTGATTTATTCTGTATGTTTATTCTGTATATTCAAAAGGAAAACACGTCTTTATAAACTGTTATCTGGATTTTAAAAAAATGACCAACGAAACCAGACAGCTTTAATTGCTAAAAATAATAATGCTCTTAAGTTATCCAACAATACCATTGAACTCATTGACATATTATAGCAGTAACGCTTTCAGATGAATCTACATATCGCTTATTCTATGATAATTTACGAAGATAAAGATAGGTGCAAAACTAACTAATTTTCTCAGTATCTATAAAAAAAAATCGGTCTGTTAAATATACGCATTCCCATTAACATTTTCTGCCCCACAACATTATGACATCAGTTGTAGATTTTCACAAAAGCTGGACTCGACATGTTTCAGATTCTATTTAAAAATCGAAATACCATATGGAATTTAAAAGTATGAACATGAAGAGTATGAATCAAGTTTCAAGATATTATAGCCAGTATGCTCAAGTTAAATTGTTTATAGTCACAGTATTTACTATGTTCATATCATCATTAATATTGTTACATTCAGATTCGAAAATTGAAGCAATTGACACATTGTTTAAAGGTTATAGATAGTTTACTCTTCCATTTCCATCTCATATTCTTCGATCTCAATCTCCTCAACGGACAACTGTTGTTGCTGAGATTGCTGCGATTGGGATACTTGAACATGCATTGAAGAAGCTGGAGCCATCCTAAATTCGTATTGGGATTACAATTTGTTATACGGGCTTTGGAATAATTTGCGAATTTAATTATAATGACACAGTTAATGAGAACTTACTGAGTTGATTGGGCTTGGGACATTTGCTTTTGAGCCTGGGACGCGACTCGCATAGCTCCAATCCGGCTTGTAGGCTTTGACCCGACATAGCGATTAACCATTTGCATCATGTCCTTGTCACTGTAATTAAAGTTAATTTTAGTTAAGGTTGAGTCTTAAATATATTGAGTCTCTAGAAAATTATAAATAAAGAATCTTGATTAGAATTCATGAAAGTTTATAACAAGTTATCGGATCCCCTTGCTTTAATTAATTCATCCCCGGAATAGATTCACAAGTACATCATTGCCGGTTAAAAAAAACACGAGGACATGAATTTAAAGAACTACAGTAGATTAAATAGTAATCCTAAAATACCTTAGCATTCTATCACTCCTTTCGCTTTGAAGCCCGCTGTTCTGACTGCTCACTTTCTTCTCTAACGCAGCGATTTCTCGAGCATCGGCATCACTAAATTAGAATTTAGATTGAATACAAACAGAAAATAATGAAAGCTAGGATAATCGCCAATTTAATTTAATACAATCGTGATCGTTGGGACCGGAGCCTGTGCAGATCCAGAGCTCGGTGTGAAGGGGAAGCACTGGTGGCCATTGAAGGTCCAATCGTTGGCAATATCGGTGCATTTGTGATCCCCGAAATGTTGACTCTCCGATCGCACGAGATGCAGTTGTAATCTCGGAGGAGTTTCTTCCTTGTCCCTGCCGGATCGGGTTCTTCCAGAAGAGTGGACAGGGTCTGCATTCGGTCTTCCAAATGCTTGAGTCGGGACTTGAAGAATGCCCGGATCGGGGCAAGTTCGACCTTGTCCAGTTTTTCGGCCAGTTCTTCTGCCAAATCCGCCGTAACTTTCTTCCAGTTCTCGTTCCGTTGATAACCTTCGACCATTAAATTATGGAGTTGGGTGTGGAGTTCGTCAACCGTGTTTCCGAACTCGTCGTAAGACACCTTCGTGTTGATCTGGCCCCTGTCCGCCTTGTCACTCATAGAGTCCGTGAGGATTTGCTTCGTGACCATGCCCGACTCGATAATCCTTACGGCGTCCACAAGTTGCTATTCATTTTAAGAGATCAAAAATGTGTTGAGAAACATTCGTTTTCTAACGTTTAAAAATTTTACTCTCCGATAACTTACATCGATTCGCTCTTTCTGGTCCGCACATTCCGATATCACGTTGGCCAAGTTGTTAAATAATGTTTGCACGTCGTCCTTGTCCGTTTCATCCTTCTCATTCTGGTCTGCTTCATTTTCAACGGTTTTGGACGAAGGAATCGGTGCAGCAGAAACGGAAGCTTGCATTCGATCTTTTAAGTTTGTAGACATTTTACTAGGCACATATTCAGTCTCAAGTTTTGCTTCAGATTTGGCATCAGGCTTATCTGCAAATTAAATTATCAATTTAAAATATAGGTGTGTCTATAATCGATACAAGAAGAAGTAATTTTGAATTCCATACTGTTGCGTTCCATGGCTTTAGATGGAATCGTTTTAAGAAGCGTCTCGTGCTGTGTAAGTCTTGTAGATAGCGCATCTTCATTTGTTTTCAGAAGCTTAACGGCTTCCCAAAGCGCTCCCAATCGTTCCATGATGTCCTTCTCGTTAAACGCAACACTTGAGCTCTGATGTTTGAAAAATAAGAACTTTTAGGTACTTAAAAGGCTAAATAATTTTCTAGAAAAAGTAGACATACCTTCATATCGTCACGAATTTTGTCCAAGTCGAGTACCATCATGGACTTCTGGTGAGCGACAGTTGGTTTTTCGGCAGAGGGTGGAAGTGAAGATGGCTTGCCCGACGGTGCGATGGATTCGGCTACGGATTCGGATTGTGGAAGTCGAGGGGGCTTCAGGTTTTTCAGAGCATCATTTCCACAGTCGGGACAGGCAGCAGCTCCCTTCGCCGGTTTCTCGGACTTCCTCTTGTCATTCGGGTCGGGATACTGGCATGCTGCAATTCCAGCAGGCATTCCATGACCTTTGCAAATTCCAGGCCCGAGGCACTTTTCCTGTCCGTCGATGACCGTGTATGGGGACGAGGCTGAAAACATACAAATATTGAAGTAAAATGATGAGCGGATCAACTATAATTGCTAAAAATAAGGACATTGTGCACAGAATCCAACTCACTATCGAAAAATGATACTCTATTTTGAACTGGAAATTCCGAGCCCCAATTTTATTGCTACTTTACAACATGGATGGCTTAAAACTTACAAAGAGTGTGGATCTATTTAAAGGATTTATAACTGTATCCTCCTTCAGCTGGTAAAATTAGAATTGATCTATCTCGGGGGAATCTATTTAGAGAATTACGGTATTTTCCACGCTCTCAATTGAATTGGAAACATTAACTCACTCAATTGTTGCTCGATAATCTCCTTGAGTAGCTTCTGGTAAATTATCTCCATCTTATCCTGAATATCCTGTGCCAACTTCCGTTGCATCCCCTGCAACTCGGCATACTGACGCTGGAGCTCCTTTTCAACAGCGTCGGAAGCGATAGTCTCGACCTCCTCTTTCGGAAGGGAGGCCAAGTAGGACTCCATCGTCATGATTTCGAGATGTTCTCCCAGAGCCGGTTTCGGAACTTCCAATGCCTCTTCCTTCTCCATCATGTCCTCGTTCCCACCTTCCTTCCCAGGTTCCTCCGTTCCCCCTGCGGGCTCCTTCTTCTTGCCCCGGAAACGCTGCGGAATCGCTTTCTGACGCTTCTTCTCAGTCGTCTCGGTTTCCTGAGAGCCGGTGTGGATGCTGTCGGAATCGGATGGTCCCGTCTCCCGGTCCACGTGCCCGTAGTTCTTCCCTGCGAGCAGGATCTCCTCTAGTTTTGCCCGCTGTTCGTCAGTCATCTGGGCCTTGACCTCCTCACTGATATTCTCGATTTGAGAGGGAGTGAGGAGGCTTAGCTTGGACATGGAAACCGCTGCGATTTCCTCTGGAGTCAATTCGTTAAAATCGGGGGCCTTGAACTTGCCATTCTTGACTTCTTCGAGACGGAGTCTCTGTTCGGAGGTCATGAGGGCCAAGAGTGAAGGTCGGATTTTGTCGACCTCCTCGGGTGTCAGTTTCTTGAGGTCGTCGATGGGAATCAGAGCTATTTGGTCCGGATTCATTTTGGAGAGATCGGCAGCGGTGACTGACTCGGACCCTGCGACAGAAGAACCATCGGTTTCTCCAGGTTCCTTTCCGTCCTTGTGGGGACCTGGGGATCTGGATTTCTGTCTCATGATTTCCTTTTGGGACTCTGTTGGTTTCTCGGTAGAGCCATCGGGTTGTGGTTTACCCTTGGATTTCTTCATTTTCTCGACCTGCTTCCGCTGTTCTGGAGTCATGCTCTCGAGTGCCGACGGGGTCAGCTTTGATATCTGGGCCCGACTCAATTTCTCCAGTTCGGAGACGGGGAGCTTGGAAATTTCACCGGGTGTCATTCCGTTAAGGTCAGGTCCTTTGGACTTGATCCTCTCTAACTGTTTGAGCTGAGCGGGATTGAGTTGAGCCAGTTTGGAGGGGCGGATTTGGGCGATGTCGGAGGGCGTCATTTTTTTGAGCTGGGCTGAAGTGAGGCTGGAAATCTGGTGGGGTTCCATTGTGTTGATGTCCGGTGGGGGTCGATGTTTGGAGTGGGCATCTTTCTTCAGTTTCTGCAACTGCTCCCGTTGTTCTGGAGTCAGTTCCTTCATCTGAGACGGTGTGATTTTTGACACTTGGCTGGGGGTCAGGCTTGCAATCTGGGCAGCGCTTAGTTGGTTTAGTTGGCCTGAGGTCAGTTTAGCCAGTTCTTGGTTGCTGAGACCGGCGATTTCATCGGGAGTTAGGGTCTTCATTTTTGCCCCGGGGTCGACGGTCTCGCCTGGACCTGGGGTTGTGCCTGTCCCACCTGAGCCTGCCCCGCCCGGGCCAGCCCCACCTGGGCCCGCCCCGCCCTGTGTTGGACCCGTGGTTCCTTTTGATTCCTTGGGGTCTTTTGTCTCGTTAATGTCGTTTGGCTCCAGGAGGTCTTTTGACTCCTTTGGTTCCTTGTGCTCTTTTGGCTCTTTCGAATCCTTAGACTCCTTGTCCTTTTTGGGGGTCTTCGAGTGAGGTTTCTTTTCTTTTTTCATGAAGGATGGGGCTTTATTTGGGTCTAACCCGGTTGCCGATTCCAATAATTCCAACTGAAAAAATCCAGGGAATGTAATGGTCGATTTTAGTTAAGTTGAACCAGAAACACCGAAATGATTCCACAATATCAACTAACCAAGAGAACTCATTTTTTTGAGATTTTATAAATTTTTAACTCACCTGCGTCTTAACCTCATCAATTTGACTCTTCAATTCCTTGATCTTTTTATCCGCTTCTACATGCTTATCGGTCAGTGGGCCAACCTGCATTGCCAAATCCGAATTTGATTTAGCAAGGCTGTCCGTGTCGGTTTGAACAACCGATGTCGCACTCCGGACTTTGTTCAGTTCCTTTGCCAAATCTTCTATTAAACTGGCCATCTAAAGACATTCAATAATTTCCACATTTATTTAATTACATGTAATTAAAAATTTGAACATTCATAGGAATTAGTTTAGGACTTGTTCCAAACCTTTTGGAGACCCGCTTCAGCGGCAGCGATCCGGTTGTTGAGTTGAATGAGTTGCCACATATCGTTTACAGACATGCCATCCTTGTCCTTGGGGGTTTTATGGAGGAGTTGCTCGTTATCGGGTAATTGGTTCATGGAATGTAACTGTTTCTCCAGCTTCTCTATCTTGTCTTGTATTTCCTTGATTGGCCTGTCAATGGGTTATTTTCCATGTAAGTTAAACTTTAAAAACATTCAAAATGACCAAAAATTGGGGGTCATAAAAATAAATTTACCCATGGTCAAAAGATCCAGGTCTCGGAGTAATATGGGGCTTTGTAGGTCTACTAGCCTGTTCAGGGCCCTGGGTCTGACCTCCATGACCTGGCCCTGATACCCCTGGGGCTGGTTTACCTTCTTGTGAAGGACCTGGTGGATTACCACCACCACCACTTCCGCCAGCCTGAGCAACCGGTGCTGGAGGTCGTTCCGATTTTGGAGTTCTTGGAGTGGGAGTACCACTCGGTTGCTTAACTAGCCCATCCTTTCAATTTAATTTCATTTAATTAGTATTTTAAATGCAAATAGTACGTCATATTATGTTTGATGATTAAAGTTAAAATGCAAACAACTACAAGGATCGAACATAATACCTTTCCATGTGGACCCTTGCCAGTGGTCGAGGACGGTGTGTACCGAAGAATGCCTGGCATCGGGGAAACCGGAGCTCCTTCGATGTAGCTCTTGTAGTTCTGAAAAATTTAATTGCGATTTTTTATTGTCTTGAAATAAGGGTGTTTTGGGTGTGTCCAGTATGACCACTTACCGCGACTTGATTCGCGTCATGATCCCCCAACTGGACGGGCTCGTTGTCTGTTTTCGCCAACTTTTTAATGACGTCGTCTAGAAGGAGGCGGAGCATGTTAAAGTTGACGGTCCCAACATCTTGGGACGAGATGGCCAGCTCCAGAAGCTCGGCCAAGTCAACGGAAGCCATTGTGACTTCTTCCTCTCGTTAATAATATGAGTCTTGTCGATTTGGCTCTAGTTTACTATACGGTAATTGGGTATGATCGTATGATGGCAGATAAGTAGGTCCACGAGAATTCGATTTCGAATTACTGCGAATATGGTTTTCGAAAGATCGGCGAAATTGGGTTTGATTTCAATTTAATCTCATTTAGATGTCCTGACAACTTAATAATGTAAATGTGAATTATTATAGAAATCGTTCCAGATTTTTATTGCTATGATTTATTAGCTTGTTCTTATGCCTGTGCTTTAGGCGTTATCAAAGCTTATTTTCCTTGAAAATACCTATTTTTTATTTGCAACATTTTCCAAAAAATTTTGATTTTAGGTTTCCACAGTCCACAAACGTATTAAAATATTACTCCCCCGGGGAGGTATTAGAATAATTACTAAAATTGTTTGAATGGACACTCTAAAATGTGTCACAAAACTCATAATATTTATCATTAGCTAATGATGACTTGAGGTTAATAGTCCTGAGGAGGATAAGAATTTATTTCCGCTCGGAAGCCAAACTTAATTATACACGAGTCAAGGGACATTATTAACCCCTTAAATTGCTTTGGAATTAAAAATCTCAGATTCGCAGCTCATTAATAAGATTAAAATGTTAGATTTGTAGGAAAGTCCTATATTCCTGTATTTTACGCACAATTATAATAAATAGTGCAGATAACAGACATTAAAAATACAAAAGTGTGTATAGACTGCCCTAGTGCTATTAATTTGTCGGTCTAAGGATTTTAAATGGTTTTTAAGGAGATACTTTGATAACTTCTTGTCCTTATGCTCTGCTGGTTTAAAGCAAGTGTCGTACAAAATGGTATTGACCAAATCATCATTTGAACAGCTCTTTTTAACCTCTTGACTATGTTTTTCAAAATATTTTGTCAAGAAATTACAGATGTATCGATGCCCACAAAAATTCAATTTTTTGTCAAATTCGATGTTGATGAACAACGTAAAAAATCATTATACAAACGCTAACAACCTGTACTCCCTTCCTTGAATCATTTATCATGAAAATCAATCTCTTCCCAACCCTTATTAGCATATCTTTGTAATATGCTCGCTCCTTTATTTAATTACAGAAACAAGAAAGTTATTCTAATATAATCTAATGTCATAATTAGAAATCCCGACCTAAAGTGTCAAAAAGGAAGATGGAAATCTCGGAACCATTTCCATATATAAACGGATGCATTTTTTATAAACTGCAGTCAAATTTTTCTATTTTAATATCTCCTCAGCTTTGTAATACATTTTGAATCAACATTTTATTCATTTTTTTCGTTTTAAAGTTCGGTTTAAAATGAAAATTTTCAGTGTAAGTGCTTTTATTCATTTTGAAAACTATCTGAAATAAATAATCGTATTCAGGTTTTGTTTATTATCGGTTTTTGGTAACAGATTATCACATTAGGAACACTGGCAGCTGTGGTTTCCGGTGGTGGACCTATTGTTGGAGGATATGGAGCCTTGAATCCTGGATTTTTTGTGAGATTTAAAAAAAATATTCCATTGCAATTTTCAAAATACAGAGCCCCATATTTAGCTCAGGAAAATTTTTCTTCTCTTGTTATCATTCGAGAAGAAAAAGTTTCTAACTAAATTCCATTACCAATAACCTCATCCAATTAAATGCAACATAATGGCATTAATAATGTAAAAATGATTAAATCATACAGGCTTACCCACGCTTCCAATATCAATACGGCGTGAACGATAAGATTACTGGAGATTTTAAAACGGCTCATGAACACCGAGATGGTGGCCTTACAAAAGGGTAATAATCTAGAATTTTAATTAATATTAACCCAATTAACTACGTTGACATTTTTTTTAATCGATTATTTCTAGATCATACTCAGTTTTGCAACCCGATGGCATCCTACGAACCGTTAACTATGTAAGTTACTTTACTACTTGCTTCTAGCTACTTTAACTATGCTTGGATTTAATTAATTAATTAAGAAATTGTATTAAACATGTAAATTACAAATGTTTAAAGGTTGTGGACCCAATCCATGGTTTCCAAGCTCAAGTCTTGAACAAAGGAGTAGCTCATCATGCTCCATTTTATGGCAAAGGGCATCTTGGACACCGTTTCGGTCCTGGTGGATTCCCTCATTATGGATAACCATCTATTATGTTCCTTTTTAATTTCAATTAATACTTTTTAAAACCTTATGAGAGTTTACAGGTTGTGGAATTATACCAATTAGTTATGTCCAAAACAAATATTAGTCTGTGGCATGTACAAGGGAATTTGAACGGCTTCAAATTGATAATCACTTGTGGTCTAGTGGTAATTTTTTAAGACAAAAGTCATGTTTGAATTTGAATTGAATATATGTGAAGGATTTTTAGATAAGGATCTCTACAGATCTACTTTTAAAGCTAATTGAGCTTATGATTCAAATGGGTTATGCATTTTTTGTATCAAATTCTGAATAAAAATTACTCTGTTCATTGGCTTCGTAATTCACGTTTGAAATCATGCTAGAGTATTTCTGTAATCACGCCCATGAAAACAAATATATGATTTAAAATGTAAAAAAAAATTACTACGATATCGATTAAATTTAACTGATTTTATAAAAAAAATCAATTGGAAATCAACAAAGATATGTTCTACAAATTCAAAGCCTTATTAGCAAACGTTAGCTGTATCTCCGAATTCCAAAACATTGAGTTAACTTGAAACAAAGACACACAAAATCTGTAAATTAAACAAATTAAATGCAACGATATCAATTTTGGATATCTCGCATTTTCCATATTCAAGAAATTAAATACAATCCATTTTATAAAAAAACATCACCATTGAAAATCCTAATCAATTGGAAATCAATTAAAAAATTTTCGACAAACTTAGACCTTATTAGCAGAAATTATCTCTAAATAAACCTCAATCCTGACCGAGAAACGACCTTGAAACCCTTTGACAAGAATCTCTTGTTTCACTCTCTACGGTTGTTCTCTAAAAAACAATGTCTAAATTGCATATTCAAAGACTTAAAGGTATTAAACATAATCCCAAGTTACAAGAATGCAAGAAACTAACCCAAATAATCAAAGAGCCAGAAATTGCAAGTAATTAACTGAACCAATTACAATTACTTCATAACTCAACGAACACTCTGACCTAAACTTGCACTCTCTCACACCCCACAACAATGATAATAATTTAATCATACAAATACAAACTTACAAACCTCTGCAGTTATTATTATCAAGCCTTAAGGAAGAAGGAAACAGAGTAGTCTTACTCAACTTTTAAGGCAATTTGCTCACAGAATCCCTATCAATACCTCTCAACTAACTAGAAATGCAATCAAAACAATGCTAAATTAATAACTCTTTAAATGTGCAATATGCCTCGGAATAATAAATCCACCACCAAAGCTCATAAAACCTGTGCTACCGACAACAGCTATGCAACTATTAATGATTTACAAATTTTTAACAATTAGCAAATCAATGAAAAATTAAGACCCAGAACCCTTGTGTCTGTAACACAATTTCCCTATATTCTCTTACGGCATTTTATTATATGGATTAATTTCATAAGCAAATATCATTAATACTTGGTAGACCTTAAAACAGATCGATTTCGACATGTTCTCGACACAGAATCAAAGACTTGTACCCTAATCTCATTTGAACTACAAACTGATCTCATGGACGGGTAGGCTCTGCCTGTGTAGTAACTTATTCAACGATCTAGTGGTAACTGTAACATGTTTGCACCTAACTTGAACATATCTCGGTAGGTACTGAGTTAACTATGACTTAAACTACCTTCGATATTAAATCATACATTTAAGTCCCAGGCCAGAAAAAGTTAGTATAAATAGCCAGTCGACTTCTGCACAAATCATCCAGTCATCAACTTCTCTTCTCTCATTCAGTAACTTTTATTTATTCAAAGGAATTTTCCAACAATCTTCAACATGCAAACTTCAACAGTAAGTTCCATCAAAGTTTCCTAAACTGCAATCAATAAATTCCCAAAAAATATTAAATGCCCTCTACTAATTTCTGATAATTTCCTCCAGATCTTCGCTTTCTTGGCCGTCGTCGCCGTGGCCGCTGCCCAATTCGATGGTGGAGATGGTCATGGACATGGTCACGACTACTATGCTCACCCAAAATACCAGTACAGCTATGGAGTCAATGATAAGCACACCGGGGACTACAAGACCGCTCACGAATACAGGTAAGGAATTGACCTTTCGTACCATCGACAGGTCAACCCAACAGATTTATTAACCTTTGACCTTTGTGACCTTTCAGGGATGGTGGTCTTACCAAGGGATCTTACTCCGTCCTCCAACCCGACGGTGTCCTCAGGACCGTCAACTACGTAAGTCACTAAAAATAGTTACAGCTTCCGGTTTTGACCAAGACCAATTAGCCCCGAAACTTACTCTTAAATTTGACATCTGCAGGTTGTCAGCCCCAAGGGAGGATTCCAAGCCGAAGTCATCAACAAGGGACACGCCCACCACGCCCCAGTCTACGGTAAGGGACACGGACACGGAGGATACGGACACGGAGGATACGGTCATGGTGGTGCCGATGGTGGTTTCGGAGGAGCCGGAAACGGTGGTGCTTTCTAAAAATCTTCTCAACTAATGAACCGATTCTGTAGGAAATTGTAAGGTCTTCTAAGAAATCATCTCCTCTCTCTTGTCATCTCTAAATCTTCCTAAAGTCATTTCGCCATTTCATCTCTTTTTCTCAAAAGACATCGAAATTTCGAGTTTTTTCGTCAAAATCATTTCAAAATTTCAATCTCTCTCTCTATCTAAATCGCTGTTATTCTGCTTAACTTTTGAAACGCTTCCAATCTCTCTATCCTGTCGCTTTACCTCTTTAGCCTCTCTCTGTCTCTCTCAAAGAACTAACTCGATTGTATTGTCATCTTTCCAATGCCACATGCCATACGAAAGAGTGTGTGCTACTCTTCAAATTGCTTATCCAGAGTTTTATTTTTGATAACCTCTATATATTATTCTTCTCTGCCAAATGAGTCTGATCAAATTGAATAAAATCTAACCACAGAGTATATATTTGTATAATGAAAATGAACTTGGAGTTGGTATTTCGGAAATTATTTTTTCATCATCATAATTCATGCCTAATCTTGGACTGGATCTTAAATGTCTTAATTATCAGAGTTGTTGATTTGGAGTTGATAGCTACGCTAACTAGTTGTTGGCATTTATTGCATTGTGCAATATTTGCAACATGTAAAAGTAAGTATGAAAGCAAAAGTGTGAAATTGCATGAAAACATGCCAAAAATACTTTATAGAGTTACAATTGGCTGATTAAGGTAAAGCATACAGTTGTAGAGAACAACATGCAAAGCAAAGGAATATGCTGAAGAACTTCTATATGGAATTCCACAAATTATTATGATGATGTTTTCATCTCTGATCGATTTTTTATAGCGATTTTTAAGGGTTGTTAAAAAAGTATTCTATTCTAAATAATAGTTTAAATTAAACTCGTAAACCTATAAGTTGACTGAAAATAATGATATTTGTGTAATAAAAGTAGGATTCGTGATCTAAACAAAAATCAAGCCATCAAAATTGACCCGTATAAATAATTTGATTGGATTCAATCAAAATAGGTATATATATGGTTTTATTTATAGGCATCAATTGGCAAAAGTTCAAGTAATAAAGTGGGGACTTATTTCGGTTGTGTATGTATAACTTATTGCGGGTGGCATATTTATGTTTGTAGGGGGGTTTGCCAATGCTTCACCTCGTACGACGGCAAATGCAAATTGCAAATAAATCGGTGTAATCGGTATTATGCGATTTATTCAAAAGTAGATACTTATATATATATACAAATAATAATCATATATTTATTTCAAAATATGGCAATTGGCAATGAGGCGATTACAAATACAATCTTTAACTTAATCCATATTCTTAAGTATGTGATCCTGATCGCTTCTTTGCAGCCTTACTAATTTCTAAAGTTTCAAACGCTTGTCGAAGCGTTTAGATTCACAAAAATATGCCTATTTATTGATT
Organism: Desoria tigrina; assembly: GCA_906901685.1. Classification (NCBI taxonomy): domain Eukaryota; kingdom Metazoa; phylum Arthropoda; class Collembola; order Entomobryomorpha; family Isotomidae; genus Desoria; species Desoria tigrina. Next base: position 7,217,961 of record CAJQTU010000023.1, on the reverse strand, counting down.
TGAATTTTAGAATTTGGATTACAGCTTCACATACGCTAGGAAAATGCCAATTAAATATATGTTCTCATTTAAACGAAATATTCTACATGAAGTACTTGGGCTGGAGTGTAATTTCCAGGAAGAGAATTCTTTCCATCTCTGACCAGAATGGAGGCTGGAGGTTCAGATTAAGGGACAGGAGGACATGTTTCCCCAACCGTTTCGAAAGCTTTGAGGCTAAAGCTTCGCTGGAATTATCTACGGAATGTCCGATTATTTTGGTTGTGGTTGGCAGGGCCTTGGAATGGTCGTAGGGGGTGGAAGCAGCTAGTGAAAGCTCGTTCATGACCCCTGACCCATTACCGATCCAAATGTAAACGGAACGGCCGAGATTTGTGACTTGATAGCAGATCCGATCTTCCGCAACCTTCCCTTCAAACTTGTGAGTTGTGACTCCTTGTTGTTTTGGGTGTGGTTCTCCTGGCCCTACTACTGTGGGGCCGTCGTTGAGGCTCAGGTTTTGAATTTGATTAACGGCTTCCATCCTTGTTGTTTAAAATTTAAAAGAGCTGTCCTGTTGCCTGTGTCCAATCCAATTATGCCTAAAAAATAGTAATAAATTGTTGTGAATGTTGTGATTCTGAATTGTTGATTGAATTTAATTTAAGCACAAAGCATAACATAATTTAATACCAAATACGCTACCGTAAATACTAAAATAAGCTCCCCTATGCCCTACCGACACTCCTGATTCCCGAAATAATTGTCCTTCTCCTTGTCCTAATCGGTTCGGTATTTTGTAATTAAGTTTAATTGAAAGGATTTACAAATTGAAATTAAAATCTACCCAACAAAACAATTACAAATTACAAATTACAAATTAATCCAAAAATCCAATCCAAAAAAGAAGGCTGAATTTTTGCAATGTCAAATGTGTTTTTATGAGATAGAGGATAGTAATATCCCTGCCGCTCCAAGAAAACCTCCTCTCTCACATGAAGTCACGATTTTTTCCCAGTTTGCATGACTACTCTATGTGCCTCTAGAGACATTACCAGTTACGTACCCTTCCAGCATAAACTTTAGTAAACCTTATTTCACAAGATAATTTGATAATAAATGACTTCAAATAAGTAGTCATGAAGAACATTGTTACTTATGACGCATAGTAACCCCTATCACTGCCTTCAAATCGTGGTATCGAAAATTAAAAATCGGTTATTTGAGACCGGACAAAAGCCTAACTGCTACTAAATGACTTCAAATAAGTGGTCATGACAAAATTTTTTACTTGTGACACACAGTGACCCCTATCACTGCCTTCAAATCGTGGTATCGAAAACAAAAAATTGCTAATTTGAGACCGGACAAAAGCCTAAATGATACTAATCGACTTCAAATAAGTGGTCATGACAAAATTTTTTAATTGTGACACACAGTGACCCCTATCACTGCTTTCAAATCGTGGTATCGAAAACAAAAAAAATGCTAATTTGAGACCGGACAAAAGCCTAAATGATACTAATCGACTTCAAATAAGTGGTCATGACAAAAAATGCTACTTGTACGGCACAGTGACCTCTATCACTGCTTGTAAATCATGGTACCGAAAATAAAAAATGGTGAATTTGAGACCTGACAAAGACCTAACTGATACTATATGACCTCCAAAGGGTTGACATGAGGAATATAGCCACTTAGGTTTTTGTGCGGTGTCAAAGTAACGAATTGTAGTTTTCGATACCACGATTTGAATATAGTGATAGGGGTCACTGTTCGTCACAAGTAACAATGTTCGCCATGACCACTTATTTGAAGTCATTTAGTAGCAGTTAGGCTTTTGTCCGGTCTCAAATAACCGATTTTTAATTTTCGATACCACGATTTGAAGGCAGTGATAGGGGTCACTGTGCGTCACAAGTAAAAATTTTTGTAAAAAACCTAAGTGGCTATATTCCTCATGTCAACCCTTTGGAGGTCATATAGTATCAGTTAGGTCTTTGTCAGGTCTCAAATTCACCATTTTTTATTTTCGGTACCATGATTTACAAGCAGTGATAGAGGTCACTGTGCCGTACAAGTAGCATTTTTTGTCATGACCACTTATTTGAAGTCGATTAGTATCATTTAGGCTTTTGTCCGGTCTCAAATTAGCATTTTTTTGTTTTCGATACCACGATTTGAAAGCAGTGATAGGGGTCACTGTGTGTCACAATTAAAAAATTTTGTCATGACCACTTATTTGAAGTCGATTAGTATCATTTAGGCTTTTGTCCGGTCTCAAATTAGCATTTTTTTGTTTTCGATACCACGATTTGAAGGCAGTGATAGGGGTCACTGTGCGTCACAAGTAAAAATTTTTGTCATGACCACTTATTTGAAGTCGATTAGTATTAGTTAGTCTTTTGTCCGGTCTCAAATAACCGATTTTTAATTTTCGATACCACGATTTGAAGGCAGTGATAGGGGTCACTGTGCGTCACAAGTAAAAATTTTTGTCATGACCACTTATTTGAAGTCGATTAGTATTAGTTAGTCTTTTGTCCGGTCTCAAATAACCGATTTTTAATTTTCGATACCACGATTTGAAGGCAGTGATAGGGGTCACTGTGCGTCACAAGGAAAAATTTTTGTCATGACCACTTATTTGAAGTCAATTAGTATCATTTAGGCTTTTGTCCGGTCTCAAATAACCGATTTTTAATTTTCGATACCACGATTTGAAAGCAGTGATAGGGGTCACTGTGTGTCACAATTAAAAAATTTTGTCATGACCACTTATTTGAAGTCGATTAGTATCATTTAGGCTTTTGTCCGGTCTCAAATTAGCAATTTTTTGTTTTCGATACCACGATTTGAAGGCAGTGATAGGGGTCACTGTGCGTCACAAGTAAAAATTTTGTCATGACTACTTATTTGAAGTCATTTAGTATTAGTTAGTCTTTTGTCCGGTCTCAAATAACCGATTTTTAGTTTTCGATACCACGATTTGAAGGCAGTGATAGGGGTCACTGTGCGTCAGAAGGAAAAATTTTTGTCATGACCACTTATTTGAAGTCATTTAGTGTCAGTTAGGCTTTTGTACGGTTTTAATATGATGATATTTAGTTGTTATTACTTTCGTACATATTTAGTAATTATTGCATATTTATCCCACTGAAACATCGGACAAGTCAAATCATGCCAACTGGGAAAAAATCGTGACTTCATGTGAGAGAGTAGGTTTTCTTGGAGTGGCAGGGATATTAGCAAGTAGCATGGATATTTTCCCGCAGTCCAAAGCCGCCTGTTTTAAAGAGCGTGAATTCTTTAGTTGCATGTTGCAATAAGTTTGTACCATTGTGCATTGTACTATATTGTACATGCTGATTCTTGGGGCGAGCGAGTGTGGCGTTTTAAAACTATCCAGCGGATGCGATTCAGCGATCGAATCCCCCAGTTTTAGCAATTTAAAATTTCCGATGTCTTGGCTGAGTTAGCACTGGATTTGGATGTTCACTGAATATTGTGGGCTCTCCATCGGGAAAAGGTTTGACATTTCAATTAATTCATTTCACATTTGATTTGAATTTTGAATTTCAAATTTTCATTTTCATCTGATCTTAAACTTAACTTAATTAAACCTGAAACTTGAAGCTGAATTAGCTGAAGACTTTACGACAATATAGACTAGCTAGACGTACGATGCGATGATGATATTCGCACATCGCATGCATATGCATATGCATACCGCATATCACATATTATTATATGCATTCATATTTCATACTATACACTATATTTCTGTTATTTGCAATTTTGAATTTGAATTTGATATGATATTTGATATTCCATTCCATATTCCATCATTTATTTCCATATTTTCCATCCATTTCAAATTCATGTTTTTTTTGCATTTCATTGCATTGCATATCACATACAACATTGTGCAAGTGTATATGATATTACTATTACATAAATATTATGATTTTTAGAAGTTTCGAAACATGAAATTTGAAATTTCAATAAAAAAAAACTTTAAAGCTGATACTTTGTTTGGACGACTATTGGATAAGGAATAACACTTGAATAAATGCTCAACCACATCAAACATAATGGTCTTTGGTCTTTGACTTCCTGCCTCAAATATTTGCAGAAATGCTGGTTCAGATCAAAGAGTGGCAGCTATCAAGTGCTGGAGATTGAGATTGAGAGGATGCTCCATATTTCAAGAAGTAGTAATCGATTCCAATGGGTTGTCAGTAGCTTTTGCAACCGTTGTCAATGTGGACTTTCAAATGAAGCTGTCCATCAAGCACCTGAATTAAAAATAGAACCAAAAGCATCAACACTATCAACAGATTTATCAAGAACAGTTTCAACTCCCACTCCGAAGAAACCCCCAAAAAAACAGAAGAAACGGGGCCCGAGGTCTCAACAACTGTTGGACTACATTTCCAGACACGCTGGACCATTTGCCCCTTCCGCAGAAAGTCTCCCCACTAAATCCCTTAAACTTACGTCAACTACCCCAACTTCTGTTTACTTAGTTAATGAGGCTGTCGGGGCTGAAATTATCGAGGTCATAAAATCTCAAAATCTCGATTTTGAGGCACCAGCCATCGAATTGAATCCAGGTATTGGAATATTGACGTCCCAGCTGACTCAGTTGGGATTCAAAAACATTACTTGCTTTGAAGAGCAAACGAATCTTGTTAATTTGATTAAGGAAAAATTCAACGTCCCAGTTATTCCGAAGAATTTTTGCGACTTACCAAGGCTTCATCACGTCGACAAGATTGATGGGGGGAATCGGGTGGCTAACCTTTTAAGTCAGGTTCAAGTTCCAAAACCATCATCAAATCCAGAAGATACTACACAGAAAAAAAATCTTCATGTTTTTGGGGCAGTGCCCCACCTGAGTTTCATCAACTTCACCATCAAAAGTCTCGTCACCCAGAAAATACTTTACGAGGGGGACTGGGGCTGGGAAGATCCGATTTACTACATCGCCCTTGGTTCCAGGGCTCATTGGATTTTGAACTCGAATCCAAATTCAGGGTTTTTTACTTATCGTCCATCGGCAGTCACATTTCAACTCCTTTTCAAATCCACACTCTTTCGGACTGTTTCCAGACGAGGATTTGTCCCATGGATGTCCGAGGAACCCGATGAAGGGAGATCTGCGAAGTTTAAAATTCAGAATAACTTTGACCCTGAATTGATGTACATCTTAAAAATTGAGACGAATCATGAAGTGATTGAAAAATTAGGACGAGATAATCTTCTGCAATTTTGGTATTTTGTCCGACAGCATCTTTTTTCAAGAAAGAACCACGTAATTCCTGAGTTGGAGCAGTGGATACCTGGCTGTGGAGCCAAACTCATTCGTCAAGGACTTACTATTTATACACAGTTTGGAGAATTATCTCCTCAGCAAATACTGGATATTTATTTACAATTCATTTCTTGGCCAGAGTTTCCTGGATCCTCGTTCTTAAACGCTGTAGAAAAATTTCAGTCCCGTATGGAACGGCAAGACGAAGATGTGATGGAATTTCATAAAAGCGCCTAGCTCTTTATAAATAGACTGATACCGAATTAGTAGCTAGTGGATTAGATAAAGCTACTTCATACTTCATATATAGCAAAGGTAGTCATACCCGCATACCGGTGGTCGAGAATTCTCGTTAATTATTTTAGCGTGCTCGCGAATTAAATAAATGAGTCAAATTATTTATACTGTTGTTCTTTAAATCAGATGGGGCTGATAATAAAGCAAGAAAAGCTTGATCCGGATGAATGCGTCTCCGAAGAGGAGGAGGAGGAAGAAGAAGAAGAAGATGAGGAGGAGGAGGAAGAGGAAGAACTGCCTCCAAAGGACCCATATTTTGACCCCAGACTAACTCTTCCTGTTAAAACAATAGCGGTATTCACTCAGTTTCTATCATCTCTACTATAATTGATTTCCAATTTTAGTTTGCACAAAGATTGTTAATGTCCTTTTTGGCCTAATTTTAGGATAAATGGAAATTAGTTCCAGCATTTCTAGAAGTTAAAGGCCTGGTTAAGCAGCATGTGGACTCTTATAATTACTTCATCAATGTCGATATTAAGAAGATAATCATGTCCAACGCTCGAGTTGTTAGTGATGTAGACCCTGCCTTTTATCTTCAATACTTGAATGTCTACATTGGGATGCCGGATGTCGAGGAGGGGTTTAACATTTCGAAACACACGACCCCTCATGAGTGTCGACTTCGAGATATTACCTACTCAGCTCCAATTACTGTCGACATTGAATATATCCGAGGGACGCAACGAGTAATAAGAAATGGACTTCCAATCGGCAGGTATTTTTTTGAAATTTGTGTCTGCATTTTTAATCAAATGTTAAATAAATGGTCAGCCAATATCCAATATAATCTATTTACAGAATGCCGATAATGCTAAGAAGCTCCAATTGCATACTCAGTGGAAAATCCAACTCGGAGCTTGCAAAGTTAAATGAGTGTCCATATGATCCTGGTGGTTATTTCGTTGTAAGAGGAACTGAAAAGGTATGTAATGAATTAATTCGGGAATTTTTCAATTAGATTATTTAAGGAATTTGTTTACTAAAAGGACAATTACATTTCTTCTTACAGGTAATTTTAATCCAAGAACAGATGTCTAAGAACAGAATCATTGTCGAAGAAGATAGAAAGGGAGAAATCACAGCTCAAGTGACGAGTAGTACTCATGAGAAAAAGTCTAGAACAAACATTGCTGTGAAACATGGAAAATATTACTTAAGACACAATACCCTTCAAGAAGATGTTTTAGCAACAATCGTTCTTAGAGCCATGGGGATCGAGTCTGACCAAGAAATAGTACAACTGGTTGGAACCGAAGACTTTGCTATCTCTGCACTTCTTGCCACCTTAGAAGACACACAGAAATTGGAGATTTATACCCAGGAACAAGCAATTAAATATTTAGGGAGTAAACTCCGACAGAAGAGATATGGTCCACCTGCCGGTCAAGGCAGTAAGAAAAAATCAGTGGACGATGAAGTTAGAGAGTTGCTAGCAACGACTATCTTACCAAATGTGCCCGTGAGTAGTCTAATTGAATTTTTGGGTAACGTTTCTTGTTGGAATATTCAAAATAATATAGGTACCTACTTTACTTTATTAGGTTGAAAATTTCAACTTCAAACTGAAAGCTATGTACACTGGTATGATGGTGAGAAGAGTTATTCAAGGCCAGCAAGATCCTAGTATGATTGACGATCGAGATTATTATGGTAACAAACGGCTGGAGTTGGCCGGTTCCCTATTGGCCCTGTTGTTTGAAGATCTTTTTAAAAAGTTCAACTGGGAGGTAGGAAAATTTAGTAAAACCTAGAATGATACAACTTAAAAATTTTGTTGCGTGTAATCAAATGGAGTCAATGGAGACATGATATGATTTTTCTACTTCAGTTAAAGATGATCGCGGATAAAAACATTCCTAAAGTTAAGGCAGCCGTTTTTGACGTGGTTACACATATGCGACAAGATCAACTAACAAATGGATTAGAGGCTGCAATATCGACTGTATGTCATTGTATCTGTTTGCTGTGTTCTGGAATAGGTTTCATCACTTAAGGACTAATGATTTAATTCGAAAACAGGGTAACTGGACCATTAAGCGTTTCAAGATGGAGCGACTTGGAGTTACACAAGTGCTGTCTCGGCTGTCCTATATATCTTGTCTCGGAATGATGACAAGAGTAAACTCTCAATTTGAAAAGACCAGAAAGGTTTCAGGACCTCGATCTCTTCAGGCTTCTCAGTGGGGAATGATGTGTCCAGCAGATACACCAGAAGGAGAAGTACGGACCTTCACCTATACATTCATTGAGTTTTCAACTAAACCCATAATTTGTTTTATTAAGCATTAAAAATTATATCTATAATTTTATTGTGCCTTTTCAGTCATGTGGTCTCGTCAAAAATCTAGCATTGATGACCCATATAACGACTGAAGTCGAAGAGGAACCGATTCTCAATCTTGTTTACAACTTAGGAGTTGAAGATGTCATGCTAATGTCAGGGGAAGAAATTCACGAAGAAGACAGTTTTGTCGTGTTCCTTAATGGTGGAATCGTCGGTTTGATCCGAAATTATGAAAAGTTCATATTCATATTTAGAAGACTAAGAAGGTTGGGCTATATATCTGGTTTCGTCTCTGTTTATCCGGATATGAAGCAGAGAGCAGTTTATATCAGCTCAGACATGGGTCGACTCTGTCGTCCTTATGTAATTGTTGAAAATGCTAGACCTCGGTTAACTTCAAGACATATTACGGAGCTTAAAAGTGGCTTGCGGTCGTTTGAAGACTTTTTGACTGAAGGAATCGTAGAATTTCTAGACGTTAATGAAGAAAATGATAGCTACATAGCTTTATACGAGCACTTGATTCAGTCTGAAACAACTCACTTGGAAATTGAACCCTTTACTCTTCTCGGTGCGTGTGCAGGACTAGTTCCTTATCCACATCACAATCAGAGTCCTAGAAATACGTATCAGTGTGCTATGGGAAAGCAAGCGATGGGTAAATTGAAAGCTTATCTTAATTCTCCCGTGTTTAGCATTCACAGTACAGATCAATATTTAATACGTTTAATTTATAGGAACCATCGGACTTAACCAGAAGAATCGGATTGATACTTTAATGTACAATCTCGTGTATCCTCAAAAGCCAATGGTAAAATCGAGAACCCTGGAGTTGATTAACTTTGAAGAGCTACCTGCTGGTCAAAATGCAATTATTTGTGTAATGAGCTACAGTGGTTATGATATCGAAGATGCTCTTATCCTTAACAGAGCTTCTGTTGATAGAGGTATGTTTTCTAACAAATATGTTATAATAAATCAAATTTAAAAATTATGTATTGCTTACATTGTGTTTGTGTGACTACGATTTTAGGATATGGTAGATGTCTAGTCTATAGAAACGCCAAATGTACCCTAAAACGATACGCAAATCAAAGTTACGACAGAGTTTTGGGACCTTTATTAGACTCGGAAAGTAAAAAACCGATTTGGCGGCATCAATGGTTAGATTCGGATGGGATTGCTGTTCCTGGAGCACATATGGATAACAAGCAAGTAAGGATCTCTTGTATTTAAACTATCATAAATCATAACAGGCTCTCAGGCAGACCTGTTTTCATAAGTGGAAACTTTCTGATTAGTCAGAGTCTTCTAGATGATTAAGTAATATTCAGAGGATTTAAGCTGATCAGTATACTAAAGTCAGCATTTTAAAACGGCAGTTATTTCTAGCTATAATAACTGTTTTGTCACGGCTGCAACAATTTTTTTCTTGAATAAAAGATAAATCAAATGGTTAACAAATTATCATTGTATTTAAGCAATTTTTTGAATTTATAGATATTGATAAACAAGTCTATGCCGACAATTACACAAACTCCAGTGGCTGGGGATGATAGCCGAAAAGGTGGCGAATATAAAGATGTCCCGATAACTTACAAAGGGACAGTTCCCTCGTATGTGGAAAAAGTCATGATTTCCTCAAACAATGAAGACGCGTACATCTTTAAGTTGCTTCTACGACAGACACGTCGACCTGAGTTAGGAGATAAATTCAGCAGTCGTCACGGACAAAAGGGTGTCACTGGTTAGTTCTTTAGTTATTTTTTGTTTAGTTAGAATCAACATTCTTTGTAACGGATGAATTGAATTGAATGAATTTTAATGAACTCTGTAGGACTGATAGTTCAACAAGAAGATATGCCGTTTAATGACATGGGAATATGTCCGGATGTAATCATGAACCCTCATGGGTTTCCGTCTCGTATGACGGTAGGGAAGTTAATTGAACTGCTAGCTGGAAAAGCTGGTCTTCTCGACGGCTGCCATCATTATGGAACTGGTACGTCCAATTTCTGAAAGTTATTCAAACTACTAAACTCTGCAATTGAAATTATTTGTTGGAAGTAAATTCATTTTGGGGGCCATTTATAGCATTTGGAGGATCCAAAGTTGAAGACGTGTGTGAAGATTTAGTCCGACACGGCTATAACTACCAAGGAAAGGATTTCTTCTATTCTGGAATCACTGGAGAACCTTTAGTTGGATATATTTACTCTGGTCCTGTAAGTGTGCTTATTATCTTAATTTTAATCAGTCTGTGTCGATAAATTGAATGGCAGTATTTTTATTTTGTTCATAATATTTCTAGGTTTACTACCAGAAATTAAAGCATATGGTCATGGATAAGATGCACGCTCGAGCTCGAGGACCTCGTGCAGTTCTTACTCGACAACCAACCGAAGGACGATCCAGAGAAGGTGGCCTTCGATTGGGAGAAATGGAACGCGATTGTCTAATTGGCTACGGAGCGTCCATGCTTCTCTTGGAAAGATTAATGATTTCTAGTGACGTATTTGAAGTTGACGTTTGTAACAAGTGTGGAATCATGGGCTATTCGGGATGGTATAGTTCATCAGTGGTTTTTAATATGTTTAAAAAAACTAATTTTGTAACATTGAATGCAATATAATGTTTATTATTCAGGTGTCACGGATGCAAATCAAGTTTGCATGTATATTCCATCAAAATCCCATATGCTTGTAAGCTCCTTTTCCAAGAGCTCCAGTCCATGAATATCATCCCTCGACTTGAACTTCAGAAGATGAGTGCCTAAGCTAGAAAGACTATCTTTTACCTTTATTTAACTAAATGTATGACTTTTTTAACAATACACCTTGTAGTTATGCTGTAGAATTTGACCTATTGATACGTATAGACTTTATACGGTTTGGATGATTTATGCTATAATTAAATTAGGATTTAAATGCCTTTTGATTGCAAAAGGTGTTTATAATATATGCCCTACCTAATTTCACTCGGGTGATAGTGGTATTAAACAATATCGTGATCATAACTTTACATGATGATTTGATAATCATTCGACTTTAAATTGAATTGTGTTTAAAATGGTTTTTTCCCAAATCAAAAGGCTGCATTGAATTACGAAACTTCACTAATTCACCTGAATCAACATGATCCAATTCCATGTTCCATGACACATGATGCTCTAAACCTGAAGAAATATATTGAATGAATCTTTCACCGAATCCGAATGCGTAATAGCAGTTTCAATTCTACGCGAGGGGATGGGATTTTGTTGTCCTTCCCAATTTCATATGATTTTAGCAATTAATTATTAATTAAGGCTAGAATAGTTTAATAATCATTGTAAACTAGAATCAGAGGTTTGTATTTATTTGTAAGTAAGGCAAGGGAATCAAAACGAAACAGTTAGATTAGTATGGGGTATCTTAAGACAAATTTGGTGGTGGCTTTTCCGAAATGAGTTTAGGTTGTATTTTTAAGATCGAAAATCGAAACCAAATAAGTGTATTAAAGCAATCGAAATGAATGAGCATATTATCAAATTAATCGCTTAATCTGTAATTAGAACTTAAAGATTGTTGAGTTTACCGAGAATGTTCAGTGTTTCGAAAATCGTGGGTTCCGCGCTGCTGGATTCACTACGTAACTCCGTTGCAGCGACGTCGGCGGCGGTGACGAATTCGGTGAGGTATCGGTATTTCGAAGATAAGCCCAGAATCCTCAAGAGAAATTATGGATATAAGGATAAGGTGTGAAGAATTTTGAATGCTTTCCATGTTAAACTACCAATGCAAGCCCAAGCCAATCAAATACAAAAATTAATTTGAAATTGATTTCATTTTGTGATTTGCATTTGTAGTTAGATTGGCGAGGGCCTCTTCCTCGTCTCCCAACAGGGAAGCCTCTCCCGATGCCACCGTATGTGCCGAAGAATAATTGGTCCGAAAAGAAAGCACTGAGAGGTCAGAATGACTACATTGACATCTTAGGAGATGACGAACGAATTAATCCCATCAAGTTTCAGCATCATATTCCGGGTTGGCTCAAAGGATTCAAAGGGAATGAGTTCCAGGTTGGTGTGACCAGAGACAGACGTAGACGAGCATTTTAGTCGTTGAATTATATTTAATTAAAATGAACTATACATTCATAAGTTATAGTTCTACCCAACACCCAACCCATCATACCGTTGCTGCATGCTGTCAGCAAAGCCTTTCTTTCCTTTATTCCTTTATTTCGGAATGGGTTTATATTTTTTGGACTTGAAATTCTTAGAGCATTGCAATGAAACGTCTTGGTTAAATATCCAATTCAAGATTTGGATTTGTCGTCTTTAATGGAGTATGAAATATTTGATTTTGAAGTTGAACTGAACTTGTGATTGCAGATGTTACTGAGAAAGAGGGGTTTCATGGGACATCAGATGCAAGTAGGCGCACCCACCGCTTACCACAATATGAAGAAACGAATCAAACATCTTTACAGATACTTAAATTATAATACCAAGCACTCCATGTCCAAGAAGACGCTCAGAAGATAATCGCCATATAGTTTACTATTACTTATATTTATACCAAACATTATCGATATGTGGAGTTTTGGGAACATCTGCAACCTGTCGTCACGTAGTCATGTTCATAATTGATTGAAAAATACTAAATTGATAAGCGATTGTTTTTAAGAACATGTATAACTTTGTTTAAAGGCAAAATTAAAGGAGAATAATGTGTGTTTGACCGTTACCGTTAATTTGGCATATTTTTTTCGTATTTCTAACTTGTATCTTTTATCTTTTATTTCATTGTCATTCAGTTACGCACTGGTACACCTTACCTCAAATAAATTGATATAATTAGATTATATCATATCCTACCTCCATAAATAAATCTGATAGGCAGTGGCTAGAAGCTAGAAATATTAACCAAGAAATAATCTAACAACACATTTATGAGTTTCTGGACACAATTTTGGCAAAGCTGTAATGTATTGGTTTGTAATTTTATTTTGAGCCTCAGAAACCTGTTTCCAGTTTCAGAGCTTTAGATACAATAACTCCCCAAGTGGATTTATACCAAGATTTACAGTAATAATTGACATTGTGACATTTTTGATAGCCTTTTACATGGCGGTTTTCCGGCTTTCACAGACCAAATCAATCACCAGGAAATATCTGCTCGCTTTCGAATTCAAATCCGTTGTAAACAGATTTTAGATATTTATAAAGGCGGAAATGGAAAATAAAATATAAGGGGATGGATTTAAAAGATTAAGAACGGATAAGGTTATTTTTTATAACAAAATTGTAGTTTAGACAGACGTATAAAAGATGAGAGAGAGAGGTACAGAATGCGTATTAGATAACCTTTGTCTGCAACTAGAACCACCACCACCTGACTTACCTTGATTGATGGCAAGGTCAAAGTTGAACAGAAAAGGTGTTGGTGACGGCACGACCGTTTTTTATCAAAGGGAATAATATGATCCAGTTTAAATTGCTATTGTAAATTTGTGAATAATCAGCAAATAACATTAATCATGTACTTTAATTTGCTGGTCCTTCATTTAAATGAGTCTGATTGCTTTCTTTTGTTGGTTAATCAGTTGTATGAAATTGATCAAAATCAAAGCTATTGGAATAAGTCACTTAAATCATTTATTTTCTGTAAGTCTAAAATACATAATGCCATTCATGTTCACAGTCCGTAAAAAATGCCTAAATAAATCTAGTGTCGTATTGTTTCGAACTTTAAATCCTCGATATGGGTGAGGATTTATTCCGGGGGTTGAAATTGAATGTTTTTTAATGAAAGGAGAACGGAAAAGATAGATGAGTCAAAATTGTTTTTAAAACTACAAAGCTTCATACCAAATAAAACTTAGAATTTAAGTGAGATGACTTTTGAACTTTTTATAACCTGCAAAATGAGACGTTTCCGGTACCTAAAATCCATAATTGTTTTTAATAAGATTGTGTAATAAGACCTGAAAGGAATAGTGTTAAATCATTGTTATTGTCAACAAATCAATTAGTTAACTAAAATTACTTAATCGATCAGACTGTATAACCTCATTTCCGGCTCTATTTTTTCAAAACGATAATTCGTCAATCAAGAAATATAATTGGACCGATGCGATGTCTGAATCTAAAATGTTGAAGAAAACATTGTTGTTGTAAACTATTTTTTTAACAGGAGTTTAGTTTTTAGACAACATTTTTATCATTAATGATGAAAGACACAAAAAGTGAAACCGTATTTATTGAAACTTGAAATAGTTCCCAGTAGGGAGTTATTTAAAAGAAGCTCTTAATTTCAATCAAATTGATTTTAAAACTGCTCGAAATCTGGTATTTTAATAGCTGTACTTAACTGTCAGATAATATTTTGCCATTTTTGACTAATTTCTAAAGTAGTAACTTACATAGAGCATTTAGCTAGACTCCTGAATATAAAAAATACATTAAAATCATGATGAACGTATCAAATAGGTCGGTCGTAGTTTGTAGTTAACGAGACACATATAAAATCGATCTGTATGATTATACAGAGGCTGACGTGTATACTCAAGTTTCTGCTCTTTGATAGGGTGTATTATCATGCTAATTCCTTAATTGTTACATTTTGGCATGTTTTACGACTTATAAGGACGACAGATCTAGAGCTCATTGATCGCCTAGTTGGTTTATTACGCAAAAAATTAGACATTCGGCTCATTCATCAGTCATCCATAACTCGTAGTTTTTAGTCTTCAGGCCTTCTTGACTTCCTTTTTGGCATTGATTCCATTTTTGATAAATTCCTACCCTTTGGCAATCGTCGGTAAACAAAAAGTAAGGATAAAGCAATCAGGCAAAGGACCTTTTCTGTTTATGTATGAAATGGATTTAGAATTTATAAATTAAGGAGGATAAAAATTAGGTTTGAAAACAAAATCTACTTAAAGTAATACTATAACAGAGAGAAGATTAAATTGAAATATTTAAAAAATTCCTACCTGCATTATGCAACTCTAAGAACGCTTCCAGCGTTTTAAGCATTATATTTAATGACCGAGTTTCAATCGAGATGAAATCGAAACATAACATTATGCTGCTGAGGCTGTTAAATTAAGGAAATATCACTTGCAATTCCTTGTAGTTTTGATGGTTTTCAATTCGAAGCCCTTTCTGCATATATTGTCGAAGTGGATAGTTATAAATTTTAAAACTGCTAGTTTTAAAAAAAAAACTACTACATTATGTTAATATTGACCAAATAAGTACCCCATGGACTATTTTTAAGGAGAATTTATTTCAGTATTTATTTACTTGATCAGCCTATCACAAAATTTACAGATTAGCCCATGAAGTTGTTTAGTAAATTCTTGGTTTTAATTTCCAAAAATGCTGACGAATTGAGCGTTCATTTTTCATTTGTCGATGAACGTTATCCATGTTTCTGTTTTATAATATCCTTTTTAACCGTTTAAGGCTGAATAGACCGAAAAAACAACTGAGTTAACCCGATAGATTCATTTCATCTAACCATCTTCTTGAATTTTTATAATCAGCAACAATGCATTCTTGGCAACTTGATGCAACGAAGATAAAAACGACTAATGACTACGAACAGCTCTTAATTGCTAAAATGCTCTGCCAAAACAATGTTCAACAAAAATGTGAGGAATTTAAAGTGCACTGATCCCTATATACTCAATCAATTATATTTACGATGGATGATTGATTTAATGATTTGGGGATTCTCGATCCCTTTCAAGATCTCAAAATTTGTGTCAATAATTATATTAGACTGCATTCTGCATTATACCAAAAAAAACAACGTTGCAAGTGCTACAATGTCAAAATATAATAAATACAAATGTACAGCGGAATGAAGTCCAATTCAACAAAACAATAAAAAAGTTAACATGTTTAATAGCCTGTAAGTTGGAAGGAATCTAAAGAGGAGGATGTGAAATTGTAAATTAGTCAATTGCATTATATCAAATTGCATCAGACGATCAGACATGACATTTCTGGTTCAACTTCTTATTCCAATTGCATTTTCGATGAGTTTGCTGTTTGAATTTCTTTTGTTGTTTGTCAGTCTTCCAAATCCCAAATAATATTATAATCAAATCCAAACTCATGTCAGTCTATCAATTGAATTAATGAATATCCCGAGGTCTTGTTAAATGAATTTTATTGGTAATTTTGATTGGTATGTAATATGAAACCTGCCTACGGATTACAATTTACTTTGTTGTGTAATATTCTGTATACCAAGTGTTGTTTACAAATTTTATTCATTAAAACGTGCTAAAATTGTGATCAAGTTGGAAAGCCGTTTTAACCCAACTATTGTTTTGTCGGTTTAGCTTCCAAAATTACTACAGAATTAGCAGGCTATTTTTCCTTACAGGTTTTGCAAAGACAAAACCAGGAGCTCCTCATTTCTAAATTGAGAAATCAATTTGAAAATTGTCGAAGATATTAAAATAATTTCTGAGCATTTGTATCAATCGAAAGATCCAAATATAGAAATGCATTTAATTAACCTAACCTAGTAATAAATTTTTATTACGCACATTTTTAGAACCAGGAATATCGATCTTTAAAATATCAATGAGCGTAATAATTAGCACATTTTTTGCTTTTTAATTGCGAGTTTAAACTCTTAAACGATTTGTCGGAATTTTGTGCTTGAAACCTGTGATTGGATTTATATTCATCTCGTCAGTCTAATGTATAAAGTACATACATTTTAACTTAATAAACCTGAATAGTTGAACTGAAAGCAAATTATGATTATATTATACATATTATGCGATTATACCTACCATTGCATTGCCGTACCCAACTAATTACATGAATTCAATTTGTAAATTATCCCAAATAAGTAACAACAGGTTCCCTTGCCTTGTAATTTATATGCTTACAAATGCTCAAATTACGTCGAATATTACAATTTTTATTAAAAAGCTGACTTATGCTTGCTTGCACCCTACATCCTCTGCGATTATCGTAATAATATTATTGAATATCGAATAGATCAATTTACAATTACAATAAAAAATCCAGTAATCCATCCCTCACGATCATTCTTCATTCCTTGATCAATTGTGTAATTTCATGTATGACCGAAATGAATTAGTTTCTTCTGTTTTCTGTGCGATTCTTACTGTGGATTGAGAACTATAAATTGTAAATAAATTTTTCTAATGAGACATACAGGGCCTTACATGGAATATGTATTTGGGCCAATGTCAAAATTGCCAAGTCCTGAAGACTCGTCGTCGTAAGTCAACCTTCATTGAAATGAATTCAGTTTTTATGATCCAGAATCAATGACAATCAACGATCAGTTAATCTTTTATAGAAAGTGTGTAGAGGAGACGTGAGTCCTTTTTTGTTAAAAATGTAAATCATTCCGATCCCATATTCTGCTGACAATAGTCATCATTCCATCAGGGATCTTTATATATAATCATGTAATTGGTGATTGGGGATTACAGATTATGAGATTATAATTAATTGGAATTTAGAATAGAGCAAATCGGCTTACATGGAAAGAGTTACAGAGTGAACTTTTAGAAATGCCTGATTTTTTTAGGATATGAACTATAAAAACGTAAAAATTATTAAAAATTGGCATTGTCGAAAAAATTGTCGAAAATTAAAAAAAAATACCAAAATTATCATTTCCGATTGCTCGTAAAACAGTAAGTTGTTGTCCGATTTTTTAAATTTTTATAGTTTCTCAATTATACAGAGCTCTTTTTCGAAAACAGGTAAATGTCTTATTTTTTTTTTTTGCAATTTTTTGAGATTTTTAAGCCACATAATAACACAATTAAACAATTGGGAGAATATGTGTTTGTAATTTATGAACAGCTCTTGAAAATGTGTAAATCCTATTTTAGGCGTTTGAACGACTGAGGTGTCAATAATTCTGTGCAAGACAAGCAAGTTGAGACTTCACAAGATCGTGATAAATCACACTCTCTTTAATAGCTTATTCGCACTTACAAGGATCACTTTCATTTATAATTCAATTACGTATAAATATGCCTTTTCTTACTACACATGCATATAATATTCATCGATTTATCGTTGGATTTAAGTACATAGAATTACGAAAGGTAAGGTCACAATAAGGGTCAAAGATACACACTAGATATTTTTATAATATTTACAAGTCAAAAATCGAGTCAGAGCTGAATTTAAGACTTTTAAGGTACATTTTCTCACTAGAATAAACGCACGGAGTAATCTATAATCTATGGACTATTAAAGATGAGGAGAGATAGGAGACGAAGATTAATTCATTTAAATTTGCTATTATGAGATTTTATAAGGCATTATTGTGCACGATTGGACTATTTATGTTTAATTAAAATTATACAATATTTAATACTACACAACAGGTAAATAGTATAAAATAAAAAACAAGACATTTCCAAGGAGTAAAATAGGGGTACAAAGGAAGTGACGAAAAATTGTCACTATATTTTATGACTTGCAGGCAGAATAATTTACATCTAAACCCTTGTTTGGCACAAAAATCAGAATTCCCATCAATTGATTTTTTTCGAAGTTGTTAATTAAAGCTTGATTAAGTCACTAACTACGGAATTAAATTTAAAATTAACTAGTTCTAACCGGTTTACCACCCAGATCCGGAATAAGAGTGAGAGACCTTAGCACCGCCTTGGTCATAAGAGTAAGCAAAGGTCAGAGGGTTCTGTTTCTTGCCAACAATAGCGACGGGGGCAGGAGCAGGTTGGACTAATTTAGCTACGGGGGCAACGACGGCAGGGGCTCCGTAAACTGGGGCGATTGGGGCTGGGGCGGGTTGGTAATATTGTGGGGCGTAGGCTTGTTGAAGGGCAACTGGGGCTGGGGCGATTGGGGCAGCAACGACTTGTCGGATTGGTTGGGGCTGGAAGTATTGTGGGGCGTAGGCTTGTTGAACGAGTTGGGGCTGGGGCTGGATGACTTGATGGGCCACGGGTTGGGCAATGTATTGTTGTTGCTGGACAATTTGTTTTTGGACAACTGGAGCGGAGATGAATCCGTGGTTGTACTTCCGGGAAGAAGTTACCTGGAATCTGTTGGAAAATGTTTTGTAAAAAAAATAAGACTCCTCGAATTTAAAGATAACTTCAAAAATTTTATAGACCCAAGCTTATATTTGACGATGGAAGTTGACACCCCTAAATAAAACCCCACCCCCTAATCCGCAACCCAGAGGGGGTTAAAAACATAGATTCACATTGGACTCTAAGCTGATTTTTTTGCAGTTTTGTAAAAACTTACCCTTGAGTTCCATAAGAGTGAGCATAGTTGTCAGGGCCAGTATTGTGGGTGTGGTACCCAATAGCTCCAGCATAGAGTCCGACAACGGGAGCAGCGACAACCTTCTGTTGAACTAATTTAACCTGTGGGGCAGGGGCGATGTATTGGGGCTGGGGTTGGATATACTTAACTGGGGCAGGTTGAATATATTGGACGGGTTGGGCAATTTTAATTGGCTGTTGAACGACTTGTTGTTGGACAAACTGGACCGGTTGGGCAACTTTAACAGCTTGCTGGACAACCTTGACGACTGGAGCGGCTTGAGCATAGTTCTCCAGACCTAATGGCTTTCCAGGGGCAATGTTGGGGAGACCGTAAAGGGCATCCGGTTTCTCGACGACCTTGACGGCATCGGGGTAAACTGGTCCATTAAGGTTGGTGACAGTGTTCTTGGGTGGGGCAGCATAAGAATCGATGACCTTGACAGGGGCAGCCTGGACGACCTGCTTCTCAACGGCAATGACGGCAGGTTGGGGTGCTTCATAAACTACCTGTGGTTGCTGGACGGCGACAACAGCTGGTCGGGGTGCTTCATAAACGACTTGTTTTTGCTGTACGGCAACAACGGCAGGTCGGGGAGCTTCGTAAACAACCTGTTGGGGAACCTGGACGGCGACGGGACGGGGGGCCTCGTAGACTACCTGTGGTTGAGAAAAATCCACATAGTTTTGTGGGGCATCATAAACAAGTTCTTGTTGAGGAGCCTGATAAACTACCTGTTGTTGCTGAACTACTGGGGCTGAATGATAAACTACCTGTTGTGGGGGAGGGGGCAAGTAGGCCCTCTGGGGCTGGGCGACGGCGAAGGCGGTGACTGGGGGCATATACGCGGGGGCGTAGTTGACACCTTGGGCTTGGGCAATGAGCTGTGGGGCCGGGGCAACTCGGAGCGGAGCGGGGACAACGACGGGGCCGGGGTAGCCTCCTGGGGCGGCATAGCTCCCGTGGGCGGCGAAAGCCCCTGGGGCGGGGAGGGCGAAGGGCTGGATGTTGAGTTGAGGTGGTGGGCCACCTAGCTTGTCCACGATCTGGACCCGTTTATCTGAGACGAAGGCTGGGGCATAGGACCTCGCCCCTCCGAGGGACTGGTAGACAGCTGCAGATGAGCCTGGGTGGCCATGGGAGTAGGTGACGATGGGGTTGAAGCCCCGGTCGTCGGCTGTGTACTGAACCGTCCTCAAGGCCCCATTCGGCTCGACCACACTGAAATTTGGAAAAATTTGAAAAGAGGTTTTAAGGGATGATTAGGATGTTTTTGACTTTTGAGAGAGGAAATAAAAGACCCCTTAAATTGGTTATGAGAAGCCTATTTCACGCCTCAACCTCCTTCCTTTTCATACCGTCACGAGGATAGGGACAAACAATAACATCTTCATTATTACTTCAAATGTTGAGAAACAAGGTTTAAAAATGAGTCAAAACTCGGCATTGTTCCCTAAAAAAATTCATTCTTGATTGAAACAACCGACATGACATGTGTCCGATGGCAAAATCTTCGTTTTTGTTCTAAAGCTATTCTGCAGCTGAAATTATCATCTCTTTACCCTTATAGCTTGCACATTGTAGGTTTTAGTTCAAAATTATTATCAAAACATGAAAAGCCAGACATTCGAAGATGACAAGATCTAGGATGCAATAAACAATCTTTAAGCAACTCTAATAATAATACAACGCGAGAAATGATATCGGAACCTCTAAATTTCTAAAATTAAAACTAATTTATTTCCGGAAGTAATGCAAAATACTGGCTGCCCTGATTGCATTTTACGAGTTTATTATCCCCTATCCGCCTCCGTGTTGAAATGTGTATCAATATTTTACAATTTATTAGAACAGAACCAGTAGTGTCACTAACAAAGTAACAACTCGTCACCTCCTGTAAGTACACCATGTCCTGTTTCTCATAAATTACAATTTACAACCCCCCTCAGCCAAAGGACTTTAGTTACTGATTGCAAACATATCGTAATGTAATATCGGCACTCGATTAATAAACCAGATCAATTACTTCTTGTAATTAATAACAAGATCATTTATCAATCTCGATTCTCGATTCCTGATCTCAACTCACCACTTCAACCAACTCCGATCAATCCATCAATCTCTATCTCTCTAATAATAAGCCAAGTCAATTAGACTATTAAAATCCAAATAGGAAATGAAGCGGATTTTTTAATCGATGTATTATGCTTGGACTGACGAGATACTTGGATCGATGGGCATAGATTACCAACCTTTCAACATCCTAACTAAAAATCCTACAACTTACAGTTACAGCTAACCGTATTGTAATTCTAAGTAATCGATTAATCCACTCCTGACAGCCGTCCCCTATGGTCGTGTGTTCTTTTGATACTGTTAATATTGTGTTTGAGATTTTAAAATTGTAATTAACACTCCGATCATTTGTGCTTGATGATTTTTAAAACAGAGAGGAGGACGGATGCCTTGGGTTCCTTGTCTGGGGTTGATTATGCTAACTCATTATTTTTTTCAGATTTTGTAAGGTTTAATAAAAGGCTATAATATTTTGTTGTATTATTATACGAGAGGAGATGGAACCAGGACCAGGTAGGGTTCCTAAAACACTAATTACTTCGTTTAAGCTCTCTCTCCCTGCCGTGCCTTTGTTCACCTTGTATCAGGCTTGAGACTAATGTCATATTCTATTATTGTTATTGTTATTATTGTTGTAAAAGTTGTAAATTATAGTAGTAGTTCCAGGCTCTAATGTGCAGTGACCAAGCTTCTGAATCTGAATGACTCTGAATAAAATTTTGTCTTTGTACTCTCTTTTATTCATCGAAATTGCATTTGACTCTCTTTTCAGACAGTTGGATTAGGTAATCCTGCGTTGATGATAGAAATGCATGAGCTGATGAGTTGGTTTTGGCCTGCATTTATGTGGATTTATCTGTTATGTCATTCCACCTCAGTTGTGCAAGTAGAAATGTATGAAAGGAAAAGCTTTTAAGGAAACAGAGGTTCATTTCATGCCCTGACCAGTTTCTAAATGAGATTAATGGGTTCGGTTGTATCTGTCAATGGGAATTGTACAAGAGATAATGTCCTATCAGACAGGGTCAACGATGTGACAAGTGACAAGAGCAGGATAAAATACCCCTAATTACTTAATCATTCACACGCAAAAGATACTCTAGCTATCCTCCGAGCCAGTGCCACTTTTGAGCTTAAAAACGTCTCAATCTCCCCGAAATAAATACCCCCATCAAGACTAAATAAAAACACCGAAATAAGCATCCCACCTGTAAAATCCCTGTGCGTCGGGTCCTTTCCTGGTCTCAGCCTTCTCCTGGTAATTGCCATGAGCAGCGTCGTCGATTTTGACGTGGTAGGAGTAATTAGGCCTAGCACCAAGGGTCAATTGACCCACACACAGAACCAGCACCAAAGCCACCTTCATCTTGAAGGGCTGTTATACCTTATCTTTGCCACAAATCAGCGTCGTCCCTACGATAAGTTGTATCACTTCACCCCGAAAATTGATAACCGATAACCGAAATCACTTTTACAACTCTTCCCTTGTAATTTAATAGAGGTACTTGGTAAGGATCTTGGAAAGGGAGAGTGACTTGGTTTGTGGTCAGAAGTTGGACAAAATTTGGGAAGGTGTGTCACCCTAGCTGAGGTATTTATATGGACAGTGGTCTAGTTTCCTAAATGCGAGTCACCTCCAAATAGTCCAAATCCAAGGAATCCCTCACCTCTTCTTATATAATAGCGACTTATTAGCATTTAGAATCATCGCTATTATATCAGCTAAACTTTAACTGTTATCAAATGCTGTATTTTCCCTATCCTCATGAGTACAAAGAAATGTAGGCAGCCAGTCACCCATATCAACGTTTCTAGTATAGACTTTATTTGATATTATTCGTCCCAATAATAATAATAATATGATGATGAAAGGCACGTCCATAGATTTACATTTAGAGAGGGTTAATTGGTCTGAACGGAGTTAGTTAATTATGTTGGGGAAACGGTGGGTATGGATGCTGGCTTTTTGGCCATTGGAAGTTTGTACGTTTTCTGTTCAATCATTCCATCCCCGTCGATCACCTTAATTGGGTGGAGTCCTCCTAAACCAACTTTATAACATAATGTCTCTATGTTCGAATATAAAAAAGCTTTAAAAAATGACTTAAAACTTGATGTGATGTCGGCTGCAGTAAAGTGCATCCTATTTACCTTTCCTCTAAGTTAAAAAATATGTCGAGAATTCGCAATAAAAATGTGCTAAGTGGGAATTCACAAGTTTATGACCCGTTGTGTCGTTGGTCATCTTAATAAATATGCTATCTGTTATTCTTATGAGTTTTTTGGTAGTTTTAAGAAATGAGTCGTTTTAGCAAGTGGTCAAGCCCTGAAAATGAAATGAATCAGAATAAGCCCTTGAAATAGATGACCAATTATGCGGAATGGAGGATGATGAATTATTGTCTAAAGGTTACCGGATTTGAGAACACTTATTGTTAGTCATTAAAAAATTATGAAAATTGGCCTAATTTTAAAAAGCTAAATTTGACGAGGAGGATTATGAGGTGCAATTAAGTCCTTAGCATAAGCTCATGAAAGGTGGAGTCTGGGATTTTCAGATGATGTACCGACAACGAAGATTAAGATGATGAAAGCTATATAAAACGAACCTATCTAATAAAATGGGTATGAATTTATTATTATTATGAGGAATTGCAAGTAAATGAAAGATCGTGTATGTTTTAGGGTCGTTTCTCCTTGATTTTTATTGACATTGACATAATGGGAAATTCATTTGGTAAAGATCGTGGATCGTAAAATTAAAATGCTTGATCGCTTGGGTTGGGTTACAGCTTTTAAACATAAATGAATTACTCAATAATTATTACCGTTCCTTTTCATGGATAAACTGAACTGTTTTTTAGGATTGTTACACTAGGTTAAAAAAGGACTAGTTGAGACTATAGACTACTCGTTCTAAGTAAGTAAAACTAATTATTTTGGCTAAAAATGTATCCATTGATTAATTACCGAGGACTTTGTGGTAGAGGTTGGCAAGACCGCTGAGTCGGGGTGACACGGGACGGTCGGGGGTTGTGCCATTGGCAGTGTTGGTTTTGTTGTCGGGATGAACTGACTCTGTGATATTGACGAGGGGATGGTCGTGACTACCTTTGACCCCTGCCCCTGGTTGTTCTAGGTTGACGCTGCGAAATTGACGATGTTCTTGATGCTTAGTGTCGGCAGCAACGGTTTCGTTGGCAGTGGTAGCATTTTTGGCAGGCTCTGTGGAGTTGAGTTGCTCGACGCTGACGTGTCGAAGTTGACGTTGAGCGTACTGACCTTGTTGTACCTGCTGTCCTTGCTGACCATACTGACCTTGTTGACCATAACCTTGCTGTCCAAACTGGCCCTGTTGACCATATTGACTTTGATCGCCTTGTTGTCCCTGTTGACCATATTGACCCTGCTGATCATACTGCCCCTGGTGGACCTGACCTTGTTGACCATACTGTCCTTGATAACCCTGTTGTTCTAAGTTGACGCTGCGAAATTGGCGATGTTCTTGATGCTTTGAGTCGGCAGGAACAGTTTCGTTGACAGTGGTAGCATTTTTGACAGACTCTGTGGAGTTGAGTTCCTCGACACTGACGTGTCGAAGTTGACGTTGAGCGTACTGACCTTGTTGTACCTGCTGTCCGTTTTGGCCATAACCTTGCTGTCCAAACTGGCCCTGTTGACCATATTGACCCTGATGACCTTGTTGTCCCTGTTGACCATACTGACCCTGGTGACCTTGTTGACCATACTGTCCTTGTCCCTGTTGACCTTGATAACCTTGTTGCCCTTGTTGATGACCATTGTCTTGACCACCTCGGAGGTTGTACTGAGCGTTTCTCTTGACAGTGCTGCTGTTCTTGTCCGTTTCGTTCTGAACTTCCATTTTTTGATGTTCGAATTCGGGAGCGGATCGGGCATACAGGGCTCCATCGTCGAAATTATCAAGACCTACGGGCTCTAGCTCGTCTTCCAAAGCTGGAGTTGCGACTGCGACATAGGGAGCTGACCCCGATTGATCAACACCTCTGCAATCATAATAATAATAAATAGTTAGCGTTACTTTGCTAAACTCAATAAGTTCAGAGAATTCAGAATGAGACTAGGAGTACTAAAGTTAGGTTATTGTAAGTCACAAAGAATCGAAAGTTAAAATTGTCTCTCAGTCATTGTTTCTGCATAACTTGCCGTAAATCCCCGAATAAGTTCACCCCCCCCCCCCCCGAAATATATCCCAAAAAGAGGATTCGTTAAAATAAGTCCACCCATCCATATATGTATTAATAGAAAGTAGAGTCATCCCCGGATAACTCCAAATTGGGAGTTACGGTCAATTTGATCTCATAATTTTTATGTTACCTGTAGTGTCTTGATGGTCCTGGTCCAGGTCGTCGGATGGGCTGTTGTAGAACTGGGGCAGGATGAGCACAAGGTACTGGAGCCTGGACAATGGGTCCAGGATTGATTGGGGCCTGGAGAATTGGTCGATTGATTGGGGCCTGGAGAATTGGTCGATTGATTGGGGCAGCCTGGAGAATCGGTTGAGGCTGAGGAGAATTTTGGATGGGACTGCTGACAATTACGATGGGACGCTCGGTTGTGGGCGGGGTGTCGAAAATGATTATGTTCGGCCGCTGAACCGGCGCTGCACCTAGATTATCGACACCTCCCCCAAGGTGGGCAGATTTCGAGGCTCCGATCGATGCATCTGAAATTCAAAAATATCCGAAAAAATTAATGAAATTAACCGTTTCAATTTTCTTGGTCCTTCAGAAATTAGATTATTAAAAACCTACACTTTGACAAACAAAAAAATCAGCGTCATAAATCAGGCTCCTTGAAAATACTACATTACAACTTTTGCATCCGTAACTTCAAGTTTCATAACCTTTCTGATTCTTTTGAAGAAATAAATCTCTCCGAAATAAATCCCCAATCAGAAATGCATCCGATTTGTAGTTTTGAAATGACCCCAAAGGATTTATACAGAAATGCATTAAAAACGAAGACAAGCTTACCAAAACCGGTCCCGAAAGGTCCGTGGACGGACTTTGACGCTCCGACTGATGCATCTGTAATTAATAAATTTGTAGGTAAATTAAATATCTGTTCAAATTTTGAAAATTAATAATATCTGACTTACCAAAACCGACGCCATTATCCCCTTGCGGTCGAATATCGTTGCTTCCACCGAAACCCAAGTCGAGGAACGGTGTTCCAAACGTGAACGGAAGGAGGGTAATCAGGATAAGAGAACCCCGGAGGGCAGAATTACTCAAATGACCCATTTTCAAAGGATTAAAAACTCGCTATCGAGTTGAGACTGAATCTCAGTCTGGGATTTAGGTTTTTAAAATGTCAGTTGCAAAATGTTTACTAGCCTTTAAAATCTTGGATGGTGAGCCAAGAGGCTTTAAATTTCGAATTTTGTTGGAAAGAAATTGAGATTTACTGACAAGACAATCTTTAAAACTGCTTTTTCAGGTACTGGCTCACCACACAATCTGTAAAATGAGACTGAGACCGGGGGACGCCAATTCAGTCGTATTTATCGACTCGTCTGTTTTGAATAATATTTGTCCATTCCGGTTTAGCTGGACAGACTGGACAAGTCAAATATTCTGTTATCTCACTTGCAGTCTTTTCGAGGTACGTAGAGTCGGTAGAGGATTCCTGGAGTTGTTAGTCTAATTTCGATTTGAATCTTCAAGGATTACATTAAAGTTATTGAACTTTTGTTTGAGAACTTTTGTTGGTTCAAGTTCGGAACTTGAAAAAACCCAAACGAATTACAATTTTACTCTGAAATGCTTTGTTAATTTATTAATTATCCGAAAATTAAAACTGAAAGAAGCTCATCAAAGTAAAGTGTCTAATCTAGTTTGAACTCTTTCGAACTGACATTAATGATTTAAACTTTAAATAAGAACCCCACCCCCTGTTATTTTTTTAATAAAAGCCAAGATTCTACCCGTTTATTAATTTAAAACTAAGCCGTCTCATCTTCGTATTCCCATGCGTTTAAATTTGGGTTGGAATTAATGAGACCCCTATAAATGGGAAGTAGACCCCTAATTCGAATGAACTAGACCCCACATGAAACAGACCCCACCAGGTTGAATCAGACCCCACCTAAGTTGAAGCAGACCCCACGTAAGTTGAAGCAGACCCCACCTAAGTTGAAGCAGACCCCACCCCAAACTATTCGCCCCTCCGATGCCACCATCAATATATAATAGAAGTTTAAAATGGTCATTAAAATGGTACTAGAATAAATAATCAAAATAATATGAATCCACCAGCACCAGCCCATGCTCACTACATAATTTTGAGAGATAGAGGAAATAGTATGCATATCACAATTTAACATATCAGTACATTATAATTATTAACATCTTTGTCATACCTGCCTTATCTATTTAGGTTCATTCTCCAACAAACTTGTGATGAGTTGGCATTCACAAAAAACTTTTATTAAAAGCTGTTGACTATTAGAAAAGGGCAAAAGCTAAAATGGATTTGTTAGGCAAAGAATCACAGACTATAAATCCCGTGGAAGATAATTCGGACCCAAAAGAAAATTCGGAGCCAGAGAAAAATTCGGTATTAGAAGAAAATTCGGAATCAGAAGGAAATTCGGATTCTGAAAATCTATTTCCAATAGGTCAATTTTTGAAGAGAATGCTCAATATTGTTGAAGAATGGTCCAAGCAACGTGATCCGGCAAGTGTTAACTGCAAGCACTTCAATACAGTTCCCAAAAATGACTTACAGCTTAAGACAAAGTCCTACCAATGGAGTTCAATGGACATTGAAATTAAGTTAAGAACTGTTGATTCAACTTCCAAATTGATGTACTTTATACCGGCAGCAAACACAAAACCGTTACAAGAAACCGATATTACTAAATAAGTATATACGTATGTCAACTAATTTGACATGGAGGAACTTTGACAGCTTTCGAAACAACATGACTCGGTTGTGGGTCGTTGAATTTAACCCATCAGATTGGCAAAAATCTACTTGTACTTGTCCGGTATTTAAAAAACAGCATGTTTGCAAGCATGTGATGGGAATCGCAATAAAAAGGAAGCTGTACATTGTTACGGATGAAGTCAAAGATGTTCCCATCGGTAGAAAACGGAAGCCCGGTCGGCCCAGATTAGCTACGAAGGCGTTGGTTATTGATTAAACATAGTTAGTTAGTACAAGTTAGTAACTCCAACAGATAAACAGTCTCGGACTGTAGATTAAACAGTGAAATTGTATTGATTTGAACGAATTTTGATTGTATGTTAAGTTGAAACTTTGAATTATATTAAATGACTGATTATTTTGATAATTTATTCTAGTACCATTTGCATTTCAATGACCATTTTAAACTTCTATTATATATTGATGGTGGCATCGGAGGGGCAACAGGAAGGAGGGGCGAATAGTTTGGGGTGGGGTCTGATTCAACCGAGGTGGGGTCTGCTTCAACTTAGGTGGGGTCTGATTCAACCTGGTGGGGTCTGTTTCATGTGGGGTCTAGTTCATTCGAATTAGGGGTCTACTTCCCATTTATAGGGGTCTCATTAAATTTAACTCGTTTAAATTTTAGAGTATATAAATAGGTTAACTTTAAAGAATGACTTGATTTGATACTCTTTGCAGTTTCCATTCAATCCGAAATTTGGTCTACAAAAACAAGGATTTCAACGATTCCTGGAAGAAAGCTCATAGAAGTAAAGGACCTTTGGAAAAACCTCAAATAATTCCAGCTTTAATTATTCGAAATCCTCCCAAATATTTCCACTCTAAATAAGATCCCCACCCCCATTTTAATGCCAAACTCTGACCTTCATCGAAATGCTCTTTTCTGCATTTTATAAACTAACCTACGCCACATGATCCCTTAATATATTATAAGTTGCAAACCCTATATGAAACCAATCTCATGAATAAGGACGAATGGTTATCGCAGTTATTAGAACTTGTCGACCGTAAATTAGCATCGGATGACTTATTAACATGTAAAGTGATGTAGCAAAAGAAGTACGGAACCCCTGAGGACAATCCATGCGTGTGATGCATGCAAAGCAAGTGATTTATTGACTGTTGAAATCTATCGACAAAATCAATTTACTTTTCCTCAGACTTCGTTCCTCTCCAAAGGAACAAGTAGACCAAAGTTAACATCTTGAAATGAGTTGAGAAGAGTGAAGACATTTTTTGTTGGCAAAGGCACAAGAAAACAAAAGTAATTTGCAAATTTATTAGAAAATTGGCGATAACATCAAATTACTATCCCAACAATCCTAATGGTTTTATGGATTTTACAGCCGTTTTGCATTCTTCAATATTTATATTTTGGAATTTTGGCTCAGGACTTGGCTCTGGCTTTAATAGCCGATGTTCTTTGGGTTGGTCAACTCCAATTTGTCGTCCGTCTCTGGGCTGGTCTGATTTGCAAGTTAATTTTTGCATAAATCTTCCCCGGTCCAAATCTTTGGCAGTTTGGGAGTCTAAAATTGGAGACAGTCCTCCATTTAATCAAGATCGTGTTGAATGAGTTAATGAATTAATGTTCTGAGCTAGTTCCAGTTCCCTATTTTGTACTTTTAGAGTTTTATTACTGCTTTAATCGGATGCTCTCGTTAGTTTTACGACAATGAGCTGTTACGGTTTAATTGTAGGAATGTGGAATGAGGGACTTGCGAATTTTTAGACTCTTATTTGAGAGCCCTCCGCCTATTTCCCAACTTGTTTAAGCAAATAAATCAAATATTTTGATCCGTAGAAAGATAAGTCCCTTTCTCTGTCTTGTTTGTCAGCCGGTTTCAAGTTCATTATTCCTTAATTGTAATTAGTTTAATGGATTCATGACTTGGAATGATGAATGGATGGGCTGATAAGGGAGACTTGGAATGTGCTGTTTATTCAGGATTTGCAATCTGTAAACGGGGCAATGGACTATATAGCGCATATCGTCGAAGATACTAGTATAAGTCCCCAGTCAAGTTGTTTTTTATAGGTTTTTAAAAACGGTATTGTTTCGGGTGGGGAGTTATTCCGGGGGTGGGTTCATTTAAAGATTATTTCGTTAAAGTAGCTACTTACGTGCTTGTGCTAGATGGGTATTTAAATGTTATCTGTCATATTCATTTTGCAAATTGACAAATTCGTAGATTATAGATTATAAGAATTATTTTTTGCAAATGTCGTCTAAAATTTATTACCGTTTCATACAATTTTCAAGCTATTATTTCAGATTTCAAGCTCTTGAGTATCAAAAGATTGTAAAAAGTAAGGAAATTCTTATTTCTGAAAAACAAATTACGACATTTCCTCCGCTACGAAATAATAAATATCACGACTTCTTATTAAAAACCTCACTCCTCCGTCAATAAATCCTCTACTAATATTTTTATTAAACAGGTATTTTATTACGATTGTAATTATACGGAGCAGCGGCATGTGTGGCTCAAGATTGATTACATGGGGATTTTGCCTAAAAGTTATTAGTACAAACATCAGAGTGGAAATTATCCAAATTGATTGTTTACTTGTTATTCTGTAAATTCAGGACTCTGGCTAATTTGCACGTAAAAATATGAATGCAGCTAGCCGGAGGCTGACGACTCTACTACATCTTGTACATTGTAAAGTTGTAATTAATGATGTAATTAAGATACGGTAGTTATGTTTAGAAGTTATTGTCTTTGTAATAATAAGCCATGAGAGTTATCGTCTATTTTATTGAAATTGATAGGGATTATTACGATAAATTCCTATTTTTCATTAAATTTTGATGAGGATTGGATCATTTGCTCCTGCAATTATTTGTTGGGATTCTGATTGCAATTATGCTTACTTTTGCTATTAATTTAAGATCATGTGGATAGGAGCTTTCTAACTTCCAAAACGAAGAGAAGGTCCGAAGGTAGGCGAGTTAAAATCTGGATGGAAACTGCAAAACTCTTGGAATTGAATGGAAATGGTAAATTATAATTGTTTTCATTAGCTGTTTAGAACCATATCTGCATATACATTTGCTTGTAGATATTATGTAGAACTGTGGAATGAAACATGTTATTACTCAGGTAGAGTAGTGTATCCTTCTTAAAACATAAATGTATCTCTAAATATTAAAAAAACAACAAGGGCAGAACGTGCCTGCGACTGCTCCTCAAGTGTTTACTTATGTACAGTTTAAGGAGAGGAGGGTAATAAAATCCTGTAAGATATGGAACATTTAGATCACCTTGTAACGACAAGAGAATAAACTTTAAACAAAGCTATAAATAAAATCATTATTACGGGGGTTGTTCATAACCAAGTCATTTTTTTTTGGTTTAAATTATGACAGTTTCCTAAATTCCGCAAGACATGATCACCCTCGTACCTTAAGACCCCTACGGGGTCCGACAGATTAAGGTCTGTGTCTGTAAGTAGAGATCATTAACCTTGGCCCAGACCCTTGCAAATTGACCCAACCCTAGATCCTGTAAAACTCCTTATTACTGTAATTTCTGAAATAAGTCCCCCAGGGTAATTGTAATAAGAACACGCGGTAGAAGATGACTGTTTAGCATTAAAAACAGAGTGAGTTATTAAGGTGGGGAATTATTTCAGTAATTACGGCACTATATTCATAAGCGGGTCAAAATGACCCAAGTATTTTAAAAACAGCTTTTTAAAGCCCTATGGAGCAATGCAAATCAAATGTAATTTTTTGCTTCGACAAATACAACGCGCAAGCTATTTTTAGTATCGATTTTATATAAAAGTAAGTTTGACTTATTTACGGCTGGATTACAGTCTCTGTTACAAGCTGCCAGACAGCCTTATGGAGGGGTCCTCCCTCAATAACAATGTCATACTGGTTCATTGTTAGCTTAAATAAGACCTAATTTACGGACAGCCCTAAATCAAAATGTAGTTCACTTTCCCTTCAAAAAAGACTTGAAATGAAATTTGCAATGCAATCAGTGTTAGAAAACCCTTCTCTGCAATGTCAAATGCATTCGAAAGATTAAAACTGCAATAAATGGACATGGAATTGAGATGTCAACTACGATTAGATTTGTCAGATCAAAGCGATCTCTTTAACAATCACGTCAATTGGCATCCTCACAGCGGCATGTAGTCAATGTTTGTCACCAAAATGGGGATCTAAATCAAGGTAAGGGGTAGTGGACCTGCTGGCTTTATATTATCAATATGGACTGACTTGACAATTGACAACCTGACATAACCATATAATAATATCAATGAGATCTGAAATATATTTGACAATTTTTTAAACTTTTAAATCAACATTTACCGACCTTTGACCCCTTGCCAAAGGTTTATGGTTTCAGGTATGGGAATATAAAACGAAAAATATGTACACCTAAACATTTAAGAGTTGTTAATCTCCTAATTTCTGTTATCGTCACATTTTGCACAGGCCTTATAGTGTGTTTGCATCTTACTCCTAGCTGGTGATGCAAAAAATGCTAATTTGGTCAGACATCAAGGCGCCCTGTTGACCACTAAAATGTTACCAATTTTTGTGCGATATTTTTTATTTTGCATATCAAGTTGTATAATCAAATGATTGTGGGACAAATAACCTGCTAAAGTGGGATCGTATGCTAAAGTCTCAAGTAATTACCATTTTGCTCTGAATTATCGAAGAATTGGCTCAGATTTCCCTAGTTCTGTCGAAACTTGTTGAAGAGAAGTGTAATTTGTCTTGCTTGACAAATAGGCAATATATAGGGGTTTACATTTTTTGGAATTATGTGAAGCATGTCAGATTCACGTTATTTCTGGCTATAGTTTCCCCTCTGGCCGACGTTTTAAATTAAAAAAAACAGCTTCTGAAGGGATTCAATGTCATTGTTGCTGAAAAATATAGTTGTTTTTGGATTTTTGTTCCACGTGTGTCATGATCTGACATGACTTTTGATCATGATCCGTAGCAGTAAATGCCACTGGCATGGAATTGATGAGAAGATTGACATTTAGAGGAACCCTGAGTGTCAAAAACAGATCCAAGTCGAGCGTTAGATAATTTATGGATCTGCTATTAAAAGCTGTTGTAAATTCGAGCTTCGAATGATATTATGGATTTGGGCAGGGAAATTGGAGATTAGATCCATCGTATAAAATATACAGGTTGACTTGACTTTTGTAATGATATTATTGGCCTCTTGGCATTGGCGTGTCAATCCAGTGCACACGAACGGACATGTAGCAATTAAGATGTGATGAATGGTAATTAAAATTGAACCTGAACTGCTTAAATGGATGAATTAATTACGAGTTTGAATGGAAGTAACGGGCTAGTGGTGTAGTTTGTTAATAATTACATTCGAGATTTATTATCATTTATTTTTTATCCTCTTTCGATAATATTATTGTTATCCACATTTAATCCATTTTTAATTTAAAGTACTCCTTATTTCGATGGTGTTTGATTTGGTGGATGTTGACTTTTGCATTTCGAATATAAATCATCTTGCGAAATTGAACTTGACATCATGCCAGTTTAGTTTGTGTACAGAGACGAAATAGGACCTTTGGACGAGTGGAATTTATTCGTATCGATTCAGTTGTGGCGATAATTGTGACCAATTTTGGGGATTGGAATAGAGTAATGGATTTGAGGGTTATTGAATAGGTTATCAATGAAATGGAAAACAAATTGTAACATCCATAAGAATGGATACACTATAATTTCTGAGACGGAAGTTTGCTCTAGAATTTGCTTTAAGTAGGGGTATTATCTAAGAGAATAGTTATATTCGGGGGTTTTGTCGAATTAATTGTGATTACGATTATTTACCATCAGGAGCGGACTTAATGGTGTTTAAACTGTTATGAAATAGCGGAGGGTGCTTATTTTAATGTTTGCGGTATTTGAAAAATACTTAAAATTTAAATTTTAAATTATCCCAATCTCAAAGAAAATTAATTTTGTTTTGTAGGCTGAGAACTTTACAGGACGGCACTGGAAGGGTAAATTAGTGGAATTAGGCATTATTTGGGAGATTGTGCTGATTATTTAATCGGATCAATTTATTCCGTCTGAGAAAGCGATAATTATAATCACGGGAATTATGTACCTCACCAGCTTCGATACTTCTCAAAGTCCGAGACAGTGTTTATCTGCTGGAGTTACTCTAACTAAGGTTGGAGTTGTTATTCATTTCATTCATAATGTTTTACGGTTATAAAATAATAAAATTGACATAAGTGCAAGAGAATTTAGCTCTCCGTCTCATTTAAAACCTTATACTATTTATTTATTATCACTTTTGTTTGCCTCTCATTATCTTTGAGCAATTACTGACTCTGAGCTCCACTACTGGCTGGTAAATCATCATTACTCTCGCCTAGATTATACATTTTAGTCTGGCAATTAGCATAGGAAGAAAATTTGTTTTGGGCTAATCAAACAACTTGATGCGAATCCAAAATTGAGACGCTGAGGTAGTTCCCAGATGGGTTAACTTGCTCGGTATAAGCATAGGCCGACATTTCCTATTTTAATTCGATAAAAACGCAGTGACATTAGTATATAAACCTTTACCTTCAGGAAGGTGAGCCAGTCTCTTGTCAGAGAGTACTCGGAATTTCGCGAAACGAATTGAGGAGATTCAAAGAATCTTTTGAACCAGGATGATAAGTCATGTTCTGAAACGGCATTTGATTAGATATCTTCGTGTTTGTAATTACCTGTGCTGTTTGCAGTACAGTTGGGATAAGAGGACTGGAACGGTTAGGTCCGTTCGATCGAAAATTCATCTTCTGGCATTCAGGTTGCAGTTACTCTGCGTTTTTAAGCATGTGTAAGATATGAGTATTATGGAAGACTAGGTTGCAGTACAGTCTCAGTTTCGTCTACGTCAATACGATGGCGTTTTACTTGGTGAGGGGTAACATGACGCTGTCGAATCGCTGTCAAGCCATGGTTCATTTTGTAGTATGGGGGTCATCGCTAGCTTTTCGGGGAAATTGGGAACAGGATACCCGACTAACCGAATTCCTCAACTCCATTTTTCGGCTGGAGGCTAAACTACCCGCAGGTAAGAGATGAGTTATAATGATCATTTGCCGTTAATCCGGTATAAGTCCCCTTGGGGAGTTATTTTTTAAACACGAAAAATACTTAAGAGAGGGTTTTATCAAGATTTACGGCATGTAACTACAATTACAACATCAAGTTTACCAAAAACTGTTGTTCTTACTCACAGAAATGTTCCGTTCCAAGAAACTTGAGGAGAAGATCTTGTCGATACTACTACCGTTTTTAGGTTTCATTTACCTCGCCCTCCCGTTCATGACTACGTCGATTTTGATCGTGTACCCCTGTAGTTCCCCGTACTTACTCTCCATGTCCTCGTTTTGTACAACTTCCGGACAAGGTATTGAAAGGGTCCATCATCCCGGCTTGTGGATTTGGATCCCGGTTCTGGTTTTCGAAACTTGGATGTTCCTCGGCACGTTCCATGCTGCCGGGTTCTCGGCTATCTACATTTACTTAGCTGGGATCTTTTGCCTGTCAAGTTACACACAGTCCTTGTCCTGGTATAGCAAATACTACTGAATACATCTGTAACCTGCTCCCCTAAATAATTCCCCAGCCTTTTAAGCGTTTGAGAGAATTAATAACTTAATTAATGGGAATTGTGCCCTTACATTCGTTTGTTTGCCCACATCGCGGACGAACCATACCCCCTCGTGTCGAGATAAGTTGCCTCCTAAACTATGGATTTTGCCCAGAAATAAATATCATCGACCTGAGCCTGAAATATGTCCTCAAACGTTTTGTGAATTTGTAATATCTAAAAGCCCTTATCCCTTTGTAATTTATTTAAATAGGAAATTGAATGGGTTTCCAATGGCCAAGGGTGCGGAAATAATGGAAGAAAAGTCAATTCTAAGAAAAAATGCTCACAACTACAAGAACTTCCTCATCTTTCGAAGTTTGCAGTTGCTGAACATCAATTTCAACGACTGCGTGAGGGAGCGTATTCTTCCGACGGTGATGGTCGCGGCTCCGGGCGCGCAGATATTTTCGCTCTTTGTCATAATCAAGTTCCACGACATGGTCCCCATGCCAGGGTTCCTCGTGTTCCCGCTAATATTCATCGACTGTACTACCTGTAACTTGGTCGCGATCGTGGAAGCAGCTCAAATCTTCAGTAGGTCTGAAGCGCTTTTGCAGAATTGGTCGCGAAACTTGAAGTCGTCGAGAAAGAAATTGATGGCGAAAAACGTCAGGTCTTGTCCGAGCCTTAAAGCTCGCTTTGGCAACAGTTTCATCGACAACTTTACCCCGATGGTTACGCAGGATTTTTGCTTCTCGCAGACTGCTTCCTTACTGCTTATTTCGCGTTAGATATGAATGGTAACAATAGTGGATAATAGTGCAAACATGAAAAGTCACCCCAGGGAATTCTTTAGAACCCTGTCAAAGGGAGCAGCTCGGAGAGTTGATGCTTAACAAGTTGAAGAGTGACAGAAGACACAAACATTTATTCCAAATCCAATTTATCACAAAAAATTGTAAAAAAATCTCTCGGAGCAGACAGACATACAGACATTATGAGCATCATTCACATAATGAATCATAATAAATGATTAACCTTACATGCATCGGTATTTATAAGTTACCCCGGGCAATGTTTCGAACCCTGTCAAAGGGGATAGCTTTATATTCGGGAATTTAATTAATAAGAAACTACACCGATTTCACGATCAAACAATCACAAAAAAATCTAAAACCATCGCCCGGAAGACGGACATACAGACATAAAGGGCTAAAGGGCACCGTTCCCATAAAGAATCATAATAAATTATTAACCTTTGCCCTTATTTCCAACTTCATTCGTAATTTAAAAACAAATATCAAACTATATATTTTGTTCCGTATTTTCA
The DNA here is from genome assembly GCA_906901685.1 of Desoria tigrina. Classification (NCBI taxonomy): domain Eukaryota; kingdom Metazoa; phylum Arthropoda; class Collembola; order Entomobryomorpha; family Isotomidae; genus Desoria; species Desoria tigrina. The sequence continues at coordinate 7,180,788 of CAJQTU010000023.1, read as the reverse complement.
AATCTAATTCCTAATTTGATTTAAACAAAATAGCTCGTTATCCTCATCTAGTCGTCTCCTCGTGTTAATTACACAATTGTCATGTCAATGGAACATTTAGGAGAAGGATGTGTAGCATATATGAGTGATGGCCAGGTTCCCAGGGAAACCTCCATCACTCATATATGGATGTGTAGGTCCTGTAGGTGTAATTATCACATGCTTTATTTGTCAGAGGGGGCAGCTAACAAGGAGTGATTTATTGTCACACTGTCACACATAATATTTCCATTCTAGTCTACTTTTACAAGATCCATTATTATCGCGATTATTAACATTACTTTTATTATTATTTATTTATTTCGAGATTTGCATAACAAGAAGAATGGCAAGGTCCTCATCTCCGTTTCCATTTATATTCTGGTTCACATTACCCCTTTCTGTAATTGTCAAAGTTGTCAACTTCTTTCATGATAATAACACGAGTGACAAACAAGGAGACTTTGACATCGGTATCGACTTGTAGCTCTTTAAATAGGATTAATTGTAACGGTGTCGTGATGTAAATGGACAGAGATACATCTGTCACCTGAATATTAAGAGGCTTTAAATGTTATGATACTTAACTGTCCAAGGACATATGGCTCTTATTGAGTTACAAAAATCGAAATAAAATTAAAAATGCATTCCTTTTTCAAGTCCACTATCCTTAAAATCGTCAAGAACTTCAAAGGCTTTGAGAATTCAAGTTTTCAATGGAATTACATTGTAAACACTTAATTTAAAATGTATTTATTCAGCTATTCATATATTTATTGTTGTGCAGTATCAATTAACTTATTAAATAGGTCAGGTTGTTTGTCGATGAGTCGTGGCTGGTAAAATCAATCGATGTTTTGTCAAGTATATTTGTTATCTGGAATTATCCGCTTTTTATATTGCAGTTGAGGTCTAATATTTTATGCGTTTCTGATTCCTGATTGAGGGAACCTGTAAAAAATGCAATCGTTGTTGTTATTATTATTCATACATTGACATTTGGAGCATATATATTTGATGGGTCGTCTGTCTCTCGTGAACTTATAAGCGTAAGTTTCATGGGGCGACGCCCCAACCAGGGGTTTTGACTGATTTGCCCCGATGGGCTCAAATAAAAACTTTTAATCTAATACGAACGTGAAAACGTTCGGATTCTGAGAGTTTCAGGGTGGGGCTCTATTTAGGTGATTTTTTTCTTCGAATGGATCCAAATGGCAAGATATTTTTCAGGATATCTGAAAATTTGTATTCTGAATAGTTATGAAAATTTAGTATCAAAGTTACTCGATTTTCCGTTTAAGGTACGGATGTTTTCAGAGGTAATGAAGAATGACGCTGTCAATTGATTAAATTAAAACGTTTCGACAGCCTTGAAAAACGCACGTCAGAAAAAGGTATCGTCGGGTTGTAACTGAGGACTTGTGATTTCCTCTCTGACGAACGAATGAGTCTGTTTTTGTAACAGTTTATAATTGTTAATTGTGATGATTCAATGATCCCAATGATCGAGCTCCATTAACTTCCTCGATTTCTTCAGAACTATTTTGACATTGCGACACATTGGGTTTTTTCTGCCTTCAAATTCTCAAGTCATAAGGCCTTCAGTTCATGTTAACAATAAGAAGCTAACAAAAAGGATGCAGTTTAGTAACTTTTTATGCCATCAATTGAACTGTTTAAAAGTTTATTATATTATGGGAATATGGATCACTTACCTGCTAGCTAACTACAAACTACAAACTAAAAGCATTTTTTGTGCCGTAAAGGTTCCCAATACATTTGGGGATTGATATTGCAGGCTGACACGTATCATTAAACTAAAATTATATAATAGGTTGGATGACATTAGGAATTTAGTATGAGAAGTGGTAAGTGTGATGGAGTCAATTTATTTGTATTATTATAATGATTATTAGAAAAACGAGTTCAACTAATTAGATATTCAAAGGATTACAAGTTACGGAAAGTGTAAGATATACTGTAGTATAATTATTCACTCCTCTCGTCTCGCACTTTGAATTACATGTAATCTGGATCTCTCGAGCCGATCTGAATTACATTGTATAAATTAATCAGTTAATAGGTAGGTTTGGCACTTCTTGATCTGTTGTTAGTCGTATTATTGCTGGTGTTAGTTATGTGGATATTGTGTTAGTTCAAAGGGCTAACCACAGAAAACGCTATTCTCTCTAATTTGTCTAAATAAAATCGTGGATTTGATCCTTTAATTTTTAATTTTGCAGAAACATTGCGGAATTCATAGCCTAAAAATGAATAGCAAAATTTAAGGCGAGGGTGTAGCGGTTTACTGCCCCCTCTGTCGCAAGAACGAATAATCAATCTAATTACCGGGATTGTTTTAAATAAAACCCTCCCTAAATAGATTCCTTGACTTCTGTTAGACTTCTGGACTGTTTCTTTGGTTAAAAACCCTCGAAATAAATCCACCCCAAATATGTGAATAGAGTAACAAATGGTTCAAATAAACAGTAGAGTTTTATGCAAATGTCAAAGACTTTGTCAAAAATGAATGAATACTTAAGTTAGCAAAAAGATTGGTTTAAAAAACGTATCCCCTGAATAAATTCCCACCCCGAAATAGGCTCAAGTGCTTCAAGCATACATCTCTATTTTATTAGAGGATAATTTTATTTCAAAAATAGGTAAGACAACAAATGAACGTGGTGTATGGACAGACCATGGGATATCTTGGGATTTAAGGAATGTTGACGAGGGCAGAATATTATAATGTGGGTTTCTGAATAATTGGCAGTTAGTCCTTTAATTGAGTAATTACCCTTAGGTAGTTTCGTAGAGACGTAACTTTGTAATTCGTAACTGAACTTATTAGGCATTGTTAATAATCTTTGCGAAGGATCTTCTGGCAGATCTCTGTTTTTGAGACTCTAGGCTGTAGGTTGTTGTACAATAGGAGGTAGTACACAGATTGTAGGTTGTTCTTGTAGATCGTCGAGGGAGATAATACGGAGGAGACGGGATGATTATTATTTTCCTGACACCAAGAACCAGAAGATTATACACGAGTTCACAGCTCCTGATAACATCTTAATTTCTTAATTACACAGGAGCTAACAATGACATCATCCTGGGTGACACTCATTCATCAACTCATTTCTACTATCGTATCCAAATCTTAGGATTTAATAGTTTAGTCATAATGTTTTTGACATTTTTTGGCAATTTTTTGAAGAATTGACAAACGAAAAGTTCCACGATTTTAATGAATCACAAATGAGAAAGAATTGTCATCTGTGTCATCCCTAGATGACATAATCTATCGACACGTGAGGTCGATATTGAGGTCGAATTTTATCGTCTCTGATTTCGTTAGGATGGATTTTATTTTGATGAAGTATTTGCTTTTAAGGATGTCAAAAAATTGTCAAACAGCCTAAAGTAGTAGATATAATGACGATTCGATTGTATATAAGAACAATTGATTTTAAGAGCCATCAAGAGTAGGAATACCATCATATATTTCGTCTAATTAACGTTATTTAATGAGCTTATTAAAGGAAATTCTTACAAAATGTTGATCATTTAATTCTGAACTTTCAATTCTCTTTGTTTATTACGGCAATTAAACATTTGTAAGATGGAAAAACACTTGTTTGCATTGATCACTGCGTTGCATCAACCATTATTACTACTCAATTATTTGACTAATTAGTATAATTATAATTAAGATTGGGGACGTTTTAGATGATTTAAAAAAAATTGTATTTGGAGAAATTACAAACTAAATAATTAATTTTAATTACGTAAGTACGAATACGATTTAGTTAGTTTAAATTGTGTGTCTTGGATTATATTATTTTAAATTGTAGGCAATTAAAAACAATTTTAATAGTAACTAATGTTGACGAGATCGTTATAAACGCAAGACTAAAATATTAAATAGTTAAAAAATATCGATCGAAACAGATATAAGGTCACAGTGTGTACCGGTATAAGTCCCCGGTATAATTCTTAAATCTTGCTCACTGTTACTTATAGTTTACTAGACATTACTTTCAACTAATTCACTTAATTTTAGATTTTCTAAACTCCTAAACTATTCTTAAATTTATATGCTGTAAATCAATTCAACCAAAACGAATACTATGATTTTAGCGATTTAACTCTTTATTACTTTACTTATTTCATAACACGTCACTTATATTTGTGAAACATATCTGTCTGTTCATTCTCTTATTTTTGTGATCATAATCTAATTCGTCAATTATTGACTCTTACAATTAGTATTAGCATTGTATTTTGACACAATTGCCTCTATGGACCTAAGGGTCGGAAGGAGGTTGGAATAAATTCTCATTCATTCATTCATTCATTCATTCAAGTCCCCGGTATAAGTCCCCAAGCTCGCTTTCTCTTATCTTTCAAATGCCATGCTAAGTTAACGCAAGACTAAAATATTAAATAGTTAAAAAATATCGATCGAAACAGATATAAGGTCACAGTATGCACCGGTATAAGTCCCCGGTATAAGCACCCGGTATAGGCCCCCGGTATAAGCACCCGGTATAGGCCCCCGATATAAGCCCCCGAAATAAGTCCCCAAGTTCGCTTTCTCTTATCTTTCAAATGTCATGCTACTCAAAGTTGATGTATGAACGACTCTTTAGGAAGGGCAGAGGGCAGCTACAGATAAATAAAGATGAGACTTTAATCATCAATGCTTTTTTAACTCATTTCGTTTCGGTGAGATGACTTTGTTAAAATGCTCTGAAAATGCAGATGTGCCACCACCACCATGGCCAGTTTTATGCTACAGCCACAAACGTACGATGATTCCATCCAAATCATCGAGTCCACCACCAGTCACTTTGTTGTATTGTAAGTTCACGTTCGCACTTCACCAGAAATGAGTACATTAACGAAAAGACCCATTAAATAAAGCACAAATCATTCCTATCGTCTCGACTTATTCTGCTGTTTAGAAATAAAAAACCAAGTCCCTGGTGGGACGGATTTTTATTTCCTTGATGAAGTCGGTCTTGAATTGTTACTAAACTTGTAAACGTCTCTTCGTTTGTGTACAAAATGCAATTTTTTTGCTCCATCAGTCCAGCAACAACATTATTGTCAAATTGTCAAGTAAGACCAGTAAGTAAGGGTCTATCAAACGATACATTTACTCCATCATATACACGGTTCCCAAATCCTGCCGTAACTTAGATGGGTGGGGACTTATTTCGAGGAGAGAAGGGTATACAATATTTAATCAAACCGGACCGGAGACCTATTCACTATTGTAAATGTTACGTTGTTGCATATTTAAAGAATGGGCACTTCTTTCCAAAATTGATGAAGTAATATTTTAAGCTATTAATTATACAAATCCAGTATTTATATAATTCATCTAACAATGGACCTATTTCTGCTTATAAACGAAATATGCTATGTGTTATATACCAAAAAATCAAGAAAAAAATTAGAAAAACGAAAATCATAGTAGCTCTTCTGAATGGGCAGTGGTTTTTGTAAAATCAGGATGGGAAGCGGCGGGAAATAGATGTGGGGGCGCGAGGTAGTGATTAGTAGGGCGTGGAACGGAGAAAGAGAGAGAAACTAGAGTTTTTCTCTCTTGGACGGAAGCGTAAATAAAGGTTAACATTGGGGGGACCCCGGAAATAGTATTGCACGAGATCGAGACTTTTCACAAAACCAGACGGGCACTAACTATAGGAAGGAAAGCCAAAAGAAGGAAAATCCCAACTTTCTTGCTCCCACTCACGGCCTCCGCGCCCTCAACACCCATTTTCCGCCCACTTCCCACCCAGATTTCTCAAAAACGACTGGCCATTCAGAAGAGCTACTATGATTTTCGTTTTTATAATTTTTTTCTTGATTTTTTGGTATATAACACATAGCATATTTCGTTTATAAGCAGAAATAGGTCCATTGTAAGTATGGGAAATTATTTCGGAGAAACCTGTCCGAAGTACAACTGGTATATTACAGCTTGGATGTTCCTGAGCAGCAATTAAACATATCGCAATATCTGCCTAATAATTTTACCTTATTTTCCTTTCTAAATCTAATTTTTGAAACACCTCCTCTGTTACTTTTGGTTTAATTTTGCATTTTGCAGATGGATAGCTTGACAAGACAACTAAAGAAGTCTCTTAACACTTGAAACTTCAGCAGGCTTTTAACGGTTTGACAGGAAGCTGTCAATTGTCAACTGAACGAGATTGTGTAGATACATTAGCAGTGATTAATTGCATAGTCGATTGGTACCGGAAAGAAGTCATCTTGAAGACTTGAGTATAAATTACAAAGGGTTTTTGATAGGCAGACTTGGCAGACCCGATAACATTATTTTGTCATCGTGTGAACTGGATGAGTTTTGAACGTTCAAAAATGTTGCTCGTATTTCATTTTTGCCTAAATTTTAAGACTAAATAAATAAACTAAGTCATCGACAACATGAATCAATGAAGGTGATATCGTAAATCGTAAAACGGGCATATCTACTGTAATTTAACTCTTCAAAAATAATACCCCATATGCATATCCTTTCGATGTCCTAAAGCATCTCGATAGTCCCAGTCCCAATGATCCTCTAAATACATAGTTTAATATTGAAAACGTAGGGGAGAGTTTATGTCAGGGAGAAGAATCAACCAACAGTTATACGTACGGACAAATGGACACAGACGGGTCATTTGCGTAAAGTGTTTTCAACATACCTATCTTTAGATTTGAAAAATAACATATGAAGAATTCGTCAGTACGGCACTCAATCTTAAATACAACGATTTAAATCAAAACAATTGTTAGGAATAATATCCATTTGGATTGTGGATGTTTGAAATTTAGATAAATGTCATTTCATTTCTTATATTTAAATCTAAAAAACAATCTCAAAAGGTTTTGAATAGCAAGACAGGAAAAAAGTTTTATAGACCACATGGATCACCCCAAAATCCAATGTTGTTTTGTAAGAAAATGTACACATTTTTACACGTATTATGTTGTAATTGAATACAGATCTAGGTTTCATCTCTATATACACACAGTTCAGTTCCTAAAGACGAACAATTAATCTCAACACGACGAAGAAATTGAGAATTAAAAAAATAACAAAAATCCTGTCCCCTGTTGCCTCCGCTTTGTAATCCCCCCTGGAGAGATTTTGTCTCCAAATTCTAAATGGAAAGATAATATAGAGGAAGAAGACTACGAAATCCTTGCTTTTTTGTGAAATAAAATAATACGAAGAAGATAGGAACTGATTTCAGCAGGAGCCCTTTATGCCGGATTTATTTTCTTAGAGAGTTGAAGACGACAAAACATTTACAAATTCTAAGAGATTGGGAGCAGGGAAAATAATGTATTTCTGACCGCCACCGAGTTGACTGTTTTATAAGATTGACAATTTTTGGGCATAAAATGTTGAGGATTCTTATGTCATGAAACGCTACAGAAACGTACTTTAGTTGGTGATGAATAAGTTCATGAGCCTCAGTAGATATACCCCGGGGTTTTGTAGGATTTTCGGGTAAAAGTAAAAATTGTTTGTTGATACTATGATGATGTCTGTTCTAGAGTTCTAGCCGTGTGTTTCAGTTATTCCGTTTGAAATAGAGTAAGCAAGTTCACACGGGTGATGTGATAGTCTACCTATTTTTAGTATTTTCTAGCACTCCATTACAATAAATTAGAAGTTTTAGGAGTTGTATCAGAACAATAGGGAAGAATAGGGCCGGGTACCCTACCGGGACATTGATCCGACCTAGTATCTAGACGCTAGTGTATTACTGTACAAGAGCTACTCTATTCTAATTCCTCTCTGAGGAATAATAATGAATTTATTCCAAATAGAAGAGGAATGGACTAGACGTTAAGAATGTGGTTTTGTATTGAAATGAGATGTCGACGGGGTTTCTTCGGGAGGATGACAATAATGGAACCAGAAAGGGTATTAAAAAGCCTCTCGGCCCGCCCCGTTCATTGTCACCCAAACCTCCAATCCTGTACTCTCTCCCTTGTCATTTTATTTTCTCCTTAGTTTAATCATGCTTAAGTTTTCATGTTTTCTTGAAAAGCAACTCTTTCAGATTCAAAAGCTTCAAAAATTTTGAAAATCGGAACAATATTCGTTGTAATTTTCATGATTTTTAAGTTTACATTCGTCAATTTTTTTAAATATAATCAACACGAGTTAAGGCAGTCAATTTTTCAAAGGTTTAAAATCGTCTAAAAATTAATAAATTGAGAACAAATATATAGCAAATTTCAGTGTGGGATTTTTACCAAATCCGCTTGAGTTGTAAGAACTTTAAGGAATTCGAAACAGAAGAATTTGAAATTAATTTTAAACTGGGCCACTTCTAGAATCTAATCCAAATCCAAATCTAGAATGTATTTCTTTAATTAGTTAAACCTGTTATTGTAAGATTGTAACAATTCCATTTTCATTTATTCTACTTAATTGTAATTAAATTATCGCATAATTATACACATTCTGAGACAAGAAGAATGTTGACGCAGAAATAATAACGAAATAATTTTAAACGACACGATGTCAGTTATGTCATTATAAACTAACTGTCAACCATTTAATAATCTATAGGTCCGGTTTAAAATAAATAATAATATCACGAATTACGACAAGATTATCACAAATGACACAATTGGAAATCCAAGTCCTATTTTTGTTTTTAGAAAGCTATTCCGGCATTTCGGTCAATTTTAAATTTTTCATAACACTAACTTACAATTAGAGTGTATTTACAATAATAGTTTTTGAAGATTTAAAAAAAAGGAACTCCTTTTAAGATGAGTTGATTTACTTTTAATTCCATAATTCTGATTAAACTAACATTCCTTTGATTTCAATTAGCAGATTTTGAGCTTTTTAAGTACGGATTAAAATCCCCCTGAAACTGATCCTAATTCCACCCATAGTGGATTGGAAATTGTAATGTCAACCTGCCTACACTCTTAAATCTTTTATTCATCTGTAACAATTGTCTAGAATTGAATCTTTGGCTGCAGAACTGTTTAGCGTGGAGGATGTGCCTATTAATCAGAGAAAGTAATGTTTGATGTGGATTGATGGGATTCCTTGTTCGTGTTAATTAGCCGGAGATCGTCCAATGAAGAGAGGATGAGTCGACAGAAAAATGCCAATCAATAGGTTACCTGCTCTGCCTGCCTCTCCATGACACATCGGGATCATTTTAATAATTCAAATTGGAAAAATAATAATTATTATAATGATATGCATATTATTTCTAATCCCTCTCATATTTTTCAGCTCCTACACGAACGTAATAAGCACGACTAATCTCTCTTTCTCTTTAGTCGGCTCGAGTCAAAGAATCAGGGCCGTTGGTTTGGATAGAACATCTAAAAATCAAATAAAAATTGAAATTAAATAGTGCCCCGGGTACTGTAAGATTGTAAGGGTGAGGGAGGGTTAAAATCGCTTAATTGATAGATCTGATCTGAAAGCTGTGGTTTTTAAAGGTGTAAAAATATGCTTCAAAGCTTAAAACCTGTGTAGTTTAAGATGTTAGAATTGAAGATTTTGCCGAAGAGGAGTGGGGAGTTATTGCGGGGACTTAAAAAATTTCAGCTATAACTTTAATACGTTAAAATATTACTAACTAATTGACCATTAATTAAATGAATCCCTACACTAAAAAGGTAATTAATTAAATACCTTTAAAATTTTGCATCTGATATTAAAAACGAAAGATAAAAAATATCAAAAACTTCAAATTCTTGATCGCATACGGCCCTTAATTTAAAAACAAAAGGGAAACTAGATGAGAATTGAGAGTCATTATTAAAAATCGGCTCTGATGAACGCATACCGGAATATTAATCGAATCTATTGAAGATATTTATGGCATGCATCTGCATGGATCAGAAGAGTCCAGTCTATAATATGTCCTATTTCTGGCCCGTCTCAAAAGTATTGCCAATATAGTCCGAAACAAGCTGACTATAAACTATAGAGCTGCATTTAGCTCTACCATTACCGAGGAGGATTTCGAATGCCAACATCTACAAGCACCAACAACTGAACACGGAACGTGCAACAATGAAGGAGATCAAGACAAAAAGTACAGAGTCATACTTTGTTAATGAATAATCAATCTGTGAAGGTATTTAAGATCTTCGGCCACGCTACGCCAGAAAAAAATCCAGACCACAAACCACAAACGTACACCCTCTTGTTAACCAACTAACTTTATATTTATAAATCCAGCCCTCATGTGCTCATTTTTTGCCTCGGAAAAATCCATCTCCACATTTTGTCACACCGATTTTGCAAAATTGGGACTGTTTCGTCGTCGTCAATGACCTAATCGTCGTTTTAGAGAACTTGAGTTGATAAAATGACCCGGGGTCAATCCCAACTGACCCCAGTGACTGTGACCCCCCTTGCCCCCATTTGTAATAGTCAGAACTTTAAACCCCTCCGGGATGAACCCCTCACTCTTGACGTTTTAACAATTCCACGCCGATTATGGAGTCTGAAAAATAACTTGCTAGGGGATTCAAACTTTCAAACTCTCGAAATTTTAAGCTTCGGAAACTCATCCTTCTTCAAGCCTTGCACAAGCATTCCTCTTGACCTGTCTACCCCAAAATTTTAATTAACTATAAGTAAAGAACGGTAAAGGTCTCTGTAATAAATCCTAAATTTTATTGAATTAAACCACACCGACTGCGGAGTCCAAAAACTAGCTTCATCTAGGGATTTAAACCTCAAATTTCCTCAGTTTTCAAAAACACATCCTCCTCCAAAATATCTACACGAGCAGTTCCACAAAAATAGCGATAACCGTCTCATCAAACGCCTTTTAATTGACCCATCTATTCCGCTGACCCAGGGTCAATCCCAACTGCCCCCTCGTTCCCCTTTCAAACCAGGGGCTTCAGGACCTGCGAATGGATGACTGATCCATAAATTAAATGGAAAGATAATAGGATGATCTAGATGATTGAACCGTGTGTTCTATTCCTGGTTGTATTGTGTGTGGTTTATTTTGGTGATCCGTCGGCCGAGATAGGGAACAAAGGGCAGGTATTTTTGCAATCTCATCATATCACACGTCTAACCAATATCATGCCATCACCACCACCACCGAAAATAATCCATCGCCCTATTCTCTCTTCATATAAAACAGTAATATATTAGTTATTTTTAATTATCTCTCGAATGATGATAGGAACCTACTGTACGATTGCATATATCCGTTTGTGGCCTATACACGATCAATTGTTATCTTTGAATCAAACGGAGTCCCAGATATTATGCTGTGGTCATCATCATCCTTTTTAATCCGAACAAAAAGCCAATAGTGGATTCGTAATGGCTGGCAGTGGTGGACCCCTATGGTTTCCTCATCTCCATCACATTCAAGAACCCAACACAAAAGTTGATGAAGGAATATATAGACTTGCAAGTTAGGGCCTTACAATTTACAATAGAAAACTTTTAATTATTCACACACACAATTACGGACTTGTAAACTAGTACCAAGGGTGGAGGATAATGACGAAGAAATATTTGTTAGAATGATCCAAGGTTGGTTATTGAAATTTTAATGGCTGTTTTTAAATAAGAGGTTTATGTTCTGGTAATTTTTGAGCTAATCAACATAAGCTATTTTTCTTTTGAGACTTGATTTCCTGAAGTTTTTAGGTGAAAGATTTACAAAACTTTCAAAAAAATTGTCTCAATTTAAATTCAAGTCAATAAGCGATTTACTGCTCATTAAAAACTGTTCATAATTCCAAAAATCGCAACAAAATTTCAGGCTTGTAAACTTAAACAGTATGAGGAGGATAATGCAGAAAAAAAATATTAACAATAGTATTCCAGGTATTTTGTCCCGGATGAATTTGTTTTAAAATTTAGTCTCACAATCGTATTGACTTATTATTCTTCTGTTCAAGGAGATGTTTTTTTTTATTTAATTATTTCAAATTTTTACAAAATTTCCAGAAAAATGCTCCCATCGAATTCCAATAAAACCTCGTCATTCGCCGTCCTTCCATGTTTATTCATGACGACACCTGCACAATAATGAAAGCAGACCATTGTCGAACTCGGATTGTTAATTACAGAGACTTGAAATCGTTACCAGAAAGTTAAACAATACAGAACAGTCATTCCTATTATTCCCTTTGAACTACAAGCCCAACAATGCTCCCAAGGAACTGTAACAATGACGGGGGAACGACCGTCGTAATCGTGATTACTTTTATCATCATCCTCTCCTCTACATTACCTTTGATTCCCTAAATGAGAACCAATAAATTACAAGTTATTTTAGAACCGTTCATTTATTACAGCTTTTAAGGTTTCCGGAAAATTGATTTTTCAGCTACAAACAACGAATCCAGTTCTAAAAGCTGAATACAGTTCAATCAAGTTTTAAAAGCAAATTATCGTCAGAAAATACTTGATTTTAGGTTTGTTTTAAGCTTCAAAAACGGTTATTATTTCTAGGAAAGGGGATTGTTATCTGGGATTGATGATGGAGTAAAACACACAGAAGAGTATTGTTTCAGGGAGGTATTCTCCCGTCCCTACATTGTTGATTGTATTGTTGCGTTAGAGAATTCAGGGTTCCTCTGCAGCGGATCTTAATTGAGGAACGATGACTCTACTATTTCTTCCCCCAGAGGAGGATAACTTTGGAAACTGTTCCTTATCGACGATCAATCCATCAAGGCTTGTAAATCGGACTATCTCCGGCTATCTCAATAGCTACTGGATGTTTCGGAATTGGTCCGAGACTTTGAAAGAGATCAAGAAGTTATTAATAGATCCCTGGATTTGCAGAATTTGGAGTTCTGGAAATTTATCATCTTGAGGGGGATAAATGTCCAAGCATTTTAGGCGAATAAACAGGACAGCTCAATTCGATTTTGCATTTACATAATAACAAAAAAGCAGCTTTTGCAGAAATACAAGCAAGAAACAAATGCTATTGAAGATGTCTAGTCCCATTTCTAGAGAGCTGATGAGTTTATTATTCTAGACTACAAACAGATAACTTAGGAACACCATTCAAAACCAAGTAAAACACAGTCTGATGGGTAGTTTTTAGTTTTTTAAAGTTGATTTTAATGCTGTAATTACACACTGTCTGGTAAGGTAACTAGTGTTTAAGTTTTTAGAAACTTGCAATTTTATTAGGCAGACTGGTCGCTAATTAAAATTATCCTACGCCATTTTCAAAGCCATTTATTTCCGTTTTATAAACTGTTGTTGGAAATTCAAGAGTAACTCTCATTTTTATTTTAGGGATTTGAGGACTGAAGATGTAGATAAATCCATAAAAATAATGATTAACAACGGCTAATGTAATACGACAAAATCCACTTTAATTATTTAGCTAACTTGATAATTTCACGTTACCCTTAGATCTGAATTTTTTCTTTGTCTAATCAGTTGTAATTTGCTTTTAACTAATTAACTGCCCAGGAGGAGTTGTGTGCTGCTTTGTATTGGTACCGTTCGAGACAGAAATTTTAGATTTGACCAAAATTAACATGATTTATCAAATTCAGAATGACTAAAATGTAAAATATAACCTCACCCGAAGATATGCGTTCAGATCCAGACGATATTTTATCCTTTAAACTAGTTCAAACAAAAAAATCACCTGTTCCAGATGATCAGTCCTTGTAATTGGAATTGGAATTTGGAATGGACAAGTCCTAGCTTTAATTAGAAAAAATACCTCTTAAAAAACAGCTCTAATACATCCTTATTGTCCGATGTACCATATCCATCCATGTGGGTTTTTATGCATTGTCTTCCCATTCTCTTCTGATGTGTGTCTAAGTACTGAAAATGTGTTTCATACAATACTTTGGGACTTTACAGATACTTTAAAACCTTCAATACTGTTTACAAATTCTATTGTTACCCTTACACATAAGGTTTAAGTCATACGTCCATCGGCTCAAATTGGATGTGAAATGAGTCGGCAGAATTTTAGTCCGAAGAAATGTTGGGATGCTTTTTTTTGTCGTAAATTAGTAGCAAATCAGGCTGGTTTTTTAAATGAGTTAGTTAAGGAATTCGTAGGAAGATGAGAATTCAGAAGATGCAGATGGAATGTATTTTATAGAAGATGAGATGAGACTACGGATCCACTATACCGTTTTTGGTGACAAAAAGTAGATGAACTTTAGGTTGACAAATTATAATTTCAGGCTTGTCTCATTAACCCTTCTCTATCATCCCTCAATATATGGATTCGACACGGGTAAGCCATTTTTTGTGAAAAACTTTAAGCATCCCTATATAATATAATCTAAAAAGGTCGTAATAAGACGGAATAAATGTCGGTTATCTATAGAGTTATACGTTTTAGGAATTGTTCATCTTCTGCAGAGCAGTGGTTGTGGTATATTTTTGTATTGTCAAAAAACTTGCTATATTTAACTCATTGTACGTCCACTATTTTAAATTATGATATCAAAGATTTTATCTGGAAAACAGATTCGTCTTTTACTATGAATATTATTTACATTTTAACAGTAGCTGACTAACTTTTTTGGAGCTTATGCCCTAAAAACCAAGGATTCCTTCATGTAATTTCCCATCATTCCTTTAATTCTGGACTTGATACTGACGTACGTAATTCTATTTAGTCATCCCTTGTTCTAAGCCAGGTATTTTTGATACCATGGAATAGGATAGGAATTTCTTCTTCTTTTTGTAAAAAAAACAAATGAGTTTGACTATTGAAGTGTGCAAGAACCTATTAGGGAATTTGTCGTTCCTAAATTCTTTCATTATACTTGCGAGTTTTGTTATACAAAGTGCTTAGCAAATTATATCATAATCACCGGAATTAAATTAATAAGAAGTTGATGACAAGAGGAAGTCTACGGGTTTTGATTTGATTTAAATTCGAATGGATCTACTTACAGATTTTCAAGTTTTAATAAAATTATTTAAAACTATATCAAGTATAAAAGCCACCCGACAATTTTATCCGCCGTATTTACGGAAATAAGCCCCTGGCCAGTCGGTATTGTTTCAAATCATAAAATCCGCGTTTAACATTAGAGGGTATGAGATGGTCTGATGGGGAGTTATTCCGGGGTTTATTTCAATAATGATTAACCATCAATAGTATTTTTATTGCTAAAAAACAACCCCTTTTCCTGCTCCAACCTAAGCCAGTAATTTCGCAGACCGAATGCACTCACACTACTGCAAGGTGTTAAATTCTTGACGGATTTAACATTGCAAATTGATTGAAACGCTGAAAGCTCTAGACAAAATATGATGGACACAGGAGAGTTTAGGACAGAGCAGGTGAAAGATTAAGTATTTTAACCATTTGTTTTGGGTGCCAGGATATGCCCTATTTGTACCAAAAATAGTGTAACAGTATAAAACAAGACCATCCAAGTCCATGATGATGATGACAAACAAAGAGGTTGAACCGAAGTTGATAAATGCGTTAGTCTAGAATCAAAAAGAATTTGAATTGAATTAGAAATGTTGCTACTACTGGTTGTTATTTGGGGAATATATATTGGATAATACCTTTTGTAAAACAAACTAAAATAGGGACATTGGAATACTGGATACATTGTGGATTGAGGAGGATCGTGGGTAAATGATGATGACACGAACATCATCACCCAGTAGGGTTTCCTCCGCTAGAAAGCAATTAGCTTGATGAAAGGTGTTGACCAAACTCAGACAATATCATCGCCATTGTTTTTGTTATTTCGAGGTTTTTAACAAAATACGAGTTTTTACGAAAACATTGTGTAATATCAGTTGGGCAATTATTTGACAATTCGATTATAAGGAATTTTCTTTCAAAGATATCGAACATTAATAAGTCTTACACCAATTACATCGAAAATGGTCCTTTTGTTTAATTTATCTCATACTCTAGATGAAGTTCTTGGTCAAAAAATAAATTTTGTAGCTGGTTATTGTAACAATAAAGTACTATGATTTCACTCAAAATACATCAATCGTATTTCCTTTGCATTCATACCGTACACTTGCTTATACACATAGTATGCACCTGTATTTTAGCAAATGACACATTATTATTACATCGGATAAGCAATTATTAAACGATATTAGCTAGACTCGACATTACTATTTAGAATAAGCATTTCAGGTAGAGAAGATAGGATCAGACAAAGAACAGGGAATCCCATGAGCTCCTCCCAACCTTAAAATAGACATCCAATCCTCAGTAGGGTTTCAGCCTTCTCTTATTAAACTAAGCTGCTGGCTTCTGCTGTTTTTAGAGGTGAGAATCGTATGGGTTTTATGCCTAACAGAGTAGTATATCCTGTATTCTGCGGTTTACATCTCTCTTAAAAATTAAGACCCTCAGGGGGTTATTTTTTAAAACCCTCAGAGATGAAGGAGTTATTTCGGGGAGGGGGAGACTAATTAACAGATAGTTTGCAATGGGTTTAAAGTTAATGATTCGTCAAGTGATTAAAATGCAAATACCATTCAAGTCACGATTTTTTAGATACTGATTAACCTTAATTCTAATTGGAATTGCTGGAATACCAACTTTAGTACTAAGCCTATCAATTTATTAATCATTTTCAATTTATTTTAATTCCTGGGGGATATTACTTATTTCTAGATTTACAGACATTTTTAAGCTCAAGCCTCAAACCATCCTCTGACGTTTACAAAATTACAAATATTAAAAGAATGAACTGCATGAAATTGAAATGCAAATTATATCCACCGAAATAGATCCCCACCCCAAATTAATTTCCTCTTTGTAACAAGTAATCTACTGGGGCTCAATTTCAGTATTTACGGTAACATACTGTGTTTTAATGTGATGAGTTATAATTCCAAATCTGCAGACCTGGAGGCCTGGGAATAGGGTTGGGCCAACTTGCCGGAAGCCCGTCCCATTTCTCGGTCTCCTTTGTGCTCCTGTTCATGAGCGTTATGAACGTTATCAGTGGGCAATTTATATCGAGGACGCTTTGGTCCCTTATTTAGATACACCTTTGAGGTAATTCCGTAACAGTCTAGTCTCTTCCTTTCGATCCCGATCTCAACAGCAAATCATCGACTCATACCGTCTTTTATAGACAGTCAGAACGAAGAGATCGAGATTAACGGTCATATCTCTCCTCACCTTCGTTTTCTAGAAATAAGAATACAATTCCAAGTAAATTTCAAATCCAGGACAGCCGTTTCTGTCATTTTCTAAGAATATTATAAGTTATGGCTTTAATTGTCACTTCTAGACATCCTTCAATTACTGTGAAAACTCTAATTGATCGTTTTAATTAAAAAAACGCACTCTGAAACGTCATAAAATTAACACATCGAGATTTTCTAAAAAATCATTGAAATGGAAACCCGGATATTGATCCCACCGTCCCTATCCCTTGTCGTTTGTACTCCATCAAGAGAAAGCAAAGATTCACATTCAGAAAAATCGAGAAATTCCAAGAGAAAGTTGTGGAAATCCAAAGAGCTCGAAAGGAAAGCATCTTCGGGTCAATCTGAGACTCGGGATTTTGCCGACAAGTTAGTCGATAAAATTGAGGATGACGACTATGTCGACGTCGACGAGAGGGATAAGGATAAGGGCATATCGGGTCGGAGGATTCGGGAGCAAAGACGAGGTTCTTCGGAAGAGGAAACGGAGACTGAGATTTTAAAGACCTCTTCCTCCTCATCTTCAGATTCTGAATCTTCGGATAAATCGGACTCTGAAACTTCATCGGAAGTTGAAGCTAAAAGCACTGGGATTAGGAAGAGGAAAAGTTCGGGTTTAAAAAATACACCGAATTCGGTCAGACTCTGTTCCAAGGAGTTTATCGACAAAGGTACCATTTTTGGACCCAACGATGGCGAAATCCGGATCCTCTTCTTGGAGTCTGTTCCCAACCTTCCCAAGGACGATGTAAGTTTCCTAAATTACGAATTTATAAAATACGAGCTGACCGATTTGTACTGCCAAAACTGCCAATTGAAGATTGCAGAGCGATTTAATTCTACGGAGTAAGGTTTAGAGTTGCTTCTTCTCGTGTTGATAAGTAATCTAAGAGGCAAAAACAGCTATTTTATCTCACAAATCAAATTATGTTCAATGTTTATTTTTAACATTAAAACCAGTAGTTTATTAATACTATAAATCTTCCAACAATATGCTGTTTCTTTCAATAAAATCATTAAGTTGTACTGAATCTTGTATGGAAATTATGGTCTCAAAAATGAAATCTATAGCATGCAAAATTAATAGAATTCTGGTTGCAGTTTTACAGAATTGTAAAATACCACTGTAAATAAAATGCACATAACTCTACAGTGTTAGTTTACGATTTAAAACATTAAGCCCGACCTATTTTAAGGAATTTCGGTAAAGTTCATTGTTTTTGTTTGAAATTTCAACCATCGTTTCGTAAATAAATTCAGATATTTCAGTTTCAGATTGAAAATTGCAATAAAAACAAATCCAATTTACGATTTCAGAAATTAGTTTACAATGTATCGATTTATTTGATGCATAAGAGTGGGTTCTTCTTTTAATACAAATAATCTCCGTAATGAACTGGGCTTTTCCGCTATATCGGATCGGAGGGTAGGAAAGCAAAAAATAGGGTTGACTGACGTGTGCTACAACATGCAAGAACCCTGAAATAGCTATAAAAAACCGTAGTTTACAAGACGAAAGATAATATATCACTGACAGGCGGGTTGTAATTTATAATAATAGAGGTGTTTCGTGTTACGTGTTACTTTTCAATATTACACCTTCTATTTTATATGCCACCGATAATCTGACGTATTAAACTCTTCATCATTTTTTCGGACAATTTACATAAAATGTCTTCATTACATTAGCCAGATTGAAATATCAAACTCACTCACACCTAATTCCTTATAATTCCCCAAAATCATCATGTTGGAAGAAAAGAAAGATATAGCATATTTAGTATAATCCTATGCAAACCAATGCATAGTGCACTGTGCTTTTTTTTTTAGATCCGATAGCAATGCAATACACAATATGTATGTGTAAAATTGCTTAAAATTACAATAGTTACAAACAAATTGGATAAACAGATTTTTTAAGTGCACTAGCGCGACTATATTTATGTTCCCAATGTTTCTCTTGAATTGCATAGAAGAAGGCACCTATTTTTAGAACCCGATTTATATTGCAAATGAGATTGGGAACTACTTTTAATAACTCAAAATTAATGAAAACATCAGAAGTCCTTAGACTAAAAATTAAAGCCAAAAATGTAACTACTCAGATCCGGTTTAACTTTGGCTGTTTCGACCGGATAACGGAGGATCCCTTGGACGAGGACAAGGAAATCCGTTTATGCAACTGGATCCGATTTATGGTGGAAGGGAAGCTCCAACCGTCTGAATCGGAGAAGGAAGAAGAGGAAGATATAAGCAGTTCGGATGACCTAAATAATCCATGTACCAAAAATAAGGCGAATCTGACAGCCCGATTCGTGGATGGGAAGCCGGAATTTGAATTCACCGAAAGGGTTGTTCCTGGCACAGAAATCGTTGCTTTTTTCGACACCAAGACAATCAACACCACGCAATCCCCTCATTTATCAATAAATCGTTCACAACCTGACAAAAATGACCTCACGTTGGACAATAGGACTCATCTTCATCATTTCCAGACTTTTATCAAAATTAAAACGGAGGGATTGGATGAGGAGGATAGCCCTGATTCGGATGGTGAGTTATACCCATGCTGTATTGATTCATTTTTAGGTAGTTTTAACTTGCACGAATAAAATTAGTTCAAGATTGTGACTGAAATTCTAAACTCTCTAAATTTTGAGTCGTAAAGCGTTATCCAGTGTTAAAACTTCCAAATAGCTTCCATAACTTAAATAAACTCGAATTTGTGAAACCATGAATATGCTTTCATGAATATGAGCAATAAGTCCACGCCCAGATATTTAATTGCGGATTATCTACCCCAATCCCATTCAAATATTGAAATCGCCATTATGGGGCTTATTTATTTAGTTAATGCCACACCCACACCACCATTAACCATTACATATGAATAATGAAGTTCTTTTAATCCCACATACCATTTTCTTGAACATTAGAATTTTTCGACTGAGATAGAGATTGAATCTTCCATTATTAATAAGTGTTTTTGAGATAAAACCCGAAAACCGGGTGAAATCAGATATATTTCAGGGTTTTGCCATTCTAATGGGCTTGCTTAATGTGTTTATATGTGTAAAACATAATAGATACTGTACCGTGCTTAATTTTATTCTATAACCACTTTTCCATAGCTCTTATCCGATCTTGAGATACCTTCTGAAAACCAGACACCAGCTATTTTGTTTTTTCGAGTATCTGTGCTGAAAACAAGGCTTAAAAAATTCCAAGCACCGTCTAAATGTTAGAATGTTAATTGAGTTAAAAAACATGTCTGATTTTAATTAAAATCCTAGATAACAATTTTTATTCAAAATCTTATCCTTCGTCATTCGGGCTCTAAAATGTATCTTTCGGCAACTTAGCTTTCAAACACATAAAATAACCCGTCTTATCATTCCCCAAACAGGTCCACTAGACTTATCCAAATCTCTGCCCTTGACAAAGACACCAAACCCAAAGTCCACTTCCGCTAACGCCTTCAGGATCAAAACCGAAGCCCCGTTCGAAAGCCCGGATTCCGAGAAGTCGTTCCGGTATTTCGAAACCGCATCAAAACCCCAATTATTTTCGATAAGCAATGTCCTCCAGTCTGCCAAGATATTCCAGCCCTATTCACTAAGCATTGGAAACCCAGTTCAGAAGTCCCTTTTTTCACCAACGTCGGGCCAGAACAGTAATTTCAATAATAGTAAGAGTGTCGGCAATAACTTGATTACCATCAACTCCTCTCTTGCCACACCGAATTCCATGCGGAGTTCCTCATCTTCCGGTTCTCCTGGTCGGAATTCGTCACCATTAAATCAATCACAACATAATCATCTGCATGCGAATAATGGGCCCGTTTTGATTCGACCGATTCTAAGGACCCGTGGCAGAGAGCGGTCTCTCCTTCCTTGTGAAGTCTGCGGGAAAGCGTTCGATCGGCCGTCGCTTCTGAAGCGTCATATGAGGACACATACGGGTCAGTCTTTAATGTTTTGATTGTTTGACAACCGAAAACCTGTCTGTTTTAAAATATTTCATCCGTCTCAATTTCCCCATCTAATCCATACTACTACACAGATAACGCTTGGTTTGTAACTTGTAGCTAATTCATGGAAGACGTAAGCATTTACAAGCGTATTACAAGCGTCTCTAATAATTAACTTTGATTTTTGTTGATTAAAGGTGAGAAACCGCACGTCTGTGATGTCTGTTCCAAAGGTTCGCTTTTAAATATGACTTGTAGATGTATGTTAAATATTTGAAGCATCAAACTAACTAGGATTAATTCACTTCAGGTTTCTCTACGTCATCATCATTAAACACTCATCGGAGGATTCACAGCGGGGAAAAACCACATCAGTGTCCAATTTGCGGGAAGCGTTTTACAGGTAAGCATTTACTCATATACGGTTACCGCTACTTTGATAAGTTTGTAACACATCATTTATTAATAACACCTATATTTTTCGTATGCATTTGGCATTAGTTAAAAAAGAAAGGTGATTTTAGGTTCGATTTTATATCAAGTTTGGGTTAGCAAATCGACAAGTTTAGTGAAATTGACGATTGCTTAGTATGTCTTTTAGTTTTAACAATATAGTATTATGCTTTGTCTTTGTCTAATCTGCGGATTAGGAACTACCTAACTTGAACTTTTTTCCCATCTTTAAATGAATGTCTCTTTTTTCAGCATCCAGTAACTTGTACTACCACAGGATGACCCATAACAAGGTAAATTTCAAAATCCAACGTATGTATTTATTTTGTAGATAACTGCTATAAATGGAGAAATTCTAAACAGTTTGTTCTTGTTAATTTCAGGAAAAACCTCATAAGTGTATGCTCTGTGGCAAAAGTGAGTTTAACACTAATTAAAACTAAACACCTTTATAATTAATAGGTTTAATATAATTCTATCATCTGCTATTAGGCTTTCCAACCCCAGGAGATCTAAAGTCTCACCAATACGTTCACAGCGGTAGTTGGCCATACAATTGCCCCGTCTGCCACCGTGGATTTTCTAAACAGACGAATCTAAGAAACCATCTTCTTCTTCATTCAGGTGCTTTTAAGAAACCAAAAGCAGCCGTTTTAATTGAAATAAATTATTTGAGCGTTAAATAAATTTTAAATTATCAATTTAGGCGACAAGCCCCACAACTGTCACATTTGCGGCAAAAAATTTGCATTGGCTTGCAATCTCAGAGCCCATTTACGAACACATGAAGAGGAACCGATAAGTAGCTGCATCGCTTGCAAACGGTCATTTCTCACATCCCTCAACATGCTTGTCAACGGATATTGTCGTTCCTGCCTCTTAACTTCGAGTACGAAACCACCGTCTTCTGAAGCCAGAATTGGAGGCAATTCTTCGAGTCGAAAAAGCATTTCACCCCCACAGGCACCATCAACAGACCCTGTAACGAGTTTACCCTCGATGGCTATTCCAACAACTTTGACTTCAATACCGGGGTTCCACATTCCAGGTCCACCACTTGGAGCATCTGGAAATCACGCGTCTTTATTTCCTGGAGGATCGTTGTCCACTGGAACGAATCCGTTCCTGGAACAGCTTTTTGAATGGAACTATAGATTTGCTAAAGAAACCGCAGGGAATTTGAACATCATGCAACAGAAACTTCTCGAATCTCAAATGCTTGCGGCACAACTTATGATCGGATCGTCGAACCCTCCGGCTTTTGGAGTTGGTATCTCAGATTTGCTAAGATTGAGACCACAAGACTTCAACGGGATGGATCTCAATAAATTCATTCAGCAATGATGTTTGGATGTCGTTTAACAAATACAATAATATATAGTTGTCATTTACTCAAACAAGTAAAAAATACACGTAACATTCGTAAATAACATGATTGTAGAACAGTATAAACAAAGAATTACCCCATTAAAAATTGTCTGTAAATCCGTTGATTATTGTAGCTTCGATTTCTTGTTGACTGATTTAACATCATCTTCGTCAGCTGGCTTATTTTCGATATCCTCTGCCTTATGTTTTATTCCTAGTTTCTGATAATTCTTATCCTCATGCATAACTTCCCTCAGAGCCATGGTTGCATAAGTGGACGCTGGCAAAGAGAATTCAATCTTTACGCACTTCTTATCTTTCACAGGAGTTGCCTCCGAACCTTGTGGTACGGATTTCTCTGGTTCAGAAGAATCCACATCTTTATCCGTCAATTTCTTTAAAGACTCCTTAAGAATGTCCCACTCAGAGGGGATAAACGAATCTACAGTATCGCTGTCACAGTAATTTATAATTTGATGGGATACGTTTTTTGGCAAAGTTAGAATTTTGCGGTATGCTCCCTTTGGCGCATCAGTCCTAAATTATGAAAATTAATCTTTAGACTAATTTTTGAATAATGAAAAGTAAATTAACAATTGCAAATATTTTAGCATACACTGGTCGGTATTTCAAAAAGCAATCCTCGTCAATTCCTTCATTTTTTAGTAGTTGAATCAAGTAGTCTTTCACTTTATTGTTCGGATGAGAAATGTCCGTCCCGTGAAGCGGTATTAAGACATCATAAATAGAATATTTTCCTCCTTTTATGTCGTCTTCTGATAGCACCTTCACCTCTAGTTTCTGATACTGTGTTGTACCAGGAAGAATTCCTGACTCTTCCTCAAGGGCACCCACTAAGGATTGAGACCGATAATAATATGAATCATCCATGTAATATTGTTATTAATTTCTAAATGCTAGAACGAATTACTTTGACTTTGTGGATTTTGGTTTAATAGTTTACGTACCCTCGTCAATGTTCAAAGCATCAGCCAAGAATCCATCTCCCTGTTCAGGGTCAGCATACACGATATCTCCAACAACAGGGGTTATCCCGTATTCTTGGATTCGGTAGGATGCAACCCGATTCCAGATGTAACTTTGATAAGCATGTATATAAAGAAGCCGAATATTTCTTGGAATTTTTTGGAAAGCATTCACAAAGTCTCTAGTTGGATAACTTTTTGCCAGTCCAAAAAGAAGATGGGATTCAATCGATCTATGATTCCGAGGTATAGCATTCACAGCTGCCTCTGCATTTCTATCCGAACACCAGAGTTTTTTTGCTTCTATCATGAAATCACGGTCATTTGGCTTCGGTGTTAGGATCAAATCAAAAGCCTGGATTTAACAGAATAAAAAATAAAAATTCAACATGTGTGCAAGTACGCAGATTAAAATTTAATTTTTGAAAACTCGTTTTGAGATAAACATTCTAATAGTTTACCTCCAGCCAATTCTGCTGTAAAACCTTTTTCCCAACTTCATACGTCGAGACTGCATAAGAACCAAATCGTTGCATCCCAAAATAATTGATGAACCCAAGATTCTTTAAGGACTCCACAGCCTTAATAATTGATTCCTCCGATTCTGCTTTAACTTCTTTCAACAAAAGCTTGAAGTGATTTCCTTTTAACTCTCCAAGTGAGAGTGGACGAGGTTGGTACTCAAAATTCCCCAGTTTGATCCCCCGTGAATGTTTTGAGATGGCTACAAGTCGGCTGGCTTCAACATTCGAAATTGCGATTCGTTGAGTCGACTTTGCCCGTTTGTCTTTTACGCCAGCATATGATATCAGTCCGGGCTTCAGACTGCAAAACAAATCAAAATTATTATGAACCCATATTTTGAATGAAAGGTTTGTTTCTTAATTGATTGTTGGACTAAGAGGGTGAATTAGAATTTTACTGAAGCTTTTGAGCAATCATCCCAATTGCATCTGAAGTTTCCACTCCTTCCTTGTACATAGTACAATGAGTGTATTTGGCTCGATTCTCTGGCCTTCGGTTTAGTCGAATGTTAGCTATAAAAAGGAGAATTCATCAATTTGTATTCGGTTGGTTTTTACTACACAGTATGTAGTACCCAGAATATTTAGTTTTCGACAGCTTACTGGTTAACGGAACAACTTTTATAACTTTTTCGTTGTCCTTTTCAAGTGTTTCCGAACTCAATTTATCAAAACTAGACACCCACCGATGAATTTTCGTCCGACTTTCTTTCCCTAGTTTAGTTACCTGAAAAAATACCCATTTCAATTATTTGCCTTTAATCAAGACGTTTATCGACACAAGAAAATCAAGACTTTTAATGTAAAACATGGTCACACAAGCAGAATAAAGCTAAAAACACAACTTTTGTTTAAAAAAATCGCATCTTACATTTATTTCCACAGAGCCCTTGATCTTTTCATGTGGAGCCTTTTTCATCAATCGATCGTGCAGTGACGCGACTTCTGCCCTTATGTTTTCTGGAATAAATCCGGCCACCTCAGGGTCATTTATTGCCGTTTTTAAACGATCTAAAGTACAGGAATTAAAATTAGAAATAATAGAATACATAAGACAAGTTCAAACTTCAAAGTTACAATTTATCATCACATCCGCATCCTGACAATAATTACTATGCACTATCTTACGTCATGTCATACCGTCATAATACGTATTAAGATTAACATTTAAAATTTAAAATCATCAGCTTACTGTCAGCAGGTTCCTCGAGAGAAGTCAAATGAACGATATTTCCTTGTGGGTCAATTTCATTAACATGGAAGTCCGAATATCTGAGTGAGTAGTACATTTAATTGAATGAAGATTAAAAAATCGGAATAAATAATAAATAATGAATGCTAATTTGCTAATAAAATACAAAATATGAAATAAAACAAAAACCTTTGCTTGATAGCAGCAGTAAACTTAGGATGACTTCCAAGGTGCAAAGTGATACCCACATCTTTCTCGCCTCTGTCCGTATTGAAGTTACTCATAACTAAACCGTAATTAACTTTTAAATCTACTGTATAACCATAAAAAATAGACACGCGGCCAATAGTAATTCCTCTCGCTAAGTTAATTGGCAACGATTTGACCTTATCGACACAATCTCCATGGATATGAAAAAATGTTACCTAAAGTTCCAAATTTTGGAGATTTCGCAGTGGCGGTTGGCAAAAAATTGGCTGAATGGGGGCCAAGGGGCACCTCAGATTATTTTTATATTATGCTAATAATTTCGATTTCCATAAAATTTAAAATTTGGGGTGGGGAGTTATTTAGGGAGGTTAGGTTAGTTTATTTAGGGTGGGGAGTTATTTTGTATGGATAGGTTATTCAGGTTGAGTTGGCTTATTTAGGGTGGGATACTACTGAGGGTGGGGACTTATTGAGGGTGGGGACTCATTACGGGTGAGGATTTATTGAGGGTGAGGACTTATTGAGGGTGAGGACTTATTGAGGGTGGGGACTTATTGAGGGTGGGGAGTTATTTTGTATGGATAGGTTATTTAGGTTGAGTTGGCTTATTTAGGGTGGGATACTATTGAGGCCAATGTTTAATTAATTTACAATTCCCAATTCAATTCACAGTTCGAATCGAAAGTTCGATTTCAGTTAGTTCCAAGTTTGTTTTACAATTCAAAATTGCAAGGTTGTAAGTTCAAAATTATAATAAAAATATTTATAGAATACCCCTTGACCCTGGCCCCTTTTATCTTACATCCGCCCCTGAATCCTTATTCCAATTTTTGAAAAAGTGAAAGTTGACTTTCTTTGCTTGGTTACTGAAAATTTTCTCTGCCAGGTAACGTAGCAGAATTTCTTAATATTTAAAACTGACAAAACTGTCAAACATTAAAAAAAAAAAAAGTAAAAAATATTCAAAGCCGGATAGAAAGCACATGTCAATCGCCTCTTTCCCGCTGGCGCCGTCCCAAGGAAACCAAATCTCATTCGGAGCAAAACAAACCGAAAAGTACAAACACAAAACAAAACTCAAACATCATACAAATTACAAACTGGAAACGGACAATTTCCGGAAGTTCCAGTCAGTGTGCAGTGAAGTCTGAACCTGAAGTGGATCCGAAAAATCGGGGTGGGTTGCTGGCAAGGAAATATAAATCCGAATTTTAGAAACTGGCAAAACTGGAGGATTTTTTGTGAGTATGTTATTGATAAACGTAACGGCAACCGGCAACGGCAAACGGTTACCTTACTCCACCTTACACGACAGTACGACACCTTACCTTACGTTCAACGGTTCAACTGTTGAACTTCAACATCATACATCATTGATCATTCATTATGCATTAATGCATCACACATCACCTATTTCTTATTTAAAAGTCATTAATCATTTAAATTTTAAATCATTAATTATTAAGCTACTCTAATTTCAATCTTAGTATAAACAAGACCAGATAGCTGACTACACCACCCACGTCCCCCTGCCCTGTTGCCTGTTGCAGTGCTGTGCTCAGCCCGCTTGCCGCTGGTCTGCCCAATCGTAGGTTCATTCCTGGTTTGAGAATATAATAAGAACCGAGTATCGAAGATGTCAAACCCCACAATAATAGAAGAACCGGAAATAGGGGGCGAAGAAGACTACACGGAAGATTTTGAAGCTTCACAATCCGAGCAGGTGACAAGTATCTTCTCTGAAGATGACACTGTCTCAAGGGATGATCACCCGCATCTACCGACCGACAAATCTAAGCAAAAAGGTCCGTACAAGTTTACAAGATAGATATTGCTCTGGGAGAAACTTTTTTATTTTATTTGCAATTATAACTCAAACAGTCAAGCATATATTCATTGATTATTGGTCTTCCTTAGATCCACCCAGTGAAAGTCAACTGTCTCAGGGGGTTCCGGACGAACTTAAAGGTCTAACACGCTATTTAGAAGGGGGTGACGAAGACGAAAGTAACGATATCAGCGTTTCTATATCTCAATCTCAAGAGGACTCGAATAAAACGAATACTTCGAAAGGAAGCAAAAACGTGGAAGGGACGTCGGAAGAAACAAGTATTGAAAATATTCTTGAAAAATTAAACCGACTGTCGAATGCTCAGTTAGCCTTGGAAAGTGTACTAGATGCAGAAGGTGCATTGGACGATAAGACTTTACAAGAAGCGATCCATAACGCCCGACGCCATGTTCCCGAATTCAATTCTGTCAAAATTGACGAAGACGAGGAGTTATCCTTAATCAACGCTGAGTTTGACGCCCTTCAAAAACTGACTGAACGAGAGAAAGACAAGCCTGAAGACAACAACGGCAGGTGGAAAGACAGTGAAATTCAGCGGATTTTTAAGCAGTACGATGAGCTCGAGAATTCCTTGGCTAGCTCTGTTTCTCGACATTCTGGAGGTGAGGAAGACGAATCTCTCAAGTCCTTAAGAAGCAACATCGGAGAAGTTCCTGCTCAATCTAGAATACCCGAAGTTACCTCAACAGAACCTTTAATGACTAAACCTAGTACTTCATCCTCATTTAAAACACCTATATCTGATCCCGGTCACACTAGTCAGGTTTTGACTTCCATCCAGTCTAAACCCAAACCTTATAGCAGTCCAGACCCAGCAAGTTTTAAAGAGTATTTAAAGCAACCGAATTACTCATCGCATTCTATGTCAAGCTCTTCAAGTCTAACAATGACCGACGGTTTGAGATCTCCAATAATGTCTAAACGGAATAAAGGAGGATATGGCTACTCCGCTACTCCACAAGAATTGTCTCACAAAAAGTCCATTGAATTGCAGAAAACACCACCCACTACTCCTCCTTCAAAGTCTCTCGGAACATTTGCCAAGGAATCTGTTAGTGAACCCGGTTTGGGTGACAGACCAATTACACCAAGTAATTTGGGAAGAAGTTCAAGAACAATTGCAAGCCCAAGACGAAAAATAAAACCAGGAGGCAGCCAACATGTTAGTTAATTGGAATTTAATATTTCTGTATTTCATAAATATCGGTTTCAGTGCTGATAAATTAAATCAATATAATTTAAGCGAACAAATCTGCAAGTTACAAAAATAATAATAAATTCTAATGTAAAATAATTTAAATTTTAAATATTCAGGTTCCTTCATCAGGGAGAGAAGGACGAGGTGAAGGACAACATTTAGAAGAAGAAAATTTGAGAAAAATTAAGAAGTTGGAAGGGGAAATAGCAAGACAAGAAACCCTACTTGATGCTTATCAGCAGGACAACCAAAAACTGTACAATGAATTAAAAGCATGTGAGGTACGTAATTAAAATATTCCTACATAAATAATAAATAATTAGAATCTTTGAATGTGGTTATATGGATGAAAAAACAAAAGGGGTACAAAAAGGGCGAGCCAAATGAAGCAGAAGTTATCTGTTAAGTAGTAAGTTATCTATCATTTTAATAATCGTCAAATGGGTCCTGTTCCTATTCGATTTGATTGTCCGATGGACTGTTTTGCTCTTTGTCAGCGTTCGAATAAGGTCGTCCTCCAGCTCGAAGTGTCCTTGCAAGTTCTTTAGCCATGGCTGCAATACCATTATAAGTCTCTTCTCCTGTCGGTTGAATTTGATTAGCTGGTAGGGCAAATCCATATCGTCCTGTATCTCGAAGCTCAAGGCAGTAAGCGTATTTGATACCAGCAACACCTATAATGTTAGTCAGATTTGGAATATAGATTATTTGGAATACTTTGTAAACTATTCCAAACTGACAACCCACCTTTAGCCCAATCGTCAGATCCTCCAGCAGCAGGGTATAAAAGGTCGGGTGCAGTTCCAAGACGATACTGAGTTCCGTACGTACTCTCCAAGGCTCGCTTTCCATAAGAACCCATTCGAACGAGTTCATTGTAGTCAGTTGGTTTTTGGTATTTTGAATATCCCCAAGGGACGAGCCACATTTGAGAGTAGGAGTGGAAGGTCAAGTAGAGTTTGATTTGATTTCTCAATGCCATGATAGCTCTTGAAACGGCTTTTGTCTCAGGTTCAGAAAATGAATGAGGTCCGTGGTAAATGTCAGAGCAGGGATCGTTTGAACTACCAGATTCGGCCCAGTGGAACGCCCAGTTCCTGTGACAAAAATCTCTAATAGTAATAGTTCAAAAAGCGTTTTTGGGCGATTCGATTTTTTTTACTTACCTGTTGGGGTCGGTTCCGCGGCACCTGTTTCCGGTTCCAGATCGCGTTTTCCTCCACATTCGGTCCCTTGTGTGAGTGTATTCATAACCATCGACATTGATAATTGGAACGATGTAGAAGTCGAACATGTCAGTGAGGGACCTAGAACTTGGGTCGTTAACCAGTTTGTCCATGACATAGGTGGCCGTTGCAGGGCTAATCCACTCTCGGGCGTGCATTCCACCGTCAATCCAAATAGCTGGTTTATTTCCTCCGGTTGAAATCTTAACCAGAATGATTTCCCTTCCTTCCGAAGACGTGCCAATACTTTGGTAACTCACTCGGGAATCCTTTGCCAGCGATTTGGAATATTTCATGATGGCTGAAATTTAATCATGTAATTTTAATTAATTTTAATCATGTTATGTTTTTTCTGGTAACTTTACTTTCGTCAGTATCGTCGTGAGTGGAATACTTACCATCGTAACGTTGATAAGATCTGAAGAAGGAGTTAAAAGTGGCTCTTCCAAAGCCTGGATCTTGTTGTTGAATATTCTCTTTCTGTAAAAGCTCATCTACATCTCCGATGAGGACATCGTGGTTGAGACCGAGCTCGTCCAAAAGCTCTGTAATGTACCGCATTTGGGCTGGAGACGCTAAGATATCCGAACTCCGATTGACCAGAGGATATTTCCAGAAATGGACTCCTGGAAAAGTTACATGATTTTTTATTATTTATCAAGGAGATGATGTATGTCTGTCAACAGTGAGATGGACTCCTGTAATTACCATGCATTCCGTCCAAAACAAGAAGAGATTTCGCCAAGTCCTCTCGAAGTATCGGTTCCGTCCGAAGAAGCTTATATCCTGCATAAGACTTCATGTCAGAAGACTCCACCGAAGTCGGCACTCCTGATACGGATATGAGTTGAAATATCAACGTTATCCATATCGGACTTAGATTTATAAGAAATCCCATCACTGTCAACACAACAAGAACAAAGTATTTTTAGCACACAACTTTGTCTAGAAGCCTCGTATGTAAATGAGGCTTTAAAATTTAATCGACTTTCTAAAAGTTGAGAAAGGGAAATTGGTTCGTTCGTGGAGCCCTATCTGCAAAAATAACCCATAACCGTGGCAACTTTTCTAAAAGTGTCATTACTTCCCAACCGGGTATGAAATAAACGGATGGAGTAAAACTGACTACACAATATATTGTGCAATTGCTTACCGTTAACACGGGTATCCAATAATCCAATCCACCAAATGTAAATTGCCAGTCCAACCGAATCTTGGAATAAGAAGACTAGAGTTACTTTGTTTGATTAGATTGAAAGGTGGAGATGGAATGATATTTGAGATGGGAATTGGATTCCTTTTTATTTGAGATTGAGAATTGGCTTTTTCTGATGAGTCTCGACTGAATGTAAAGGATGGTTCATGATCATGATTCGTCATAATATTATTATAGGACTGATCGTTGATAATAATGGAAATGAGTTTAATTGAATTCTAATTCCATGGTTCGAGACCGAAGAATTGTCAACCTAATTTGTATTATTTACAACAAGATTTTTTAGGTCAACCCTCACAGATGCCGAAGCTTCCCCTTTGTAATTTTCCCATATCTATTACTCTCCGCATGCTAATTAAACAGATTTAACTCCATACTCGACCTTAACCGTTCTCTGTGGTTTGGTGCATAATTCCGCCATTACTTAATATGCAATCAGATGCGTTGGGTTACGAAATCGATTTTATTATACCGATGAGATGAGCGTTTTTAGTCTCGGAACGGAATCTGTTCCACTAACTTTTGCCATTCGTTCCCTTTCCCTTTGTAAATTCTACATTTGCTCTTCATGATCTGTATTTTCAAAATATTAGGGCCGTATCTGAAACTATGAATCGACAAATGTTGATTAGGAACAATAGCTTGAATTGATCACGGGTTTTTACGCTCTTTGATTCTGGAATCAAACGCATAAAGGTTGTTTGGAAACAGGTGGAATTGTTTCTATGAATTGTTCTAAATGTAAGGTTTAGGTTATTTTGATGCTAATTTATTTGGCTGCTTTGCGAGGTTTATTGGATCTGAGATAATTATTCTATGCTTTATGCACAAAACGTTGAATCGGAATTAATTAGCATTGCCCTTTATGTGTTTAATTGTTATTATACTGGTTATCACTGCCAATATTACCGCTACCAGCTGGTAATTTCTTGACCTCAAGGTTTAAGCATTGAAACATCGAATGCATTTTAGTTTTTACTGATTTAGTTGATTTGTGTTTTTTATTTTTGTAGACAGAGCATACGAAGAAAGAAGCAGAATGGGAAGACCTCACGAATTCATTGAAGACAGAAGTTGCGACTCTAAAAATCAATCGGTTGGTTCCGATGATAAATTCTCCGTCCCGGCCTGGATCTGCTCAAAAAGCAGAGTTAGAACGACTTCGGGAAGAAGCTACAGTGAAATCTCAGCAGATAATTGAATTGAAGAGAGAAATGATTGTGATGAGAAATAAGCAGGCTGAGGTAATCTTGAGTTTGGTTTATACAACCATTCAAATTATTATCCGTTTTGTTAAACATTCTTCAAGGATCTGATTGCGTAAATGTAATTGATACCCTTAGTCGGCGAAACCAATTGCGTCAAAACAAGGAAAGGCTTCTCTGGCTTATCAACAACGGGAAAAGGAATCTCAGAAGACTATTCGTGGCCTTTCTAAGCAAGTTCGAACCTTGCAAAACATTTTGTACAGAAAGGACCCAGCAGCTGCAACGGCCTTGGCTAAAGCTACCAGTCGCGATGATCTCAATTCGAGTCGAGATAGACTCAACTCGATAAATAGTGATAGAAATGATGCCCATGTTGCAGTTTTAGAATCTCGAATTACTGAATTAGAAAAGGACTTGGAGAAAGCAGACGATGAAGCCAAGAATAGACTGAAAGACTTCCAAGCTAGACTTAATGGACTAAAGGTAATTGAGACACTTTCTAAATTAATCAAAATCTTTACTATTTTCACATAAATATATACCTAATAAATTATACGAATATTTTGATTTCGCAGGGGAAATATGAAGATCAAATTAAAGATTACGAGATGAGACTAGAGGATGCAGCAGGGAGGATGGAACTGTTGGAAAATAACGTTTCACAAGCTACAATATTAGAATTCAAAAACCGTTTTGATAAAAGTCAACTCGAAATCAGTCACCTCAAACAGGATATAAATCGATATAAACGGGAATTAGAAATTGCTCAAAAAAGTTCTGTCTCAACTGCCGTTAGTCAAGCAACTGTAAAGCAGGATGCAGGAACCCTCAGTCTGGCTATTAAAACTTTCAAGTCCGAACTCAGTGATAAAGAGAAGGAGATTATTCGGATGAAGAAAGAGATTGCGGATCTGAATAGAACAACAACCACTCTTAAACGGGAACGGGAAAGATATCTCAATTTGGCTAATGCACTCAATATTCCTGGAAGTGTTCCTAGTAATCCCAGAATCGTTCCACGAACTATGCTACATCCTCTAATCAAACCCACTAAAGAGAAGGACAGTGGAAGTTTAAGTTGGTCTACGAATTATTTAATCAAATTAATTGCATATATATTATATTTGTCACTAAAACCGGAATTTTATTTTCTAGATATTCGTTCGCCCACTCGTAATACCACAAATGCAAGCCAAGCCACTTCCCAGATGCTCCAGTCAGCGTTAGAATATGAAAGGACAGAGTTTGAACAATTATTGGAAAACAAAAGAAAAGAGCTAATTGAGAGAGATCAAATTGTAAGTTATTTTTTCCGCTTAACTGTTATCGTTTGAAAATATGATGCTAAACCTGAACCATGGCATAGGTGTCGGTGTTCAAAACGCTTTCTAGGATTACAGACACGGGTAGACCTATACGATCTCTGTTCGCTTGTGCAGTTTATGCTACGATTTCTTTATGGATTCCAACTAAACTCTAATCTTATTTTGGAAGATTTTGTCGTATCGTTTTTTAACAACCCCTGTCATAGGAAAACAATGAGGATTTTTGTATGGAAAGTTGCTCATCCGAATAATATTTTGTCCCACAGACCCACAGATAATAAAACAGAATGATAAATACTACAATGGAAAAAAATGTGAAATCGTTAGGCGGTTGAGTGATTTCAATATTATTATTCATGGTCACAGTTGACACTTTTTTGTATATTGGTAGATTGTAAAATTAAAACAAGAACTAGAGGAATTGAGACATAGCCATACCAAGTATGCAGACGAAGTGGACGAGTCAAGTAGGAGTCATATGCTGAATGAACTTAGAGCAAGGGTGTCCACACAAAACGAATTAATCCACAAACTGAAGGATCATGTAACCAATTACCGAAGAATAGAAGGTGAATACCTCCTGTTAAAGCAGGAAAATGGTCAAATGGAAGTGAAGATCAAAGAACTAAAACAAAAATTGGCAATTACCAAGACGTTAAATAAACCTGTAAGTATATATAGTTATCAAAGTATTTTAAAGTTTGAATACATTTTAAATTAAAGTATTTAACTATGTATATAAAAAAAATTTCAACAGGAAACGGAAGTTTTGGAGCTTCTTTCTAACAAACTCGATGAGCTTAACTCTAGATATCTAAACAGAGAAGGTCAGATGATGACACTCTTACATCGAATGACTGTCAAGACCGGTTCTAATGTTTTGTCACCTCGACTAGGCTTATCTTCAGGGAGTAATTTGGATATGGATACGAGGAGATCGGAATTAGACTTGCGTCAGCTATCTCCTACGTTCTCAATGCATCTACTTAATGCCTCCAGTTTCGATGCTCAAGAATGATAGTGAGTTTTATTCCTAGTGTGTATTCGAGTTGGGTCGGTTATCAACTTTGTTGATTGATTCAATTGGATGATGCTGAGACGAGAGAACTTTGTTAATCAATTTAATTGATTAATTAATGCTCTCCCGAATTTAGTAGGAAAACACTTCTGCCCTTCTTTGTTTCCGCATCCTTCAAAATCTCTTGAAGTATTATTTTGTAGCTGGTATTCAACCGGCCTTGCCGTTATACCTGAAAGAAACAGTATTCATTCCACGTCGCAGGGCTATGTAAAAGTGTAATGTACAAATAGACCTTCAAAATGTTCCATTTTATACGACGTATTTTTAATGAACTACCTATATAACTTTGACATACACAAAATTATTTATATATATTATTTTACCGTTACGACAGGTTAATAAAAATTTTATATGCTTGAATTTGTAATAATTTTGGCAGTTTCCAGCTGCATAGCTCGTTTGATGATTGTAGAGTAGTTGTCATTTTAGTTTAAAAAACTGTAACCTTCAAATGGTTAAAGCTAAACATTGGTTACAAACAGAGTGTATAATTCTTTTTCTTGTAAATATTCCAAGCCCGAAAATTACAATCCCAACCCGAAATAGTGCCATTCCGTTTGGATGACTTTAAAAAATTCTACTCTGTCAAGTCGAAAAAAACAGGAGTTTGGCTAAATCAGGGGAACCGAATAATAAGTAAATCAAGGGATAGAATAGAACTTGGGAACCCCTCCTGGGATTCCGATTATATTATTCAGTGTTTACGGAAGCTCTTTGGTAAAAGACCTTAAAATAATGGACAACGATATTCAGAATATTCTTTTTGCTTGCAACATTTATTAGACAGGTAATTTTTCAACATGAATTCGTGGCTTGATTGCCAAAAATATCCATCCCCTTCATGACAATACATAATATATGATATACTCGGATGAGTTTTCTTAATGAACTAGAAACATTATTAGACATTGCTAATCTGTACAGATAAATCTCCACAAGATTTCTTAAATTCTAACATTTAAAGGTGACCGTAAAGTGATTTACAAGATCATTAGCGACAGAATCCTGAGTAGGAAACTGACTTGGAAATTATTTAAAATTCAAAACCTGCTTTCTCTTACTGTTCGCTAACTCTAAGAAGATGTGTAAACTTCTAATTAATAGTCTGTATTGTTCTACTGTACAAGCAAGTTCAACTAGAAATTAGATTGATTTTTAAGAAATTGAGTCTTTTAGAAGGACGCTAAAATTAGAAAATCGTCCTTTAGAGAAATTGAGACATTCTTTAAAACATTGATTGAGACAGCAGTTGATAATATTATTGTGTTAAGTAGTTATATTTATTGAAATAGTGGATTTAATCAATGGCCAACTTCTTTTGAGAACTTTGGTTGTACATAAGAAGAAGGGCAGCCCCACCGAGAACCGCACTCGTAAGTTGATTCCATCCAAGGTTGCTCTCTGCAGTCTTTTCCTTTACGAAAACATTAAAAATTAATAAGTTTGAACATTCGATTTTTTCTTAATTGTATTTATATGTAGAGTCTGAGAACTTACCGAACCAACTCCGGGAATAATCCGGTCCAAAACGTTCCGTCGCTCATCAACACGTTCCCTCTCCATCCGAGATTCCTCACGGACAAATCGTCGGCTTTCAAAGTCCCGAGTTTTATCGACACGGGCAATTTGTCTACTTTCGAAATCTCGGACCTTGTCCTCGCGAACAATTCGGCGATTGTCTTTGTCGGAGTCTCGAACCCTGTCTTCTGGAACAGTTCGCCTCATTTCCTCCCTGGCAAGTTGTCGACGATCTTCATCTCCAATACGAACCGACCTTCTCTCCTCTCTATTTTCTCGTACTCGGTCGTCGTGAACGGATCTCCTAGATTCATCACGTACCCTTAAATCCCTACTTACTCGTCGATTTTCTCGATTCTCGGCTACACGATCTTCTCTGGAAACACGTCTTTCATCGTCACGGACCAATCTCCTACTGCTTTCCATCCGGTCTAAGCTTCTTGCTCGGCGATCGTCAGCTCGAACAAGCCGTCTGCTCTCTTCTCGTGACGCCCGATCTTGGCTTATGGATCGTCGGCTTTCGTCTCGGACAAGTCGTCGACTGTCGCCACGGGTTTCATCTCGGACAACTCGTCGATTCTCATCTCGGACAAGTCGTCGATTCTCATCTCGAACAACTCGTCGATTGTCCCCACGGCTTTCCTCCCGGACAATTCGCCTATCCCTCTCGTTGCTGTCAGCATTTCGGACAAGTCTTCTTGACTCGAAACTTCGACGTTCTTCAACTCGGCTGCCACGTTCCTCCGAAAGGGATCGGGAGAGCCGGATCCTGTCCTCTGACGATGGGACCCTACGGGTCATGACCCTCCTCTCATCCTCAGCCCCGACTTCCCTACTCAGCTGAGGACTATTCCCTCTGATTGAAACGACTCTCCTTGACTCATAGTCCCTCTCCCCTGCAAAACGAACAGAATCCTGACCCCCCGGAGACTTGGTACGGAATTCCCTTTCAAAGCGTTCAATCCTTGTGGGGTCAAACCTACGGTTCTGGGTCAAAACTTCCGATCGGACTAGACGCTGGGCTTGAAAAATGGCTAGAGAGACGAGGGTTAAGTAGATCAGAGAAACTGTCTTCATTTCTTGACTCCCAAGATTTTTTTAAAGAATTTACAGGGCCCTTTCGATTTTTTTTGCTGATTTCTCTTGTATTTTATAGAGTTTAAAATCGAAGCGTTAGAGAGAAGGAGAAGTTTTTAAAGCTTGTAGTGTGGTTTACAAGGGACTCCTCAGGGCTTACTGGATCCTCAACCGAATCCTGTCCTAGTTTTATACCCGAAAAATACTGACGCATTTGAAATTCGAATATTCTCGATAATTTCCTTGTCCAATCCACCAGAATGAATGAGCCCATGAATGAAAGTCCGTAATGAAATGTTGTGGACTACAAGTACGACTTATCCGTAATTGAATCAGTCGAGACTTGGACAAGGGCTGCATATTATATATATATTCGTGGGCGTATGGAAATGCTCTAAATAGGGAGCCAGATCTTTTATGGCGAATAAAACATGATTAATGTCCTTGAAGGACAAGATGGCTAATAATCTTAACTTTTGGAAATTGGAAATAAACTGAATTGAAAAAGACCCTGTTGACTATGTTTCTTCGGAGATGTTATGGGAAATTGAGAAGGAAGGGAGTTAGAGTGTGAAATCTCATTGAAATTCGGATTGAAAACCCAGTCGAGTGAAATTATCAACAAGTGGCAGGCTCCCGGATTCGGGGTTTTTATTTTTGTTGTTGGGGATGATGGCCCATCTCTTTAGGAGGTTGCCCGGTCTCGGTGGTGTGTTAAATCGAAGCTGTTTTCAATGGATTTCGAGGGGATGACGTCTTTAAAAACATGGTATATGAAAGAGTAGGATTTGTGGTTCTTGTAAAACGTATACAATTTATTTAAGTTTTTAGCCAAAGTCTCAAAGGTATGAATTAAAATATAATACTTTAGAATACATTCATTTAAAAGCTCTTCTTCCGTTTTGACGTTCAACGTAGTACGTGGGGTTTGGTTTATAAAAATAAAATTAGGAACTATATGTGTTTTCCAAAATCGCTAGGAAGTGAAGAGATGAGAGGATGGTTTATTTGCCGTGTCCTGCAAAAGAATTATTAAGTCATTCATTGGAATTATTTCATAGGAGTATCTTCATTAAATGCTTCTCCTAATCCTAAGTTACACACGAAAGATAAAGGGTTAATTAGGGACGAGAATAAATGTCATAGTAGAGAGTGAGTATGGAAAAGGATAAGTAGTTTAGTAGTTATATATGACCGTTATTTTCGATCCTTATTCCTAATTGACCTTTTAGCATGAGTGTGTAACCCGGGAAGGACATTTCAACTTGTCAACACTTACCATAACCTCCATGCCCCCCGTGACCGCCACCATGACCGCCTCCATGACCGCCCCCGTGACCCCACCCATGACCTCCGTGACCGTGTCCGTGGCCTCCGCCCCCATGTCCTCCACCGTGACCGTGTCCATGGCCCCCACCTCCGTGGCCACCCCCATGACCCCACCCATGACCTCCGTGACCATGTCCATGGCCCCCGCCCCCATGCCCCCCACCGTGACCGTGTCCATGGCCCCCACCTCCATGGCCTCCCCCATGACCCCACCCATGACCTCCGTGACCATGACCTCCATGACCTGAAAATTAAAAAGTTTGTATAGCTAGATCCCAAAATCAATTTCTGACATAAGCACACTAACAGATAGATAATTCTTGAGGTAAGATTTCACACTGAAAAATCAATTGTCTACATTCAAAAATGAATTCCTGAATTGCTAGATTTTTCAATATCAGAAAGCTCGAAAACAAATTACGGGTGGACTGTGTTAAATATCTATAAATAGATGAGAGACAAGTAAAAAATGAGAAAGTAATCCAAGCGAAAATAAATTGCAAGGGAAATATGGATTTTTCATAAAATTCATGCTTCAAGTTTCGAAAGTTTGAGTCTAATGAAAGGATTGACGGAAGGGCAGATTAGTCTCAGCGACGGTTGTAATAGGAAGATTATTAATCTCAGTCGGCTTGTATTAAAAGTTACGGATTCTCAACGGGATTTACCTCCGTGCCCATAACCTATAGAGAAATTAAATGAAGAATAGTCAGTCCTTGATTTTCTTTTCTATTCATAGAAATCGAATCGAAAAATCATAATCTAATCTTACCTCCGCCATGACCTCCGCGATGACCGTGACCGCCGCCTCCGCCACCACCACCACCGCCTATTCAAAAATATTTCTTTCAGAAAAATGCAGATTTCTATTTTTCCGCATGCTTTAAATTGTTTTTACTGAGAATCCGTATGGTAGTGATTGGGATTTTATTGTGGGTGTGCTAAATGTGTAATACTTAAAATTGATTTGTACTAACCATGAGGGCATCCTGTAATAATCATGAAACCATTTTAAAAACTGTTTTTGTGGATGATTTTCTGATAAATTGTAAGGATATTGTGTCAGTTGTTCATAAAATGGGTCTAACCTCTGTGGCCCCAGCCCCAACCTCGCCTCCAGCCCCAGCCTCTCCCTCGACCTCGAGGTCCTGGTTAAATACAGTTTTGTATGTGTGTTTTAACTTGACTGCTTTTGTGCTTGTGCAAGTGGTGCATTAAAAGTGTTTAATGATGAATGGACGTATAATTAAAGTGTTGTTCCTCAAAAACTTGTCGATACTTATCGAAAAGGCGTTTAGTCGGATTGTATTACACCGGAGTACTTACCATGGCCCCAACCCCAACCGTGTCCATGGCCCCCTCCTCCTATAAATATAATTATGTCATATTGCCATCACTCATATATGTAATTATGTATTAGAAAACTTAATTTTCTAAATTGATCCCCGGGAATCCCAACCCTTGTAGAGGATTTGGGAACATTAAATCTGATACCCTGAAAATGTTTCATTGTTTAATGAAATGCATTTTACCGGAAAGTTACGTAGAGATTGTTATTCAATAAAACAAAAGGAATCTGCATCATCATAAATACTGTAAACTGTAAAGGGTTAATTTCCTATTTTTGATAAATATCTCTCTTTTCGGATACACACCGGAACAAATCCCCACCCCGAAATAGTCTGAATCGTATCCCCAATGGGATACATGTAGAAAAATACGGTAAAAAATGTCTTTAAGTCTTTACCAGAATGTTCTATTTGATTTATTTTCAGTTTTGGAGATTGATAGGATTAAATAACTTATCATCATGCTTATCAATCGTCAAAACTAAAAAATTAAACTGAATACTGGTGAATTGACATTTGTTGTTAGAAAATTTACAA
Organism: Desoria tigrina; assembly: GCA_906901685.1. Lineage (NCBI taxonomy): Eukaryota > Metazoa > Arthropoda > Collembola > Entomobryomorpha > Isotomidae > Desoria > Desoria tigrina. The sequence goes on along the minus strand of CAJQTU010000023.1, from coordinate 7,139,960 downwards.
CGTTACAAAGTTTGTAGTCTTGTATTTTTGAATTTAAAGCTTACCGTGGCCATGTCCTCTTCTGTATCCAGCTTCCGTCAAATTAATGACTAGGACAATTCCCAACAGTACCACCAACGCTAACGTTAGTTTCCCTGCCATGACTTAATTGTTATAAGTTTCCGAAACGTTGAATAAATCGTAGATTTCCGAAAATAAATGACTAATTGTCGCTTTTAGTTGGTTCCTTTAAAACGTTAAACCTGCAACTGATACCTTTTCGACCGGCATTAAAGCTATTTATACCCAAACGAATCCCACGATGAGTTATGAAAAGTTGGAGTTAAATAAAGGAAATTAAGCTGTCTAATACCGAATGTACTATTTGAATTGATTCTTTGTGTCGGGGGGAACCCCTTGTAAAATCGCCAAAAATTGTACGAATGGTGTAACCAAAACTTTTTCTTTCTTTCACATGGCAGATTTAGGTCTATAACCTGACTAGATCGTGTATAAATTGCATGATATGGTCAATTGAGAAAAATGACACAGTTTGTTAAACAATCTGAGGCAGGCAAGCCGGCTTTTTTAGTTTTTTAATCCATTGGAAAAATAGCTCTGTAAAATAAATGAATTAGCATGTACAACTATACAATTGCATCTTACAAGGTGGCAGAATTACTACGAAGGAGCAGTTCCCTTCCTGATTAACAAAATGCAGATTCCTCGAATTTTGTCCCAGTCTTGAAGGAAAGATTGTAAGCAAAAACAGTCTGAAAACATGCAAAAATGCGAAAAAAACACTTAGATTTCCATACTTAAGAAGAGTAAAAAACGAACCTTTAAACGAGTTTTTGCATAAAATCTCATCCATTATTTGCAGTTTCCGAGTTAAAAATCACGTAATTTTGGCTAAACAGAACCGTTTAGGATAATCATGTTTCTCCACCTCACTTGCACAACAATGCATAGTCTAGTACTATGATATATGCAGAGCAAAACCACAGGTATATAACAATGAACAGTGCCATAATATAATATTAAACATAACCATGCTCCGTAAATTCAATCAACAATCAGGAATCAAAAGCACCTGTCTCGATTTCAGTTCGAAGGTATTGGTAAAATGGTAAACAATAATATTTACGATAAAAAATTTAAGTATTATTTTTTTCGGCAACGAAAATACGGATTACGAGGTTTTATCTCGAAATGGTTTTGGGGATAGAAGGGGCTGGTATAGAATTTGCAGCGTTTGATTACATGAGACTTTTATCGATTGACTCTGACACATTTTGGAAAATTATGTCATTTAGAACATTGTATGGTGAAGTTGTTGGTGGCAGTTATTAAGCAATTTACCTACATTTTAAGTAACTAGACAATTTAACAGTTTTAATTGCAAGCCGCGGAGCCTTTTAACGGGCTTAGACGTCCTTCGAATCGTAAAGCATGTTGGACGGTGGTGGTGGAACGCCCCGTCAAGTGTGTCGAGGTGTCTTGGACTGTGCGTAAAATTATTCCTAATCCGAAACACACTTTATACACTTTTCCTTTTTAATACTAATTCAAAATCATGTCTTATTGTTGGAGGTGAAACTTTTGAGCTTATTTCAGATGTGATTGACATTGGGTGTTGGACTGTGCTTTTAAATGCTATTTTTTGAAGATTTTAAATCGGAATTTACTCTCGATACATTTTTTTAAATCAATTTCGAATTGAAATCAATTGTGAGAAAATTGCAACATTACAAATGGAATGGATTTGTAAGGCTCATTTTGATAATTTACTCCCAATTTCATATTAATATTACCCCATCAATGAAAAATGTAGTTTTATTACTTTTATAGTGCAAACACTATATAGTTTATTAGAGGCTCCAATAGCCTCAACATATTTTCCTCTGTCTGGATTTGTCTGTTAAATTTTCAGAAATTATCCAAGAAAAGTAAATAGCGTTAGTCCTAGCTATCTAACCGTCACATGTTATATGAACGAACCTTTTAAAAGCTAGTAAATGCAGTTTGGGGCTTCTGTTTCTAATTTGGTCGTTATTTCCTAAATCGACAATTGCATTCTGCTGAAATCGATTAAAATGCACACTGCAGTTTTAACGGATGACTTGATTCAGCTCAAAGAAATTAAGGAAAAACTTGATCTAAAATCATCCAATCGGAAAGTTATACACTTGCACTTTCAACAGCTCGTTGTATAGATTACTTAAATTGTCAATCGATTATTTCCTGCAGATTTTTTATTAGTTTTGATTTGAAATTAGCTTTTTATCGGAATTATTCCTTTCTTTAAAATTTCCAACTCATAAACAATCATCCATCAACATAATATATCGAGATGTTATCAGTTATTCGCTTGCATTTTTCGCTTTACTTCCTAGATTTTACTAGGATTCGATTATTTAATGATTCTGATAACATGGCATCTGCATCTGAAGCTTGTGAAGATTCTGGGATTTTTTATGCAGTTCTAAGTTTTCGACAATTTCGATCAACCTATATTTTCATGGAAGATAATTTACATACTTTGTATTTTAAGAGTATCGTCTAAATGTCGAAATCAAAGTGAGCTTGATTAATGAGGAGTTATTTCGAGGTGTGAATGAAGTAAATTTGGATATATAGAGAGATACCTAACATAACTCGACTGTTGTTCCAAAAAGATGTTTTAATTCCAGGGTGGGGAATTATTAAGAATATGCTTCTTCCAATTCTACCGAGCATTATTTAAACATTCTATCCTTATTTCAGTTATGCTGTCGAATGTATTTCATTGATATGACTGGTAAAAATTTGTTGACAATGGGATTATTCATGAAAATAAATACGTTTTGTGTGCTCGTTCTAAAAATATCCAGGTATAACTCCTGCATATGAATTATGAGTGACTATAGCTGATAGAAAAAAAATGATATTTTTAGCTGGAAATTTAACAAAGTTGAAGTCCCGTTATGTTTGCCCTTGCTCATGATAACTAATATTACTGTTTGTGATATATGTTTGTAAAAATATCATAGAACTGTATAATATAATACAATATTAAGGAATAGTTTCATCTTGATTTTATTATTTCCATAAGTGCATCTTTATTACAGCTACACATTTTATTATTCATTAAAAAACGAATGATGAATTATCGAACTTTGCCTCGTTACATTTTTGCAGCTCTTATTCTGCAGTACTCATTAGAATCCAATGGTTTGGATTCGGATTTAGAAACAAGCAGCAAAGGGTAATTTGTGCTTGCAGACTTATTTTCTAATCAACTTGACATTATTATAATGTATAACTAATCCTAAACTTTACAGTAGTCGATTCAAAGTCTACAGAATCAGAGCAAACTCATCGGATAATATGTTAGTCCTGGGGAAGTTATACGATGAAGGGAACGTGGATTTCTGGCAAAAACCGAACCTCCGTGGAAATACAGACTTAATGGTTGACCCTAAACAAGAATTGGAGCTTTTGAGGCTTTTGAAAGATCATGACATGGACCACTCGGTTATTATTGATGACGTTGACGGGTAAGATACATAACTACGAAAAAAAATTAAGAAATGTTTAAAAAAAATCATTAGTCCCCAAGAAAATTACAGAAGAGAGTGATAATTTTTTGATTCGCCTTAATTTGAGTCACAACTAACTGCCTATTTATAATCCCAAGCAGCCTTTACTGATATTAACCTCACCACAATAAGTCCCCACCTTTTTTATTTGACCAGGTTGATTTCGACACAGAAGGCTATTCAGCCAACTCATCTCAAGTCCACCGAAAACGAAGAAATTAACTGGACGGAATATCATTACCCCGAGACTGTAAGCATTACTTTTAATGTCGATAAAATTACTTAAAGCAAACTACAAAACAAGCACCATATAGAATGGTTAAACTCGCTTCCAGATTTTTAATTGGATGGACAAACTAAGTAAACTCTACCCAGATATCTGTAAAACCTATACAATTGGCATAAGTTCAGAGGGGAAGCCTTTGAAACTTATTAAAATCTCCTCGGCTGGAAGCGTCGGTGATAAGCTCGCAGTGTTTATCGATGCCAGTAAGTATATACTTTGTTTTTCAACTGAAAGTGCATGAAAATTCATAGAATCAAATCGTTCAAAAACGAATAGCGACACATGCTCGAGAGTGGATCACAACAGCCGTCTCGACGTACATCATCAACGAACTCGTGACAAACTCATCGAATTATCCAGATCTCCTCGAGTCTTATGAATTTTACATTCTGCCGATGATGAATCCGGACGGGTATGCTCATAGTTGCAACTACAACCGGTTCTGGAGGAAGACTAGGAGATCGAGTGAGTCCACTCTGGGGGATTTGTTCGGCTGTCAGGGGGTTGATCTGAACCGGAACTTCGGGTATTTCTGGGGCGGTCCGGGTAGTGGGTCCTTTACTTGTTCACCGACATACCGGGGACTATACGCCTTTTCCGAACCCGAAACAGCAGCTATTCGGGACTTTGTCTTTCGACAACCTTCGACCGTCAAGTGGACCGCTTACTTTAGCCTCCATTCTTACGGACAGGTTGGTTCAAGTTTTTGGGGTTGCGGGTTGGGTTCGGAATAAAAAAATACCGCATTTACTGAAATAATTCCCCTGGGGAGTTATTTTTACAAACCACGAGGAATTAGTTATTCCGGGGGGCTTATTTTAGCTGATACGGTTGTTGTATTTTTTAAAGTTTTAGATAAAATTATTGTACTTTGTGAATTTTGTCTAGAAATGGCTCAGTCCCTGGGGGTTTCAGACCCAGCGTCCAGACGATTTTGCTGAGTTGGTAAGTTACATATATTAGTTGAAGCTGTTTAAACTTTGAAATGATAACTTATTGTATGTTTGTCTATTTTTATCGTTCTTCATTTCAATAGACTCGGGTTGCCAGAATCGGAGCCAACGCACTGAAATCTATTCACGGTACCGAGTTTGAAGTGGGGAACTCTCAGGAAGTACTTTGTAAGTAGAGAATTAATTCTGCCATGTTAAGCTACGGTGTAGTTACAACACTGATTTTTAAGTTTTAAAATACTTCCCCACAGTAGCATTTGATGAACGTTCCTTGCAGTAAATTCCAAACACGAACCCATAATAAATATAACTGAACTATTTCCTGTTTTAAACTTCAACGATTGGACCCCTAAAAACCCGAAGCTAACGATTATCCTACAGATTTGACATCCGGAGGAAGTGACGACTGGTTCAAAGGAGTCGTTGGATGCAAGTATTCCTACACGTTGGAATTAAGGGACTCTGGTGACTACGGATTCCTGTTACCTCCGACGGAAATCATTCCTACTTCCGAAGAAACCTGGTCCGGAATTGCGGCAGCGTTGAGGGCTATTCCTAACCCCAGTTCCTGAACACTGAACGGAAATCTAAATGCTGTGTTTTTGCTAAAATATGATAATGGGCCTTTCCTTGTAAACAAGTTAATAAAATCTTATAATGCGACTACAACAATAAAACTTACTTAAAATTACAAAACAATTTTCCGGAATAATGTATGAGGAGACAGAATAACTTGGGATATTATTGCAACACAGAATAAGTTTATTGAAATTATCCACGATATACGACAGCGGAAGGCATTTTCCTTCGAAATTTACACCTAAAGAATAAGCAATTCCTTAGCATAGCTGGCATACTTGAAAAAATTTAGTTGCGCTTAGAGTTTCCAAATCAAAGGTAGTCGTAAATGTAATGGCACGCTGACAATAACAATTTACAAGACGAATTTACAGTTGGAGTAAAGGGCAGCAAAAGCAGAAGTTGCGAAGAGGGCCCAAGTGACATACAAATTGTTGGCACCCCCATATTCGCCACAAGCATCGATGTGGCACGCCAGCATCAAATCCTTATCTTCTGCCGCAATGGGAACAAGGCACTCGGGCTTCACACCACACGCTTTCATAGTCGAATTCGTCGGCGATGTTGTCGAATTCGTCGTCGCTGATGAAGTACAGGCGAAGGCCGCTGCGACGGCTGTGCAATCCAAATCCGCAGCACAGAACGTCTTCCCTTTCAATGGCTCAAATTCGGCTGTCCATGCCGTCACATCGGCAGCGACCACGGCTACTACGTCAGTAGCGGCCTTCAATTTCGCTTCCAATTCCAACAGTTTCGGTTGATCCGCTGCAGTGGTACAAGCCGCGTCTAGCACAATTGAACGCGTAGCCTGGAGGTCTGACAAGAGTTTCTGGGCTGCATCCACGTCTGCTTGTGTACCGTGAGTTAATGGAATCCCGATCCCAACTAGCAGAACTATTCCAGCGAGGAACAGTAGTTTAGACATCTGAAAATGAAATTATTCGTATTTTCAAAATCAGACCGTGCATGTTGTGTTTTATGACCAGGACCGGGCCTTAGTTAATATATTCAACAAAATTTTAATGGTTTGTAGCTCATTAAAAACACATACTTTTAACGGTCAGAACCTGCAGAGTGGTGAGAGAATTTGTCGACGGAGGTAGTAGGTCTGATATGTCGTAGTTATCGACGTCCCGGTAAAAGAAGGCTGGTCAACGCAAACGAATTTTTGCATCAAAAGCTTTTATACTAAAAAACCAAGTGTTTGATGACAATGATCCAGTCTGTTGCCTTGGTTTCCTTCTTATTCCGATCTATTACGCTTATATTTTTTAATGCATTTTGATTGGCTATTCGATATAGGAATAAGAATGCTAATGCGATCTGAAAATAATTTTTAATATCCGAATCATACTACTGATTACATTATTCATGCTTTTATCATACCGATGTAAATTGTAAGACAATTAATATTCATTGTAATTGCAAATTGACTTTATTTTCCAGGACTAGATTCAGATAAAATTCGTTGAGATTCGTGGACAAAATGACACTTAGATAAGACAAATGACTGGTCAGGATAAGACAAAATAAATAATGCGTGGTTAGGTAAAAGCTTTTAAAAGTTTTAACTAATATAATTTTCGATAATAGACTAGATCTTGTTGACTTGACAAAATAAAGATGAAGATGAAATGGAATGTGCAAGTGGAATTAGAGAGCAATCTAAAAAGGGTGTTAAGAAATGATGTTTTGAGGCTTTCAATCATCAGCAGGATTTTCATTATCTTCGTCCGGTGGAAGGATTTCAAAGCTCTTGTCGTAGATGAAAGCATTGTCCGTCAGATCGACTTCCACTGGGAACAAATTTTCGTTTTCCTTGCTTAGTCGATGTATCTCATCGTAGAACTCGGCAAGACCTTTGGACAAGCGTTGGAGTTGAGAGGCGACGTCTTGAACATGCTTGTTATCCAATAATTCTAGCTTAACTTGTACATCCGATCGAAGTTGGGCAAATCTTGCTCGGGCTTCTTGTCGACATCGAAGTACCAACCTAATCACATAATTTCATCATATAAAAAATCCGCAACCATTTGTCCATTTTCAAATTACCAGTAAGTAATTTACCGATATTCATAATTTCCTGTTTCCACTCGATAAAGTGGCTCTTGGACCGACGCATAGTTAAACTCTTCATCGTCCATTTCTTTCACTTTCAAGCAGAATGATAGATACTCAAACTTTGCATCCGCATATTTCCCTATTGTCAATTTGGTGTCTGGAATAGCTTTGTAGAGATATGTTCCCAAATCTGATAAAACCTACATCAAATGAATTCACAAAAAAACACAATTTAAGATTTTTTAACAGGCTTATATAGTCGTCCGTGCGTCATATGGTCATATCATAGTAAATTCCTTACAGGTTTGAGTTGCTTGACCATGTCAACTCCTCTTTTCTCAATTTGTCGATGATAGTCGGCAAACTGGGTAAAAGCCAATGATGCTCTAGGCTGAGGTTCACGTACTCCAATCTGGGCGAAACATTCTGCAAACATCTTGACAACTCGAAGTAATTCAAGATAAGCTCGAAGAAGCCTTTGGGTGTGTTCTACAAGCCCACGGTACATAACCTCTGTTCTCTGAAGTTCCGTTAACTTTTTGATTAGATTATCATTGCACAAAATGGCTCGAGAGAGTCCAAGAGCGTCTGCAGTTGCTGAGCTCATGTTTTCAACCAAACGATGCTTCACTTTCTTTAAAATGATGTCCAAGCTCTTTCCTTGAGCTGCATCTGCATGCAACTTGTTGTATCCTATTGTTGCTTCACCCTGTGGTCAGAAATTTAAAACAATCGTATAATAAATCAAATCCATGTAAGTTCTGCTGTAGTATGAGTATTTTAATTTCCAAAATTCTAACCTTGATGTTCTGGATCATCTTTGCAACTTCCACCTTCGTTTTACCTTTAACAGACTGATTGTTTACTCCAGTAATTTCATCTCCACTCTGTAATGTTCCATCCTTAGCCGCAGGTGTGTTGTCAAAAATTTGGACAATATAGAGGCAAGGACAGTTTGGAGCTCCACCACCAATGCTAATTCCAATCATGTTTGTATTCTCATCCTTTTGAATTGTCACTGATCCTGAAGTTATCTTCAGACCCCTAAGATAAGAAACATTTTAAATAATTTATGATCCTTTCATAGTTCTTTGTTTGCTATCAGTAATATCGATATATATTTGAATATTTATCAACCTAGCCGATCTACCACTCCAAGCACTTTTATATTTGAACTATTTCAACCGAAATCCCACAAGATGAAGTACAATTAACATCAAAATACTAAAAAAGCAAAGAGACTGACAAGCAAATTACAACATCAAGAAATGTGAAATTACATATAATCATGCTGAGAAAGTTGAGAATTAGATCGAAAGAAAAATAGTGGATCAGGCCCATCCAAGTTGAGAGGGGGGAGGTAGGCGTCTACCTCTGATAAATGACCTTTCTCTCGGAGCAGGTCATTTACCGGGTCAGAGTCAACTACTTCGCCCTGTGTCATGACACCAGGAGAGTTGCCACATGGGTTTGACTTGTCGTTACTACCAGTAAGCAAAGAATATTCTAACTCCTCTTGAAGTTTATCTTTCTTTTTTGAAGCAGATGTGTTAGTTTGCGCCTCCGGATGCTGTGGTTTCCTGATACAATGTGGTTAAAAGTTAATACTAACATCAAACATTGGGACATTTAAATAGAGAGGTATGCCGGATGAATATAAAAAAAATTCTTGGAAACTTTGAGTTCTCGAAACCAAAAAGAAAGGGATCAATAATCTATAAAGAACTAATGAAGCGGATTTTTAACTAATCAGATGTTATAAGGTGATAGTTTATGAAACAAGCTATATCAAATATCAATAATACATACACCGAAACGCCACGCCCAACACAAAACCCAAATTAAATTAGCGAAGGGTTAATGGTTAATTGCTAATTAATAGATTTTGTAGCTTGTATTCGAATTTCAAGGCGATTGATGATAGGTTATGGGGGACATACATAGTATCTTCAGCTAAATAGGGGTAACCCTCCGAATCGTAATAATCCGGATGCAGGTAACCAAATGGCATAAGAGGATCCCACATTCGATCAAAATCAAGTCGACGAGAATGGGACATCGAAATGTGATGCGATATTAATTACTTGAAAACAAAACAAAATAAAATTATAAAAATACAAAAATAAATATCAAATCAACATCATCCTTCCTTATCATTACACATTATCATTACACGTTGTTAGTATAAAAATCGAAATGCAAATGAAGTATGGATGCAGAACGTTGAATGTATGCCTATTTATTTACAAAAATAAATAAAAAACGTACTGAATTACTTCAGAACATTCATTATGAAAAATTAACTGCAAATTTGCAATGTGCAATGCAAAATGCAATAAACTGAATACAGCAGAATACCAAAAAATTTCTTGCATGCAGGACACAGCTGACACAGCACACAGGACAGCCGGACTCTCAACACTCAACTCTCTATGTATATCTGATATGCTATACTTCGTGGTTTTGATATCCGATTTTAAATACAAAATTTCGGTTTCCCGAAATAAATCGTGAATCCAAAATCAAAAATCCAAATCCAAATCAAAAATGCAAATGAAAATGTTGAATACAGAATAGTGAATAGTGTCAATAATTTCAAATTTAACGATTTCTTCTGCTTAAAATCTTGAATCTCAATCACTGAATTAGTCCTTATTCAGATTCAAACCAATTTCCAGTGCCAGACAGTCTAGAAGATGTGCCTGGCTTGAAACAAAATTATCCTATATAAATACAAAATAGAAACAAGAAAATAATTACAAATTAAATTTAAAAAATAGAGGAATTCACAGTTTGTCTTCGTCGAAGAAGAAGTCATCCGTCAAATCTGTTAACATGGTTGGTTTATCTATTCCGATGGTCAGCCGACAGCCAGTGTTATTACGAAACCTCGAAAGTAATTCACTCAGGTTAATTAATCGCAATCAATTAAAAAAATTAAAAAATACTCGAGGAACTATTTATATTGTGTATTGATTGACAAACAGATTGTTAGAATTGTGAATTTGGATTTACCGCCAAAACCTCTCTGTTTTGACTTTTTGACAACCTTTCCGGTTTCGATTTTTCGATCACAATTTATTTGACATTTTCGGTTTATTTTCAGAAAATGCTGCTATTAAAATGTAAATGCATGCTTCTATATTTAGCTGGTAGCAAAGAAGACTGGATTTTAACTTTTAATTAAGCGATACAATGACAGAGCAAGAGCAAAAGTTCGACGAAAGGATGACATGATTTATTTTCTTGAATTGTTGTTGGATTTTGGATTGAAAATAAATTCAGTTTGAAGCTGTTAAGTTGTGAAGAAGCAGATAAAGCGCATAGAATAGAATTTCGACTGTTTTAATTGAAAATAGTGAAGCATTTAAATGATTCTTCACTAAATATGTGGCCTAGCAGGAGCAGGACACCAGGAGTAGCGAATTATGTTTTTCCGTATATTATGGGGGAAAGTGATAACCATTTTGGTAAAAAGCTAAAAAAAACTTAGGTTTTAATCTTTTAATTGACATTAATTTACCCTTGAACGTCCTACTTAAGAGATGAAATCCTTATTGGAACTGTAAAAGAGTGTACTGAATCTATTTTTGAAGATTTTAGCCTCAAAAACTGAGATTTCTAAATGATTCTTTGCGTTTCTGTTTGACTTTTAATTTGATTGACTTTGGGGTTAGTTGAGAACTTGTAATTTTTTGCAAAGTTTTCTTGTAATCCTTTCAATCTAATTCTTGGTTATCTTCATTTATGTCTATGGTTATCTTGCAATAAAATTTCTCAGATGAGACGAGAACGAAAATTGATGTTCGTTTATAGTCCGATCTTATTTTACGCCTGGCTCGGCTGGGGATCTGAAATAAAAGGAGAGTTTCTGGTAGGTAAAAAAAACAGTTGAAATTAACTTGGGTTTTAATTACAATTAAATTGCTCTTTAACATCCTACTTACGAGCTTAAATTCTTATTGGAACTGTAAAAGAGTCTATTGAATCTTTTTTTGAAGATTTCAGTCTCAAAAACTGAGATTTAGAATTGATTCTTTGTGTTTCTTTTGGGAATTGGGGTCATTTGCGAATTTTGGGATCCGAATGATCCGATCCGATTCACATATATATACAGTCATTCTCTTTATCTCATTCCATGCATTTTTTGCAAAGATTTTTAGCAGGTGAGATGAGACTGATGAGAGTAGTTCCTATTTGCAAAAATCAAAAGCCAGGACGTGGACATTGAATATTAATTTCTACATGGAATCTTTTATCAAGTTCATTCGCATGACATACTTGACTATAAAATCTTTCAAGTTGAAGATCATCAGAAGCTGACAAGGACCTATTTTCATAAATTAATCTTCCTATAATTCGCATATATTTTACATTTCATGAATTCAAGCTGTTGGAAAGGTCATGTAAGGATTGTTCAATAGTTATATCAGAAATTACATAGACTTTAATACATTACTTTGGATAAGTAGTTTAGTTTGCTGAATATCAAGAACAGCAGGACAGAGGATCTGAAGGTAAATCTGTTCATAAAATATTTATTGACACATCCTCAGTATCCTCACCCTGAGAGCCAAAGTACTCTGGTTTACGTCCAACGTCTGACTACTTACAAACAAACATAACAGGTTCTAAATACATAAGATAAGCAATGGATGTTGAATATTGGATAACCACCTTCACTTATCCTTGTCTCATTTCATAATGAATTCCCATTCAATCCACCGAGTCGTTTTCAACAGGTTCTATTCTCTTTGTTCGGAGGACTTATTAAATTACAGAAGAATTTTGTCTTTTTGTCATCATATTCGTGTAAAATAGCCTGAGATCAGGTATGGTAATTGCAAACCATAAGCCTTTTAGAGTCGGGGTGGGACAGACGGCATTGATATTCTGGCGACTGAATTAAATTAAGGATATCCTCCCAAAGCTAGAACATCAACTTATTTTCAAATTGTTCGTCGCCAATATCTCAGGGCGACTATTTAATATACTTTATTCAAATTCTTCCAAATAATAAATACAGAAATATATGAGGAAATTATGACTAGCTTTTGCTTTCGGAAATAATTAACATGGTTAATTAGAGGTTTAATGAAGGAGGACGTGGTGGTTGACGGCATGATGGGCGATGACTGGAGTGTGGACAGTGTGGACGACGGGACGGTGGGCAATGACTGGAACGATCAGTTTAGCTGCTGGAGCCCTACGAGTTTTAAAAAATAATAAGATTACAGTCAGCCATTAAAAAAAATATTGAAGCTGCTTATTTATACGGGCATTTTGTCATCTAGATTGACTGTAATTTTTTAAATAAATCCCGACCCTTTAGGAGAATTTAAAATAAATCAGACCCCCAAAATAACGTTAAATGTATTTAATTTAAATCCATGCAAGTCTTTGAAAGGAATAAACAATGAAAAATGATTGGAAGATTGCCTATCAACAAAATGAGAGGGAGAAAAGGCCAAAAATGTATAAAAAAACTCCGAGGTAGATTTGCATTTAGAATAAATCCCCACCCTGAAATAACATCCCCACCAAAAGAGAGGGTTTAAAAAATAACAATGGAGCAATGAACGATTTGACTATTTTCTCGTAAAACCACTATTCAACGGCTGCCTTATCATATCATGGAACATTTTGTGGTATACACGTCCAAGACTTAAAAATCAGCCTCAAAATCATCCGATATTTTCCTCAATTCCTATTAAATGTTTATTATTAAATTTATTCGTAAATACCTGAATGAGAATGTGTGGGAACGGGCAGCGGGGACGACCTTGACCTTAGTATAAACGGGAGTGGCATGGAGGGTGTGGACCACAGGCACTGCGTGATGGACGACGGGGACAGAATGATGGACGACGGGAACAGAATGATGGACTAAAACTCCGGCGTTGGCGACGGCCAAAACAGCCATAAGGACAATAGCGAACTAAATAAGAACAGAATTAAGATTAAAATATTTTTCGGCGTTATCAAAGTTGGTCACAGCCAGGTACCACAGGTATTTCCTGCAAAAATTATAAGACTTACAGCGTTCATTTTGAAAGATTTTCCGAAGTAATTACTGGAAATTGCAAAAAAATCAAGATTTGTATTCGAAGTAAGTGATTGAATTAGTTTGGAAAGTGAATGAGTTTCGAGAAGAGCTGGAAGTCTTTTATACATAAAAATATTGGATATTTCAAGGGAGCCATTTTTCTAAAACTTTTAGGTACGCTGGAAAAATAGTATTGTAAATCGCGTTATGGATGTAGGTGTAGTTGTTCTAAGCTGATCAGTTCCCAATTATCTCGTCGACAGGATCATAAATTGATGTTGATAAGAAATTGTGTTTTATAAACCGGAAATTTGAATTGATTTTATGGCTTGCATTAATTACCAGTACGTTCCACTGATTGAGTAGTTTTAATTGGCGAGGATTGATTACATTATATTTATAACACACATTTTTGAAACAATTGTTAAATAAAATAAATCATTGTCCTCCATCCTCCAAGTGTCCTCGCCTCCTGTTCGATGCCTCCTATCTATTGAACATAAATCGATTGATATCGATAGGTCGGGTCACGATGAATGGATATTTGGATATGACGTAGTAGACTTGTAAAAGGACAAGGTGATGAGACCATACTCGTATGGTATCGGACAGTCATGTAATTGTTGTCGTTGGTGATGGTCTACAAGATAATTGCTCAGATGTGCACTTCTTACGTGGTTTAGTTAGCTAAAGAGTTAGTTGGTAGGGTCAAGATCATAGAATTAAATGGTTTGGTGGATGGGACGTGGGATGTAGTAGGTTATCTTTTGATCGATACTTGTATTCTATTAAATTTTTGCATATATTGAAAATCATTGACAATTTTGAATTCATTCCATGTTCTACATGTATAAATCACACTTACATAGACGTTCATTAATAGAGCGATTTAAGGCTTTACAAAATGCAATGTTTCTGGACTCGGTTGTTCTAACGGTGTGACCATACATATCAGTTTTTAGAGTAGCGGAGCCTATGATAACATAAAACGATTTTTTAATTACAATTCGTACATCTTTTGTCTGTTGTTATTAAAATTTGACTAAATATTTAAGGGTATGGATAATAAGGATTTTTATAAACTCATGTTCCAATTTAAAAACATTTGTATAGATCACCCAAAGTCTTCCAAGGGTAGATATTGACTTTTTAATTGTAACATTATTAGGCAGAATTGCTCATCTGATCATATTTATATGCATTTTTTGGTCTGGACAGATGAATTATGAAATTTGATTGCCATTACCAAATTATCATTTGAACCTGTTTTTGGACTCTACTTTTCAACTTTGTTGATTTAAACAAACAATAAAGCTTATTTATTATTATTGATTTTTATAAATAAATTCTTCCAGCTTCCATGCAAAAGGTCATTTCATAGAAAATTACAATTGAATGTATAGTATGCTTAATAATTGCGTATTGGAGATTACGAGTATTTGACCACTTTTAACTAGTTCTTCCACAAGACTATACCCTAAAGGTTACCGCTGACCCTGTCAATATGCAAATTTCGAGGGATGTCAAGTTAACATCTATTGTAGGAGTTAAAAAGACGCACCAACACACTGAATTTAGCAAAATAATACGCAAAACAATTAAACGCAAAATGATAAGGACTTCCAAATCCTAACAATAAGTTTCTGTATATAAGAAGTTGTCCTTGACACAGAACTTGTCACATTTGATTAGCATATTTTGTCAGATAGATTTACGTTATTCTCAAACTAGTTCAAACTACACGTCCGTACACCTAGAGGAAAGTGTAACCTCTTGGCTTTGCAGGGGGTCCAAGATTTTAGGATTTTTGACACCATAATGCCATACTTCATTTAGTGGAATGATTTATCAAGGTCGTTTAACAGCAAATAGCATTCAGTTTGTTAAGATTCAACTGTCTGAAGTTTTAGGGATTACGGAAGACAAATAAAATACAAATTTCCTCAAAGTTGTTTCATCGTCTAAAAGTTTTTTAAGCCCATTTCCACACGCACAAACCCATTAATTATGGTTCACCCCTCAGGGTCATGGATTATTGATAACTGCGGGGTAATTAATAAATGCGTGAGGGTTACAGAGTAAAAAAAATGCGTTAAAACAAGGGATTCAACATTCCAGTTCCTGGTTTTCCGGGATTTAATTATTCAAGTTAATGGGGTTTGAAGCGGATTAGATTTTAGATGTAATTACATGTACTAGTCCTTCAAGGTCATAATTATTGTTCGTTAATTAGTATTATTACAGCGAATATCCAGAAAGAACTGGTTCGTCAGATACTATCTAAGATTAAATGGGATGTGCCTGGCCGGAATTATTGAGTAAAATCCTTATAAGTGGACCGGAACCAGCTACAATTTCATTAAATAATTATGTCATGAATCGCAAATTAGTTAAACATTTAAGGCATCAACTTTGTAGTAAACTTCATAATTTTATGGATGAATCAAAAGTTAGGTATTTTCTTCCGATTTTAGTCATTAAAATTTAGTCATTGCTTGTGTTATTTTCAATAATCTTATTCGGCAAGAATAAATACCATCCCATACGGGTTAAGAAAATTAAAAAAAAAATCCTTTGGACACGTTATTAGTAACGTTAGTATTTTTTATAGTATTTGGTCATACAAGCTTTGGATCATTGTTTGATTACAGCTTGTCTAGTTGCTTAATCTGAAGGACAAAAGACAAAAAATTCAAAGGGGTCTGTGCTCACTGGTCTGTTTTTTAACATTGACAAACACTAATTAGTCGTTACTTATTAATGATACAAAACGCTTGATGCAACAAATCAACTACGAAATAAAACCCAATGCAGCTAAAACGTTGTTTCAATTCTGAAACAAAAGTAAAATTCAAAAACTAAAATATACATCACAATACTAAAAAAATGTTAAAGATTTACTGAAACTTTCTATATGCCCGAATAAAAACCACTCTGAAAAGGGAGGATGATTTTTAATTAATTTTTAATTAATTATCCATCCCCAATACAACAATTAACAATCTCTCCTGTTACTCCAAACTCCAATGATCGTCTGATAAACTAACCAGCAAGAACTGAAGAACATGCAGTCAATTAGCAAGATTTTTTATTCCGGAATAAAAAAACCTTATTACTGGATGATACAGCATACATCTAGTCTTCCTTAATCTACCCATAATTTTAATATCTTAATAACACATGAATTTAAATAAACCGTTACAAACGCACGTACAAAAGGGGTGAAACCACGTAAATAATTCACAACGAAGTTCATTGTGAAACGTAACGTTAAATAAAACACTGTTCATTCAATGAACAGTGTTTTATTTAACGTTACGTTTAAGACGTGTGGAATAGGAATAATTCTGTAAATGGAGGGGTTAAATAGTGTATTATAACTTTAGACAACATTAATATATTATATGTACACAGCTATATGAATTTTGAGTTTCAAATTTTTTGTGAACGATGGGTGTGACCTATTGCTTCAGAAAACAATAGGCTTATGGCCAGGCCAATGTAGATTCGAAATGTGAAAGAATAAATTTAAAAACTTTAACCGTTCGACCGCTAGAGTACAACCGGACAGACGGACGGACAGACGGACATGATGAAGACAATAAGGGGTTTCACCCCTTAATAATGAATGGGATGATGAGCCGATTCTCATTGCTAATCGTTACAAACGATTTATTTCCCATGTACCGCACAATACTAAACAACAGAATCTGCAATTGGCAAGCCACCACCACCATCATATCCCTAATGTAAATTATACATAAATTCTAAAGGATGGGGAATTAGGAAATGAATCTGCTTCTTCAGATGGAATCTTTTGATGGTCAAGGGACTTGGCTGGCTTACAACTTTTTCTGAACATTAAACCTCTATGGAATTACATTGAGTTTGAGCACAGCTACAGAAATACATTTCCTCCATCTCTTCAGTTGCAAATTCCGCAATAGAATATAAAATATAACGCCATGATACCTACTAATGTAATTGGAACCACCATTCAAGTTCTGTTTGAGGGTCAAACTAATGTTTTTGCATGAATTAATCGACTCTGGCTCCTCTAGTCACCTCCAGTCCTTCCCTTACCTGAAGTAGTTTTTTATGGCTGCATTCTGTACAAGTCCCACAAATACATTCCCACATCATCCCTCTTGATCATCGATAAGACTAATGTACAACTCTAGCTGGCTGAACTTGAATCATGGGAATGACTGATGTTGGTATTTTTAAATAGATTTGATGTGGAGAGTAGGAACGTGTCTAAGGGCCTAAGATGTCTTGTAGTATATAAGCCGAGTTTGGAAACCGTTTAGAATCAGTATCATTCATTCACTCATCCTCCTCTCATCTACCATTTCAATCAATTCCTTGTGACTTTTCACAATCTCCTACAAATTCTTCATCATGCAAGCCGTAAGTGCTCTAAAGAAATAATTTTGAGTTTTGGAAATTTTTGAAAATTCACCGAATTTGACATTTTATTTCCAATCTTAAAGGTTACCGTTGCCCTTTTCGCCATCTTGGCCGTCGCCAGCGCTGGACTCGTCGGAGTTGCCCCAGTTGTGCACACCGTTCATGCCGCACCCATCGTCCGAACCGTTCCCGTCGTTCATGCCGCACCCATCATTAGAACCGTTCCCGTCGTTCATGCTGCCCCAGTCGTGAAGACCATTGTCCCAGTTGCCCACTCTTCTTCTTTCTCCTACAGGGCCCCAGCTGCCAAATTGGCCGTCCCAGTAAGTTCTCATCTAGTTAACTATGCTTAATTAATTTTTAACTTTGAAGACGGAAAAAGAGCCATTATGATTGGAGATTGGAACGGGATGATTAATTGTGACCTTTTTCAATCAGGTCGTCCATGCCGCTCCAGTCGTCCACCACGTCCGAGCCAGCCCAGTTGTCCACGTCCGAACCGCCCCCGTCCTTGCCCACCACGGAACCGTCCTCGTCCACTAAATTTTCCAAACTCTAAAGTTTCCTAAATTTTCTTCAATTTTCCGAATCCTTCAAAGCAGTTGTTGCTTATTTGCCGTAATCTTTGTGAAGAAATAGTCATTCTTTTTCATTTTCTAATACTAATCTGTACCCACGAAACTAAATTATTGCCAGGTCTAATCGGTTGCCCCCAAATCGCTGTGATTACTTTTTACGATTTATAATAAAAATGAGCTTCGGTTCAAGTCGAACTTATTTACCGTGTTTTTCGAGTTGAACAGTTCATTTCTTTGCATAATATTATTACCATACCGTAAATATTATTTTAGATGCTTGGTTGTTAAAAACAGGCCAATTATCACAAAGGGTTCTATCGACATGATCCCATCGCATCGACCAAGACAAGAGTGAAACCCGTAAGTGATTAACTAAGTAAACCCGTCGAATAAACTAATTATGAAGGCAGCTCTGCCTTCATAATTATGTTTATATTTCTAAATTTACTTTGATTAAAAATGCTTTCGAAAACTAATGTGCCAAGCAATGGGATTAACAGTCGCTTCAAACAAAATCGATAATAAAATCAGCCAAGTCTAGTTAAATTGAAGTCTCTACCTCAACTCAACTTGGCTTGTACATAAAAATCCGTCTTGCACATTTATATGTCACGGAACATATTATTATGTCGGGCTCGGGGCACATTTGTCGCTAGGCATATATGTGTCGTTGTACCCTTCCCATAACTTGAAAAGTTCCCGATATAAGGCCTCTAGCTTACCTTTCGGTAAGGTGCTTCAAGTTAAGAATTTGATCTTGGAAGTTGCATTATAATTGATTTGAAATCAAACGAAATTAAAATTCAATGCAGAGTGTAACACCTTCAATGCGCACTTTTTACCATTCAAAAGCATTGTTTTATCAAACATAAAATCAAACCTATCTCTTCTCTTCCTGTTTAGAGATCATGTTTCTAGCCGAGTTTCGTAAACAATTATACCGAAAATCGTCACGTCCTGTCTGTATGAAATAGTACACCTTTAGTTGCACTTCTTTCCCTTATGTTCTGAACACAGTTCATGCTCTTATTTAGTAAGATTCTTAAACAGTATGGTTTTAAGTTAATTCATGGTGGTAGTTAGTTTATTTGATTCCCAATCCTAAGAATTTGACTTTTACATATTGGGACGGGTACTTGCCGAAATGGCCGAATATCTGCAGAACCGACCTTTCCTCCTAATGACAATATCATTCATAGTAAACATGCAAGGTACAACATCACTAAAATTGTGAATATTCATAAGAACTTATCGTTACTATTATCCCTTTGTTTGCAGTGCAGTTTATATCGGTTGGAGGCTGGCAGGGAGACCTGTTCTATTTCACGTCTTTTGACAGTAAGAGTCTAACAAGGGACATCACCCAAAGGTCAGAGCCCGAATCGTCTGATTTTTTAACGGTCGAACACACAACTAATATGAACCACAAAAATGCAAGAAATATCTGCGGTAGTTCGTCCTGGTCATTTTTAAAAAATCATGAACTAAAAAAATCACGAAAATTGACTTTTTCAAAAATTAATAAAACATCGATTTGTGGTCCGATTTTCAAAATCTTTCGAGTTTTGCAATGCTAAAGAGTTGTTCATCATAAAAATCTAAAGATTTGAATTTTCGTAAAAAATCGAAAAAAAAAACTTTTTTTCTTCAACGTTCCAATGGTTCAATTTTTTTCAAAAATTTAAAAAAATTGAAATATTTTTTAAAATTCAAATCTTTATATTTCCACAAAAAACAACTCTTTAGCATTGCAAAACTCGAAAGATTTTGAAAATCGGACCACAAATCGATGTTTTATTAATTTTTGAAAAAGTCAATTTTCGTGATTTTTTTAGTTCATGATTTTTTTAAAATGACCAGGACGAACTACCGCAGATATTTCTTGCATTTTTGTGGTTCATATTAGTTGTGTGTTTGATCGTAAAAAAAATCAGACGATTCGGGCTCTGACCTTTGGGTGATGTCCCTTGTAAGATCAAAGTTACTTCAAAGCACTCATTTTAAAGGTTTCTAACGCAGATTGATTGTGTTATCCTAGATGTTTCCGAATGGGAGCTTTACGATCAGTGCAAAATATCTAACAACTACCAATTCCAATACATCCGTGACCCTGCATTGATTCCTCACACTTTGAGTCCTATTCCACTTCCAAGTCCGGAAAAGGCAATTCCCGTCGATCACAAAGATGAGCCTCAAGTCCTCCTGGTTTACAACAATCCCCCACCGGACACAGCCGACTACACCGTCTCATTTGGATTTCAAAAAAATAAGGAATGCTTGTCGAATACGGCGTCCAGGACTTGTTATGTGAGTCCCTCGTTTGGGAAAGTACGCGGAGGTAAGTCTTGATATTCCATTCCATTCGAGAACGATTTTCAATTCGGAACAACAATTTTAGCACATCCATAATTTGTAAACGAAGTATAAACTCGTATCCCTAATTTTAAAGCAAGCAAATTAAAGCAGTTTTCGGGAATATACGGGAATTAGCGGGAATCATACATGTGACATGGTATTTTATTAGGATGTTGAAAATACACACTTGCATAAAGTTAGAACAGAAAAAAAATGTGCTGGCCAGCACAAAAAATGTGCCAGCACGAAAAAAAAATGTGCTGGCCAGCACAGAAAAAAAATGTGCCAGCACAGAAAAAAAAATGTGCCAGCACAGAAAAAAATGTGCTGGCCAGCACAAAAAATGTGCCAGCACGAAAAAAAAATGTGCTGGCCAGCACAGAAAAAAAATGTGCCAGCACAGAAAAAAAAATGTGCCAGCACAGAAAAAAAAATGTGCTGGCCATAACAGAAAAAAAAATGTGCCAGCACAGTAAAAAAAAATGGGCTGGCCAGCACAGAAAAAAAAATGTGCCAGCACAGAAAAAAAAATGTGCTGGCCAGCACAGAAAAAAAAATGTGCCAGCACAGAAAAAAAAATGTGCCAGCACAGAAAAAAAAATGTGCTGGCCAGCACAGAAAAAAAAATGTCCCAGCACAGAAAAAAATGTGCTGGCCAGCACAGAAAAAAAAATGTGCCAGCACAGAAAAAAAATGTGCCAGCACAGAAAAAAAATGTGCCAGCACAGAAAAAAAATGTGCCAGCATGGAAAAAAGTAATTACTTGGGACAAATTGGTCACATCTCCTGTCCCCCATAAATTAAACCCCCCACAAAAACCAGTATTAAAGAGGAGAAACCTCAACAACCCCAACTCACCCAGGGGCGTGCCCCGGGGTGCATTTTGGGGCGAATTGAGATTCCAACGCTATATTGTAGCCAAGTGCCGTGCTAGCTTATATACGTATACGGGATCACCCCACTCACCCTGGGGCGTGCCCCGGGGCGCATTTTGGGTCGAATTGAGATTCCAACGCTATATTGTAGCCAAGTACTGGGGAAGCCTATATACGTATACGAGATCACCCCTACTCACCCCGGGCACGCCCCGGGGCGCAGTTTAGGTCAAATTGAGATTCCAACGCTATATTGTAGCCAAGTACTGGGGTAGCTAATATACGTATACGAGATCACCCCTACTCACCCCGGGGCGCAATTTAGGGCGAATTGAGATTCCAACGCTATATTGTAGCCAAGAACTGGGGAAGCTTATATACGTATACGAGATCACCCCTACTCACCCGGGGCGCACCCGGGGAGCAATTTGGGGCGAATTGAGATTCCAACGCTGTATCCCGATAAACATTTTTGGTCTGGGAATGGTATGGGCCAGGAAGGTTGATTAAGTTTGGGACATAGATGGTTTTGTCGCCAGGGAAAAGTCCGGAGCGGACAATTTGTCCCCAGTTGAGCCAAAGATGATACGTTCGTAACCCGCAGGTTTGCCAGAGGTGATTACACCTTTGGCTGATCTATGGCATATATGCGGATGAAATCCGGCGTACCCACATATACCATAGTTAATCCCTATCTGGTTAAGGTATGGATAATTATATGATTTGCCATAGGTATGCAAATGAGTACCAAAAAACTTCTTTGAAATTTTAAACTAAAACAATTCACTTTATTTTAAAAATCTAACAATGAATGAATTGTAAATTTTTATGAAACGAACCGAAGCTGAAACTCTGGATTCGTTGGGGTCTTCAGTTCTCATTATCTGCAAGGATAATGGAAGTTCTTCTTAGGTTCTGTGAAAGCTTGATTAATACAGCTTCTCCGTCCCCAAGTCCCCATCCGAGTTTAGAGGTCATATGTAACACAATTAAAACAGGAATAACAGGATTAATGATTAAACTGGTAATAATTAGTACATATTATGTATATTTTAATTATATAAACTTACCAGATTAATGTAGCAGAGTACAGGTAGGTCTTCTGTATTTAATACTTAAACTATTGAAGACGTGCTGGAAAATCATAACCGCCACACATGAAAACTAAATGGCGACTGATTGCCGAGCGTGTTGGCTAAACATATTTAAAAATATGTATGGCCCAACTTAAGAATGGACTTGATAAGCCAGAGCTCTGTAATATGTATGTATGTATGTATGTATTAGGTGGGTTGAATGGACATTGCACATATGCTTTGCCCACTCAGCCGTCAAGGCCATTTCTGGCCTATTACGGGCGCCCCAAAAGAACAAGAAGTTTACTGTGCCGATGTTAGCGCCCCTCTCGATCTCGGACGAATCTCCCAGATTTAGCGATGAATTGCGCTATACTGGTGAGGGGCACTTTTGCTAATTCCTCCGGGCACATCGTGTGTGTCCCGAAGATTTGAAAACGCAAGGCACAATAACTATCACAGACACCTAAGAAATGGGTACTAGTTTCGTCCCCCACATCGCACAGAGTGCAAGTGGAGTCCTCTGCTAACCCCATCTTATGTAGATGTCCTTGGAGAGTATTGTGCCCTGTGACAATTTGAGTAAGGAGTCTTAATGAGCCCCGACTCAGTTGTCGCCAGGTCGAATCAGTGTCCCTGTATGGGTCCTGAATGAATAGTTTTGTCTGACGGCAGTCAGTTCGCTTCATCCATTCCTCGGAATGCTTCCGTCGGAAGCACCCCCGTATGGATGTTTTAATAAACGAAAAGGGTACCGGTACTGCTGGTTCTGGACCAAGGAAAGGCATACTAGACGCCTCCTTGGCCAGTTCATCTACTGCTTCATTCCCTTCATACCCCGTATGGGCAGGAATCCAGTGTAGAGTGACACTTCTGTTTGCCGATATTGAGTTAATGATGTTCCTGCCATCTCTGACCAATCCCGGTACTGGACTAGTACTGATCAGAGATTTCAGTACACTCTCACTATCAACAAACATATTGATCACCGCTCCTGTTGGGCTCTCACTAAGAGGCCCACAGGCAGCAATGATTGCCATAAGTTCGGCCTGAAACACTGAAGGGTAAGTTCCCAGAGGTACTTTCCCCCTCAGCATATTCAGTTCGTCTGATAAACAGGCTGCACCAGTAGAACCGTTCATCCTTGACCCGTCAGTAAAGACGGTTATGGATCCCGGTGGTAAACTGGGAAACCCATCCTCAGCCCAATCTCTCCTGGATCTAATTTCCACTGAAAAACTCCTTTGTTCAAGTATGTTTTCAAGGAAATAATCACAGGGAAGTTCCATTTCTGGGATCTCTCTGCGGAGGTTGCTGCACAAGTCAATATGTGAAATCGCCTTTGTGCGCCCCCTCCCTTCCCAGTTCAGCCACTGACTTCTTTTCAAAAGCCGGTACATTGTACGAACAGCTAGCTGTTGTATGTGCAGTTTGATTGGTAAAAGACCAATCATGCACTCCATACCAGCTGTTGGTGTCGACTTTAATCCTCCTAGAGTACCCAAAAGAGCAACTCGTTGAAGTCGCTCTATTGGTCTCATTGTGGTCGCTTTGAGGGTAGCCGAAACCCAAACGACGGAGGCATAGGTAACCCATGGTCGTATTACCGCAGTGTACAGCCAGGCATATATTCCCGGAATCACTCCCCATTTCCTCCCAATGGCCCTCCTGCAGTGCGCCAAAGCCACTCTACCAAGAGTAGCTCGGGCCCTGCAGTGCGATTGCCATGTGAGAGTACGGTCTAGAGTAACCCCAAGATACTTGACCTGGTTTTGTATTACGAGGCGTTTACCCTGTAAGTATAACCGTATTGGTTCGTTTGTTTTTCTCTTGGTGAATAACACTATGGCCAGTTTGTCATTGACCGCAAGGTCAACCTCCTGGCACCAGCTATCCACCAAGTTGATAGCACTTTGTGCGTGTGACACGACAGTGCTAAGATTAGGACCCCTGGCAATTGAGCCAAGGTCATCAGCAAAGCCCTGTGTGTACACTTGTGGGAGTTGTCTTTTCAATGCTGACAAGATTTCGTCAACCACAAGATTCCAGAGTAGAGGTGATAGGACTCCACCTTGCGGGCAGCCCCTCTCCACCTCTATTAGTTCTATGGTACCATTAGCCGCGGCTTCTGCCTGACGGCCTTCAAGCATGTTCCCAATCCACCTAGCACACAAGTTGTTGACTTTGTTACGAGCCAATCCTTGAGTGATAGATTTGAATGTTGCGTCACTAAAGGCCCCTCTGATATCAATAAACGCCCCTATGGCGTATTCACTTGACCTCAGAGTTGCCTCTAGCCTAGCTACAATTTGATGCAGTGCCGCCTCTGTTGAGACACCTGCCATGTAGGCATATTGATTGGCTCTGTAATAACTCTCTGGGCCATTCTTGGTTCATCTCTGGATCGTTAACTCCGATTTAGATAGAAAATTTCGAGTTCGGGGCAGACTAATTATGTCTGACGAAAACCATAGCTAGAAAGACGAACTTGGGCCAAGCGTTCACCACACCTGACTTTCCAAGTTCGAATAGCAGTGCTTGTACCTAAGTAGACCCATGTATGCTTTGCCGTACAAAATTCTGTCGGAGGTTTGCCATACTTCCCAGTCAAATCCCATACTTGGCCCAGACCCTCATGTTTATCGGGATTGTAGCCAAGTACTGGGGAAGCTTATATACGTATACGAGATCACCCCTACTCACCCGGGGCGCACCCGGGGGAGCAATTTGGGGCGAATTGAGATTCCAACGCTATATTGTTGCCAAGTACTGGGGAAGCTAATATACGTATACGAGATCACCCATACTCACCCCGGGGCGCAATTTGGGGTGAATTGAGATTCCAACGCTATATTGTAGCCAAGTACTGGGGAAGCTAATATACGTATACGAGATCACCCCTACTCACCCCGGGGCGCGCCCCGAGGCACAATTTTGGGCGAATTGAGATTCCACCGCTATATTATAGCCAAGTACTGTGGAAGCTTGTACACGTCCCCCACTCACCCCAAGGCGCGATTCGGGCCGAATTGAGATTCCAACTCTATATTGTACAACTGAAAGCTAACGTGTACAACTTAAAGCTAACCTGTAAAACTTGACTTTAACGGGTACAACTTCAAGTTAACGTGTACAACTTAAATTTAACGTGTACGCCTTGAATTGAACGTGTAGAACTTGAAGTTAACGTATGCAAAGTTAATAAGTTAACTTGTACAAAGTTAACAAGTTAACGTGTACAAAGGGAACAAGTTAACGTGTACAAAGTTAACGTGTACAAAGTTGTACAACGTGTACAAAGTTAACGTGTACAACGTGAAGTTAAAGTTGGTGTAAATGTTAAGTGTTTCGGATGGGTTTCACCTCTTTGCTTATGTGCGTTTGCAACGGTTTATTAGTCATGAGAATCGTTTAAACCCCATATCTGAATTTCCCCCAAAAGCCCGGGTATTGCACCCTGGTGTCAGTAGGAGTGGTCCCGTATTCATCAAAGATGTCCTATTACTCATGGGAATCGTTTAAACACCATATCTCAATTTCCCCAAAAAGCCGAGGTTTCGCAGCACTCTGAATTGTAGTTTCAGGGTATTATCATGTATTGATGATAGACATAGAGTGTAATGTAAACTACCTAAGCGGCAGTTTTAAAATGAGTAAGAGCTTTGAACTGATTTAATCATTTTTTGGGGGGGGGGGTTAATTTATGGGGGACAGGGGGTGTGACCGATTGTACCCAAGTTCGAACTAAGCCTTGGTTATGACCCAAGGAACAAGTGTACAAAATTTTGTGACTCTAGGTCAACGCAGTCAAGAATTAAGCTTTGTAATGTGTTTTGGGGGGGTCAATTTTATGGGGATCAGGGGGCATGACAGAACTGGTCCAAGGTCAAACGTAGCCGTTGTCTTAACTTGCACAACATGTGTATGAAGTTTGGTAACTCTAGATTAATCCATTCATGAGATATAGTTTATAATGTGTTTTGGGGGGTTTAATTTATGGGGGGCAGGGGGTGTGACCGATTTGACCCAAATTCGAACTTAGCCTCACTCTTGACCCAAGGAACAAGTGTACAAAATTTGGTGACCGTAGGTCAAGCTGTTCGTCAGTTATCGCACCGACAGACAGACGGACGGACGGACGGACGGTCAGCCTAGTCATTCGCATAAAGTGTTTTCAACACTTAATAATGGTTTTTGTGGGGGGTTTAATTTATGGGGGACAGGAGGTGTGACCAATTTGTCCCAAGTTCGAACTTTTTTCCATGCTGGCACATTTTTTTTCTATGCTGGCCAGCACATTTTTTTTCTATGCTGGCCAGCACATTTTTTTTCTGTGCTGGCACATTTTTTTTTCTGTGCTGGCACATTTTTTTTCTGTGCTGGCACATTTTTTTTTCTGTGCTGGCACATTTTTTTTTCTGTGCTGGCACATTTTTTTTACTGTGCTGGCACATTTTTTTTTCTGTGCTGGCCAGCACATAATTTTTCTGTGCTGGCACATTTTTTGTGCTGGCCAGCACATTTTTTTTTCTGTTCTAACTTTATGCAAGTGGCAAAAACATATTAAAATACACATGATAATAATATGTTTTTGCCTAGTTGTTTTGAATGCTGAGCGACCACGGCTGAAGAGTGTCAAGGAGAATTTTACGGTAGAAGGACCCGAAAAGTTTGTTACGATTTTGAATGGCGGATTTACTGGTGAAAGGAAGTTCTACGAGGCTCTATTTTTGGGAAATCCGGAAGGGAGTGACGGATTTAGGTCCACCCACACTATCGACGGCAAATCGTAATCACTTATTTAGTGCAACTTGTTGTATTTTTATCAAGGATTGAAAAAATCGAATTAATGGAATTCTTTGATTAGGTATCCGATGGAGATCTACATGTTCTTTGTAGACGAATCGTACCCAGCCCTGGTAACAACGACGGTTCTGGTTGTTTTAGTTGAGGTGGGGACATAGAAATGGATAATATAATCAACATAAAATATTACTCTTTAACTATTCTTTATTAGTTCCTCCCCGCAACGGCTCATCAGTCTCATCTGCATGTAATTTTTCCTTCTGGGAACAGTTAAGTACTTTATATACAGAGTTCAAATCGGTCCTGGGGCTATGCATGCCAAGGTAAGGGGGCAAAGGGCGAGGGTATTTAGCTGAGGCAGGTATATAGGGGTAGGGCACCGATCTATGCGTGATTGGAACGTTATATCGAATGAATTAGGTTATCAGAGTATCAAGGACATTGAATTATGTATATAGTATATAGAGTTAAATTTAATGAGATCCCTATATATGGGAATTAGCCCCCTAACTGGAATGAACTGACCCACTGAACTAGACCCCTACTGAAATGAATGGGCCCCCAGTTTTTATGAACTAGACCCCAACTTGCTCAATTAGCCCCCAAAATTTCCTTACATATTTTCATATCATTATGTCTATATGGTTAGTATGGGGTTTTGGTGGGCTGTTGTGGTATAAATTTAGTTATCGTTTTTGTTATTAAGTATCGGAGATACTTTATGTTTTCGTTGATGGTGTCTGTCCGTCCGTCTGTCCGTCTGTCCGTCCGTCTGTCATCGCGATAACTCGAGAACGGTTTAACTTTTTCAAATTTTTCTTTCGGATATCTATATAGGACATCCAAGCGGAGGTCAAGTTCGTTTGGGGGCCTTGCAGGTCAAAGGTCAAGGGTGGAAAGGTCAAAGGTCAACATTTTTTCAAATAGTAACCCCCCATGTGTGATACATCGATGGAAAGCTACGGTCAAGGGCTATTTAATGGTGTATATGATTTGGGGGTGGGGTCTTCCCCTGACGGGTGGGGAGGGGTCAAAAAGGTCAAAAAACAAACATATATGTGTGATACGTCATTCGAAAGCTATGATCAAGGGCTTTCGAATGACGCATGTAATTTTACTCTATGACTGGGGCAATTTGAGATTTTCGATATTTTGTGTGTTTAGGGTTAGGGAACGACAGTAAACACATGCGACACATGTATATTATATAATATATTTATATAAATATGTATATTATATAATATATTTATATAAATATGTATATTATATAATATATTTATATAAATATGTATATTATATAATATATTTATATAAATATGTATATTATATAATATATTTATATAAATATGTATATTATATAATATATTTATATAAATATGTATATTATATAATATATTTATATAAATATGTATATTATATAATATATTTATATAAATATGTATATTATATAATATATTTATATAAATATGTATATTATATAATATATTTATATAAATATGTATATTATATAATATATTTATATAAATATGTATATTATATAATATATTTATATAAATATGTATATTATATAATATATTTATATAAATATGTATATTATATAATATATTTATATAAATATGTATATTATATAATATATTAATATAAATATGTATATTATATAATATATTTATATAAATATGTATATTATATAATATATTTATATAAATATGTATATTATATAATATATTTATATAAATATGTATATTATATAATATATTTATATAAATATGTATATTATATAATATATTTATATAAATATGTATATTATATAATATATTTATATAAATATGTATATTATATAATATATTTATATAAATATGTATATTATACATTATATAATATGATTTGCTAATTCGATGATTGCTCTCCGATACTTTGCTATATGCATTTGAATGGTTTATTCAAGTTATGAAGACAGCTTAATAATTAGTTGTAATGCAGCATTGATCCATGTCGTACTGTGTGACCTTCTTTAGGAGGACGAAGAAGACAATCACGAAATTCGGCCTGTCCTTGACGCAGTGAAGTACAATTTGTACGAAGAGGAACGGCGATTCTTAAGACGACAGGAAAAGGCAACTGGGCGAGAGTTAATGTACCACCACATGGGAACTACCTTCGATCAAATTGAGACATCAAAAAGTTATTTCGCTATAGCATCGAGTTTCGCACTCGAGAATTTTGTTGTAGACCTAATAGAGCTTTGGGAAAGGGTAAGAACTAAGACGAATTATAAAAGGCTATTTAATTTGATGTGGACTTCAGACAGTGTGGGGTGAGATTACTGATGAAGATAGGCATTGACTATTGAATACTGAACGTTGTATATTGTATATTGTATTATGTTTTGTTTTGAAATGGTATACTTTGACTACCGTACACCGTATTAAACTTTGAGTATTCCGAGAAGTCTAATTATTAAAGGGTGAAACCCTTTAATGTTTTTACTTTGTCTGTCTGTCTGTCTGTCTGTCGGTGGTCCGTTCGCAGCATAACTCTCGAACGGTTGAATATTTTAAATTTCTTTTTTCGGGAAACCATTCATGACCTTCCAGCGGAAGCTGAGTTTGTTTGAGGACCGTGCAGGTCAAAGGTCAAGCGGGTACGGTCAAGGGTCACAGATTTTAAAAAAGCAAACCCTAGATGTGTACTGTATCGTTGGGATGGTTGGGTCTAGTGTTGTTCAACGAGGTATATAATTTTACTCAATTTTACTATGGTTGGGGAAATGTGAGAATCTTTAAGAAAACGACTCTCATGTGTCGGGTAACGATGTTATGTGTAATTTGACGTATTTTTCGTGTGGTTTCACCCTTTTATGATGTGCGTTTGTAACGGTTTATTTCTAATTTAAATAAAAAGTACATACTACCTGGTCATCATAACTCTGCTCTGGCTAGAAATAAGCTGAATAAAAGGTTGCAAACGGTTTGCAAATGCGTATAAAATGATTTTACGATTTGAACGTAAATAAACCGTTACAAACGCACATCATAAAAGGGTGAAACCACACGAAAAATACGTCAAATTACACTTAACATCGTTACCCGTCACACGAGAGTCGTTTTCTTAAAGATTCTCACATTCCCCCAACCATAGAGTAAAATTATATACCTCGTTGAACAACTCTAGACCCAACCATCCCAACGATACAGTACACATCTAAGGTTGCTATTTAAAAAAAACTGTGACCCTTGACCGTACCCGCTTGACCTTTGACCTGCACGGTCCACAAACGAACTCAGCCTCCGCTGGAAGGTCATGAATGGTTTCCCGAAAAAAGAATTAAAAAATATTCAACCGTTCGAGAGTTATGCTGCGAACGGACAGACAGACAGACAGACAAAGTAAAAAAATTAAAGGGTTTCACCCTTTAATAATGATCAACAATACTATTATTAAGAGGTGAAACCTCTTAATCAGAAGACTTTGTCCGTCCGTCTGTCCGTCCTCGTCGACGATAACTCACGAACGGTTGAAGTTTTTCAAATTATTTTTTCAAATACATGTTCCATGTGTCCAGGGGCAGGGGGAGTTAGAAGTTGGGCGAAAACGACCACACCCCCTGGGGTTCGCCCACCTACCCCAATGTTGAAAAACCACCACCATCACATACTACAATAGTATTACATGCCCCTATACACAATACCATCATGCCACACGTACATATTTATATATATGAATCTTGTAACCGTGCACACACATGCGGGATCACCCCCACCAGCCCCGGGGCGCGCCCCACGGGGCATTTTGGGGCAAAATGAGATTCCAACGCTATTTTGTAGCCACATACCGTGCAATGTGTAAACACATACGGGATCTCCCCAACTCGCCCCGGGGCGCTCCCCACGGGGCATTTTGGGGCAAAATAAGATTCCAACGCTATATTGTAGCCACATACCGTGCAATGTGTAAACACATACGGGATCTCCCCAACTCGCTTCGGGGTGCGCCCCACGAGGGATTTTGGGGCAAAATGAGATTTCAACGCTATATTGTCCCCACATACCGTGCAATGTGCACACACATGCGGGATCACCCCCACTAGCCCCGGGGCGCGCCCCACGGGGCATTTTGGGGCAAAATAAGATTCCAACGCTATATTGTAGCCACATACCGTGCAATGTGTAAACACATACGGGATCTCCCCAACTCGCTTCGGGGCGCGCCCCACGAGGCATTTTGGGGCAAAATGAGATTTCAACGCTATATTGTCCCCACATACCGTGCAATGTGTAAACAGATACGGGATCACCCCAACTCGCCCCGGGGCGTGCCCTACGGGGCATTTTGGGGCAAAATGAAATTTCAACGCTATATTGTAGCCACGTACTGTGCAATGTACACAAAGCATGTACAGCGTATACTTGTACAACATGTACAGCGTATACTTGTACAACATGTACAGCGTATACTTGTACAACATGTACAGCGTATACTTGTACAACATGTACAGCGTGTACTTGTACAACATGTACAGCGTGTACATGTACAACATGTACAGCGTATACTTGTAGAACATGTGCAGCGTGTACTTGTACAACATGTACAGCGTATACTTGTACAACATGTACAGCGTGTACTTGTACAACATGTGCAGCGAATACTTGCCCAACATGTACAGCGTGTACTTGTACAACATGTACAGCGTGTACTTGTACAACATGTACAGCGTATACTTGTACAACATGTACAGCGTGTACTTGTACAACATGTACAGCGTGTACTTGTACAACATGTGCAGCGAATACTTGCCCAACATGTACAGCGTGTACTTGTACAACATGTACAGCGTGTAATTGTGCAACATGTACGGCGTGTACTTGTGCAACATCATACACAGGAAGATTACGTTTGTGTAAATGTTTCGTGTATCGTAGAGGTTTCACCTCTTTCTTACGTGCGTTTGCAACGGCTTATTTATTTATAATAATATTATGATTATTTTTCAGTTTATATCTATCGAATTCAGACAGACGTTTCTACTTGAAGATCTTCAACAAACACGAGTCCGGATTAAGGATCTCAGAGAGGAGTTGACGAAAAATCCGTACACGGGACCTGATGATGCACTTTTTAGTGAATACATCATAAGGTTCTTCGATGGAAATGCGACAGCACAATTATATGGAAATCTAACTCTTCCCGAACCCAGCAACCCCGGCTACAAGTTTCAATTAGCGGTCGCTAACTTATGTAATGCAACCGTAGCATTTCAAAAGCGACTCCAAGACATCAGAAAAACGGTAATCGAAATTTATACTAGAACCGGACATAATTCCCCGAGCCCATTGAATGTTCGTTCTCTTTTTGTTTTCATACTGTTTCAAGTTTCAACAAATGTTTAACTTCAGACAAACATTGTTTCGATATTTAAATTGTAGAAACTGGCCGAAGTCATGCCAAAAATTGTATTCGTCTCGATCAAATTATAAGCTATTATCAGGGGGTCAGTGTCAAAACGTCGCATTTTAAATGTCGTGCGGTCAAAATGTCGATAGGCAATATCTCGCTAGGTCAAAATCTCGATATCGGAAATTAGAAAAATAAGATCGCTATACAAATTGGTCTCCTTATGTGAAAATCGACAATTTTATTGTTATAAATCCCTTTCGGTCACAAATCTTATACAATATGCATTATGTGATTATCAATCGGTAGAGTATCAATCCCTTTCTTAGTTTTTTGACACCGTTAGCATGTCTAAATTATAGCTCTCTCTTCCTTCCTCGTTTTCTAATAACGGGAGCGGTGCTAAATTGTCGGCTGAAACCAGTTGCAGAAGCTACTGGATCTCGATTTTCATTATTATCGGCATCATTGCCGACCGAAACATTTTAATAGACTTGAGTATCAGCCATGTCATCATCTAGGTCTACTTGGGGTCGAAGTTTTGGCGGTCCATCAGGATCAGGATCTGAACTATTAAGTTTTCGCTTAAACTTGACTACGTCGGTCATATTGTGGGCAACTCGTTGTAAAAATATTGATGTCAGAAGAGGGCCGACTACCCTCTGGTTCAGAGCCAGAGGAGGGCTAAGTTCGTTGGATTCGGACTTAGAACATTTTATATCAACTATTGAGCACCTAATTGATCATTTGTAATCAACATGGGCTAACCAATTTAAAACGACGAGCAGACCTAACGATTGATAAGATCATTTTTTTTAATAAGATGCACAATAGTCAATATAAAGTGTGTTTTGCCGTTTCTCAGTAATTAGCAATGAAGGGGTGAAAGATGGATGTGAGTTTTGTGCAGAAATAAATGTAGAATTGCAGAGGTTCAAAACTACCAAATATTTAATGTGTAAAAATTGACGTGTAAAAATGGATTGGAAAATGGTAACAAAAGACGAATAGAGTATGATAAAATGTTATCTCAAGAGATGTTGAGACAGATAAGACGACGATACGAATGGCTAAACGATAGAAGTACGAGTGGCAAGAAATATTGATTTCGTTGACACATTTATAGTTAAGAACTTGGTAAACTAAAGGTGAGTTCAACTGAACTTACATGTGAAAATAATAGATTCGTCTTTTCCGGGTTCACAGACTTAGGATTAGAAAGGACGACAAATCGTACGATACTAATTAAGAGATTATAAGGGACGAAAAGACCATACAATCGTAATTAAAAGATTAAATAAACAGGATTTCAAGGGACAGAAAAAGTCTACCTGAAATAATACAAAAATACAAAACCTGCAAGTTCATATCTCATATGTACTTAAAGCTAAGTTCGTTCCCCAACAAAGTGTACTAACAAGGGATGTAATCGAGAGTGAAATTCCAGAATCGTCTGATTTTTTTACAGTCAACAGTTGAAAGAAATCTAAAGACCTGAACATTTGGAAAAAATCCAAAAAAATAATAATTTTTTTCAAGCATCCAATCCATAGCGTCCAGATTTTTTTGAAAATAAAAAAAAAACTCAAAATATTTTTTTTTAAATTAAAATATTTGAAATTCCTTGAAAATCAACTTTTCGGGATCACAAAACTCGAAAATTTTTGAAAATCGACCCAGAATTCGTTGTTTTGTGACTGTTTGAAAATGTCAATTTTCGTGATTTTTGTATTTCATAATTTTTTAAATATGATCAGGAAGAATTAGGGCCGATAATTTTTACGGTTTTAGCCCAGTCAAATGGGCTTATATGATCGTCATTTCCGTGTGTCCCGTAATTCTTGTGCAGAGATTATCTCCATCACCGATTACACTAGCCTTCTGAAATTTTGTATAAAATTGTATCACAACCGAACCACGGCACTGCAGAAAACTGGAATGAAATGGCCAACCCGTTCAATAGTTATAGTCCAAAAACCCCGCCGGGTCTATGGAAACGAATGAGAAAATGTAAAGAAAGAATTAAATATAACCTTATAAAACCTTGAAAAAAGTCGAAACTTTGACATGACCTCAGCATCATGGGCCTTACAATTAAGTCATGAAAATTTGTACAAAAATGTATTCAAGTATTAAGATTCGATTTAAAAAAAAATTGCGATGGCCCCACGTCTAATTATTCCCGTACGGTCAATCTACCAAACCCATTTCTGTTGGAATTGCAATAACCTGAAAAAAGTCGAAACTTTGACATGACCTCAGCATCATGGGCCTTAAAATTAAGTCATGAAAATGTGTACAAAAATGTATTAAAGTATTAAGATTCGATTTTCGAAAAAAATGCGATGGCCCCAAGTCTAATTATTCCCGTACGGTCAATCTACCAAACCCATTTCTGTTGGAATTGCAATAACCTGAAAAAAAGTCCAAACTTTGACATGACCTCAGAATACAAAAATGTATTCAAGTATTAAGATTCGATTTTCGAAAAAATTGCGATGGCCTTAAGCCCCTTTGCGTCTCTACGGTCTATCCGCCACACCGATGTATCGGATTGACTGGGCTTTATTGGCTGCTTGGAGTAGTTATTGTAGTTCCTATTAGTTAGTTGTATTTTAAACTGTAAAAATATCGGATGATTCTGGAATTTCACTCGATTATATCCCTTAAGTCCGAAACCAACGATCCTCTGGCTCTGGCTGAAGTCAGAATACATTTATTCTTTTAGATTAATTTAGATTTAAGATTGACTGTTTAAATTAAAAAACAAATCATTTCAACCAGTAACTAATTTTAAAGAAGATAATAAGACAAATAGGTCGGAGCAGATTAGTATCTTTGGAAAGATAATTCTATTAGCATAGCATACAGGATACAGATTAGGAAAATAGTATTAGCAGAACAGTCTCACAATCTTTCCATGTACTAAACTATCCAATATTTTTTCATTCCACATATTTTAAGAATAGGGACCAATTTGTATAGCGACCTTATTTTTTATATCGACATTTAGCCTATTGACATTTAGCCGGGCGACATTTTGACCGCACGACATTTTAAATGCGACGTTTTAACCGGCACCCATTATCAGAATCAGG
Source organism: Desoria tigrina (assembly GCA_906901685.1). Classification (NCBI taxonomy): domain Eukaryota; kingdom Metazoa; phylum Arthropoda; class Collembola; order Entomobryomorpha; family Isotomidae; genus Desoria; species Desoria tigrina. The sequence goes on along the minus strand of CAJQTU010000023.1, from coordinate 7,103,886 downwards.
GTATGTAAAACGACAGAAGTGTCAGGACAAAGGAGTTAGGATACAAAACGAATCAGTCGATAGAGGTGTCCGATTTTTTTGTACAATTTTTCCGTATAATCATCGGATGCAATTGTGTATCTTCAACCTTTTATTTCCTTGACTTATATGGATTTACAGTAGCTATTACGAAATACCTCAAATTATGTTGGGTCATTGTCACTGTCAATGCAGAACAAATTTTAAAAAAATCGGACACAATTGTAGCCTGAGGCCTGACTTCTATGTTCTGACACATTTGTCGCTGAAACTTCTGTCGCCTAAAAATTATGAGGAGGCAATCTAACGTCCTAAAGATTTTTGTCTATCGGAAATCTGACTTAACCAGTTTAAACACTAACATTTATTGTATTAATGATTGACAGTGGTAAATTGTATTTCAATGCAATTAATTTCCGTTTTGAAGACAATGACCTTTGTTTGACCAGCTATGCTTGTAGTTAATGTAGAAACAATATTTAACCCAACATGCTATATTTATGATTCGTATTTTGTTGATAAAATCAGACATCTGTGGAAACAGCGACAGTTGAAATCACAGAAGCTGAAACGAGTGTAAAGGCAATGGAAGAAGCAGTTTTTATGGAACTACGTCAAAATCCAGGTCCAAACTTCCAACAACGTCCGGACTTAGCTACAAGAATTCAACTTTTAGTTCAAGTATATAATCTCGAAAAAGATCAAAACCGGGTTGATCGCGAAATCAAGAAGCTGGATTTGAATCAAGGTTGGATCTTTAGTGCGTCCGAATTTAATAAGTTGTCTCGAAACCGACAAATACAATTTCTGTGGTTGACTGACCCAACCATATTACCTGATCGGAACCTGCAGAATCATGCGGTACGTATTGCATTTTAAGTTTTGAAGAATATCTCCAATACTTGTCTATGATTCGGTCCAACCGTTCACTTGTACTTGATTTATAATAGCGGTATAAGCATATTGGACGACCTGAGTGGGGAAATCTTGGTATGCCTTTGAAAGAGTACGAGGAATACATAAAGCTACCTCATTTGAAGGTTAAGCTGAAGCAAAAATTTCAGGTACGCATCATAAATATCATGATGAATTGATTTTCAGGATTTTGTTAAAAAAATAATACGACCTCTTATTACAGTGTTGATAAACCATTATCGAGTAATGCGGGTAACGAGTTTGCAATACACTTATATGTAAATTCATGGGAAGTATAAGAGAGTGAACACTCAGAAACGCTTCTTTTTTATGATAGCTATATATAGGCCATATATAGTTGTATTTACAGTAACTCCTGAACAGATAACACTGTCTGTATTATTTAAAATCATTTTCGACAGCTCGCAAACAGTCAGTTGCCCGAATTTTAAAGCTTTATTTTAAAATCCTAACGAGGCTAACGATGACGATGAATATGCAACATTGTGGGAAGAAAAAATTACAAAAATTTCTAAAAACTGACAAGTCAGTTTTACAGCACTTTTGTCGGTTTCTTAGTTTCGACCACGTCAGTGTAAAATTGTACAGCTAGTTTTTACTTTATTATAGTTAAATTAAAATTGTTACTTCTAGTTTATAATAATAAAAAATTTGCTTTAAAATTAGGTGTCTTGGCTGTTACCGAAGGGAGGGGGCTACTACATCTACACTGGGTCGTCTCCGGTCCCGCCTTGCTATCGGGTAAGAGAGACTCTTGTGTTTCGGAAGCCAATTAAGATGTCAAAGGAACAAATCCGAGGATTGACAACAATGCCGACAAGTTTCCACAAAAGAGACGACATCCGAAATACACTCCCTCGCCTTCATCCCCTCCGACGACCCAACTTTCCTATTTATTTCGAAAAAAGAAACCATCAGTTCCTTAACAATGACGAAGTTCACAAAAATTCCATATTTGAAGCAGCCAAACGAAGGCAGGGCCGATGAAAAATTATTGTAATAAACAATAATATACGACATGTAAATGTAATAAAAATGCTGAAAAATCTTTTTTTTAAACTCTTTTTACTGGGAAATTAGTTACAAAACTATAATAAAAATAATATAAGGCCAATTTTAGTGTGCATAAGAATATCAACAATATCAGGATTTGAGTCCCATGTCCCATTGTTCATTTAAACAAAACCAGAAATCGTTACAATGTTACAAATGTACACAAGACGTAAAATGGCAATTTTGTTTAAAACTATAGATTCACAAAACAAACATCGAGCCGATAATTAGTTATCTAGATCGAAGGCACTGGCCTTTATAAATAGGTTTAACGAAGTACATTAATCGTAATTATAATAGTAATCGTAAACTTGCTCTGTGCCAGTATTAGACTGATCTAAGCTTCGGAGTAAAGCCCGGTTTTGTCGATTTCGACGGAGATTTTCCTGATCTGCTGGCAGAATCCCAGGGACATGTTCCTCTCTGACCCATTCGTCTTCAATCCGGCGAATGTTTCCTGCCACATGATCAGTGTCATCTCGACCAACGGAAGGCATGAGGAGGAACTCCGTGTACTGATTGACATTCATATGAATAGAGCAATTTTACACACATGTATATTTTTAATATGTATATTAAAAAACCGGAAATATGTATGTTTGTGTTGGGCATATTGTATTCTGGCAGTTGATTAATTACCTGTTCATCTGTGATCTGCAATCGGCCTTCATAAACGGACCACACGACGTTGCTAAAACACGGAGGAAAATTTAGGCCTCCACGATAAGTGTAAAAAAGGCTGTCAGTGGGGATAAAATCCGACAAACTCATTACATAATCCAAGGTTTCGAATTCCCGATAAGTTTCGTTGTAGAGTCCGTCCGGGTATTTTTCTCTCTGTTCCCGAAACTTATATGCAACTTGCGTCAGTGCTTCGAACAGGAAAGGATTTTTCGCCTGAGCTCTTGGCTTAGAATATAAAGCGAAATATAAATTAGTTAATTGAATTTAGGCCATACCACATATATTTTGTTCATGTCCTAAAATTATGAGGTATTTCGGATGTAGGATATACTGATTAATTCTAAGTCTACTTTTTACTTTTGACCTTTGATTCGACACTTCGCCCATTTGTAAACTGTAATTAAAGTGGGATGAAATATATTGTCTTTACCACAACTTCAACAAGAACAGAGATGATAATGACCAGCTTCTCCCGGTATGCGAAAAGGTCATTAACGGTCCTGGCCAATGTGTGGTAGTACGGGTAAGCTTGGTCTGGTCCTTTGTTAGAGAAGATAAATTGTAGTTCCATACCGTAACTATCAAATACACCAAGAAGTAAAAAATTAAGCATTTTACTAGAGTAGTTCATCAAGTACTTGCCCAACTTATTCATTATGTCTCGTAGATCGGTAGATGCACTATGCGAATGGCTTGTTTATCGTCCGTTCGTCCATCCGTGACCACGATTACGGTGGAATGGTAAGGATATTTAAACGGCGGTCAAGTTAGTTCACGGGCCCCTTAAGTCAAAGGTCAAGGAGAGAAAGGTCAAAGGTCGACATTTTTTAAAGTAGTAACACCCCATGTGTGATACATAGATAGATGAAAAGTATTGTCAAGGTCTATTCATCTTTGCATATTCTGTGGTGGTGGAATCACCCCCTGACCTGATGAAGGGTCAAAGAGGTCAAATTACAAAGATATATGTGTGATACGCAATGTGTTTCCACGGTGTTGGTTCCTTTGTCTTTTCTCCCCCCGAAAAGACAAAGGAACCAACACCGTGGAAACACATTGGTGATACGTCATTCGAAATTGCAGTATTAACAATAAAGGGGTGAAAATAATCCTTGATCCCGGATCGAGGAATCTCGATCCGAAGATCGAAATCGTTTCCATATAAACAATAGAATCCGCGATCCCGGATTCTGCGATCTCCAGATCAGCGATCCAGTGAGCTGGATCAAGCGGGTTATTTGGAATTTCTTCGAGTTTTGAATTGTTTACAAATCATTTCACATTTTGAATTTCAAAATCCCATACATTCCTCCTATAAAATAACTCATTTTAAAGCAAAATGAGTGATTCGGATGGATGTGTCCCGAGGCTATCGACTAGTCATATGTCGGTTTTTGAAAAAAATTTACTACTTGACCCCATAAGTTCATATAAAGTAGTGGTTGAATGCAAAAAAAACCGATTTCGGTACAAAAAAGACGTTTTTCACCGCGATCTGGTTTTATTTACAATTTTACGCTCTTTCCAATGGAACCATTTGTTTTATCCGACGACCAAAACTGTAGTCCGAGGCAGCCAAAAACTACAAAAAACACATTTGCCCTCCTGCTCAAAGGTAAATGAGCCGTTTTACCATTCTGTAGAAAGGTAAAGTCATACCACTTGGTAGGATGGTAAATGGTTGTGAGACTTGAATGCTATCCCCTAAAATATTCGAAATGAACCAGTGCAATAAAACCGTGACAAATTAAAAACTGTATCATTAGACTCACAAGGGGCATCACCCAAACTTCAGAGCCCAATTCTTCTGATTTTTTAGAGCTGAAAATGTAAGTATTCTTAACATCGAAAATCGAAAAATTAGCTGCCATAATTGATTTTTAAAATTGTTACAAAATGGACCTGCAAATAAATATATAGCAAATCACTAATGAAATACACCAAAAATTTAAGAAAAAAATTAGAGAAATCATAATTTATTGCGGTGGGAAGTGGGAAGATCGCGAAAAAACGGGCTAGGAAGTGAGCCCAAGAGAACGAGTGAGAGAACTTTTTTTTTCTTTCTATAGTAAATGCTAGTCTGATTCTAGTGAATTCACTCGTTCAAACGCAATGTTAATTTTCGGGCTCTCCAATGTTTATGCTCTATATCTTTTTCGGACTAAGGCAAAAACTCATGGAAAATTTACTTGAAAATTAGGGCAGCTAATTTTTCAATTTTTATTGTTCATAAGACTTGTAGTTTCAACTGTAAAAAAAGCAGAAGATTTGGGCTCTGACAATTGACATTCCCTTGTCAGATGGACGACGCGTTAGTTTAGTGGTGCACAAAAGTCGTGTTCTATGATATTTGTTATAAACATAGCCGTGTCGTGGAATCTGATTTTAAAATTCTGTTCGTCGTACAATTCATTCGGATTTTGATTTCTCAACCTTCTTTGAAACTTGAGAATTCCCCTGAGAAGTTCGAGTTGTCGAAGACGTCGAAACTGATCATACCCATTGTTTCCTTTCATTGTTGCTAATTCTTGATTAACGATAATCCGAAATTAGCTTACAGTAGATTTGTAATTTAAAATTGAATTTTGGATTGTTTGTCTTTGAAATTTTAATTTTTTTGGACGAGGGCGTGAAAATCACATAAAAAACTAGAATCCATATTAATTTTGCATACATCTAAAGTTTATTTGTCAGATTTCGGCCATTTCTGTCGAAAAATTACAATGATCCGACAATTTATCCTACCCCCCAAGGAGGATCAAGTTTTTGATCCGATTTATTTGAGCGGATCAAAAAATCGCTATTGTTAATATCGATTGGATCCGTTGTCAAGGATCCAAAAGATCTTGATCGCGTGATCATATTTTCTCGTGATCCGGATCGCTTTTTTCTTTTATTAATTCGAAAGATCCGCGGATCGGGCTCGGATCACAAAAATCCGTTATTGTTAATACTGCAATAGTATTGAGTATATAATAAAACTAGAGGAGACAATCCTCGTTTTTCTTGTGATTATGATTTTTTTAGTAAGGGGTCCGGGGCACCTTAGAAACCAAAAAAGTAAGGGGGCATTTCATATTTCTACCTACCCTCTAGGTCAAGATGCCTTGACAACGCTACTGTTGTCAAGCAATCTTGCCCCTTACAAGGGACTTCACCCAAAGTGAAACTCCAGAATCGTCTGAATTTTTTACAGTTGAAACTACAAGTCAAATGATCATTAAACATCAAAAAATTATCGGCCCTAATTGATTTAAAGTAAGTGAAAAAAATTGACAAACAACGGACTCGGAAATAAACTTGGTGTAAATGACAAATGAAATATACCAAAAAATCAAGAAAAAAATTAGAAAAACAAAAATCATAATATATTTCATCAATTTGCAGAAGTTTTTAAGAAATCGAGGTGGGAAGTGAGCGACAGATGGGCGTGGTTGGTGGGAGGCCAAGAGAGCGAGCGAGAAAACTCGACTTTCTTTCTTTCCTATAGTAACCGCCCGTCTGCTTTTAGGGTAAACGCTCGTACCAACGCAATGTTATTATTTGAGTCTTCCAATGTTCACGCCCTATCTCTTTTTGCTACTTTTTGGTAAACTTCTGAAAAAAAGTCACGAGAAAGCGGCCTACTCATCTCTTGCTCACTTTCCACCTCGATTTCTCCATAACTCCTGGGAATTGATGAAATATATTATGATTTTTGTTTTTCTTATTTTTTTCTTGAATTTTTGGTATATTTCATTTGTCATTTCCCCCAAGTTTATTTCCGAGTCCGTTGTTTGTCAATTTTTTTCACATACTTAAAATCAATTAGGGCCGATATTTTTTTTATTTTTAATGATTATTAAACTTGTAGTTTCAACTGTAAAAAATTCAGACGATTCTGGAATTTCACTTTGGGTGAAGTCCCTTGTTAGGTATACTATTTTGGCCTTGAAATGTGAAATGCCCCCTTACTTTTTTGGTTTCTAAGGTGCCCCGGACCCCTTACTAAAAAAATCATAATCACAAGAAAAACGGCAGTTTTATATGGGATTGTCTCCTCTAGTTTTATTATATACTCTAATTGCAGTATTAACAATAACGGATTTTTGCGATCCGAGCCCGATCCGCGGATCTTTCGAATTAATAAAGGGAAAAAGCGATCCGGATCACGAGAAAATTTGATCACGCGATCAAGATCTTTTGGATCCTTGACGACGGATCCAATCGATATTAACAATAGCGATTTTTTGATCTGCTCAAATAAATCGGATCAAAAACTTGATCCTCCTTGGGGGGTAGGATAAATTGTCGGATCATTGTGATTTTTCGACAGAAATGGCCGAAATCTGGCAAATAAACTTTAGATGTATGCAAAATTAATATGGATTCTACTTTTTTAGGCGACTTTTACGCCCTCGTCCAGAAAAATTTAGAATTTCAAAGATAAACAATCCAATTTGAAATTACAAATCTATTGTAAGCTAATTTCGGATTATCGTTAATCAATAATTAGCAACAATGAAAGGAAACAATGGGTGTGATCAGTTTCGTTGTCTTCGACAACTCGAACTTCTCAGGGGAATTCTGAAGTTTCAAAGAAGGTTGAGAATTGCGACAATTCCCTTGAAAAGGCTGAAGGACAGGCAAAATCCGTATAAAATGTACGACGAACAGAATTTTAAAATCAGATTCCACGACAAGGCTATGTTTATAACAAATATCATAGAACACAAATTTTGTTCACCACTAAAACGCGTCGTCCATCTGACAAGGGACATCACCCAAATGTCAGAGCCAGAGCCCAAATCTGCTTTTTTTACAGTTGAAACTACAAGTCTTATGAATAATAAAATTTAAAAAATTAGCTGCCCTAATTTTCAAGTAAGTTATCCATGAGTTTTTGCCTTGGTCCGAAAAAGATATAGAGCATGAACATTGGATAACCCGAAAATTAATATTGCGTTTGAACGTGCAAATTCACTAGAATCAGACTATCATGTACTATAGAAAGAAAAAAAATCGAGTTCTCTCACTCGTTCTCTTGCGCTCACTCCTAAACCGTTTTTTCGCGATCTTCCCACTTCCCACCGCAATAAATTATGATTATTGTTTTTCTAATTTTTTTCTTAAATTGTTGGTGTATTTCATTAGTGATTTGCTATATATTTATTTGCAGGTCCATTGTGCAACAATTTTAAAAATCAATTATGGCAGCTAATTTTTCGATTTTCGTTGTTAACAATACTTATATTTTCAGCTCTAAAAAAAATCAGAAGATTTGGGCTCTGAAGTTGGGTGATGCCCCTTGTGAGTCTAATGATACAGTTTTTAATTTGTCACGGTTTGATTCCAATGGTTCATTTGGAATGTTTTAGGGGATAGCATTCAAGTCTCACAACCTAGTTTTGAACATAGTAAAACGTGTGTCAAAGGCTATTTAGCCAGGCACCTGCCTTTCACTCAGGATTCTACCGAATTTCTGAGAAGAATTCGAATCCCCGAACCGGATTTCCGGGTAAATAAATATGATTAATTAATCATATAATAATATTACAATTTATACGAATGCAAAGTATAAAACACTTAAATTTTAAAGGAATAACCGGGTGCATAGATGGATGTCAAATAAAAATTGACTCGCCTGGAGGGGAAGACGCCGAACTCTTTCGAAACAGGAAAGGAGAATTTGCTATAAATGTTCAAGGTGTTTGTGATTTCGACATGAAATTCACGAATATTGTTTCAAGGTGGTATGGAAGTGCTCATGACTCTAGAATTTTTGAAAATTCTACTCTTTGTACTGACTTGGAAGAAGGAAAATCACCCGGTAATCTACTAGGTGATAGTGGATACGCTTGCCTTCCCTTTCTTATGCCACCCATTCTACGGCCGAATGGCCTTGCTCAACAACGGTAAAGTATAATTACGAATCATTTTCATTTAAAAATAAATTTGATGAAATTAAATTTAATAAAAAAAATATCTAGATATAACAAAGCTCATTTGACAACCCGAAACATAATCGAGAGGACCTTTGGAGTCTGGAAGCGTCGGTTTCCTTGCCTTAAAATCTTGCGCTTGAAAGTTTCGACAACTTTTTTTGTGATTGTGGCAACTGCTATACTTCACAATATAGCTAGGTATATAAATTGACAATTACATTTGTTACGATTTGAAATTATTGAGCAATTAATTAAAATTTAAATCTTAAGGGCCCGCCATGACATTTTTGAAGATGATAGCTGGGATAATGAGGAAGTCGACAACGATCCCCATCCACCAAGCACTCTCACTGGAAGAGCGAAACAAAACGAAATTATCAATACACATTTTACAAATTGATTATAAATTCTTCGAATTAAATTTGTATATACCTGCTGCATTACAAAAGAGACGTGATTTTTTAAATTAGAGACTTGAAGTTTTAGCATCTCCATACGCAATTCGTGTTCCTCTAAGTCCCCTTCTGCTTTTTTTGTAACAGTATAGCTGTCTCTAATTCTACTGCTAGAATTCGCAATCGGAATTTGTGTTCTTCGTATTCCATGTCTGTCAAACTTGATCTTGCGTCCTTTTGTACTCTTTTGTCGTCTAATAACAAATACAGACGCATTAAATAAATAAATTGTATATTCTATGATTTGCATGTCGAATTTGGAACTTACTGCGATGATCTGCAACCTTCGCCTTATCACTCTTCAAAGCTTCCAAGCAATTTGTTTGCACTGTCAATTTAAATATGTTCAATTAATGATTCATAATTAGTAATTCTTTATCAATATTTAGACATGTCCATATTGCGTTCCTACTTTTGACTTTTTTCCTAAGCGGAGAAATAGGGGTGACAGCGCTGGCTTCAATTTTCTTTGTTGACGATGTCAAAGGGTTATATGCGGTTGCTAAAATCAAATTATGTTCCCATTATTTTAACCATTTCATAATTTGGATTATATATTCTTATTAATTAATATTAGCTAATCACTATATTGTTCTGCATCGTCATCAAACGGATTATTGAGTGGCTGCATTTGAGTAGGAACAATTCCGCATACTTTCTCCGTCATCGGCGAAAGTGGAGTGCCTGCTGACCCTCCTCCAGTCTTCAGTAAGCTTTTCCTGTGCTTTGTTATCTGAAATAAACGATGTGTTATTTATTGAAATTGATTCGCAAAAAATATGAAATGCATTCATTTAATTATATGTAAATAGATATATTATGTTATTTGAAAACCTTCTTTTTTGACCGAGCTTTGTAGTTTTTCCACCATGTACGTAGTTGGTCAGCACTTCGTGACAACGTCCCCCCGGATGAGCAAAATGCTTTTTCAATTGAGTTCCAGGCGACGTCTTTTTTCGTTTTTGTACCGAAATCCAAAATCGGTTTTTTGGCATTCAACCAATCCTTTGTATGAACTTATGAGGTCAAGTAGTAAATTTTTTTCAAAAACCGACATATGACTAGTCGATAAGCTCGGGACGGATTCATCCGTATCACTCATTTTGATTTAAAATGAGTTGTTTTATAGGAGGAATGTATGGGATTTTGAAATTCAAAATGTGAAATGATTTGTAAACAATTCAAAATTCGAAGAAATTCAAAATAACCCGCTTGATCCAGCTCACTGGATCGCAGAATCCGGGATCGCGGATTCTATTGTTTATATGGAAACGATTTCGATCTTCGGATCGAGATTCATCGATCCGGGATCAAAGAATATTTTCACCCCTTTATTGTTAATACTGCAATAAGATTCGAAAGGTATGATTAAATACTAAAGTGGCGTGTGTAATTTTTCAAGATGGTTGGGGTTGGGGCACCTTGAGATTTTCGATATGCTATTATTAAGTGTTGAAAACCCTTTATGCGAATGACCCGGCTGTCCGTCCGTCCGTCTGTCTGTCGGTGCGATACCTGACGAGAACGGCTTGACCTACGGTCATCAAATTTTGTACACTTGTTCCTTGTTTTAATTTCGATTCTTGCTGGAACTTAAGTAGCCCAATTCCACGGACCCCCTCACCCAAAAGGCCAAACCCGTCACACATATGTCTAGTATTTCTAAATTAAAACGTACGACACTCCATTAATTCGATGCTCGGTTCCAGAGTTCTTATCAGTCCCGAACTTGATTTGCATGATCTCGAAGTGAAGGTCCGTTCCTTTCACTGCGCCACCATCTAGGCTAATCGAATTTCCCCCTAGGCGTTCCGAATTCGCGAATTTGACCTCCACTATTTGGAAAACAAGAAAACGATTGAAGGGCAGACTAATCCAGAGGCTGAATGTAATAATAATTGAGAAATCCCGACATTCAGGGCACTTACAAAGGTTTGTTCCATCCGGCTCAAATAGCATGTGGATCCGGTACATTTTGTAAAAGTTTTCCCCAAACTCATAAGGTCTCAATGAGCTCCTGATCGAATTTGCAGGAATGATATCAATCGGGGACGGCTCCTTCCCTTCACAAATCGGGAACCGTCGCGGCATGACGGGGAGGCTGACTTGGTCCTGTACTTGTAGCAGGTCAAGTTCGTCATCCATAACACTGTTGATTACGTCGACGATCATTCCAACAGGAGAGAGTGTGGTTGCCGAAGGATTCGTAGGATCGGGCGTGGTAGTGGTATATCCTATATCTTTTATGTGCTTCTCTGCAAGGATCAGGAAGAACTGGTAGAAAGCCTCGACGTCCGGACGCACTGTAATTCCTTGCTTTTTAGCGACTTCTACGTTTAGTAAAAAGTCCCGCACAGCAGTAATGTCTGGTCGGAAGGAGGCGGGTGGAAACTCAAATCCGGGTGTCAGAATCCCTGAGGCATTAAAAGTTTCTAGGTCTGCTTTGCGGAGCGGCGCTGGGAGATTAAATCGCATGGATGAGTAGTAGCCCCCGTTTGGATCCGCTGGAGTTTGGACGCTGAATGCATCCGGTGTATTCCAAAAGCTTGAATTGAGCGTAAAAAGTGGATAAAACTCAGGGGTTCTAGATGATTGGTATTGAAATAGTTCACTATATATGATCCGTAGAATCGGCTCCCAAAGGTTTCGAAAGTGTTGGTCCGTCCTCCATTTTAATTCATAGTAAAAGTTAGTACTCATCGCCTCTTGTGCCGTCAAATTCTTCTTGAAAGGGACGAGAAATTTCTCCAATTCCAGGGTGTGCCATTCTTTTGGTCCTGGAAAAATATACAGCTCATAACTAAACAATTTTTGAGCACATGTCAAATTGCTAATTGATAGCCCTCACTTCAAGGGACAGATTGGTAGTAAGTAACATAGTTAGGAGCTGAAAGACTCACCGAAATCACCGTGATAGGACCAAGGGGGATTCTGCTGGTCCGGGTTATTTGTCCCGAGGTGTTTGTACAGATATGGCGAAGCATTGTAAAACTGGTCCCTCGCACTTACTCGGTCATTGTCATATTCTATGATTCAATATGTACACTTTTTATTTTTCCATTCAGTTTTTCCTGGTAAAAATTAGTATAGAAAAAAGCTAATATCGTACCTGATACAGGAACGATCCTAATTATGAAGTTTGGATTTAGGGGTATGTATGGGCCAAGGCTTGAAGAAGTAACGGTATCCGCTCGACGTTTTCGGGGAGCCGATTTCGTCTTTGATTTAATTTTCTTGTAAACGTGATAACCCCAATTATCTGGAATAGTTTCCTTCTCATTGGCTGCCGGTTTTACGAAGTTTACAGGTCCGTCGACAAGACAGGCCCAGTATTTGTCCATTGTTCGAGTTATCATGTTGCAGTCCAGAGGAACGTCTATTTCATCATCCTCTAACATTTCCCCTTCTTCTGTTTCAATTGTGGTTTCTCCTGTCGGAACATTCAATTTTTTTTTAAAAATATTACAGACCTTTAATATTAATTATTAATTGAAGTTTACTAATAAAAGCTAATTGCATTGAGAGGGAGTCAACTATGAGCTGCAATCTCGATAAATTCAATCTAGCAGATAAATATTCTTGATACATACAAAATACAATGCTATATAGCAGATATTTGACATTGGTTGGTACATCGTGTCGTGACATTTGAAGGTTTTATTCATTTAAAATGCAAAAAAATTGATGTAAAAATTACCATCGGTTGATTCAAAAGGAGCGTCGGCAGATTTCTCAGCAGCGCTATTGACCGTAATTTTTTCGACCTGCGGATTAAGGTGCCCTTTGTGCTGGATTTCCCGAGGAAGAGCCGTAATTAGACTAATCAACGTAACGAAATACAGATAATCCATTTTACCATTTGGAAATGTCAGTATTCTAATCGAGCTATTGAGAGTCAGTAGCAAAAAATGTACGTAACCATGTACTAGCTAGTCAATGAGAACTCTATAATAAAAATGATTACTACCCGAATCAATTTCTCAGTTTTATTAGAGTCCTAGTATGCGGAAATGGTTTCTGCTTTTTGGCAGGCCTATGGAAATTATTGGCCTGAAATATAGAAACGGATGTTTTCTTTTTGCTCTTCCGTCGAAAAGGGTAAGCATTTCCTGGTCCGTGTCCGTGCTTTCAATTTTTTTTATAAACAATTCAAGAGAATTGTGGTAATTCTCTTGGTAGCAATTAGCACATGGCATGGTTTGACCAATTCTCGGAAATCTAGAAAAAACTGCCATTAAAATCAACCAAGTTCTCCGCATTTAGTCAAAGGAATCAATGAAACGTTAAAGCTTTCTCTGATGTATTCTCCAATACTAACGTTTACACATTATGTTCATATTCGATTATATTTTCCCAAGTTCTGTTGAAGAAGTATGCTTAAATGGTTATAAGGGATTGTTTTCTGAGCTACCGCGGAAGGCTATTGATTTAAGACTTCCAACAACTGATAAAAGGAATTACAATTACAATGAAATGAGTTACAGAACGTTGGAAAAAATAAATTCTATGCATTTTCTCATATTATTATTAGTTATAAGAAATTGGCAAAGAATGACATTTAAGATTGTGTGGTTCTTGTAATCAATTGGAGACAGGTGGTTTTAAAATGGGACATCCTCTCCTGATTCCTGACAATCCTGACTCTCCTCTCCGATTTCAACTCATGTAAAAATGACAATTCGATTCGTAGTTTCGTATTTTCGATTAATAGATCCAAAGGGAAGGTTTTCAAATACTAAATGCTTGTAATCAACTTATTAAATTAATTCGACTGCAACTTGGTGGATTCAAATCGAATAACTCGTCGCTTTTTCGTCTTTGGTCTATGGATTTTAAATAGATAGCTTTTGGGTTAAGGGTAACATCAAATTCGTCAAAAGAAATGCATATTAAATGCAGAATGTAATGGAACTTCAATGCACATTTTTACCATTCAAAAGGGCTGTTGGCTGTTCTATAAATGTATACCTCCGATTCTCTTCCTGTTTGTAGATCATGTTTCTTTCTAACCGTAGCTGCAGTTTCATAAACAATTATACCCAAAATCGTCACGTCCTGTCTCTATGTATTCTAATCTCTAATACACCTATGTACTTGTAAGCAGTATTAAAACATATTAATTTTCTCCCTAGTCCTGTTCCTGTTCGTATTAAGACTCCCAAACACTATAGTTTCAAGCAAATTCGGGACATTTAGTTGATTGATTCTTAACAGTTTGACTTTAAAACTTTAAAATATTGGAGTACACTGAGCCGGGTACTGGCCAAAATGGCTAAGTATTTACAGAATGCATCTATCATAATAGCGATATCGTTCATGATAAATCTGCAAGGTACAGCAAGGATTATAATTGTAATTATAAATATTCATCCCTACAAAACTGTATCGTTATTATAGTGCTTTTATTTGCAGTGCAGTTTTTATCGGTTGGAGGCTGGCAGGGAGACCTGTTCTATTTCACGTCTTTTGACAGTAAGAGTTTAAAATAAAAATTAATCGAAAGCACTGATTTTGTAGCTATTCTAATGCAGATTGATTGTATTGTATCGTAGATGTTTCGGAATGGGAGCAATTGTACTTTCAGTGTAACTTATCACACGATTATAGCTTCCAAGAGATTCATGACCCTGCATTGATCCCTCACACTTTGAGTCCGATTGCACTTCCAAGTCCGGACAAGGCCATTCCCGTCGATCACAAAGATGAGCCTCAAGTCCTACTGATTTACAACAATCCCCCACCGGACACAGCGGACTACACCGTCTCATTCGGATTTCAAAAAAATAAGGAATGCTTGTCGAATACGGCTTCCAGGACTTGTTATGTGAGTCCCTCGTTTGGGAAAGTACGTGGAGGTAAGGCTCTTTAAGATTATTTTCGGGATTCGACAAGGACAACAGCTAGATTGCATTAAATAGGTGGATAGAACATCAAAAAAGATAATCTGCATGTGGCAGTTTAATTTTTAGTTTTTAAATTTGTTGTCGTTTTTTTTCACTTGCCATTTCCCGTGTATTTTTTTCAAGTCTGCAAATGTTTCGATTTTTATTGTTCATGAGGCTTGTATTTCCAACTGTAAAAATCAGAGGATTCTGGGGTTTTACTTTAGGTGTTGCTTGTTAATGTTAGGTACATGATTTTGAAAAATATGCATTTTTGCCAAGTTGTTTTGAATGCTGAGCGACCACGGCTGAAGAGTATCAAAGAAAATTTCACGGTAGAAGGACCCGAAAAGTTTGTTACGATTTTGAATGGCGGATTTACTGGTGAAAGGAAGTTCTACGAGGCTCTATTTTTGGGAAATCCGGAAGGGAGTGACGGATTTAGGTCCACCCACACTATCGACGGCAAATCGTAATTACAAATTTAACGCAACTTTATTGTAATTAATTAACGACTGGATATTGAATGTACATTCTTTGATTTAGATATCCGATGGAGATCTACATGTTTTTTGTAGACGAATCCTACCCAGCCCTTGTGACCACAACAGTTCTCGTCGTTTTAGTTGAGGTAGGGATCGTACAAGCACTCTTACTTTGCCAAGGTCAAGGGCGCACGGTCAAAGGTCATATTTTTTCAAATATCAACCATTGTATGTGTAATACATGGTTAGAAAGTGCTATTCAGCGATGTATATATTTTACTCTATGATTGGGGAAATGTAAGATTCTTGTATAAAATTACCCCACGTGTTGGAAAACGACGCTAAATGTTATTTGACGTCTTGTTTCGTGTGGTTTCACCCCTTGTTGAAGTGCGTTTACAACGCTTTATTATAATATCGACGTGTATGGTTACGGGTCATATCTATTCCAATACAATCATAATCTGCAATAATTTCGCAGACTTGTTTGAACAGTTTATACCTATTACGATCTTGAATATCGGAGATGCAATACGTTTTAATTTGCTACTTTTACCAGGAAAGCGAAGAAGACAATCACGAAATTCGACCTGTCCTTGATGCGGTCAAGTACAATTTGTACGAAGAGGAACGGCGATTCTTAAGACGACAGGAAAAGGCAACTGGGCGAGAGTTAATGTACCACCACATGGGACCTTCGATCCATGAAGTTCCTGCTTTAGGCCCTGATGGTCAACCTGGTCAACCAATTATTTTCCCATTGCCGCGTAGTAGCAATATCGAAAAAGCTGACGACAGCCGACTAGAGCTATTTGAAAGGGTAATTTGGAACAGGAGATTAAGTTTAAAACGGGCAACTCTTATTCGAAATCAGTTTTTAAATAAATAAGCTAAATTCCTTTAAAATTAGCCCAAATCCCCAAAGCTTTTCCGCAGACATGAGAGTTCCTTTAGACATATTGATATTTTGATGTAATATAATGCTTATACGGACTACATGGTCTGGTTCATGATTCAATGAAGGATCTCTGACGTATGAAAGTTTTTTATTTGTTAGAAACAGGTTTAATTCGTAGTAAATTGATTGACTTATATGGTGATTGTCGACATTGATGTTTCAGTTTATATCCGTCGAATTCAGACAGACTTTTGTGATTGAAGACCTTGTACAGACAAGAGTCCGAATTAAGGACCTCAGAGAGGAGTTAGCGATAAATCCTTACACTGGACTTGATGGTGCACTTTTCAGTGAATACATCATAGGATTCTTCGATGGTAACGCGACACAACGATTATTTGGAAATCTTACTCTTCCCGATCCCAGCGACCCCGGCTACAAGTTTCAATTTGCAGTCGCCAACTTCTGTGATGCAACTGTAAATTTTGAAAAAACACTTGAAGGCATCATAAACACGGTATGCCTTATCCTAGATCCCAACTTACGCTACAGCAAACGAGAGCGAGATACTAATGCAATGCCTGAACCGAGAAATGACAGCTTTGTCGATTCATTTCTGTGTAGAAAAATAATTAACTTATGCAACTTCTGCTATGTTTTTCCATGATTCATAAACTTGGTGGATGAAACCAGACGTCTGTGCAAACAGCGACAGTTGAGATCAGAGAAGCTGAAAAGACTGTAAAGTCAATGGAAGAAGCCGTTTTTATGGAACTTAGGCAAAATCCGGGTCCAAACTTCCAACAACGTCCGGACTTGGCTACAAGAATTGAACTTTTAATTCTAATAATTAATCTCGACGAAGCAATGCAACGGAATGACCTTCAAAAAAAGAAACTGGATTTGAATCAAGGTTGGGTTTTGTCGGACCTTACTTTTAATGCGTTGTCCCGATCCAGACAACTTACTTTTGATAGTATTTACGACCCTAGCAATCATCCTGATCAGAACCAGGAGAATTATGTGGTACTGAAGTTATTTTTTAAGTAGTTAAAATGGCAACCATTCATTCAACCCTTCAATTTTTATCTATTAATCTATTATAGCGGTATAAGCATATTGGACGACCTGAATTGGGAAATCTTGGCATGACTGAGGAACAGTACGAGGACTATCTAAAGTTATCCCATGTTAAAGTTAAGCTGAAACAGAAATTTCAGGTAGAATGCATTCGGCTAATTGTTGTTCGGGATATTGTCTATAAAAACGTATCTCAAATCTCAACTAAAAGCTGTACTACAACTACTCGCTTTTGTACTAATTGACCACTTTTGTATTGAACAACAATGGGGTTTTTGAAACTCGTCGATCTGCAACTACCCGTTGGGATCCGTTTCCGTATTTAGAGCTTATCGATGCGGTTTCGGAAACTAAACTATCTACGTGGATGAAATGGCCAGTAAATAGTGGAAACACAATTGGCTTTACAACTTCACTAAACTACTGACTTTATTCAATATTCCAACCACTAGATAATTCTAATTTCACGTAGACTTTAAATTGATTACAAAATTCACTTTTACTTATGTAACAAAGAAAAGGACAAAAGAAAACACGAGGAGCAACAACTCCGAACCTTACTATCTTGATTCTACTGACCGAATGACGAGAAAACGACTTTGATCCTCTCACCAACACACATTGCACACACTGCACACATACAAATACAATATAACAAAGAAAAACGTTTTTAAACCAAACACACTGATTGGCCGATTCAAATTTACACAAAATATTTTAAATTATGGGAAAAACGAGACAAAACTAAACTCTATACACTCGTGAGATTTAACATTCTCCCACCTTCTTTTGTGGAATTAAACCTTAATGAAACAAAAGAACAATAAAATAAACTAATTTACATATTGCAACACATATTCATAACCCAGGTACCATATCTCGAAGGCTTCTTGACTTGTCTTCCGATCCTGGTCTTCACGTTGATACTTTCTTCGGGCGTACTTTCACCCACTTTCTCTTTCACTTTCACCACCGTCTTGACCTCTTCAGGGATAGAGATGTCTTCAGGGGATGATATTTCAAGGGGGTACAGTCGTTGTAGGGCTCTTGTCAACACTGTACCTCTCTTTACTTTAGTAATCTTGAAGCTTCCAGCTTTTCCTTCTTTCAGCAAATAATCATGAGCTGTCTGAACTTTCGCCACCCTGCAATGTCCATCCTTTCCTGGAAGTAGTTCCAAAATCCGTCCTATTGGCCACTCGAACCTCTTCTTATTGTCCGATCCAATAAGAACAACATCTCCCACTTTTGGGACTGGGGTTTTCTTATCTTTTCCCCTCTGGACTAGTTGAGAGAGATATTCACTTCTGAATCTTTCTTGCAACTGCCTCTGTACATCCTTCATCTTCTTATAGGTGTCCTCGAGTCCACGTAGATATCCAAATTCCACTCCTTCGGGGAAGTCAGCATATCTTGATGGATGCAGGAACATGGCTGGAGTTAACGGTATTAGATCTCCGGCATCTTCGGTAATTACTGTCAGTGGCCTTCCGTTCATTGTAGCTTGTACTACGGAAATACTTGACCGTAATTCATCATAAGTCAGTCGGGCTTTTCCTAACATTCGCCGTAACTGATCCTTCAGTGATCTTACAAGGCGCTCCCACCAACCTCCCCACCACGGAGCAGCTGGGGGGTTAAAGGTCCAATTTATATTTTTTATGTTGAATCTTCCTTCAAGCTCCGCCCAATTCAACAGCTTCATCAGGTTGGCCACTCCCACGAAGTTCGTACCGTTGTCGCTATGAACAGTACGAGGCCTTCCGTACATGTTGATGAATCGCTCCAACGATCCAAGAAACGCTTCTGTACTTAAGGAGATGACCACGTCAAAATGCACACATCTGTATACGGCACAAGTATACAGAACAATCCAGGCCTTACTTCCATCTCGTAGAAGCACCGGTCCTGCCAAATCCACTCCAGTGGTCTCAAAAACCTCTCCCAAGGTTACTCGATTAGCTGGGAGGGCTGCAGGTTCTACGTCGATAGGTTTTGCATCATACCTTCGACATCTGACACACGGACGAACGATCGACTTCACGGCTCTTCGTCCTCCCAAAATCCAGAATTTCTCCCTCAATTTTCCGAGCAGAAACTGTATTCCGGGATGTTCGTGGGCCCAATGCATATCCATAATCATCATTTTTACTAATGGATGACTGCTTGGTAAGATTATAGGCCAACGGAAATGTTCATCATCTTCTTTATTCAGAAGTCTGGATTTGACGCAGAAGAATCCACTCTTCTTTACCACGGCCAGCTTCTTCTGAATTTCCTTTAAATCCGGGACGACTCCTTCAGTCTGGATTAACTTCAACAGCGTATCTTCTGCTTCTTCAAATTCACGTGGACTTAATTTCTCTTCAAAAAGACGTTGGTCCTTGGGGAGTCTAAGGTTTCGAAAATAACGACAAATCCAACCCATGACTTTAACATTACTCCGGAAAGAAGAAAACTTACAATCAAACCAACTTCCCTTCCGGCTGATGTGTAAGACTGTCTTCTTTTGTCCCTTAAGTTCCCTCTTGACTTCCGCTTCATCTACTTCGCTTTGTAAAGATGGCCATTCCTCTTCAGGTTTCTTCAGCCAATCCATACCTTCCCACCACTTTGAATCCAAAAGGGCCTGGGGGGAACATCCACGTGAAGGAAGATCCGCCGGGTTGAGCACTCCTGCTATGTGCTTCCAATTTTCAATTAACGTGGACCTTCTTATCTCGTCCACTCGATTCGCGACAAACGTACCCCATTCTTGATTGCCTCTTATCCAGGCAAGGGCTGTCGTCGAATCCGTCCAATGGAATATCTTCTTTATTTCCATGTCAAGAGATTCCCGTATTAAATCCAAAAGTCTGACTCCAATCAGACATCCCATAAGTTCCAATCTGGGAATGGTTCCTCCTTTCAAGGGGGCAACCCTGGCCTTTGCCTGAACCAGCTGAACTCTTACATCCGATCCTTCAATGCTTCGGATGAATATTACGGCTGCATACGCGTACTGGCTTGCATCCGTAAAAACGTGGAGTTGCACTTTCTCCGGGTCCGAACTGTACATCATCTGTCTTGGAATTTGTACAGCGGCCAGAACGAAAAGCTCCTTGCACCATTTCATGAAAATTGAAGAATCCTTTTCTTCTAATTCGTCGTCCCAGCCTTTCTTTGTCTTCCATAGGTCCTGCAGCATCAACTTGGGCTGGAGGGTGACTGGGCATGTTACCCCTATTGGGTCAAAAATCTTCGCCACCGTTGACAATATCTTCCGTTTTGTCACGTGGCCTTCAACATTAATATCACTTACGTCACATGATATTGTATCCAAGTCCCGATCCCAAATTAATCCAAGTACTCTAGTTGTAGAATCCGCGTTGACATCTGGCTCCAATCCGCACCCATCGCTGGTCCTGGACGGGCCGATTCCGGAAGCCTCCAAAGATGAACGGTCCCACTCCCGAAGTTCCATCTTTGCTTCGGCTAAAGTACTTGTAGAGACTCGGCGAAATTCTTCGTACTCTTCAATAGTATCTACTGATGTGATACTATTGTCGACGTACATGGAGCGAAGAAGTTTTTCTTCAATCTTCTTATTCTTCGACTCCGGTCTTGATAAGTGTAACTCCAAAACAGCTCCAAGTAGAAATGGGCTGCTAGTCACACCAAATACAACACGGGTATGACGGAATATCTTAAAGATTTCTTGATCCCTATCCGTCCACCAGAGAAACCTTTGATAATCTCTATCCGCTTCTCGTACTTCAATCATTTGGAAAGCCTTTCCAATATCCGACACACATCCAATACGGCGCTCTCGAAAACGATGAAGGACTGCAGGAATCAACTCGATGAGGTTCGGTCCCTTATACAAACAATCATTAAGGGACGGATTCCTCATAATCTTGCAACTTGCATCGAATACGGGACGTACCGGCGTTGTCTTGCTTTCCGGCTTAAATACTGGGTGGTGAGGTAGATAATGGCAATCCCTGTCTTCTTTCATATCCACGTAGACAGGTTCCACGATCCCGAGCTCCTCCCACCGTTCGAAAATTCCATCGTAGACTTCCACAGCTTTCTTATCTTCAAGCTTTCTCGTGGTTGTCTTCAATCTCTTCTCCGAGATTCCTTTATTTGAAGGTAGGTCGGGCTTGTCTTTTATCCAGGGCAAGCCAACAACATAACGACCGTCGTCCTTCCTTGACACATTCTGGAGGAAGTGCTTCTTGGCTTCCTCCTCTTCTTGTATCTTGGTCTTCTTTTCTATTGGATCCTTAATTCCCAAGGTATCCAACGACCATAGATCTTGCAAGTTGAGGTCCCGATGCATCATAGACACCAACATATTCGAACACCTCGTTTGATTAACCGGAATTGGTCCTCCTAACGCCCATCCGAAAATTGTTTCTTCGGCGAAGAGTCCATTTCCCAAGTTAATTCTCTTCCCAGTCATAATTTGGCCCCTTAGATCTGAACCAATGAGAATCTCGATGTCCGTCTCCACAACTCGATCTGTAACTAAATCCGAGATTGCGATCTTCTTTTCTTTTAATTTGTCCACCCATGGACCAAAAGGCACTCTTGGTAGCGCCGTACAAACAACGGGCTTCTCCCTGAGAATCCACTTCTTTGAGTTTGTTCGGGTGAGGTTACTGACCTCTACTTCCCTCAATTTTTCTTCATGAAGGTCCGTTAGCACTCCACCCAGCAACATATTTCTGACGTATTCGACGCCGTTGGATTTGCATCCCGTTTTCTTAATAGTCTTGGATCCGATGTAACTTGCTTGACTTCCTTCGTCAATTAACATCCGGACCGTTTCACATCCACGTGGACCAATTGCTTTAACAACGACTACTTTCAGGAGGACTTCCTGATGATTCCCAGCGTCGTTGTAGTTGGCCACGGCAAAATTTGGTTGAGGTGGGTCTTCTTTCTTCTCGACTCCACGACACATGATTGTGTAATGCTCCTTAGTACACTTTGAGCATTCCACCGCTACTTTGCAATTTCTAGAGAAGTGACCTGTCTTCAGACATCGAAAACACGCCCCCTTGTCCTTTACTTTCTGACTTCTCTGCTCCAGACTTAACTTCCGGGCTTTGAAGCATTCTTGACTTGGATGGTTGTTCAAATCACAAAAGATACAACCCTTAACTTTTGTACTTGCGAGTCCCGCTGCGGTGGGAACATCGCTTCCATCAAAAAGATCCACGTAGACTGACTCCTTCTTCTTTTGGGCTTTAGCACCTATTCCAAATCCCGCTTGAGCCATCTTCCGTTGATCCTCATTTTCAACTTCCTGTTTCACAAATTCCAGGAGAAAGTCGAATTCTGTTTTCGGTGGGTTCGAAGTTTTATCTTCCCTTCCATAATTGGGACTTCGCTGCCACGCCATCAAAATGTCGTCTGGAACACACGACTCCACCATCGGAAATAGTATCACATCCATCTGATCGGGTGTGATACCCAAGGACTCCAATGCTCGTAGGTGGCCTTCTAGCTTATCGAAGGTTACACCTATCTTCAATTTTTCTCTTGAATTCTGAATGATCAATTTCAGTAATTCGCGGACGTATACACGCTTCAAGACCTTTTCCTTTCCAAAACGTTCCCGTAACGCTGAAATGGCCTTGTCATAATTTGCTGCTGTCTGGGGGTACACCTTCACAACTTCAGCAGCTTTCGTCCCCTCCACCATTGCCTGTGCAAGGTACTGGAACTTGTCGCTATCATGGAGATTCTTATCTTCATGGATTTTCTGAAATTGTGCCCACCAACTGAGCCATTCTGTGACTTCCCCTTTGAATTTCTTAATTTCCGTCTTGGGAAGAACATAGGTTTTCTTGGAGGAGGATGACGTCGTACTTGATGATGCCGGTGTTGTAGCCGCCTCTTTAGGTTTGATGAGGTCTTCGATACGCCGTTTTGCTTGTCGTATCCTATCGCTGTATTCTTCTGCCTCATCGACTTCGACTTCCAACTCTGCATCTGATATGCCCGCATCAAGCATCGAATCCATCACCTTCTCATTCTTTTCCAACAATTGACACTTAACTGCGTCAAGTTTCTCCAATAGAGATGTCAACGTAGATTTCTGAGGTAAACGGGGTACGCCGACATTCAATTCCGCGTCAATTTCCCCGATGGTTTTCGTCGCCTTTGTGCGAAATGGCTTCCTTGCTTTCTTTGCACGGTCCATTGTACTAAACCGGAACCAACAGAACTCAACAAAAGGGTAGAGGATTAATAGACAATCTACGTAGACAACAATCAACTAGACTCCACAATCCTCTCGTTCTTGAATGTAATGACCCACTCCAAATATCTTCAAATCTGGTCGTCAAAATGGCCAATTACAAATTTAAATACGATATCACCTGATCGTATTCCGTATGCACGGAATGGGGCCCTCAAAGAGGAAACACGTCTTTGTCCTCGCCGGATGAATGATTCCTCCAACCGATCACCAGGTCCTCAGCGTTTTCCCCGACCTCTTCCTTCTTCGTAACCGCAGCGTCTCTAATAAGCTCCTCACTGGGGGCACCAAAATTTTGAAACTCGTCGATCTGCAACTACCCGTTGGGATCCGTTTCCGTATTTAGAGCTTATCGATGCGGTTTCGGAAACTAAACTATCTACGTGGATGAAATGGCCAGTAAATAGTGGAAACACAATTGGCTTTACAACTTCACTAAACTACTGACTTTATTCAATATTCCAACCACTAGATAATTCTAATTTCACGTAGACTTTAAATTGATTACAAAATTCACTTTTACTTATGTAACAAAGAAAAGGACAAAAGAAAACACGAGGAGCAACAACTCCGAACCTTACTATCTTGATTCTACTGACCGAATGACGAGAAAACGACTTTGATCCTCTCACCAACACACATTGCACACACTGCACACATACAAATACAATATAACAAAGAAAAACGTTTTTAAACCAAACACACTGATTGGCCGATTCAAATTTACACAAAATATTTTAAATTATGGGAAAAACGAGACAAAACTAAACTCTATACACTCGTGAGATTTAACAGGGGTAGCAAGTTAGCAAGTAACAAGTTTGCTTTAAAATTAGGTGTCTTGGCTGTTACCGAAGGGAGGGGGTTACTACATCTACACCGGGTCGTCTCCGGTCCCGCCTTGCTATCGAGTAAGGGAGACTCTTGTGTTTCGAAAGCCAATTAAGATGACAAAGGAACAAATCCGAGGATTAACAACAATGCCGACAAGTTTCCACAAAAGAGACGACATCCGAAATACACTCCCTCGCCTTCATCCCCTCCGACGACCCAACTTTCCTATTTATTTCGAAAAAAGAAACCATCAGTTCCTTAACAATGACGAAGTTCACAAAAATTCCATATTTGAAGCAGCCAAACGAAGGCAGGGTTGATCATTTGTACACATTGACACGGTGCACAAGTGCACACGTTTGTAATATGCATATTGAAAAATAAGATGTTGACATTGTTTGTAATTGTATGTTTTTTTTATATTAATTTAAATAAAAAATCCTTTGGAACCGATAGTATTTTTATTTTTCGATGAGATACAAAAAATTATAACCTTCGTCTATTGCATAATTGAATTGCAGACGTTCAAAAAATTGAAATCGCCAAAAATTGGCGTAGGTTACTTTTTGAAATTACGTGGCCTGTGATAAGGTGACCTAACGAGATATTTTTCGTAAAAGGTACAAAGCTAACAAACTTTAATAATTATATAGAATCAGAATTCCAAACACATTCTTCATAAAGAGATGAGGAAACGCTTGCAAACGCACATAGGAAAAGGGTGAAACCATACAAAACATTACAGTTTAAAGATGTCTGAGCAATTTGGTCTCAGATTCACAAGATATTCAACATTATATTCTATGGTGTAATTTGTTGCAGTTACAGGACCAAGGCACTGGTCGTTATAGACAAAGGTTAAAGTAATATTTTAATCGTAGTTATAATAGTAATCGTAAACTTCGTTCTCTGCACCAAAATTAGACTGATCTAAGCTTCGGAGTAAAGCCCGATTTTGTCGATTTCGACGGAGATTTTCCTGATCTGCTGGCAGAATCCCAGGGACATGCTCCTCTCTGACCCATTCGTCTTCAATCCGGCGAAGGTTTCCTGCCACATGGTCAGTGTCATCTCGACCAACGGAAGGCATGAGGAGGAACTCCGTGTACTGATTGACATTACAACCGAAGTTATGACAAATAAATATATTACAAAACCAGAAATGTTTGTTCAGTTGGGCAACTTGAATTCGGTCCATGGTTTACCTGTTCATCTGTAATCTGCAATCTATCTTCATAAACGGACCATACGACGTTGCTAAAACACGGGGGGAAATTTAGACCTCCACGATAAGTGTAGAAATGGCTGTTTGTGGGAATCAACTGCGACAGTGACATAACATAATCCAATGTTTCGAATTCCCGATAAGTTTCGTTGTAGAGTCCGGCCGGGTATTTTTCTCGTTGTTCCCGAAACTTATATGCAAGTTGCGCCATTGCTTCGAATAGGAAGGGATTTTTCGCCTCCGCTCTCGGCTTAAAAAAACCATTTAAAGCGAAACAAATTAGTTCAATTCAGAAATACAGGGTTTTTCCTCGTAATGTGTTTAAAATTAATTTTCGCAAAGACTACTGGACAAATTTTTTGGTTTAAACTTTAGTCTGATGACGGGAAAGAATATCGGTGGGAGTAAAGAAAATTAGTTTAGACCTACCAGTGTGGGTGTAAATTAATTATAATTAAGGCATGACTGTATTATTTTTACCACAACTTCAACAAGAACAGAGATGATAATGACCAGTTTCTCCCGGTATGCGAAAAGGTCATTAACGGTCCGGGCCAATGTGTGGTAGTACGGGTAAGCTTGGTCTGGTCCTTTGTTAGAGAAGATAAATTGTAGTTCCATACCGTACCTAATGAGAATGACCAAACCATAACGTGCGGCTTTATATATTTCCAATTTTAAACATTTTAAATTTTAAGTACGTTTTGCAAGTTCAAATACGTTCTCGGGGTTCAAAAGGTATCGAAACCTTTTTGAACATTATCCATTCCAAATTCCCATGCCCTTCAAAATCGACTCCAACCAAACCAAAATCACAGATATCTAACATTTATAAATTAAAACGTACGACACTCCATTAAGTCGATGCTCGGTTCCAGAGTTCTTATCAGTCCCGAACTTGATTTGCATGATCTCGAAGTGAAGGTCCGTTCCTTTTACAGCGCCACCATCTAGGCTAATCGAATTTCCGCCTAGACGATCCGAATTCGCGAATTTGACCTCTACTATAATATTCATATGAAAAATTAGAACAGAATTTAAAGGCTGGGTAAAGACAAAGACTGCCGTCTTGACTTATTTTTAGTAGCTCTATTCGCTGTGGTTATCGTTCTTTTACATGCTAGAAGACATGAAGATAATAAAAAGAGTTACACCCTTTAATAATCCCGGATCTTTAGACAAAGTCTGTCAATCTCATATATTATGAGTATCATATATGATGTATAAACATGGATACAAATGATCGGGGGTGAAATTGGCCCGGGGTAAAATGGTCCGGGGGTAAAATCGGCAGGGGGATAGGTGGGCCGGGGGTAAAATATGCGGGGTCTCAACTCACATAGGTTTGTTCCATCCGGTTCAAAGAGCATGTGGATCCGATACATTTTGTAAAAGTTTTTCCCGAACTCATAAGGTCTTAATGAGCTCCTGATCGAATTTGCAGGGATGATATCAATCGGGGACGGCTCCTTCCCTTCACAAATCGGGAACCGTCGCGGCATGACGGGGAGGCTGACTTGGTCCTGAAGTTGTTTCAGGGCAAGTGCCTCATCGTAGTATAGACCGTTGACTATTTTCTGGCCCAGAATTTCTATCGTGGAGAGTGGGGTTACCGAAGGTTCCGTCGTATATCCTATTGCTGTGATGTAACTCTCTGCACGGAGTCTAAAGTCCTGGTAGAAAGCAAATATATCCGGAGGTAGGGTCACGCCATTTATTAAAGCATTCTCAATGTCCCCCACGTAGCTCAACAGCCCTTGGAAATTCGGGAGGAATGAGGCGGGTGGCCACCAAAATCCGGGTGCCAGGATCCCGGAGGCATTAAAAGCAAGTACGTCGCTATCCCGGAACGGAGCCGGGAGATTAAATCGCATGGATGAGTAGTAGCCCCCGTTTGGATCCGCTGGAGTTTGGATGCTGAATTGATCGGGTGTGTTCCAAGTGCTTGGATGTTGCGTAAAATATGGGGGCAGCGGAGTTTTATCAGATGATATGATGTTATATAGTCCTTGTACTTGCGGCTCCCACATTCTTCGAAATTTTTCGTCCGTTCTCCATTTATATTCGTAGTAAAGGTCAGCACTCAGGGCTTCTTGTGCAGGCAAGTCCTTCTTGAAAGGGACGATAAATTTTTCCAACTCAAGGGTGTGCCATTTCTTTGGTCCTGAAAAAATATAGATCGTTATCTGAATTCCAGAACCTTACAAAGGAACATTCTCAACTGTGCAATCCCTATTTTTCACCTACACGGCCCTCTAACTTCACTTCCGTTGGAAGGTCAAAGATTAATTTCTAAAAAAATGATTTCAAAATATTCTGTTGTTCGAATGTAAAGCAAGAGTGAACCAGTGTGTTTCCACTGTGGAAACGCATTTGGAGTGAACCCGTTGGTGTTTCATACTTTAACTCACCAAAATCACCGTGATAGGACCAAGGGGGATTCTGCTGGTTCGGGTCATTTGTCCCGAGGTGTTTGTACAGATATGGCGAAGCACTGTAAAACTGGTCCCTCGCACTTACTCGGTCATTGTCATATTCTATGATTCAAAATGAACACTTTTTATTTTTCCATTCGGTTTTCGAACTAAAAATTAGTAGGTAAAAGAGCTAATATCGTACCTGCTACAGGAACGATCCTAATTATGAAATTTGGATCTAGAGGTATGTATGGGCCTTGGCTTGAAGCAGTACCGGTGTCCGCGCGACGTTTTCGGGGAGCCGATTTCGTCTTTGATTTAATTTTCTTGTAAACGTGATAACCCCAATTATCTGGAATAGTTTCCTTCTCATTAGCTGCCGGTTTTACGAAGTTTACAGGTCCGTCGACAAGACAGGCCCAGTATTTGTCCATTGTTCGAGTTATCATGTTGCAGTCCAGAGGAACGTCCATTTCATCATCCTCCAACATTTCCACTGCTTCTGTTTCAATCGTGGTTTCTCCTGTCGGAACATTAAAGTTTTTTTTAAATATCACAGATCTTTATTCACTAACAAGTAAAACAGCTAATTGTTTTGAGAGAGAGTCAAATCTGAGTCTCATTCTTAATAAACCGATGTAACGGGTGTAACCAAGTGTTGAAAATATAACGATAAACAAACTAAATCTCAATTTCCCCAAAAAGCCCGGGTTTTGCACCCTGGTGTCAGTAGGAGTGGTCCCGTATCCGTCAAAGATGTTCTATTACTCATAGGAATCGTTTAAACCCCAAATCTCAATTTCCCCAAAAAGCCCGGGTTTTGCACCCTGGTGTCAATAGGAGTGGTCCCGTATCCGTCAAAGATGTTCTATTACTCATGGGAATCGTTTAAACCCCAAATCTCAATTTCCCCAAAAAGCCCGGGTTTTGCACCTTGGTGTCAGTAGGAGTGGTCCCGTATCCGTCAAAGATGTTCTATTACTCATGGGAATCGTTTAAACCCCAAATCTCAATTTCCCCAAAAAGCCCGGGTTTCGCAACCTGGTGTCAGTGGGAGTTGTCCCGTATACGTCAAAGATGTTCTATTACTCATGGGAATCGTTTAAACCCCAAATCTCAATTTCCCCAAAAAGCGGGGGTTTCGCACTCTGAAATGTAGTTTCAGGGTATTATCATGTATAGATGATAGACATAGAGTGTAATGTAAACTCCGTAAGCGGCAGTTTTAAAATGAGTAGGAGCTTTGAACTGATTTAATGATTTTTTTGGGGGGGTTAATTTATGGGGGACAGGGGGTGTGACCGATGTGACCCAAGTTCGAACTTAGCCTCCGTTATGACCCAAGGAACAAGTGTACAAAATTTGGTGATCCTAGGTCAAGCCGTTCTCCAGTTATCGCACCGACAGACGGACGGACGGACGGACGGACGGACGGACAGCCTAGTCATTCGCATAAAGTGTTTTCAACACTTAATAAATATGATTTAACAATGCAATGCTATTGCTGCTTTTGGACATCGGATCGCGGTCGATATATCTTGAAAGCTGAAATATGACCGTTTTTTATTCGTTTGAAATACAAAATAATTCGTGTAATAATTACCATCGATTGCTTCAAGAGAAGCGTCGTGGGATTTCTCAGCAGCACCATTGACCGTAATTTTTTCGACCTGCGGGTTAAGGTGCCCTTTTTTCTGAATTTCCCGAGGGAGAGCCGCAACTAGACTAATTATTATAACAAAATATAGACAATCCATTTTGTCATCCGCCTTGACGGAAAAAAATGGAAATTTCAGTATTCGAAATCAGTAAGAATAGATTACAACCGTGTGCTATGTCTGCCTAGTTAATGAGAATTAAAATGATTGCAGTATGCGGAAACGATAAATGATTTTTGCGTTTTTGGCAGGCATTATAATGTGTTGGCTATGAATAAAAATTCTTGGCCAGCATTGTGGAACCGGATGTTTTCTTTTCTCCTCTTCCGTCGAAAATTACTTTGCATATTCTTGTAATGACCTTTAGCTTTATTTGAACAATTTGTCAATGCGAGTAGCAACAAGTCCGACCCAGGTCTATGGAACCACGATAAAGGTAATTAATCTTTATTTAAGACGAGCAAAAATGATACAATTAAAAGTACAATTAAAATAAAATGAATTGAGTAGCCGAAGGATGCAAGAATTACCTAAAAAATACCTTTTCTTATGTTTTTATTACTTATACCAAATTATTAGATTACATGGTTCTTAGAATCAAATTGAGGCAGGTGTTTTTAAAACAGGTCATCCTGATTCCTGAGTAACTTTCCTCTCGGATTTCAACTGATATGAATAAGGACCGTTCGTAATCATCGTGGGGTTATATCCCCGACAAATGCAATATTTTTTTTTAAATATTTAAGTATTTAAAGAGCAGTTCATTTTTCAAAGGGACAACCAGATTGACTTCCTAAAAAAGAGTTCTGTTCATTACTCCGCCCCCTGCGTTTGTGAGTTGTGACCAGTGGTACCCAAAAATAATACGGAAATATTATATGATCAATATAGAGGTTGATATCTCTATCTGTTTCGACCTTAACCTTTGTTCTGAAAAAAATACAATTTAGGAGCACTATATTCAATCAACCTAATTTAAGGTTTTGTTTAATTAAAAAACACAACTTTTGAGGGAATTTTCTGAAAGAAATCGAGATATTGATTTTACTGATCTTAGGGACACTCGTTTTGTGTATTGGTTTTATTGGCACCATTGCATTTAATTAGTGTAATGCTGATTTTTACTAAATATTGCTATCATGTGCAAAAGATCAACTACCGAAGGAATTGATACTAGACACTAGTATTTGGAGAGAATGAAAACAATGAAAATATCATACCAAAACTGTTTGTTGTTTGTGTTTTAAACTTGTAACTTTGCAACAATATTTATTATTTTAGAAGTAAAGCGTGCGGTTTATAAAATTAAATTAAATTGCATTCAATTGAGAAGGGAGCTCGAGACGTATCCACCTGAAAATTACAAACAATCAATTACTGAGCCGAAAACCAAGGGAATACCAAATGACAATATCTATAGATATTATTGGTTTGGCTTAAAAAATTGCTTTTTCGAGGAACAAAATTTGTAATAATTTTGTTGTCGCAGTTAGAAGTATCATTTATTTAGCATGTATTGTTAAATTGAGAATAAATTAAGAACCACTCGACTTTAAAACAAAGTCGGAAGAAGCAGAACGAATTGTTTAAACTCTTTAAATTCTATTAATTACAATATTATAATTTTAATAGAGATTTTGAATTACCTGTATAAGACCCGGTTCCGAGTGACGATTTGTAACCTATTTCGTTGAAAATGCATGCAAATAATAAATTATAGTTAGAACTGTTTTGCTTTTAAATGAATACTGAAATTCTTAAAAATCGTAATCTAACAATACAACAGTTAGTAAGTTATTGTCGTCAACAGTTAGTGGTCAGCAGTTAATCGTATTTAAGTGTCAGTGCTTATTGTGCATGATATTAATTGTAAACTTTGGTTCAAATCTTGTAGCAATTAGCTTGTGAAAAAATTAGCAACACAGGAACAGAAATATGAGTTAAAGAACGCGACGCCAAGTAGCCAATTGTTATTTAATGTTAAGCCAGGGTTAATGAATTTCTGTTAGTAGAAATACAACGTTATGTTTTAACGACAGCTTAACTAACCTCAATTACAATCTGTGTGCAACTCTACTTAAACGTCCTTTTGATTTTGGTCGACGCTTTGAGTCAGGACCACGTTTCTTTTTGCCTATTGATTTAAATGGGACTTTAACTTACAATCCATTATCTTTCAAGCAAAATTGCAATATAACGACATATACATTAATTTTGAAATTATTAGTTGCAGTTGACCAAATTCGGCGTTTTTTAAATTGAGGGACTGTATTAAACCAATGCAGACATTTTAAATCGGTTGTGGATTATTTTTTAAACCAAGAGAATAACCCTTTCCTGCAATTTTTGAGAGCATCCGAATTTCAATTCCGATTTAACAGCTAAAATGTTTTTTAAACACTTTTTAAACCCATTTTCATTGCCGAATTAATGACAAATTCCACATTCCTCAGATTTTGAACCTCAATTTACTAAAAATGAAAGAATTTTTTATAAAGATATCTCAATAAATCTCATAATACTATTAAATTCAAGTTGAACACTTAAAATATCTCATAACTCATACTGTCATTCCGAAACTGCAAGTATTAAATGGAGATTAGAAAATATGTTTCTTTCTTCGGAAGCTATTTATAGAAATGCAAGATTTGCCATCTCATACACAATTAGCCAACTTAGAATTATCTAAGGAAGGAAATGCCATAATCATATTATGTTCCTATCACGAGGAAGTCCGTTTTAAAATTCCCTAAGGTGTTTCACAGTTTCACATTCTAAACGTTGTAAATAAATACATAATTTATTATCATTATGTCTTCAAATGCATATTTTTTATGAAAAGATTGATTGAACAAATAAAGTGCTGTATCATTTCCCTGCACTCTTACTTTCTAACCGGTAGGTTTTATGATCCTACTCATGTTGTCGTCATCTTCAGGAACTGAATTACATCTGGTGCATATGCACCACGATGATTTAGTGCACAAAATTAACTATTTATGCTTCTAATTTATAAGTCCCAAAATATGAGCTTTTTCTAACAATGCTGAAAACGGGTCTTAAACCGGAGAATTATAGCGTTCCTTCTGTAGTGTTTGTACGCAAGAATTTAATCGAGTAGGTGTGCATTTTTGGAAATCTGTCAAATAAATAATAAATACGTGCATTGTGTTAAACTCAGAGCTATTAAATAACTAAAAAATACAGAAGATGTGCAAAAGTGTGGTTGCAATTTCTACTAGCAAAGGTGCAGTATAATGTAATTAACTGTAAGCCTTGATTAAACTTACTCGTTTTTGCTACTCCCTAAACGGTCTATAGAAAATCTTGGCACATTTACAGAGCCCCTAATTGATGACAAGTTTGTAGGTTTGTACCCCTCGTGTTTTACGTTCATGTAATTGGTAACTGTCATGTGGTAACTAAATGTAACTAGTAAATTGTCAATGAGCCACGGTCCAGCCCTCATTTTCCCAATTATAAGGTCCATAGTCTTCAGTCCGTCCGTTTTCGAACTCATGTCGGGACCTAGGAGCGTTGGGCTTCCCGATTGTCGAGTATTTGTAATTGAACCCAGTCATCGATCTCATAATTGGGGGTTTTCGGGCAAAACCCCCGGACCGTGTCCTGTAATAGTTTGAGAAATCACCTTTAGCACCGCCGGAACTGGAGTACTTTGGTGGGGGTCCGTACCGTTGCTCGTAACTGGGACCCTTTCCACTGTAGGAACTTGAAGGCCCCCCGTACGAACTCCCTTTGCTACTCGTATACTGCGATTTCTCGTAACTGTATTTTGGGGGAAGTTTGCTGAAACTGTAGGTGACCTTGGGAGTCCCGTACGAAGTTTTGACCGACCCTTTTGGGCTTGACAGGTACGGGTTTTGACCGTAACCGTTTGAAGGCTTCGGCCTTCGAGATCCTTTGTCGCTGTAAGGTGGGGTAGAGTAAGACGATCCCTTTGTATCGTCCTCGTCATTATGTTCTCCTAAAAATTCAGTTTCCAGAGGTCAAAAATGATCATTTTCATGTATTTTTCCACTGGTCAGCACAAGAAGACACCCCAGAATATAGGCATACTACTTATAGCGTCCCATTATTAGCGCCCCTACATTTTGCGCTGCTATATATTTTGCGTCCCCTGACATATTGCGCCCTGATTTTTACTTGTATCGATAAAAACGGTAACAAAGATCGGAAAGACTTGCCATAAGCATGGGATGGACTGAATTCAGGCCCCCCACTCGAATAACCGTCCTTTGAAGATCCGTGTTCAGATAGGGACGGAGCACTGTAAGGAGAATACACTTTCCCATAGCCAGGGCCCTTGTACCCGACCCCCTTTGGACTGTGGTCATTATACCCGTAGTCGTCATAGCCCCCCTTCATTGTGTTGAACCAGCCATCGGGTTGATATCCCGAGGACGGGACGTACCCTCCGGGGTATTCTTCGACAGTCTTGTATCCATTGGAATTTGGAGAATATCTGCCGCTGCTACTCGTCGCCTTGTAGGACGGAGTGGGCCTAGGAGGCTCATCTTCATGACTGTCTTCAAGATGAGAATAGGGAGAAGACCCTTTGCCATAAGGGTAGGATGAGCCACTACTGTAGGTTTCTGGGGCTCCATATTTTACAGGACGGGGGCCCTTCTGTCCTTTACTATATAGGGATAAGGACAAGGTTTAATTCTGTTTCGTTAGTCGTTTTTTAACCAAAAGTTTAGTTACCTTGAGTAAGGGGAACTGTACGAGTAGGAAGGTCGGGTTCCAGAGTAACCTTTCTTGCTGGGCCGGTAACCCCCGGAATAACTGGGGCTGTAGTCGCGGTCGCTAGTCGGCCGCCCCTTACTGTACGACGATCCACTGTACCCTTTTGTGGGGGGAGGGTCATAATGATGGTCATCCTCATCGGCTAAGCTAGTACTACTCACATAGCCCGCAGAGTGACCCTTCAAAGTCAAAGTCCAAAAATATTTTGTTGTCGTATCTTAATTAGTAAATTTTCAGCGTAAATGTAACACATTACCTTCTCCTCACTGCTGTGGTGGTAAGGGTTACTGTCATGGACATCGTCATATGCCCCCAGATCCCCCGAGGGGTAACTCGCGTCAATGGAATGTCGACGAGGTGGCCCGTGACTGTTACGAAGGCTCCCGTCATCGTGGAACATCGGGTCGTAGTAATTGGACATATAATTTGTCACTGGAGGCTCTGGATTTGCCCTGACTAATTGGACGGTGAGGAGGCTCGTTAGCCCAAGGAGGAGTAAGGGTCTTCGCATCTGAAATAAATAATGACAACGGGTATACTAAAGTAGCGTAGGCAAAGTGAAAAACAAATAGTAATCAGTCGATTGTTAATCGATGAAACGCTAAAAAAATTTCCATAAATCAAATTCAAAATTGTCAATAAAGTATTGGTAGTGTTTTTTTACAAGAACATATATAATACCGAAAACCCATTTCGAACAAACGGAACGCACAGACATTAGAGCATTTGCTAAAAGTTTCTATATTTTACATTCGTATGAGTTTTCATGTAATAATTGATTACATGAAGTGAATTAAAACTAAAATCGAAAGTTTGTAGGGAATTGAATCATTATCGCTTAGAAATGCTTTCGATTTCTGAGGATTTTAAATGTTTCAAAATTGGTTTCAAACAGAGTTTCCTATCGAAAAAAAAAATGAAACGAGCTTCTTAAAGGGGATTTCATTATCATTGCGTGCAAAATGCGGCTTTTAATCAAACTTATTATTTATTTTGTTCTCTGTTTTACTTTTCTGAAATTAAAAGAATTTTTACACTCACACACTAAACATCTAGACCGTGGAAAAACTAGGCTACGAAAGGCATATGAAACATAACAGTTGGATAGCAATAAGGTCTGACTGATATATTGTTGGATTAAATTGGAGAGGAATTTAATTGTGCTGTTAGGGTGTAAACAGGCATGATTTCATTGCTTTTTTTTATTGCGGACGGCTTGTTAACATTGGAGCAAAAAATTGTATGAAGACCATGTAAGCAATGTACACGCTTATGCGTTAATTGCAATGTAAGTTTCTTTAAAATCATCTTTACAAAATTTTTTATAGGACATTTCAATATTTTTTAACAGCTTAATTCGATCAAGTCTGCGGTATAATAATTGTTTAATTGAAGTGTGTTGGGTAATGATCCGAATTAAAATGAATTTCTTTAACAAATCTCCAAAAATAATGTTTCCAATTTTTTTCCGAAATAGTAAAATCCCAATTTCACGGAGTGATGGGAGATCAATTACATTTTTAAAGTGATTTCCAAAGTGCTATAATTTAATATCCCACCCAACGTCTTTGTTCAAACGCTAATTTAATTATTTCAGAGCTTAATTACAATAATTTAATTATCTTTTATGTGATCTTAATTTTTTTTTGAATAAGTGCTTACCTTGCTCATTACGATCCAGTGATCCACTTAATAATTACTTATCACTTTCCCAGGTTATTTTAGTCCAAATACCTATGGTTCTTCGACCTGAGTTTAGAGAAAAAATAAGTAATTAGCATTTATCAAATAACCGAAAGTAAATTACACAATATGCACTCAGATAAATGAAAGTTAATTAACAATCTAACACTGTCATCTTCTGTCTCTGTCACAAAAAATATTAATTACCAAAGTTATCAAGTAACCGCTGCTCTGCTACCGGTTATGATAGAAAAACCAGAAATGCAGCAGCTTCTGTTCAATCCTCCCTGATTCAATATCAAGTTCAATATGAATGCCAAACGATTCAGAACGTTAACAAAGAGAGCATCTTATATCATTTCATCTTCTTTTAAATAGTGTTACAATTATTGTAATGTAATGGCTATCTAAACTAGTCTACACCTTAGGGGGCTCTGCTTGTTCTTGCAATTAAAAATCTTGCTCATATTTTATAGAGGTTTTAATACGGCTTATAAGCCGTCAAAGGAAGATTTAAGCGTGGCTCAGAACTAACTGTGTCAATGGATGGTTAGGGAATTAAATATGAGCTTATTGTTGCAGATGAGCGTATAATTAAATGCGTTCTCTCGAAAGTAACAGCTCATTATAATGCCAGTGTAAACTATTATTAGATTCAGAAAATGCATTCCCCGAAATAAGTCCCCACCTATCGATCCATCTTGATGCACTGTATTTTATTATTTCGCATCAACTTTTAAACCACGTTAGTTTATGGTCGTTTAAATTCTCACTGTTACAATTACAATTAATAGCACCCCGCGGTTATTATCCATTGTTGTAAGTTAGGGATTGCTGGCTCTCACAAGTGTTAATTTTATTAATGACAATTAAAAGCTATATTTAACTTTTTCAGCTAAAGAAATTTCGAATTGTCTTGTAACTGCAAGTAAAAGTGACTTTGCCTTTTTCTTTAAATTAAAAGCAACCAGTATATGTCTCTACGTAATTAAATCCGATGAAATGAATGAGAGCTGTGGGCTATGGATATACTCATATATTATTATGATTATTATTATTATATGTGATGGTCATGTTCTTTGATGGATGTGCAATATGTGCATGTAGGATTGGAGTTGTTGTGTGTCCTTCTTCTAGGTCAATTGCTTATTATCCGCTTTTACTCTTACTATTTACTCGTTAGGAATAATAACTAAAACAAAAAATGAAATGAAAATGAAACTATGAAGAAACTATGAAACATTGGACTATTAGAGCTATTAAAACTATTAAATGAGCACGAAGAAGAAGAAATACGAGAGGTAGAGGAATGTATCGAGAAGGGCTAACCGTTTCGATCTTACAATTTCCAATAGCTTCTTCGTAATATTATTATATCTTATTTACTGTAGTTAGATACACTAAACATTATTACAATTGTACATGTACCTAACTAAAGTATGTAAAAGTTGTGGTTTTCACTTCAAATTGTCTCGAGATTTTGGTATTGTCGATATTTGAGGAGGTATTGACAATTTGACGATATGTCCTAGGCCATGTAGACGACATTTTGATGTTGTAAAAAAACCATATTAAGAATACATACAGTGTTATGGTTTGATACAATTGATTAATCTCGGCTACAACTAATTGTCAGTTGTCCAATAATTATTGAGCACTACATTTTGTCCTGGGACTTTCATTCAGTCTGAGTCTGAACGAGTTGTCCTATGTCCCATCATTAAATGCCAGTCTCAATACCCTCAAAAGTACTCATTTGAAGAAATTGACTCAACACTGCCTGCGACATAGGGTCACAATTGTTTTTGTTGTTTAATTTTAATGAATCAACGATAATACGATGGACTTTGATAAGAATCGGTAGACCATACAGAGATACCTGTAAAACAGACGCTAGACCATACATTTTTATTGCAGTCTGCATGTAAGTTTCTACAGTGAACTTGACATTGTCGTAAAATGATGGCTAGAGCACTTCCTACAATATTTAATAGAAGACTAGACCACAACCTGACCCGTCGATATTCCGATTCATTTACAATTTGCAACCCTGGCAAAGGACACGCAAAATTGTAAACTAACTAGGTACATTAACTACAAACTGACTAATAAGGAAAGACAAGGGAATGATACCGGTTCAGAGAAAATTACGAGTTAGTAGTTGGTTAGTTTAGAAGCTTAGACACCCTTGAAATAGGGCAACTTAATAACGACAGTATGATTGCCAATGGCACTTGCTCTAAGTTCTGAAATAAAAATCGAAATGGATACATCCTCTGACTGCTAAATGTATGTACAAATCGTAATTGTAAAAGGTAATGCACTCTTCCTTTAAGTGATAAGTGAGTAGAAACTGAGAGTAATTACTTCTTCTTGTGCTAGTTTTTTCTTTAAATTAACGTAGAATATTGAATACTGAATTTTAGCATAAAATATTTAAGACTGAAGAACAGAAAGGGAAATTGATAAGATTATAGTAATTCAAGCTTATAAAGAATGAATTGGATTTTGTTATAATATGTCAAGTTTCTGATGAGAGTTAAGGTTGACTTTAGAGATTGATTTTAATGATTTGTTGACAGACAGTTTTCTGGACTGGCAAAATTGAATTTTATGACATTTTGCCAAAAACGTCAGTTTTGATTTTAAAAAACTGAGACAAATATTATCAAAAGTAAAGATTCACTCGCATTATATGGACGGGACAGACATGTAATTATTTTTCTCTTTTGGCAATTTTTTTTTAATAAAATCATGATGATGATGATATTGAAGTTAAATTGATATCTTGTGGAAACCCAAATTTACAAAGTACGACTACAAGTAGTTTACACTTGTTAGTTTTATTAGTGACTAGATTTTGCTAGAAATGAACGGCTATGGTTTACTAGAAAGCTGATACATTCTGGGAGGAAACGGAAACAACAATTTCTACTGTCTACAAATGACTGCAAATGTGAATATCTTAATCTAACACATGCCAATCCTGACATTTTAGATATAAGGGATGAAAACGAAGCTAAAAACAAGGAACTTGATTTATAGAGCTATTGTTGCTTTTCTATAATAGCTTTGTTTGTTTATTTATGTTGTGAATGTGGAGTTTGCAAATCGATATACCTTTTATGAAGATAGAAAGAGAGGAATTGTTTAAAGCTTTTAAAAATTTAAGATTTAAAAAACACCTAACTGGGTTTTTCGAAATATCCAATTGACCATCCATCCATTTATTTAAAAATTTAAGGACCCAAGAAAATACCTTTTTTTGTAAAATTGTTGATCAAGGAATAAAACACATCCTAATTTTTGTTTCTAAATCTACCATTTACTTATTTAAAAATCTGGACCAAATAAAACGCGTAATTTTTTCTGCTAAATTGATTATTAAATGATTCTTCAAAATCATGGTTTATTAAAAAACCTCGATATTCGATTTTATTTAGACTCTTTGTCTGGATATGTAAGTGTCAATCTGTCAACTGGACAATTACGGGTCCCACTTTCTCCGATGTTTTTGCCAAAAATCCAAAGAGTTATTAAAAATGATGAAGAAATCTGATCTGTAATTGCCAACAAAATACTAATTTTAAGTGACTTACCGTAAGTAAAGACGTTCCTTCCGTCTAATTGACCGTCTTCTTCACTGACTCACTTGGGCCGCAATGATCGTGAAGGAATGGAAGTGAGGATTCTTATATCAACTTTTGCAGAGACCACTCTCTCCCTTTTGTTGTCTTTTGCAGTTGAATTGCAATGGGAAATAGGAAATTACATTATCTCAGGCACAATCTCTGATCTTACCTTATATTCACGTACCTTATCTGCTTCGACAACCCAACTAACATAGAACGATAGTAATATTAAAGTTTCAAATATTCATATTTATTCTTAAATAATTCAAAGGCTGAATACGACTTAAAAATCATAACACATAGCTTCAACCGCATACGGGAGAACTCTTTTTAAACGAGAAAGATGAGTATGAAGTTATACTTATTTATTGGCTTGATTTATAGTCCGAGCGGAAACGTCATTTAAGGGAGATGTCATAAAATGAGAGTAGGGTTTGATTTGCAATATATTGATTTATAACATGGGTTCTCGCTTAAGCGGATGTTTTAAGCCTAGTTAGTTGAAGATGTATTATTAGTAACGGTGGAGGAATTTTCACCATTTAAGCAAGACATTCGTGTTTTGAAGTTTAAATTGTCTCTCCCATAAGCGGTTGAAATGTTTTGTTGTTGTTGTATGAATTAAATAATATACCTTTTGGAATTCACAATGTTAAACCCCTTATCGGCTGAAACGATTAAATCCCACCGGAAGGAACGTGTGTCTCCCTTTGTATTTATTTATAGGACTGACTTATTTTTAATCGTGTAATTATAAAAAAATAAAAGCAGAGGATGACAGTTTATTTCATTCTAAGTGTTTATGACAGCTTTGTCATAGTCATTTGGTGGTGTTTGGTGGAATTATGAAATATTGTCATTGTCTAGTCTTGATTCTTAATCGTCTTGAACGGAGTTCAACGCTCTGCTATATAATTAAAAGTTCCGTAATTGTGAATAAAAGGTTCAATGTTGAATATAAGTGGGATCATATATTTTAAAACTAAAACAAGGACAATTTACTTAAGGTTATTAGTAGAAACCTTGTCTTACATTGATCTCGTACCTCGTACGTAATCTTAGTTTTTTATAATTGCTCATTGCATTTAACTCGTCAAAAACACAACCTTAAGAGTGATCACCAGTGAGTAAGTATTGAAAATCATAAAGTCTATAAAATTTTCGCCACCTTCCAACAAAATTCCATATCAAACGGTAAATTTTTTTAAAATAAAAAATAATGCAACGATTTTATTCAGATTATGAGATTATTTATTGTCCACAACCCCGTTTCAGTGTCAGAAATCATACAAATAAATTAAATACCTTGAAATTCAATCAACAGAATATTTCAATTTAGTTTTAAATTGATGCTATGAGCAATTTATGATCTGGTTTTTATCATCTTGTGTTAGGAAATGCTGAACTTTGCTGATTTTATGCTATAAATCATAGTAAATTCTAGTTTAGAAGGACATTTTTAAAGTTGCATCATCGTGAATTTGTTAATACTATGATGGAAAATTATTGACAGCCAATCAGACCAAAAATCGTATTCGAAGACTAGACTAGACATAAATGTAACTAAACGATAGAAAATATCGGATAATAGATTTATAAGTAACTTTCTTTTCCATCTCTCTTATCTTTAGTTTAAAAGGGAGATAAATAAAAGGTGTTAATAATAAATGATTCGTAATTTATTTATATCATTATCCATCTAACCATTTACCTAACTCCTTATTTCCGCTCTTCCAAAAATAGTACACAAGCATAATTGAACTGTGGAGCGATTACCGAAAGTAAATCCTGTCAGAACTTTAAGAACCGTCATCGTCGTGGGCTCGTGACTCGGGAACAATTCCTCTGCTTTTAATTTCTGAACTTTGTTATTGTGCAATTGCTTACAATACAGTTATACACAACTTGACATAACAATGTAATGATATTAAATTATTAAATATACCGAGACTTGTACTTGTGCGATTATCATAATCTACAAAAAAAACGATTGAACGATTCGCATTATTTATTTATAATCTAATTTAATGGTGGTGGCAATTTGAACAATGAGAATGGGGAATTATATAGTAAAGTTTATGAAACGAATTAGAGTGATTTGGAATTTAGCATGTAGTTAAAGTAGAATTAGGATAGGAACATGGGCCTTATCGGAACAGGCTTGTTGTCATCTCGGAACTCCCAAGCCGAACGACTTAAGATTTCTCTAATTGCTCTTGTACATTCACAAAGAAATTATCACATCGTAGAATTAAATTAGTTAATTGTTGTCATCTTAATTGGTTTTTAACTTGCAGTTGCAGTTTCATAGACTGTAACCCCAAGGACCTACGGTTGTTAAATCATTAGGTTGGGTTAGAAGTTGGAAATGCATCAGCGTTTCCGCTCCCAATTCTGAGAGTTATGCAACAAGGTCAATAAGGATGAGTGTGTGATTATTTTATGGGGGGGGGGGAGGTAAAAAATCTTTTCTTATCTAAACCGATGTTAAAACCCGGTTTTCGGGGCAGCCCTACCCGGTCAATTAACCGAACTGGTTGTTTTTTTTAAATTCATTGATGTTTTTGGCATTTCAATGATGCTTCGTTGTGTAACAAATGATTGTTTTATACACTTGTAAAAATAGCAAGGTTTTCAAGGTTTATAACTCCAAGCCGAATTTTCGGAGCCCTACAACAAGCATTGAATGTTTATGACAACTCAATTAATTACGATTATTATCACGATGGTCGTCATTTTATTTTCATTACTTGTAATATTTGTAATTGCAAGTACTTTCAGTGTATTCTCAAGTGACTAACAAACAAGGACCTATCTTATCCAACCCAATTTATCTCAAACTATGTAACTAAACTGCAATGACACCCCACTGCCAAATCTCAAGGACCTTAGGATCATCCCCACCCACGACATCCAATTCAGTTTCCGACTTGGATTTTTCCGTCGTCGTCTCATCTTCATCAGAATCGGTAGTATTTTCAGTCGTTGTCCCATCATCAGATTCGGTAGTATCAGCAGCGTTTTCCGTCGTCGTCTCATCATCGTTACTATCTGTACTTTCTTCCGTTGGGACGATATCCGATTCCGGCTCGTTGTAGCATACAACCCAATGAGGAACCGTACAAACGGACCGAACAAAAGTTAAGGGCGTACTCTCGACAACAGGGGCAAGAGAGATACAGCTAAAATCAGCGTCACCAAAGGGTTCCGATTTTCTATGTTTTTCGAGATAGGAATCTTCCGAAAATTTCCACTTAATTCCCGTTTCCTTCTCCGAAAACTTATTGTCCGTACTTTGCCATGTGAATTCTTCGTCGGTTTTAAAGTCCTTGTACTTCCCCGAGCTCCAGACGGAATGTCCCCAGAGGGGTAGACCTGTATCAAAATTTCAGCATATCGAGTTGGAAATGAGATGGCAATGATGTCTCAAATATTTTTTGGATACCTTTGATAGTCTTCCAGTCGATGAGAAAGTTAGAGAGCGTCTTAATTTCGTAGTCGTCGACACCGGAAGTTGGGTCGAGATCGAGGAGTTTCCGATCTTTCGACTTGCAGTAGCTAAGAGCGTCTTTTTGAGATTGCTAAAGTAATGGTAGATTGAAGAGATTGGAATTTAATTTATCTTGAAGCTAGTCTCACTCAACTATTGATTATGAATCATTTCTATTAATAAGTATGGTTTTCAACGAGTTGACAGGGTTGTTAAAGCCGTCCAAGCCAATGTTTTAGTTGGAAATTTTCAAAAATCAGATTTAATATGATGTAAAAATGTGGAAATCGAGATTAATTTTACTGACTTTGGGGGCAATAATAAGGATTCCCTTGTCAAAGGTCATCTGAACCGTTTTAACAGAATACATACCTGCTTTTTGCTTATCAAATAACTTCGTTTCTCAGTTTGTCCTAAACTGTCCATCTTGTCATCAATTTCCTTACTTTCAGTGGCTACAACAGATTTAAATACTCACTCATTGATTGCAGCGATAATCCACAGTAATCAAGTGATAACTTAATATAACATAAAATATGCTTGTACATAAATATATTACCTTCAGCACTGTCTTTAAAACACTTGTCGGACGGTTCATATTGACACAAAACTCCGGCATCTCCGTCCTTATCATTCTCGTACATGCCTATCGTGTCGTCTCCGGTACATTTTATGTAAGCGTAATTTCCATAGTCCTTAATCGTAATTTACAAAAGATCAAATCAGTGAAAAAGAAAGAAAAACCAAACGAATCAGGAATTTTAACTGTCTTAAATACTATAATAGGTTCCTCCGGAATAACACACTATCCTGGGACTTA
Source organism: Desoria tigrina (assembly GCA_906901685.1). NCBI lineage: Eukaryota > Metazoa > Arthropoda > Collembola > Entomobryomorpha > Isotomidae > Desoria > Desoria tigrina. The sequence goes on along the minus strand of CAJQTU010000023.1, from coordinate 7,059,692 downwards.
TTTCAGTATACGGTATTTTGAAATCTCACGTCTTTGACCTCAGTTTTGGGAGCATTCATTGGTTCATACAAATAGAAGTTTTGGAAACTAATTTTCTTGTCCGTGGTCACATCAATCCACTGACCCTCCTTGTCCTTGTCCGTCATTCCGAGCCAAAATAATTGTTTCCCAATTGAACCTTTGTCTTGACAGAGACCTTCCTCTGAAAACCGTAAAAATAGCAATTGTAGGCTTTGCAACAATTAAATAACCCGTTACAAATCAAAAGAATGGGCACATCTTTCGAGTTATTACTGACCGACATATGAGAGTCGTTTAGGATATACGTTTTTTGTGGCCGACCAGTTCCAATTTATATTTGTCTGACACCGATTAAACCCAAGTAAATATAGGTTTCGAATCCGAAATCCTACATTTTCGAAAAAAAAATCAACTGCTCGGAGGTTTTATAGTGTGAACAGACGGACAGACGGACAAGGGCTTCGCATAAAGGAGTTTCCCCTTAATAAATGCCGCAACTAACTAGAAGGATTTTATTTCAGCTAAATTTTTATTGAAAATAAGCATCTCATACTCTTGTAGAAGGATTCGAGACTTTGTACATCTGCTTGGCTCGTCAGGGACGCGATTTCCAACCCGTTCTTTTTACAAACTGCGAATTTAGGAGAATAATAGAACGAATTGTCATCACATTTTAACGATGGATCATTGAAATATTTTCCAAAGCTAAATTAATAAATCTTACTATCACGAGCTTCATCCCAAGTCCCCTTATTATTGTTGGCTGGATCTTCCGGTGTGAAATACACAAATTTCGAATTTTCGCTAATCCTGGCAAATTTTTCCTTAGAACTTGACCAAGGCTCACAACCTTCTGCACAACATATGGACCATTTAATCTTTTATTTGTTCAAATCATCGGTTATCTAAAACATTTCAATTGTAATAATCAAAGCTTACTTTTACTCGAAGTAACTTCTTCTATTCCTGCTACAAAAAATACGATTAAAATTGCAATTCTAAAATTTAAAGTCAATGAGCTCGACATAATGGCCGATGTTCCCTGTGTGGTTTTATGAACAGATAACAATTATTATATTTATTTAAAATTTGAAGCCATTTTCACAATTACTAGAAATATAACAGCGTAGCTAGGAATAATTTAATACTTTTAGAGGGATAATAAACATATTGTAAATGATAACGTTAGTTAAAGACAAATAACGAGAAGTAGTTAGTAGATATGTTACGAGTTTGACCTGTGGGTGCAATATGATAATAATGCTATTTCGTGAATGTTATTGTTTATTTACAAAATTACACTGATTCCCGTTATTTCTAACTGCTTTTCATAATATTTACAATTAATCGTCATAATTTAAAATGTAGATTGCTGTGCGTATTTGTCGCATTTTATCCAATTCGAAGAATCCTATAAAAAATGTGGTACTATTGTTTTCAGCGTTTAAAACATTTTTTTTTTAAATACAAACTGTATAAAGGTCCGCATTTTTCAAAACATTCAATTAATTGTGTAAGCAAAATTATCTAACTTGTAAAAGGACACATACATTTCATTTAAAGTTGGACGTGGAACTGTAGTTTAATTGCCGAACTAATTCATAATTACATTTTAAACTTACTTGAAATGAGCTACATAAAGACCGAACAACAAGTAATAGTTCATTTAAAACTGGTTTCTTAAAGTACAACTACACGGAATGACGGACGGGTTTTCTGTTGGAGGAATATTATTTACAACGTCCCTTCTCCCTTCACAGTAGTAAATTAAATTTTACTTTGGTATTAGGCGGTTTTCACATTTAATTGATTTATTTACTAATTAATTCCACCATTAGATGTTGTTAATTGACCATTTGTATCAGAGAATTAAGAATGATGGATTTGCCGGTTTCAGGTTAATTTCTTGGGATGAAACTTAAGGTTGGTGGATAGTTAAATGCTGAATACTAACGGTTTCGTAAATATCGTGATTTGGTAGAGTTTTCTTGATATTTTATGACAGTTCATGATAGAAATAACGTTTCGAAAACAGTGTTTTGTGTAATTAATTTCAAAATTTTAAATTAATAGCAAAAACATAAACTCGAAAAGAGCTGATGATCGTGTTTCTGGATAAAATGAGCCTAAACAATCTCTGTACAATTTAATTTACTCTCATACTCACAATTATATTCCCATATATAATTAAGGTAACTTAATTACATTAAAATCTGGAAGTGTAATTTCAAACCCGGTGATTTTCACCAATTAAACGGGTTACCGGTTACAATTTAAATCAATTAAACGACTATTTCGTGTCCTTTTCTTCTTGCTTAAATAACTCTTGCCTTGACTATTCAAGTGTTTACCTTATTCTCCTAATATATATTGTCAGATCTGGGATGATGGGAACATTATTATAAAGCTGTTGAAGCTTAATTAGAGTCTAGACTCTAGTAGATAAGACCTATTATTATAAATAATTACTGTAATTGCCATAATTTCAAGAAGTTGAATTACACTCTGATCTCAATCAACACGGTTTCAAATTGAGTAGTGTTTATAAATTTTGCAAAAATAAATGGCTTTCGTTTTAATTCTATAATGAATTCCTTACAACTGATTGTAAAGTAATAAGATACGTGCAGGTAAGATTCCCATTCAGGTCTGCAAAATAAGTCAGTGTTTGAAATCTCACATCTCACCCAAAATAAATTTTATTTAGAGTTAAAATGCCTTAAATTTATTCTTGTAAAGTTTATAGCTGTGAGATTCTAAGTTCTTGCGAGAATTAGAATCTGCTATAATCTCGTAGCTAATTTCCACATCCAACATCGTAGGTTTCAAAATTTTAAAATGTACTCCTGGTTTGGAACCGTTTAAAAGATGATGTCATTAAATAAAAATAAGATGAAAACTAGATCTGTAGATCCCCTCTTTTTTACTGTTTCGTTTTGTTATTCAAGTTATGAAGACAGACTAGGTTTAAGTCACGCTCTGGGTAGTTAATGCTTCAAACCTCATAACGTTTTTTAAGTTCAATATTGACGGATAGGACAGTTTAATATTGAGAGATAGGGCAGATGGAGGACTTAATTAGTAATTACAGAAGAACGTTGGGTTCATTCGGCTTATTCTTTCAAATCTTTTTATAGATTATTTAGTCAAATATTAATTGCAATTTACTCAGTGAAAATTAAAATCATGGGCCAGCAAATGTTGGGTCTATTGTTGTTGTTATCTATTGTTGTCTATTGACTATTATACTATACAATTCTGTGGTCTGTGTCAATATCCTCCGGATTTGACTGCGTTTCCACGACGGATAAACTCTAGAAAAGGGGCTTATTTCTGGAAATAGTAAATCAAGTTTTCAAAACATCTAATTTCAATTTTAAAGGATGAAGGACGTTATTAAAATACGACATTTAAATTCAAATTCAAGTGTTTTTGTTAGTTTTTTTTTTTGCAATTTTTTAATTTCAAATCTAGTCAGAGCCGACAGTCACAAAGTCCAAATGAATTTCTGGATTAGTTCCAGAGAAAAGAGCTTGATTACTGAAAATATGAAGGTTTGGTATGGAACTAAAACTCATTTCCTGGGAGGAACAGGTGGGAGATGGGATTATCTCTGAGGAATCATGACAAGACTTCATGTCTACAATCCCAAAGGAAATGACTACTTTTAAGCCAATTACTCTTCTTGTTTGTTTTTATCGTCCAGCTCATCATATCATCTGGATGTATCTTCATCATCATCCTAATATCGTATATAATTACCAATTGCACAATACCTACCTTTTCTAGCTGGAGGATTGTGCTTGATGGTGGCTTGTGTTGTAATGCTGGATATACATGCAAAACCCTCCACGAACATGCAATTTATTCTACACAACAAATCAGACAAATCGGCCATCAACTTATAATTCACTTTCCTTTTTGGGGATGTTGGATTTGTATTTAAATATTTGAGATTATGTTTTTTACGGAAATAAGATGTAGCTTTGTCTACAGCTAGAAACCAGCATTCTAAGAATAAGTCTGGATAATTAATTTGGATTTCGAGAACCTGATAAATATGACCTTTTCGGGTTTGTGAAGTTTTTATGTACAGATTCTGGACGGTTTTTGGGTAAAAATAGAAGATCAAGAGGTTATTAAAAAATTGAGACCTTAGCTTTGGAATTTCGATAGTTCTAGTTAAGAAAACTAGCTAATTCGGACAGTTTTAGTAACTCGTTTTGGTTGTGAACTATGAATTACATTAGATTTATATTCAAAAATGACTAAAATAGTTCGTATTGATGTGCTAAGCTTAAAATTTCCGAAAGTAAACTAAAAATTCCTATAATTTAGATCATTTCAAAACGATAACCTAAGGAATACATCAATTTCCTGCCGTTCAAACCCAATCCTTCAAAATTTATAAACACATCCCGATAAGAATCTATATAATTCAGAAAACCGTTTAACACACATGTTCTACAATTTGTCCATAATAACAGAATATATAAACCAAGTATCCAGAGAGTCTCTAATAGTCTCTCAAAATTGAAGCCCTGTTCGTGTAACCCTGTTGTGTGTTTGATGTTCCTCTTCTGCTGTCGAGAAGACGGGGAATTGCCTACAAATTTGAGGTTTTAAATTCCGAGTTCACGACTCTCTCAGGTAATTTCATCCCGTAACCAAAATAAAGGTTATTATTATGATTATGATTATGATTATGTAAGAGCTATTAAGGAATGACTCCAGTTTGTCCACAAATTAAAACCACAACATCCTTCCAACTTCCGAGCCTCTATTTTTACATACAGTTTTTCTAACAAAGAACCGGTATATTTCATATGCAGTACAAAACCACCAACTGCAACCCCCTCCGATTTCGAAGCCCCAAGACTCATGTAGTTGGAATCGAGATGGAAAAATCCGTAGAGACTTCTATACGTAAAAAAATCTAATCTAAATCGCTGAACGAAGGAAGCAGTTGCAGTAGGTAGTTGGTAGTTGCGGTACATCGATGTTGATAATAAACCGATGTAACGGGTGTAACCAAGTGTTGAAAACGTCACCTTAATTAAACCGAATCTTAATGTCCCCCAAAAGCCCGGGTTTTGCACCCTGGTGTCAGTGGGAGTAGTCCTGTGTACGTCAAAGATGTTCTATTACTCATGGAAATCGTTTAAGCCCCATACCTCAATTTCCCCAAAAAGCCCGGGTTTTGCACCCTGGTGTCAGTGGGAGTGGTCCTGTATACGTCAAAGATGTTCTATTACTCATGGGAATTGTTTAAAACCCATATCTCAATTTCCCCCAAAAGTCTGGGTCTTGCACGTCCTGAAATGTAGTTTCAGGGTGTTATCATGTGTAGATGATTGACATAGAGTTTACTATAAACTACCTAAGCGGCAGTTTTAAATTGATTAAGAGCTTTGAACTGTTTTAATGGGCAGGTCTAAAATGAGAGTAAGAGCTTCGAACTGATTCAATGGTTTGTTTTTGGGGTTTAATTTATGGGGGTCAGGGGGTGTGACCGATTTGACCCAAGTTCGAACTTAGCCTGTGTTAGGACCCAAGGAACAAGTGTACAAAATTTGGTGACCGTAGGTCAAGCCGTTCTCCAGTTATCGCTCGGAAAGACGGACGGACAGACGGACAGACGGACGGACAGACGGACGGACAGACGGACGGACAGACGGACGGACAGACGGACAGACGGACAGACGGACGGACAGACGGACTTGTCGTTCGCATAAAGTGTTTTCAACACTTAATAATTCCAACTAAATCGGGTTTAATCCGTTAGGTTAATCATCTCCCGTTGTTTGTAATTATTTCACAGCATTTGCGGTACGAGCAACGGATCCCTTGCGTCAAATTTGTCATGTCTCAGAATGTACCGAACTCTGCAGCTTCTTACGGTTATTTTCAACGACTGCATCAAAGACCGAATTTTACCAACCGTCATGATCATCTGCCCTCTTCTTCAAATTTCGACCCTGTTCGTCGTCATCAAACTTCACGACGCCATTCCAATGCCCGGATTCTCGATATTCCCGACCGTATTCTTGGACAGTTTGATAATCAATCTTATCATCGGAACATTGGCATCTCAACTGTTCTGGAGATCGGAACGACTCCTTACTCGGTGGGGGCGGTCTTACGGAGTTCGAAAGCATTCGGTTCTGAGGAAAACACTTAAATCCTGCACTTGTTTGAAAGCTCGGTTTGGTAATAACTACATCGACCAGTTGACGCCGTTCGTCATTCAGGACTTTTGTTTGAACCAGACGGCTTCGCTTTTAATGATTAAAGGCTCATAATTAAATAAACCGATGTAACGGGTGTAACCAAGTGTTGAAAATATAACGATAAACAAACTAAATCTCAATTTCCCCAAAAAGCCCGGGTTTTGCACCCTGGTGTCAGTAGGAGTGGTCCCGTATCCGTCAAAGATGTTCTATTACTCATGGGAATCGTTTAAACCCCATATCTCAATTTCCCCAATTTCAGGTTTCGCACTCTGAAATATAGGTTCAGGGTATTATCATGTATAGATGATAGACATAGAGTGTAATGTAAACTACGTAAGCGTCAGTTTTAAAATAAATGAGTAAGAGCTCTATCCTGGCGTTGGACTCCTACATATTACTATTCTGTTTGATTTAATGGTTTGTTTTGGGGTTTAATTGATGGGGGTCAGGGGGTGCGACCGATTTGACCCAAGTTCGAACTTAGCCTGTGTTAGGACCCAAGGAATGAGTGTACAAAATTTGGTGACCGTAGGTCAAGCCGTTCTCCAGTTATCGCTCGGACAGACGGACGGACAGACGGACAGACGGACGGACAGACGGACGGACAGACGGACGGACAGACGGACGGACAGACGGACTTGTCGTTCGCATAAAGTGTTTTCAACACTTAATAAATAAGACAAGTTGTGAGTTGAGATGAAACTGCGGAAGAACAGGTAGGGGCTATTAACTTTCGGGATAAAAAACAATAAAAAACAGAATCGGAAGGCTTAAGCTGAGAACATTTAACGATTTAAGGTTTAAATTGAAGTAAAGCCCAGGCCTTCATTTACTGTTTATGGATTTTTACCTCTAATTTCAAGGATCACATCATGGAGCTTTGGCTTGATTATGGATGTGTGTATGTCGTAGATGGGATTGATTGATTGTTTTTCAGATTGATTTCACTCATATTTTTATGGGTTTTAATAGGTGGTTGTTGGGGTCTGTCAACTTGTGAACCGTTTGAATGGTCATGCCATAATAAGACCAGACGAACCAAATTTGCTGTCATATAGATAGTAGATTTGATTGATCGCATCAGTGGGAAAAAAAGGTATTTTGCACTCTATATATCGTCTGGACACTCTGGATATTGTAAAACTAGCAAAAGTGTATCTCTGATAATATACGTGTAAATTATTGACAACGGAACATTTATTATGGGGATTGGCAAAAACATAAGCATCAAAGTACACATACACCAGTAGATGCACAAGAAACTATAGTCTTTGTCGATAAACTCTCGTCCAGATGGAACATTCCTATTTTTGACTGACCAAGAACAATGATTCGTCTACTGTATTTCTGTAATAACTCCCCACTCCGGATTAAAACTCCCCATCTAAAATGGTTAAACTACAAACTAGGATCGTACAACGTTGATATTTTAAGAAAAATTCAAAAAGGGTTAAGTTTTCAAAGAAAACATGGTAAATTACATTTGAATTCAGATTTTTAACTAAATTGGGACTGCAGTTCAACGTGGATCGAATAGTCGAAGCAATAATTCCCCCCGAAATAACTCCCCACCCCTAAAATTATCCATATACATAAAATTAGCCGTCTGTGGGTAACTGATGTTCCAGCTATACGTTTTTTACTGGGTTGACTAAACAAAAAACTGAAATAACCAAAAATTCTTAAAAAAAGTTTGAACTGGCGTAGGTGATATGACCTTTTGAAATTCCATGACCTGTGACCTGGGCTAACCTGACCTAACATAATATTGTATGTAAACGTTCGTGCGACATATCGATTTACACCGCAGTACTTTTAAAAATGCTTTGGCTATGTTGGAATTCTAAAATTTTGACCCCTTGACCTTGAAACGGTCAAAGTTGTCGAAATTTTGAAATTATCGTGTGACATATCTATTGACAACTTCTTTTGCCGAGAAATCATTTGGTTGTGTTGGAATTTTGAAGTTTTGACCCCTTGACCTTGAAACGGTCAAAGTCGCCAAAATTTCTAAATCATCGCCTGATACATCGATTTACATCTTCTTTCACTGAGGAAGCTTTTGGTTGAGGTGGAATTTTAAAATTTAACACATTGACCTTAAAACATTCCATGTCATCGAAATTTTTAAATCATCGTGTGATATAGCGATTCACATCTCCTTCCACCGTGAAAACTTTCGGTTAAGTTAAAATTTTGAGCCCATGACCTTTAAAGCTGTTTAAATTATCGAAATCTCTTCAAAAATTCATTCAATCGCTTTAAAGAAAGTGTGGCGGTGCAGGTGTTGTTTTAAAAAGATTGCACATTGTTTAATTTAATTGTTTAAAACCAAAAGTAAAAGGGTCTTAAAATCTCGCTCACTCGCTTGCTCATCAAAAATGACATGTTCTTCTTCCACGGAAAAGCTCTTATCAGCTATTTTAGGTACAGGGATAGCAATAAACTTTAAAGTAGTGTCGTACAGGTTAACAGGAGTTCTGAGGTCCTGTGAGTCCTGTCCGTCGTCGACATATAGAAAGAGAATATAAGAGACCAGAATACGGAGGCTGCTAAGTGTGGGGGCTTTGAAGTTTCGGATTTGTGGGGGTTTAGATTCACCTTTGTCTTGGGCGTATGTCTGAAGTTAAATACTATAATACTATCGCTTATTGTCTGAGCTCCAGTATGGCCCGATACGGGCCTCTGGCTGCCTAGTATTTGAAATAACTCCCCAGGGAATTTCTACCACATATTTCGAAATCATTACCCTCAGTTCATTTTTGACCCTCTCGCCTTCGACATGTTCTGTAATCCGTAATATCGGTCAATGGTGGTGGTGGTAGTGTGCTGGAAACATTTGTGATATTATTATTATGCACTTTGTAATCTACCAGTTTCCTCGTCTAATAATGTACGGGAATGTCCATTAAGCTTTAGCTCTGAAATTATTCAACATCCTCAACTCCAAGGGTTCCAGTCACTGAGTCAGCAAGGCTACTAATGATCTTCTTAAAGCCTCCCAACCTGCCTCGAACCTATTTCACTTTTTGTTTCTATATTCCCATATAATATCCATTTAAGTATTCCTACACATGTTCCTAACACAACATCTGTAACATGTTTCACGCAGTATTCCTCGAGATAATGACAAAAATATATAAAATATATATAAATAAAAACCTAAGCCTACCTGTCTCTCTGTTTAGTCAACAAAAAACTAAGTCTTATTTTATTACCTTCCGTTTTTTACATTCTGAATCCAAGGGCCGTAGTTGCATCGTTTCAAAAATCCGAAATTTAGCTCTGCAAAAGAGTAATATGCTATTGGATTTTGAGCGTTTAAAAATTCGGACTACACGGCTCTCATTTATTATACCTGACCATAAATGGGTTCCATTTTTAAAGCCTTCTTTGATGACTTGAATTTTGACTTGCTGGGGGTTTCGTTAGCTCAGCTTCATTGTGAATTGAGACTAATTTGTAGATACATTTGGACATACTGTGCAGGTTCTACTGTGTTTGAAGAATTGAGATTCGGAATGGATATGTCATTGTTGCAGATGGGTTTGGCTTTTACTTTTATTTATATAAATATAAATGTTCCTGGTTTTGAAATATAGATGTTTTTTAGCAAACATAATTTTTGTTACTTCGAGATCGAGAATAGCTTTACATGAATTGAAATTTTTTAGAAAATAGATAAGATAAATCTGCTGGAACTACCAATTGCTTTAATACAATTGTTTAAACTTCTAGCACTCAGCACAGACATTTTCCTTCAACGATCATACATTACATGTACTATACTATAGAACAAAGCTATAAAAACTGACAAACAAATGGAGTGCTTCAATGAAATTAAATGGAGATTTTCAGAATACTTAACTGAATATACAAACTGTATAGCATTGCATATTTATAAGCCAACGAAAAGACAGATTCCAAAATATGATTGTTCCTATTTATTGTAATAATTTATTTGATGAACGGATGACATTTCCCAAGTAGTTTACCAAGTCAATGTCAAAGAAACATGTTTACAGATTTTTTAAGAAAGAAAGAAGACTAAGGAATAACAATTAGTTTTGGAGACTCGACCAGACTTGACTGGCCGGACACAGAGGAGACGAAGACGACTGCATAACAGTTTACAGCAGTGTGGACGAGAAGATTTAAATATTTAAATATTTTTTAAATTCCCAAACCACAATGTCCATTCCAATAAAACAAATTTGACGGATATGAACGGTGGGTCGTGGTGCAAAAAATGTGGAATACCAGAATGACTTGGTACCTTCACCGGTGGTGGACAGGACTATCTCTGACCGAAACATGATTCGAAACATTTACATTTTATAACACAGAACATATCCATTCATATTACAGGCTTGGAATCTTTAATATTAATATTATTAGTATTACCACGGCCCCCTCCTACTTCCTTAATGGGGATTTTATACTTTGACTTGTCTTTAATGATATGATATAGCTGAGAAAAAATAGATTTAGTATTATTATCATTGTACACGTAATAATACACGTAATAATAATATTTGCCCCGACATATATTCTTTAGCCTCAAATTCTAAGCCTTATTCCTGACCATTAGTAAACATCTCTAGAGATTGCGGTTTTCGGGGCGTGTTTCTGGTCAAAAAGTTTGGAAACTTTCGAAAAAGTTAGTCTAAAAGTTCGAAAAACTCAAAAATTCAATTTGAAGATGTAGAAAGAACCTATTGTTGCAACTTGTAACTCATTGTAAATGCAGAGTTGGTACTGGGACAGATTGGACGAGAATTTTAAACTTAATTTTACAAGCAGAACCCTTCCGAAAGATTCCAAGTCCTCAATATAGACAAAACTACACTTGCTTCATTCAGAGGTGGATTGTTCGGTTCTTTACAATATTATTGTCCATCACTCCATCCATGTGCATTTTGTCTGTTGAGTTCGTTTTAGCTCTACAACAACAGGTTTAAGTTGAGGTTTTATGCTTGAAGGATGGGGAAACAACATAGGAAATACGTATAGAGATTTTGGGAGAGCGAAAAAACGTTGGAAAGTTCCTAAGGAAGATTCACCCCTTCAAGACTTGAAGTTACGTATATAAGTTTTTGGACTTGTTGGATTGTACAAGATGTATTTTGAATTTAGATATGCGTTCTGTATATAGGATTCCCTGTTTATTCGGTTGAGGGTATTTGGTATTCATGGACAAGAGGGGCGGATCTGCCCTTTTCTGAGATTTTAGAGCAGTCGATTTCAGATTTCGGAGAGATTGCTGTTGAACATACCTCAATAAGTCCTCATGGGGAACTAGGGAACGGCTAAAATTTTAAATGTTAGGAAATTTAAATTCCAAAATGAAATATGCCGTGATTTAAATTTTGTTTCCTAATCAAAAGGTACATTCATGTTGGTGTTGTGTTGGGACAGATTTCTTGAACGTAAAACTTTTTGGGCCAGAAATTGTAGAATTGAAGGTAGAAAGAACGGGAAAGGGAAATATGTTTTTGTGAGCCTATTGTCGTTTTGTGTTCAACCAAAAGTTGACTCTGGAAATTCCTCGTGTTCAATTACACACTTTCATGTGAAGCTGGAAATGAATAATAATACGATAGTAATGGAGATCATTGTCGGACTAATAATAGCAATAATGGTCTGGGATTATGGGTTGTTCTTTTTTACATTGTAGCTGGTAGGTTAGTAGTGCTACAACCTGTTGTAGTCTTGTGAGGTTCTTATTATTCCGTTGGATTGTAGGTTCCGGTGTGGATACATATCGTAAATCCCTAAATAAGTCCCCATGTCGAGATTGGAGGGATTTATGGGGAAATTAAATATTTTTATTGGCGTACACTACCGATTCGATTGATGCCAAAATCCCATCCTCAAGCATATAGAATTTCGTTCAAACAGTTTAATACTTTTTGTCAGAGTGATTTATTGAAGTTGCTTAAATCGATGTAGATGGGGATTTATTACAGGAAAATTTAATCCTGAGGGTTTTATTTAGGGAGGAGGTGGAATCGTTCTGGTTGTTTAGCCTGGAAATTTGTAACTCTCAATACCAATAAGTATCAATAGGTTTTAAAGGCATTGTATCTGAGAGGATGTTATGGATCACCGGTCTCGATTATGGCCTGGAATAGTTATGCTCCACTGGTTTTGAGCTTCTTTAGTTGATGACAAAGTATCTTAAAGCAGTCACCATTTCCTGGAACTTTCTATGGGATTTTGAGAGTTTTTTTAGTTTCGGAAATTGTTATCGTTTTTCTTAGACAATATAATAGTATCCTAATTTTAAACGAACTTAATGGAAGAATGCTTTTCAAACGCAAAATCACCTTTGAAATTTAAGATAAGATTAAATTCTTTAATTTTCAACAACAAAATGTATTTCATCGGAAGTAATATGGTTTAATTTATCGCTTTAATTTTATCTTCTCTCCAACATTTTGACATAGTAAAGAACAATATAAGAGCAAAGAAAATCATTGTGGGGTAATTGTCAATGAAAACTAATGTAACATCACGTTTATGATTGATGAGCTTGTAATTAATTGTAATCATCAACGAAAGAATTATTATTGTATTTTGCAAGTTCGGCAAGAACAATCAAAATTTTAATTTTAAGAATTGAAAACTGCCTCAGTTCGAAACTAGGAGTAATTAAGAACCCAACGAAACGACTAAGGACACTGCATGTTAATACAAAAACTTTATTACAATAAAAAAACTGAACAAAAATTAATAGTTTAGCACCGGTAACAATAAACAGCACAATGTATATTCAGAAGCAACACCCCAGGTAAAGTTCAATTGCAGGTAATTTAAAAATACTAAATAAGTGCAAAATGTTTCTACTTGTCTGATTTATGTAACAATTAATGTATCAAAATAAACAATTAATATCAATCGATCTCTCATTCTATCCTTCCTAAATTCATATTACAATTCACTGGATCTCAATCTAACTCTGAACAAACAAGATGTGCTTCCAGAGACTGTATAAAAATCCACCTATAATTAATTCGAAGATGACAAAATGGTAGTCTTACAGGATTCGCCACTTAAGCCTGTCTGTTTACATTAAACCCCGGGGGATTCCTCATTCAAGAAGTCCACAAGAATTTCAAAGTCCTTCTAGCTTTATATTGAATAGTGAACCTAGTCCATAATATTACAAGTTGTTAACGGTACATCCCTATATTGTTCTCATAAGATAACTTGTAAGCCGTAACAAGAGCCAAAAGAATTACAGATCAAGTCCATTACACATTATTCCAGTGCATCCTGTGCAACAGATTCAACCAACAACGTTAAGAACCTCAAGGGTGATTCTATGCAACAATACCAATGGCCATTCACGCACTTTCTTGAACATAAAACCAGAATTTCTTATTGATCTAAATGTTTAAACCTCGGCTTTCGTAAACTTTTATGAATTTCCATAAAATCGGGAGAAATTTTGGAAATTTCCTGTTTCCTTTTTATCGTTTTGTCAGTAAAAACGAGAAAAACCCCGAAGTTTGTTAGATTTTTTTTAGCTTTACCCCGAATTTCGGACTTTAAGGCATCCCAATTAAGGCAACTGGTACTTAATAAGGCACTGTTTTCTCGGGACTATGCAAAATTTAAGTTTCAAAATTTCGGATCCGAAATCCTTGAATGTCCCCCATTGTATTCTAGCTTGAAAGATGTAACAGGTAACAGGAGGTAGATATATTCAAATATTGAATTACCGACTATCTTGTGTCTGTAGCCCTACTACCTGGCAGGTAGGTTGTGGAAAAAGGTTGGTAAAGAAGGTGGACAGGGTTTGCCGAAGACAGTTTCATTCTTAATCTTCGAGAGGAAGGAGAGAGTTCGTCTTCCTTAAAGGAGGACATGTGTGTTTCGAAACCGTTTTTCGACTAAAAAAACACTGTCACAAATTAACTTTGTTTTTGTGTTCGATCTTCAATTTACAACTTACCAAGTTGCTTCTTGGGCTTCAAAGTTAATTACCCAAATTTACCCTGCGTTTTGAGCTTTTAAAGCATTTTAAGCTCTATTTTCCATTGCATAACCACATGCATTTGGAGAGGAATAAATACGTAAGAGGGATGATGAATTTTAAGTCCTATAAGGCAAAAGGGTGATTTTTTCCCAACTAGAAGTTTTAGGAGGTTTTAAGTGCTCAAGCTCATTAGCTTGGTTTTGATAGTTGGGTTATCAGTGGATTTAATGTTTGGTGTTTAGTGCCGTGGTGGTGGTGGAAAGTATATGAAGTAATTAAGTTCAATTTCGTCAGTTGTTGTCTGTTTTTGGTGATTGGTTTAGTGTTGTTGTTGGGGAAAGGAAGTTGGATTTTAAGTGAAAGGGACATGTGTTAGTTAATAAATAAAAGGGTTTTATTGTTACGGAACAAAAAGCGTTTTTTAAGTACAGTCGGAAGTTTTTTAGAGGATGAAGAAGTTAACTTGATAAGGTGAGTGTTTATTTCGGGGTTTAATCTTAATTACTTGTTTATGATTTTTAATTTAAAGGTTTTTGGAGTTTATTTATACGTATGGTTATGGTAGATACTGCTAGCTTGTAGGCGTTTACAAACGGTTGAAATAGTGGAACAAATAGTATTTTGCGTGTTTTTTATATCTCAACTCCAAAATAAGACTCTAATAATATATGAGGATTTACTTGGTTATAATGTGCAAGCTTTGGAAATTGGAAACAATTACCATTTATTTCGCAGGGGGGGGGGGGGGGGGAGTTACTTGTATGAAGCAAATAATTGATGGAATATTATGACGGGCTGTTCAAATTAGATTTTTTTCACGATGATTACTGGGACATGTACGGTACGGTCATTTTAACAGAATGACTTACTTGTAATGTAATTACAAACAATATCACTATACAATTACTAAAAAGTTTGAAATTTACAAGTTAACTGCTTTTAGAGGATATAATACACAGAAATTAATTCACACACACCTAAAGATAATACAGACTTCTGCTGGAAAAATTTAGTCGTAAACCTGGTTTTAAATGTTCAGCTGAATCATGGCATTCATTACTGTCCTACTGTCTTTAATTTTAACAGTTCAATCCTTATGAAAGCAAACATTTAAAAACTAAAACGAGATTAATATTTACCTCAAAAGCATCTATTTTCCTCTAAAATCATAATGAACTCATTCCAACCAAAATCTTAAATTTATAAATGAACAACCACCGAAAAATCCCAACTAAATCCATGAATAATTCAATGAACACAGTTCACCCACATGTCATTTCCTTAGTGTCACTACTAGTTCATTTTAACAAGCCCTAATTACTTTCATATCCCCCAACATTACATTACAGCCACAACAATAGCCCCTCCACTAAAAGAGTCCGTTCAAAAGGATATCAATAAAAGTAATCAGGTCCTAGCATATCCGGGTTATATAACTTGCTACAAACTACAAACAAAATAATAAAATCCACCAAGCCCAATGATTTTAATTTCAAAAGACATAATCAAGCAATAAATAATCATGAGGTATAAGAGGGCTTGTAGAATAATATAAGCTTTTAACTTTTAAAACCATTCTTCATAACCGCATTCAGCGGCTATTGTCATTTTTAGTCATTTACATTTTTACATCATCAGTCCCTTATATTCTCGAGGCAAAAAACTTTTCGCAAACTCAACAACTAGCTAGGACATGGCGTATCTTTTGACAAAAGATCTTAAAGTATTAATTCCTATACGAAATCCGGTTAGTTTAAACACAGTAAACAAGGTAAGTTATTTATGAGGAGTTGGCTCTATAGGACGCTATACGGCTTTATTTATCGATGAAGCTACCAGATAAGTGTATAATAAATACATGGGTGAATTTAAGGATTTAAGTACATGTACAAGTTAGTAACTGTAACTATATATGTTGAGAGATTTATACGGGATTCAAGAGGTTTTCATGAATTGGACGGATAGAAAGTCAGGAATGGAGAAGACTGATGTTGAATGATGGATGAATATATTAGGAAATGTTAAATGTCGGAATGTCGTTAATTAACCACGATTTACAAGTTGTTGACCTCCTTCAGTCACCACTGCCACAACTACTACTAACTAATGCTACTGCAAACTACACAACTCGACAATCTTCTATCTTTTGTGGGCTTGTTAGGCTTAGGAGAACGTATAATGAACTGTACGTGTTCTGGTCGTATTTGTATTGTTGTTGTGATCATCATGGCTAGCTGGCATTTAAAATTTAAATATCTGTTGATAGTTGATGGTGGTACAATAAAACATGAAGTTGTTGTGTTGCAGTCATTGGGAAATTGGGAATATTCGGATATTGTTTGGATTTTTGCAAGACTCAACGGTCTTGTTTTTTAGATTGATAATAGTGCTTGATGAGTATCAAATTCTCTAAATAGTTGCCCATGGGCGCTTTAGAAAAATACACTAGATAGACCGTCTGCAAGACCTTAAATATTCTATTTAAATATAGGAGTTAACACGAATGAGAAACTAGCTAGGCAAAAATTGAAGATTGTATGAAATATGTAAAATGTCAAAAAATAGTCTAAAATTGACTGAAATTTTCAGTTTTTGACCGTCTTTTGAGAACGAAATTTCCGAATTAAGATCCCCAATCCCCACCAGTTTCTAAGGGTTTAATTTAACACGGGACAAGGAACCTATTTGTAGCTAAGAAATTACAGCAATTGTATAATTGTGTAGCTGGCAAGCAACCGATTAAAATCCTAAATACGATTTACATGGTTGTAAATTTATGGAAATAAGCAAAGATTTATAAATTGTATAAACTTCTTTAAATTACGAGCTTTAAATTCTATACAATTAAATATTTCGTTAATTAAATACACTTTAATTGGTAGGAATTTTTTATTTTCAAATTATCTTCAGCCATTTTTTAAAAAGACGGACGAGTTTTTAACTGTATTCCTGTAACACATATTATTTATAGAGCTAATAAATGTGGAGCGAAGGGCATGAAAATTTTGCCTACACTTTTTAAAGTCGGTCATGTTATCAGGCTCGGATTTGGTTGTATACTGGTCGACATTGGACATGGGACCTGACACTCCTCCAAAACTCGAAACTCTTGATAGTCTTGATATTTCCCTGCATTACAAGTTATATAGTTGGTGGGGCTTTAATAAAACCGCTGAGTTCGTGGACTACAGGGTGGCCCAGTTGCAGAATAAATAACTCCCAGTTTTGCAAAAACTGTCAGATTCATCCTGATTAATTAGTCCACTTGACACGTCTCACATCCTCCATTTACACTAAATAAGCCTCAACCAGCACAAGGAACTCGTACATGCCTTCTTCCTCGTCGGAAATACAAATTTATATACTTTACTTGAGTTGATCATGTTCTCTGCAAACATATCCCCTATTTATTACTAGGACTTTTCATCAGAGACCAGGAAAAGACCACATCAGAACCACCAGGACAAACCATGCTGGGTATTTTATATTCTGCCCCGACAAGTCCATGTTTACCACAGAAATGGGTTATCAGCTCCTCGACATTGGCACTGCAGTTAGGTCCCATATGAAATGCTTTGAATTTCAAGCCTAAATCCAATATTCAATTCAACTTATGTATGAACAAGCCCCGCAGACATTTTGCAATAGTTCCATCTTCGTCAGTCCCCAAAGAACTGCTAAAAACTCGATCCGGGTGACAAGTTTTTAAGCACAACAACAGACATACATACCACAAAAGTCCCGACTAAACTATAACTTTCGAGGGGCAAACGGATATTCGTGACCCCGAGGGCTATAAAATTCCACGTAAAACTCCACCATGACATCCACCACAGCGTTTCTGGTTTACGTAGTCAAATGCATACGTGACCTTATCGTGAAGGAGGGACACCCTACCGGGCTCTTCGTTTGGGACTTTGTTCCAGGCCTATTTTATTCTTTATTTTTGGAACTGCAATGAAAGGGGATTTATAAACCTCAAAGGGTTGCATTTATTTAATACTATTCCGCAATTAGTTCCTACATCTCCTAATGAATGACTCAGAAATCCCGAGGAGTGAATAGGTATGCTGAATAGAGAGATATGAGTCATGGACACTACTACTACAACTCCCGCATAATGCTATAATATATTCCGGATAAATTCCTGGAGAAAGTATTTGCTAAAAGGGCCATAGCTGAATGAGGAACCCTTTGCGGGAATTGGATCGGGACTATCGGGAGGGATTCCGGGGAGCCTGGACGGGTAGGACGGGGCAAATAGCGGAGGGCTAAAATACCCGGGTTTGTGAGAGAGAGGCTTCGTGTTCTGAATACGAAATCCGGGTGTATTTACAGAGATCCGCTCTCATTTCCTCAATATATGTCTCTATATGTGTAGGGAATCAGGGAGCGAGTCTTATTGAAGTTCTGAAGTGTATTTGTCGATATGCATTATATTAGATGTGTTGGATGTTGGATGTGGCATGTGATGCTGAGGAGTGTGGAGTATTTGGATATCCGACTGGAGGTTCCTGGATAAAAACCGAATTCGGGTATTTTGGAGTCTAGAGTTTGGGTGATAGGCAGTTGTTGTAGACTATGTGGGGGTGTTGGTGATGCATGATGTGATGGTTTGGAGATGGATGGAGTTAGTTTGGCTAAATGTCAGTTTGGCGAAAGTTGGAACTAAATACTGAGAGATTTGGAAAAACTGGATAAAAATATTGGCGAAAATTCGTCGGTTTCGTGAAAGGGAAAAGTAAATGCAAATCAAATCCGGGTTATGTTATAAGATTGAACGTTTCTGAAAATGCATCGTATTTAAATACATTTTTTAATTTCCCATGTCTGATGTCCTTTGCACGGTTTTGGGTTGAATTGTTTAAAACTTTTATTGCTACAGATTCTTGGGGTTTGCAAGTTGTTTAATTGCCAAATATACCGTACAGGGATACTTTTACGCTTTGACTCCTGAGTATTAGTTCTTTTCGAAATCCAAGTCGAGAAGTTGCAAGTCTCGTCCCACATCTCTTAAAAACAACCTTGTAACTTCGAGTTCCATTGAAGCAAACTCTGCAGCAGGAAATGAAAAGCCACTTTAAAAAAACTGCTCTTAAAGAACGGCTAACGTACGATGTATTTTATACAAGTCTACAAAATCTACAAGCAATCGGGTGCAAAGTTGATGAAAGGCACACAGGAGAGATCGAAAGTCTCTCGAAATCGAAAGTGTGAAAAAACCCCGACTTTCAGGACTACTTTTCTCCGAGATGAAAAAACCCGGGTTCCGGGTGTGAAACATTCGGATTTTCGGATATTGATGAATCCTGAATTTAGAGGTGGCATTAGGCATGTTTTTACTCGACAGAGAATGGGATTACACAAGAGAGAGACAAGTAGAAAGGTGGTGTCATATGTCCGGTGTCATTTACCTCGACAGGCAAAGTCACATTGCCAATTGACAAACCAGACATGTTTTTTCGTTCAAGATCTGAACGTGCATCCATAAATGTGCTAAAGTTTGCAAAAATCGGAGCCGGATTCAGCGTATTTTTTACCCCCCCCCCCCCTTCACACCCCACAGTAATAGATACTACTTCTATTAGGTTAAGAAAAAATGGGGTGACAAAAATTCAGTAAAATCAGTTCTAAGTCCCAGAAACAGTAGCACGAAATACAGGACCTTGAGGAGTCATAAACCGAACCCAAATGGTTTAATAGTTAATAGCATTAGCAAGAAGGAGATTCATTCACAGATTCCAGATCCCAGAGATTAGATTTTTTACTCGAATTACACAGCTCTCAAAAGAATGTTAATAACACTTAATTCGTCTTAAAAACGACTTGATTGACACGACTTTTCTCAGATAATTTATCATTTTTTTACCCCTCTCCGGAACATTTTATTTCTCACGAACCTGCTAACTGAACTGCTACCAGTTGGTGCTACAATATACAACACTTCTTCTGTTAGAAGCAAGAAAAAAATATATTATATTATATCAAATTCAAGCAAAACTATTGCCAACTCACTGTAATAACTACATCGCATCGGTCGAACCGTCGCGTCCCAGAAAACCTCGTTTCCTAAGCGAGAAATGCCCGACACATCCTCAAGAACAAAGTAAAACATTAAACTCAATAATAATAATAAAAGTAATAGTAATGAGATTATTAAATTTCCTTCAGCCTCGACCATTTTCCAGAGTTCTTCCTCAGAAGTTCTAACACCAAAGATATTGGGTCCCAGGTTATTGAATCAGTTGCAGTCAGTCATAAAAATTGTAGCGGGGTGGTTGGTGTTGAAGTAACTGACATGACCGTAAATAAATCTCTCTAAATAAGTCTCCATATGGGGATTAGAACCCTGGAATTTAATCCGGGATGGGGGATTTATTTAGAAATTTGCGGTAAATATATTTTACAAATTGTCAGTGTTCTCTGCTCTGTAGGTATATTAAATAAAAAATAGGCAATCCCATCTCAAACCTCGAATCCTGAATTCTGAGATAGTTTTTTTCCTTAGCTCCCCTAAGAAAAGAATGGAAAGGGCTTTTGTTGCCCTTAAAAGCGATTTTTCAAGATATTTCCTGTACATCAAATATAATATCTAAAATCTAACCACACACACACTGAGAGAGAGCAATAATACAACCACTTCCTAATATAATAACCTCCGTTGGAGGTGTTTCTGTTCTGATGATCCCGATATTGATGATGATGTTGATGGTTTTAATATAAAAAATCGGATCTAGGATTGGGATTTTGGGATAATGCGAGAAAACGCGGTTTGGGAGGTTCTCAAGGGTTATCATGCCTCTAATTAAAGTTCTTTACAATTTGTTGTTTCGAAAAATTCCTGTAACGTATCGAACAGTGAATGCTATTATGGTTTGATTTGTTTTGAAACTCAGTAATTTCCTTGTAATTGTTTTTGTATGGTAAAGAACATTTGAAAATATACGCCAGCTACGGAACCTTGGGATGCTATAATAAATTTTCCTTAAAATTAGATGTGTGCTAAATCCGTTTTAATTAGTTTCAATTTTAACCAAAAATAAAATTCAAGTCAAATCGATACAGCCATTGCAGACAGAGTTCTATAAAAATATGACAGAATCTCGAAGCACAATAATAGAAGATTAACTCCTTACTACTAACTACAATACATTTGCAACAATAATATTCTGAGCGTAAAATTCGGAGATGGTTCCTTGGATCCGTTTAATTAGTTTGTTAATCAGCAGCAAATCTTGCTAAAAATCACAAGTATAGTAACTGCACGTTTTTGCCAATTAGTCAAAAAGTACAGCAAGCCTGTATGCAGTGCCAGGGCTGGTCTTTTCTGAATTGTTTTCTATCTGGTTCCCTGTAATCTATTTTTTTAAATCGATCACTAGTTTTTTAATGACCTAAACCCAAATCCCCAAACCTAACTAACTGCCCAATAAGGCCAAAGCAAACCCAATTGACATCCATATCTTGAAATTGAAATGTAGCAGCTTTTACAAATCCCATGCAATCAGTTTGACCTGATATTTCTATCTCACTCTCCGATTTTTAGAATATTTCCAAGAATTTGAAAACTTCGAAACAACTGAAACCAGAACTAAAAAAATCCATATCAAATCATTAACCCAAAAGCCCGTTTATTGTAAGCAATTGTACAACCCGAAGTCGGTAGTACTTGCTAGAAAAACATTTTCATATAGCTCTATCTCTTCCCCCAAATCTTATTGTTGATAGAACTGAATGAAAAGAACCCGCCTGCTTTCACCGAAATAAAAAATTCGGAGAGTTCAGTTACCCGCATATTTAAGGCCTGGTTCTGTAGCATAAGCCGGGAGCGGGTAGAAAGTCGGTGGTACGAAGGGTAACAATTTAACGGTAACAACGGTACCGTAGGAGTAGCACGAGGAAAGAGGGGAAAGTTGTTTGGGGCAAAAGGGTCGCTCGGATTTGGAATAGAAATACGGAAGCAGATGTTGACATTCCATTCAGTCTCGATCCAACTCCCGGACCGTTCACGTCCCTTCTTCCTCTCGATTTTAGTCAAGGAAAATTGAGGGTTCTTCTTGTTCCTTGGGAAATTTGGGATTGGAAAATTTCCGCATTTTTCTCCGTGAAAACTGTGGTTTTGGAGATTGGAAGGGTTGAAATTGAAAATCGGAAGATTTTGCGATTTCCTGGAGGTTTGTCCCAAGGACAGCGTGGATTTTTAACCGAATTTTGAGAAGTATATTATCAATGCACGATGCTATAGGTGTTGTAATTTAAGAATTACTAAGGCTTTGGACTGGATACCAGATTCGTTCCTATGAAAAATATTCCTAATAAGTTATTAATATGATGCAAAGGGTCTGTCCTCTGTACGGCTGTACATTGCATTTTAAATATATATAGTGAAGTTAAAAAACCAAAGACAACTGATTGTGAAGTTCCTTATTCTGCATTTTGATTCTGACTGCAACACTTTACGGGTTTTGTGACTGACAAATACTTAAAGACTTAAAGAGTCTTATTGGTATTGTTTTAGTTTCTCGATTCTCTGATTTAAAGCAGAATAAAACGCCAAGAAGTAGTTCTGTAGTAATACAAATTCGTAAAGTTTCACTTAGGTTTATAATAGGGATAGGATTGTGTCTTTACCGAGACTAATACAGTTACTATTCGTATTCACAGGTTTACTGAGATTCCCTGCAGCTATTTATGGAATGCAATTCAAGAAAAAAACGAATGTCATATAACCCGAAAAATTCTGATTGATAATTACATTAGATGAGATTCTGACAGAATGTGACGAAAATACTACAAGCAAAACCGGAAATGCTACAACGATCTGTCTTCATTGTAATTACATCTAATAACGAACAAATTTCCCTAAAAATCCAACCCAAACCAAATGCGAATTACTGAAATCGGGACAGACGATGAGCTCCTTGTCCCCCGCACCTCTCCGAGGTCAGGAGGTCTTTACCTGGCTCCATCGCCTCGAACTAACGCACCATTTCGACAAGTTTCTCGAGAACGGATTCGATGAGCTTCTCTACTGCCGAAAAATCGGTGAGAAGGACCTCCAAGCCATCGGAATCACCGACATTCACGAGCGCCTAGCTCTACTACAAGCTATCCGACTTCTCCATGTAATAAACCCTCAGGGGCCCCAGGCCCACTTAAGGAAAAACCCTCAAGGCCTCAGAAACCCGATTGACCCATCGAACAATTCCTGGAGAGGTCATTCGGGTCACCATTTGGGTCACTCTCGAGAGGAGGTGGAGCTGCAGGTCTTTAAAAACAAGTCCCGTGTCCTCTTCTACAACAATAACGCTTACCTCGATTCCAAGTACAAGAACGGTGGGGATGAGGAGGACAATGGGGACTACTCCGAATGTGCCGAATTTGACCTGACCCTGGGGGGTAATAGTGGCGGTGGTGGGGTGTGTGCCAATTGTTGTTGTGATGATGGGAGTGGTGCTAGTTGTGCTTGTAATTACAACAGTAGTGAGCCGTACTACGAGTCCGTTCTCCTGCCCCCACTGCTTCCTCCGTCGAATAATCCGAATTCTCCAAGTGCTAATCCCAATTACCCGGTTCCCCCTCCGAATCGGATTCCCCCGGGGGGCTTCCTCTCCCGGGACACCTTCCTTCATCAGCAACATCAAGTTCAAAGGGATTTGAGCCTGAGGAGTCAATTGAGGGATCAAGTTATGCAGGATGGGATTAACTTCTCGAGGGTGAGTTTTACTTTACCTTTTAAATATTTCGAAATTATGTTGAACTTATAATGGTATTACTTTCTTGTTCTTCCCGTTGGTTCTAATTGTTGTATTATTGGTCTTCTTCCGACCGTGAAATTAAATCTATTGTGCTTTTTAAGTATTCTTCCAAGTTTGAAGGGGTCCATCCGGACGTGATGGCACATAGTGTAAAATACCCTGGGTTCTCAGGGTTCTGTGTTGGATATGCTTAGAAACTAAACTGGCGACGGGTTTGTCACTGTTGGCTTGATTAGGTGTACTCAACTGCAATTTCTCTAAATAAATCCTCACCCTTTCGGAGGGTTTTAGAAAAGATCCCCGAAATACATTCCCTGTGTACACATTTAATCCGGCTCGAAATATAAATAAATTAAAGCCGATACTTTGAAGTTGATCAATCATTATTTATCGAAATCAACGAAAGATTTCCTGCTTCTCTTATACTCACCTCTTATAGTCGTTATTGCAATTCGAATTCAGGATAACTTTAAAAGATTGCCATTCAGCGATTTAATTTTTGCCTTTTAACGAAAGAAACGATAGAATTTCATAAAGAATTTGCCAAAAGTTGTTGGAACTATTTAGGGATTATGGATTAAATTAGAAATATATCCCCGGAATAGATCCCCACCCCCACCCCAAAATTCCAACCATTTTAAAGGTTTAGAAACAATCAAAGCCCAGTTTGGTCCCCGCGGTCCGGCGTCGCCGGTTTAATTTCTCAGCACAATGGACACAGGTTATATATATGTATATTACAAATTACAATCTGTAGACATATTTTTACATGCAGAAGCAGTCCATAATCTTATAGGGTCCTCTAATGCGTCTACAGCCTATTATAAGCTATACAGTAGCTGATCGGCCTTCCATGTAATTAGAAGTAATTTATTCACGATGTTAATTCTTCCCCTGGATTTCATTACTTATTCAGGAGTAATTAACTTTCTGTTTAATGGATGGCGATGAACTGGGTTCCTTCCAAAGACAATTTATTTGCCGAGGGATTCCTGTTCTATCAGGAGCTGGAATTTCGTTTAGTGAATGAGAAAAACTATAATACCCTGTTCCTCTGTGGATTCAACAATTGCGGGGTTCTTCGGGGAATTAAGGATAATAAGTTTCGGAAGTCTTGAGTTAGTCCCGATCATATTAATACTGTTTTTAGCCCTATTTGACTACGATGATGATGACGAGCGAGTCATATTTCAATAACAATTAATTTAGCTACAAACCGAAAGGCAATCTAGCCGTCATCAACAACTGCTTCCTCTACCCGCTCTCCCCGATGTTCCAGCCCGTGGTTTGGTTTATTTATTCAGCCTGGGCCCTAATGTCTATATTATTATGGATTGTGACCTCTCGGGTTCCTTAGTTGGTTTGGTGTTTAGATTGAGAGGATTGCTTAACCCTTCCAGAAGGCACTACTGTTTACAAACTGGTCGGTTGTTGGTTAAAACCGTAACTTGAGTCTAAATGGGAGTCTCTTCTTCTTCCGATGTTCCTGACTTGCGACAAAGGTTGTTTTATTTGTTGTTAGTGTGGGCTAAATGAGTGTGTAAATTATTCAATGGCTCTTCCGTAATTGTTTTTAGGAAATGAGAAGATTTATTGTCTATTGTTTGTCTGCTCTGGGTTCGAGGAAGAGGTTTATTGTCTTTGCGTTGGGATTTGGCTTTAAATGTTGAAGAAGATCGGGTTTCTGAGAGATTATGATTTTGGTAATTTTATTTTTAAGGTGGTATTTTAGGAGTTTTGCTAAAATTTTAGAGTCAAACCTATAAAAAATTAAATTTTTGAGTTGTTTCATGGAAAATGTAAGGAAAATGTAAGTTGGAAATGTGAAGTAGTATATTACGATTTTTTAGTGATATGGACAGATATAATTTTGAAAAATCAAATAAATTCTGGGTTGGAATTCCTGAGTTAACTTTTAAAACACCGTTGAACTAAAATCTGTCGACAAAAATCAAATGACAAAGTTTATCAGATGTAGTGTGCAATATAGATCAATTAATTTTCAACCAACTACAATCAAGAGTATAATTTATTTGTCATTTTAAAAAATAGCAATTTTGGAATTCTATTTCGGGCTTTATTTTTCAAAACTTCTGATAACTTCCATTGGGGGTCTATTTACAGAATTACAATAATCTTTTTCAGTTCTGACTTTCGATTCCCATTTGTACTTTGGTGGAAGTTAGCACAAGCGTTTGTTTTTATGTAGCAAGTATTTAAACAAGCAGACTTGTAAAAACAACGATTTCTTAACGAACTTTAGATGTTAGAAAAAACTAAAATTAGTGTGACTTTTTTCTGTTCCAGAAAAAAGCTCACAAAAGTCAAGCTATTCACTTATCCACACTCCTAGATTTAACTTTTCATTTACTTAAGCCCACTTGACTTTTCTCCGATTTCGTACAACAAAAACAAGCTTAAAAAACGCCGTCCTTTCTCTCAACAAGGAGTTTAAGTGTTGTATTTCTCGTCCTTGTTTGTAAAAAAAGAGAGTAGAGACGCGCATTTAAATTAGTTTTATTTCCTGATAAGTTTAAGGTATTTTCGGTGCAGAAACTAAAGAGGAGGAAAGAATATCTCGAGTAAATCTAAATGTAATTTGTAATAGGAAACCCTATATAGCCCTATTTCTTATTTTTTTTAGAAGACCAAAAGATGCTTACACTTACAAGGTGGATATGCACATTAGAGTGAATGCACTTGAGGAAAGCCGGCGGAAAAAATATAGGATTTTTAAGTAAAAAAGACGTGGATAAAGTGGCAGAGTTTCTAAAGGGCAATTTCTCCTGTTAAATCTTCCGTGGATAAAAGTAAATGTGCTCTATTCTGCTCCCTATCTTCCCAAAGAGTTATAATAATCATATACGGGGGTTTTGTTTTTATTTTGCTTCTGTTCCAGTAAACCTATGTTATAACCGTTTCGGATTTCGGGTTTATTCCACGGAAATAAGGACCAAACAATCCACAATGCCTGTCTGGGCTTGTTAGTCTCTTCAAAGAATGAAGATCACCTCCACCACTATGAGATCAGGGATGGGAAAATTTGGCCAAGTCTATAATAAAAGCTTTGCTATTTTTTTGAAAATACAGAATCGTATCGAAGAAGATGAAATGATAAATAGTTCAGCATATTTTATTAAATGGATGGGAATCAGCTGCCAGAGTTCCCGACAATTTCGGACAAAACTGAGGGGATTGGAGGGACGAAGGCATTAAATTTGAGAGGACAAAATGGTATTTATTTATGGGAAAGTGACTTTTTATCTCCATTAAAGAAAAAAATTCGTCGGGAAGAGACAGTAGGAAAGAGAGGAAGTTAGAAATCATCGGGGACTTAAGAATAAGATCTTGTGGCTGTTATTCTGTTGTAGTTGAGTTCGTAGGACCTGAATATGGTTAGTCTTAGATGCAGTTTGACTGTGTATAGATCGGGTGTTGTTGTAGGAGAAATTTAAATCCTTGTTTCTGCTCCTTCTGTAATAAAAATGTAAACTTGGGCTTTGCATTAGATTAGAAGATGGAAAAGACTTTAATATTTATGACTGCTTTTTTGTTTTGTCTCGGAAGTCTGGGAGGATTCCTAGCTAGTTGTGACTAACAACGGGGGAAATAATAGAGTTAGTGGAGGATTTGGTAAAAGTCAATTTGGGGAATTAGTTGCATCGTTGCTTGTAATGTTCTATTGTTTACAGGGTTTTTAAATTCTCAAAAACCCGATTTAAAGACAATTTTATGTTGGTCGAATGGAGACTACTTTAGGAACCTATTTAAAAACCTTGAAAAAAATCCACCGCTGGAATTAGAATAAAAGCTGTTATTACCACCCCAAAACTACCATATCATTTTCCTATATAGAATGTCGCACACAATGGTGGAGGTGGTTATGAATTAAGAACAATTAATCCGAAAAAGAAAATGTTTTGTTATAAAATTATACCTTTAAATCTAGTTTGCCAATAACATGCGTATGTTTTTGGGTTTAGCAATTGATTGTTGTTTCGTGTTTAGAATGTCTAAATGGGTTATTGTCAAAATACGGGAAGTTCTTAAGGAATCAATGATCGATTTTTCCGCTAATCTATCAAATGAATTATTTGTTTGTCTTAATTGTTGTTGTTCTATTATACGATTCCATCGTAATTTTAACATAAACGTCACGTTCTTAAACGTGGAATTTGCTAGTTTAGTAAAGAACTTTTGCGAAAATACCTTCAAATTTAAGCTTGTAAATTCAGAATTACAGCAAAACCCAAGACGATGTTATGTTTTTTTTACTTTATTACTTTAAATATAACTCTCCTACCTACTACAACTACCTACACTTTCAACTTTAGACTTTACAAGAAGATCCAAGTTATTTGATTTATAAGCTTTCACCGAATTTCGGGTTTAAAGAACCGTGTCTCTCTTAGCCATCCTCTTAGGACTTTGTATCAAGTTTTACAAACAGGGTTTAGAAGCCAAGTGGATCCTTCTCCTTATTCTTTGGGAATTTTCTCAGAATATGTGGATTTGTAGAAGAGCAGGCTCTACTTCGTATATAAGGATCCCTCTCTGGGTTATGTAATTCCAGGATAGGATAATATTTTATTTCCTCAAGGACTAGCGGAAAAGGATATTGGATTCAGTTGCATTTTAGCCAAAAACCATATTCTATTAGCCGAGGTCTAGTCTAGTCCTCTATTCCCAGCAATATTACACGAGCTAGAGTTTTAGGAACATGACGGATTCCGCACAATTCGTTGGAACATCATCATGGAACATGGAAAGTTTGTGGAAACTGATGCTGGAAGGGTTTCCATTTATTTCACTCTGACTCCGACTACGAGACGACTCTACAATCTACATGTATATATATCTGATCTGCATGTTTTCCAGAGGAAAAGGCTAGAGATCGAGATGAGTTTTTTTTCGAAATTTACTTTCTCCTAAGTTGAGGAGCAGGATCCATGAACTGGAAAGTCTGGATCTTTTGTAGTTGGAGATTTTTAGGAATTTTTCGAACCTAAGGAACTTTTATTTTGAATTTTTACTCCAAATTCAAAGGCTTCTAATTTACAAAGTCCTCCTTGGATGTAAGTTTTCCGTAATTGAAGTTACAACAACTTTTGTCCTCTTTTTGCCATAGTGTTCCCCTTTGAAGACTAAAGTTCTCCAGTGTCTATAGAGAGATGATAGAGGCAGTGATAAAAAAATTGTGCAAAGTTTTTGGTTTTGATATAAGTGGATTTGTAACTCATATTGAATTATCTCTACATCAATACTCTCATTAGGAGTTACTTCTGGGCTCTGGAAACTTCTCGAAAGTCCTCCCTTTGTATGCGTTTGACTAGAATAATGGATAATAGATCGAGAGGAGAGATAGATTGGAGAGGAGAGGTGTTTAAGATGAAGTCCCGATGAGCTTTTGGGAAGATTTAGTTCTGTGGGTTCTTCTATCATAATTTGATCATTCTATGATGATGAAGATGATCGTCATTCTGTTTAACAAAAGAAATTTGCAAGGATTGGGCTCATCGTCTTCGTCTATACTTTAGATTTTACTTTTAGACACTAGATGTTCATATTTCTTGCAAGGCTCTTATAAATATAGGTTTGGTATTGAATTGAATATTGAATCCTGCACGAAGTATGAATAAAGTTGATGGGAGCTGATAAGTTGGGGATGACTGGAGAAGTGTTGAAGGATAAGGATTATTACGATTATTATGCAACTTTTGTGCTCATCTTCTTCAAGTAGCTGGAGGGGTAAGATGGAATTAGTGAGACGGGATGATGATGATTATTATGAGCTTTCGTTTGGGAGGGGAGATGCTTCTTATTCTGATGCTTGTGATCTTGCAAGGGAAGTTCCACAAAGTGGAACCTCAGATTCACTTGTTTTTTGCGATGAAACTACAACTAAAAAGAAGGCGAAAGAGTATAAAATTAGTTGTCCAATTAATTTTCTGTTTGCCGAGCTTATTGCCGAAAATTCAAAAAAAATTGGTCCGATTTTAAATTTTTTTCTACTTCCTCAGAGAAGAAACATCTTCATTTTCTCAAAACTGGGGGTTTTGGCTACGAAGTGCAGTTGTAATCTGTCGTATGCATGCTAGTATTTATTTTATTTAGGAATATTTTAAGTTTCCAGTCCCAAATGAAGATAATTAGTCTACTATCTTGAAAGGTTCCCGAAATTCGGATTGATATAGATATTGAAGAACAGCTTGGAAATTGCCTTCTAAAAGACATCTTTATTCTATGGGAATTCCATCATATCCTTCTGTTACACCGAGTCTGGGGAGATTGTTAAGATCGATTTATTCATGGAGGTGGGGACTTATTTCGAGGAGGTCTTATAGCTACATTTTACAGCTCTGAGAAAGTAAGTACTAGAAGGAAAGTAATTCTTCCGTGGAATTGGTTAGTTCGGTCTTGTGATACAATATATTGAGTTGAATTGAGGAATCCTCCTCGGTCGGAGGGGGTTGCAGATTCTTGAATGATTTGATTCGATCCACTCAGACTCAAAACTTCGGCACAATCAAAATTCGTTATCTCTAAAGAATGAATCGTGTGGGGATGATGGAGAGGGATAGAGACGGGCTCGGTTGTTGTTGGGAAACCACGATGTTGGATCTTCTGTTAAGTTCGATTAATTTTGTATTCAACACGAGTTAGTATATAGAATGGAGAGAGATTATATACAGAAAGTGCGGATTAAAGGAGACGATAGAGAGACAGAGATGCTCTAGATATACCAGACAACCAGACTTGATGTTGCAGAATGAAGAATGAAGGCTGGGTTTTCAATTTGGTCAGTACAGAAGTAGTCATTAAATTGACTGCAGGGATAATTATAGAGGTCATTCAGCTTGTGTTTGAGTTGATGGTTGAAGAATCTAGAGCATTTTCTTGTAGAAATGTCGAACAGCGTCGATCGATTAATTCGACGAGTATTGTTGTTATTTGAACGGATTCGATGAGTTCTGTTGAGATGTTTAATTAAAGGGGTTTATTTGGGTGTCACTTGGTGTCAGTAATTTAATACTAGTTGCAACTAACATTTAGAGGGAGAACGGAGAAGGGGAAGGAATCTGAATTAAACTAGAAAAAGCAATACTCATACGATTTCAACAATGGTGTCAGACAATGGATTGATTGATGAAATCGTTCATTGGTTTCTAATATTTTTTATCAAATCCTAGCTTATACGTTTATTGCTGCAACAATAAAACACTACGATTTAATGACTTTGGTTATGGTTCGGGTTAACTAATGTTCGTTCTCGACTTACAGATTGTGTAATTTATTTTCAATAAAAACTAAAATTGAAGAAATATATGTGTTTTGCCATTTTTGCATAAACTGCCCAAGAAATGACAAGACGGATTAAAATCGAACCCAAGGCATGACTTTGCATCGACATTTTAACATCCCAAAAAATCATAAATTTTCCTGTCCTCGTCTAAAGTCACCTATTCCAGATTTGGTATATAATTTCGAAATCCTTATTGCAGTAAGATTGACGTGAATATGGACTATCTTGCTCCAACATCTCGTTTAAATTCCACGTGAAAAAAGGAAGCACTTAAGCTGAAAGATGATCAGAGACGGAGAGGGGATCGGGATTTCAGTTTTTGTCACTTTGTCCTGCTGTCCTTCTTCTTTTGCAAAAGGGAGGGCATCCTGATGAGAGTCGATGTTAGCTCTCTAGCTTATAGATTTATATATATACTCCTAAATATAATGTATATATTTGATATAAACAATAGAGAAGACGTTCTATTCGGGATGTAGAGAATATCCTAATATACACCTTACTAATGGAGTGGGTAGGGTTGTTTTTATAAGGGAACAGGACAAGGGCGTGTTGCACACATTGGACAAAAAATACATCATCATCATGAGATGAAGACGATGATAGGGATGTTGATGTTGTTGCTACAGTATATCTACAGAGAAATATATGTTTTCGTTTCTACCCCAAGAAGATTCGTCCCTGTCGAAGTCAATAATACCTGAATGAACTAGATTCTAGAGTCTCCGGAAACTGGAGTCTAACATTGAGAGAGAATGGAGCTTTCTGGACTGACAATAAATGCGATTCTGATAGAATAATACGATCCTCTTTCTTTGGTATCGGTAGACTCGGTGGATCTGCAAAACTTTAAAGATATGTCATATCTATGCAGTCAAAATAAATCTCAAAAGTCAAAAGTTCGTTTGTTTCAGTCAAAATAGAATCTGGTTATAATCGGACATAATTACTACAGAATGAACAAGACAACTCTAATCTATGCGGTCTAAACAAATTTTGAAAATTCCATAGAAGAATACGCGGAAGAATCGGGTAATGCTCATAATTACTTGAAAATTAGCCTGTCAGTATTTTAAAGCATTAGACAATGCACACACATGCACTCATAAATTATACAACATCTCCAAAGTGTTTTAAAATTATATTCCGCATGTTTTTTCTGCCCGACTCTCGACTGTCACTCCATCGCGTTCCATTGTACGTTCCGCTCTATAAAAATTTCGAGGCTCGATGTCAGGACGCTGAATGTGTTGCTAGAGGTGCGTGTTTGTAAAAAATCCAGATAGTTTTGAAATGTAGTCAGAAGGAAGACAGGCGGAGGGGTTTTGTCAACCAGAATTTGTAAGATGGAGAAAGGAGTTGTTGAGAATGGGAGCTGACAAGGGAGGTATCTGAGAGTGGAACCTCCGATTGCCTTGAATTTTTTTGTGATGAAGCTACAACTCATACAAGCGTAAACGACGAAAAAATTAGCGGCCCAATTTTATGTGTGATATGTTTAAAAAATTGCCAAACATTGGAGACTGAAAAAAATATAGCGAAAATGACAAATAAAATATACCAAAAAATCAAGAAAAAAAATAGGAAAAAGAAAATCATAATATTTTGTCATAATTCACAAGGGTTATGGAGAAATTGGGGTGGGAAGTTTGTCAGAAATGGGAGTGGTGGGCCAGAGTTCGAGTGAGAAAAGAAAGTGAGCGAGAAAACTCGACTTTTTTTCTTTTCCTATAGTAAAGGTCCGTCTGCTTTTGGTGAAAGTGCTCGTTCAAGCGCAATGTTAATTCTCGAGTTCTCCAATGTTCGCTCCCTATCTTGATTCAGGTCATTTTCAAGAAATTTTACCTCTGCCGCAAACTAAAGTCCTCAAACTCGTTGCCCAACAGTTTCCCATCCCAATTTCTCCATAACCCTTGTGAATTATGACAAAATATTATGATTTTCTTTTTCCTAATTTTTTTCTTGATTTTTTGGTATATTTTATTTGTCATTTTCGCTATATTTTTTTCAGTCTCCAATGTTTAGCAATTTTTTAAACATACCACACATAAAATTGGGCCGCTAATTTTTTCGTCGTTTACGTTTGTATGAGTTGTAGCTTCATCACAAAAAAATTCAAGGCAATCGGAAGTTCCACTCTCAGATACCTCCCTTGTGAGAAGTCGTCGACTATTGACAGAGTTGTCACTTGAAATACAAACTAGATTCGATGTTTTTTGGGAAGATGTGCAGTAGGGGGTGCACGACCAAACGTCGACAAATCGCGTTTCGACACAGATAAACACAGACGTGTAAGACGTCGACAAATCGCATCTTGGACAGTTCAAGACAAGGACAATTGGTCGACAAGGATAGATTATAGACATAAAAAGACGCAGACTTGAAATTGCTCGACTGAGCATGTACGTCAAGTAAGTCTGCATGAAAAGCCATATCTAATTACCATTTGAGATATGAAATGGTAATTCAGGTAATTCCTAGATAACAAAACCTGTGGAATCTAGATTATGGATACCAAATCCTCGAATTCTCTCCTCTCTTTAAAAATAATATTATATTATTTTGATTTGTACTTTTAAAACCTTTTAAATCTTTTAAAACGTTTTAAATCTTTTAAAACGATGGAGAAGTTGGTTAGTTTCGGAAAAACTAATAAAGGGAAGCGTAAATTAATTTACGAGCATCACTTTTATATTCTAAATAAAAGTAGAACCAGCCTTCATGGAGTTCGTGAGTACTGGAAATGTGCAAATGTGAAATGTCCAGGAACATTATCACTGTTAGTGGGAGGAGTTCCTAAACCTGGAGAGAGAGATTCGCAATCGTAGGTTTAATCAACGTAGACTCGACTCAAGATTGGTACAATTGGTCGAGAAATATAAAGTAAACGGCCCATCTCAAGAATGGAAATTAGGCAATTTTCTTAGTGGTATTGCGCTTAACATGTCAAGCTACAGAAAATTCAGACAATTCAATAAAATTGATTTAGATGCAGCCCCAATATTACGACCAATGGCAGTAATTGAAGATGTAGTTGACGATAATGATGACATTGCGACACAAGCCATTATTATAGAGAAAGAGGCACAAGTTGTTGTGTCAAACATTATACACACAGGGTTTGACATACAGAGAAGTACTGCTCCTGTAAGGACCACTAGAAAACGTAAAGCAATTGTAGACCTTGACCATCCAGTTAGACAGTCTCGACGAATAAAGTTTAATTTGGATAAGGATAATGAATGAATATTTTTCTGATTGCTGTAAATCTTTTGACGTAAAATAATAAAATCCACTTTCGATCATAAACCTGCCGATGTTTTTCCCGTGTCGACGTTATTATTTACCGGCATTATTTTATGTCTTAGAATTGTCTGTGTCGGTGTCTTACGCGCCGGTGTTTATCTAAGTCTGTGTCGTTTTTGTCGACGTTTGGTCACCCACCCGTGCAGTAGGACTCTTTAGCTTTAGAAACAGAGTGTCCCATAGCCGAAGACGAAGGGGAACTCGTGTAAATCCAGCTGTTTCCAGCCCAATTCCAGTAAGTCAAGAAGAGATCCTAGATATATAAGCTAGGAGGACGGTGACAAGATATCCCGTTTCTTGGTGCAGATCCGCAAAGTTAGGAAATCGTGTCTGAGAGGGATACATGGATCATCGACGGTCCTCTGGGACTCTGGAACAACCAATGGAGTTTGATGCACCTTTCTCCAAAGAAAACACTGTTTATACTGGAATAGCTTAGGAAGAGAGGACTGGAGGAGATGACAGATTGGGGATGTCGGATGTCGATGTCGCATTCGGATCTCGGCATTATTGCCTTCTCTTGCAGTTTACGTTCTAACCAATTTCAAAAATTTCAAATTCGACACAGAATTCGGCTAACTTGTCGAAGGAAGTTCTCGAATTTGAAAGTGTCGGTGGACAGGCTTGGGGATAAAGCAGGTTTTTGATCTGATAAGAACTTGATGATAATTGGGACTGTCTCGACTAATTAGTGATTATTTTACTGGTTTAGATTTTAAAATCATGGCTCATTTTATGTTCTTTCCAAACAGTACTGCTGAATTTACGTTGAGAAACCGAAAAGGAGAGAGCTGGAATTTGTAAATACATTTGAAAACTAGTAGAGATCCTGAAGAATTTCTCGAGAGGATGAGACAGCAGCATTTTAAATTGTGAAACAGCTTGAAGAATAAGTGACTATGTAGATATAAGATGTTAGTAAGTGATTATGATTACACAAGAAGAGCCTATTCTTATTTAGTCAAGTAGAGTTACTCTCCTTCTTCTTATGGAGAAGATGGAGATTCGATATTTTTTGGTCGTGGTATGGTGGTATCGTCTCATTCGTGGTGGTGGTGATGAGATTGTGCTCTATTCGAATTTCGAATGGTTTGTGGTATTGACATAATAATATAAAATGCATAAGCAATACCTTCAGAGAGCCTGTCTTCCAGGTTGCAAGAACCCCGAACAGATTTGTAATTTGTAAAGACTCTTCTTGAAAGATCCAAGGAATGTTCCCATGCTCCATAGTGTTCTTCAAATATTTTTCCCTTTTACCAGCCTCTTCATCTGTGGTATTGAGATGATGTATTGGGGTGGGTGGATGTGGTTATGTTGCATGCCCAATCTGAATGAGCATTTTTGTTAATGCTCGAGAAGTTTTAGAAATGACTGGTCAGTTTCTTAAAAAAAAGTCGTGTCCGTCAACTGTGTTACAATGGAGTAGAGGATTCCTGACGATTTTTCTTTGCGTATTTCCAGTTGACTTTAAAATTTTGATTTTTAAAATCAGGTAACTTCCGTCTGCGAAACACAACACGATATTTTCTGTCCCAAAACGCTGCTCCCGATTTTGCAATTTGTCTACGAATCCTGTCGAAAAACGCTGCAAACCGGGATGTGATAATATTATTTGGACAGCTCCCGATTTCGTACCTTGTCGGTAACATACATAATTATACCACCACCACCAACAGCTATGGATTGTTCATTCCTCCCATCATCGAAGTTTGGAAGCTTGGAAGCTTTGAAATGTCCAAAGCATCGAGGACACGGAAGAATATTATAAGGATCCACTTCTCATTTTCATCATCATCTCCTCGAAGATTTTCATCTATTTTTTTCACAAGAGACTTGTCTACTTTACCACGTTGTAGATGGGATATTTTTTTCCATCATTTTTCCCAGAGAGAGAGAGGTTCACTTATTAAGAATGTCAATGAATGGGAGTAGTGAACCCGATGAATAGGCATTCACCACTTCGGAATTAAAAGTAGCTGTAGCCTTAAAGTGAGAATAAATCCCTGTAGGCCTTATGCCTCTCTAGAATCCGGTCCCTACTGGGCCAGTAAATAAGGCTTTTTAGGAGATGAATTATGATGAGCTTTTGCATATAATATTGCAGTGTGGATTGTGGATTGGATTGTAAAGTTTCTAAGGTTTTGTGGATCTAGACGATAGAGATAGGAATATTAAACTCGTCGTGGACGGGATGAATCTCCAGCTCGTTTTTAATACCTGGCTCTGTCCATATATTGGATTTGTTTCGAATGCTACGGGCATGGGAGACTTGGGTTTTGAAGTTGGTTATGATGTGTATTATGTACGGTTTGGAACGGTTAATTAAAAATGGAGTGGGTTTTATCATTGTGATTTTGGTTGGTTGGGTTAAAATTTAATGCTTTATTGTTATTGTTGTACACATTTTAAGATACAAGAAAGGCAAGAGATAATATCTTTGTAGTTATGTTATTTTTTTGTGGTAAAATAATTGTATTTTGGCATCCAATTATTTTTTTGCAAATAAATTTGTTTGTAAAAATAGTCAACTTGATATCACATCAGGTATTAAATGGAAACTGAAAGGATTTGCGAATTAAACTCGATTTTTGATTGTATTCGGAGAGAACCTCATCTATTTACCCTTTAAAAATAGTTTTGTGTTCTCAATCATGAGTTTTGGCGTTTTTTTTAAATCATACAAATAATAAGTACGCTTTTTGTTAAAATAGTCCAATTCCGAGAGGTTAGGACTTTCCGGCGATTTCGAAATTTCCTGAAAACTCGCAAAATATACTAAAAATAAAAGGTTTACTCCCAGGTTTGATGATAAATAACTAAAATTCTAATTGATGTCCCGTAACACAGGGACTTGATTTTGAATACATAATATTATATGTATATTTTCCTGAAGCTATGCAAATAAAATGTGCTTCAGAGAATGGAATGAAGCACTTGTTCTTCCATTTTTATTCAAATTCCATGTCAGAGAAGAGAGAGAAAAACCTTTTCATTTTTTTTGAGAAAAAAGGATCCAGCCATTCATAATGCATTCCAGTTTCGGATCTCAAATTCTCCATGCTTCGTTTACCTCCTTTCAAGGCTTAAGAACTGGAGAGGAATTGAATATCATCATCATTCTGTTTAGCAGGAGAAGAGAGAGGTTAGATAGTAGTTTGAGACGATATAAAATACTTTGCAAAGATATTATTTTATATAGTTCATCTAGAGTCTAGAGAGGTTTGAATTTGAATAGCCTATAGATATAGATTTCATATGAATTTGTATAACTGAACTCGTTTCTTAGAGCCTTTTCTGAGGCTTTTCGGAAGGTTGGTTTTATTTAATACGGATATGAATTTAGTGGATGTTTATTCGCACTTTTGAACTCTGGGAGAGGGATTCCTTTTCATAATATGATGGGAAGTCAAGTAGATTATCTTTTAGTTTTTATGCGAGGTTTGAGCCAAAATGTGACAGGTTGGGCTGGTGGAATTTTTTCTCTCTTTGGTATGGGTTGTATATGGAATATGGAACGGGGTTCGTAGGGATGATTTTTTAACTGATTTTAGACTTGATGAAAATTTCGATTTTCTAATCTTGTGGATGATTTTGTGCAACAACTTTAGGGTCTAAAGGTGACAAAAATGTGACAAGTTTTTGTTGGGTTCCTTTTATAAACCTGTATCAAAACCGAGTTTCGGGGGCAACCCCAACCGGTCTAACCAATCAGGGTGATTTTTTTAATACAAATTGCTCGGCGGTTTTAGACTTCAGTTTAGAATAATTGTAAACCAAAGTTTACTTATTTAACGTCTTTTCTATCTAGAAATAATTTAAAAAAAATTCAATACATCTAAAACTGATACTGGCGCATTTATTATCTAATAGTAATTTCATGGTCTTACTGTTATATAAGCCTTATTTAAGTTATTTAACAGTAAAATCGAGGAATGAGAGTAAAAAACTAATTAAGATGATTAAAAACGAGTATTGCAAAGAAATCGTAGCAAAGAAAAACAAGTCAAGAATATCTTATTTATACTCTTTGATTCGTCAATCCCAGCCAATTGTTTACATTTATAGGAAAATTAGAAGCCATCAGCCTGTGAAGCAGAGCGTGTATAGCACGTCCCTCCCCACCAACTTTTACTCTTAAACAGTTAAAATAGTTAGAAACTATTAAAAGATCGGAACTCGACACTCGTCGAAGTCGACGTAAGTTTGAAACTTAAAACTACGGGAACATTGCTCTGATTTAGAAATAATCTGAAACTTCTCTCTCGTTTGACTCAACAACTCAACCGAACATTGTTCCAACAACGCGTTAAGTTAAACTTTGAAACATTAACATTATTCCAAGGTACTCGAAAGTTGAAACTGGATTTGTACGTCTTTTGACTTTGTAAATTGTAAATTGTAAAGGCTGTCAAGACTCCATCCTGGGCCTTTATGCACATTGAAAGATTGTGCAACTCTAGTTTTTGGCTCTAATAATACCGTCAAAACGGCTGTGCTATAGGTATTTAAGGTATGGATTTTTGGAAATAGGATCTCATATTTTTTTCAAATCCTCTGTTGACGATCATGATGATGATGATGATCTCATGTTCGTTTATCCGGTTGGGGTTTTATTTAGGGAAGGAAGGATGAGCTGTTGAAATGTTGCGGAAGAATATGAGTCCCGTGGGTGAAGTATCTATCTATTGAACGGGAGTTTCTACTTTCCCAATATTTACTCCATGAATTGTTAAATCGGGGATTGTAGTCCAACCCGTCCTGAAGATCCCGTATTTATGTATTTGTAAAAAAAACCGGAGTGGAATTCCTTAATATACAATTCCTCCGTCCTACATCCTACTTGTTAACCAGCCACCCTCCATCCATTTATAACCCGCACCGACCAGAAAAGGAGTAATGAAGTGTCTGTAGTTATCCCAGGAATTTTCTCAGAGATCTCATCTGAAATATTTGTTCCTCGCTTTCTGGAGTTAGGAATGGAAAGGAGGACCGGATTTCCATTTAAAAGATGTGTGTTCGGTGCGTTGGAAATGCCTTTATATAGGGTTCTCCGGTCCCCTTGTTGCAATAGATTATTTTTTTATTTTGTAAACGCACAAGAGTTGTATAAGGAATTGGGATCGTGTGGAATTTGTAGTGGAACTGGGATGGAAATCCTTGTTTTCTCTACCGAAGAACAAATGAGACTTGCCACTTTTACTTCTCTTGAGGCACCGCAGATCTTGAGCTGACACGGGTCGGTTTTTTAAGGGTTAAAAGACGGATTTTTAGGGTTTTAGACTATTTTAGGTTTTGGTTATGAGAAATCCATTGTGATGATTATTGAATCTTATGATTTTGGTAAGGGTACACAGATCAAGTCTACATAATTGGACGACGAAGTACAAGGATAAAGACAGTTCCTGGCTATCATATGATTTTGATTTGCTATGTCCCAAATCCCAAACTAAAGTACGAAGCTCAATAGCCGGATAAATAGAATTATTATTTTGATGGCATTTTAATAGTAGAACCGTGGAGAAGAAATACAGAATAATTGAATATTTAGTCATTTACTAGATAATTTAATAATTGATCACAAAGATGCAAAAATAAACAGCTTAAAATTCGGCTACTTCCCCCCGGATCATAAGCACCGAATTCCTAACATCATTGATCCCGGTTTATTTCTCACCAGTAAAAAATCCCTGTCACCCTATCTCTCTCAAACTAACTAGGATCTCGGCATTCGGAATTTTGACAGTCGGTTGGGTAGTTAGTTAGTGAGTCAGTTTCCGGGACATCAGGTTCAGAGTTGAAGAGGGTGACTCGAATTTTTTTAACCGAAGAAGGAAGAAATTAGTGAAATGTTCTTTGCAGCCTATTCAACTATTAGCTCGAACTATTGTGATATATTATTATCTCTGAGATGTAGAATACATAGGGAAAGCTACATGAATATAAGCCGTCCCGATGCTGCCATTTTAGACGTTAGATAATAATATAATCAGAGGACTTGGACTTCCAAGGCTGAGGTTTCCTCTCCGTGTGTGCCATATTGTCTCCTTTAAATTATGTGTGTGTTTTAGGCCAAGTCATCCATTATCCCGGAGGATGATGAGGAGACGAGGCATGTCATGTCACATGTTTCAAAATGTTACAGCTCTTTGCCTGCTGCCCTTCTTCTTCAGGATCCAGGATTTTGGAATAATATCATGGTGGGGCCTGGAGATGGTCTCGTATATTTTATAAGCGTTCTTTAGGCTCTCTCCGGAGATGATATTCGAAATTCTAACCAAATATGTTGAATGTGGTTTTTGCCTTTTGTGTCCGTCCACGTCTCGGCTTCCATCACCGGAGTTGTAGTTTAGTTTGTCGGAACATGGAACAGTACGGCTGGTGTAAGTTCCTTCGGTTTCGTGCCGATTCATTGAGGTCGGTTCCTTTTTGGGATAAATTATTCCCTCGAAACTAAATCTTGGTTTTGGTGGATTTTGGACCTGGAAGGGTCTAGAGCTGATGATAAGTTAAGGTTGAGTGAGTCGAGTTTGAAGTCTAGGACAGGATATTTGTATTTTCTGCTAGGGAGACAGGTTGCAGACGGAGAGAGGGATGAGATTTATTTTTTGGGAAATTATTCTTGTGTGCTTATTAAAATTGAAGAACAATGACGAGTATGGATATTTTTATGAAGGTTTTAAAGAGAGGTTATTTCATGCTTCATGGACAATTTAGACAATTGTTTAATTCATGGGACGAGGGGGGAGGGGTGGACTCTGGACTTTGGGTTAATTTATCTAGTAGCTACTAAGCTAATATGTTGCGATTTTGTCTGCAAATGTGCTTAGACTGCCGTTTCCGGTTGGATTTGTGATTGTGATTTGAAGTTGAACATTCAAATTTCTGCAGAAAGTATTAAGTCTCTTACAGTATCTAACAGGTAAGATATCTTTTGGACGATTACAATAATTTTTAATCTGCAATTTAAACTGCGTGGCATGGAGTATGTTTGTCCTCGACTTGTATGGCTAAATAATTGAAGTTCATATAATACAAGTTCCGTAAAAATTGTTTAAATACTGAATAGCAATTTGAAACGAATACGAATCTAAGAAATTCGACTAATTTTTATGCATCCAAGTTGATCTCATTGTATTTTCTTGTTACATGGTAATGGTACATAAAAAAATACAACTTTAACACACTTTGACCTTCTCATACAAACATAAAGCGAAAGCTTCTTCATCTTCATCGGAATAAAACACGACAGACTGGTGGAAGTAATCTCATTTTTAGCCAACTTCTTCGTCATGTCATCCTGTACTCTCTCACAGTCCTGAAATTCTCAACAGGGATTCCTCTGAATTTTTTAAACCTCTGAAGGAAGAAAGTAACTCGGTTTGTCTTCTTATGGACCACAAGAACCCAAAAAAGCAACTCGTACTATTCCATTCTATTGTGCATTTCCAACCATTTCTACAACTCCATCATCATCTTCAAAACACTATAGAGTGATATGAGCTTTGAAATATGAAAGGTGCGGGCTAGGCGTCATAAGGAATGTGCATTTGTTCCTATATCTTTAATGATAATAAGGTTAAGTCTGGAAGAGACAAGCTGGAGATGTTCTATATATGATTCTTGCCTCTCATCTTCCTCCAAAATTTAAGTTATACAGAAGAGTTACCCCAGGTATCTGTTCTATTGTGTCGGGCTAAGGCCCAAGACAGAAGACGATCTTTGAAACTTCAAGAACCGACACCAGAGCTGAGCAGTTGGGCCAAAAACCTGACTCTGACTTTTAAAACCGAAGAACTTCTCAGAGAAGAAGACGATGATGATAATGATGATAGCATAAGATCATTGCATTTATAATGGGTGGGGATCTTATATGGGGGTATAACGCATAGGAAGTTAAGTTATTCCTCTACGATTTATTTTTCAGCTAGATTTGATTCAAAGTTTGTCCATTAAGAAAAGGAGGAAGAAGGCTCATTGGTAAAGGAGACAAGACAAGTTTTACAATTTTATAAATTCAGGTCTGGATAGACGGGGTCTTGTTCGAGGGAAGTAACTACTTGGTGATTCAGGGAGTCTGTAGCTCTGTAACTTGATTTACTACAACTTGTACATTTTTTTATGTTATCAGGTGAATTGGAACTTAACTGGGGCTTTTGTTTGGAAGAGGTACTGTTTTATAGGAGTAATTCAGTAATTGGGATTGGAGGATTGAGACTGAAGGTGGTTGGGTCAGAGGATGAGGCTTTGGATATAGGATTAGAGCCTGTAATTGGAAGTCTGCTCGGTTAAGGGCTACTGGTTTTAGTTTGAAGGGATGGGTGTGATTTTTAAATTTAAATTTTGTAACAAAAAATTAGTCTATTTAAAAAACAAAATATTAATATTTTGTGAGTTAAAAATTTAAAATTGCACGTCGAAATTTTAAAACTGTTGATTTGAATTTTTTTGTAAGTAGTTAATATATAAAGATCTTCTGTTTGCGTTATCATCAGTCCAGATTACTTCAGATTTTGGATTTTCAGAAAAATACAGACATGATTATTTTCCGACAAAATTACTATCTGATTTTCAAAAACCCCTTGATATTATATAGAGCTTCTGCATCATCGATATCGACGACTTTCGAGAAAAATCAGTCCCCGAGCTCCTAACAAAGTTTGCAATCTAATTCCCATTTGCACAAGAAAGCAGGCACTAGGACAGAGCAGAGTCATGGACTCTGGAGCTGCAGAAGCAGGAGGATTGCAGATTGATAGAAAAACAAGGTTTTGTCTCATTGTTAGTTTGTGTAGATTTAGATTAGGTCCTTCTGCCGAAGTTGTTATTATTGTGAGATGTATTTCAACCCTATTTCCACTTCCAGAAGCTCTCTTACTTCCTCGACTTCTTTTCTGTTTGTTGAAATGGTTAAAAGTAGCTTGTTGTTGTTCTTGTTGTAAAATACAAAAAGGCTCTTCCAGTCCTGTCGTAAAGTTGCCGAAAGTAAAACATAGGACGGTTAGCTCGCCTCCAGATCAACCCGTCTTAAACCATCTATTATTCCTATGTTTCATAATGTTTCTGCTATATTCTAAGTTATTAGCTCTGCTCTGGTAAAAATGGTCTAATCCACTTGCTATATTGTATGATGTGACAGTGTACAGGGTGATCCAAAAAATTCAGGATAAAGACAACACAAAAACATCTCTAGTATTTTGGCTAGAACGAGTAAATTTTTGTCCCGGAACTAAA
Source organism: Desoria tigrina (assembly GCA_906901685.1). Lineage (NCBI taxonomy): Eukaryota > Metazoa > Arthropoda > Collembola > Entomobryomorpha > Isotomidae > Desoria > Desoria tigrina. The sequence continues at coordinate 7,015,853 of CAJQTU010000023.1, read as the reverse complement.
TCAAGACCCAATACCCATAACTGATCGTATTATCTTGGCGAGACACCCTGTATATACATGTATCGGGAGCCTGTTTCTTTACAATTTCTTACGATGTTATTGTTCTAGTCTTTTGACGATGTTCGATGATTCCCTGATTCCATGCTCCAAAGTCTCAATTCTTCATCAGGTTCTCATTTTGTTTCCTTTTGATTTGAAGTCTGGCCGAGTCTGGGAGTAGAATAAGATTAGATTGATCTGAAAATCAAGGAGGTTGGGTTTGCCCACTTTCTATTTTATAGTTTCGTGTACTCTTTAGTGAGATTGGAACCCTTTTTATCCCTTATTGGAATTCCTTCAGACTCCAGAGGAACCTGAGATCTCTTAACCCGGGGGCAACAGGGAACAAGTAATATCTTTTCCCTTGTAGACAAGAGTAATAAAAAGTAGCTAAGGGCTTTTAAATAGAGACCCGAAGGCTTGTAAACTAAGGGATTAATTTCAGAGGATCCTCATCTGCCGAACTTGATGGCTTTGTTGTGTTGGTATTTATTAAAAATTTTGATTGGATATTATATTGGGAGCAATATGTCTGAACAAGATGTTCTTGGATCTGTTAAGGTTCAAACTTCAAAGAGGTTTATTTGATTTCATAAAAAATGCTCTAATTGGACATTATCAGTGTTCATCTAATTTTTTTCAACAAAATAAAATGCTGGAAAATATTGGTCTGAAATTTTTCAAGTATATGGCCAAATTCGAATCTTTACGCAGATGTTAAGGCTATAATTAACTAATCAAAAAGTTAAATTGTCTAAAAACAACGGTTTTGTTACCGAAAGCATTTAACGCTTTAACGCTCGCACCGAACGAAGTTGGTCACGTTCAGGAGTTCAAGTTCTGAAGGCTTTATGAATCCCAAAAGAGACCAAATCGAGCCATTTGGACCTCCCGAATGTTTGTTCTGTGTGTTTTTCGGCTGAAACTATAGGGCCTTTAAACTTTGCACCAAACTTAAGACACGAAATAACGGGGAGAAAGTAACACCGGAAAAAGAAATTGAAATTCGGTCAGCCCGAACTGGTCAAATGTTCAATGTCTCGAGGAGAGTCTACCTACTTAACTTATACATTAGATGAGCTCTATATTATTTTTACTATCGGCTTCCTACCCGTCGTGTGTAAGTAAACCAGGCCTTTTTTCGTACTTTCTCCTGTGGTTCTATTCTATTAGTTAGCTCTGGAGGTAGTAGTAATAGTGGCAGTGGGGGCATGTAACTTCAAGTTTGGCAGTCCAAGGAAATGATAAGCCGGACTTTCACCATTTTAAGTAAAGTTCGACTTTCCCCAAGAATCCACAGCTCTGATATGTTATTATTCCATAGGTTTTTCCTCTCCTTAAATAAGTTCTGCTCTTGAAAAGTTCCACTTTCAACTTACTTTCTAAAAGGCTGCCTGGGTTCTTATGGAAAGAGTCATGTCACTTTGAATAGGAAATAAATTCTCCACGGCCCTTTTGTCCATTTCCACCACTGACAAATTGTGGGTTTTTTCCTCTTCCCGGAATGGGGATACGGATAGCTAAGTACATTGTTAGATTGTAACATTATTATATTACACGGAACTTCATACTTCATTTCATACTATTAGGGTTTAGGGTATAGGATTTTGTACTTTATGAAAGGAGGCTGAAGCCGACAGAGAAAAACGGGCAAAAATGAGCAGAATCTTCAAATGTTCAAATCCTGCTCCTGAGAAGGGACTGAAAAAACGTATAGTTTTGATACGGACCAAAAAATAGTCACTTACAGGCAAAAGAATCGTCATATCGGGGTTATATTATGATCGGATTGAGCCGGTTTTTATTCTTCTAGCCCAAGAAGAAATACTCAAAGGTTTTGCTGAAGAATTCGTTACTCTCTTATATCTGAGTCCAATGAAGCCTGAAATTTTTATTTTTTTATCCCGACTTTTTCCCTCTTCTTCAAAGAGCTCACTGAATTATTGTCTTTTCTGCTGATATATGGAATTTTTTCCCGTCTCAAACCTGAAATCCATACTACAGACCGAAAGTACGGGAGCAGAATTCACTTTAAGCCAAAAAAACGAATCCTGAAAAAATGGTAAATGTTCCAGAGCCGAAGCCTCAGAGGTCTACTAACAAGTCCAAGTTCTATGATCTATGCCGATGGGTCCATATATAGCTATTATTGGAAATATATATTTAAGCTTGAAAAATTTAGCTCATTAATTTCCCGGATTTTTCTCTCCCGGTTTTTGAGAAAGCTACAGAGGGAGATTGATTCTGCAGGTTTTTATTGCAAATTTTAGAGGTTTTAGAACCTGTGGAAAGGTTAAAAACTTTTTACTTGTTTTCTTTGAAGTTCGGGAGATATAGGTTCGGAAATGCGGATTGTTGTTCTATTGCCGACTGACTGTCAGTCCTCCGGCTGGTACTTAATGCCCGGGTTGGTTTACAGTTTAGTTAGATACAAGAGTTTATAGCCCGGAGGAAGAAGGCTAAAAACCGAAAAAACGGGTCGAAGTTTCGGAACTTCGACCTGCTGCTCAAGTCTTTAACTCTTATGTTTGTTACAAGGCATGATGTGTAATGTGTGTTTTTTATTTGTTTTTTTCTTCTAACTAAAGCAAATGGGAAATCCATACCTGCTTATTTTAACAGCTCAGTCGGTCGGAGGAGCATTACACATTCCTCCCGTTTTAAGAGCTCTTTTACAGGGCCTTTTTTGCGTGTAAATTTATTGGAGCCTGGATATAGGATGGGAACAACTGTATCAGGGCAGAGTGACAGATGAATTGATCGGAACAACAAGAATATAAATATAGGACGCATTTAAGGCCCAAACTTGTAAGTTGTAAGCAAAGGAGACAAATTTCTATAGGATATTTAGAATTCTAGTCCAACTCTGTTTCTCTACTGCTGGTAGTGAATAGGGCCAATGAAGGAGATAACAATGGGACAATACAACAATTGTTCATTCACCCTAATGGCCAATTCATTTAACCCACCAGGCTATTTACCAAATGGACAAATTGGCCGCCTCAGCCTTGTAATTGTACGACCGAAGAGTGCTATGATTATGTCCGATTGGAACTTGGAGCTATCCATTACATATTCACAGAGGAGCTTTGTTGTAAGGTTAGTTTCTTGGATTCGATATACGTCTCACTTTTCCAATAAAACTAGAATAGGTTCGGTTAGTGTCGATGATCCTAGTTTTATTTTAAAGACAGTTTAGGGTGGATTTTTAGGAAATTCTAGATAAATCTTTGATAGGTAAATAGGATTTTCGTTATGTGAAAGGGATTTCTATTCTAAAGTTGCGAGGGGCTATTTAGTATTCAATAGGACTTAGGAAACGTTGAACGTGCCTTCCGCGGCTGATGGAAACAGCTGCAAAGCAGAAGGATCTCGTCTGAGTCTCTAGATTGGAAATTGTATAATGATGATGAAGGTGTAGTTATGATAATAACATAATGTCCTTCGGGATGAGCAGGCAGGGATCGGTAGCACAGGGGAAATGGGCCTTGTTTGTTGCAGATGCCAAGATGCCATGTGCCGATCTCGTCAAAAGAAGAAGAAAGTTGTTCTTAAAATCGTTGAAATCTTTTGTTGGGCTAATGGTCTCGGGCTTTTGTACTGTGTCAATGATCCGTCTTTGTAAATCTAGTTATTGGGCATTTAGGGATTGATCTCTTTGTCTCGTAGTTGCTTTAGTTCGGGTGGATGGACATTTAGTGTGTAGAGGAATTTTGTGACAAATTTGACTCCAATTGAGTTTAAGTTGGTGGAAGAAGGGACATTTTCTGTTCTTGTGGGACTGTTAAAGGGCAGAGGGGGATATTTTTAAGAAGATCGTTGTATTGGGACGTGGGATTAGGATTGGGATCTGATAGTTTAGACTAGAGGTATGAAGGTGTGAAATTGGAGCTGAGGAACTGGGATATTTGGGATCATTGATCATATCATGATGAGGATAAGCGTTTGCGATATGATAAATTGATACGGTTGTTATTATTGTAGACTTGTAGAGCGAATAATTTCTAAAGCTGAAATGGGAAACGGGGTGAGGGATTGATCTTGATTGTCAAGAAGTACATGCGTTTTTACGTGAGAAGGAACTTCACACTTTTTTTAAGATGTTTTTCAGCTTCAGGAAGTGGATTTTTTGACTGTCGTCGGTGGTCTGTTCTTGCGATGAGTATTTTGTAATCGTTCAGTCAGGTTTGAAGAAATTATGCAAGTGTTTAATAAAAATCCAATACGTTTCACGTTTTTGTACATTTAAATTGAGTAGTATTTTCAGATGGGCTCATTACGGTTTTTTTTAAATTTTATTGGTTTATACAAATTTTATATGAAACATGAACTGAAGATGCTTTCATTGTTTTCCATGAACAGGATTAGAAATTTACCAAATTGAATAATTTATTCAAATTAATCATTGCAAAATAATCCATCGATTTCGTTATTGTAAATTAGGATTTAAAGAAATAAAATAATGTGCAGTTTAATCAAAATCCAATTTAAACATTCACACCTTCGACTATTTAATTTGCAGACCGACTTAGATGTTTAAAAACCGGTCTTTTTTCGAAACAACCTAAAACATGTTTTATGTGCCAGTGAGAAAATAGTGTGATCAAAATCCGATTTAGAAGTTGATGTCTTAGCCAATTTAAATTCAACTACTGACAGATGGAATGTATGTTGTAAGATATTTAATCATACTCCCTAAAATAAAATAATCCCAGCCTTGGAAATACACTTATAAAGGAATATTATTGCTCTCTTTGATATTTTACTACATTCCACCAGCCCATCATGTGTCATATCATCCACTTAAATAACACTTACGACTACGAGAGCCATCATCACCATCACCATCATGTAATATTAACATTTTTGATTTGTGGAAAAAGTGTAATTTTCTGTCTTTGTCTGAAAGAATCGACTTTGTCATTCTCAAAAATATGTATAAGAATTTCAGGCATAACAAAATAACTTTCACACAGCGCTCTGCTGAAAAATCAATGCCTCTTGCAGCAGCAGTGTCCTTCAGTAGTGAAACTTTTAAAAAATCTGTAATGTTTAAAGAAGTCCAATTATGGAATAGTCTTCCAAAAAACTGGGTGCTGAATGACCTAGGTTATGATTTGTACAAAGAATTAGTCCGTGAGTGGATAATTGCCAAACGTAATAATACTTTCACATAGTACTAAATTTATTATCTGATTAATATTAAGCCTACCCTCTGACTTGTCTAATGTATAATGTTTTATGATATTGTTTAATCGGCCCTGTGTCACGGGTGGGAGAACAGAAAATGTAAATTATCTGAACCTTTTGACACATTAATAAAGTTTTCAAATCAAATCAAAATCATCATCATCATCTCTCTCCTACTCAAGTGTTTGCATCAAGTCTTTATTTTATGAGTTCTTCACTTCACCCGAAAGCCAAATACCAACCCAATCGCACTTCTTGACCGTTTGTTTTCCGTACGAACTGGTCCAAATATCAGAAGCTTATGCCCCCTCCTCATCATAAGAATCTACAATATTAATATTAATAAAAGCTGAGATCCGTTTGCTTAGGACGAGTATATAGGAACTTGAGCCCACAAATGTAAGGATGTCCATAGCTCGAAACGATGTATATATTCTTGTACACGTAACACATCATCTCCCGTATATATTTACAGATCATTCATCCTCCGTCTTGTTCGAAGCATCGCGGAGAGAACAAACAAACAAAGTTTTTCCCGTAGATAGAGGTTGAAGATAATGACAAAAGAACATAAAAATAAAATAAACCCGATGGCGAATTGGCAATTGTGGTCCGGTTCTTCAGTTCTATGGCTTTGTGGTTACTTCTCTGGTATTGTTGTATAGTAAGATATTGCACAGAAACGTGGAATTTTTCGCAGTGCTATACATTATTTGCTATTCCCAGCCGTTTTTATGATGATGATGGGAATATGTTGTAACTTTTGGATCCTGCTGGTCTTCGTCGAGTGTGTGTATTGATATTAATATGTTATGTTTATGTCGGTTTTTTGGCAATTTCTGCCTCTACTTTTCGGTAGATTTTAGGTTTTTTTGGGCTTTGCGAGAGATGATGAAAGGTTGAGGCGAGGAGATCGGATAAAAATAAAAAATATGAGAGGAAAGGAAAAAGTAAACATCATTACGGAATGTTTATAGCTTTGAGTAAATAATAGGTGTTGAATGAGTAGTTTTGGTAGGCGCATTTTCCTTAGATTGTGGATTAATAGGATTTATGTGTCACTTTTGCACTTGCCAGTCAATGCCAAAGCGCCACAACAATCAGCTATCTATTTGAACTTTGCAAATTTATAGGTTGTTAACTCAACAAAATGGAATCAAACAGTGCTAAATAAATGCCTTATCCGGATCAAAACCATTAAAATATGCTAAAGTTTTAAAACTAGCTTTAGTTGTTTATAAACGAGGAGTATTTAAATAAAATGAATGATTTCCGCTATTTGTTCCCGACCTTGTTTAAAAGGCTATATTAATGATATCGTTTTATTGTGCTTTTTATTATTAAACTGTTATATTTTGATCTTTGATATAGTTGATGGCTAGTCTCTCGTGTCTTTTAAGTATAATAAATAGTATCTCTGTCTATGGACCACACATTTGCTCTCAACATTCCAGGCCTGGACATTGAGATTGAGGATATCCTATTATTGTCCAGTTTTTTGGACTCTCTTTCCTTTGGAAGAGTTGTTTTGCTGGAAGTATGGCCAAGTTCGTAGATTTCGTTGGATGCAGACTAGAGGCTACAACACAACGGACAGATGATAGAATTTTGGAATGCGTGTTTTTATACATGGGATATTGTTAGAGGAATCCTGTGTGAAAAGAGCCTATCTCGTGCCCAAACAAAGTAAAAGTTTGAGGATGATGATGATCTCTATAAAGTAAGCTATATCTGGAGAAATCCCATCCGTTTTTATAGGATTTTTTGTTACGGTATTAGGGACAGTGTGGACGAGGCTGGTTTTTATTGTGATGAAGTGAGACGTTGTGGGTTATTGCTCTATTATGTCCAGTCTGATGGTCAGTTTCTCATTTTGACTTTTGATCTCCCGTTTCTAATACCAAAGCCTCTCTTACTCTCCTTGAGTCAGTTGTGGAATCTCCGGTTTTTTATGCTCCTTTCCGACGTTTGGACATATACTTGACCCCCTTGACCTCGTCCTGACTTGGCAGCAGAGAAGAAGGGTTGATCTGATGATAGTATGGCAGAGATATATAAATACAGTTACTCAGGCTATCCCCTACGTTGTTATATCTGTGATTGTTGAAATGGAGAAGGAAAGTCTCTTTTGGGTATGAAAATGGATGGGTTCATTAGTTTGAAAGGATCAAGTCAGTTTTTCTTAAGAATTCTTTTGGATGATGAGAGATTTTGGAAATCCTGAGAAAAAAGTTAGTTGTTTTTGCTTATAGTGATCTTTAGCGGTTTGAAGATTAACTCTAACTTTATTTTGAAACGAAAAACTAAACTAAAAAAACTGAAATCTCTGAAAGGGCCATTAAAGTAGGATATTATGGATATGAAAATTTCAAATCTCGATTTAATTTCAGCTCTAATTGGAGATTATGATTCCAGTTTAGTCATTAGTTAAGGCTGTCCAGAGTCCAGAGTTATAAATAAAATCTTCAACCCACATTTGTTCTAGTCGTAATTCGTAATTTTAATTTGTGCTTTTATGACCAATGAAAAATGTCAGAACTTTGTAATATTATTTATTATTATAAAGCCAGTTCAATAAATATTGTCTAAATAAATTTCCAATACAATAGCTCAGATAATTCATGAATAAACTTTTGGATGATTCCAGAATCGCGAGTGTCAAGATTGTTGATATAGTTTATGTGCACAATTATAAATATGGTTACGATTTTAAGATCATTTATAAACCAAAACCGATCCGAGTTCGTAATATCTCAAATCCACATCCAAAGTCAGTGTTCAGAGAGGCTACGAAAAATCAATTGGATCATTATTTTCCATGATTTTTTTTCTTTAATTTTACAGTAAAATTAATAAGCATGGATTTTGGATTATAAGAAACGGGACTTAAAAACAAAGGCTATGAAATGTGATCCTTCCACCAACAAACCTAGATTGAAATCTCGATGTAACTTTAGGGACCCTTAGAACTCTAATAAAATATTACTAACGAGTAGAATATGGTCCAATTCTGAAGGTCACTTTGGCAGAACTCCCTTATGTTATAATTCTCAAGTAGGTGCGTTATTACGCTAAGGCAAAGGTCTTCAAAAAACTGTAAACTGGCCCTTAATTAAGAATCCTCAAGTAGAAGTGCATTGATTACTGTTATTATCTCCCCTAATCAATTTATCAATCACTAATTACACATCCAAAAGCCCAAGAGTGCGAGAGGGGGTTGGGAAATGGCTTTGAAAAACTGCATTTTTGGCTACCCAACGAGCGGAGGAAGTTATGAGACAGGGAGACAGTGGAGGATTGATCTACATCCATAATAGTAATCAAACTTATCAAACTTAATGACATTTAGTTCAAGACTTCAAATATAAAAAAGCAGTCTGCCCTGCCCTTTCCGAATCTCGAGAGGTTTATACAGTTATTAAGCTTCTTGCTTAAAGTCACGCTGCCGGCACGTTACTTGCCTTGTCTCTTGTGTTGTTGCAAAAAACCTGAAATGCAAATCAGAAACATATCTGCGATGATGATGATATAACACAAGTGTTTAAGAGTTGATTTGAGACTATCGATCCTTTCGTATTCATGCCAAAGGTAAATAAATCGTGTGGGACATGATGAATATAATCTGAATGGACATATTTCACTTGTCTCATTCTCAAATATGGGAAATTAGATCACAATCCTTGCGAATAATTCTATACTTTTAGAGCGTATAAAAAATATTGGCAATATCCCCTTCTAAATATATTATCTGATGTTACTGCATGATCATATTACAGCTATATTCCATCCAAAAGTAATTGTCGAAATTGGTAATTGTTCCCTATTGTCATTTCGAAGCTAGAAACACCCTTAGACCCTAAATTAAAGTAGAAGTGCATCTTTCTCGAGTGCCTGATTCTGATGATAATAAACTGCTAAATATTTACACGTTGAGTTATTGATATGTTGTGCCGGCTACACCTTCTTGTGTTCTTGAAATCTTAGAACGTGGGGACTTGTAATTGTAATCGCTGCTGGTACCACACGGCTTGACACACGACTGACAGGGCTGAGATGCCGATGAGATGTTAACATTTTAACATGATACAGAAACCATCAAGTCTGAAGTGTATCGGGACAAGTAGTATAAGATAAGATAAGGCTGTAGTGTTGGATGGTTGTGACCTGGCCTAACTAACTTGTCATGAAACTTCAGTCAATGGTCAATGTCACTATCTCAGTGTGTCAGAGTTAACACTTTCAGTTTCAATGTTTCAGTACTACTAAGGATTAAGAGTATAAAAGACCAAGGGTCTTCTACGATAATCATTCAGTTCTCAATCAGTTCTCTTATAGCAACTTCCAATCCCAACTACAAACTCTCAAAATGATGAAGGTAAGGACTTCAAATCAAATCAAAACATTCATTTGATTTGGTTATCAATTACTAACTTTTATTTTTTCGGATCTTGATAGATCGCAGTTTTCTTAGCCGTCTGCGGAATGGCTTCTGCAGGAGTAGGCCCCATCGCCTACGGAGCTCCAGCTCTTGCCTACGCTCAACCAATTGCCAAGGGTAAATATCTCATCTCAATTTTGGAATTACGAAACTGTCAAAAAATTGTTGTTTCAATTTCTGAATTTTTCTATAGTCCACGCTGTTGCCCCCGAACCATATGACCCTCATCCACAATACAACTACGGATACTCCGTGTCCGATGCCCTTACCGGGGACTCCAAGACCGCCCACGAGACCCGAGATGGAGACCTCGTCCAGGGACAATACTCCCTTGTTGAGGCTGATGGTTCTATCCGAACGGTCACCTACACCGCTGATGATGTCCACGGTTTCAATGCCGTTGTTGAGCGATCTGCCCCACAAGCCCAAGTCGTCGCCAAGGCCGTACACCCAGTTGCCCAAGTTGTCCGAGCTGCCCCAGTCTACGCTCAGGCCGCTTATGCCGCCCCAGCTTACGCCCACGCCGCTCCAGCTTACCACTATTAAGTTATAAATTATAATTATTTATAGTTTAATATATTATTTTGTACTTTCTCACATTGGAACTAATTCCACCCCTTGAATTCGGTGAGATTTAGTCGTTGACAAGTCTGATGAGACGCTTGGGAAGCGTTGAAATTATCCCCTTTAGTGTGTTAACTTGTTAGCATTTCCTGTTATATGAAATTTAATGAAATAAATATAGTCGTTGAAAAATAATTTCGTGCAATGTTGACTTCATTTTGAGTCCAGTCCAGCGGGATGCCTTCACAAGCCGGTAGAAACGCCTTTCAAGTCCAAGGAATTGAAGAAGCAGTTTGGGTGTGCTTTTATAACCCACAGGAATGTGTAAAAGTGCTGAGCAAATTCGACTTTAGTGGTCATGCCGAGGAGGTGTTCTTTATTTGCGGATTTTTTGAAGTGTCCAACAACGGATAATAGAGATTCGATATATAAGATCGGAAGGGTCTAGAATTCCAGAATCCGGCCCAAAGTACCTTCTTCTAATGCCTTTTACACGTGGTGCGTGTATAGGGAATGATAAGATGGATAAATGGTTATGACATGGAATGTCATGCCATGCCATATATATAAATACACCATGACCATAACCGTATAATAATAATACCTCGTGTGGAATGGAGTATTAAAAAACCCCGAGGAGTTAACTCAAGTTCAGGCCAACTGCACGCACGGACGTCGAGGAAGGTGTCCGTTGACAATGGCCAGAGAGAGTGACAATAGTGACAATGGTCAAGTGCGACCCGTTGTCCTCTTCTCAGACGAACGGACAATTCCTCGTCTCAAATGTCCAGGAGGGACACAATCCCTGCCTGTCCAGCCTAAGGAGCTTTTGTTGTACTCCAATATTCCTCGACAAATCCAGCCAGAGCTCCTTCAATTTACTTTCCGAATAAGATGCCAAGAACGCTCCTAAAAGCGTTTTTTCCAGCTTCAACTAATAACTACCTCCGATCTTGTTATATATCGTACAAAGCCTCTTTTTGACGTTCCCAACATTTCTGAACGGTTTTGATCAGGGACATTTTCAATTCCCAATCGATACCGTTTTTCCTCTCTCTCCAAAATAAAGGTATTAAAAGGTAATGTCCCAAAGGACGATGGGTGGGAATATAGTCCGAAATAGGCAATAACTTAGAATTAAAAGGGGAGAACTGACAAAACTTTCATTTTTCCCCGATGATTTCTTTCTTCTCCCTAAATTGATAAAAGAGTGTCATTAATTTGGAGTCGTAAAAAGTGTAAAACGTAAAGTGCCCGCATGGACTTCTTCCTCCCGGGTGGAATAGCAGGTTGTTCCCCTACATACTGCTTTTTTATTTCATCGAGATGCACTTATATAGCCCTTAAGTAGATCCTTAATATAAAAAATATCGGCAATCCCTGCCGTTCGGGGCACCTGAGGAAAAGCCACTTATTTCCCTCCTTCCGATAACAATTCACAATTGATTCCTTCAAGACTTCAAGTCCCGAACGAGAGTCTCGAAAAATAGAGAGCCAGTCGATATCGCCGAGGGAGGAGGACTGACAAATGTCTGGAATTCCCAGATAGCACCCGGCTTGCAAAAAGTGGGAAAATACCCGGTTTTTGTCCCATCCGGGCATTTTGAACTGTCTCCTTAGCCCTCTACACTTTCCCTTCCGGCCTTCTATAATAATAATGTCTTTGTGATTTAAGCACTTCCTGAACGCTGAACCTAGGGGTAATTTTTCATGCAATCGCTTTCAACTCGGGGTTTATACTCAGCTAAAACCCTGACTATACAAGAGGTGGTAGGTAGAGGGTAGGGGTCGGAGGTGATGATGGTTATATGATTGGCTAGATTGAAGATAGTGGTGGTGGTGGTGCCCTAAATCTTGGAAAGGAAACCGTTTGAAATTTGGAAATTGCAAATTGAATAGCTTTCCCAGTTCCACATAAGATTATTCTGGGTGAGAAATCTATTCCAACATTTTTCTTCTCTCTCGAAAAGAGTCCTAAAATAGAATCCCACATCCTGGGAAAAGAAAGAGAAAGTGTGAATTACGTGAGGAAAGTTCCTTCCGTCCTGATACTCTGGAGGTGGTGGTGGTGGTGATGGTGGTGTGGGTCTGGTTAGTTCAGTTGGAGTTTTTTAACAAGACAGGTAAAAAATCGGCTTAATTATTTAAGATTGATAGGTCCTTTCATTAAATAGATGGATGGAGGGCGGAAGTAAATGATGCATGGAGAGAGAGATGGGGGTTTATATATGGAGATTGCAGATGGTTAAAGCCCATAGGGGTTTCGGTTTCGAGGTTTCGATGAGTTTCGCTGGCGAGAGACGGTTCTATATATGTGGAGCCTTGCTGTCGATGTCTGTGGATGTCGAAAAGTGATTAAATCGAGATTGGAGAAGCTTAGACTTGCTAATGCTATATATAAGGAGAGAAGGGTTGCGTGAGAGAAAGTCAAACCGCAAAGTTTCCGGGTATTAGTATTTGTATAATACCCGGAACCCCGTCCTTTGAGGGACAGGAACGGTAGATTTCTACTGGGTTTTCGGAAATTTTGGCGTTATCGATGTGTATGGTTTTGCATCCCGTAATTTTCCGAATAAATCCTTTCAGCCCGAAATAGATGCCCGCGCGCCTGCCTGTTTGTTTCATGTGTAAAATCAATCGAATTTTGGTATTTTAATATTGAAAACATCAAGTGATTTTTGGAATTTCCTGAAAATGTGCAAGTCCAAGTCAAAAATCTAATTTCGAGATATTAAATACAGGAATAGATCCCTTTTTGCTTTTGCAAGGGACGCCTTTTGCCAGGGATGCAAATGATATGTACGCTTAAAATGGGACGCTTATGGTGTAACGCTTTTGATGGGCCGCTTTTCTCCGCGTACAATAGATCCCCACTCAATTTTAAGTTTCGAAAACACGTTCCCCAGGGTGTCTATTTACAGAAACACGATGTAAATTTATATTCCGAAGCGGTTGATGACGCTTTACGGATAAGGTCGTGTAGTAGTAGTAGTAGTTTGTAGTAGTAGAGTAGGTAGATGTACTCAATATAAATCTATAGAAGGAAGTAAGTCGGACGGAGTGGATTTCAATGTATCCTGTTTAGTAATCCTCGAGTGTCATCCCAATCAAGGAAATGCAGATTTCCGACTCTCAGTCAAATTATAATGAAATGAGAACTTTTGGGCTACTTGGCCCCGATTTCGGGGCCATGAACGGGAACGGAAAACTTATTCCCTTTCCGTATGTACTTTGTGGATATGGATATCCTCCCTCTTTGGTTAATTCCATATATTATATAAAGTACGGAGTGGTTCAAGGCTGCTAAGGTACGAAGCGGAAGGGATTTAATACGATGTTGGGCTTTTTCTCCAAGATTATGTTACCGGATAAGGGGATTTCGAATGTGTTTTAGGTTAAAAGTGACTGCAAGAATTGATTTATTTTTAGTAAAATTCTGACTTGGTAGGTTATAAGGTTTTTGAAGATTTAGCCAGCTTTTGAATTTATTTAAAGTCGAAGTTTAGATGCAATTAAAAGAAAAATGGGAGTTTCTAAAATCCTCTCAAAAAGTTCAAAATATATCAAAGCCGATGCTGGAAGAAGCTTTTCTTTCCGATAACAGAAAAAAATTTCCCGATTTGAAAAGAAAACCCCCAATTTTATTAAAAAGCGAAAAAATCGAGATATTTGAGCATTTTGGGACAAAAACAGAAATTTCCATGAAAATTGGGTCCCCATTTTCAGATTTCTCTAAGAAAGTTCCCGGAAAATTCCCTAAAGGTTACAAAACCGCCTGAAAATCGACCTGGCCGTTGACCTAAAAGGTCCACATCGGGGTCTACCACATCATCTACCTAAAGTTACTGGTGGTGGTGGTAAAGTAGAAACTAAATATATTATTTTCTCCAAGAGCAGAAGAGGAGAGATAGGAATTTGGAATTAATTTAGTTTCAGAGTTGCTACTACTGGTTCTAGAGACCAAGTCTCTCAATATGTACTCTATCCAGTAGTAGTAGGAGCAGTAGTTTTGGTCGGTGGGAATAAATTCTGATGAGGAAAGTCTTCTTGGTTTTGTTCTTGTTTGCTTGAGGAGAGATTTAATGAGCTCCGTGAGAAATTCGCACCCACTTGTAAAGTAAACAGAGTTCCTTATCCTTCAGAGGAGACTATAATAATACGGGCTCTAATACGAGCTCCAAAGATCATTTCAATGAGATCAACTACCAACCAAGGATCTGAGCTTCTTTATAGGAACATAGCTGGATTTAGCACAGAACTCTACCTTTTTGGTATTTGGATGACGTGTTTGTTGGTTTAATATGCATGAAGAACTCTTCTTTGTGGATGCTCATTCTATCTATAAATGCGTACGTCAGCAAATCTCGGAATAAGTCCCCACCTAAAGGGATTTTTTTTAGGGATCGGGAATAATTGTGGTGGTGAAATTCGATTACGACAATTTTGGAGGGGCATTTATTTAGAGATCTTCAGTGTTTCTTATTCCATGTAATCTTACCAAGAAGAAGAAGCCTAATTCCAAAGATTGCAATGACCATAGATGTGAAAACGCCAGGACCACCAGGAACAGGAACAACTCCTAATTTAATACTTACAAACTCGAACCTAACCTCAATCGTTTATTACCCTTGCAAGATTGCAAGTGGCGTAGATTTTTTTATAAATCTTAAAAACCCTGAATCGATACTTAAAAATCGGGGTGGGTGCACCATGATTTTTATAAATAAAAATAAAGTATCATCATGTAAATAGATCTTTAAAACTAAAGGTCGACCTTTTAATAAAAAATAGACTTGGGATCACTAAATGCATGTGTAGGAATCAAGATGATGATCCTGTTATTGGGAGTGTGACCCATATTATATCTTATGTAAAATTATTGAGCCCTCGGGGCTCACTCTGATATCAAACACGTCAGTAATGATGGGGTTCCTTTAGTTAATAGTTACATTAGAGTTACGCCCATAATGATGCTAAGGAACTGTGTAAGGGATTATCAGGGCCCTGCGGACCATGTGCTCTAAATATATATTTGTTGTTCCAGCTTTTAGGGCCAGGATTACATTATTCCCCGGAGGACTTCTGAGGAATACGCAATTATATCCTGGAAGTTCTGTATAAAAAAAACCTATCTTTCTGTTCTCTTACTTCAAGTCCTACTTTTCTTCTGGAAAAGCAGAGGTGGTAGTTAATAATTAATGCAGAGGGATATCATCAAGGAAAGATATGTTGGGCCTTAAGGCCCTTAAATTACCTGTTGTTCTTACTCTCTGCTCTATAAATCCACAAATGTCATTCAAGTTCCTAAGAAAAGAAGAAGGTGAAACTGGAAAGTTCAGTCTGTTTTCTTCTTTCGGGTTGGATTTTGGATTCGATTTTAAGTAGCCCATCAGACATAACTTAAATTATTTTAGTATTCAGCTGCTGGCTGACCATGTTGTAAAAAAGGATGGGTAAACAGTAATAAAGGGATATTACTATAAGGAGTTAATTAATTCTTTAGGAACAAGGGCTAAGTTGATTTTTCCAGTTTTGCTTATTGATTAGCGGCTCTTTAATGATCTTCACAAATCTTCACATGTGGGCCAGTTGTGGTCCAATCTCGACAGTCTCGAGGCACTCGTCTCCTCGTCTGGGTTCCAGTTTCCAGAGCAAATGGATTTTTAAATAGTTTTTTTAGCTTCGAAATCCAGCTACTTGAAATTATTTACCAAACCTCTGGCCTTATGTTTACTTTCCTTGGTTAGTAGGATTAGTTTAATAAGGTAATGCCTTAATGATATGGGAAGAGGTGAAGACGAAGAAATAAATGAACTCTCACTCAGGCATCAGGCTGTTGATTGCTTGTACTGGTTTATTATCCTCCGGTTCACGTTCCCTCTGTCTATAAGAGTGGATTACGGGATTAGCATAAAGGGATTATTATGTTTGAACGCAATTTAAATTTTGTGAAAAAAAATGTTGATTTTTTGTATTGAAATTTGAAATGATTTTAAAAGGCTTCTTCTCATTCCCTATTTACAGATACCGGACGAAATGGCACTGAGGGCCGTGGCTGCAAAGTATGCAACGGAACTGTCATCTGGGACCTCCTTCTCGTCGACAAGTTCTAGTTCAAGTGGATATCCCTCCTCGTATTTGACATCCTCGTCCACGTCCCAACAGCAGAGTCCAAATGTCTTGCAGCAACAGCTGCAGCAGCAGTGTAATGCAAGTTCGTCATCGAAGGGATCATCATCGTCGTCGTCTTCATCGTCGAATTGGATCCGCGAAGGCCTACCGCTTTTAGAGTTCCAACAGCAAGTGCTCCAGCAGCTGAGGGAGATTTGGTTAGAGGAACGGAGGAAAATGGTCGTGTACCCTAATGGGAATCATCAGCAGAATCATACTAATCATGGTCCCACGATTGCTCCGAGGACCTCGTCTTCGATGATGTCGCCGCTATCCTCTTCCAGTTCCTCGGCCTTTCTGGTCGGTCAGATGAGTAGACCCTACTCTTCTGGAGTCCCGACATCCGGTTCCTTATCATCATCGTCTACTGATCAATCTGGCTATCCGAATCATGTGATGATATCCTCTAGTCACCCGTTCCACCCGAACGGGGTGTCTAATAGTCCTTTGAGTAGTAATAATGTCGTCAATCCGGCCTGTTTGGATGGACCGGGCCTGATGGCTGGGAATAACTTGAGGTCTCCGTCGCATTTACTGAGTAAAATGGGGGATGGTGGACACCAGGAACCGAGGACACCTTTTCGACATCAGTACCTTCAGCATGAAATCGGGTCAGGTGCTTATCATCATCCCCTGGCTGGGGATGGGAGGCAGATTTATACACCGGGAATTTATTTGGTAAGCGATTTTTTTGGGGAAATCTTTTGAATTCAATGTTGCAAAAATAAATGACAGCCTTGATTAGAGTCGATGAAGGTTATAGAAATCAATGTGGTTTAGCCTGTAACCAGTTGGAATTATATGAGGGTGTAGAATTTTGATTTGTTAATACAGATGTCAAACAAACCTTGGAGGTTGGTGGTTTCAGAAGTTGAAGTTTTTAAATATTTAAATATTTTTCTTATAGCCATCAAGCTGTTTGAGAGACAGAGATGACATTTATGATTACGTTCCTCATCGGGTGAAAGGGCTACCGGAAGTGGGCAAGGACGGGGATGAGCCCCCATCACCTGCCCCTCAATCCTCAAAACAAAGCAGGTGGGTTCAAATTTAAATATTGTCATAATATTAATTTATTAATGCATATTGAACCTGTCTTACTTCCAAAGTATTATTAAATCTCATTAATTGGACAATACGAATCGGTTTATTTGGTTCAAAATTCCTGTACAAGAGAATTCTAAAGCAGTCATTGCCAACTCTGAACTCACTAACCGGACCTTCTCCTAAAAAAATGTCAATGTACTCAATGTAGTAGTAAATCTTGCACAGAAATCCAATCCCAAAAACAAAAAGGCTATAAATAGAAACTTTTCCCCGAGAAAGAGGATATATAGAAATGATTTAATTTGTGAGAGTGTGGATTGTGTGGATTAGGATTTGGAAAATATATTTTTCCATTAAGAGGAAACGCCCTTAATGGTAATTGCCATGCTAGAGAGGAGGTGAAAAGACCTAAAAGAAACTACAGACGAAAAACCCGAAGTAAACGAAGACGAGTGGAAAAAAGAGATAGAAAAAATACGCCGATTTTGATTTAGCCAAACTCATAAAAGCCCTCTTCCTATTTTTTCCGCTAATTGAAACGTCCTACCTTCAAGCCCTCTGCCACGGCAGATAAGGTGGAAAAGTGCTTTAGGAGAAATTGCTCCAACAATATATAGCTAATGTTAGTAGCCTCATCATCATCATGATCATCATGTGCATGTAGGCAGTTTAGCCGCTTTTACCTGAGTTTTTTTCCCGAAAAAAAAACCGGGGTTATATGGCCCGGGTATTGGGAGTTATCTATCTATATGTAGTATTGTCGCGTGTTTGCACGAAATTGCAAAAAACGACTATCGTTCCCCAGTTGCGAAAGGAGGCTAAGCGTTTGAGCGTTTGCTGGATATTGGCCTTACGGTGTAGGGAGGACTTGTATGTTATTTCATTTGTTCACGGAATGATCAAAGTTTTTTCATTGTTATGATCGGATTTATTGCTAATGGGGAGGGACGGTTGGGATTGCTTTTCCCGACGAGCCTCAATTTGCCAATTGTTTAAAATGGCAGAGAGAAATCAGTGAGAGATCAGATATAGGCTGCTCTTCTTGTGCTTTGCACAATTGTTCCGAGGATCCGTAGGATTATTTTATGTAGCTTGTAGATTAGGAGAGTAGGACAGGATTCTGCTCGGCCTTTAGGATTACTCACACCGTTTGAGACACTCGGTTTGATCCGTAATGAGATAGTTTGGGAAAATGGATGGGAGGATGAGATTGGCGATATATTTCTTGCAAGTTGGGACGGCCGATTTGTAGCTTTTTTTTGTTGTCTTTCAATGAGGAAGTAAGTGTTTTAAGGTGTTTTTTAGCTGTTATGATTGGATTTTAAGGTTTATTTTGGAATTAAAGCGATTGATCAACTAGTGTATGGATATTGTCTTATGCATGGGGTTGAACCATGAAACTTGAAATGTCACCATAAAATCCAGGAAATACCCTACTCAATTCTTTCTAACTAACTTATGTGAACAAAATAGGAGTCGCTGCGAATGTGACTATTGGCTTAAATACTAATTACTTAACGGATATTTTAGAAATTTTGATTTTTAGAATCGGAATCACTACATTAAAATTCCAAGCCTGTTTTTTTTTTTTTAGATACTTAAGATTGATGAGCTTAATTTTGCTAAGGTAAAGATTGGATGGTTAATGGTAGTAGCTATATTGTAATAAAAACTAGCAAAAAGCGAACATATAAGAGTAAATGGGTTTAGAGACGAGATCGAGGGATTTCAATCAAAAAATGCGATTATGGGAGGATTTCAATCAGGATTTATGTTGTCAGCGGAGTGAAATAAAATAATTGGTAAAAGACGTCGGGAAGAAATCCTCATCTTCTCAAGCCAATCCCGAGATCCACACCGACTTGACTACTTCTGACTCGGCCCTGTAGCCACACTTAACATTCTGTAATATTGAGTATATGCAGTAGGAGTCGGGTGTGTTTTTATATTTTGATTGTATTTTTATATGTGTATTTCACAAGAGAAGGAGATAAAATCATAAGCCCATTGTTGAAGCTGATGTTTCAATAAATGATCAAAGGGATTTACATTCAGGATTCAACATTGTTATCATCCTCAACCCATTATTCCAAACCTCTATTTTTCACAATCAATCCAAACAAGGAAAGAGAGAGAGAGATGAAACAAAGGCTGAGGAGATCTAGAGATGCACTTGTCCATTTACTTTTGGGTACATTTGTACCCAAGCGATGACCCAAAGTTATAGACCCAGACATGTATGTATGTATTTTATAGTGTTTTTTAGTTACCACATTTGTACCTGTACCCAAACAAACGATGTCCTAAACGTACGGACATGCCTGTATTTTATAGTCTTTTCATGTTTCTGACTTCTAGTTAACTTTAACTACAACTATAACCGTTAGAATGTTGGAAATCCGAGATCTGAATTTAATTATCCTTCGCAGTTAGCAAAAACGCAACAATTTGGAAATATGTTCATCAGTTAGTCAAAAAACATTATTAGCCTATTTTCCGATGATATATTTTTTTTTTAAATACCATAACTAAAACACACTACTGCTGGACACGATATCCAGGCTTTCAGAATCTCCCGAATTCAGAGTTACTTTCCCTTTCGACTTTTATTTTTTTTCAGTCTTATTTGGTCCAATCCCCTCATAGAGTCCTAGTTGATTTGATAAAAATGCTTTGAGAGTTTGAGTCTTTTGAGTCTTTGAGATAAGAATTGAAATTAGGTGAGAGACTATCTCCTATCTCCGGAGGTCCACTGGGTAATAAGTGAGATGGTCTCTGTCCAGCCGAGTTTGCCCCTTTCCAAATCCAGAATTGCTACCGACTTCTATTTTGACGTACTATATATTAGTCCAGGATATACTATTACATCTAAACCTATAGCCTTTAGTTCGGATTGTCTGAAAGAGAGTCCGTAAATTCGGTTTCTTCCTTGCTCCTGCCATCCCAGTTTCAGACGAGAGAGGAGGAAAAAAAATCCGGCATTGTAGATTTTAAACCCGAGAGACTTGTAGAAAAGAGAAGGTTTTGTTGATGAATGGTGAGAATTCCGTTGGCGTACTGATTCTGAAAAAAAATCGGGTCGGGTTTTTTTTTGGAGTTCAGGTTATCCATTACCAACAGACGTACATCATACTGATACATCTGATACTTAGGCTATAGAATTTAATAAACCAAATTATAAAACTTACGGAACAGGAATCTGAAATTGAGACTTTAAATTAATTTAGCAAAATCGGTATAAAATCCCCCAAAACCGAATGTTCCTATTCATGTCCCGATAATGTCCGCCTATGTTCATCACATCAATGGACTTTCTCCCCTCTAAACCACCACCACCACGTTGTCGAGAGTCTGCCGAGGAATCTTCAATAAATGGAAATCAGATTTATCCAAAGCTCTTTGGTCCTGATCAATGAAGGAGCAACCATGCAGTGCATTCTATTTAGGGCTACACTTCTAAAAGGAGCTAACTAGAGATATAGTGAAGGTAGGATGTCGGATGGAGCATAATGCAGTTGATGAGGGCGAAATAAATGGCGAGGGGGGAAGCAGTACCAGCAGCCACCACTTACCGAAGAATCTCTATCTGGAACTCATCGAAGCGTCGACGAAAGTCGAGATGAATTCGTCGACGGGGGAAGTCGTTGTCGAACTCTCATCAGATGCCTTAACAAGTCAACTCTCACCCACGGTCATTGAAGTTCATTCGTCCGGAAGTAAATCTCGGGATTGGTTTTTTGATTTCTAAATGCATCATCATCATCATCATAGATATATGGCATAAGTTCCTTCTTATATATTAGTATTTGTATTAGGGATTAGGGGGGATGAGCCCCTTGTCACTCCTCTCTTAGTTTACTTTTCTTTTGGTTCTGTGTGGATTATGGATAACCCCCTTATCTTTGATGGTTTTTGGTCGGATTTCTTGAATCGCGATGAATCAATGTGTGCTATAGCGGTATAAGCGACATAATCTATTATTAGAAGAAGAATATACGAGAGTTTCGAAGGGAGAGACGTAGATTTGGGTTTGGTGGTGTGAGTTTGAGATGAGATTATTAGTATTCTTATGGTGGCTTTGGTTTGGATTTTGGACTGTCGATTCGATTCAGTTGTCCCTTCGCTCTCTCCGGTTTCTATAGATCGTCTAGATTCCAGATCTCCGATTCAGGCTCCTTTGAATTGTATAATGGAATGGTTAAATGTTGGAATCTACGTGTAGTAAGTAACTAAAAAGGAAGGATCCACCACCATGGACAACTCTGGTATAGGAGTTTAGGAAGATGTGATGATGATCCTGAGTTGTGATTGTGAGGAATCACAATCGAAACAAAAAGGTTTAATTTGAAGGAAAAGAAATAAAAGGCTTTGCTTTCGTTCGAGGATAGTTTCTTTCTTGGATGATATGGAAGGGAGATTTGTATGTAAAAAGGCAGAGGGTGAAGAAGCTGGTTCCTCACCGTCATTTGATTTTTGAAGACGAGCTATGCTACAGGACTTGTTGACGATTTGGACGATTGTAAAATCCGATTTTACAGACATAATCTTAGATTAGAGTTCTTGTACTTTTTGACTCGCCGGTAAAACTCGTTTGTAAATTTAATTTTAATATGGGACTATACTGAATCTAGACGATGAAACGAGTTTTACCCGGTGAGTCAAAGAGCACAGGGACTTCCATTATACTTACACCCCTACAGGGATTAAAATCAGGACGGACGCGACTTCCTCCGTTTCAGTCAGTACAGTGGGAGCGTTAGTTTTTGAAACGTACATGCATGGGTTTCAAAATTTTTAATTTATTGGATTTATTTAGAGAACTCAACGTTCGTTGTCGTCAAATAGACAAATTTAATTTAAGGTGCTTTAATTCAGATTTTGAAATTCGAGACGTCGTAAAGGGTCAAAGACCAATGATACAAAGAAAATAATAGTTAGGACGTTTTAAAATGTCCTAGAAGCTAAGAGATGTCAAACCCACGAGGGTCCTTCTTCGTCGATCCAAGATGACTGGAGTCTAGAAAAGGGAAGAAAGCTATTCATTTATTTAAAAGGGACTATTAGAGTTCCTCCTCCGAGGAATGAGATCCGAGATAAGTTAATGGGTGTTCCTGAAGCACATTATTATTACACCACCACCACTGCTTCTTCTTCTGGAATTCTTAGGATCTTAACAAGTATAAATATAAATATGATATATTATCTCTAGGAGAATTTTATTATTCCCCGTTCTTAAAATATACAACAATTATATATGGAGATGACAAAGTTTCCCTCTCGATAAGGTGTAGCTAGATATCTAGAGATGGAAAGATATTGCAGAGAAAAAGCCGGTGTTCTGAAAATATGATTCCGAAAGATTCGAGATTGTAGGATCTTAAGTTCTAGAGCTAATGGAGGTAAGGGTGGAATGTCCCATTAGGCTCTTCTCAATTAGTCTTGTATTTTACATTCTCGTTAAAATTCTTTAATTGGATTGTTTTACTCCGGTCTCGATGTGCCAGTTACCCTCCGACGATTTCAACTATTTTAAGAGAGGGGACTCGACTGCCGGTTATACGGGCCTTGACAGATAGTCGAAAGTCGACAGTCGACACTCTTAAAGCAACTCCCGAAATAGTCGAGAGGGAAAGAAGCCTAGTAAGCGTCTAGTTTCTTTGAAAAGATTGATGTTATAAATATTTGTTGGCTCCTGGATCGGATCTTAAAATGCTCTGGCTCAAGCTATTAGTCAGAATTTGGAGAGGGAGAAGTGTCAGTTGGAATTGTTGGAATTAAGGAGGGATGATGGTTTAATGGGTTCTTTGAATTGGGAGGAGAGAGAAAGTATTAATTGTTGAATTGTTATTATGAATTCGAAATGGATCTTTTTGGGAAAGTATAAATGAACATGAATTTTATCTAGAATTTTTTGTCCTGAAGAATAAAATTGTCTTATTTTTGAAAAGCTGATTTGATTAGCAATGGAGTTGACCCTATCTGACTTTAAAAACGCAAAAATTAAGTTCGTTAGCAAAATCTAAATAGGAAATTGTAATTGACAATTTTGTAAAAAAAATTCATTAAACTTTGAGTCAGTTTAACAAGCTCGATAGAGATTTTAGCATAGACGTAGATAGAATTTTAGAACTTTATCTAGTTCTATGGATTTTAGTTAGTACAATTCAAGAATTCAAGATCAATCGAAATCAATCTGGGATCCTGATTATTGTGATAGAATTTAATGTTTAGGCTCTAATTTAATGATGCTTATTATTATGTTTATACCATGATGACTTTCTGAGTCCTGATGATTTTCCACTCGGACAGATAACATCTATAATTCATGTAAAATATATTATTCTAATTGTCATTGAACAGCCACTTCTAAATATAGCATTTTTACATGATTAAATTTAATTCCATAAAAACTAGAATTGGTTAGGGAACTGTCATTCGATCGAACTTATTCACATGGCAGTGAGATAATGCATACAGTAAATACGAAACTTTTGGAATAATCGCCCTCTATTCTCTGATCTTGATAATCTTAAACTGTCCTTTCTACAGGGGTTAGTTTGGGGGTTGAAACAATAACACCCCAGGGACTTATTTCAGTAAATAGGGTAATTGTAATAAGGAATAAAATTACTTTGTCGTTAATTATCTTTGGTTTCACTTTTTTATTTCAGAGCTGGGACGTTATCAAGGATGTCAAGGTATCAACAACTGCAGAAGGGGAACAAAAGCTCTACGTCAAGAGATAAGACTTACGGGTTCCTTCGGGCCGGATCTTCCGTCACTTCTCCCAGGAGAAATAGCAATAGCAACACCGTTGGCCGTTTCTCAACGCTGCGGGCGAGGAACTCGTCCGCGGCAAATCTACCGGGTGCTGTTGCCATAAGTGGTACTACTGGGGGCACTGCACTCCCCCCGGGCTCCTCCATGTCTTCCTACACAATCAGTGGCTCCTGTTCCTCCAGTTCTAATTCTAATCATTCGTCCGGTTCCAATTCCTATGGATTCGTTTCTGGGTTTCCTCATTTGACGTATTCAGGTTGGTTTGGGATTTTTTATTAGAAATTTCGGTGGGGGGAAGGTTATTTAAGTGAATTACGGTAATATTATGTCTTTGCACGTAAAATAAATGAAATGTTAGGAGTGGATCTGACATCATTCATCATATATTCATATACATTCATCTAATATTGATTTCGCAACAGTTCAGATCGGATATTCTATTCAAAATGAGATTATCTCTCATTCTCCTAGTTATTTTTAGCAATTCTCTGGAGGAACAGAGGTAATTTGTGCATGTTTAGACTCCCAAAATTCAGATCTAACTTGGCCTCCTTGGTATTTTAGGTACCAGTACTAGTGTAAGTTCCTAATATTCGGACACATTAGTCCGTAGTAAACCAAAGTAAGTTTTGAGCAGCTAGAATTCTATCCTATAAGAATGGAGAGAGACGGGAGAGGCTTTTAGCCCTCATCTTGCTAAAGTTAATGTGTCTGCAATAATAGTTGAAATAATAATTGGTTTAGATTACAGAGTCCTTGGTTGTTGGTTTAGTCAGTTGGAGATGCCCTTTCTCCTTACGTCTTCTAAAGGGAATTGTAAAACACAATTAAGTACTTTGTCTACACAGTTCAAGTCCACTGTTCCTGGCCCAGTTAAGGGTATACATTAGTAGTAGTAGTAGTACACATTGGCTGTAAGTACTCAAGTCTAGTGCAATTAACTCCGGACAATTGTGTCTTGGACATTTGGAGCTTGACATTTAGTTGAGGTCAATTTCCGATACGATATTTACCGTCCTAAATTTGCTATATAGCTTATATGGTGGTCAGAGCGAGAAAAAAAATCTAGGATTAACTATCGACCTCTATAAATTAACTCCGTTTACAATGTCAGATTAGAGCAAACACACGATTAGTCAGTGCATATTATTGACCAGTTGACCTACAGATTGTGCATGTGTTTTTGTGAACAACCCCTTACATTGTTTATGTATCTTTGGGCTGGAAACGGGCAGTAGCCGAGGGTGATTTGGGACATTTCCTCTTGTAACTCTCAAAGGATTAAATATAATTCTACTCGTCTTGTAAAGGGAGGAAACACATTCCATTAGACTCGGTGGATCCTAAAATAGGAGGAATAGTAGTCTCTCTAGCTCTGTTTCACTTATCCTAATAAACTTTCCCTCATTTCGGATGAATATTCCCAAAGGAGGCCGAAATGTTTCCTCTTTAATGGAGGATCTTCTTCTCTGATGCTCCATTTGCTGCCTGGAATAGATCGAGAAAGCAGAACGGATCCGAAATTCTAAAATCTTGAATGCATGGATACAAACTTTGGGCGATTTGGGGCCTGTTGATTGAGGTTAAAATTAAATTAGCTGTGTATAGTTAGGCTTAGGAATTGAGTGGCAGGCTAGGGTATTTAGTTCGAAAGTTCGTTTCGAGGTTGGTTTTGTAATTATTACTGCAAGAAAACTAGAACTTCAAGCATAAATAAGTATTTGAATGATTAAAGACAATCAATTTGTAGTCTAAACACTGAAATCTAGGAGATTATTTATGCAGAATTAATTTTCGGAACAGTTATCCAGATAATTAACAGTGTATTAATTTATAGTTTTTGTAGAATGCTATACAAATAGGCTATTATACGCAGCTACTGATATAAACCAGTGTTAGTCTTCATGTTAGCTGTTAAAGAATTGTTTTAATACTGTATTTTAATTGACATGAAATTTTATTTCGTCATCCATAACCAATAATTTGAGATATAATACATTTGTCAATGGAAGTTAACAATTAAAACAACCGAATCATTACCATTTTCGATAACATTTTGCCAACATTGCTTTTATAATTTCATCGTTCAAAAACGATTTGATCGGGATTCATTAGAACAAATAATTAATACTATCACAATGCACATAAAATATTTGAATGGTTTGGAAGGTGTGCTAATTGGATCTTCTGATTTTTGAAACCATGTATCAAACAGAATGTCATAATTTTGGAACCCACCCCGCCCTGTAAATGCTGGATTTGTTGAGCTTTCAAACTACAGAAACATTATGTATATACATGACGGAAGAGATACTCCTCAACCAAATGTTTAAAATATTAAATAAGCAATTAAACCCAAACCTCATTCTAAAGACGTGGAGAAAGTCAGTTAAGTGGATGGATAATAATAATAATAATATTTATAATCCTCCCCCATATACAGACACCTTTCTCTTGCCATATTCTAATCGTCTCCCTCTCTCCGAACTTTCCCCGTAAAATCCCAGCCGCTCTTCTCTAATTTCTTTGGGTGAAGATGGAATGACTCGGAATTAACTAACGCCTTGGTCTTGAGTCTAATAAAAAGCGGATCCTCTGGTTCTTGTCTGTAAAATATGGGCGAGGAAATAGAATCCCGTCTTTAGTGAGACTAAACTTAAGTCTTTTCTTAAGGATGAAAGCCATAACTCTGGCTGTGAAAGATACCCGGTTGTCGGTTGTATTTCTAAAATTTCTACCCGGGTATTATTTCTAAACCCTATCCCTACAGCCTATGGTTGTAATTTCTTCTTTAGTTCCTGTATAGAACATACGACAGGAGTGTATTATTTCAGTTCGGGAGGGATATGTACCCCGGTGGTGGTGGTACTACTATATGCACTATGCTTCACTTTCCCTCTCGGGATGGAAAGGGAGAAGGAGTGGAGTGTAATCAAAATATTAACAAGCTGCTCAAAAAACATAAAATCAGACACAAACAAGGAAAGCTAAAGAAAGTTGGAAGGTGGTTGGGTTGGGTTCGAAATAAATATGTCGTAAGTCGTAGGATCAACCTTTTAGGATAACAAAACTTTACTAGACTAGGATTTTATAGGAGGTATTTTTTCGGGATAATTACGAGAGTCATATCAGATACTCGGGCAATGTATTAATTATATTCCTTTATAGATAAATAGTTCCAAGTAAGGTAAGTTACTGTTCATAATCAAACTGGACATTCTCAAAACTGTATTTTACCCTTGAAATCGTAGATTAAAATAATTTTGAAATGTAAAAAATCCGGATATTTTCAAAATCCCATCCTTAATTGACTCAAAAATCGGGAACCACGACAAATTCTCCGAGGAATAGGCTCCTATTATGTATTGTATTTGTAGTAGTAGAAGTAGTCTTGTAGGAGAGATAATACTCTCGGTCTAAAATACCTATAATACTTATTCCTATATCAAGTCTCCTCTGGAGGGACCTCTAACTTAGCCGGGCATTTTCTTTCCCCCGCACTTCTTCCGCCTTAAATTATATTAGTGTAAAGGAGCTCATATATCTCTGTTATTGTTCGGGGGACTATCATCAAGGGATTAGTTTATGGCACTTTCACAACTTCTCCCTTTTGTCCTCTTTTTATTAACAACTTCTCGCCCTTTTTTTCGACATACGCCGAAACATCAACCTCGGCAGAGGCTTCAGGTTCAAGGGTCAGGGAGCCTTATTTTTTATGTCGATGTTTTCGTCGAAAACGTATTTTTTATCGCGGGGATGGAAATACTTGTCGACAAATCCGCGAATCCGACTTGTATCCGTCCATTTGATTATGCCCAGAAATTAAATCCAATATTTCGCAACAATAAAGAGGATACCTTCTATTTAAAATCAAAAATTAAGTTTGCCCTAAAAATCCGCACCGGTAGCAAACCCTGGTTGAACAGAGGCAAAGAAAAGTTTTGTCTTAAAATAGTCCAGGTTTACATGAAAATTTGATAAGAGACCCATGTCTTCCTCTAAATTATCTTTGAGTTATGGCTCGTATTATTGGATTTCCTCCCAAAGATATTTTTTACTCCTGTAAACTATAGTAAACTTTTCTACTCTCCTTCACCTGATTTCTCCAGAATACATCCAGTAGGTAAGAAAAAAATATCGGGAGGGAAGATTCCTCGAGGCCTTTAAGGAGTTGTTGGAACAACTCTGCTTTTGATCCAAACACTTTGAAAGTTGAGGCTTCTTGGACTACTTTCCTATTGTTGGGCCCTTAGATCTTTGGATCCTGAATCTCTTTTGTATTTGATGTGAAAAAAGTAAAATAGGCCGTAACTTTATAATAGCGGAGCAGGCTTTGAAATTTGATGTCGGGAAAGCAGTTAAACTTTGACTTGTATAGAAGGGAGATAAGATTTCCTGAAATATTCGCGTATAAATTTAGAATAAATAAAAGTTTAATAGAAAAAGAGTAGGTAAATCAGGAGAGGGTCGGGTGGTGGTGGTGGTGGAAGGTAAATATTGTTGATAAGCGTGAGGAGAAAGTGACTAATAATCCTGGTGGAAGTTAGGTAATAATAATAATAGAATGCGTAGGCCGTAGTTTCTTAATCAAAAGCAGGAGATCTCTTCAGGGTTTTTAATCAAAGTTTTGCCCCTCTTCTCTGAAGATGAAGATGAGTTGATACAAAATAGAAGTTTCCAATTCTTTGTTTTTAGTTTTAGGTTAAGTGAAAGTCGAGTTTAATGGAGTTTTTGCGTATCTACAGTATGGGATTGTCGTATGGGATTCGAGGGTGATGAAGATACAAGGATGGTGATGGCATCCTGGTCCTCCTTTGTTGTTTTAACAAAGTTTTGAAATTAATCAGAGGAACGGTCGATTTTGTTCCACACCCGTGGGGGCCTTGTGCCTAGTGTAGATACTACACGTATTGTAAAGTTATTCGACTTGTACAATGAGTTATGTAGCTGTATTTAGTAGGATCGGATGGGGAATTATTCCGGAGGGAGGGGAGTGTTAATGGATTTTAATAAATATTGTAGCAGGTAGCTTTATATAGATATGAGGTTGTACATTTGCGGAGGAAGGAAGAAAAATTGATTTTAACTGGATTTTCTTGAACAATAATTTAAATTTTGAAAGTACTACAAAAGCAAGAGAATTAAAAGATGTGAATTCTAATCGACGCAGCTGCGATCTAAACTTATTTGAGTGAAAATATTTTAGTTACACCTTTCCAAAAATGTCATCTACATCTACCTTCAATGCTTCAATACGACGGAAAGGGAAATCCCAGAGATTTATTAACGATAAAATTAAACGGAATTGACAAAGTATTGAAAATCCATTACAGATTACTCCTAATGTCGAATTATGGTATAATTTAAATAATCAAATGCTAGGAATTACAACCGTCTTCGAGATGAAATGACGATTGATATTTAATTTGCGCTATAGATGTAAGGAATTTAACGTATCTATATTGATAGTGATTTTTGTTGAAATTGTCAGGTACGGATCGTGACGAAACGGTTGGCTGTCGGACGCTGGTAAACCTCCACAAACTGGGAAGAAGATTAGGCCTAACCCGATTTTTCCGGACTCTCCGGATCCAGAATGCGGACGGGAGTGGAGAGACGTGTCATCGACAGTATTTAAATTCGACGGGAGGGTCGTCTTCCTCAAGTTCTTCCGGAGCTTTGTTCGGGATTCCTCCCTGTTCCGCCGAAACGCTGGGTCGACTCCGCAGATTCCAGTCCCAATCCGCCCGGTTTAGTCCTAATGAGGATGAGGCTGTTCTGGCAGGACAGCCGGTGCCAGAGGCTTCCGAAGAGCCGAATAATAAGGTCAGTTGGCTAATAAAAACATTAGATGTATCCTATTGAAGTATTCATTATCCTATCCTCTTGTTGAGAATATTTAACAATCTCAGATATTATATAGACGGATGTGATTTAGTATCAATGAAGAGATTGGATCTTGTTGGAATGAGTTGCAAGTTGCAAGGTTTAAAATGTTGTGAAAAAATTGAAAAATATTTTAATCGAATTATGAAAAGCCGGTATATGAAATTCCAATTGCCACAATTTAAAGTAGTGTTTGAAGATGTTTGGAATTCTGTTTCTTGTAGCTTGTATTAAAAATAAAATCTCACCCTCTGGTCAGGGTCAGCGGTGTCATTTAGGGATGCCCCCTTGAAAAGTCCAACCACGTCCGAACCAGCAAAGACAAACCCGAATGAAACGGAGCCGTTAAAGCAGCTAAAACTGGCTAGAAAGTAGCTGAAACAGCATTCTCCAACTCCATAATTGGCAAACCTTCCCAAAAATTTCATGTCAGTCCTGATGACTGGAGTGAATAAATTTTGAGCCAAAAACACCGAGAAAAGACATGACAAGATGCACAGGGTTACATTGTTACAAAGGGAAGTATGACAATGTACTAATGTTATGCAAAGAGCTTGTCATTTCATTCCGAGAAGTTAGAAGAACCGAGGATGTGAATCCGCATATTTTTCACATTTTATCAAATGCCATCCATCCGGAGAGGAAAAATAAATTGTCAGGATTTCTTGAACATTAGAAATTTAGGATTTTTTAGTTAAAAAATAAAAAATAACTCTGAACAAGTTGCAAAATCCCCGGATCCGGATGCTTCGTTTCATGAAGTCTCATCTCCCGAAATGTTCCCCGTCTTTCCTACTGTTTTGTTGGTTAGTGTCGCCTTATCATCATCACCATCAAAGAATATAATATATCACACCATCTCAGTTGTTTGTCATTTCTCTTGTCACTGATTTCTCCGTAGCTTTCTCTCTCTGAAACATCTACCAATTTACTTCATTCCCTCTCGTTCTCTTTTAGAATGCTCGAGTTTTTGGGAATCGTTGAAAAAAAATATTTTATCTGAGGCAATTTCCTTGAGAATCCGAGTTACAACTGGCTAAGGAATCCCGAGATTTTTATAATATCTTTCTGGGATAATGTTGAAAAATGTTGAGAGGTTGAAGCTTTTGAAATAATAAATGTAAGTGAGGATTTTTTAGCTTTAGGAGAAAGCTGGTAAATTGTTATTGTTTTGTATTTCTGTCCTTATTATGTAGTTCTTGTTCTTGGAGACATTATCTCTGAAACCCTGGGTTTCCTTCTTCGAGTTGAAGAAGATTGACGGGAAAGGGATCATAAATTGTAATGGTTGGATGTATATTTAATGGCAACTGTAAACAAGGCATCCGTCCTGTCAGGACTTGCTTTCCTATACGACGGCTCTGCTGCTTGGAAACTTACTTTTCATCACACAAATTATCCTAGCTTTTTTTACTTATGTTTTGACTGACTCGAGATAAGAGAGACAAGTCGGTTGGGTTGTTTTGGATACTCTGCTCTTTAATTTGTTTCGGAATCCGAACTAATGAACTCCATGTTTTATAGGATTTGTTGAGAGAGGGATAGACTTTGACATTAGATTCCGTTGGTAATTAATTCATTTTTGGCCGACGGGTTTAATTTCTTTTGGAGAATGGCTAACTATTTTTTACGCGTGTAGCTCTTTGTATTTGATGTGTTTGAAATAACAACGATAAGATTTCATTTTTAGTACTTTTCATTTTCCATACAAATTCATTTTTTATAGATTGAGGATTGCAAGTGCTGCTAAATCAATAGCATTTATATAATGTTATTGATTTTAGTCGGTTATAACAGCGTCTAAAAAATTGTACCATGTCAAAATTTTATTTCAAATAAATAGGTCCATGCATCAGATCAGAAGTCAGTCCAACAGTATTCAACTGTAAAATCCTCTTCCTTCTAGACATGGATAGTTTTTAATAGCTCGGGTGGCATTGGTTTTGTAACATTCGATCAAAGTATCACGACAAGGGCTCTCTGCATTCCATTAAAGCGTCATAAATTCAGGGCCCATCAACAAAGAACCACTAACATTGGTCTTATATCCGATTTTTCGACATTGACGAGATAGGATCGTAGTAAATTAACCCTTATTAAAATAGGATTGTTAACATAGTCCCATATAGTCATAGAAGGGCATTCCCTCGTATATAAGGAGAACAAACAGGGTATTAATCTCGGTGTGCCTGACAGTGAACAGTTGGAGAGACAAATGAGCGTCGGAGTGGTTAATGACACCCTGATTAAATGCTGGCAAGTGGCAAGGGTCAACTCCTCTAGCCTCTAATGCATGCCTGTTCACAAGCTTAGCCTATC
Source organism: Desoria tigrina (assembly GCA_906901685.1). Classification (NCBI taxonomy): domain Eukaryota; kingdom Metazoa; phylum Arthropoda; class Collembola; order Entomobryomorpha; family Isotomidae; genus Desoria; species Desoria tigrina. Next base: position 6,983,419 of record CAJQTU010000023.1, on the reverse strand, counting down.
TTAATGACTTGTAATTAGTAATTAACTACCACATTTCTCACTCTCCCCCTTTAAGTGTCAAAAGAAGGCTTTAGAAATGGAGAAGATTTTTTTAGAGAGGGTATCCAAGACGAAGGGCTGCCAATGCCAATGCCACGTTAGAAAAAGCGAAGGGAACACATGCAACGATTTATTAGCTTTGAATTTAGATAGGAAAGTTTTAACCTTCCAAGTGCCAAAACTGCATCGTTAGGAACATGTAGAATTTTCTTGTGAAAGTTGAGAAATTTTAAATGAGAATATGGATCTTTTTATGTCGTTAATCTAAAGCCGATTTTCAAGTTCATAAATGAAATATATTATGAATCACTAGTCGGCCATACATTCTTCTTCACTTGATGATTAGGGGATTTGTTAATCAAGGACTTGGTTTTTAAAGCATGTGTAAAGTATTATATGAAGCACTAGGGATTTGTTGATCCTAATTCTACATGTTGGAATGTTAGAAATAAAGTAATATTATAATGAAACTAAATCCGAATGTATTTTTGTTACAGGAATCGGGTCACATCCCCTTGTCATCCCTTCCGTCAAATGAAAGGATTATTGAGACAATCAATAGAGTAAGTTTTTTTTTATTTCAATACCAGTAAGTGCAGTACCAGTTTACTGACGTATCTATAATTCGCAAGTCAAAAAATTGTTCTGGTAGATTTATATTTTGGCTAATTAGTCACAAAAGATAATAAACACTCCGAGCCATATCAATATCTCATAAAAATCTCTAAATTAAAAGTAAGATAGCTCAAGCTTATCCCCTTGTTGGTTAAAATAAGATAGGCATTGAGGGGAGTAACCAACTAATAATAAAACCCACGCTTCCTAAGCTAACCAAGCTCCGATACTCGGGGTATGAACCGTACAAGTAGTGTGTATATATAGTCCCTTTAAAGATAAGTTATTCATGCAGATGATGAAATGAAATTAGTGGATGGAGTACAATAGAATTTGTGATGAGATTCCTATCTCAAGGTTTTTGTTAAGAAATGAATGAATTTTTGCTTCGTTTGCTTTCTCTCTCTCCATCATCAGCTTTGTAACGCAGATGACAACCCTTTAGGGTTTTGTCAGTTTCCTGATTATAGTGGTGACGATGGTTCTATTATGTACTGTAAATCCCTAAATAAACGCCCACTGCCCAAATAAATCCCCAACATTCAATCGGTTAGTGATTCAAATCGAAATTTCATGATCGAAGATGCTTGTGAAAATGTTCAAGGAAAGTACAGATGGGTCCGGAATAAGTCCCCACCCCATTGAAACCTTCCAAAGTAAATCTGGCCATGGGGACTTATTACGAGCTTTTCGGTATTCAATATTTTGGCGTCTTCGGTCTTCTCTATAATCCCATATTATGAATATTTTGTATATTAAATTCCGAATTCTGTTTAGTATCCATGTCATCACCCTCGTGGCGTGGTGAAATATAGACTTCTCGAGATAGAGAGAGAGTGGTTGGCTTTATGAATTTAAATTGATGTCTTATGGGGAGGATGGTGAATGACTCTTGTCTTTTTTAACATTTTCAGCTGAAATATGAAGAGCTTCAGAGGAGGAAAGAGAGGATTGCTCAAGAGCACCAAATTGTAAGTCCACTTTCCACCGATATATTTATAGGCTTTTAAAACCATGTACGAAAGGCTTTCGTAATTTATAAGAAAAATCTGTGTGTTTAGTCTTCGTTAGAATTTGAGAATTTGGGAATCGGAATTAGGAAAGCCCTCAAGGTTATCCTCTTTAATCCAATGACACTCTAAAAAGTAGTCGATGGTTCGGTTTTGGTTGGTTATATGGTTGGTGGTGTGTATCGGTTTAAAGATTTTCGGGTTAGTTAAATTTAATATAGCTCATAGATATAATTTTTCCTAAAGGTTAAGAAAATGCATAGGCTTGGGTTTTGTGGGGCATACGCGGAGAAATATTGAATATTCAGCAAATTATTTCCAGGATCTTTATAATATAAATAGTTTTATATAGATTGCCTCTTAAGGGGCTAAAATTTGATGAAAGTGGTTATTAATTGATTGCAATATGAAGTGATCTCATTGTAACCTCTTTAAGTTTGATAATTTATGAGAAAGTTTACGGGGGTTCGATACTTGGGCTAATCATAACTAATTTTAACCGTAACTATAACTCATCAGCTCTCAAGCTTCTTCTCTAGAGATGCACATGGAGACCTTATGGTAATGATATCATTAACTTAAGATGATCTACTTGAGTTGCGGAGGACCCAATTTACTGTTTTTCATAATAATGAGCTTGGAGTTTCATGTTTAAGAATTGGAATAGTTGATATATTGTGATATTGTGATGGAACCGCGTTCTCCTCGAGTCTTGTTTTATCTTTGATAGGCCCATTAGTGGAAAATGATATTACCATTGTTGATTGTGGAAGTTGTTGAGAAAGATGAGCCTGAAACTGTATGAATTAGAACAAGGTTCAGAATATAGTCGTAGAAGGTAGAACTGAGGAGAAAGCTAGTCTGGAAAGTGAAAGGAAGAAGATTTGGTCCTATCTCCTGGAAGTTGTAAGAATGACTAGAGAATAATAGGTTTTGAAATTTCATGAGTGCCAAATTGATACATTTTACAGAGGATTGAGAAGTGGGGGTGGCATTACAGAGTATATAATACTTTAAGTGTATAATATAGATAATGCTCCGAGTACTGCTATGATTACCAGAATAGAAAGAGAGGAGTCTATATACGAAGACAGTGGGCTTAGTTATATGTATTAAAAGCCATCTCACGAAGAGTCAGGTTGGACAAAGATAAGGCCAAAATGCACACTTGAAGAAGGGCTTCAATGATCTTTCTAAAGGTTTTTGGAGTTTTTGACGAGATCTTCTCCAAACCCTGAATTGGACCAGGGTGCACCCGGGTTGGGACTGGAGAAAAGTCGGGTATTTTTAGAGATTTTTTAAAGTACAATAAGTATGAAGTTTAAACCCCAGTGTTTCTGCTCAGAATTTAACGTCAGAGTTTTAAGGTATGTGTGACGCGTTTTAAAATTAAACCGGAGTATTTCATGACAGGTTTGTTACAAAACCGAGTTTACAAAAAGTTATAAATTGAATCTAGATCTTTGTATCTATATTAAATAATCCCAATATTTCAGTAAGGACACCTTACCACAGTTTGACCAAATTAACAAAATAAATATGTTCATATGAAAATACACAAAACCATAAACTCATTTCGGCAACGACACTTTCCAAACCCGGGTTTTATGCCTGCACAGTAGACCTGCTGATTTGAATTCCTTATTCAACCATAATTTTACTTAAAATCCGGGCAGCTGCACTTTTACAATATCTTCAAAGCCCGAGTTTTCGGTCTCTTCGTATTTTAAAACTAAAACCCGGAGGTGCGTTAAAATACATTCCGCTTATAACCATTAATTATCAACCCGGTTAAAAATATAAGACACCCGGGTTTAAGGAACCCTCTATCCTTACATGTACAGAATAAAATAGATGTAGCTCGATAATAATTTCATCCTTTTAAAGTTCCATACTTTTAGTAATGCCAGCTATTTAGGTAAGTGAGGGCTTTGAGTGAGACTTGGTGACTTTTTTACTCTCTCCGAGTGACATCAACTCGTATTATTTTATACTCTGCTTGTTACTATTACTAAACTGAAACTGTCGACTCCAGTACTTCTTCCCTTTTATATCCTCAGCTCCAATGCCAATGTGTATATAGGTATTCAAATCCAAAGTATTCAGATTCAAGAACCTATGCTTTCTCTCCGGTCCAAGAAGAAGAGTGGTTCTGTTTTCTATTCAGGAATTCTCAAGTATTTCGGGGATTCAATGCCTTTTATTCCACTTGAGTGAAATGGAAACTGGGAACTTGAGGAAATCACTCGGCTTTTACACAATGGGTAAATGCTGTCGAGATTTTTTCGAAACACTTACTCTTTTTTTGAATTTTATTTTTGTGTCTGTTCCATTAAAAATCTGATGGTGGTATATAACTTCTCGAACCATTAATATAAATCTGTAAAATGTAGTCAGATTTTAATTCACACAGTCAAAGTTCCAACAGCGGTTCTACCATGCTTCGATTTCCAGTTTGTGGAACTAAATTACAAAATAGAGGCTTGTAGTTTCTTAGCAAAGTGAAAATAATAGCCAATATAATGAAGAAAAATAATCTTGAATTTATTGCGAAAATGAATTACTAAACCCTTCAGCTGTGTTGATGACAGGGTTTTGGTGCTGTTAAATGTGTAGACAGCGCTTCGACTACCCGTCGAGAGAATATCTACGCGTGTAAATAGTTCCTTAATCTGACTCCAATCGTCTCTGGGAAATTCTTTCTCAGATATCTCTATTTTCTGCCGCTCTGGAGAATGTCAATCAAAGGTCGATGATACGCAAGATTTGGTTACTTACTTAACAGTATCTCTTTATTAAACTCAAAATCTCAAATATATCTCAGTCGAATTCTTTCGCAAAATATTCTAAAAATTTAAGTTTATCGCTTTTCAATCTAGACACCTCGATTCAAGAGGATATCTTTTTCGCTGTCTATTCGCTGGTTGCTCGCACAAGAGTGATCCACTTGATCACACAAATTAACCTTTAACAACAAGTTCAATATATTACAATTGTACTTACATCCACTATAAATTCCAACTTAATAATTATAAACATGTTTCATTACATTACAATCTCAATACTAGAGTTACATATCACCCACCTGAACAATACATAAAGAGACAACTACTAAATATTACAGATCCAAACCAAATCCAATCCGGCAGATCCTTTTCACTTCTTACAACTAGACTAATTTTAACACAGATCCAATCCACATTCAATCTGATGGATCCAGAATTATTGTTCTTACGACAAACACCAATTTTGGTACAGATCCGATCCAAATTCAATCTGGTGGATCTGAATCTTCTTAAGACCAACATCAAAATTGTCGCAGATCCGATCCAAATCCGATCTCACGGATCTGGTAATTCTTAAGACCAACATCAAAACTATCGCAGATCTGATCCAAGTCCAATCTCGTGGATCTGATAATTCTTAAAGCCAAAACCCAAAACATTTACAGATCCAATCCCAATCCGAACTGATGGATCGCATAATTTTTAAAACTACAACCAAAACTATTACAGATCCTATCCAAATCCGATCTAGTGGATCTGACAATTATTATTACAATATTTAACAAAACCAATTTCAATTTTACTTAGAGATTCAACATTCTCCCACCAATTTCTTGCCCTTGAAGAAATTTATGATTCAAAAAACAAAACAAAATAATAAGCTAAACCATTAGTATATCTAAAACGCTAAACTGTGCTCTAGAGAATCTACAACCTTCTCCAGTTATTACCATGCTCCCACTAGTTTGATGCTTTAAAGCCCCACCGTACTGAACGAGGCTCCGGTTTCTCTTTAACGTTCTTCACTATGTTGAGCATCCCTATATTCCACCCGCTGAATCCACCATACAGTTTTTTGTGTCGCATGTCTTGCACAACGCGTCGTTGCATGCGTGCCGATAGTTTACCAAAAACTGTCCAACCTACTATCGTTTCCATCGCAGTTAGGCCGGATGATAACTGATGCATCTTCCCAGTCAGCAACAACCCATAGTAATCCGCACCTATGAGAAGTTCGATTTTCGGATCCATTCCACTCCCATCACAAAGGTCATTTAAAGTGATATTCCACTGATTTAGTTCTTTTAGCCAATATCCTCTAGGAACTCGAGGAAGGTTACAGCAAATCTTTTCTGAATCCAATACTGTTAGTCGTTGATTTGTTCCGTGGAGGAACAGTGCATATTTCTGATGAGTTGTCTGTCCATTAGAAGTACCTCCAAACAATTCATGTCTTAGGACTTCTTGTGACATAGGCGTCAAATCCATGGCTTCGGCTGTTTCCTTCAACAGGTACGAGCGCATTGATCCACTGTCTAAGAGGGCCCTGACGGTTCTTCTTTCTTTTCCGTTGCCAATCTCGACCATTAGAGTTGGCAAGATAACATCGCCATTACAAGCAATGTTAGTTGAGACAGTCTTCGTCTCTGTCGTCTTCGTCAAAAACTTCGGGCACATCAACTCATGATGTGTGCCATTGCATATTCCACATACAAGCTTTGCCTTGCACATTGGATCTGAATGTCCACCTCGGATACAGATCGTGCAGCCCGACTTCTTCTGAATCCTCTCCATCTTTTCTTCGTAAGTCATCTCTCTGGCCTTGTAGCATTCTTGACCAGAGTGATTGGACTTGTCACACAGAATACAGGCCCATCCAGCAGCCCCAACGTGTAGTCCAGCAATCGTCGGCAAGTCATCTCTGCCGGTGTCCAACCCGCGCCTGCTGCTAGTGAGCTGGCCGATTCCGGACACCTCCACAGAAGGCTTTTTCGTCTTCTTCTCTCCCACCAGCTCAAATCCTCTTCGGGCTAGATCAATTCTTTCTTCGTTCCGAACCTCTTTCCTCAAAAATTCCATCAGAAAGTCAAGAGAGGTTTTCTTCGGAGTCTCGGTAGATCCATCTGCTGAGGAAAGGGGGCTTCTTTGCCAAGCTCGTAAAACCTCTTCAGGAAGACTGGATTCAACCATCGGTAGCAACAAAATATGGGGTCCTTCTGTTGCTATGTCAATGGATTCTAAAGCATGTAAGTTAGTTTCCAATTTATCATACAAATTAGACAACGAAACCTTATCTCTGGTGCTAGCTCCATGAATAGCCATCTTCAAGAGCTCACGAGCATACACGTCCCCAAGTAACTTCCGGTCTCCAAAACGTTCCTTGAGGGCAGAAACTACTTTCGGATAGTTTCCTCCGGTCTGAGGATAACGATTAACCAAATCGCTTCCTCTGGTTCCAGGTACCATCGACTGTGCTAGGTACTGAAGTTTGTCACTGTCATGAAGGTCCTCGTCTTCGTCTATCTTCTTAAATTGAGACCAGAAGGAAAGCCATTCAGTCAGCTCCCCGTTGAACTTCTTAATCTCAATCTTAGGAAGCTTATATGTCCTCTTAGTTGTGCGCGATGTTGAAGTAGTACGGGTACTACCAGCCGGGCTGGTGGGTTCTCGAACTCCGTCAAGGGGTGAGAGAACTAAGTTAATCTTTACTCGAGTTCTACGAATCTTGTCATTATATTCTTTGACAGAATATACTTCTGCGTCCACTTCTTCTTCCGGGGCATCTTCATCAACTAATGCGTCCAAAATCTTCTGATTGGCCTCATAGATGTTGTTCCAGAGGTCATCGAGTGTTTCCAGTATCACTCGAAGTTCCACAATATCTGGTTCTTCTTTAGCCAACTCAGCTGTAGCCTCATTACAGGCCTTTGTGATCCATGCCCGAACAGGGCGTCGTAATTTCTTTAAACGGTCCATTTTTTTCGCAACTCGGTTACAACAAAACACTTTCAAAAACCAATGTCACAAATTCACAAACAAGTCACTTTATTTATCTTACACCACCGATCACGTCGGGGTCACCAAATGTTAAATGTGTAGACAGCGCTTCGACTACCCGTCGAGAGAATATCTACGCGTGTAAATAGTTCCTTAATCTGACTCCAATCGTCTCTGGGAAATTCTTTCTCAGATATCTCTATTTTCTGCCGCTCTGGAGAATGTCAATCAAAGGTCGATGATACGCAAGATTTGGTTACTTACTTAACAGTATCTCTTTATTAAACTCAAAATCTCAAATATATCTCAGTCGAATTCTTTCGCAAAATATTCTAAAAATTTAAGTTTATCGCTTTTCAATCTAGACACCTCGATTCAAGAGGATATCTTTTTCGCTGTCTATTCGCTGGTTGCTCGCACAAGAGTGATCCACTTGATCACACAAATTAACCTTTAACAACAAGTTCAATATATTACAATTGTACTTACATCCACTATAAATTCCAACTTAATAATTATAAACATGTTTCATTACATTACAATCTCAATACTAGAGTTACATATCACCCACCTGAACAATACATAAAGAGACAACTACTAAATATTACAGATCCAAACCAAATCCAATCCGGCAGATCCTTTTCACTTCTTACAACTAGACTAATTTTAACACAGATCCAATCCACATTCAATCTGATGGATCCAGAATTATTGTTCTTACGACAAACACCAATTTTGGTACAGATCCGATCCAAATTCAATCTGGTGGATCTGAATCTTCTTAAGACCAACATCAAAATTGTCGCAGATCCGATCCAAATCCGATCTCACGGATCTGGTAATTCTTAAGACCAACATGAAAACTATCGCAGATCTGATCCAAGTCCAATCTCGTGGATCTGATAATTCTTAAAGCCAAAACCCAAAACATTTACAGATCCAATCCCAATCCGAACTGATGGATCGCATAATTTTTAAAACTACAACCAAAACTATTACAGATCCTATCCAAATCCAATCTAGTGGATCTGACAATTATTATTACAATATTTAACAAAACCAATTTCAATTTTACTTAGAGATTCAACAGGTGCGAATCAAAGTGGGAAATGGTACGGGAGTCATAGTCATAATGAATAGCAAAGGTTTTCAATTTTAATTACTATACAAAGTTAAGTTTTTGGAGTGTAGTTTCGGTAGCAGGGCAGGTCTCCGAAAGACATTACTCCACTCTCAAGTTCTCCGAATCATAATCTCAGAAAATACACGTTCCAAAAACTATCGATCTCGACACAATTTTCTCCGACAAAAATTTTTCTCCACAGTATTTTTCTCGACTCTCAAAAACCCTATTCTAATCTTCTGATTATCCTAATCTTCATCTGGATAATTAAATTATCTCCAGAGAGTAAAGTAATGAGTAATCATAAGAGTAATGACCTTCGCAATCCAAGCCTGTTCTTATCCTTATCACTTCTTCCAATCTTTTCCTTATTCATTTCTCTGCTCTGCTTCAACTAGAACTCTGTAATTTATCAGAACCTCCTCACCCTGCTACATAATGTCAGCCAGTCGACATGAAGATTTTGGCGTAATTTACGGAAAAACTACAAAAAATAAGGACAAACTTATTTTTCAAAATCAGTCTTACGTTTTAAGATATAAGTAATGATTGCCTTTATTGATTTAGTAGCCTCATGTCCTTTCACTGGACCCATTTTATCAGATTTAAAAACTTTTTTTGCATACGTTAGGAAGTATTACATTGGCACACAAACCGTATCGCCTGCGTTTCCACATCATTTTTGGAATGTTCATCACAGAGTGCTAGCCAATCAACCTAGGTCGAATAATGCTATTGAAGGTTACAATCATCGATTTCAAAATTTTGCAATTCAGAATCATCTACCAGTGCACAAGCTTATTCAGAAGCTCATTTCGGAGCAGTGTAATTCTGCAGGTGCTATTGCAAATAGAATAGCTGGGAAAGTTATTACTCGCCGTTATAAGTATAGAGTTATCAATAAGAGCCTATTACATTTAGTCAAAACTTACGATTCCAAGCAAGGATTTGACGAGTTTTTAATTGGAGTTTCATATGGCATCAACAATAATAAAGTTCATCATCCAGGGCATGCAAAGCTTAACGATATTTCGTTAAGCGAGATCGAATCAGATAATTCAGACACAATCACAATTCCGACCAGTTCCCAATCCTTGGTCCCAACCCAACCTGTTGGTCCGCCAAACCTCTCATTTGACCCTCAATTTTCAACCGCATCTGTTAGGTCTACAAAGAGGACAAGAAGTGCAGTTACTCTACCGAAGGCAAAACGTGTTAAAATATAACAATGTGTTTTCATGTGTTTTAAGGGTGTTTTACATCTCATTAGTATATATATTGATTAATCGATTGTTTTTTGTTGTGCTTACTAATATGTTGACTGAATAAAGTGTTGGGTACAAATTTTACATCGTTTTTTTATTTTTCGGAGATATTGCGTCGACGAAGTACCTTTTTCGGAGAACCTGTTGAGCTTCGAATTCGGAGACATTGTTTTGTAGGAGATACGCGATTCTGAGATTATGATTCGGAGAACTTGAGAGTGGAGTAATGTCTTTCGGAGACCTACCATGGTTTCAGCGTACACTAATTGGACAGAATTTAATCTTAAACTCGATATCACAATCGATTCATTAGAGAAGGTCTATGAAAAACTATAGTTAAATATAAACTATTAAATCAAACTAAGGATTGCAGAATAAAAAAAATCATCCCCACAAAAACTCGCGTTTAAGTTTGCAGATACGTACGGAAATCCGAAGAATAATGAAGTCATGTCAAGTTAGGACAAAATAAAACGCTTCTATGGCTTTTTAAGTCCTCGGCAAAGGAGATTTCAGGATCCTTGTCCCATTTTATGGGACTTGGTTTATATAAATGCATTCACATTCCGTTTTTGCAAGTTTAGGTATGAGGTATATGTACTAGGGCTAGGGAATCACGTGGAATAAAACGTAAGATTGTGTGGCATATTAAGGGTCACTATAACGTAAATAGATCCCCATGGGGCTTAATTTGTTTAAAACAACTACAATGGGAGGTGGGCTTGTATTTAGTTTTTATTTCCTTAAAAATGTTATAAATCTCAAAACACGAGAAACTGTGACGAATGGCAAATGCAAGAGTATGAATTTGTTGAATTTAGTTCTTCTTCGGGTGGGCTAGTATTTCGGTAAATTTTAGGATGTACGGTATGGCCTATTAACCATCTTCATCCAGCTAAGGCAGGAGTTACGTAACATTGTCCCCGGTATAAAAAATATTACGAAGGATTAGTTAGGCCTTCTCTCCTTGTAAAATGTAAAAGGTAGAGGAAGAATCTGTGGTTCTTATTTCTTTAAGCCTGCCTCTTTCCACCTCCGGTGATTTTTTAGTGTCGTGATTGTGCGGAAAAATCGTCGGAATCTTATATATTTTTTCATATACCAGCCGCTAGTAGTGGCCAGCTTATTTGGTGGAACGGAGGAAGAAGTCTCGGATTTTATTGCCAGAGATTTATTTGAAAAATGTACCCCATTTTATCTTAAATGGTTAGAAATTGTGTACTATATTACCTATATATTGCACGTAGCATTATAACAGATAGATTTATAAGGGAAGTAGGGCTTGGGATACGGAAGGATGTTGTCTGAATTTTAACCAGGAGGACTTTGTTTTTATAAGGAATATTTATAGAATTTTTTTTATCGTTGGGGATGGAATTGTTTGAAAGTGGGTGAAAGTATTATTTAGGTTTTGGGGTTCTTTTTGGGGCTTTGCAAAAAGTTGGCAGGATGAAGTGTGGAATTTTGATTTTTTAGTATACACTACTACCATTACATATATTCAAGTCAATTTTTTAAATCTAGACATATTATATACCATTTTGTGGAAAATTTGACGTAGAATCCGAATCTGCAATAAAAAGTGATGTGTCAACGAGGCGTTTTTTAGATAAACCCCGAAAACCGGGTAAAAATCGGATTTTTTCGGATTTTCTTTATTTTTAGGTCTTTCATGATTCTATATGTGGGTAAAATGATGCAAATTGTTGTTAACAATTTAAATATGAGTTTATATCACTAACTAGATTGTCATATCTCAGAAGCGTTCGTGAGATATGTGCCAAAAACTAACCCAAAAAACGGTTAAAAATCAGTTTTGTACGAGTTTTTCTCAATTTAAGGTATTTTACATGTTGATTGTTGCAACATTCGATTGTTGTTCACTTTTATTAATTTTTGCCCCCTATGCTGGACAGTATAGCATTTGACACCTCACTTTCCTGCCCCCGGCAGGGGCCCCGCCGGCAGGCGCCAAAATCTCAAGAAAACAGTTGATCCAGGTTAAGAAGGTAGTTAGGGGTAGGATACCGAGTTATGCGAGGTAGGTAGGCGTTGGATACCGAGCTATGCGAGGTAGATAGGTGTAGGATACCGAGTTATGCGAGGTAAATAGGGGTAGGTAAGGGTAGGATACCGGGCTATGCGAGGTAGGTAGGGGTAGGATACCGAGTTATGCGAGGTAGTTAGGGGTAGGATACCGAGTCATGCGAGGTAGGTAGAGGTAGGTAGGGGTAGGATACCGAGCTATGCGATGTAGGTATACGTTGATAAGGGTAGGATACCGAGCTATGCGAGGTAGTTAGAGGTAGGATACCGAGCTAAGCGAGGTAGGATACCGAGCTAAGCGAGGTAGTTAGAGGTAGGATACCGAGCTATGCGATGTAGGTAGAGGTAGATAAGGGTAGGATACCGAGCTATGCGAGGAAGATAGGGGTAGGATACCGAGCTATGCGAGGTAGGTAGGGGTAGGATACCGAGCTATTCGAGGTAGGTAGGGGAAGGTATCTGAACTTATGAATCGGATTGTATCTTTGCTGGGCCTCCGGCAAAACTGAAGGGCCCCTGCCCAACTTTTCGTGGCCTCCTCACCGGTCTTGTTATAATAATTATGTGTAGTTTTTTATTGTCACAGTTAATTCTTAAGCTCAAGTCCTGTTTTTTTTTCAATAAATGGTTATACAACTTTATTTTACAGTGAAAACAGTAATTGTAATATTTTAAAAATTTCGGTGCCTGTTTTTGAAGTTGAAGTTACACTAATTAAATATGAGGAATAAAGATTTTGATTGCAAAGTATTAAAATCCACAACAACCAATATCCTGCAAGAACTGAGGTAGACTCATACAGTAAACGCGATTTTAAAACCATCAAAAGACTATAGCTTGCAATTAAAATTAAATCTAATCGAACAAGGAAGCCCATTATATGCGAAAATGCAGTTGGCACTTGACTTATTAGCATAAAAACACATGCAATAATAACTAAACACGCAGCAGCTTCTCGATTCCATACACAATAACCATTATCATGGTCAAAGCCTGCACTTATAAATTGCATGAATCCTCGTCCCGGAAGGGTTCATAATTTACACCAACTGCAACATTCTATTCTATTTGCCATCCTTGAAACGATTGCAAGTTCGGAAGGGAACCTTGGCCTCTAAAACCTCATGGGTGAAATATAGGCCAATGTCAGCGGCTGACATTGACCTTGGCATTGGCCACCACTGCCAACCTCAACCTTAAACACTTTTGGAAGGGGCAACAGCCAATGTCATCTCCTTGACAGTTAGAGACGACGAGGTCATGTTCTATTTTCCGTTTAGAATGTAGAATGTGCGGAATGTCCTCATCTTGTCTATGTCCTATGGAGTGTCGACCTCCAGTTCGAGACCTCGAGACGGGCAGAGTCGATTTTGTTGAGGGTTCTGACTGTTCGAACTGTTGAGTTAGGGCTGCAGATTGAGGTTTTGAACGTCTGAAGCTGACAAGGTGATTGTTAGGTAATAAGAGCTGGTGGTTGTGGTATATGGGATTTTTAAAGTGAACTCTTCTGCCTCGATATTATGCTCCGGGTTACTGAGGGAGAGTTAGACAGGTTGGGGGTTCGGAATTCGGAGAAGTTGGCAGTTGGCCTGGTTTTGATGTGTAGACAGGTTTAAATTTAAGGTAGGTTGGGTTCTGTTTTGGTAGCTTCTGCTTCATGGGTTAAGTTTAGATAGATTGACGGAGTTAATTTGGAGTTGGAATGAATATGAGTTGATGAAGCTGTTGACTTTGACTTGTATTTCAGTTTTGAGCTTGAGCTCTTCATTAATTTGTTCTTTTGCCGGTGGAGTTATTATTTTTTGATTGAGTTAATTTCGTGTTTTCTACCCGTGAGCTTTGGCGGAGGAAGTATTCCTTAATGAGGATTTTAAATATGAATGTCTTACAGCTTATTTGTGTGAATCCCATATCCCATAGATATGGAAAAAATATGCTAAGAATGCAAGAATTTTTTAAAATTATGAACATGTTCATGTCGTTATGATCTTTTCGATCAATCGTAAAAATTAAATCTATAGATTTAAAATAAAATTAAAATTAAAAAATTCACATATCAAAATATCGACGTTTTTTACGATATCAAATAATTTTAGCTCACAATCTTTAAAATAATATCTGCTTGACTAGTAGCGTCTTCCATATTTTAAAAAATCATTAACTAAAGACACTTAATTCTCATTGTGTTAATTAGAACTAATAATTTTAAAGTCTCATTTTAAGCAAATTAAATTAAATCGTAATCATTCCAATTCCGTTCCATGAAGATGGATTGATATTGATATACAAACTATAGACAGAGTAAACTGCCTCCTCGTTACTCGGCGGATCCAGAGCATCTAAAGCACGTTCAACGTTAGGTTACTATCTACTTCTTTTCGCATGGAATATGGAATTATATGTAATAAACCACGATATTGCGCAATGTTCAGCAAGTTAGGTAAGGAACAGTTTAAACTCGGTAAGTAAGCAAGTCTGATATGGAGTTAAATTCCAGGGCCGGGGGAGTAAGCCTAAGTTGTGAGAGAGAATGTAGGTGAGTTGCCTTGGTGTGGGTCGGAAGTTGACCTTCGGGACATCAAAATCGGGACAGTCTGGCCTTCCAACGTGAATTCAAGGCCGATTGAGTCGGAATTGGGTCGACTCTCGTCAATTGACCTCCAATCAACCCGCCTCTCCATCCTTCCCAACCTTAACCTTAAAAATGTTGGCCTATCTCTTCTCGAATTCGAGGTCTTTCTCCCCTCTCTCTCTCAAACTTATTCTAGATCGGGCGAAAGTATCGCGAAATCCACCACCACCACCCCCAGAATCCTATGGACTTGACTTTTGGACGGTATAAATAAAATGAGAAACGCAGAGCCGATTGGAATCATTCCTACTCCAAGAGTCAATGAGGAACTTGTAGAGTCTGCCTTGTTATCAAGAGTTAAGGACGAATCTGTCAATTAATAGATTTCCTACTTGGATTCGTGCAGATGGACTCTCCTCTTTCTTCGAGTTATATCATTGCTATTGTTTTTTGACAGTATCGAGGGTTTGACATAAGAACAATTAGGAATGAAGGAAATAATGAGGCTTGAGCGGATGTTTATTGTTTTTTAAGACGAATGAGAATGTATGGGGCAGGTGTTGGGATTATGTTGAGTTAAATTGTAACTTTGAGAATGAATACTAACTTAAACTTGTAAATGTGTTATATCTAATTGCTTTTATGCCCTATTAATATGACATGAGTAAGTCGATTATGGGAGTAGTGCTCAGCATTTGAAATTAAATAATTAATTTTAGATAAAAACTTACTTCGATCTTTATAAATTAAGTTTTATTTTCGAATGCTTATTTTAAATATGCCGTTAAATTGTAAAAATACCGATTCGCAAATCCTTAAAAAATCTTCCTTCTTTTAAACCTTGCATATTATTATTATTATTTATAATGCGTTATTTTATAGGACAGGCAAACCATAGTCATTAAATTAGGATCCAAGTCCAACTGGTTGACAATCCTAATGGGTTTACTACCCATATTTTGCAAATCTTCCTTCAAAAAGACTGTAAATGCAGGAATAAAAAACTAAACATTCTCTCTACATAAATAAATGCAGTTTAGGCAGGAGCCAGGAGCATCATTTTTTCACTTTAAGAACTTTACGACACGAAACATGAGTAGAGTTCCAACTCAAGGCTGTTCATTTTATGACATCCTTTTGGCATATCGTGTATGGGTGATGGGATTCAATAAAATGAAAATATAAACCTTAAAACCCGTCAGCCCAACATGCAATTTTTATGTCACATTCAAAATTGTTCCATGAGGAAAGTCAATGTCAGCATTCCAAAGGGTTATATTTTTGCAAACTACGTATTATTACGCAAACTTGAAGCTTGGGAAGTTGCAAAGTCGGGGATATTTTTGCAAGCTTATACCCTACACTTTTGCTCTTATTATCCTCTCCAGGATAAGTTTATCCCCCTGCATTTTTCTGCAGAAATAAAATGGGTTTTATGACTTAAACCCGTATAATAATAGTCATTCCCATCCAGCCGAGAGGACTGTAAACTTTTATGAGGAGCAAATAATAATATTATTCAAATGCCTTGCACAGAGGAACATGCAACTTCAATCTCCTGTTGGGAACAAACTATAAATCTCCTCAGTTAAACAGGCACAGCTTAACTTAAATGTCATGAATTCATGATGTCGGCTGTCGGTCCCTTTGCTTCTTCAAGAATGCGAGCTATTTGCCATTTTCGAGCGAATTCTTCATCCAGATTATCGTTAAGAACGGGATAAGAGGGCTTTAAAACGGTTTTTTAAGAGTGCTATTCCATCTTAAGTTTGCCATTAGAGCTAGAGTAACATTGTTGTTGTTGATTCTTATTGTTCGGCTCTTTAAAGTTTAATTTTTACTGCGTTTTATAAGGCAAGAACAGTCAAATTCCTATTCATACTTTTACTATTGTTACTCTAGAACTTTAGCTGTTTAAGTTTAAGTTTACATTTGATCATCGTCTCAGGTAGAGGAATAATAGCAAAAGTAACCAACTTATCTCTTCTCGAGAGGGAAGTAATGAAATCCGTAAATTTCCTTAAGAATGCAATAAAAGAGTCCATTAGTTCCCCTGGGCACTTGACCAACAAAGCCGAACTTATTTCATTGAGGAAAACTCGTATTGTATGTAGTATATATTACAGAGTTGTGGATATAGATTATCATTACACTTACATTTTGAGGAGATTGTTGTAATATATTCGGGTTGATTTTATGGTCTTTAGCCCCTATTTTCAAAAGCCGAACCCTTTCCCGTATGGATATTATACGGCTGTAAAGTTCCTTATTATGTAGATTACATTGAGCCCTTGCTTGAATTGTAAAAGCAATAATTCTCAAAGACCCAAGAGGCTTGACATGGAATGACCAATCCTTATTTTATGAGGATTATTTAGCCACTTTTGCATAAAATATTATGACAGGCAAGCCACAGCAACTTCTCGCTGTTCAAATACTTGCTGGGGATGTAAATGAAACGGAACTTTAACTGTTGGAAATTTGGAAAGAACAGAGTGATTTGACTCGTGTCGGCTGTATCAAGGCTCTAAATCTGGGTTTAATGTCCCAATGTTCTTGTTGTGGTTGTCAGATGTGGACGTTTCCAATCATACTGCAATAATACTAATAATAACGGCAGTGTTACTATTTGTACAGAGTAATTTCTCTAGGAGTAACCGGAATAACAACAAGGAAACGGGACTTATTGCGGGTAAAATGCAGAGGTTGCTGTTTCTCGGGTCGGGTTTCCCCCGATTTCTTATCTCTGTAGAAAATAGAAATAGAAACCCCACTTTATTCAGTGATTTATTTCAATTCCTTTTCTAAAAAAACAGGGCCCTATTGTTGGGTTTCTGGAGACAAGATGGTATATTTTTTTGTTTAGAAATGCTAACAATAGCAAAATAGATAGTATGGAGGGAGAAAAATGAGATGATTTGGTGAATTTCGCGAAATTCCCAAGTGATTTCACGCACTTGTGCATAAGACAGAAACGGGATGTATCCACCTCGGGTTGGGTTCGGATGTTGAGGATCCGATTTTTATACGGGAGTTTCGACTTTCAGGGCCAGTTCTAGTTTAGCCAGTCGGAATCGTATTTTTTTTTCGGAAACTTGGAATTTTTAAGGACTTGGGAACTTGGTCTGTAGGTTGTCATATGGCATTGGCACTATCTGCCGAGATCCTAGGATTCCTGGCCATGGGAATTGGCGATATTCTAAGTTTGGAATTAAAATCCCTTGTTGGTACGAGTAGGGTTTGGCTGGAACCAGGTATAAATTTAGAATTTATATTACCGCAGTGAAACGTGAAACTCACAATCAGTGCTTATTGATGGCGAAGCCAAACGAATCTGATAAAATGACGAATAATTTAAAATAGCATAAATCGACAATGTAACTTTCTAATCCAAAAATATTTTTTTTTTGCAAATCGTACCCGGGTACTTGTAAACCCTGTGCAACTAACATTTCCACCAGCAGAGAACTGGGCCAAATGAGATACTCTTGCAAAAGTATTAGATTACAATAGACTTTATTTGTTTGTCCTCAGAGGAGAGCCCTTTCTCCCTTTGTATTAGATTCTGCAGTATCTTTCTGGGCATATTTTAGTCCCAACTTTTTTACGAGAATAAACCCTGGAGATATTTTATTGTCGTTTTTCCCTTTTATTATTAGCCTAATGGAGCTCCTATGTCATTCCCTTACAAACATAGTTTTGATACGTTTGTTGTGTAGTTACTCTATCTATACGTAGTAGGAGCTGAATGAACACAACAAACACACAATATTTATACACACAATAATCTGCAGATGATAATAATGCTCTTAATACAGAGGACAACACAACAATTCCGTATATGTACGTATTTCTGTACTTTGTTCATTTCTTCTGGTAGCACATGAGGGGGAGATAGGGCAGAGGGATTGTGGCAAAATGCAAGTCCGGAGTTTTGTGAATTGGGCTGTTTTTAAGGGATTTTAGGGCTTCTAAGAGCAAACAAGATAAGTTGGGCTATATGTCGTTTATATATGTAAGGCGAATAATAAATGACGGAGATATGAAAGCTCCTTTCCCATGTGCCTCTGAAATGGCATGACATCCGAATCCGGGTAGAATTTTATGTCCCGTGTATTTTCTCTACTTTCTCCGGGCATTTCCACTTATTCCGGGAGGGTTTAGTATATTGAAGAGAGAGAGGGTTATCTAAAAGCCACTAGCCAAGAGTCAGCACTAACACTAACTAACTAACACCGAGAAGAGAGCAGTCAGGAGGCTAAAGGCAGAATACTGTGTGCATGGATGAGGATAAGGTGGCTTAAAAGACTGTGTTTAAATGTATTTGTGCATACGGAGCCTTAAGTATGTGCACGAAAGTGCAGAGCAACAACTGTCGACTTCAATCTCTAATCTGAGATCTTGCATTCTGTATGAAAATAGTGTTTTTTAGTTGGAATTTTTTTTTAAACTTTGATGGTAGTTATTTTTAAAGTTGATTTAAAACTCGTTCTTCCAGTTAAAATGTTGGTTTTAGCTTTATAAAATTTATGAAACATGAATTTGTTATAATTTAATGGCTATAAACTATAAAGCACTACAATCTGCAAACTAAATCCTTTATCTTCATCAGGCTGTACTGTAATTTGGCACTGCAAAAGTGGCAGTAGGGGCTATATTTGTAAAAAAAAATATACTAAAGTCAAGAACGACAACGAACACGAAATCGGCCCGGTATAGTTTGCGATATTTCCCCGTAATAATTTTTTCAGATACAATTTATTGTGACAAATTGAAATCCGCCAAGGAAGTCGTAATTGGAACTTGGAATGGAAGGGGACGAAGCGGGCGTTTTCCGACGTAGAGTTGTGAATATTATTTATTTTCTAAATAAAAAACAAATATGAAATTGTAATTCAATAATAACCAACAACCAAAGGAAAGTGAAAGGGAAGTGATTTATCACGGGTTTAAAAGGTTACTCCAGGGCACAAAAATATGAAAATGAATAATACCCGCAGTTGCCATTCATTTTAGGAATACGGAGTTTGCAGAAAATACGAAAATAGGAAAACCGCAATGTTTTCAATCCGCAGACCGAGGATGCTTTTAGGATGATGAAATAGTTCCTGGAACAATAGATCAAAGGGAAGTGTTTTTAATCCTCCTCCAGGCGATTAAACTATAAATTAGGAATAGACGTGTCTGGGATGATTAGAAAAGCACCGTATGAGGAAGGATAGGGAAAAAGTGATCGATGCATTCGGCATTTGTCGATGAGAGATCTCGACATTCTATAGAGACATTCTATATGTCGATCGATTCGATATCTATACGGCCTGCTCCCTGTCGATGAGAGGACGAGCATTAAGAATACGACTTTAAGGTGTTGTACAATTGCATGACACTTAAATAAAAAACGTAAAAATATATTGGAATTGCAGTTTTCGCCATCGAAAATCTTAGACGAATATTGTTACTTATTGACAAATATGCGAAAAATCATTTGACATTTCTAAAACCGGGTCTACAACATGTAATCTTCCATATCCCTACAAAAAACATCGTCACAAATTAACACTGTTAACTTTGAAGTTGCAAAATATTTTCCATTTCAAGTTTCTCGTATACATTCAAAAGTCTATTTTAATTCGTGAAAAAATTAGCAACGATAAAAATCACGATAAAAGCAATCAACAACAACTATAAACTTAAAATATATGTCGAATGTTCTCATGAGATATTGACCGACAAGACTCCACTTCCTGTCGATCAGCTAATGAATACAGCCCACGTGTTTTACATAAATGCATGTCATACGATTCAACCCACACACCGAAATCCCCTCCATCCTACCCGGGTATTTTCCCATCCCATCTCAACCGGGTATTACGACTCAACCTCCAGGTACAATAATACATACGAAACGACCAGAAGCTCTTGTTCCGAATCCAAGGCCACGAACCTACAACATAACCCACCTCTGTCTGCTCCGAGTCTGGTTCAACCTGCTAAATTGCAGGGAAAGATCTGTAACTTTTTACGGAAGATTTTAAGTTTGAGTCAGACAAGGGGAGATACGAAGCTCTGTGCTTTTATTCCGTGTCAGGAAATGGCATTGGATAAAATGACGATACTTATATATTATACTCGTCTTAAGGTGTTGCATTGGAATTGGTTAAGGGGAGCCATTGCCTCGATTTTGGTCCCAAATTCGGGTGTAGGATGCCCTTGTCCAACATTTCCCGACCTTGGACAACGGGAATCAAGAGCAATGTTCCCATTTCCCAACCTTCCGACCTACTTTTGCCACCACCGACTCAGTTGGACTTAACCCTTTCCCTTTCCAACTGAGGTAAACTCTGCCAACAGAATAACAAGAGTACAAGAAGATAGGAACCAACTTGGCCTGAGCCAACAACAAGTAATTTCCTACACAAATGCAGAGTCAATCTATTGCTGAACTTGACCGACTTTTTTACTCTAGCTCGTAGTGTTAAGTATGGCTCTTGTAGGGAAGGGAAACCGAACCAAGGATGAGTTTATTATTTATTTACGTTGAGGACTGGGCTCTATTCCATTGTGGGAGCTGGGAGGTTAAGCGCTTTTGAGAGAGTCTATTTCCTTTCCATGTTCGATATGGGTTCATAGACGAGGGCTCTAGGTTACTCTCGACTTTAACAAGGATTTCTGAACAGTATCTAGGTTAGGTTGTAAGATTTGAGGTTGGCTTTGGAAGAATTCAGTTGGATTGAGAGGTTGGAGAGGGATGGATATTTGGGTTGTGGACTCTTCTTTAAAAATTGATTCTTGAAATAGGATATGGAATATAAGTATGAATTAATAGCTAGAACGATGAGGAAGAATAGAAATTGAATGAGTTCTTATCGGCTGATTAAAATGGTATTTAATTACAAATATGTCCGTCTTCTTGTTTTAATCACCATTCATCCGGTCCAATCATTTTTACAGTGAATTTAAAATCTGTTCTAAATGGCTATATTTTAAAACTATGAACTATGAAGAAGATGCTCAGTTTTTGATAGAAATGAAATCGAAATCTGTGTGTCCATAATTTTTTTTTTAATTCAGTAAATCCCCTACGAAATATCAGTTACACTTTTTTAATTTAAACCCCTATTTTTTTAAACGAAATACTAAATTCCAGAAAAATTCGTTGTTTTTTAATGTTAAATTGCGAACATGATACAACTATTGTTTAAATCTGCTCTCCTCAGTCTTTCTAGATTCTATTTCAGTGTCCTTCTCGACATCTACTTGACATTTTTAACTATAGACTTGACCCTCATCGTCATCTTCATTGCAATTTAAGGAATGAATCGCATGTCCTCAACCTCATCAGCCACCTTGTTCCAGTTATTATGCTTTTAATTAATGGACGACTTGACACAAGACGAGGAAGGAAAAGTTGTCGAGTTTGTAATGATAATATATCTCTGTTCCTAATGATCGTTTCCTCGTTCCATCTACTATTGCGTGTTATTCAGTTTGTTGGGACTAATTGATATTGACACTTCTTGCCTCGAGTAAATATTTTTCCTGTAGGGGAGTTAGGTTCGTTTGGCTTTGGCTTTAGTGTTTTTATTAAGGCTAAATCGAATGGAGGATATGGTTGTTGGAAATGTGAACTGGACCACGTCCAATAATCATTAATCAATCCCTATATATGTGTCCAACACCTACAGAGGAGTAGGAACCTGTCCCGAGCTGGATAATTGATTATCAGCCAAACCCTCGTGTAATTAATTGAAATTACACACACTCCTGCCTTAATTGAAGATCTTGTTCCTGTCCAGTTGTAATTAATATTGCGGGTAGGTAGTAATAATTAGGGGAATTAAAAATGAGTTTAGCCAAGAATCATATGAGGTAAATCATGTGCCGTTTTTCCTCGCTCTTTGGAACTGGCAATTTTAGCCCGTGCGTACCTTTGCAGTTTCCAGCTGCTGGTTTTGTGAGTTTCAAATTGCGGATATAGAGATATAGGAATGAGTTTGCCAATTGTATTAGGTATATTGGTCTACTACAGACTTGAATATTTACAAATATATAGTTTTGCATCCTCCTACCCAATTCGGCCAAATTTTAGGTCATTAGAAGCACCTGTTGAAACAGGGATTTGTAGTTGTTGCTGCCTTTACTTAATGAACTACATTTTCCAGTATCTGAGCTTAGTTTGTTTTACTACTTCAAACATCTGAGGACAGGGTTCTGCATACCCCGGGTTGAGTTTATAATTATTTTATCGGGGATAAAGATTAAAGAGATTAGTTTTTGGATGGATATGGCCATCTTAACGGTAGACATTTGCATTTGTCTATCTATGAGTTTGGGTAAAAAATTTCACAAATGAGTTTGTTTACAACGGATTTTAATTTTAAAATTCCAGAAAATATGCAAAAATTATCCACAAAACGTCAAAACCTCAACAATTTAAAAAGAAAAACATTTTCAAAAAATCATGAGCCACAAACAAACCCTGTTCCCAATACTCTCCCAACCTATGTATTTACCGTTTTGCAACTTTACAAATAAATTGTAGCAGAACACACATGGCACGGACTTTTGCATCGGATCTAGTCCCATGTTCTTTTGATAGTGTAATTCTACGCTGTTCTGTTACTTTATGTATTTTGCTGGAAACCGAATACAGTTTTCCAGGTCATCCTATTATACAAAATGGAAAGCATAAAATAACAAGACTAAAGTCAGAGGGCAATAATTTATCTACGGGGAAATATTTAGGGTTTCAGCTTTCATATGTATTTTCCAAGCGTTTAAACCTTTTAAATCGCACCTGCCTCGTCCCCTATTTAGAATCTGCACTACCAGTTGGTCCTTTAAGCTTTTGTAGACAAACTTAGCATCACAAATGGCAAATTCCAGCAGCAGGAACAGAACGTATGAATACACATTTTGTTGATTAGTCCATAGCCGTGTGCATTCTTTTGTAAATCATGGATTGATACAATAAAATATTGTTAAAAAGAGGCAGTGTTGGTATTTAAGCCTTTAAAACCCAACCGGTTCCTTTTAGTCCTTTGTATTTCGACAGGGTGAAAAGTCAGGAGGAACGGATCGATTTATTAAATCGTTATTTATTAAAAATTACAAATTATACTTCTGCAACTGCTCTATTTTCGAAAAGGGGCAGATGTGACATGGGGATCATTTATATCTAGAATTTAAATTCAGACCCTGAACTTGTCTCTCTTATTATTAGTAGGGCAGAAGGGTCGTAGTCAAATGTAAAATTTCACGGGTTTCCTTAAAAATCTGTCATTTTTTCAGGGTTTTTTTGCATCAAAAAGGTTCATCTTGTAATTTAAAAGTGAACCGGTTTGGTTAGATTCCGATTTGAATTTCCGAATAAACGGAATGCAGGGATCAGCAGTAGCAGTAGTAGTGCCTTATAACTGAATATAAATATTTGGTTCAACAGGGCCTTTTATATTTTAGTTGGTAGCCGGGTGGGATAAGATTAATGGGAAGGCTGGACTGGATTTAACTTGGAAAGGAAGAGTTATTTCATTTTAATTGAATATAATAGCCCAGCTGGGTTCCCCTTCTAATGTCATTAGGAATGCATTAGGAGTAAATTATATGCTGGAGAGCCTCCGTCACCTTTTAATAGGATTTAAGGTAGTCATTAGCAGAGGTTTGTAGGGGACTATTGTTAATATTAGGAACTGCTAACTTTTGTGCTTAATTTGAGGAGGATTAGATGATCTTAACTTATTTACAGTTTAAATATTATTCAACCCACATATTGATTAACACATCTATCCTAGACTATGCAAAAACAATTTAACAGTAATTGTGTCAAACGGGCAGAAAGTATTATAAACTTTGTTGACGAATCCTTAAAAGAAACCTTTGTTTTAAAAAATTACAGTTATTTTGTGACATATTCCACCGATAAGTATACAATTGTGATAAATGCTAAACATCTAAAAATTGCCAGATATTTTACGACATATTCCGTGTGAATAAGTGAACAAGTGTAGATTTTGACCAAGTTTTTCCACCTTCAAAAATTGAAGATGGTTCTAATTACCAAATGGAGATTCGCTAAGAGGAAATGCATCCTTGTAAGCTATTGTATAATTTTTTATATATTTTTTTTTGTAATTGATTGTGTCCGTGCTGACATGACACGAGGAATCAAGTTGATAGTTCATCCGATCGATCATGTATTTGACTTGTGATTTACAATACCTACTCTGTATTGACACAAAGCTTTATGAATGATTGTCATCAAGTCTGTTGGGGGATTTCTTTGGAAAAGTGATGACAAGCTCTTATCTACCATTTACAATCCCGGATGGATTACTTGGGTGTCTGGAACTCTAATGATTGTTCAGCTTTAATTTCAAAGTGGAATTTGTCCTGTCTTTAAACTAGTTCTGACTCATCTGCCTCCGTTTAAGACAGCAAAGAATGAAAACATTTATTTCTGAGTCAGAGGACAGAGGCTATTTACAGACACTCGTCATCATCATCATTGTTATCGGCTACAAACGCCCTTCCGAAATGATGATAGGATCTGTTTCTATTTTTCCTTGTTCGTTGGAACTTTGGAACAATAATAAAATAACAAAAAGCTCTGTGTGCCTGACACTCAACAACAATTCCAGTTCGAGAGGGGGTTATCCAGATAAACTTTCTGATCTTGTAACATTATCAAGGGCGGCTGTAGATAAGGTATCGTAACTACCGAAATAACTCCTCATCTACGTGATCCCGTGAACTCCCATCTCCTTCTATACTGCGCCGATTTTAAAAAGCAACTCCCTATGGGGACTTATTTCAGGATTTTTGGTGATAAAGGGATTATTTCAACGTGTTTCAACAACAATGTTGCTCTACTGGTGAAGAATCTTGCTTGATTTAAAGCCTGAAGATAAAATAAGTCCCCGGAATAACTCCCCACCCTTTTCCATCCCCCAACACCTTCAATATTAAACTACACGAATATTGGGGCTTAAAACTATAGCTCCCCATGGGGGCTTATTTCAGCGTTTATAGTGATACATGGATTTTGCATCATGTTCGAGACAAAGTTACTCCGATCGAGAAGAATCGGCCTTAAAGATAGTAGATAAGATTTCCTAATTTAAGTCCACGGAATAAGTCCCCACCCTATCCCATCCTTCCAAAGCTTTAATTTTAAACTATACGAATATCGGGGCTTAAAAAATCCCTAAATAAGCTCCCAGCCATGAGGACTTATTTCAGTATTTGCGGTACAATAAGGAACGGGATTTTTTTATTCCTTTCGGGATAAGGTAGCTCTGTTGGAGGAGAACCGGGTTGGCTTAAAGTAGGTTTGTGATGATAATGTGACACCCAAGATGAAAGGAAAAGTGACTAATGATGGACCATAAGTCAAGTCAGAGGCGAGAGGTTATTATTTTCCCCTGATGAATTATCGCCTTCCTCTTCCATCTCTCATCCCGTTACCCCTTTAATGACACAGACACTGCAATATATAAATCTCCCCAACGCAACACCGCTTCACTTCTACAATGGATAATGGTGTTGCTCTTACAGGGTGTTCCTGGATTTTTTTAACATTTTTAGCTTCTTGCAGATAAAAAAATGATCCTGGTGAAATTACCGTAAAAAGATCTGTAATTAAAGGCCTTTTTCACTTTTGAATTCAAATAATAACTCGATTTTTTTCGATCGTTTCAAATCTTGTCTGTAGAACAATAATATTTATTTGCAGGACACCTTGTATAATATAAAGCCCAGTTTCGCCGTTCGAAGTATCGAAATATCGATCAGTTCCTCCTAAAGCTTTGCAGCTTTGAAACCTTCAAGTGTGTCGATAAGTCTATATATAAGACTTATCGAATCCTCTAAGTCCTCGTTCCTCCGAGCCGAAGTTGGCAGTATATCTGTCTATATGACCAGGCTGTCAGGAATCTTGATTCTTTTCGGTTCGGGTGTAGTATTGGGATGGGGCAGGGCGAGGGCATGTCAAATTGTCGACCTCGATCCGATATGTCGACAGAGTTGACATTTTATCATTCATTACTATGACTGGAGATAATTGTCAGGCAGACTGCCAGCTTATCTCTGACTGCGGAAATACCTTCTTTATTATATGCAGTACTATAGGAAATTGACAGTGTTGAGTATGCGGCTTATATATAAGGAATTGTGCTATATAGCAGATGTCAATGTATAAATATAGGTTTTGCTCCAGGGAATTGATACGGGATCAACTTGACTGATTATTATCCAAGCGTAAAGGGTTCTCTATATATTATGTTTTTTTTCACATGCTCGGGGTTTTGGGTCAGGGAGATGTCGGATGGTTGTGAAAAATGCTTTGGAATCTCCGAAATTAAATTCTTTTGATGGATGATTATCTATGGATTTTTGTCTCTCGTGACTCGGAATCTCCTCTCTGATCTGATATGACGAGGAACGTGTGTATATTAATTAATTATTTTGAGTCTGGGGATGATGTGGGATTGGTTTTATTATTATTTCGCTGTTCGGTAGTTCGGAATTCCGTTGGAATTGATGAGAATAGATATTTTGAAATTTCAGTTAGTACTCTATTTTTAAGGTAAACGATTGTGGAATTTTTTGCAAGTGCGTGCGTGCGAAATTTAGATTTCAGAGTTAAATTTTGATGGTCCTGTTGCAATACAAAGAAATTAACAAAAATAGAATCGAATTTGGAAATGTTAACGAATGAGTACGGTTCCGATTATATTAATCCCGACTGCTGTATTTTTTTAATTGACAGCAATAGATGATCTCTTTGAACTCTTGGCCTACAAAAAGAATACGATTTTAACGAATTAAATTTTATTTTATTTATTTCACAAATCTCTCCTGTATTCGCATTTTTGTTTACACAACAATATTTAATTGGCTCTCCCTTCTGCATTTTTGAAAATTGTAACGCGCTACAAAACAACTGCGTAAATATCAACAACATCGCGTGAGTTGTTTTAATATACTTCAATAATAATCCCAGTTCTTATTGTTGTTATTTGGCATTGTGTATAAAACAGTAGTAGTTCAATAAAACTAAAGATCTAAAACAGCAAAAATATAAAACAAGATTGAAAAAACTCATAAGAACAGGATTTGCAAATGTCAAATCCTGCCCTTGCATTTATATTCGCATTTTAAACTTAGTTTTTTCAGCTCAGTTTTTTTTCAGCCCAGACATTAAAATACCCGGGAGGGGATTCCCTAAAGAGATATTAATTTAATGAGTGTTTATAATTATTCCGGCTCAATCCTTTTAAAAGCTAATGCATTTCGTTGGCAAAGTGCCACGGTAATCCCAAATGTCATTCCTCCTCATTATGGATCATTTATTTTAAAGAGTCACACCTAGACTTCACACAAGTTTACGTTAAAATGTATATATTACAATAACGAGCTATTATTTCAGCTTATTTTAAAGATTTTGTGGCTGCAACTACTGCTACAAGCTATAAGCTGAATCTCGACTCGGCTTTTAGAACTCGATTCTTTTGTTTCTTAAGCTACTATTGCTGTATTAAAGTCTGCATTATCCACACAGAATCATCCACCTTTGTTTCCCTGTATTTCAAGTGTAAATGTGTAATTATTATTCCGCAGCAGAAGCTGGAATGAGAATGACGTTTGCATTAATGACTGGAGAATCTATATGAAATATAATAAGGATTTCTTTAGGGATAAGAATTAAGAGACCTGAAGAGCTCAAATATTTGCATATTTCTGCATAGAACAGTTCTTGTCGTTTTTGTGCATGAAGTGTATTAAAGATAAGCCTCGTCTTTCTGCTGGAGATTTGGATTTACTATAGTTTACTTATATATATTTATGCGTATATTTCTATTGCCTCTAGGATAACACGGGGCTTTAGGTTGATTGTCTCCTCCACACGTTAAGTATTATTAAGTGAGATGGCTTTGTCTCGGAAATTATAATTGCCTTTGACACCTTTGTGGCGTTTATGGTAGTGGATGGAGCTCGTTGGAGGCTTGTAGGATTTTTGTGGTTCTGTTTTGAAAATGTGGAATTTTTTGCAAATGATGGATTGTGGCAACTGATATTCGTTTAGCCGCAAATAAAAATAATCTTATCTTTGTTAGATACACCACTTCTTTCAATTCTTTGCTAATTATTTAATAATTAAGCTGTGAATTCATTGTTTGTGTTGATTAGTAAATGATCTGTAAAACAACTTCTGGGAAGGAGCTCACATTTCTACGTATATAGCTCATTAAAAACGACTTATTTAGGCATTCACCTGGAGTCATATTTTTTTAGTAAAATCCACCACCACCACCGGTGAATACTTTCTGGTTTTATATCCATTGTTATTGTCAATGATGCATGTGCGAAGGGGAAAATAATTTAGTTCAGTGTTGGAGAAGGATTCACTCGACACGTGGACATAAACGTTGCAATTAGAATAAGTAAAAATAGTTCGGTGTTTCGGAGTGGATTCGTTTCGATAGTACATTTTAATCGTTAGTTTTACATACTGTGTGGCATTTGTTTTAAGTGATATTTTGTAATGGGATGGGAGACCATTTTGTTGTGTTTGAGAAAATATTATCGGATTAGAATAGTGTTAGAAACCAGAATTTATTTCGGTTGTATACCATGCAAAAATTTTAATTTAAAAAAGTTTGTGTAATTCTAATTTTTTAAGTGACATATTGCTGGCATTATTAATCTAGACGGCCAATTAGTTGTTTAAAACTGTTTACCCTTATTTCACTCACAAAATCTCAATATTCTGCAAAAGAGAATACATATTTCGAAGGATTTTAAGTAGTACAACTTGTCAATCGGAGGAAACCCTTAAATTCATTGAATTTGTCATATTTTTATTTCACTCTGAATAATCAATAATGTTTTGACAAAAGCTGCCTTTAAACTCTATCGTCATAAAAAACGATTTACTTGAATTATTGAACAGCTATTTTAAATGACCGTATGTAATCCTCAATCCTCTTCTATTAAAATTTAAAAATTGCACAACTCATGTCGCAAAAATGTCCACTCATCTGAAAGCCAACACAATTGCACATAAAAACTGAGCAATTATAATCAAGTCAAAAAATTCGATTGGCATTTCCGCTCCGACTCAGCATTCCAATTTTTATTAATTTCTAAACCCGATAATTGCACATTCGTTGAAATGTTTTCCTTTTCCTTGTAATTCTTTCATCAACTTTAGCTGGGTAGGATAACAAACATAGGAATTAGAATTGGGAATCGTTAGCAAAATTCATGTGACACGAATTCTGTGTAATCAGGCATACGTTCCCGATTATGCGGAACGCTGAATTTGAGCCTCTATAATTTCCATGCCCAATATTAAATATCAAATATCAAGGCCTAGCTCTGTTAATATATGAAACACAATGGGAATTTAATACGAACTACGAACTGGTTGAACGATGAACTCTGCAACATTTTTGTAGCCTGTGAATTCCGAATCCCTAAACACATTGTTGGTTATCTTAATAGAATTATTTATCTGACTTTTTTGTTGGGAAGTTAATTAAGCAGGACGAGTCGGTCGTTTTTCTCCTCAGTCACGACATTAATATTAACTATTATACTATTTCCATGAACTTTGGACATTTATTTGGCGACATTCAAATGTCATTCAAGTTCTGTCTCTAAATATATACCATATTAATATATTCAATATCACCTTCTGTATTTCATCATGTAGACAGAGGATTTAATAGCTAAGAATTATGGAGTTTTTAATCTAATCTTTGACCAATGAGGGGAAAAAGTTCATCTATTTGTCCAAGATAAAAATGTGTTGTTCTGACTCTGTAATTTTATATCTTTGAGGGAGTTGACCTTCCATGTTGATCTTTGACTCGTTCTTGGCCCGTGGATTGTGTTGTAATTAATCATGCAACGTCTTCCGTTCAGTTCTGACGTTCTGAGAGGAATACGGATCGGAGCTATGTGTCAATCATAAGTCGTGTAAATTTACGGGATAAAGCCTGATTTTTGTCGTATTTTCTGACATTTTTCATTAAAATCAGAGCAAAATTCTAAATCCGCAAGTGTCCTACAATACTCAATAGGGAAAATTTGCTGGAGGAATAAAGAATGAAGTTAGGGAGTGGGACAGTCCGGACAACTCGATTCCTGATGTAGTTATTGCGAATTTTTTTCGGAAAAATATAAAAAAGTACAAAAAAAACTGTCTTGGGAATTGGCGAAAGTTATGGAATATTTTTTGGGTGTGTTTGTGTCCTCAAGAAATGAGATTTAGTCGTCCATGAGATGTGATGTTGTTGGGAAGATGTAACTTTTGGCAATATCTGTAAATATAATTCAGACCGTGTTCTCTCTCCTCTCCCTGTGTCTGTTCGTGTGGGACAATCGGAGAATTACAAATTAGATTTCCGTCCACACTAGCAACCCAACCAACCAAACCAAAAGCACCATTATATTATACAGGAGAGATATCAACCTGAAGATTTTTTGTTTGTATGATTATATATCCATGGGCTTGTGGTAGAAGTGGCTACAGATTTCGAAATCCTCGGGAGATTCCTTTATTCCCGTATATTATTACGTATACGAAGTTACATTTACAGCCCTCCTGGGACAACCGGGTTGATGATACAGTACCTACGGGCCAATACTAAAGAGTTACGGTCCAGGACCCAGATTCCCTGATTCGATATTCCGGAGAATCGATTCATTCCCTTTGGTTTTAGTTAATTTATTGTTCTCCTTGAGAACGCCGAACGGGGTGACTTGATAAAGATGTCAACCGGAAGGAAATCTTCGTTTTTGCAGATGCTAAAGGAACTTAAAGGGTCGATGTCAACGGGGGTTGGGCCGGGGGACGGGCCACCATCCTCAATATTCTACGTGTCAAGTGAAGCGGCGGATGAGGATGATGAGGACGAGGACGAGAACGGGAGTGCCTCGGGTCGTTCTTCGAATAATATTCCGAAAAACCCAGTAACCTTATTAGGTCCGAGCAGGACTACAAATACGACAAGTGACTACTTTGACGAGGAGGAGGATGATAGGGAATTACAAGATGGGACCTCATTCCTGTCATCTCCTAATCAGAATACATATGAAGAGCCCTTTGACTCGACCAAGGACTTGGCTCCCGTTCAGAAATTTCCCAAATCCTCGTCAAAGAAACTTGGCTGTGGTTCTAGTCTCCCGAATTTCCCTGGTGGTTATCCCGGTCCTGGGCCTGAACAAACAGTTTTGAAAGACACCAGGACACCTGGAACCAAAAGTAGAAAAAGTGGGGGGATTTGTTCCACGAGTGACCAAAATTTAAATGAGGGCCCTTCGACTGCCATACCGACTGCAAATCGTGACTTTGAAGAGGAACCCATGAACTCATTACCGTCCCTCCATTCCAATCCCTCGATGAGGACGTCTTCGAAATGCTTGAATTCGAACGGAGGTTCTAGTGCTAGTAATAATGGGGATATGGGGGGCATGTCCAATGAGCCGGGTCAGAGGTCAAGTTATGGAAGTACGGCCAGTCGGACGTCGTCAAGTTCCGAGTCATTTTCAGAGATTTTTGCGAGGCACTTGAGGGGGAGGCTGAATCGGTCTTCCGGCTCTGGACCGATTTCTAGTAATAAGGTAAGAGAGAGATGATGTTTTTTTTAGGCTATTTTTTAAATATTAATACCGAAATAAGACAGCTCCCCGAAATACAACCCCAGGGGGATCTATTTGATGATTTACGGTATTTACCTCTGTCGGCAACGATTGACATTGACAGAATGGATGTGTTTTGGGACGGTCCGTAAACATGGACGGAAACGCTGGCTATCATAAATCATAACATTAGCTTCTATTGTTAGGCATATTTTCATATCTAATTCGTAATGGCAAGGTTCATTCAAGTCTTGTAATCTTTTTGATAATTTTGATTAAATAATGAAAGGTTAGATAACCTCACTTAAATCGATAATCCTGTTTATATTACACAAAAAATATGCGAGTGCATATAGCTTGTCGGATGATGTGTTTTTAAGGGTAAGACCAGAAGTTATGATTTATGATTTAATTGCTGTATAATTAATAAATATTATTTTTAGTTCTAAATGTCCGATTGCGAGTCTGAGCAATCTTGAGAGGCAGAAGTGCGGAAAATTGTTGTTATTTGGATAATGGGTTTAGGAAATGAGATTCAATTTCCTAAGGAATCCCTTGAATGATTGCTTGTTCTTGAGACGGAGACGGTTTAAGTTATGACTATCGTTTCATAGATGAATTTAGCATCTTTGCAAATGTTTGGTATTGAAGCTTACATGCGATTGAAATCAACCCTGACCCGTTTGATTAAGATTTATAAGTAGTTTTTGGTCTTCATTAGATTAGCTTGTTTTATTGAAACTGCTTGGAAGGTTAATTAGGTGATTGTTTTTTATTAAGACAAGAAATAGTAATGTTAAAGCTTCGGTAGGAGTTTATTGGAAACTTGTAATTTTTTTTAAAAATCAAAACGAGATGTATTTTAGGTGAACGTCTAAACGAGCTTCAATCGATTGTTTATAATTTAATAATAATGCCCTCAAAATATGACTTTTACTTGATTTACCTGAACCTAGCGTAGGTGGCTTAAAAAAATTCTACTATATCTGTTTGATGCTTTGAATATAAGAACTTGACATATAATATTTCATTATTTCATAGACTAAATTCGTATATACACCGTATTTAAGATGACGTATGGTGGTTTCAGCCAATATCATTGACATGATCAAATCAAAATCTCAAAACCAAACTCATCTTTTGGTTTTTGAGGTTTACAAAGAGATCCTTAAGTCCTTGAAACTGAGGAAGATCCGTGCCTCGGTTTACTTTTTGGTTTTACAAATTGCAGAATAACCCCAAAATTATTATTCATCATCTACGAATATATTTGTAAAGAGTTCTTCGAGAATCCAGTTCTACTAAAAATATAGAGTGAATCTCTCCAGTCTTTTTAATGATAAAACATGATGATGAGCTGTTGAGGTTGACTTGAGGTTCCCAAATTCCAATGCCATTATCATTACCGTCATCATATCATACTACTATTTCTCTATTAGATCTTTGTAATAGGAAATACATATGCCTGTAAAATTATAGCGTATTATAGTGTCATAGGAAAAAGGCCTGTCGCTGACAGGCACAAGATGCACAACCTAAAATCCACGAAACGGTGTATGAGAATCTTCGGGGTTCACCGTTTCTAGGATTTTAGGTTGTGCATCTTGTGCCTGTCAGCGACAGGCCTTTTTCCTAGTCTTTTTTCTGAGTACTCTGAAGCGTAGTTCATATGATGACCTGTACACAAAATAGCAACACACCTTGGAGTAGGTCTTGACTAAATATACCATTCGAACGACGTGTGTGTATCACACACAAACACGTCATTTGTTCGGGGGGTAATACATCCCACCCGGCCAAAAATAATCGATCGTTGGATTAATAGTAAATAGTCCTTCGTCATACGTTTCGAACGACATATCACACGTATATGTTTGTAATCTGACTATTTTTACCCACATCCCCCCTCCCCTTCGGATCTGTTGATCGCCATCCCCCCTAATATTAGATATTCGAAAAGTCCTTGTTCATACGTTTCGAACGACATATCACACGAATATGTGTGTAATCTGACTATTTTTACCCCCCCCCCCCCCCCGTCCCCTTCGGATCTGTTGATCGCCATCCCCCCTAACATTAAAGATTCGAAAAGCCCTTGTTCATACGTTTCGAACGACATATCACACGAATATGTGTGTAATCTGACTATTTTTACCCCCATCCCCCCGTCCCCTTCGGATCTGTTGATCGCCATCCCCCCTAACATTAAAGATTCGAAAAGCCCTTGTTCATACGTTTCGAACGACATATCACACGAATATGTGTGTAATCTGACTATTTTTACCCCCATCCCCCCGTCCCCTTCGGATCTGTTGATCGCCATCCCCCCTAACATTAAATATTCGAAACGCCCTTGGTCATACCGTCATACGTTTCGAACGACGTATCAGGTATCACAGTAAAACTTGGAACTTGGAGCTGGATTATTGGGGTATGGCGATGGGAAGAAAGAGATATTCATAGAGAATAGAGAGAGGGAAAAATTAGAGGAAGGGCGGAGAGGTTTGAAAACGACACGGAAAAGTCAGAGAGGATTAAGTATTATAATATTAGATAATAATATATTGTTATAATAGTATGTAATGTGTGTGTATAGGAGAAGAGATTTATTTATGAAGAAATATGATGGTAATTCGGAAGCATTTTGTACGTGACATTAGAGGACGTGACTTCATTCCATTTCCATAATTCCATAGTTTCGACTTCAGCAACGGCCAGGTCCTGGAATTCCTTACGTCCTTTGTGTATTTCGTATGAAATATTAGATCTACAGCGTTTTTGGTGATGGTATTATTGCATTGTTTTGTGCTAGGAACCATTTGGTCCGTTGAGAACGTAATACATAATGGGAGAAGTGTAATGAGGGTATACATTTTAAGTTGAAGTTATTTTATGGATGTGGACTTTTGCGTCAATTACCTTGAGGATGCAATATGGTTTAGGTTAACAGAGCTTTGTAAGGTGGGGACTTAATTCGGGGTGATCGGTTACATGTAGTTAAAGAGTTGACAGTATCAGCGATGCATCTAGTTAGAGTAACTCCAACAGATCGATGCATCTATAGGTATAGATTTTTATAGGCCAAGATAAAATATGTACTAAATTTAATTTCTGTTAATTTTGGATCTATGATACACCTTGATTTGAATACTTACATATGCAGCTGAAGTTTCGATTTCAAAAAATATGTTGCAAACTACTTACTCAACCAAATTGAATTATTCTAGAATATTAGAGATCGATAATATTCAGATTCAAAAATCGTGTTACACAAGGGAAGTAATATTTAATCATCGTAGCATGGATAACATAACAATAACCTTCATCCTGACTCCATATCATAAAACAAAAAATTAAACCCGATCAGGTTCTATCGCACCTTGAATTAAATTCACGAGGATGTTCTACAGATTGGGATATGAGAATAAATTAGAACATGATGTCATGTTATAAATTCTTCTTGTATTCTAGATACCATTTTATATTGAACCACATTTTCAGTTGCATTCAAATTCAAAACACTGCAGGCTGAGTTTTAAATATCAAATATGCAGTTTGGTTTTGCAAATATTCAATAAATATCCATTAACTTAAAGACGAAGTGTTCAGTCTTTTAAATTAAAAAACAATTTATAATCTTGTTATTAGATATTTGTTTCCTTGTTAGGTATTTTTATCATATCCCATTTTCTGTCACAAAGTCTAACGTTTTAAGTTTTGAACCCTTCAGGATTTTGAAGGAATATAATAAAAAATATCTAGAGTGCGTGACTTTATTCGCTAGAATAAACTAAACTATTTTAAAGTACAGTTCCAGAAAAAAATTACAAAAATAGAGTGAAATCCCCCCTTTCGAAGGATCAGGATTCAAGAAACTCTGCTGGCTTATTTGGATTCCGGATTCGAAATTATCATCCGACCCAACGGCTTTTACTTTCATTGTGTGTTCTGTTTTTTTATTTTACTATTATTATTATTATTACCCGGTTTTCGGGTTTTCGGGGAAGCGAATTGCATTTAAGAATAATACAAACTCTGAACTGTGAAAGGCGGAGGATAAAGGAGGCATGGGGAATAATATAATACCCGGATTCGGTTTCCGTTTTTCTGCTGAGTTGACGGATTTCGCAATAGAATGGGGAATAATGGGGATATCAAGCCCCCTCCATCCTGTATTCTAATTTTATTTTTATTATATAAATTTATTATAAATATATCATAGCGTTTAAGGCTTGAGTTTAACCCGATGGTTCTTGATTTGGGTTCTGCTGAACGCGTGCGGATCATTTCCGGTTATTTGTGCCTATAGCCCCGTGTGCTAATTTAAACTCAGATTCGGAAAGTTGGGAATTTGTCATCCTAATAATGGGCCCGTGGAAAATATAATTTAGAACGCAGGCCTGCAAAAGGGTTGGGGAGTTAGTTCAGGAGGGGTGTTTTATTTCGGTGTTTGTTAAGAATCTGAAATAGCACCGGGTGGGGGATGTTATGGTTGACGAGTTTGTATAATGTATTATTATTAGGGTGATTCAATTGAATATGGTTTGAGTGAAGAGCTGATTTCGGATTTCGGAAAGTGTTTTCGACGGAGTCATAATTTGGGGTTTTTGTAGAGGAAATTAATATTTTAAATTGGATGTGGCAACTTGAACGGAATTAATTCCTCTCTTACTTACGGGTTTCTGTATGGCTTTTGAGGCCGGATTTGCTTTCAACAACTTGGAGAGGGCGAGTGTAGGGTGGATTTTAGTATTAATATTAATTATAGCTTATTACAGATTATGATTATTAGGTGTCATATAATTTGGATGTCACAAATCACAAAGTAGGGTGGGATACAGATAGACTTGCATGTAAATTTGCGCAAGATGGTTAGAACTTTGGCAGCAGGCTTGCAAATAAATAGGATTTATTTCACCGTTTTTAAAGTCGTTTCTTTATAGTTGAAAAAATATTACTGAAAGGGAGAGTGTAAGAGCCCATATTGGAAACGCTAGCGTGAAAAATATTAAACCAAATTATAGATACAGAAATCTCAAAAAATATTTTGAGCTTTTCAAATCCAAATAGCTTAAAATATGACAATGTTTCAAAATAACATTAGATTTACAAACTTACACAATTTCACATCACCTTCTCAAAATACCAGAATAAAAAAACAATTTTTCAGTGACAACTTGACAGACTATTCATCGTCAAAAACCTAAAATCAAAATCCAGACTCTTCTCCGAATCCGAATATAAAATCAAGCCCAATTCTGGCAAATACTCATTATTCCAATACCCAAAGGTCTATACTAGAACCCTTTGAAATCTCTGCAAAATACGTAGGATTTTTACCCTCAAAGTTGATGATCACATCTCTCCTGCTATATACAGACATATTCCCAATATTCAGATGATCACATCAGTCACACACTCACACAATGTTATTATTATTATGATTATTTCCCCTTCCTCATCTTCCCCGAAATAAATTATAGAATACAATCACCGATTCATAATTGTTCAGCTCTCTCACGAGCTTCCAAGCATTTTGAATCTCGAATCCAGATTTCTAGAGTAATAATAACATTATTGTGGATTGTGGCTCTCGAGCTTCCTCCTCGACTAGTTTAGTATGTAATTCTAACTTCACAATCATATACTTCCTAGCATAGTTCATCCGTTCGGGAGTAAAACAGAGTGCTCTATATTTGATATTAAATATGAGGATGGAGAGCGAGAGATGAAATCTGTTTTTATTACTTTGCATGCAAATCTGCTCGAGTTTTAATGAAGGAATATGAATACTCTGCCTCTATATTATGTTTGGACCTCCGCCGTTATTAAGTATTAAACGGTATGCTAGAAACTACTACAATATCTACAGTTCTCTCGTACGAATACGAGGGAGCTGAATTTATGAATTCATGAATTTAAGAACTGTAGAAACTGACGAGGTTTGGATTGACGTGCAGGAGGTTATGAAAGGGTGAAACTCCTTACTGGGAAGACTATGTCCGTCCGTCTGACCGTTATGCTCTAATTCTCAAATGGTTATCTCTTTTGACATTATTTTTCCAGGCAACCATTTATAACCATCAAGCGGGTGATAACCTCTTTTAAGGGCTGTGTAGGTCGCAATTTAAAAAATAATAATAATCCTGCATAGGTGATGTATCTTCGTAAATGTACGATGTACCGTACAGTGCTATTCAATAATATATATGATTTTACTCTATGGTTGGGGTAATGTTAGATTCTTATATTATACAACTCCCAGGTGTCGGACCAACGACGTTGAATGTTATTTGACGTCTTGTTGCGCCTGGTTTCACCCCTTTTAGATCTCCGTTTGAAAAGTTTTATTATTGTAGAAGCTAGGCGTAGGCAGAGCGTTTTTGAGGATGTGGATATGAGGAAGTTTACAGTTTTTGATAGTTGAGAGTTTATAATCTGTCTGGTTAGTTACTGCTTTCTGAGTAAATATTAATTTGGCCTTTTATTTACTTATGCACAACCTCCTCTCCATCTCCTCATCATCATCTCTTGGCCCCAAGACGGAAGGCCAGGAAAGGAGTTCAGTTTTCAAATCATGCATGTGCTGTAGTAGGTAGTATAGTAGCAGAGTTGTAGAATTTGTAGAATCCACCGGGCACTAAGTTAACACTCGGTCTCGGGGTTTTGAATGTCGGGGTTTGGGAAAATAGAGAGATGGGAGATTCGGAATTGACTATTTACGGCTTAAAATTTAGCTCTGGATTTTAGAGTTCTAGAGTGTTTTAAATGAGCCCATAACTTCAAGATCGGAACTCTAAATTTCGTTGTTCCACCATCGGTCTTACTACAGTTACTACCCTACACATACGATGGAGCTTGGCAAAGTGACAATTGAAATTGGACGTCACTCGGAAATAGATCTATTTAACTGGGCCAGTAACTGAAAACCTGATGTAACATCGAAATATTTTGTACTCTAAAATCTGTGATTTGAGTTTAAGCTTCGAATATTTATTTTTTGAATCCCGGAATGGTGACAGAACATTTCATCTGACAATGAGCTCGATGCTCGATAACCACTTTGTCAAACACGAAATTGGGATGATGATTGCGTTTTATTTACTGATTTCAATTGATATCAAAGCATTATTATAGTTTATCGTAGTTCGTCATTCATTCATGGGAACTGAATGCAGTTAGGGGTTTGATTTCTTTGGCAAAAAGGGGCAAAACTTTCCATTAAGCAAATTAATATTGAGATCTTACCCTTCCATATTCGTATTTTCTGTTCAACCCTTTCTATTCTTAAACGACTACCCATTTGGGAGATAGTTATTAATAAAACCACATTCGCATTCGTTTCGGGGAGATAGTAAACAGTGGCCTGGAAGTTCATTTAATGTACAGGGACTTGTTTTACAGTATTTACACGCTATTGCTCTTAGGTATGGGTCTTGAATAGAATAGACTTTAATTCATTTTCATTTTAGAAAGTTGGACTAATTTTCAGGGATTTTTTTGTCCGAAATTTTGTCGATGGAGAAGCTTAAATTATCGATTTATTCCGAAATTATACACGTAACAAGAAAGCGTTTCATTGTTCCTTGATAAAATAAAATTGAATAATAATTGATCTAGATTTTTAGATCCATTCCGTTTTGTGTTTTTGTCGTCATTTTACGATGATCTTTATTTCATCTCTAGATCACTGTACTCGTGTCCTCGACAATTTTCAACTCAGGTTGTCCCCGACAGATTGACTATTAACGTCAAAATATGGCACGTCCAGCTATCAACCTGCTCATAAAAGCCCATAAACCACTCCCGAATTTATTACTAGAGCTAGAGCTATTAATAGCAAGAGCGGAGTAGAGGGAGAAAGTAAATGAGGCTTGGGGAAAGTAAACAGAAGTTATGGGTTCCTCGGAAAAGTCAAATTGAAATTAAAATTTAAATTGAGATTCCTCTGCCATCCGAATTCCTCGTCATTTAACAACCGTGGGGATATAAGTTAGAGATGTGGATTCCAGTCGACCGTGAACGGACATGGAAATCAACTGTTGTTATTTCCTGCTGTAAACTTTAAAATTTAAACCTCGGTATAAGTCCCCAGGGGTCTTTGTGTTCCAAGCTATAAGAAAAGTTATTTCGGAGGGGGGCTTATTCCGGGATTTACGGTAGACAATAATTCCGAGGCTTATTGGAAACAGTGTTGGTATTAGTGTTGGCTATCGGCTCCTCTCTCCGGACTTGTAGATTCTCCCTTCGCTCCAGCCTC
The DNA here is from genome assembly GCA_906901685.1 of Desoria tigrina. NCBI lineage: Eukaryota > Metazoa > Arthropoda > Collembola > Entomobryomorpha > Isotomidae > Desoria > Desoria tigrina. The sequence goes on along the minus strand of CAJQTU010000023.1, from coordinate 6,943,060 downwards.
TTTGAATAATTGTAAATTAGGAATTCCAACAAATGAAATGGAAATGAGGGCTGGGGACTTTTGATTTTAACTCAATTAAACATCGTCTCCACTTTTGTGGGTTTTCTCAATTAAATTCCCTTTGAATCTCAAATGAGCACTCAACCCTGTCCCAAAGTAGCTTTCTCCAGCTCCAATCCAACTATCCAACTCGGGAGAGTATGTGTAAAATCATGAAATAAAGTTTACTTTACTACAATTCCACAGTTCAAAATTTGAAATTCCAAATTCACAAATATCTGCCTTTATTACTCTTTATGGGACCAGTCTGTCTGTCCGTCCGTTTACGCTTTATAGTTTTCGAACGCTTCAGGTTTTTATAAAAGGGTTTTCAGATATTTAAACTCGAAAAATCCTATACGAAACGACTCTCACGTGCCAGTACGGTTTATAGCGTTATCAATATGGTTGCACCCCTTTTTACATTCCGTTTGTAACGGTTTATTATTCGGAGAAACGACAGGAAGAAAGAATCCCCTAATATCATTATTTGTTAGTTTTGGAGAAGACGGGGATTTTGAGAATTCTGGGGGTGGGGCCCTGTCTCCCACTCCCCAGCCTTCCTAATTCATAATTAGTCCAAGTGATGACGAAGTTAATTGAATTTGCATCTCATTACATTTAGTTCTAAAAACAGGGAGCTGCTTTTGGTTTCATATACTTAATCTTAAATCTCCTTAGGTCTTGGTAGGCTTCTTCGTGGTTTTGGATTTTAGATGAGAGGCCGAGATTACCGTTGAATTACGCTCCTCGAAATAACATCCCACACCAACGTACCAGATTTTGTGACATGGAAAATATTATCTCCGGTGGACATAATCCAGTAAATAAATACAATCAAATTCATCCTTACAATTACAAGTAATAGATTTCGAACACAAAACCCCCAAGAAATTGATCTAGGCAATAATGCACGATGTTTACTTGTGGTATACTACCATGACGAGAAAACCGCCCTATAATCTGTTTCGAATTGATAATTTTAAAATACTCTTCCTTTATTAAACCGACTTAAAATCCGCACTTGAAACATGTTGCAGGAAAAGCATAGATTCATTTGTTCTAAAATTGATTTGCAATGGAATTCACGTAGAAACACCAATTCGATTGAATGAGCCCATATTAAATAAAGCAGATAATTAAGGTATTTATATGGCATTCCCACCCAAAAAGATAATATTTAAAATCTTTTAAAATTTAAATGTGACCCAAATATCGAGTGATGGATGACGGTCTTCCTGTACACTTTGGCAAAGCTAACTGCACACCTCTCTCTACCCTATTAACCCTATCCATCTGTCACATGAGCAACCGTCCATATCAACATTTCCTTACATACACTTCCATGCTATTATTTAACAATTTAACATGCAGACAGTCAAAGTCATACACACTTCTATTAAATGTATCACTGCGGCCTGCTAAACTGTTAATTAATATTTTATGCTAAAAAAAGCTAAAGATAATATATACTCTAGAAGAGTCGACGATGGACGGGGTTTAGAGTTTAGATATGTTACTTGAGGTTGGGACCCTGCTTTGGGCTGTTTAAAAATTATGTGTTTAAATTCGCGATATAACAGGAATAATTTCATTGTTTTAGCGTTAAATATACAAACTAACAACAAGTGCTTAAAGTTTAATTGAAAAAAAAAAATTTAAGAAACGCAATTGGTTTTCTCGTTTGAGTTTAAAATTGATAAAGTGATTTTAGTTTGAGACAAAAGTGTGCTCTTAGTAGACTTGAAGTAAAGTTCTTTTATCTCAACTTAGACGGTATTTAAAACATATAATACCATCGTTTATGAATGCCCAAGCTTCAAGATAAAAATAGTAAACATAAAAAAAAAGATATCACTTGATCATGGAAGTATATGAATGAATTTTTCATTCCATTTTATATTTATACGTACCTATGCACTACAATCTACAACTACAACTTAACTTCTCGAGGTGAATAAAATGCATTCAAAATTTAAATAGACAAAAAACATCAAGCTCTTAAAATCCTATTCAAATCAACAAAAAAATCACTTTTAATACACAATACAAATAATACCACAATAAATGTTTAAAAACAATGCAAAAGCATGTAAAATAATGGTTTACCACTTTAATCTTAAATCTTGAACCTTATCTCTTCTCGCATTTATTTATATGATGTATTATGAATTACTGCTCACTCCTTCATGTCTATTCCTATTTATTATATTCAGAATTTAATTGTAATTCTTTCCTTCAAAAGGAGATTACAATCTCCACAGCCACGCATAGTATAAGCCTATGCTTATTGTAGTTTTTTTAGTATATGAACTGGCTACAGAACAACCTCCAAGCTACAACATCCTATTGTTTCTCTTATTGTTATTTTCTTTCATTGTTGAAGTCCAAGATAAAGTAATGCAAATCCAAGGGAGTCGGTTTGTAGATTTTGTACATTTTTGTGGTCAAAGGAACCACAAGACTCTTGATTGTTTAAAATCAACTGTGTTTTTTGTGATTTGCAGTCGTAAGAAAAACACAGATATTTTGTGGTTTAGATGAGTCTGGGAATAATTTTGTCAATCGGATTCAATCCCGATCATTATGGATCTGGAAATCAATTTAAAAAAATTGCATCGCTACAAAAATTAAAAAGTGGTTTTTCGAAAAATCAACAATTCCACATAAAAAAAGAGACATCAATTAGACTGATAACGATAAGCCCTTATCAACACCATACGTTATCATGGGACTAAAAAGGAGAAGTTTTTCGATAAGTCAACCAAACAATTAATTTAAATGCCCTGGGCGTATCGGAACAATATAATTAACCAACTCCTCTATCTCTACTCGTGGATAACAATAACATTAATTAAATATAGGGCTTGTTAAATTGTTAGTAAACAAATATTAATAGGATTCCTTTGTGCCTTCTCTAACAGTTCTAAAGTTCTCTATAGATAATATATAGAAGAATAAGGGGTAAAAGTTGACATGATTCCGATACAAAATTCCCCACGAGCTGACAAGATAATAAATGATTAATGGATTACTGGTTAAACCACGTTGAAACTACTTCCTCAATTAAATTGACATTTCTAAGGAACTCTGTCATTGCCGGGGGAATGACAAATTATAATTAATTCTAAACTACACTCTGTCGGCTTTCCTTTTCCATTTTGCGTGGATTAGGACAAAAAAAACGTAGAAAACATTTCGATACGGAATAGGAAACTATGAAGATAAGAGATAGAGTAAACCTGTCCTATTGATAACTTATTAAGTTAATACATGACTTTGTAACTTATTATATGCCCATTTAAAGGGAAATTAATTACCTTTTATTTATATAATAAAATTGCGTAGAAGCAGGTATTATAATTTACATGATTTTTATTGAATTGTAACCAAGTGTCAAAGAGAAGAACATGACCATTATTGAGCCGTGTCTACAAGGCATTAAAGAATTAGGATTTATTATATCCTCTTCCGATTGAAGGAAATTGCTTTGCAGAACTCTGTTGTTTTTTGCAGACAAAGCCCATGTTTTTCTTTAGTTTTACTTTCAGTTGTAATTGGGTTGGATAATTAATTGCTAGTTTAAGCCGTAATGGTTCGCCTATTTAGTAGTGATTTAGTAAATGGGCTTTAGCCTGTAATATTCTAAACGTGTCTGGTTTGAAGAGTGTTAAGTCAATAGTGATAAAGTTGATGATTAATGGTCATCATTATCACTCATTAACTGAGTGCAGTTGGATTAATTAAAATCATTGAAGTTGGTCAGTGCAGCAGTGTTGGACTTGTTTCAGTGTTGACTCATTGATTCTGTTATTTTTTTACCGTATTTGACGAGTTTGTTCTATAAATAGAGAATGTGTGATCCGTGATAATAATGTGAAGTGACTAAGCTAATACGGTAGAAATTTATTATCAAATTGGATCTGTTGACAGAAAAGTGAAACAAAAATCGTTTGAGATGGACATGTATTTTCCACATTGTCATTTGTCATTTTGACATAATATTTGTCACAATGTCGCGAATAATAACTCAACTTGGACAATATTTGCGTATTGTTTTAACCATTTAGGCTTACTAGAGTAATTAAATAGAGCTAATTAAAGTCATTTCAGTCATTAAATTATAGACTAAAACGCAGTATTTGAGTTCCAATTACAGTATGTAAATGCGCAAATAGGAGGTTTTGAACCCATAGGTTCATGGAATTGTTGAATGGGTTGCTGATTTTGAGTTTTACGAATCTCCATATTCTGACAACAAATTCCGGGCCGATGACACAGGGACATTAAGGTTAAAGCTAGCTTAGTTTTAACTGGGGTACATATTCATGTTAGTTTATCGTTTATGTCCAGTTTTAGCGTGGAATTCTACTTTGACAAAATATTATGAGTTCGAGTCCAAGGTATTTGCTATTTGCCATACTGCCAAAAATCCATGAACCTCTCTCGTTCTGTCTGATTCATGACATGAGTGTTTGGTTACATATTTTGATTGTTAGTGTTTTACTAGCAAATGTTTTTTTTGCAATCTGAACTCTCATGAATGGAAGTCGTAATTTCATTTTATTCATTATTCCAGTGTTGGATTTGACACAGTCTAGTACAGATTATTCCTCAAAATAAGTAACGCAGCATATACCGATTTGTGAGACTTCCTCTGATAGAAGTTTTTATTCTTGTCTGTTAAAAAGTCAGAATGGAAGTGTGGACATAATTCAGAATTTTATCAATATAAAACAGGTCACTAAAGCTCCATCATTGCTATTTTCTTAGTTACAGTTAGTTATTTATAGTTAGAAATGCAAATGGCAATGTTTAGCGACACCAGTATGAGGTTCTTTCGAGTAATGATGCGGAAGTTGAGTTATTCTTCGGCCGACGACGATGGGAATGTGGAAAATACTAAGGTTCGGAACAATTGATTTTTAAATTATTTTATTTTATTTTAAGAGCTACGACATTATAGACATTTAAGGGTTAAAAATGACGGCCTTAGAGAAGGTGCAATACTTTGACAACTTCCACGACCAAATATACCGGTCCGATTTTGCTCTCCCTCGACCACAGCTAACTTTCCAATCGGGTGGTAAAAATAATGGAGGTTCAGTTCATGAAACGGAGAACCCGAAGGGTTCTCAACATTCCCTCTGTTCCACAAGGGACAATAATTACTATTTCTTCGAAACCCTCGCCGTTGCATTCCCGACACTCGATCATCCGACTAAATCCAAGTCTCCGAAATTCAGTAAAAAGAAACCGAATCTGGGTAGCAAAGTTCCTCCTACAATTAATGCTCAGGGTCGACGATATAAATCCCCAGCTCCAAAGCCCCCCTCAACAATTGACCCACCGCCTCCTCCCCCTCCGCCAAGTTCCATTACAAAAGCATTTAAGTTCAAGCCAGTACCTCCTCCAAAACCCCTCAGAAAAACGAACTTCAATAGTAATGGTAATAATAGTAGTAATAATAGATTCAGTGATCGAATACCAGTAGTTCCAAGCTCATCGGTACCACCACCACCGCCACCACCTCGGGTAATCAAAGCGGATCATAATTGCCCCATTTCCGGTAGTGGGGGACATCTCACTCCGAAAAGCCCTGTGGGACAGTCGACAGGGCCAGGAAGGTCAATATCTCTTTCCGATTTCGTGAATCAATCAGTGTCCCAAGTGTTGTCATCTCCCCTGAGTATCCGGAGTGTCCCGGCGTCTAAATGCTCGACAATAAATAAAAGCCATTCAACCACCACCACCACCACTGCCAATAACAGTGACCATATAGATAGAGGATCAAGAGTAAATCGAAATCGTCACGGGTCATCCATATCCTCCACAATCTCATCATCTTCTTCATCATCCTCCTCTTCCTGTCAGAGCTCCTCTTTCCGAGAAACAAAGGTCCGATTCCGGACTCCAGCTCGATACCGGAGCCCGAGGAAAAGCCCATCTTCACTGGTTCGGCGGAGGAACAGGATGATTGATGAGAAACTGTACAATAATCAATATTCGTCTTCAACTTCTTGTTCAAAGAAGAAGTCAGAATCAGGAGGAACGTCTCGGCCATTTCATCATCTTCGAAACTCTTATTACAACAAAGGGGATCATGTTCGAGATGGAAGTAAAGAGAAGAACGGAGCAGTTGAAGAGGAAGATTCCAATTGGGGAGATGAAGATGATGATTTCGATAATGACACCGAGTTTGAGTTGGAACCATTACCCGAGAAGGATGAGGGTTTTTGGTCCATTAGAGGAAATGGAAACCGGAGGGCCGTGACACCCTTCTCGAGGGGTCAGGAGGTCAAAATCAGCCAAAGTAAAAATGGCAAAAAATCTCAGGATTCCTCGTCCTCATGCTATTCCTCTACTTCCAAGGAGCCCACGCCCCCACCGTCCAAGTCCTTCCTTACCGTTTTGAGGAAAAAAAGCCAAGGAAAATTTAGAAAAAGCCAAAGTCCAAGTCAGGATGACAATCACTCTAATGGAGTGATTCATGGATCAAAAGGAGCAAAAATAGCCCTAAATGACTCATATCTCATCCCTGATAAGTTTGATAACCCCATAAAGACTTCAAAACAACTGACTCGCAAGACATGTGTCAATAATGACGAGGGACATGGAAGAAACAGTGGTGGCAGTTGTGGCCCAACTTTCGCGACAGTCAAAAGACGTCTGAGCCGGTCTGCCCTCTCCATAATCAGCATGACTAATGGCCCCCACCACAAGGAAGAATGGGCACAATCTGGCCCACAGGAAATCGAGAAGGAAGAATACAGAAGAAATAGGAGTAATAATAGCTGTCACCAAAACCATCGAAATAACACTAACTTTTCCAACCAGTTTGTCCCGATCAATAAACGAAGCCAGTCTCTTCCAGACAATCTATGTCCTTATGAGGATGAGTGTCCAGAATTCATCGAAATAAATCCCCACTGCCACAGGTCCTCTATGGAAACGTCCTTAAGGCCCCCACGGAGGGGTCGGCCCCACCTGCCCTCATCCTCAAGTGGCTGTTCATGCTCCCAAAGTGACGAAGAAGCCTTTACCCTCCCCGATTTAGTACGACCCAGTAGTAATTCAGTTTCAGCCTCGTCGAATTCGAGGTCATCGGGGTCATCGAATCGTTGGAAGTTTTTTACAAAGGGATTCAACAGCAACCGAGCCTTGGCTCCGACCTACTCTACATCCTCCTTTTACTCCTCCGGGAAATCGGAGGATTTGAGCCCAACAGCAGATGGGAAAAGTCCCAAGAACCGAAAGAAAAGTTCGGGCATTAGCATTAACAGCAAGAATAAGAGCCCGGGTGGTGCTGGTACTTCATTACCATCCAAGGCTTTAAAGAAGAGGCAGAGTTTCAAAAGTAAGAGCAACTCGAACCTAACAACAATAGGAACGACGAGGAGTAGTATAAACAAGCTTATAGGACAACAGGTCCAGCTTCCAGGCAACTTTAAGAGGACACCTATGGCAAAGACACAGGTGGTACTCTCTCCCCGGGCTCACCGTAGAACCCGATCCGATTTGTGGAATAATGAGGGTGAGAAATCGGATGGACCCATTCTACCCGGCTTCTACTCCAATAATACCGGGAGCTGTTCTTCACTCGAGAAACGGGGATCCAAGTTCTTTAAATCTTTTCGGCTCAAGAAAAAGAGTAATAAGGTTGGGGATGGACAGGAGGAGAGTAATGAGGATGAGGACTTATTCCGGGGGTCGAAAACCCGGTCTAGTTTCAGACGCAATAGTGGTAATACAAGTTCTTTGACATCCAAGTCCAGAAATTCGACGGGGAAAAGATCTACGAGGTCCAATATTTTCTCCTCGTTCTACAGTGGGAGTGGCCTTCCAAAGTTCTGGAGTTCCAAGGACTTTGATGACGTCACGCTGGATTTGGCAAGTGGGCAAGTCAAGACTACGAGAGATGGAACGCTTCTCTTTACAGTTGATGTGGTTAATAATAATTCGAGTAGTAAAAAAGTTTCGAAATCATCGACGAGTAAGAGTTCTACAGCCAAAACCCTCTTGGTTTCGACTACGAGTGGTAGCAATAATTATTCAAAGAGCCCTGTTGGATCACCTAGTCCTGGCTTGATGAGCAGGAATAGGAGTAGTAAGGCCCGTAGGGACAAGGGCAAGACTCGGGATGAGTTGGATTTGGTGGAATATAATGGACTTGGGCAGGTTGGGATGATTTTTTTATGATTTTTGCACTACTTTAATTTTAACCTCTCGTACACCATAACTATTAAAGTGATCCTCAAGATTTTTAATGTTTTTGTAAAAATGCCTGAACTGAAGCGTAAAAGTAGTTTTTATTGCTTAAATTATTATCGCTGTGTTAGAATGTAGGTAAACTCTCGTTGCTCGATGTTGTTCACGGCTTTTGTGACAATTTTTAACAAAATGGTAATGAAGCTCGGTAATTTTTGTTGAATATCATGTTACCAATGTCAAAATCAAAATAAGGTCCTAGGTAGCTCCTGCCCATTGGCAAAAACTCCGTCCACGTCATCATCATCATTATCATCCCCATATCCCATCAACTTTGGAATGGAAAGCTGCCAAATTCAGGGAAAGCTTGCGGGTGTTTAGCCGAGGAACAGAGATTTATTCGGCTGCATCCCTTTTTGACATTTATTTACATTTCTTTCCTGTTCTAGTGAGAGGGAACTAGGGCTTATTTTATATATAGTACAGCTATCAAGGATGAGAGTCACGTCCCTTCATGTCACTTTGTTAGATTAGATCACCCACTACCGAGCATGGATCCAAAAACGAAACGATCTCTCCCCCAACAATTTAATATACATATTCTGCATTATAATACCCAGTCGATTAGGGTTGTCCCAACCAGCTCGAGTACTCGACTCGGATAAATTCAAAACTCGGTCGAGTACTCGAGAGTTTTACCGTCAAGCTCAGCCTAAAAACTCTTGGAACAACCGTAGGAGAAATGCAATTTATAAGTTGGTAAGCCGTAGTGGGCTCCAAGCCGCAGATAGACAGGGGAGGCCTGTCAAAGTCCGTGTAGAAGAGGAAGGGAGACAGAATAAAATGTCAGTTCAGGTCACATCAGTTCATTTATAAACAAAATAAATCGGATTCAAAGCTCGGGGGGAGAAAAGTTGGTAAAAAGCTGAGCTCCTCGAGCTGCCTTCATGTCATAATGTCATTCTGACGGCGGCCCTGGAATATTACAGACTCAAATGACTCCACAGATTTGTCATATTTCTCAGAGGGAATGAATGCAAAGCTCCCTGGGTATATTTCAGGTTTTTTTTCAGACTTGTTGGCCCAACTGTTTGTAGACTAAGTTAGGGTTGGTGGTGGTGGAAATGAACTCGAACACGTAGATTGAGATTGAAGGTGAATGGAATGGGGAATGAGGGGTGTGACAGGAGCCATTAGGCTCAGATTTAAACAAATCTTTACATTTTTCTTCCTTACAGTTTAAAAGACGGGATGGAAATTACGTCGAGTCGAGAGGGGGGATTGAGGAAATCGGGATAAATTGGCTCAATCCGATTTGTCATTGTAGAAGAGGGATTGGGAAATTGGAAAATTTTTGCTTTTAAATCGAGTTGAAAATTTCCAGAATTTCCATGTCCTATTTTTCGGAATTTTGTCCTTGTATTAAAATTACGGTTTTACAATGTCAGACCTTTCTACAGGCTTATTTTGGCTGCGAGGGATATAAATACATGGAGAGTTTATGGTTAAAGGATAAAAATATTATGTATTTCCAAATTGGCTTTGGAATTTGGATATTTTGAAAGCAGTTGTATGGTTTCCGTAAGCGTGTATAGTATAGTAAAATAGTTTGAGGAAAAGTTGAGGCTTATTGGATTAATGGACAGTGTTTTCCGGCTTAGGAGGTAGTACTATTGTCCTGTTGAGGGTTTTGTTTGATTTTTGATTTACGGGATATTTTTTGTCCAGAACATCCTTGTTCCTACTTATCGAGTGATGAGTATCAATGCAGTATGGATGATTGTCCTTATAATCTTGTTTGTAGATTAGCTTAAAAAACATAAACTCTATTTGAACGGATGTGTGCGTAGAATTGTACTCATCAAAAATTTAGTCGTAGTAGTAGAATTTTAGAACTTCTCATGCTATATGCTATTTATTGTCGGTTAAGGAAAAAATACTTATTTGTTGGATAAATTCAACTTTCCAGTTCCACTAGGGAAATACGTATGTAATATAAAAATGTAAAGTACGGAACGGGCTTGGAGAAAGCCTTAGGGGCAAATGGTTTTGAAATTCTGACATTTTCTAAAATTGCATTTTATTAAACGATTTTGTGATTCGGTATTCAAGATCAAGAGGTTCCTTTCCCCCTCTACTCCCTATTCTGCTTTGGGAATTGCAAAAATATATCTGACTATTTGTAAATACAGTATGTAAAGAGAGGGCTAATCCTTGGAGAGTGTAGAAATACATACAGGTTCTTCTCTTACAAGGAACTTGTGTATTATTGGGCTTGGAATTTAAAAATCTGTCTCATTTTTAGAGTAGAAGTACAATAATATTTGAAGGTTGTGATTAAGCCATTCAATTTTTAACAAGTACAGAGTGACAGGCAATTATAATATGGGCAATTATATGTAATTCACGCATTTTAAATTTTATTTACTATTAGATTCACAATATCTAATTAAAGACGCAAATTAATTATGACTCGTTCCAATCGAAGATTGACTTGATACTATTCCAACCACATTCTTAATTTTTTGTAATTTTGCAGTTAATGATTTACTTAAAATAATATTTATTTCTTATCAAAATCCCGTTGTATTTTCAAGCAACAAATACAGAAATACGACAGGAAATACAACAAAAGAGAAGAGAAAGTGTCCCTGTCTGTTGTCATAAAGAAAGTGAGTTGGGTAGCCCGTTGGGGCACTTACTTTCCCAACTTTCATCATCCGCATCTCTTTCCCCTCTCAAACCCAACCGATTTCTATATGATTATTACCTTGCTGAGCCATTCAACATCCAGCTCCGATTATACCATTACTCCATTACAGTATTATTATATTATTAGCAGGATTATCATTATTTTTATTATTATTATTACTACAATAGGGAAGAAGTCAAGTCATTGTTGTAGTTCGTGCCCAGACAGAGGAGTAATCCTCCGATTTTTCGGAGAAGACAGGGAAACACACACATGAGGACACACATGGGAAATGTGAACTGGGAAGCCTCCAGGTTTTTCTCTGAAACTTGTCTTCCACCATTATAACTTTATATTACAGGGTTGTAATAATAACAGAAGATGGGATAATATTATATATAGATTATTGTACTGTAGATAGTAGTAGATAGTAGCTGCCCGGGTACCAGACTTTTCGGACAGTGGGAAAAAAATCGGGGATAAACTGGGAAAAAAATGAGAAAATCTCATAAAAGGCTTACCATTTCTCTCCCCTGTCTAATATTGTATTGTTCTGTTCAGTCAACCGGTAATTCGAATAACCAACCGGGTAAGAGGGAAACGGGAGAAGAGTTTTTGATCTGGTCCATCGACTTTCTATAACCCGGCTTGGAAAATAATGAAAAAGCTGCAAAACCTAAGGATTTAACATGAATTTGCTAGGGAAGAAATTAAATTCGGATTCGTAAGCAAAAAATTTCTAAAAAATAAATGTTTCCTTCAGAGTGAAAGTCCCATAGGTTCGAGTCCTCGTCCCGTCAATTTTTTCCCCGTACTTTCACCATCAGCGATGATGCAATTGTCTCTGTCTCTAACCCTACTTCTTATACACAAGTTTGTTCTGGGTAGTCTTGTGTTTACAAGCTTAATATTCGGTGTAAGATGGTTTCTTTATCGGGTTTCGGGTGTTTCTTCCCTCGCCTGTCTTTCTCATCCCGAGGAGGGAAAAGTTGATGGAGGTAAACAGTAAAGAGCCGAAAAACTCACCGAAGGGAAGGGGAATAAACACCAAAGAAGCCATAAAAAACTCCAGTCTTGAGTAAATCACATCACAACTGAATGACTTGACTGGGGGGCAAGAAGTCAGCAGGTATTCACCGTCAACCGTTCAGCATTTTCCTTCTGATCTCATCTAATGCTTCCGTACAGTAGAACCACCACCACCACCCGCCTATTCAAGAGGGAGTATTGATATTGGCAGTTGTATTGGTATTTTTCCCCTCCTCAAAGGGAGGACTGACAGACAACTGAGGCGAGAGGGAAAAAAATCCGAAATCCCCGAAAAACCGAAAAAAATTCGGAAAAGAAAAGTTTGTCTTGGGATCTTCAGAGCCGGGTTTCTGGACTTTGGAGGAGAAGATGGAAAAACAAAGGGTTGGGTTTCTCATGTCGATATGTCGACCATTTCGACATCGACATGTCGATATTCCGTGTTTCGGGCTGGGGTCCTTTGATTCTTAAACTTTTCCTATTGTAACCGTGTTGTAAGGTTTTGGCTAGTTATATATTGTATTCGCAGGCAATTTAAAACGGCCTAAATGGATCGAGACAGTAATAGGAGAGAATAAATTGGTTGTGGTAAAGCAAGGACTTGATACCCCTATGTTTTTACACATATACCCTGTCCCTGCCTCCGATTTGATGCAGTTGGGCTAAATCAGCGGGATATTGATTGGATCTCCTCCCGGGTATTTTGTGCTCAATGAAAGGGACACAATCAACAAAAACCCTTTTGTTAGGACTGGATCTTGTATACTTACAAAAATAATAATGTAGAGAGATAGATGGATATTGTCTAGGAAATTTTTGGCCCATTCAGACTTTCAGTGAGAGAGAGAGTGGCTCAAAGAATTGAAGAAGAGACCCTTTGGCTGAATATTACCCTCCTTATTGGGATTTAGGACGGGACCCGGGTTTTTTTATACTACCCGGATGAACCCTCTTATATAGTTTTAAATAGATGTTTACTATATATCCCCAAATAAATCCCCATGTGGAAGTAAGTTTGCTAACAGTTATTCTGCTGTTTGCCATGCATGGGGAGTTATTTCGGTATGGGATTTATTGCAATCCTAATGATAGAGTATGAACTGCTTTAATACGATATGATATATAAGGTCGTTTTGGAACTTAAGAAGTTAGTTGAAGAAGCACGAACTGGATGAGTGATAGGTCCCTCTCCATCCTGGGAAAGCCTAATGGGCTCAAAAAACAATTTATTAGGGAGGTTGACAAGCATGAAAATGGAAGTGGATTAACTGTAAAACTTCTCCTCTCCGCCTTTTGTTTCTTCTTCTTCTGTATTCTTACGCATTTCGGGACTGAAATAAAAGCCGGGTAGAATGTGAAACCGAATTTTAGAATCCGAAATCGGAGAGGGTTCTAGCCGATCCGCACTTAACTGTCACTCATTCATGCAGGGATGACTGAGCATTAGCCACTACGACTACCCGACACACATACAAACTCCTTAAAACTATATAGACTTTTGTTTAATGTTTTGTTTTATTTTATTTTTGTTGCAGAATCCAAGTTCAGAGGACTTGAGAAGTGGTGGGGGTGGGGGTGGAGGAGCCTTAATCCGAAATCCATCAGGGTCGGGGAATAATAGTAGTCAGGGGGACAGCGGTGGTTCTCCGTCCAAAACCTTAGGGTTTATCGGCAGAGTGAAGGACAGCAGGAGGCGACGGGCTTCGAAAAATAGTATCAACGAGCCTGACTCCCTGGAACCCTCTAGATCACAAGGTAAAAATAATCGAAATCAGTAGCAAACGATTTTAAAATCCCCCGAAAGAAGTAAAATTGGACCATTTCCTCCGCTCCGGATATTTTAATTCCGAGCATATAACATGCATTCATTTACCTCGAGTCCGGGATGCCAAACTCAGTCGGCATAACGTAGCTAGATCTTAATTAGCTCTCAGGATAATTACTTAGGAATCCCTTCTGTCCCAACCTCTTACTTAAAATGAAAGGGGCGGATCTTCCATTGTAACTTGGGACTGTAGTAGGGGGTTAAGTCCGTTTTCGGGGTAAAAATAATTTGAGGAAATTCTGCCGAGACGGCCCTTACGGGCCCAAATTGACCCAAATTGAATCTGGGTGAGGATACTTAATTTAAATCTAATAGGACGGAGGAGGAAGAGGGAGACATTAGAATAATTTATAAGATTTTCGTGTGTTTTAGATTCAAATTAAGTTGACAGAATTGTCAGTTCCTTTTATCATTCCTTGAGACAACTTTCCCCGAGACTTGTTCATTAATTCTTGTAAGGAATTTATAAGAATTCACCTCCTCTACCTACCTCTTCTGTCCAATCTTATTGAGGAGGAAGAATAGTAATAGGACCTCTTGTGCCCAATATGGTTACGTTTTAAGGGGTTAACGGGGCCAGTATATTCATTTGAGACGAGATATTATAAATTTTGAGAGGGGAACAAAGGCCTTTCTACTTCCTTGCTTTCCCTTTCATATCTCCTTAGAGAAGAAGCCTTAAATTCTTTGATCTCTCATTTATTCTCATCTTCTGGGTCCCATGTTCCGGCCTAGTTTACTTACTTTCTATTATTATGAAGTCGAGGGTGGGGCTCTAAAACGGGGGTCTTTTAATATGGTTGAGAGGTGTTTTTTAATCCCTCAAGAAGGCTATTTTTTCTATTTACTTGTTGTAGAGAAAGTTGGGATTTTAATGGATGTTCATAGCCCCGTGTTGCATTTACTGTTTTGGATTTTGTATTGCGGGGAATATTTTATTTCTATATGGAAATGACAAAATATTTTCGAGAAGAAAGAGGTTAAAAGGAAGTAATCCTTCAAAGAGGGTTTGCTTTTATGATTTATTCATATTTTTAAGAGGTTCAGAACCTCTTAATTGAGATTGAAGGAGTTCTGAAGGGAGGTCACAGCGGGTCACGCCTTTTGATTGGAATTGAAAACTTTGTCTGCGGAATTACAAGTTATAGAGGTTGACATTTAGTTGCAGGAGTTTTTTTGTTTCCCAAAGAATTCAATTAAGCTCGAAACGCTTTATGCGTCTTAAAAAATTTTGACACAGGAATGGTAAGTGTAAATTTGAATTCACCTACGAACAAGATGCAAGTAGGACCAGAATGCAAAATCTCGGATTTCGGGTTGTTGTTGTATTATCATCCTCACGGATTTAGATTTATATTTTTAGCCCTGATTCAACGGCCAACAAGGACCGTATCAGATCGGGCTGTTTGTTTGGTAGATTTGTATATATTTTTGCCACTAACTTTTGGAAGCCGGTCCAGTCCCTGTCGTCGGGTAGAATAGAATTAGATTGGGGAGATCACAGATGCTGTCTGTATTAGTGGAATATATGGCTGAAGGCTACACGTAGCCTGTCAAAACAAAGGGTCTTCTGGAGAGAGCGTAGATTCGTAGCCTAAATAAAGTGCATTTGAAATGCATGAGAGATTGTAGATCTAAATCTAATCCTTCAAAAAGGGACATATGGAGATTTATAACTTTCCTTTTGTTGTCCACTTTTGCATCCATTCCGCAGACAAATCCAAATCAACTTTCCAAGGTTCCCTAAACTTTCAAAGGGATCGCAGTTTAGATTTAAAAGTACAGTTCTCTCTCTTTAAAGTTGGATTTTTTCGACTGAAGCAGTATAAACTGTATGTGATGGTATTGTGGCATATCGGGGCTGTAATTTAGTTGTAGGACAAGATAACTCGATTTCTGGAGAAATTCTGGCTGTTTCTTGTTAATGAAAAATTTATTTGATTTTGTTAACATTACTTTCATTCAAAATAGATGTTCATTGGATCAAAGAGAAAGTCTGTTCAAGCACCGAAAATCATCATCGTCTTGTTTGACCATGAAATACATGCTTACTTGACTTAACCTAGATTGATAAGGTTAGATTAGGTTGGGTTAGGTTAGCTCGTGTAGCTAATGTAGCTGACTGGCTGACTAGCTAATTAAAAATTGTGACCAAAACTGCAAGTCAGTCCGAAAGAAACCTTATTTCCCGTTTTGGGTTCTGTATAACTGACCCTGACCCTACATCCACACAATATAATACCAGGATATCAACGGGGCTGCAAAACATTTGTCTTTCAAACAGAAATGAATCCCATCTCCCAATCATAATCATAATAGGATTATAACCCCTAAATCCGTATGTGTGAGCCCCATGTAACAGTTCCTACCATTTTTATACTTACTTTACAGCCTTGAGGATGGGAAATATATTAGAATCTAGAATATTAAGCGACGAGAATGGCCCTTGATTATGAATAGAAGTGGAAGAGAGTTGAAGGATAACATCCTTCATGTTATATAAATTGATCCAGGAACCTCTCGAGTATTTTACTATTTTAATGGATCTAAAGAGAGAAGTGCAATTTGGTGGGTTGTAAAATGTTCAATTTTCGATGAGATTTCATTCGCCAAAGTCTCAGGAGGATCGTATAATCCTCGAAAATTCGGCCAACTAACGAGAGGCCCCCTCCACTTGCTCCCCGATTAATT
The DNA here is from genome assembly GCA_906901685.1 of Desoria tigrina. Taxonomy (NCBI): domain Eukaryota; kingdom Metazoa; phylum Arthropoda; class Collembola; order Entomobryomorpha; family Isotomidae; genus Desoria; species Desoria tigrina. The sequence goes on along the minus strand of CAJQTU010000023.1, from coordinate 6,926,576 downwards.
TACGGGCTTCTAAACTCCGAACCTCCGATACCTTATTCGTTATCATGGTGAATGCAGTGCAGTGGTCCCTCCTGTGGCCTACAATTCCACAATTCTAAAAATGTTCCTCCCGTTGTAATTATACTCCAGATGGATTTATATAATCGTATATGCAGTTAGTAGCAGAAAGTAGAAAGCAACAGTAGATATACGAATCCAGGACTGTGGAATGGATGGAGGAAGGTTCATTTGTAAAAGTGGTTTTGTCTGTATTTTCGGTTTATTACCCAATCCGATTTTCCAGTCCGGATCAATTTTCTGGCTCTTAATTGCGGTTTTCAATCTGACAAAGCAAAGGATGAAAGTAGAGTAGATCTGTATGGTTAGGAAAGGAGAGAGATGTTTTGTGCAATACAGTAATTTAGTTTACACAGGGCTATGATTTGAGCCCCTGCCCTGTTGAGTTCAACAAAATTGCAGATTACGGATTTGGGCCACGCTGGAAATTGCGAAATTTTAGAGTGAACTTCTAACCCATTTTTTAGACTTGGTGCGTTTCAAAATGGTTTGTATCGATAGATTAAATGATGGTCGTAGGGAATAAAATACGTGCGCAAATAAATCGGATTAAATTCTTGAGTTTTAGTATATGTATCAACCGAATTTTCAATAAAAAATTAGAAACAAATTATGATTACCAAAAAGCATAAAAATACACATCATAAATTCAAAACGAGGAAATCGATTTCTGGTTTGGTCATTTTGATATTAGCCCATTTCCCATCAGTTGCAGTCTTTGTTAGTTCCAGGCTCCTTCTGATTTAAAATGAGTTGTAAAAGATGAGAAACGATCGAAGGTAGAATATACGAGGTTATTATCCCAATTTTGCAAATAATACATAGCCCTTTCAGTTGGAGCAGAATATCGATTTCTTGAATGTTATCATTTGGCATCAAAATGCCCTGAATATCCCGCATCTCAAGTCATATCTTTGAAAATGAAGATAAAATCAAAATGAAGCTATTTCTAAAAATGTTCATCTCAAGTCAGGTAAATGCAGGCCAGAAAGTTAGTTCAATTGCAGTTCTTTCCCGATTTCTGAGTCTGTTCCTCCGGAAGAAAACATGAAAAAACCGGAGGAAAAACGGACTTAAAAAACATTATTTACTACGAGAAATGAAATGAGCTCAGTGAAAAAAAAAACTTAAAACATAAACATGAAACAAGGTAACTAGCCCATGATGGTAATGACGATACTCCGTACCGGAATTATATCTTTGTAATTTGTATCTACCATAAATCACTAAAAATAGCCCCCCGGGAGTTATATTTTCCTAACTATACAATCCAAATCGGGAGGGGTCTTATTTCGTGGAGTCCTGTTAATGTTATTCCCAAATTACATTTTAGAAACAACTGTCAGTTTCTAATCCTAGGTCCGGATGGGGACTTATTTGCGTAGTGATGACTTATTTAGGGATTTCCGACGGTATATAAATTTAAACTACCCGAACCGGAGCTCCGAAAGCACTCTCCTATTAAGAAGACAAGTACATCATATTATTTTTTTCGACTTATAATAAAGTCATGCCCAACTGGTTAAAGAAAAGCGTTTTAATATTTCAGGAGGGAAGGTTTTATGACCCTCCGTCACATTATGAACTATCAACACGCTTTACGACTCCGGGAGAACTATGTCAATTTTTATTCAAAATTTTTTCAACGCTGAATTTATGACCATTCTCGTCACCCTCCTATAAGTAATTCTGACTTTTTTAGAAGACATCTAATCTAGAAGTCATGAATGTTTCAGAGACTTGTTTTTTATACCCTCATCCTGTCTATATATCCAATCTATTTGTCTCAACGTCGAGAAAAAAAACTCGGACGGCACCATCCTAACAAAATTGAAAAAGTCAGTATAATTTTACTTCTCTTATCATGAGATCCTCCGGTTTTATGCAGTCCAGCAGACTTATACATTTGGCCAAGGCGGAAGATAAAAAAAAAATCAGTAAAATTTCGAAGGAAAAACTTTCTCTGAGTCTTACTTCCTCATAAGAAAGATAAGTAGGGAAAAGTAAGATAGTAGCGAAATAAGTTTTTTTTTCGAAATTGGTTTTTAGATCTTGGATGTGGGTGTATTTTAAGATGATGATAAGTATGTATGTAAACCACACGTATACATTTGTAAGAGAGGAATGAGACATGACGTGACGTGGGAATGTTGGTTTGGGGTTGTTCGTAAATTACACTGAAACTGACGTCCTAATTGGAACAATCGCTATTTTAATATTTAAAAATATAATTAGATAGGCTTGCAGTGTAGGAATAAGTTAGATTAAATATCGATCAAAGACGATTGATTAATGCAATTTACAACACTATCAACATGAAATTTTTTTTCAGAAAGTCGAAAGTAATCTCCTTCCATCTATTTCAATTGAAAATATGAGGATCTGTTTAAAAAATTACAAGAAATTTACTATTTTTCGACGCTATTTTTTATCGACTAGGGCTCCCTGTTTTGATACTGCAGCTTTTTTATGAACAAACCCCTCTGTCCAAAGGATAAAGTCATGTTGGTTGAGAGTTTGGCCTGACTTTCGTTTTTTTTAGTCCGGACAAGAAGATGCATAGAATGTAGAGAGAAAGTAGTAGAGGAGGTGGGATCTTTTTTGATGAAGATAATCCGAGAATCTGGAATCCCAGAATTTTCCTTTTAAGAGCGAGATGAGGCAGTAGAGGAGTTGAGTTTACAAAGTTTGTGGTTGAAAAAGACGGAAATGATCCCGAAAACCTGACGGGATCGGATGATAGTCTGTCTTCTTGCGAACAAAACTTTCTCCTCAGTTTAAAAAAGTTTCGAAAAGGAGTTTCAAAAGTTTCCTAGTCTGGGGCCAAGGAAGACCCATGTTCGAGATGTTTGTTCAACATGATGCGATGGTATCTTGGGTTTTCAGGGCCGTTATTACTTCCGCAGCTTAGTTAGTAAATGAATGGCCAGCGTCTTAGAAATTACTTACTCAATTCAGTTCAAAGGTCAAAGGTCAAAATTAGATCCTCTTAAAAAATAGCCATATTCTAAGAAAACGTTGATTACTACGGCCCTTGGGAAGCCCCATAAAGTTCAGAGTCCAGAGCCCCGTGAACTGAAGGGATCAGTCTCCTTGAATTAGTTAACGTGAATTCAGTAGTCAAAGTTAGTTAGGTTTCAGCCATGTTCCCAGCCCTGGTGTACGGAAAATCCTGGTATAATTCCCCAGGGGGAACTATTTTCTAAAACGCTAGTACGAATGACATGGGGAGCTTATTCCGGGGGAGGGATTATACGGGGTTGTGCGGTCCATGCATATGCAAGCCCAGATGTTAAGATCAAGATGTAGAAAGCGGAGGTGGCAGCGGTGGTAATGTTATGGTCTCATATACTTTTCTCGTGTAAGAGGAAGTTCTGGAAACTTTTACTGACTTTTATGATGAGACTCGTTAACTTTCTCTCTCCCTCTTAACTAAATTTCCATGCATGTTCTTGAGTCTGGACAGGGTCTGTAATATGTGTTTTTTGTCTGTTTGTGCCCACAGTAGACGGGGATGTGAGTCCTGGTGGTGGTGGTGGTGGTAGCAGGACCGGGGACGAGGACCAAGTCCTACGGAGGAGATTGACATCTGGAGAAGTGGAGAGTTATCGAAACTCTTCGGAAGAAGAACTCGCGTCCATCAACAGTTCCGCCATTAACGACACTTCCATCGAGGATGATAATGAGGCTGCTGGGGGATATAATGGGCCCTTTGATGGGAGGGCTATTGCACTTGTCGACTCTACTCCCAGCCCGTACGATCGACATGCTCTGCGCTATAAGGTGAGCTTGACCAGATGTTTTTAACCAAGTTGTGAACAAGGGAATTGTTTCATGTGATAAGCCAATTATATGAAATGTGTGCGAAAAAATCGTGATGTAAATCAGAAAATCGGCAATTTACCCCCCACCCCTCCTGTATCAGTTTGCATAAAATATAGTAAATGATATGTAGACGATATGGAAATCAGGAGTCGTAAAGTACTAAAGTGTAAAGGTTTTCCCTACCATGACCGTTGTTACAGACACGCCCACTGTGTTAATATCATTTTGAAATACTAATTCATAGAGTTTAAGTTTAAGTCAAATTACCCAGCGGACTTGAATTGCCGCATCTTATGTTTAAACTTTGAGTTGCGTCTCTCGTGTTGAATGCGAGGAGCACGCCGTGTACAGCCATAACTATTACTTTGGGAGTTGATGGAGTCACAAGGATTTCATCTAGCCTAATTTCAATATTTCAATCAAAGTTAGCTAACTAGATTTACGACCTAGTTAATGATTAAAACCCCACCCTAACTGATTAATAAATCTTTACCCTTTAGTTTTCTACTTAAAATCCGTGTGTTTGCATACTAATTGAGTAGGGAAAGTCGTCAAAAGGACGAGCTCCCATATAGGCATTCACACAAAGGTGAAAGTAAAGCTGAGGATCGACCAACGTCAGTTAGGGATATTTCAAATTGCGGGAAGGCCGCAACATTTGGTCCTTCGAACCGGATAGCCAGTGCTGTGGTGAAAGTCGCTGGAAGAAGAAGCCCGGATTTCATCAAAAAAGGTCAGATCGTTCTGACCTCTCCTATTAGAACAAGTCTAATATTTGTCGTCCGACAATTTCTCTTTGTTGAAAGTTGCGGACTGGTTGTTGAGGAAGAATCCATCCTTGTCAACGACAAGGAAGTACACTGTGGAGGCGGACGAGGTCATTGACATTGACAGCCCCTTCATCCCCTGGAATCAATCCTCATCAGCGACAAGGAAGTACACTGTGGAGGCGGACGAGGTCATTGACATTGACAGCCCCTTCATCCCCTGGATAAACGTCGGCTACTGTTGAGCCAAGCAACAGCTGTCTATGCGTGCAAGAGCCTAGCACCTAAAACCACCAGGCTCCATTTGAGGCAATATTTACACATTATTATTGCAAATACCATTCATCTACAAATCGCATATTGAATTTGAATCCGTATTAATATTTGTCATTCAATTTCATCAACCAAGCTTAAGGAATTATGGCGAGTACTAGTCGCAACGGAGGCTACGATACAAGGAGTAAGACAGCCCGGACGAATAGGAATCCAACTTCAGAAGATGAAGAAAATAAAGAAAGTACGTTTAAGAAGCGGAAATCAGGAACCTCCAGTAAAGCACCGTCTACTACCCATAGTAGCCACATTCAGAACAAGGAAGTCGACCATCAACTCAAGGTTCAACTCGCTGCTCTCGACAGTGAAGAAAAGGCTCTCTATAGCAGTGTAAGGGTACTGGAAATCGAAGTCTCAGATATCGAGAAAAGGATTTCCAGAAATGAAGAAATAATCAACGATCGAACGAGTTGGGAAGACGAGGAAGAAGGCATAGTACGGAAACGAGAAGTACGTCAACTCCAGAACACCCTCGATGGCAAGCTCGTCGAAAAACAGATTCTCGAAATAACTGTAGAAGGAAAGTTGGAGGATATCCGTAAGCAACGAGAGATACTCGTGGAAGGTTCTGAGCTAGAGAAAGAAAAGATTGCCGAATCCGAAGAACAAGCTCTCGGTTCCGATGCAGAAAGCGATGACAGCGCTCCTGACACCAATCGACAACTCAGAACACAGAATTTTGTCGATGCAGCGACTGAAGAGGCCAAAAGGCAACAAGAAGATAAGGAATTAGCTGAAAGGTTGCTAGCCCTTAAAGACGCAAAGGATGCTCACGAGAAAGAAATCAGCGTCATAGAAACCCAAGTCAAGAATCTGACGAAGGTTGAGGTCAAGTCAGTGGCAAGCATAAACATTCCTCCACCTCCCTCATCTACTCCAATAACAGTTGAAGATCTTGGACGAGCTATTATACAAATGGGGCAAAACAGCAGCGCCTCCTCCAACAAACAGTATATGGCCCGTCACACTCATGGAAAAGATCTCCCATTCTTCAGCGGAAGGCCCGAAGAATGGCTAACGTTTAAATCAGCTTACACAAGGACCACGGATATCATGGGATTATCCGATGATGAGAACCTAGTCAGACTGCAAAGATGTCTCAAAGGAGATGCCAGGGAGTGTGTACAACAGTTGCTAATCACTCCTGAAGACGTGCCCAGTATCATTCTCCGATTGGAAAAGATATATGGACGCCCCGAATTCATTATCGAAAATATGATTCAGAAAGTTCGAGAAATGAGCAGTATCAAAGAAAGCCAACCGGAAACGGTCATAAAGTTAGCAAATGCGGTCACTGGACTCGCAAGGACTTTACAAAGTTTTGGTCGAATGGACCACTTAAATAACCCTACCCTTCTGAAGGAGTTAGAAGGCAAGTTACCATTGAACTTCAAATATCGATGGGGAGCTTGGTTGGAATCCAACGTAGGAAAAGAGCGAAATGTATCATCATTCGCTGAATGGCTGGATAAGACAATGGATATCCTGATACCATTCTGTACCTCATCCTTCAGTGCTAAAGAAGACACCCGTGCCGATAAGAGGCAAGATGATAAGCAAAGAGACGGAAAGGCCAGATGGGACGGCCAGAAGAAGCAGCACCGCAAGGAAGGCGCAATGGTAGCAGAAGGAGGTCGTGATAATAATCATCACGAGCAGAAGAAAATAAAATGTTTATTCTGTACGCATTCGGACCACCGAATTTGGCAATGTGACGAATTCAAGAAACTCACTGTTCCTGAAAGGTCAAAGTTCATTCAAGAAAAGAAACTATGTTTCGGTTGCATCAACTTCGGACATTCAATGAGGGATTGCCGATCAAAGAAACAGTGTGGAAAGGATGGGTGCAACTATCAACACCATCCTCTTCTGCATGATGCTAACTTCCGGAAGAGAAGAAGTTCAGATGCCGAGAAGCAAGCTAACGTCAATATCGTTTATAAGAACGATGACAAAGTACGAGAGGAGACGACAGGATTCACTTATCAAGAAGCAGATAAACATCCCTCCTCCAAATTAAGAATCGTTCCAATCTTGGTTAAAGGAACTCAAGATAAGAACATAGAAGTATATGCAGTATTGGATTCAGGGTCAACAGTTACCCTCGTGACCCAACAATTAGTTCAACAATTGGAACTCAAAGGTCGTCCAATACAACTTGTCCTTGATGGAATCAATAAGAAAGGAATTCCAGAAAAGGCAGAAGAAGTTGACTTAAAAATTATGTCAAAGGATAATGAAGTATCCTTCAATATTACAAACGCTTGTACGGTGACGGAGCTGCCGATTCCAGCTCAAACTATTACCAAAGAAATGGTAAATAAATGGGAGCACCTAAGAGGACTTAACATCGCTACGTTTGTCAACGGAAAGCCGTCGATACTTATTGGTCAGGATCATGGAGACCTGATAAGCGGATATGAAGTCAGAACTGGGAAGCCAAAGTCACCAGTTGCGATTAAAACTCCATTAGGATGGGTTTTAAGCGGAAGAAAAAGTGAATGGGTTCGAGAAGAAGAAACCTTTCATGTCAGTAAAGAAGAGGTCGAAGTTCAAGACCTAAGTGACCTGCATCAACTCGTCAAGAAACACATGTCCCTTGAGAATTTGGGTATCAAGTTAACCCATGTCAAGCCCCGGTCCAAAGACGATGAACTTTCCCAAAAGATGATGGACGATGGTCTGAAGTATTTGGGAGATCGGTGGGAGGCTGGTCTGCTATGGAAGCCAGACGATACTGAAAGACCGGACGGATATGGTCAAGCCTTCAATCGGCTTCGAACCATGGAGCGGAAGATGGACAAAGGGACGGAGTTTGCAGATACGTATGTCCAAAAGATTGAGGAATACGTGAAGAAGGGCTACGCCCGAAAACTGTCTAAAGAAGAAATTGGTGCTGAAAGGAAGCGGACGTACTACATCCCTCACTTCATGCACTACAACCCTAAGAAAGCTAAACCATTTCGCTTTGTTTTTGATTGTGCAGCGAAAGTAAATGGATACAGTCTGAACGACAGACTCATGATTGGACCGGACAAGTTAAGGCCGCTGCCAGCCATACTCTACAGTTTAAGAGAGAAGCAATATGCCATTACCGGGGACATCCAAGATATGTTTCACCGAGTGAAAATTAGAGATGAAGATGCTCGAGTTCAACGGTTCCTGTTCCGTGGAATGGACCGTATAAGAGAACCCGATGTATACCAGATGGAAGTGTTGTTATTTGGTGCTACTTGCTCACCAACACTTTCCCAAGAAGTGAAGAACCGAAATGCAGATCGGTTCTCAGAGGAATATCCGGATGCAGTCGAATCAATCCTCAACAATTTCTACGTGGACGACTACGTCAACAGCTTCGACACTCCCGAAGAAGCTATAAAAAATCAAAATGAAGTTTGCCTTATCAATGAGGCCGGAGGATTCCATATTCATAAATGGTTATCAAACTCCCAAGAAGTCATGAGCTCTATCCCAGCAGACCTGAGAGCTCCAACCAATGAAGTCAAAAGTCTATCGACTGTCGAAATGGACACCGAGAGGATTTTGGGACTTTTTTGGAAACCAAAAGAAGATTATTTGACGTTCGCTCAAAAATACTTAAAGGTACATGAAGATGTAACTAACGGATCAAGACTACCTACGAAACGAGAAGCGTTGGCTCTGGTCATGTCAATTTATGACCCGTTAGGATTCTTGGCGCTTTTCACAATCAAGGCCAAGATCATTCTACAAGATACCTGGAGAACCAAAATACATTGGGATGAAGAACTTCCAGAAGAAGTCCATGACAAATGGAAAATATGGCTCCAGGAACTAAAAACCATTCAGACCTTTAAACTTCCGAGATGCTACTCGGAGAGTTTATCAACTGCGGAGGAAGTTCAGCTCCACATCTTCAGCGACGCCAGTTTACAAGCTTACGGCGCCGTCGCTTACTTCCGAATAAAGAAGGAGAAGATTGAGACTGCCCTCATTACTGCGAAGGCGAAGGTAGCCCCACTTAAAGCAGCAGCAGTAGCCCCAGCGCTGATTGGGACCCGATTGGCCCATTTCATCAAAAAACATCATCGAATTAAGATTCACCGTACCATATACTGGACGGATAGCGCATGTGTCTATGACTGGATAAATGCAGATGGAAAGAAGTTTCCACCCTTCATAGCACATCGCGTTGGAGAAATCCAGGAAGCTACTGACGTCACGGAATTCAGATGGATTTCCGGCAAACTAAATGTAGCTGATGAAGTCACACGTGATCATAAACCATGTGACTGGACACCAAAAGGTAGATGGGTAACAGGACCCGACTTTCTACTCCTGCCAGAAGAAGACTGGCCAAGCAAACTTTCCAGACCAGTCAAAATAGATGATCTGGAGATTAAGGAAGAGTGCGTGTATGCGGCTAACAAAACCAAGCCGGTCATAAATATCGACAATTATTCTTCCTGGAACAAAGCACTTCGAGTACGAGCTTATGTCAACCGATTATTTGACTATTGTAAGCCTCGCTCGACAGGAAGACAAGTGAGAAGTAAGGAACTTCTTCCCGAAGAATTAAGCACCGCCGAGGTGTGGTGGTGGCGAAAATCCCAAGAAGAAAGCTACCCTGAGGAAATCGAGTTCTTGGATCAGCAGAGAGGAAATCAATTCCCGAAAGTGAGCAAGTCCAGTAAGTTATGGAAACTCAACCCCTTCCTGGACTCCAATGGAATCTTACGTGTAACAGGACGGCTTAAAGAAGCCAGAGATGTCCCAATCCGAAATGACGAAGTAGCTGCCGTAATGACCAGAGCAGCAACAAGAAGGTTGATGGAAGAGCCGAAACCGCCTCAACAACAATTACCCCATGATGTAACATTCCATTCCAGTGCAACACCCAACAAGAATCCCGTTGCCCTGAACATGCCTAGAGCAAAACAACTAGGTTTGATGACCATTGCCCAGGAAATCCAACAGCTCAAGAGGACTGGTTGGTATAAGACGATCCTGGAAGAGTACCTGAAGTCATTTAAGAAGAGAAAGTTACGTTTGGAGAAAGCAGACCCAGAAGAAGAATGAACGTGTCTGCCTAGTTTTAATTTTGGTCCCTGAGTACCAAAATGTGGGGGGGAATGTTACAGACACGCCCACTGTGTTAATATCATTTTGAAATACTAATTCATAGAGTTTAAGTTTAAGTCAAATTACCCAGCGGACTTGAATTGCCGCATCTTATGTTTAAACTTTGAGTTGCGTCTCTCGTGTTGAATGCGAGGAGCACGCCGTGTACAGCCATAACTATTACTTTGGGAGTTGATGGAGTCACAAGGATTTCATCTAGCCTAATTTCAATATTTCAATCAAAGTTAGCTAACTAGATTTACGACCTAGTTAATGATTAAAACCCCACCCTAACTGATTAATAAATCTTTACCCTTTAGTTTTCTACTTAAAATCCGTGTGTTTGCATACTAATTGAGTAGGGAAAGTCGTCAAAAGGACGAGCTCCCATATAGGCATTCACACAAAGGTGAAAGTAAAGCTGAGGATCGACCAACGTCAGTTAGGGATATTTCAAATTGCGGGAAGGCCGCAACAACCGTTTTTAATAACGGTAGTGTTGGAAGTGAAAGCAGATAAGAATTCTCGTCCCGAAAATGTTACCACTTCATGTGCAGGTAATGCCAGAAATATAGTTTTGTTTCGTCAATTTTGCTACTTTACGAAATGCTAAAGCAAAAATCACCTTTCTTGATTAGACAAAAAATGTGAGGTATAGACGATTTTGTACGCTCTAATTGAAATCTGATAGAAATATAATTGAACTAACTCGTACAACAGATTGTGTCTCGAATTCCAATAATTCTATGGTCTCCACTTACAAATCAAGATTCAATATAATTTTTTTTAAGCTTTTGATATTTTAAAATAAAATTATGATGTTGAAATGTCCTACCACTCCCACACCCACGTGCGAATTATCAACGGCAACTGAACACCCCCCCCAACAAACCATATTCTTTCAAACTCTCACGAGTCATCTCATAATGTCGAATGTGTGTAGTTAGCCGATGCCGGAAAAAGTAAAACGGTTGACTTAGACCTTGGGAACCATTAATGGCATTAAGCAAGCCACGGAGTAATATAAAAGACAATAAATCCCAATTGGTTAAACCAGGGATAGGGAATGGGGGATGCCAGGCTAAGTATTATCTATTATATAAGGTAATCCATACCGGTTAGCCAAGAAAATTTACAAGACAAGATTCCCCATTACAACTATAGATAGATACTCTATACCTCGTGGAGTTAACTGGATCCATTGCACATAATATTCCAATTCCGATGGATTTCCTGTACATATAAATAAAGGTTGTAGAGGAGATCCGTCCTTTGTGTCCGAAATCCCCGAAACCGGGTAATTTACCGGTTAGTGAGCCCAGAATTCGTTTTATTTCCGAGGAGTTTGCATGCAATGCATGGGAGTTAGGATCATTTACCAGTTGTTTCGATACTTTTCTTGAGTAAAAGATATTACTATTATAGGCCTCGCTAACAACTCCTGGATTTATTTACAACTTGGAAATGTCTAACAGTTGGTCGGGTCAGGACTTCTTGTAGTTTACAGGAAGTTGGAATGGATTGAAAAAAGTTTAGCCCAACTGCTAAGAAGTTGGACGGAGAGATGAGATGTTTATGTTGTCCCAAATTACCAGAAAAAGTACATAAAATTAGGAAAGGAAACTTGCAAATTGCTTGCAGTTGTACGGAAAGAGCTTTTCAAGTTTAATACTTTTATGGCAAAACTCTCTCTTAATAGTTTCCAGTTTCTCAGAAAATTTACTTTACAGCCACCCTTTTTTGCATAATAAAATCCTCGTATAATTTCAGTCACAGTTTACTAGGGTGTTTTAAGTTGGAGCCGGTTTTGTCAAACAGAATCCCTCTAATTACATCTCACTAAAAGATTAAAAGGTCTTAAATTGTCATTGTCATAAAAGGCTAATAATTCCAACCTGGATTTCCTTGTTCATTTACAGAAAGGGGATATCATTCACATCATCTCGAAAAAAGCGACGGGGCTCTGGACCGGAAAGGTGCACAATCAAGTCGGGCACTTCAAATTCATCAACGTTACGATGCTTCCTCCTGAAATTGACCAACATCAGCATGGACCTGATTACAACGGAGAGACATCAAATTATCCATGCTGTGACTCCTGTGACCACCCTTCAGCCTCAGCCACGCCGGACACCCAAGGTGACAGTCAACAAGTGATAATCGGACCCTGCCAACACAACCACAGCCACCACCAAAGTCGATATCCAGCCGATTTCCACCTCCACCAAGGGGGTTCTCGGCAACGGAGGAATTCAAATTCGTATCAGAATAAGCGATCTCTAAAAGAGGACCTCTCCTCTTGGGAGATGGAGGAGCGTCAAAACATCGCCAACGTGATGAATGGGGCTGAAAGTACGGCTTCTCGCCTCGAATTGGACTCTCCGTCATCGGGACTGTCAACCCCGAAAACTCCGAGGGCAAGGAGACAGTCGGGTTTAAATCCAGCCGAAGAAGGACCGGAAGATGTGTTTAATGCCGATGAGAAGTCAGAGGTTCAGGGTTCAGAGGTCCTTCGGAGTCATAATAATCCGAGCAATCCGAATAAGGAGACCCAACCTTCCTCCAATGGAACTCCTAGGGTTAAGAAGAGTTCATTGAAGAAAGGGCGACCCAAGAGCGTCGGTGATTTACTCCATCGGATCAATCTTGACGTGAGTGAATCTCGGTTTTAAATCTCCAACCTTAAATACCCCACTCCTGTCACAATATATTATTCCATATATCACTTATCTTAAAAAACGTAACCATCCTGTACCTAGCTATATAACCAACCCCTCCCTCCTTCCCGAAGGATAGAGCAAGTTAATGAGAAAAAGATGGATTTTTTTTAGAGTCAGGATGAGATGCAATTGGAAATAGAATTAAAAATTGGGATATCAGCACGGATCTCGAAATCCATTTAGACCCTGTCTGAGTAGAACAGCTTGACGAGTTCTGTCATCGTCTCTTTTTGGCTTGTGGCATATATAAGAGCCTTCGAATTATGTTTTTTGTGGCCAAACATCTCCTAAATATTCAAGGGGAACATCAAGAACTCAGTTAGATTGTTAGGCTATCCACTGTTGACTGTAAAAGGAAGTGAGTTTAATGCAGAATGCAGATCCTTTCATAAACTACGAACGGGAGATGTATGCCCTTGCCCTAGCCGCTTTGATGGAGTGTTTTGAGATAGGAAATACATTTAAAATTTTAAAATCCCCTTTCTCCGTCATTTTTCGTGTCAATTTCTGAACAGAATCGGAGAGTGTCTTCCCTCTCCATACTTCATCTTTCATGAAAATGGAAGGAGAAAAGGTGTTCAGTCAGTTGTAAAATATGTTTTGAAACCTTTTTTCTCTCATCTCGGGTGAAAAATACGAGGAAATGATGTCCCTGACTTTTTCCAGAACTTCTAAAGCCCACAAAATGCACATATAAAATGACATTCGTCTCCTGGAAATAAATCCCAGAACCGATTTACAAAGGGAGGACTGTATTTCACATCTCTGAGACTTTCCAAAAAGCTCCTGTTCCTCGAGAGAGAGTTGTTCTTGTTAGTGAACGTTAGCTGTTCGGGTTAGTGTTAGTACATTAAATTATAAGTGTATATCCGAGAGAGGGATTATATTTGGGAAGATGCATTTTTCACAGCCTCCTCGTTGAGACTGAATAGGTTGACTGGGTGACATGATGTTGGATAGGGTGACAAGTCCGACAGTGAGTCCATTTTATTTCCCAAGGGACACAACCCAACTCACTCAATTCTCCAGGAATATATAAAAGCCTCTCCCATCTTCTTTATGCCTTTTGTATTCGAGGAGAAAAAATAAGGGAAATGTATTCGGCTGGAGAAAGTCTCCTTTTTGGCACTTTTTAAAAACAACTTTCCCCACACCGTTTCTAAAGGATCTGAGAAATGTCGGTGGTGGTGGCAATCAATGAAATGGCGGTGGCAAAATGACAATAATCATGATGGCAATTCCAAATTTCCAATGTATTTTTTATAATCAAAGTGTACCTGTCCTGTCGTCATTTCATTTTCTGTACGTAAAAGTTTTGTTTCATGTCGTTACAGACTCAGATTTTCACGTCTAAATGCATATTTAAAAGGTTATTTTTCATCCAACTTCATTGGACTCGAACCAATAGTTCAGTCCCGAGAAAAGGTGACGACTTTTTGTTTGCTGTTTAAATTTCCTGAAGGAGAGAGAGATGTCTGTAGAATAATCGGATTTTATTGCTGGATAAGCCATGTCCAAGCATTCGGAATCCTCTTGAGATGTTGAAGTCCAACTAAGTCCTTTTGATACCAAGTCAACCCGGTTCAGACTTTTCCAATAAGAGATATTAAACATGTCTATCTATAATAATAAAAAATAGGTCTATACACGAACCCATCCTTCCAAGAAGAGATTCAAAAGATGAAAAATAGAAAGATGGAAAGGACCGGACGGAATTGGGCTTCAGTTGCTGAAATTGGAATTGGGATTCAAAAAAATATCTCGATTTTTTAGCTCAAGTTGATCCAATATAGTTTTATATGCCAATCTTATAGCCCCACCGTCGTCCGGTGTTTTTTTTGTGAATGACCTACTACCGGATTCCATAAAGTATAGATTATAGATAATGTCGGTCGGATATTTGGGAGTGTATTGATATATGGATATATCGACGAGTTCGGACCCTATTCCATATAGAGTAGCATCGACAAACTTATCGACTCTATTACTGAGCTCTTTCCATAAGCCATAAGTTATGATTGTATAGGGACAGGAGGATATCGGATGATGATCCTCCAGACCCCTTCACAAGGGGTTTTAGCCTTTTTTACCTTTTTCCACTTGATTCACCAGCAGATTTCAACGTGAAAAAAACTGTAAAAAAAATTCAACTTATTCCTCGTCCAGAATTTTTCTGAATCCTTTCCCCTTATCTCCCCGAATGTGTGTATTAAAGTGAAGAAAGTGTCTATATCTTATAATATGACGGAGGTGAATGAAGGAATAAATTCTTGTTATAAAATCGGGCATTTTATTGAGATCTTCCCTCTGTATTTGTTCACAGGAGCACATTTCCCTATTCATCCTCCATGGATTCGAAACGCTGGATTTATTCAAAGAGCTGGAGGAGGAGGATTTGGACCGATTGGGGATCCTGGCTCCAGCCGACCGGGCAAAGATCCTGACGGCCGTTGAACTGCTTCGGGAATATGACACGGACTCCTGCCATTATTACCAAGAGGAAGACCGGCCTCCAGCCCAGACCCTCTATCAGTACCAGTACTACCAGCAACATACGCCCAAGAAGCAGGAATGTGTGACCACAGCGGTTCAAGTACATACTGAGGCCCCGAATCAGAATCAAACTCCGAATCATCGGACCAAGGGACCCAATTTCTATCGATTTAACAATCATCCCCGGGACTCGGGGATATTTGTTGGGAAATGTGACGGAGAGGAAGACCTTTTGGATGACTCTGTTGTGAGTGGAATGATAGGAAATGGGCCTGGTAGCTTTACGAGTGTCATGAGTGGTTTGGAGGAGGGCGAAATAAGCAGTCATCCGGATGTGGAGACCGAAGAAATCATCCTGTCACCGATAAATCTTCAAAAGTCGACTGGAGGAACGGCCACTTCCACCGCGACTTGGCATCATCATGCAAATTCGAGTAAACAAGGAAATATCTCGAGGTTTATCTCTTCCAATTCATCAAAAAACAGTCCAGTAAATCAAAATGGCAATGTGAATCCTATCACGAATGGTAACACAACTCAAGGGAGTCCCAAGCTGGGTTCCTCGGCCACGATGAGAAATCCTACCCCGGCATCAAACGGGGCTGGTTACTGGCCCGTATACTCGTCGTCTTCGACCACTACCACGACCACAAACCCTTCCGGCCAAATCAACCAATCGATTGCGATGAGTTCGTCGATATCGAATCGGTTGGAAAACGGAACGGTTGTGCCGACTCATCAACTTCCTAAGGACCCTTATATCGATGTAAGGAATCGGTTCCTTCAAGCCAAGTCTCTGTTCGAAACCAATGTCACTTCCTCCAAAGAGTCAATGAGAACGAGTCCAAATTCCCATACTTACGACAACATCGATGAGAATGAAGAGTCGGGTACTAATCAAGGGAGTCAGGGTAATAATAAACAATTTCCTCCTCAACAGAATCCTCGCTTCCTCTATTGTGAAAAGTCCAGCGACTCGGGCATTAGCGTTTGTACCAATTCGCCCCCTCCACTAAGGAACGAGTACCGGACGTAATTAAGGCTTCTATGAATTTATATGTATTACCATTATCTATAATTATTGTTGAGATGGTTGGAGTCGTACGAATTTAATCAACTGTTTTAAAGCAGGAGAAAGTATTTAAATATAATGAATTATATTGATTACGAATGTATAAGAATATACCTATACTTTGCTAAATAAATATGCAAAATACTGTTGAATGGTGCAGCTAAAATTAGTAATTAAATACAACTTTTAAATAGTTTACAACAAATCTACTTGACTGAGCCTATGGACCTCCTCTACCTCGGAACTATTTAAGGATTTTAAAATACTTGAAATTAACAAGGTCTGTTCACTATGGTTGTGGTACCACTTCAACGGGGGACAGTGTTACCACAATCGAACTGGTTTATACCGTTCCCTTAACTTATTTTGTTATACCATGACACAGAGATAAAAATATAAACTACTCAATCCTGTCTTGATTTGTCACTAATATTTGTATATGCTTAAAGTAGAATATTTGCGAGGCAGGAGCTTATGATGATTTGTAACTTAAAAAATAAGTCGTGCTTTTTGTATTGAAGTTTTCCATTAGTTAGAAACTTTTAGATTCTAGTAATTTTATATAAGAATACTTTGTACTTAAAAATGAGTTTAGAAAATAATATCATATCAGAATCAAGTCTATAATACTACGTATATATCAGTTTGCAGTATCATCCTCGGAAAAGCTTCCGTATAAACATAGTATATTCAATACAAATTAAATTGTATATTAATTCTAAGATGAACTTTAGCTTTAAAACAATGTAATTGTTATTATTTAATCTCGTAGTTGGTTTATTACGACAGAATTGTCTGTAAAGTTGATGATTTGTTAAGTATTAGTTATTTATAGTATACGGTTCTATAAGAAACGAATAAAATGCAATAAGTAAATAAATTGAGAATAAATGAATAAAACTACGTTACTAACTAATATGAAATTGATAAGACTTGGATTTTTTTATAAAAAGGTTTATTTACTTTTATTGATTGCATTCACTTGTCATTATTAATTGATTGTTCAAATTACAAATCTGATTGTGCGTTGATCATGTCATTGATATAGGATACATTTTGAGGAAGTAGATAGGATTTAACAGAATTGCATGCTTAATCTTGAAAGGGCAACCCCAGCACTTATTTATCCACCCTTAGCTTAGATGGTAAAAACTTTTTAAAATACTACCGACATTTTTTCACTGAAAACGATTTGGCATGCGGCTTCTGTTGAATGATGATGTCAGTCTGGGTAGGTTGTAAGTAGTGGTGGCAGTGTCAGTAGAATTTACGATCTTTGATGAAGTTTGATGGTAATTGACGGAGAAGGAAGTTAGTTGAGAATGATGGATTCGTACGTCGGGATCATGTACTTGATGTTAATGAAGGCGTCTTCTCCACCGTACCGTTCCATAAGCTCCAGCGTTTCTTGGATCAGATCACCGAGATTCTCTCGCTTGTACTGGCCGTACTCGATCTCATCCCCCAAGTGTACTACAAGTTAAAATAGGTCATGTTAGCCTGAAAAATAAAAAAAAATTAAAATGACTAACCATTCTTATTCTTGAAGATGTTGAGGACAGGAAGGATCTGGCGGTAGTACGGGACCAAGGCCTCGCCAACTTTTGGAGCTGAGACAATCAACTGCTGCAGGGCGTGAAGGGTGACCTTCAAGATCGCATGGCACCGAGTGTTCAACGCCTCTGTAGATGGGTTTAAAATTTTAATCGAAATGTTTTTTTTAAACTGGTAAAAGCGTTTAGAAAGTTAATTTGGACTGTGTTTTTTTGTACCCCGAATAGGTCGGATGAGATGAGGAACGACAGGAAGTACTTTGTCACAGCCATGGACGAGGAGGTCGTGAATCCCCTGTCGAGCAAAGAATCCGTAGGGATGTTCAGTTTCTCGGAGCCCTTCAAAGAACAACGGGAGGTAGTGGTGGTAGTCCAGTTGTTGGGGTTGGACCTACTTGTGTCAGAGTTGAGGAATATTGAGGTTCAACAGAGAAGATAATAAGCATTTAAGAAAATACAAAATCACCGTCCAGTGTATCAGCTTTCCGGAGGAATTATGGTCAATCATCATAGGGAACTCTCCTCGGTCGTAGCACTTCCGGAATAACGTCGGTGGTGGACATCGAGGCCAACTCGACCCGGACCTTCGCGGACAGTCCGTGATGGTGTCCTTCTGCCAAGACTCTCTCGAGAATCCCTTAACGACGCGGAGGCAGGCTATGTCACCCCCACGGACGTTGTAAGGTGCTCGGAGGTCGTACATCTTTCCCCATAATGTTGTCATCTTGACTCTGATTCTGGACAAGACAAATCATGCCGAAAAATCAATGGAATTTTTAAATGGACTGCCAATAAATTGTGGAAACCTTGGAATTAAAGGTACCTCTGGATTGTCTGGTTGCTTGTAAACGGATCTCGGGGATATAAACTATTACTCAGGGGGTGTCAATCCGAATTTCGAAACCTTGTAGGATGGAGAGTTTTTAGTTAAAAAAGCCGGAGCCTTATGAAGGTTAAACAATGATAAATGAGGAGATGGAACTGGAAACTGGAAGTCTGTCTGATTGGGAGATGATGGAAAATGAGTCGAGAGAGGAATCGACTTGTTTGGTCGATTTGTCAGCAAGGCAACTAAAGAAAGAGTCAGTTCCGTTACCAGGTAAGGACATTCGAAGGTTTTTTGAAAAAAAAATTCACTTTTTCGATTTTTCATTCAGCATTGAATTCATTATCCTTGGCAACGAATTCCATGCTGAAACTGTCGCCATCCTACTCGAAGATGCCAATTCTTCCTTGCTAAAACTATCGCCAATTTCTCGCTAAATCGATTGCCATCCATATTCCTTGCAAAAACTATTGCCAATTTCTTGCACAAACTGTTGCAAATTTTCCGTGACAACCTTTCATTCATAAATACGATCGGACGTTCATTCATAAATTCTCAAATTACTACGAAATTTTACTACTGGGGTGGAAAAGGTCCCCCAGTGAAAAAAGTTGTTTATTTTTTCAGAAATCGTCGAATGACCTTACCTGGTAACGGAACTGACTTTTTCTTTAGTTGCCTTGATTTGTCAGCTGTCCCCTAGGGACAGTTTGTTGTCATGGTGATGCCACTTAAGCATAATTCAATTTCCGTCCAGTTCCCAAGACTTGTCTCATTCCGTGACCAATTCCCCGAAAAACTTCGAGACTTCGAGCAATATTCGTAGACATGCAAATCGTTTCGTTTATAAATTGGCTTTATTTATTGATTTATCTCTATGAAGCTGTATTTATTGTAAGCCAAATTCATGATATTTAAGCATTTTAAGCTTAAATCTATTTTAACTATGCATTTTTCGTCGTAATAACATAACATTATTGTTGATTAGATGTTCCATTGTGCACATCTTACCTGTTTATAAGTTGTAAAAAAAAATTACCAAGTTGCTGTAGAACAGAGCTTTTATTTAACATTTCCGACCATTTCCAAAGATGAAAGAATCGTATATTCAAAGCCAAGGCAACTCAAATGAAAAATCGCTAATGGAAATTTCTCCTTGGAGATTCAACTTTATCTACCTTGATTCAAAGCTTGGGTTGGAATTGAAAATAAACTGCATAGGACAGGCATCAGTAAAACATCAAACTGCGATTAAATAAAATATAAAATGACTCGAATGATAAGGGCAGCTCATATCTGTACGTTGATCGCCGTCTTATTAATTTACCAAGGAGATGCAAGGTTCAATAATCAAAACAGGCCTCCTCCATCAGGTCAACAAGGCGGTCCCCAGCCTCAACAAGGTCAAAGGTCACCTCAGCATGGACCACAACAGGGTCAACCTCAGCAGTCACAACATGGTCAACCTCAACAAGGGCAACAACAGGGTCAATCTCAGCAGCCCCAAAGAGGACAACCTCATCAAGATCAAAGGCCACAACCACCGGGGCAACCCCAGGGATCGCCACAACAAGCCCAACAACGTAAAACACATCTTAATTTAATGTGATCATTTCAAAAAAATAAATTAGATTTTGAAAACTGCAGGACCTGGGCAGCAACAGCCCCAGCAAGATCAAGCGGGCCAACCACAATCCCAACAGGGTCGTCCGCAGCCTCAACCAGATCAATTGGGCCAACCCCCACAAAACCCTAATGACCGTTCTCAAGCACCGGATCCAGCTTCAGGATCGAATCCATTTCAAGGTCGAGACCAGAGGCCACCTCCACCGGGTTGGGACCAAAGACCACCTCCTGGTCGACATCAGCGACCACCACCACCGGGTCGAGACCAATATCCACCTCCAGGGCTGCCAGATCCAGTAATGCAACCGCTTAGTCAGTCCAATCAAGCTTTTGAATCTCCAGAAATCGTTGATCAAAATCCCATCCAACAAGACGAGATTCCAGCGAATGTCGATTTTTTTGGTGGAGGTGTGCCTCCAGATATGAAAGATGAACTTATCCCTCCTTCCGGTGTTAAGGTAAAATAGTTGAAATTTCAACTTATTAAATAACCTTGTACCCCTGTGTTTAATTGTCGTCGTATTAAATTGTAGTTGCCCGGAAGTCTACCTATAATGATGTCGGAAGAGGAAATGGAGGAAAAGGTCGGGGATATGGTCTATGAAATGCTGGAGGTTCTAGCCGAAGAGCAGCACCAACACCATGGGGGCAGTACTTCCATTCTCAAAACATCGTCATTATTTTGCAGCATAGTATCAGTCGTTGTAATTGAGCTGTTTAACCATTTTAGAGCTGGAATGATTGTAGTGTAGAATCACTTCTAGAAAATAATGTCTCCAGAGATCATATGAAATAAAGATAAGGTGAAGATAAAAATCGTCTCGATCCCATGCGTTGTTGCTATGCAAGCTATGGGAATTATGCGTGTCGGAACGGCTTTTTTATTCGGCATTATTTACAGGGTTTTTTATGCATAGAAATGTATACAGAGACCATGGTAAAAGGGGTTGGAATAAAAGGAAATGAAGCATTTGAAGTTGCCATTGATCATTTTGATTATGTGCATTATTCATTGTACGACCTCGCAACAGCGTCATAACACAGCCCAAAGACCTCCTCAACCTCCTGGAAGGAGTCCTGGAAATCCAGGATCAAATCCTCAAAATGGGCAACCGAGTGGACCAAAAACTTCATCTCAAGGACAACAAGGAAGGGGTTCTTCAGATCCAGCCAAGGGGACAGGTCCTCAAAATGCAGCACAGATTGGTTCGAAAAACTCACCCCAGGGACAACAGGCTAGGGGCGTTCCTGATAAATCTAAAGGGTCACTTACTCAAAACGTGGTACAGCATGCCCCGAAAAATTCACCCCATGGGCCAAAAGCAAAGGGTTCTCCTGATCCTCCCAAAGGACCAGGTTCTCACAGAGGGACACAGAATGACCCGAAAAGTTTGCCTCAGGGACAGCATGGAAAAGGCCTTCATGACCCACACAAAGGTCAAGGTTCGCCACAGGGTTCACAGAGTGTCCCGAAAAGTCCACCCCAGGGGCAACAAGTAAAGGGTGCTCTTAATTCACCTAAAGGGCAAGCTTCTCAAAAGGGGACACAGCAGAGTGATTCAAAAAGTTCACCCCAGGGGCAACACGCGAAACCCCCTCATGACACTCACAAAGGACAGGGCTCTCAGAAGGTGTCACAGAATGACCTAAAAAGTTCACCCCAGGGGCAACATGTAAAACCCCCTCATGAGGCCCAAAAAGGACAAGGTTCCCAGAACGGGGCACATCATTCTCAAAAAAGCTCACCCCAGAAACCACATGGAAAGGGCTCTCCAGATTTAACAGAGCGGTCCAGCCATGAAAAAACGGCACCGAATGTTCCGAAGCATTCTCCCACGGGGCCACTTGGAAAAGGTCCTCTCGAGCCACAAAAAGGGCAAAGTTCTCAGAAAAGGGTGCCGAATGTTTCAAAGAACTCGCCCCAGGGGCATCAAGAAAAACGCCCTCTTGAGTCACAGAATAAGGGGTCACTGAAAAATAAGGAGCAAGGAACCTCTCACAATAAGCCGCACAAAGGACCACCAAGCCCTCGCCAAGAAACTCAAAATCACCCTCAGAACCAGCCCCAGAAACCTCTTCATCCAGGAAAGGGCCACTTAAATGCCCATAAATCCCCAACTGAAAATGAGTCTGAAGGCCCGGATGTCCTCAAGGCCTCGATTGGACAAAAGGTTTCTCCAACAAAACATCATAACCATGACGAACCATCTCGGGATGAACATGGACATGGGAAAAAAGGTCCTTCTACAAAACCTGTAAAAAAGCAAGGGGTCGAGATTCCTTCCCATTCAAAACAAGAGTCTCACTTGCAGAATGTAAAGGTTATTGGAAATTCAGGACCACACATTGATAAAAAACAACCGAATGATTTGCACCGAAAAGGTCCTCTTACAATCCCATCAGAAAACACGCAACATAAGGATTCGCATAAGAAACCACTTGAAAACCAACAGTCCAAAGATTCGCACAAAAGACCACCTGAAAACCCACAATCGAAGGATTCGCATAAGAAACCACCTGAAAACCCGCAGTCCAAAGATTCGCACAAAAGACCACATGAAAACCCACAATCGAAGGATTCGCATAAGAAACCACCTGAAAACCCGCAGTCCAAAGATTCGCACAAAAGACCACCTGAAAACCCACAATCGAAGGATTCGCATAAGAGACCACCGGAAAACCAGGAATCCAAGGAGTCGCATAAAAGACCACCTGAAAACAGACAATCTAAAGATCCGCAAAAGAGACCACCTGAAGGCCCTCAGCATAAGGATTCACATAAGAGACCACCTGAAAACCCACAATCTAAGGACTTCCATAAAATACCCCTTGATAAAACCCATCCCAAGGAATTGCAAAAGAAATTACCTGAGAACGCACAATCTAAGGATTCGCACAAGGGGCTAAATGAAAATCTAAACGCGAAAGATTTACACAAGAAACAATTAAAAAACGAACCATCTAAGGGATCCAACAAGGGACAACTTGAAAACAAACAACTAAAAAATCCGAAGACCTCAGAGAAACAACCTCCGCAAAGCTCACATCCTCAATCGGTTCCAGAAACACAATCCAAAGCTTTGAATAAAAACTACCACGAAAATAAACAAGCCAAGAATTCCCTAAATAAACCTGTAAAAGCTCCTCAGCTTTCATCCGCTGGAAATTCTGTAGGACAAAGTCATGCAGTCGACAATCGACCACAAAATCTGCAAAACCAACAACCAAATGGCCCTTCAAATCACGGTAATCTGCTCCAGTCCCTGCCAATTCCAACATTTCTGGATAGTAAAAGGCAAGATGAAAAAAGCAGTCAAGGGAAATCATCTCCCGAGAACTCTAAGGGTGGGTTTAGCACCCACCCTGTACAAAATCCAGGGTCGTTCGATGTCATTTTAGATGCGGTTAACGCTAGACCGCATCATCAAACTCATCATGTTAAACCTCCAATGAACCCTCAACTTCCGGTTCCAGAAAAAAAGTTAATGGAGCCTCCTCCATTACCACCACCACATCGGCCTGAAATGTCCAAACAGAATGTCATTCTGGACTCCAGGAAAAATCTTGATGGACGACCAATTATCGAGAGGAAAGGACAAGTTGACTTTAACAAGCCCGTACCAGAGTCACATCAACCTCAAGTTAATCCAGAGGTTAAACACCCTCATACTAGGCCGAAATTGCCCCCACCTCCACCCGTGGATTATGAGCTTCCGATTCCAGCTGCAAGATATGCCGAACCACCCCCACCGCCAATGAAGCCGTGGATACCTGAGAGTATCCCGGAATGGAGAAGTAACAATATAGATGAACTCAAGGATGGCAGATCAGATGGCCCCAGAGAAACCGATTTTAATCAACGCGACCCTCAGGTACTCATTTCTAACCTTGAAACTATTTTTACGAAACATGGTTGGTTCTCTAGGTCTATTTTGTTGAAAACTACAGCCCCATTTCCCCTCAAACAGTCTATGAAATTTGAACTTCCGGTTCAAGAAGCAAAGTATGTGGAACCTTCTCCAAAACCGTTGAAGAAGCCGACTCAAAGACCTACGAAGGCTACGAAAAAGAAAAGCTCCAAAAAGAAACCTGTTAAAACAGTTAAAACGCTTAAAACAACTGCCAAAACCCTTAAAACTACTACTAAACCCCCAAAGACGCCAATCCCTAAAATCACTACTGCGACTCCTAAAACATCTACACAACCCCCTAAAACAACCCGTACACCGATAACCACTGCCCCTGCCCCCAAATCAATCCGAACCCCTAAAACCACTACCCAAACCCCTAAAACAACTAGACCAACCCCTAAGCCCAATACCCCAACCCCTAAACCCAATACCCCAACCCCTAAGCCCACTACCCCAACCCCTAAAACAACTACACCAACCCCTAAACCCACTACCCCAACCCGTAAAACCACTCCCCCAAAGCTTAAACTCACTACCCCAACCCCTAAAACCACTACCCCAACAACTCCTAAACCCACTACCCCAACAACCCCTAAACCCACTACCACAACCCTTAAACCGACTATTCAAACCTCTAAATCCACTACTCAATCCCCAACAATAAAACTAACCCGTAAAACATCTAAACCTCAGGCCACTCTGAAATGGAGGAAAACGGTAGATGCACTCGAAAATAACGAAAAATTAGATGAATACGAAATGGAGAAAGCTAATACCGTGTCGAAGTTGCAACCACCCAGGCCTAAGCTCGTTTATTCAGAATTCGACCCTTGGTCTTGGTCTAAAAAGCATAAAACCACAACTACCCCACCCACCACTGAACCCTTTATGGACTACGAACTTCCGGTTGGAGAAACAGATGACAAAGATCCTCCCACATTTCTAACGACGAAATCGACCACATGGATCACAACAAAAACCAAGCCTACAACCCCATCGTCGCCTGAACCGTTCATAGATTACGAACTTCCGGTTGAAGAAGTAGCAGAGTATATGGAATCTTATTCCGAACTGCCGGTGGGAACAATAAGCGATGTCCCTGAGACATTCAAACCGAAAGTATTTCCGGAAAGGAAGGATCAGTTTGATGATGACCCGAATTATGACGATTCGAATGAACAAGATGACCTTCAAGAACCAAGGGTACACATGCCAATAGTTAATCCCGGTTTTGAAGAGTACGATCTATCCTACCTGTCCATAATGACAACAACTATGACTCCTACTACTCAAGCACCTAGAGAGCCATTTATGGACTATGACGATGCCGAACTACCGGTTGCAGAAGAACCCCCTGAAATGGAATCAGAAACTATCCCAAGTTTTTTCGACGACGACTTACCTCCAACGTCAACTCAAGACATCCTAAATAATTCTCCCCTCCTGAATAGATTCCCTACCTCAAATCAGGAATACGATTCCGTGCCCGATTATGATTATTCCGATATTGACAAACCGGAAGCAGAATTCCAGAAACAGTCAGATCTCTCAGAATCCCACTTCAAACCCCACGATCCCATACTAGACAATTCCCTCGATAACTTTGAGCACGGATTCCTAGAAAAAGTCAATCTAAAACTGTTTAAATCACAAAAAATACTTGATTTCAAGTACCTTAAGCCATTCATTCCCATTACCATACTAATTACTCTATCTGGTTTGATAGGAGGAGGACCCGGATAACGACTACGACGATCCAGATTCAGAGCAAGAAGAACCAGTCGAACGTTCTGAACCTCCAGACAACAGTAATGAATACGAGGAAACGAATGGTCCAAACTCCGACAACGGCAACGAATTACTGGAAATAGATCTCTCAGACCCAGACCCAGACTACTACCAAGATCTCCGGGACTACGTTGGTGATACGAGCGGGCCGGATTTCGAGAAACGCCGAAAATTCGACAAAAGTCAAAACGTCGACAAGAAGCCGAAAAATTGGTTCGAGTCGATAACGAACAGCCTCCCATTTAAAATCCCATTCATCGGCTCTAATGCCTCCTCCTCCAAAACCTCTAACAATGCAACCCTTCTTGTGATCTTCCAATTAATCGTGATAAATTATTATTCCTACTACATACCACTCTACGAATTTGCACTTATTATAAAATCTGGCCCACTGATCCAGCTATATCGAACTGGAATAATTTGGATTTTTTAGTCCAACCTCAAGATGCCTTAAATCTAAAGGAAGTCAGTCACAACTAACATTACAACAGAATAGAGGATAGCCTTCAGATCCTCGAATCGTATAATAAAATCATTCCAATAACATTAATAACAACTTATCCCTCCTCTACAACAGTTACAAAGGAATAGTTTAATTGATTTTGTAGCTAACCTACGTCATCTGAAAGGGAGGAATTGCCATAAGCACTTGATCATTCCTTCAATGTAACTTTGCAAATATTTTAAGGCATAAGTTAATGTTAATTGTTAGGTTGTTAGTTTGTTGGTGGTATTGACAAGTCATGAGATGATGATATATACACAGTAAATAAAAGACAACAATTCACAGGGGTTTCCATAATAATTTATGTATCATATCCCATTTAGAAGTTACTTTAACTCTTTAATTTATTATAGTCCAAGAATCCCTATAGCATTTTATGGACACCTCGTGGCGACGCAACATTTTTGGAAAATCAAACCATACCGTTACTTCAGTCTGCTTTAGCAATCAATTAATTAAGAGTCTCCATTCTCAGAGAGAGCAGTTTTATCCATCCGTATTTTTTTAATCTATACTAATCTTTTATAATGTGTCTATTTTTTGCTTGAAACTCTACAAAGGGATGAGACGACTCCATTTGTCCACATGTAGAAGTGGCAGACTGAAAAATGCCAAGGTGTAGAAATTAAGAAATTATGCGTTCCAAAGCGGTTACAAACTACTCATCTCATACGTAGCTTTTCTGTTCCGCAAACTTACTGAGCACGATATCTTGGAGATGACATGATGACGGATAAAAAACCAGCTTTATTTTACTATAAAAGCATGGACATATTTGGAAGTATTGTATCAGTCTTATCAGATTCATTTCTACTCTCATATTATTTCAATCAGCTCTTGGTTCTTAATCTCAATATGCAATCCGTAAGTTCAAGTTCTCAAACTTGTTGGCATTTCATAAGTTTCTTAAAATTCGGTTTTAACACATTACTAATTGCTCAATTTTTTTATAAAAACAGGTCATCTTCACCGTCTTGGCCACCGTGGCCCTTGCCAGCGCCGGAGGTCTTACCGGATCTTACCAGTCCCAATACACACAGCATTCTCATGCCGTCGTGGCCCATTCCGCCCCCGTCGTCCATGCCGCTGTCCACCACACCCCCATCGTTCACTCTGCCCAAGTGGTCCATTCTGCCCCCATCGTACAACACGCCCAAGTTCTTCACGCCGCCCCCATTCATCACGCTCAAGTTCTTCACGCCGCCCCCATTCATCACGCCGTAGCCGTCCCAGCCGTTTACAAGACCGTTGTACCAACTGCCTACGCTTCCAGCTATTCTTACCGTGCCCCAGCTGCCAAGATCGTCAAGACTGTTGTCCAACAGCCAATCGTCTATGCTGCCCCACGACCAGTTTACCAAACCGCTGCCATCGCTCCAATTGCCTACGCTTCCGCTTTCAACTACCGTGCTCCAGTTGCTGCTGTGCATCATGCCCGAGTTTACACTCATGCTAGCCCAATTGTTCATCATGCCCCAGTCGCTGTCCATGCTGTCCACCACGCCCCAATTGTCCGAGCTGTCCATGCCAGCCCAGTCGTTCACTCCGTTGCCCCATTCGGTGTCCATCATGCCGGAGCTGTTGTCCTTAGCGGTTAAGTTACTGAAATCCGAATTGCAGAGGATCTAGTACAAATATCTACTATCAACATCGACCCGAATTCTTGGATTTGCCATATCCGAATACGTTAATTTTGTACTTGTTTTGGGAAATTGCCTATAATTTATTTCTGCTGTTCCATTCGACTTTTTTGTTACTCCCATCTTCGGTCCCTTTTGACAAGGGACTTGAGAGACTGTGATCCAATTACTTCAGAAATAAATCCATGTATAAAAAATTTGATCGGAAATTGTACTTGTCTCAGAATCATCCTACGGTGGGGATGCGATATTCAGCACTCAGCAGGAGCTAGTACAGATATCAACCCCATTTTTCAAATCGGGTAGGGTTAACTTGATGCTATATTTAACGATCGAGAGTCATTGCATCTAATTCATTCATGCGGTTAAATTACACTTGATTGTTCTCTATCTTTGGCTTCCTTTTGGCAATTGTGAATTGTGATAAACGATCAGAGAACTAACTATTGCTGCCCATAGACCTATTATGGATATTAAAATTTTTTTCATTTGGTAGTATTCAATATTGGAATTGGAATCCCAATAAATATTGGCAATATATTGGAAATATCGATTCTAAAAATCTTCAAATTGTATGAGAACAGAACGTTAAATATTACACAAATTCTAACTTGGTTTTTAATATTTTTGAAGCCCTCAAATCTCAAAGGCAAAGCTCCCATGTAAAATATAACCCTTTAGCTAGCCAGCATGTTCGGACTGTCCTTCAATTCAACCCTCGTATAATAACATTATGGCATGGCCTTCAATAAGCCTCTCTTCAAAAGACTATAAGGGCTTAGACTCCAACTTAATCCTTTGGAATTCATTTCGGAGATGACCATGTAATTTGACCATGATGAACAACAATAGAAACGTGTTTGAGCAGATGAACAACATCTTGGATCTGGGGTATTTTTAGTTGTTTTTTGAACTTGAAGTCTACTATTCAAATTCTAGACTGGAATCTACATTCTTATGCACTATTATAAATTATAGATATAAGAGAGGAAGTGCTGGACAACATAACAAAGCCATAAATATTTGAACAACAAACTGGACTTAAGTCTTGGGGAACCCTTTGCTTGAAATCGGTATAAAAAGGGCTCCGAAATCTGTTAAAATCATCAGTAGCAACCATCATCTCCTATCAGCATCCTGAATTTTAATCTTCAACCAACCCTCAACCGAAATCATCATGCAGATCGTAAATAACTTTTCGTTTTTCGGGTTTCGTTTCTTGGAAATTGTAAATTTTCATCTAATTTTTAACTGATTTTCTCAACAGATCTCCCTCGTATGCTTGTTGGTGGCTGGAGCCACGGCCAACTACATGGAACCCACTTTGGTCCGAATTGAGTCCGCAGCCCCGATGTACTCGACCGTTCGAGATCTGCCCTCATACGGTGGATATGCCAGCCCCGTCGTCAGGAACGTCGTCCCAATCGTCCGATTCAACCAGGAAATCCACGGAGGAGTTTCTGACTCTACTGCGTAAGTTACTCCACCGGGTTTTAGAACTCTAGAGAAATTCGCATAAAATTTCAAAATATTCCTGGGATTTTTTCAGTTTCGAAACCGGAAATGGCATCCACTCCTCCGAATCTACCCAAGTCGTTGCTGGACGTGGTGGTATGTACGAAGGAGAGAACGGACAAATGATCAGGTCCGAATCTAGCCTTGTCAAGTCTGGAAGTTACTCTTACACCGCTGCTGATGGAACCCCAATCTCCCTCTCCTGGACCGCTGATGGTATGTGACCATATTTGACCTAGATTTGACCCAAAAACTGAGCCAAAGACTATACTTGTCTCAATTTGTCCTAATTTCTCGAATTTTAAACTAAATTACAGAGAACGGTTTCCGTGCAACCGGAACCCATTTGCCAACACCCCCACCAGTCCCAGCTGAGATCGCCGCTTCCCTCCGACTTGTCCGAGGAGGATATTAAATATCTCAGAAAATTGACCCCTGACCCACACGACCTCATCTTCATATAATTTAAATCGTTACGTCTAATGGATAATATTGTGATATACACGTCTCCTACATTACATTCCATGATATTTGTTAGTTATCATTCGACCTTATCGGTGGTTTTTTAAACCATTATGAGCACTACAATGTACTTGTTTAGTTTGTATAAGTTCTTGAGAAATGCGCTGGTCGTGTTTCACTAAGGATGAAAGTTCGGTATATACTTGTAATTTCCGTGTAAAAAAACCAACAAGTTTTTCAATTTACTCAGAAAATAAATCTGGTTCCACGTTATAAGCATTAATTAATCCGTTTTGAGAAGATGGTTTTTATTTATCGACAATATTACAACGACTTTTGCATAAAATCTTCCTCAGATCGCATATAGTATGGCATTTTCAATTACTTCAATACTAATGATTTTCAAATTTGACAAAAAATCGACTATTAATTTCTTGATTAAATGCTATTGAAGCTAGTATTATCCCACTTTGAAATAAATTATATATTAGGATATCGGAGAAACTATGTTTTGCAAAAAAATTTGAGACATTTTTTGGAGAATTTTCATGCAGTTTTGATTTTGATGCTTCGTTTCTAACCCTGGGTTCCATAACCTCCTGAAATTTTGAAAGATTTCTTAAAATACAAGTGTCTCATTGTTTTTAATTAAATGAATACATTGTTAAATAGTCAAAGACAAACCTCCTCCGGTTCCAGCTCCGTACTGGGAACTGAGGGATCCTCCGCCGAAACCACCACCACCGCCGCCGCCGCCTCCTTGGCTATATCCACCGCCACCTCCTCCTCCTGTTAAATTTGATTAATGACAATTGTATTCCATGCAATTCAACCAATTGGTTACAAATATTCTAACTACAGCCCAAGTTGATTTAATCAACATTATTGCTATATAGTGCAATCAGATTTTAGCTCAAAATTTTAATTGCAGAAGCTTTTCAAATCCAAATCGGCCAGTCTAAATCTTACCAGAAGAACCTCCTCCACTAGAATAACCTCCTGATGAACCCCCTCCGCCCCCGCCCCCTGATGGTGCCCATGATCCCGAACCCCCTCCAGATGACCCCCCAGATTTGCCACCCCCACCGCCTCCTCCCCCACCACCGGAATAGCCTCCTCCTGAAGAACCCCCACTGCTTCGTCCACCTCCTATGATTTTTAATTTTAAAGCAATTCTACTTGTGCACATGCATTTTATTTTGTGCAATATTTATGCAACCCCCTGCGTTTGTACCGCATTTCTTCAAATAGTATCTCAGTAATGTGTTTTTATCTTAAACTTTCCAACTAAATGGGAATGGGAATTTATTTCGGGATAGGCAATTATAAAATAAACCAGATCAGAACCGGAAGATATTTATCAGAAACTCGAAATTTCGATTAATTTTAGACGCGGACTTTGGGATTTTTATGATACCAAACTTTCCAAATGGGTGGGGATCTATTTATAGAATTACGGTTCAATTAAAACAAAATTTCTAACCTCCAGAGTAACCGCCTCCACCTCCGCCTCCGGATGATCCTCCGTAACCTATGAATTAAGATTAAATTAAAATTAGAATGCACTTTCAGAGGAATTTAAGATTAAAAGTTTTTCAAGACTTACCACCCGAACCCCCACCTCCAGAACCACCCCCTTGGCCACCACCGCCGCTATATCCTCCTCCACCGCCTAGGATCAGTTAAAAAAATGTGGTTAAGTTAATAAGTACGCTATAAATCCAAATATGGTTTATAAATTTTTATATAAACACTATACTGGTCTTAAATATTATGTTATACCTGAACCACCTCCGCCATATCCGCCGCTGCCCCCACCACCACTACTTCCACCGCCATAACCACCACCACCAAATCCACCTGGGTTTATTTTTTTAATAACTTTAGATGGTTTTGGTTTTGGTAGTATTCAAAGCATTTGGCATTTCATTTACCAAACAATTGGTTATTTTAAATGAGTATAGATCTTTAATTAAATTATGGATTTTGTGACAATTACAAACCTCCCGACCCTCCTCCACCACCGCTATAACCTATAAAAAAGGAATTTAAAGATTAAATTGAATTTACGGTACGGTATCACCGATCGTTTTTAAGTAATTGTAAACTGTGGATAAAAAACAATTTACGTTGACCCTAATAGATGTAAAGCAGATTCAATTAATTAATTCACACCGAACCTCAATAATTCAATTGAGCTAATTCCGAATTAATTACTCGTTAAGGGCGATGTATAAAAATTCAACATTCTGGAACAGAGCAGTAGATTTATAGTAAACAGCCGTAAATGGAATTAAATAATTAAACAATTTGTTTAATATTCCTAGATACGGAAATCCCATTTTTGCAATGGTTTTTTAAATTATTATTTGATTTGTTTTCCAAGTTCCTCAATCTCAATTTAGTCCAACGGGTAGTATTATTTTGTCAACCCCCACTGAAAACGGGGGGAGGGATGGGTATTGCATTCAGAAAGTATAAGAGTTACGTTTCAACCTCTTTAGAAACGGGGATTTATTTCAGAATTAACGTTGGTCATCATTTTCGTATGTATTATATATTGAGTGTGTATCGAATTTAAGTCAATCTCAATTTAGTCCGGTGGTGGAGTCATTTTGCCAAACTCTCTGAAAACGGGTGGGGAAGGGGGTTCTTAATTCACAAAATAAGAGTTAACCTCTCTTAAAAGCGGGGACTTATTCCAGGATGAACAGTAATGTATTACAAGGTCCAATGAATTTGTGTCAAAACTAAACGGTCTCGGAACGATTAAATAAAAAATTAATTGCATGCGAACCTCCTCCTCCTCCAGAACCTCCACCACCACCGCAGCCACCCCCACCACCACCACCTCGACTTCCTCTTCTAGTTCTAGAGTAACCTCCCTCCGTGAATTGCGTTAAGGCCACGGTAACACATAGGACCACGAGGAGCTATTTCAAAATTTTTAAAGAAACGCTTAAAAAATGCCCTTTGTTCCTGCTTAAAAAATGAGAATTTCATTAATAATCTGAAAAACGTACCCATTTGGCCATTTTAAGCTGTTCTTAAATCTGAAACTGGACTAAAAAAACAGCTAAATTTCGGATCGGAATTAATTCAGCGGTTTTGAGTTTGTTATAATCAAAATGAGGGGATGGATATTTCCAAGCTTAATTCTAATTGTAGGTTCAATAAGTGACGACTGAGTAAAGATCCTTCTGTCGGCAAGCCTTATATACTCCTTTCGAATTTTAATTTGTAATTCGTAATTGAAGTATCTAAAACCAACGCATTAAACAAAAGGGTTGAAATCCCATGGATTTTCATAAACCGTTCCGCCTTGCTTAACATGCATGATGCATTACTTTAAAACATATTAGCATAGAAGCTACTTTTAATTTAGTTAGGCACACTTTGCCAACCTCTGTTGAAGATTGACTTAATTGCGAATTAAAATTACGAGTCCTAATCCTCTGGTTTGTCTCTACATTTAGTATTAACTTATGAATAGGTTGGAATTGATGGAGTACCGTGTCCTTGCGCATTGTCCGATGAATCTGCTCCAATTCATAAGGTTTCAGATTTAAAAATTGCAAAATTTCATACGAAATGAGTGGACTCGGTTTCCGTGTTAGCTCTTATGCAATTAATCCTAGTAGTAATTACTGTAAATCTATAAATAAGTCACCAACACTAAATTATTGGTTAAAATTTGAGTTATTTAATGATACGATTTACAATTTACAATCATCAACATATTTTTATGAATCTTTAGCTTCTTCGGAATAAGTCCCAAGTCCCCTCTTTTTCAAAGGGTTTGAAACAACTGGCCCACCTTGTCACCAACGACTTGTCGAGATTTACGGCAGTTTAAGGACTATTAATCAATCTGTTTTCAACAAAAGAAATAAATTCTAAAACCTAAAACTAATACCAGCGTTCTTGTAATCCTAATCAAGAATATAGAGAATAGATAGGGTTTTCATTTTGACACTGAAGCGTTCTTCTTTTTTCATTGATTCTAAAGTATCAATATGCACATTACGAGGGGGCATAGTGTCAAGGACCTGATTCTAGCCTTGATGTTCCATTAAAAAAAAACATTGAATTTTAAACAAAAAACAATTTTTGAATACGCTTGCGAAACCCCTGCTAGTAACTATAATCTTTAACAATAAGAAACCCTTGAGATTCCCGAATAGATGACACAGATTTAGAAACAATGGGCCGAGTTACATAAGAAACGCTTTCTGAAGTGTCTTAAATCTAGTTGATATACGAATTAAGTCAGCAAGTTTACTCCAATATTAGATTTCACGGATGGGTAGGTTGCTGTTTCATCTCAATTTCATTGGACCTTGCGATGGTTAAATTATACTAGGTTTATAGAAACAGCTATCATCCTTTGTTATCGGGGTACCGCTGAAGATCCTCCTTAAATATATCCCATTTATTTCGAGGATTTAAAAGCGTCAATCAGATTCCCTAAATAAATCCCCATGTCTCCATCCCGTCATTTAATTCTAATACAAGCTCGTTCAAGACGGTCGTCGAATGTCTCGTTGTTGTGTGTGATTTTTGTTCATCCTCTGACACGTGTAGATTTGATTGGTTCGAAGTGTGATCGATTTTGACAAGAATGTCATTTGAGTTTTCGAAAGTTATGAACATTTACAATTGATTTTTCATCTTCAAATCGGACCGTAGCATATTGGAAGTACTGATACACGTGATTCTAATTAATAAATTAAGTGCATCTGAACTATTTTAAGTCTGAATTTAAAAAGTAGTACTGCATCATGTGTAAATGAAGACGAATAAAAATCAATCAGGAAGACATATTCTGAATTTGTCAAAATAGAACAGCTGAACTGTTTGTTCCCGACTCCTGGATTAAATATTTCAAAAAGATACTGCTACTCTACAAAAGTCTGCTTTCATCGATTAAAATCAATATTTTTATCTGGTTCTGAATAGTATTCACCATGTTATAGGTGGAACTATTAATTAGGGTTAATTGTAAACCCTCCCAAAGAGCGGGGATGTATTTTGGGATGTGTTTTTTTGAGGAAAAATTACTACGGTGTTATATTACGCATTAGTACTGGAATAGTAAGCATCCCGTAGTAGACCCATCGAAAACCATGCAGTTTTATAAGTTATAAATAATCGATGGGAATGAGGTTTTAGGACTAAAAATTACAAAGTAATCTTGTTCTGTACGATTGAACATAAATACATCGATAAGGCAATCGAATCCCGGCTTCTAATAAGAAAAGTACCCCGGAATAAGTTCCTCCTAAATAAACCGTCAAGAACGCACATCAAAAAAGGGTGAAACCCCACGACACAAGACGTTGAATAACATTTAACGTCGATATCCGACATGCACGATAATATTGCATAAGAATCTCACATTTCCCCAACCATAGAGTGAATTTCTATACATCGTTTAAGAGCACTCGACAGTAGCTTTCTAACCATGTATTACATATGTGCAGTTGTAATTTCAAAATATGGTGACCTTTGACCGCACCCTCATGACCTTTGACCTACATGACTCACGAACAAACTCAACCTCCGCAGGAAAGTCATAAATAGTTTACCGAAAAAAGAATTTCAAAATTATCAACCGTTCGAGAGTTAGAGTGCGAACGGACGGACGGACGGACGGAAGGACGGACGGACGGACGGACGGACAACATGAACCCATTAAAGGGTTTCACCCTTTAATAACTTCCTCAACTTCCAGCCGGGGACTATAAGTCTTAAAAAAGCCCAATCAATAAATCTCTATCAAACTATAACATGAAAAAATTACTCCCCGGTCACTGGCAAAAATCTCAAAAATAATCTTGACAGGCGTGAAATAAAGGTCTCACTAGCCAAAAATACCAATTAGCTGGCAATAAATATTAATTTCCAATTCTGGCAATGTCACTCTGATCGTTAAAAACTATAAAAACCAACACTACAACAGTACAAGCCTATAAACTTCAACCCAAGTTGCCTTCTTTAGAGGAAAACAAAGCCTTGTCCAACAATTCCACAACATGCTCAACAAAGTTACCCAAACGTTCATTAACACTATCCAACATGAATATAGACGCGAGAAATAAATATAATGAACCCATTTAATTAAACTGGATCAAATGCCCACTAGCCCAACAAATACGAATACTAATTCTACTCCATGCCCTGCATATCAATTATCAGTTTATTTTATTCCTTCATTCGAGATAATCTCGATACAATCGATTTTACAAACCAAATGACAATGATCTCAAATCAAGAATATAAAAACGATTTTTTCGCTTCATTATTTGTTGCCTATAATAGCAAATTAAAAATACAGTTAACCCCTTATAGTTTACGAAGAACAACTCGAATGCCATGCCCTTTACCGTCCCATTTCACAAATAGTAAAAGAAGCCGGTTATGAGGTTATGACAACCTGCACTTGACAGGTCCACCACCACCGCCAAACCAACCCAAAATATACAACAATCAGAGGCTTATGATAACAACAATTGACTGTACAAATCATAGTTTGCATTTCCAACGAGCTGATTAAGTTTGTTAATTTTAAATCACCTTGATCAAGTAATTGCACACGATCATGTCAATGGATAAATAATTCGCCACTGTCCCTAAGACCCTTTACAACGATGAGTTATGACTTGTCGATATTCCTACGTAGCTAAACACATTGTCGAATAATTTATCCAACAGACTGCCAAATTCTAACCAAATTTTAATTAAGCACAATGGAACAAAGCTACAATGCAATGACTGACCATTTATACTATACACTACAGAAACCATAATCTTGCTAAATATTCTAAATATAAATATTCCTTAAAAATCCAAGCAGCCATAAAGATCATGCCTTCTGATAAGATACAACAATAACAGAGTAAAATAAATATTTACGAGAAATAGTTGCTGTTATTTCTTGTATCCAAGTTGGAAATTCATTGCCAGGATTGCTCCTACTATAAACAGATAAAAAATCAAGCGGATCGTTAAACCACTTTTAAAGACCTTTAGTTGTCCATCCTAACTAACTAACTGCCAATAAAAATGATTTTAAAGGTCGGGAATAATACATTCATTTCCAAACCCAATGATACATGTTTTGAAAAATGCAAAATTATTGAAGTGGAAATGCGGAATTAAGGAGAATTTCGGTTAAAAAAAATTTATATAAAAATTCTTGGAAAAAATGCATTATCAAGTTCAATTAGTAACTAAATTACAATGTGCATAAACTACGTCCGCAGCTCATTCTTTAAATCCCTGCCCTATCCCTATTATTTTTTTCATCAGGCGCATGTTAAACCCCAACGGGTTTTTACGCATAAATGTGGACGGGCCCTTATTAAAATTTTATTGGAGCTGAGGGAATATTCCACGAACTGATTAGTGATAAGGTGCTAACTGTTAAGGAGCTTCTTAAATAAGTGATGATGATTTTGGCCATTGTTTCACCACGATGAGGGAACGAACTTGAAAGTCAAGGTGTGTTCCTCCAATTAACCACCAGCACAAAAAATGATTGGTGATGGTTCGGCTGACCTTATTGGTTTCCGTTCAAGTCTTTATGGATTATGGAAGGGTGGGTGAGTTCTGTTGATTTCTGACTATATTAGCCACTATCAACTATGGTCCACCTTCAAGCTCTATCTTTGCGATATGAATTAAATGAACTGACTCGATGATGCACATTTAAGATTGTAGTAATGATATGGGATTGGACGCTTTTCTTGGAGGATG
Organism: Desoria tigrina; assembly: GCA_906901685.1. Classification (NCBI taxonomy): domain Eukaryota; kingdom Metazoa; phylum Arthropoda; class Collembola; order Entomobryomorpha; family Isotomidae; genus Desoria; species Desoria tigrina. Next base: position 6,888,625 of record CAJQTU010000023.1, on the reverse strand, counting down.
CAGTTTTTTAATAATTCCCATCCTCTAAACTCTGCATGTAGAGTCTGTAACATTGTATTTCCTATGCTGTATCTGCATTTTGGCAAGTTAGTGTCCGGTGTGGTCAGATTTGGTATAAAAGGGGAGAGCTTTGTCCAAAGAAATCATTCCAAGCTCATCTCTCCTTTCATAACCAACTCTTAGAACAATCTCGAAGTTTACTTCACCCCCCAACAATCATCATCATGCAATCCGTAAGTTACATCCGAATTTTTGGGAAACTCATCGATTAGTAGGAAACTCGTCGACAACTCATCGATTACAATCTTTACTCCTTGGTTTATAGGTCGCTGTTTTCCTCGCCCTCGTCGCTGCTGCCAGCGCTGGAGGTTTGACCGGATTCGGTTCCTCCAACTACGTCCAACACGCTCACGTTGCTCAACCCGTCGCTGTTGCCCAACCAGCCATCGCTGTTCGAGCTGCCCCAGTTGCCTACGCCCACGCCCCAGTCGCCACCTACGCCCACGCTGCTCCAGTTGCCACCTACGCCCACGCTGCTCCAGTTGCCACTTACGCCCACGCTGCTCCAGTCGCTTATGCCCACGCCCCAGTCGTTGCTAAGGCTGTTGTCCCAGCTGCCCAATCTTATGCCTACACCAACAGGTAATTTTACGAGTTTAAGAAAAATTTTGAATGTAGTGTTTTAGTGGATTTTGGCTAACGGATTTTTTTTTCTAAAACAGGGCCCCAGCCGCTAAGTTGGCCGTTGCCGCTGCCCCAGTCTACGCTGCCGGACCAGCCTACGCTGCTGCCCCAGCTTATGCCACCTACGGAGCCGGACCAGTCGCTTATGGCAAGCCCGCTTTCGCCGCCTACGGTGCCGGACCAGCCCTCTTCTAAGAAGTTAACCTTTTCTTCTTTAGAATTCGGTACACGAAAGAACACCTTCAATTCCCAATCACTTCCTTCCAATGTACAAAATTCAAATGCACTCTGATTCGGACTATTTAAATAAACGCTAAATTATTGTGTTAAATTGTAGACTTTTTTGTTTCATCACTGCTTTATTTCATCTCCAAAAACTCATCCGGGTATTTTAATCCTCTTCTAGAACAAATGCGAATATTACAGTTCAATACTTTTAGAATCCAACCTGTGATAAGCACCTAGTTTAACATTGACCTATATAGTTTAAAAAGGAATCTAAACATACAGGGAAACTGGATCTAGGAAAGGCCCAAAAACATACAAGTTTTTTATTAATTTTTAATCTTGGTTAATATATTATCAGAGACGAATACATAGTACTTATAAATTATAATCGAAGAAAAGAATAATTACTCAATAAAATTGTTACGTTTCAGTTTTAAATCAAACCGTACATTTGATAAATAATATACTGTAGTACCAAACATTTAAAGCAAGCTTTACTAACAGCACGTGAATAGTAACTAACAAGTAAGTTAGTTCATCATTTTGCTTCAAATTCATTGTATTACTTTATTTTTATTATGAATAATAATCTTAGCCTGTGGAACAAGTTACATCCTTCGGATTAATCTCCAAAACAGCCACATGGTAGCAAATCCTCGAAATAAATAATTAATGAAAAGGAGTTGAAGCCAAAATCTCACTTCAAAAATGAAAGCCAAAACTGTGCCAAGCAAAATGAAGAAACAGAGAAAGAATGGGATTTTTATGGAATCATATGAGACGGGATTGGCTTCCGTAAATGTAGGGACCCAATTGTCGGCTAGCAATAATCGGGCGTAATGATTTCGCTTCATATGATTTAGCAAAATTGGACTCGTACCGCTGAGGTCCTTTATGGTTCTAAGGGTTACCCTTATTCTCTCTAATTGTTTATGAACCTCCCAATGCCGTTGCCATCGTCTGTAAATCCCAGACTCGAGAAGGGAACTCAATCCCTGTTCCAAAATCGGATGGAAAAAGTTCCTATCCCCAAACCAGGGAGCTACCAATAGAAATGGATTAGTATCATGATTCTGGAATATCAAAGTCTGGGAAAAGAGCTTCATAGAATCGACGAAAGACATCAATTCCGTATTCGAGTTAAATATTGCAAGTGTATCATTCAGACTAACTTCCTTGTGATTGAAGGGTCCGGTGGACTTAGAAAAGCGTATTGCCTTTACCCCTATTCGATTTGAAATCTTCCAACTCGTGTTCACAGCATTTTCTTGGAATTTAAAGGCCCTTTCCGCAATCTGGTTATAAAGTTGATTGATTTGGTTAGCAGCAATCAAGGTCGGATCTCTCTTGAACTGTACGAAGACAGACTTCCATTCCTGCTCCAGACCTCCCTCTGATCCTACAAATATGTCCGAGTGCAGGAGATCCTTTAAAGTCGACGGAACGGTGGGTGGAGTCGGGGCAGTTAGGCAGGAGAACAGGGAGCCCTGGTACAGATTGTCGATGTAGAATGAGCTGAAGAGCCATAGGGCTATGAGGGGGGATATCTGCCAAAATTTTCTGAACACGGCCCTTTCATGCGTCTCGTCGCTCTGCTCCAAGAGCACGGAAACCGTCCAAAAGAAGGATGTACTCCACCCAAATGTCGTTTACGGTAACAAGCCGCAGGACGATAGAAATTCCAAAAATCGAAGCAACTGCGCCGACCCAAGTCCAGAGGTCAAAGGGCAGGAGTAGAGTTTCCAACTGGGCAACCGACTTTTGAGTGAAAACGACGAATTCGACTGTCTCCAGGTCCTGGCAACAATAAATCCATGATTGTCTTACTTCCTGACGAACAACAATCAATTCCATTAGCTGAGATTTATCCGACCTTTTGATTTGCCAGAAACTTCCAAAATGGTTCAATTTACTTCGTTGGTTGATAGAGAAATTAAACTTCATTCCCAACACGGTTGACATGCATTTAGGTTCAAATGTTCTTAGTCCGTTGTCGTATTGACTACAAGACTTATTGACCCCCAAATGAAAGGCATTCTCTTGCCTTTTGATACTGAAATATATGGAGTGTCCTTTTAAATTTTTATGAAGTTTCATCCAAACTGCATTCATATCATTCACTGTTAGGGTGGTACTGGAACTCGAAGTCCCAGTTTCAATCCGGTGCAATTCGTACGAATCGTGGAATTCATTTTCGGACCAACAAGGAAGGCATACCAGCCACAGGTTTTGGCTTTCCTCTTCGAACAGGATGAACTTTGATGTCACCGTTCGCCTATGCAATTTATTTGATTGGTGCCAATTGAGCTTGCCGAATGTAGTAAATCGTCTGAAATTAAGGACAATGTACGTCGGATCTTCTCTGGCGACAATAATTCCTGCCAAGGCATTGGAAATTGTCGAGTTTCCTGCAGGAAATGGCAACCGTGAAATCAAAAACGCTGCCGTGCAATAACTCGAATATTTTAGGCGAAAGTCCGTTAAGTTATATTTTGTGTCATATTCCCGCACCGGGTAGTTATGATCGTCCGGATAACGCAGGCGGTACCTTCGTGACGTATAATCGTACCGATCAGCCAGGCCCGAGTCGCCGACGTATTTATCCAGAATCATAGGATAGTCATGTTCCGAATTTTGGACAGCGTTTATAAGATAGTCTGTGGAATTGTGCTGGAAATTAGAGATTACTTGAATTGTGCAGTCATTAAACAGCTTCAGGAAATCGAATTCTGACGAAACCCGGGTTGGCAGTCCAAAGGTTGTTAGGCAGCAGATAAAAATGTACAGTCTTGCAGAACGGGAATGGAATTTAAAATGTCTTTTGATTGGAGTGATTAAGTTCATATTGGATAATCACTTATACGATGAAAAATGGGGCGTTTAATAGTTTGTTTCAAATGCTGCAATAATGTTCGTCCAAATAACAATTACTGAACCAACACTATTACTTGAATTGTGCATCCAAAGTACTGTTTCAGGAAATCAGTTCCTGACGAAACCCGAGTCGTAAGATTATTACGCAGCAGATAAAAATGCATTTAAAATATCGGTTTTATTGGAAAGATTATGCCTATCTTTCGATATTGGTTTGCAAATATTGATTTTCATATTTTAGAATTTGCTTTGAATGCTGTAAAGTTGTTTGTCCAAATTTTATTGAAACTTCACACTGTCTGTATATATATATGTATACCTGCAAGAATGGCTTTAATTTAATCATACAATATAGGATGAAAAGTTTTGTAGTTGAAATTTTTTAAACAAGGATTCAAGTTTTCAAGTAATGCCACTTGTTCTTAATGGTTCACAACTCAAAACTTTCGAGCCACACTTTATCAAGAAACAGTTGACAGTTATATGAATTTTTAAACAACGAAAATACTTTGTCTCATTACCGTAAATCTTAAACTTTGTCCTATGGGGACTTCTTGTTTCAATCAAGCACTATTTGTTATTTATACAAGTAAAAAACTTGAAATTGAAATTTCTTATAAATATTATCTTGTAATGGCATTTTAGTACCAAAAACAATTATAGAATCAAGCCTGGAGAGAATAATCACAACTATTACTTTGTACCTTTAAAAATTCAACATCTTCCCATTTATTAACTGATATTTTTTTAGCTGAAATAATTTTAGCCTGTGGAACAAGCTACATCCTTCGAATTAATCTCCAAAAAAGCCACAGAGTGGCAAAGCCTCGAAATAAATAATTCATGAAAAGCAGATGAAGCCAAAATCGCATTTCAAAAATGAAAACCAAAACCGTGCTAAGCATAATGAAGAAACAGAGAAGGAATGGGATTTTCATGGAATCATAGGAGACCGGATTGGCTTCTGTAAATGTAGGAACCCAATTGTCGGCTAGCAATAATCGAGCGTAATGATTTTGCTTCAGATGATTTATCAAATCCTGACTCGATCCGATAAGGTTCTGTATTCTTTTAAGGGTATCCCTTATCATCTCCAATTGCTTCTGAACCCTCGAATGCTGTTGCCATCGTATGTAAATCCCAGACTCGAGAAGGAAACTCAGTCCCTGTTCAAAAATCGGATGGAAAAAATTCCTATCCCCAAACCAGGTAGATATCAATAGAAAGGGATTCGTATCCTGATTCCGGAGAATCAAAGTCTCCGAAAACATCTTCATGGAATCGATGAAGACCTCTAAATCCGTCTTTAAATAAAGAATCGCCAGAGTATCATTCAAAATTACTTCGTTACTATAAGAAGGGGATATGCCTATTTCGGATAAATGTAGCGCATTTACTCCGATTCGGCTTGAAATTTTCCAACTCGCAATCACGGGATCCTCCTCAATTACTAAGGTCCTTTCCTTTATCTTCTTATAGGATTCATTGAGTTTATTGTTACTGGTACTGGATAGATCCCAGATGATTCGTTTTGTTCCAATAAAAATGTCTGAATCGAGAAGGTCACTTAAGGTGGAGGGAACAGTGGGTGGAGCTTGGGCAGTTAGGCAAGAGAATAGGGAGCCCTGGTACAGGTTCTCGATGTAGAATGAGCTGAAGAGCCAGAGTGCTATGAGGGGGGATATCCGCCAAAATTTTCTGAATACGGCGCGTCCATGCGTCTCGTCGCTCTGCTCCAGAACCACGGAAACCGTCCAAAATAAGGATGTGGTCCACCCATTTTCGTTTACGGTAGCAAGCCACAAGACGATAGAAACTCCAAATATTGAAGCCATTGCTACGACCCAGGTCCAGAGGTCAAAAGGCTCGAGTAAAGTCTCCAACCTGATGCCTGATTTTTGAGCAAAAATGACAAATTCTACGGGTTCCATATCCTGGCAACAGTAGATCCAGGATTGTCTTACTTTCTGTCGATTCGTCACTGATTCCGAGCTCTCGAACCTATTTTGATACTGGAAAATGTCCAAGTACCAATATTTGCCGCTTTGAAGAGAAATTGAACCTCATTCCCAGTACATTTGCTGCGCATTCGGGTTCAAAAGTTTTGAGACCATTGTAGTTCAAACTGCAGGACTTTTTGATATTTCCAAACTTCATGAAGAAGCTGATTTCTAAATTGACAAACAACCCCCGTAAATTCCTATGAAGTTGCAACCAAACTGTATCGATATTATCGACATTAAGCCATTCGGAACTCGATGCAGCTGTGTCAATCTGAAACAATTGATAGTGCCAATGGCGTACTGACCAACAAGTAAGGCATACCAGCCATAGTGTTTGGCTTTCCTCTTCCAAGAGGATGAACCTGGATGTAACTGTAGTGGTGTGCAATGCATTTCTTGGAGTTGATGCACCCAAATCCAAGACAATGTACGTCGGATCTTCTCTAGCGACAATGATTCCCGTGAGAATGTTGGAATTTGTCGTGAATGTCGTCAAATATGGGAAACGTGAAATTAGAAATGCTACCGTACAATGACTTGCATATTTTAAGTGAAAGTCGGTCGAGTTATATTTTTTGACATATTTTAAAAAGTTTCCGTCCCTGGACGTGGAAAAACTATACCGATCAGGAAGTCCAGACTCCCCCACGTAGTGATCCAGAATCATTGGAAAGTTATTTTCTGAATTTCTGACGGCATTTATAAGGTAGTCAGAGTAATTGTACTGGAAATTAGTGATGGCTTGAATTGTACAGCCACGGAAGGGTTGTAGGAAATATGGTTCTGCTTCTAACGATACGGCAGTTGGTAGTCCGTAGGTTGTTATGCAGTATATGAAAATGTTAACAAGTCCTGAAGAATCGAGATACCGAATCAAATGTCGGTTAATTGTAATGATGAGGTTCATCGTGGATTTTTATTTATTTTATGCTTCACATAATGGGTTTTATAGTTTACTAAGCTTCTAAGTTTCTGTTAGTCTCAATGATATTAAAACTTACAATATTTTTAACCTCGTACCTTTAACAATTGATTGATAATGTCACAGAATCGGGAGGAAAATTATGCCGTTAAAATTCTTTGAACAAGGATGTTGGTTTTAAGTGCTCCAAATTAATGATGACATTTATTGTCGACGGTTTACAACTCCCAGCTTCGTAGTCACACACCCCATAATACTTGGACAGTTATTAATTTTTAGACAACAAAATACATAGGATTAGTCTGATAACCTTAAATCTTGGACGCAATCCCCCGGGAACGTAAGTTTTCAGACTCAGACGAGGCGGAGTTTTTCAGAGAGAAGTTATTGTTTCAGTCAAATATTAAGTTATTGCTATAACACAACAAACCGTTATTTTTTCCTAATCTTGCGACAAATTATTAAGTTGACATTTTTGAACAAGGTAGCAAGTACTTGAGAGTAATGATGACAGTTATTCTTGACGGCTTATAACAACTCGAACGTCGAACTTCATGACCTAATTCCAACTGCTGTTGGAATGCAAAGAAAAATTTGACAGCTTTCAACAGTTACGATCGATATGAATTTGAGACAACAAAATAGTGAAATGACTACCTTGAAAATCCAAGTACAATTCCCCCATGGAATCAAAATCTTTAAAAATCGGATAAATTTTGCTATCTTTGGATTCAGATGCTTTGACCTTTGACCTGCATATGGTTGACCAAAAAACTTGGATTTATACATTAGTTAGTATAGTCGTCCGAAAAATGCAATGAAACTAATCACTAAAATTAAATTACATTGTATACTACTTGCAAACATTCAAGATCGTTACATTTATTAGTATAGTCTTATAATCATATGCTGTGGGACAAGGCAGAACCTTCCAGTAATCTCCAAAAAACCCACAAAGTGGTAGTGCCTCGAAATAGATAATTCATGAAAAGCAGTTTAAGCTGAAACTTAACTTCAAAAATGAAAGCCAAAATTGTGCCAAGCAAAATGAAGAAACAGAGAAGGAATGGGATTTTCATGGAATCGTACGAGACGGGATTGGCTTCCGTAAATATAGGAACCCAATCTTCGGCTAGCAATAATCGAGCGTAATGATTTTGCTTCAGATGATTTATCAAATTCTGACTCGATCCGATGAGGTTCTGTACTGTTCGAAGGGTATCCCTTATCCCCTCCAATCCAATTGACCATGAATCTCCCAATGCCGTTGCCATCGTTTGTAAATCCCAGACTCGAGAAGGGAACTCAGTCCCTTTTCCAAAATCGGGTGGAAAAAATTTCGAGGTCCAATCCAGGGGGTTACCAGTAAAAATGGATTCGTGTCGTGATTCCGGATGATCAAAGTCTGGGAAAAGAGCTTCATAGAATCGAGAAAAGACTTTAAATCCGTATTTGAGTCAAATATTGCAAAAGTATCATTCAGAATAAGTTCAGTTGGACGATAGCCGTTAAGAATGTCAAGAAAGCTTGCTGCATTTACTCCTATTTGATTTGAAATCTTCCAACTCGTATTCACAGGATTTTCTTGAAATTTGAAGAGCCTTTCCGAAATCTGGTTATGAAATTGGTTGAGGTTGTTTGTGCCTTTGAGAGTCGGATCTGTCGATAAGTGTGTCAAGACAGATCTCCATTTTTCGTGCATATTTCCCGTTGATCCTGTGAATATGTCAGAGTGCAGGAGATCCTTTAAAGTCGACGGAACGGTGGGTGGAGTCGGGGCAGTTAGGCAGGAGAACAAGGAGCCCTGGTACAGATTGTCGATGTAGAATGAGCTGAAGAGCCATAGGGCTATGAGGGGGGATATCTGCCAAAATTTTCTGAACACGGCCCTTTCATGCGTCTCGTCGCTCTGCTCCAAGACCACGGAAACCGTCCAAAATAAGGATGAAGTCCACCCCTTGTCAATCGTGGTTGTAAACCTCATGACGATAGAGATACCGAATATCGAAGCAATTGCGCCGACCCAAGTCCAGAGGTCAAAGGGTAGGAGTAATGTCTCCAACTGGACGGTCGATTTTTGAGTGAAAACAGCAAATTCTACGGTTTCCAGGTCCTGACAACAATAAATCCAGGATAGTCTTTCTTCTCGGTGAAGAAGAATCGGTTGTATTGACGTTAATTCGTCCATGCCTTTGATATACCAAAAACTTCCAAAAGGGTTCAATCTCTTTGAACTGGAAGTTTCGAAAGAGAAATTGAACCTCATTCCCAGGATGGTTTGTAGGCATTCGGGTTCGGCTTAGAATTAACCGGCCTCTTTTTTAATTGAAATTAGCCTCTTATTTTAATTGAAACAGCTTTGATTGACTTTAGCCTGCACTGATTTGAAATAGCCTCGAAATTTTTAATTGACTTAGCCTCATAAAATATAAATTAGCCTCTTCATAACAAATTGCTTAAAAAAGTAGAATAGTATAGAATGGTATTCCTTAATCCATAAATTATCTTATCATAATTTAGCATATTATCTTTATCGCATAGTTATATTAATACCGCCCCTTCGTTTTTCATTTTGGTGAGCTGGCATGTCCAGCTCCCTTCTCTTTTTTTAGTTAGTTGTATGAGTTTACTGCATTTATTAATTTTGAAAATGGCAAATTCCGGATTTAAAATCAGCCAAAGATCGAGTTAAGTCCCAAAAACAATGGAAAAATCGAAATTCTACAGTTGATAAGATCTACTACGATTGCAAGCATGCCAAATCGTGTTTAGCAAAACTGTATCTGCATCTAAATGGTAACAGTTTAAATGAATTTTGTTCGTTGGAATTTTCACAAGCATATATGTTACTATATCCGTTAATTTTATTCTGTAGATGATTCAGAAGAAGTCGAAATCTTTGTTACTAATAAAAAGCACACGTGTGTGGTTAAAACACACGGATTATCGGCTGAAGTCAAAGTCATTATAAGCACGTCTGAAATGAAGGTTAAACCACCAAAAGTCATCCTTGCAAAATTACGCAAAAACGGACATGACCCTAAGATTGACCAAGTGGTAAATTTTATGTTCTATCAACGTGAAAAGGAAGCCCCACTGTGTTTATCTTTAAACCAAATGTTAGCTGCTTGCACAAATCTTACTAACGTAACGCTAACGAGGATAAGCCTTACATTATCGGGACCGATTTTAATTTTAATACAAAGCAGTTCCGAATCATGGCTTCCACAAAACGACTCCTTTCCTTTGCAACAAAAAGCCCAACTTTGCACGCGGACGCGACATATAAGCTGGTTTGGGAAGGTTATCCCGTCATTGTTATAGGCACGTCGGATAAAGATAGAAAATTCCACCCTATCGGTATTGCCTTAACGTATGGAGAGGCAGAAGAAGATTTTACAAGCGATAAAAAAGCTTTGATTGTTGAATAATATTGTTTTTAATTTTTGTTTCATTCGTTTTTACTGGAAATAAAGTGACTTACTTTATAAATTGTGGTTTTAATAGCAAAAAAATACAAAGAGGCTAATTCATATTTTATGAGGCTAAGTCAATTAAAATTAAAGAGGCTATTTCAAATAAGGTGCAGGCTAAAGTCAATCAAATCTGTTTCAATTAAAATAAGAGGCTGATTTCAATCAAAAAAGAGGCTGATTAAAATTAATCCTTCGGGTTCAAATATTTTTAATCTTTTGTAGTATTGGCTGCAAGTCTTATTGGCACGCTCATACATCAGCCTGTTTTCGTGCGGCAGGATAAAGAAATCTACGAACTGTTCTCGCAAATTCCTATGAAGTTTCATCCAAATTGTATCGATATCATTAACAGTTCGGGTAGCAAAACTTGGAGACCTAGTTTCTATCCGGTGCAATTCGTAGGAATCATGGTGACCATATTCGAACCAACAAGGAAGGCATACCAACAATAGGGTTTGGCTTTCCTGATCAAACAGGATGAACTTTGATGTCACTGTTCGCATATGCAATTTATTTGATTGGTGCCAAGTAAGCTTGCCGGTGGAACTGAATCGCCTGAAATCTAAGACAATGTAGGCCGGATCTGCTTTGGCGACAATGATTCCAGCTAAGGCATTGGAAATTGTCGAGTATCCCTCCGGAAATGGCAAACTTGAAATCAAAAACGCTGCCGTACAATAACTAGAATATTTTACGCGAAAGCCCGTAAAGTTATATTTTGTGACATATTTGACCACCCTATTAGAATCCCTGATCATATAATACCTATACCGATCAGGAAGACCGGACTCTTCGACGTAGTGATCCAGAAGCATTGGAAAGTTATTTTCCGATTTTCGGACAGCATTTATAAGATAGTCTGTAGAATTATGCTCGAAATTAGCGATTACTTGAATTGTGCATCCAAAGAACTGGTTCAGGAAATCAGTTCCTGACGACACCAGAGTTGTTAGTCGAAAGATTGTTATAGAGCAGATAAAAATGCATTTAAAATATCGGTTAATTGGAAAGATTATGCCCATCTTTCGATATTGGCTTGCAAATATGGATTTTTATATTTTAGAGTTTGCTTTGAATGCTGTAAAGTTGTTTGTCCAAATTTTATTGAAACTTCACACTGTATTTATACCTGCAAGAATGGCTTTAATTTAATTATAAATTATGGGATGACAAGTTTTGTAGTTGAAATTTTTTAAACAAGGATTCAAGTTTTCAAGTAATGCCACTTGTTCTTAATGGTTCACAACTCAAAACTTTCGAGCCACACTTTATCAAGAAACAGTTGACAGTTATGAATTTTTAAAGAACGAAAATACTTTGTCTCATTACCGTAAATCTCGAACTGTGTCCTATGGGGGACTTCTTTTTTCAATCAAGCACTATGTGTTATGTATGCAAGTAAAAAACTTGAAATTAAAATGCAATTTAATTTCTTCACATTTCCTTGTATAGGTACATTTATGTACACATTGCATTGCCAGCATCAACTTTTTAGAAATATTATCTTGAGGTGGAATTTTAGTACCAAAGACAATCACAACGATTACTTAATGTACCTTTTAAAAATTCACATTTATTAACTCATATTTTTTAGCTGAAATAATATTAGCCAGTAGGAAAAGTTACATCCTTCGAATTACTCTCCGCAAAATCCATAAAGTGGCAACCATTCCAAATACATAGTTAATGAAAAGCAGTTGAAGTTGTGATTTAATTTCTAAAACGAAAGCCAAAACCGTACCAAGCAAAATGAAGAAACAGAGAAGGAATGGTATCTTCATGGAATCGTATGAGACGGGATTAGCTTCCGTAAAAGTAGGGGCCCAGTTGTCGGCTAGCAAAAATCGAGCGTAATGATTTCGATTCAGATAATTTATCAAAATGTCATTGGAACCATCGACATTTTTTACGGATGTCAAAGTATCTCTTATTTCTAGAAGTTGTCTCTCAACTTCAGAATGCCGTTGCCACCGCCTGTAAATCCCGGACTCGAGAAGGGAACTCAGTCCCTGTTCAAAAATCGGATGGAAAAAGTTCCTATCCCCAAACCAGGTAGATACCAATAGAAATGGATTCGTATCCTGATTCCGGAGAATCAGAGTCTCCGAAAACATCTTCATGGAATCAATGAAGAACTCCAAATTGGTCTTCAAATCAAAAATTGCTAGTGTATCATTGAAAATAACTTCTTTTTCAGCGGGGTCATAAAGGTCGGAAAAACGCTCTGCGTTTACTCCCATTCGATTTGAAATCTTCCAACTCGCGATCATTGTATCCTCTTGTATTATTAAAGTCCTTTCCCCAATCTCGTTATAGAATCGGTTTAGTTTGTCAGTGCCTATGAGGGTCGGGTTTTTTCGGAACGACCGCAAAAGAGGACCCCAATCCCAAAGGATCCACTTTGTTCCCACACAAATCTCGGAATGGAGAAGGTCACTTAAGGTGGACGGAACAGTGGGTGGAGCTTGGGCAGTTAGGCAAGAGAATAGGGAGCCCTGGTACAGGTTGTCGATGTAGAATGAGCTGAAGAGCCAGAGGGCTATGAGGGGGGATATCTGCCAAAATTTTCTGAATACGGCCCTTGCATGCGTCTCGTCGCTCTGCTCCAAGACCACGGAAACCGTCCAAAACAAGGACGTAGTCCAGCCATTGTCGTTCACGGTAGCAAGCCGCATGACGATTGAAATTGCAAATATTGAAGCCATTGCTCCGACCCAGGTCCAGAGGTCAAAAGGCTCGAGTAAAGTCTCCAGCTTGATTGTGGATTTTTGGGCAAAAATTACGAATTCTGCGGTTTCCAGATCCTGGCAACAGTAGATCCAGGATTGTCTAACTTTCTGACTAAACACAATTGATTCCATTGACTTGTATTTGTTCTCCCATTTGTGGTACAGGAAACTTCCAAAAACCTCTGTGGGCCGTGGGGTTCCAAAAGAAAAATTAAACTTCATTCCCAGCACTGTTTGTACGCATTGGGACTCAAAAGTTCTAAGGCCATTGTAGTACAAACTGCAGGACTTGTTAACATTTTCATACGTCTTAATATAGTCGATTTCGAAGTGAACAAAATGCCTTTGCAAATTCCTATGAAGTTCCAACCAAACTACGTCGATATTATCGACAGTAAGTGAACCGGAAGTTGAGGCTGCATTTTCAATCTGAAACAGTCGATAGGGTCTGTGCTGTTTTGACCAACAAGAAAGGCATACCAGCCACAGCTTTTGGCTTTCCTCTTCCAACAGGATGAACTTTGATGTCACTGTTGTCATGTGCAATTTATTACTTGGAGGCCAATCTAGCTTGTCGATGGGGCCCAAATCTAAGACAATGTAAGTCGGATCTTCTTTAGCGATAATGATTCCCGTGAGAATGTTGGAAATTGTCGTGAATCCCTCAGGAAATGGCAAACGTGAAATTAAAAATGTTGCCGTACAATAGCTCGAATATTTTAGGTGAAAGTCGGTCGAGTTATATTTTTTGACATATTTGGGCAACTTGTTAGGGTAAGTGTAATAGCGGTACCGGTTAGGAAGTTCGGATTCATCAAAGTAGTGATCCAAAATCATAGGATACTTACTATCCTGCATTCTGACGGCATTGATAAGGTAGTCTGAGTAATTGTGCTGGAAATTAGTGATTACTTGAATTGTACAGCCACGGAACGGTTGTAGAAAATAGGGTTCGATTTCTGACGACACTGGAGTTAGTAGACCGAAGGATGTCACGCAATATATATAAATGTAAATGAGTTTTGCAGAATACTGTTTAATTTGAATATTAAAGCGCATCTTTGTTTTTTATTTATATTGCCAAAAATGGTATGTATAGAATGCTTAGAATACTGGCAAGTTTTTCGTCCAAAAAATATTTAATCCGAACTTTTAACCTCATACCATTTTTGCAATTACAAAGTATTTTAATGATACTATTACTTCAAACTACTTCAAATAAATAATTACATTTGTTCTTGATTGACGGCTCATTACGACTCGAAACTTCGGAGCTAAAACTGTCAAGAAAAGCATGACAGTTTTTAACAATTATGATATAAATTTAAACAACAAAGTACTTAAGATTAGTATATGTCTACCATGTTAACCTCGATGTAAGTCACCCTTAGGAGTTAGTAATGATTTTCCGAAAAAATAATTGGAAAAAGTTGAACCGCCCCACAATGTCATATATCGGTGGAGGGACACACAGCAACAACTTCCACATTAAGAACTTACAATTAGACTAAAATATTAAATATGCAAACAGAAGAAGGAAACTTTAAATATTAGTGACCATTTGTTAATGGTCAATGACAAGTGATATTAAACTCAAATTATTTTTGACGATTTATTTTGACATCCATAAATTCACTAATCCATAACGTAACCACGGTCCGGATAATGTAACAGGAGCGTCGAGCGAGCAGCGTTTTATTGAACGTGAGTAATTGGTGGGCTACTGCATCCTTGGTTATATACAAACTGGATTGATATTCAAAATTGTTCAATTTTATTTGCTTTTAATCTTCGCTTTGTTCTTGTTCTGTTTTTCATCACTTTCCTCGGAGCTAACCAGAGTCTTCTTAGCCTTGATTACTTTGTTAGGGAAAAATTTTAAATCCATCTGCTTCTTGTCTTTTAAGATATTTTGCATCATAGGCTACATAAGTGAGCATTCTGAATAAAATATATTATCCGAAAGTTGTATCAAAGTTTTTTTTATGAAAAAGTGTATTTATAAATACCCCTGCCATTTGTACAAGTCCCCTACAAATTCCAGGATTGAACAATTGTCATGTCCGACGAACATGGATAAAAAATAGATGTTAGGTTTTCTGTACGGTACTACTTTTTATGTTTTTTTAATTATCAAAACTAGAAAAATACCATCCGAGTTCGCTGAAGTCTTTAGCATCCTTCAAAACGCTATCAAAATTCGGCTCAGAATATTGATAAGAACACGGATTGCGGATGGGGAGTCCATAAATCTCAGAAATTATGGTAAGGAATATGTTCGTACTAATTATAATGCACGCTATGTTCATGACTTAGCGTTAGAATTTGAATGCGAAATCCGTAAAAATGCAAGCCGATACAGCGTTGAAAATTGAATGAAAGTAAAGGCTAATGTTGTTCATCAATATAAGATATTAAATATTTATTGTTCTCGTAGATTTTAACGAGAACTAATTGGAAAGAAACGATTGAAACAATCGCTTGATTTGAATAGCCTGAAATCAATAACTAAGTATTTACTGACTGGTAGAAGCAGAAAAATTGGTTGTGAATGAATTGAGCCGAAAGTAATTGCAATTTTCTACCAATAAACTATTATTCGAAGGCCTTTTCAGAACGTCGTTGAGTAATTAAGTTGACATTTGCAGACAAATTAAACTGTTAATTCATAAACAAACTAGTCATCAAGTTTAAGATTTGAATATTTTGAATACAACAAATCCGACTATGGATGGATGAATGATTTCATGAGCAAAGGGTTAAATTATGAAAAATTACCATAGTATAGACAGTAAATATTCAAATCCGGAAAATCTTGATTTCAAACAAAAATCTTGTCTTATGAGTATCTTTTTGACACAATCAAGTGCTCATAAAAGAAAGCGGTCGAATGGACATACAGACACCAAGAGAGGTTGACATTATTAGCTATAATCTATTTTTAATAGGCGAGCTAATAATAACATTGTGAGTAGGAAAAATAGGAATTGGTTCTCATCTGCAAAACTTGGGTATATCAGTTTTCAATAGTTTATTCGTTATTCGTATGTATATTTTACTCCCTTTCAAAAATGTTAAAGTCACAGTCTAAACAGTTATATTTAGCTCGTCCGTGACTTAACCTATCCTGACAATTAATTTTGGCATAATTTCCACTACTGCCACCCACAAATCCTTTCACAAAATAACCCGGCTTGCAGTTTCCACCAATTTCGCCAACAAAGCTCCTTAATCTTCAGTTTCGTCCTTAAATTGGCATTTTTCCTACAACCGCCCCCAAATAATGGTATAATCCAGACATCGGCTCCAAATCCTAAAATACTTACACCGACCCCAATTAAATAAAAAAAGAAAACAGTTTGAATATTATCCGTCATTTTAACAGCTTTGACCCGCTCTTCTTCTTCCCCGTTCGTTATTCCCAATGTGTAATTCAATCTCAGAAGATAACTAGCTCTTCTAAAATATTCCTCCAATTTATTGTAAATCCCTGAGGAAACGATCGTTCGAAAGGCCCAAGGGACCTTTGACCCTTCATTCCTCTCGAAGCGCCATCCAATTGACATCTGGAGAATGCTGTCCTTCGATAAGGTAAACCCAAGGTTCCTATACTCTGGGTTTCCTTGGGCGTCTTTTCCTCGTCTGAGGAAAAGACGCCCAAGGAAACCCAGAGTATAGTAACCTTGGGTAAACCTCAATTTCTGATAATGCTTTGACAAATATTCAAACTCAGATCGTGTCCGGGACGAAAGGTCAGCATAAACTCTACGACCACATTTGACAATTTCTGCTTCTATTGCCCCGTTCAGCTCGTTGTCGGACGAGTTGTCATCGATCGCTTCCGGTACGCACTGATGATTCGGAACCAGCAAATGCCTAAAAAGTAACTGCCATTCTTTGGCCTTAATCACGACGTTTCCTTTATTGAATGCATAGCTCATCTGGATTTCCATCATCTGATATACTGTCCTCAAATACGAATTAAATGAGTAGAATGAGTGATACATTTTTGTTCCTGGTACTCCGGTGTGGGTGGAAAAAATTCTGAACTCCAAAACATTGGACTCATTGCAATTGCTATCCGCGGCCTCGTAATCCTGGTTCACAAATGAATTTGGTTCGATGGTTTCAAACCGCCGTGTCACCAGCTCCTTAAACTGAGAAACGCTTCGGGAGGGAAATGGAGACGTGACTCCCGTGATGACCAGTCCCTTGTATGCGTTCGTAAAAATTACCACCAGAATCAGCCAAATGCCCACCAGAATCCTGTAAAAGAACCGCACTTCGACAAATGATGGTACGAAGTAGGATTGCTCCAAAACCGATGCTAGCATGAAGAAATATGGCGAGAAGGTTTTTCGGGCTCCTTTCAATTTCTTCAGAAATAAATGCAGAAAGATAGCGATTGTTGTGACAGAAGCCAAAATGGCGACCCAAACCTCCGTTTGAAATGATTGCAGGTAAATTTCGAAAGCTAGTCCATCTTCTGCATAACAAGTGAAGAAGGTGAAGCTGTCAGAGGAAGTCATTACAACCGATTCCCAAACGTAAGTGAAGACTCCAAAGAAAAATTGACCCTGGGTGACCTCTTGATTGAAGTTAAGTTTGGGGTACCGAGGATACACGCCGATACAGGTTGGATTATGATTCAGGCCAAGATAGTTTTCTTCACATCCTAGCTCATTAATTTCCCTCTTGCCAATGAGACTACTGTTCGTTTCGCCAAATAACAAGGCCAATATATAAGTCTCAAATTTTGACAAGGAAGAGGTCCTAAGAAATGGTATTCGAAATGGATTTTGTTCGATTTCCCCGTTTCTAAGCTGTCGGATTAATGCAAATAAGCCGATGTCGTAGATTTCCTGGGAATAATGAAATACTTCATTTCTCTGATCGTTCCAAAATTGGGGACCGTAGGTTTCGAACACTTTGTCTGTTTCTTTTCGAGTCCTGATACCGTCAAACGTGTTTGGAATGATCCCAGCTACTGGACAATAAACGCAAAGAATTGCCTCCTTCATCATTCGGTTAGAACTGTCTAAAATGTTTACTCTGAATCTCAACCCATCAATCATTCCTCTATAATACAGATCCCCATCATCGTCAGAGGTGTAGGCACGAACTTTGGCAATTTCCAATAAGATTTCACGAGTAATGCTGTCCAGGTTCGAAGAATGTGCGAAATAGGCATAGTAATTGTGGAGGGGCTTCAATTGCTGATAAGCTGTTTCAGAAAAATGGTCTGAAATACTGGTACTGTAGATATAAATGGTAGCAACGTCTTTTAGGGCCTCTCGGACCGGAATTAAGGAATCCATTTGGGAATCTTCGAGGTCCATCGGATATTTTTTCCAGTAATGACCTTCTGTTTCAAAATACATGATGTGATAAAGGCAATAAATTCCTTTAGACTTTACAACATTTATCGACTTTTGATCTCCTGTGAGGAGTTCACGTAGGAGTCGGGTTGTGGAAATGGTGATGTTCGTCCAAGACCAAGAGTACTGATAGTGGCGAATTGTGAGGGGATTTTTATCGATTGGGACATCTCCTAGGTCGATGTCGTCATACACGAGCCGGATGTGACATTCGGGCATCGAGTTGATCAAATCTGTCAGCCCTTCGACAACATTGAGACCGGATGTCGAAGTGATTGAAATCAAGATTGCGATTGTGACGAAGATATGGAATAAGTTATATTGGAGTCTTGGGCGTTTTAGCTTCGAAATTTTAGCAAAATGAAGCATGTTCTATGCCGCTAGATAACCTATTTGGCTAACCGACTCGATTCTTACTCCACGGACTACCGTCTCTAAGACATTTGTTCCTTACAGGCAAATCTTCATTGACTATGCTTCAATAGGGCGTATGAACCTATACCCAAACACCGTTGTTTCTAACTCCAGTTGTTCCCAACGTCTAAAAATGTGTGGTAAACATTTGGGACACTGACGTCTTATGGTTGAACGGTTCTCCAATGCCCATGAACGAATGTCGTTGAAATAGTTTTCCTTGAAATCCACATGATTAGATCGATAGCTTTGGAATCAACAAATGTTGGAAAGAGTATATTACCAAATGGTTGACTGGCAATCGGGCGTAACTTGCCGGCATGCAGCATAAATAAATTCTCGACAAGTCGTTGTTGCGTTCTTGCGTTGTCCAACTCAATATTATGTATCTTAAGTGTCAGGCTGTTCGTCCGGATAAACGGCTCTTTTTTGAACCTTTAGACGGAGGTCAAGTTCGTTCGGGAGTCATGTAGGTCAAAGTACAAGAAAGCTCATCATTTTTCAAATAGCACTATTCAATTAATAAGTTGAGTATAAATGAATCGATATTATTATTGTTTTTTAATTGTGTACCGAAATTGGAAGTGAGGGCGTCGCTTTACCTAAAGGTCAAAGTATAAACATGCTCCTGAAATACGCCATTCGAGAGGTATGACGCAATACTTATCAACGATGTGTATGTTAGTTTGCTCAATGGCTGGGGCAATATCAGTTTTTCTATCCGTTTTAAACAGTTCGAAACAGTTATAATATTGAATATATAAAACAACAGTTTAAATGCACACAACCTTAATAAAAATGTCAAATCTATAATACATGAGTACATTCGTTAGACAGTTTATAGCTGTCGAGGCATTTCATAACGATAAAATTCTGCCCCCAATTGCTCTAACACGTCATGTTCTTGAACACCTCCTTCAAATAGCGAAATATCAACTTATATAAAAACATTACTTAAATAAATTTTGTCAAAATTAATGGGAGGCATTGTTAGATTTAGAAAAAAAATTGTTTTTGAATTGATCTTTTTTTATTTAATTACCCTTGAAAATGTCTTACAAACAAAAATCTATTTAAAGTGATTTTCTTATTAAATAGAAGTATAAAGTATATGCATTTTTAAGTGCATTTATGGAAATTTCTTATAATTTCTTGTCACCTCACCAACATTAAACACAAACCATTACAAATCCTGAATAAACTTACAGACAATTGTCACGATCACAATTCCAGCGTCCTCACACTTGCTTACTGGAATTGTATCGTTATTTTGTTAGAACCTTATATTGTTATTAATGGATTGTACATATTCAGGAATTATATTGATAGATTGATAGGATTATATCTAAGGCACATTGTGAAGAAAGGTAGCAGAAAGAGATGTCCGAGATATTAGCATGAAATGCTTATCTCTTATCTTCAGGTTGAAACTCCGAAAACTGCCCATTCATTTGAATCCAAATCAGAAATAAGAGTAGGTTTGTTCTGTTTCTTTGAGGAAAGAAACTAGAACGCTCATTTCAGTTTAATATCCCGAGCTTTACGCATCAAATATTAAACTCTCAAACATTTTTGGGAAATTTTGCCAGAAACTTTTGGTCGAAATTTCGAATAGAATTCGAAATTAATAGCCACTTCTGGGTAAGAGAATTAACCATTTTAAAGCCGTTGAATTTTTGGATAGTTTCATTTAGGTTATTTTCATAATTTAATCATAAATTCATTATTAATTCCTAGCACCCAGATCTGATTTAAAAATCAGCTTTGTCGTTGGATTTTAAGAGCCAAGTCTCTAATTACCCAAGGAGAGTAGCAGGTCATTTCCTCAGAATCGAAAAGGGTCAATTAGCGAATCTCGGGATCATCTTGTCCGGAATTCACAAGATTCTCCAGTTGCCCCGTGGAAGATAATTTCCCTTCGGTGAGGAAATTCGTATAATTTTAGTTATAATTAAGTTATTTAAGTCGCGAAATTCCCAACAAGCAATCAATATCTTTGGTCGCCTGGATTAAGATTAATTGTTCGGGAATTGCATCAAACGGTATAGATAGTGACATATGTTGTGTTTAAAACTACTTCAGTCGATTCTTCCCGTCCTCATAATTTTCGTAGGGATTCATAATTAATAGAAATATAGAAAATAAGGATCAATGCAATGGTTCAAGGGTCGTAAAACTCCAATCTCGTTTATATCTGTGTTTAAAGGTTCAGAAATTTGGAATAAAATCCATAATTTCTCTATTTTGGGTTAATTAAATCTAGATTAAAGTGTGATTCGTTAAGAATTTCAAATTTATCAAATACATTATCAGAATAATAAATCATTCCCTTCTCTCTGTTAATAAACGCATTAAATATCATAATTCTTGAACTATCATTTTCTCGTTATAACAATCTAGGAGTCAGATTATTAAAAATTCATAAAATCGGAGATTTAGAAAGGTTAAGCCTTCACACAATAACAATATAATAACAGCCAGACAAATAAGATGAGATTCCGCATATTTCGCAATGTTTCAGCCAAATTCCCTAATGAAATACCTTCTCAGTTTTTAAACAAAAAAAACTCGTTGGCAAAAAGACACGAAAGATAGGCTGGAAAAAGTAATATGCAACCATAAATCTGTCACTAACTTCAGGAAGTGCCTGTCTCATTTGTCTCTTTCAGCTCTTGTCATATAAAAGTTGAAGGTAAATGAAGGATAAACATGATTAAGTGTGAGGAACATTTGGGCCTGAACTTCAATCGCTTTTCAAGCCTCAAGATCCAACTTTACTTCCTCAAGTCGAAACTCTTAAGGAATTAAAGGATCTTTAAACTTTAAAATAATAATGCGAACAGGAATAATAATAAAAGAATTAAAAAAGGATACACATTTGCCAATTTTTCCATTATGCGATCATGATATAAGTACCGTAAATTACGATTTAATCCCCCGTTTTAATAGCCCATTACTCACTGTAGAATGGACAAAGCAAATCAGGAGAATATTGGCTTATAAAATAGTTTAGGACTACTGGAAACTTTAAATTTATTCATTTACTAACCCCCCTCAACACCGTAATAAGGTCCTCTCCGAAATAAACTCCCACTTGCAGAGGAATTAAATCAAGACCCCGGGGGACTTAAATAAGGATTTACGGTAATTCCTAACGTAGCTGTAAAAAAATGTGATATCACTCCTGTTCCCATTATACTGCTCAATAATAAAAGCTTGGTTTTTTATTTGGATAGATGTGTCGAATCCTCACATTCCTTTACATGTATTCATTCAGGCTGGGGAATTGCAGTTTGCAAAGAGAAATGACAGTCAAGGTCATTGAAATGGCAAAATCTTTGGTCAATCGAATTATACACGCGACTATCGTTAATATTTAGAATGTAAAAGACTACATGGAATCTAGTTGGAATTACGGCTTAAATTACCTTAACTTAATGCAGTTTGAGAAATGCTTCAACTTTTAACAAGGAAATATTAATGACTTGCCAATTCACAGTTCTTTAGAATTTTTTTTGGGAGAGTGGCTTGTAATAAGCTAGGATTCAGGCCTGTGCTTTGATATCCGTTCTAAGCTTCTTAGGAAGTGTATTTGTAAGGGTGGAGGGAGTATTTTTAATAAATTAATCAAAAGGATTGTTAGGGAATGTTTATCCATGAATTTTTTGCCGATAATTGCCAATGAGTTTGATTTTATTTGGAGGTTTTAGTTGATTTAGATGATATCCGGGGAATTTGATCTGGTGTAATTACTTCCGGATTTAAATCTGAACAGAGTTGATTATTAGACA
Source organism: Desoria tigrina (assembly GCA_906901685.1). Lineage (NCBI taxonomy): Eukaryota > Metazoa > Arthropoda > Collembola > Entomobryomorpha > Isotomidae > Desoria > Desoria tigrina. The sequence goes on along the minus strand of CAJQTU010000023.1, from coordinate 6,866,126 downwards.
ACAAAAATGCCAAAGATGTCAATGTAAATAAATGGGGGACAGAAAGCTGCAAAATTTCACAAAACCTTACTCAAAATCTGGAATTTTTCTGGAATTGAGCAACTTCTATAAAATCAGATGAGTTAAAAATGAAGACATGCATGGAATGAGATAACTATGTTGTTATTTGATTTTAATGTTTTTTAGTTCAAATTTATACCTATAGTAGAGAGACAATGCAGTATCGGATGTTTTAATATTTTAATTTAATGTATTGATTTTCAGTTTTTGACTAAGCGCCCGAGTTTATATTAAAATTAAGCATAAATGATCATGATCTTGGCTTATGCCCGACAGATTGAATATTTAGCTTACGAAACACCCAATCAAGGACCAACCTATATGCTGTAACAATAATAATTTTTCTCAATAATCCTTCAAATGTCACAAAACTTAATTTAATTTTGGATTCCACCTTTTTATTTCACCAAGAAACGTAAACTTAAAAAAATCCACATCTTATTTTTTAATAGAACGTACGTCGTTAGGCGCATATGTCTCGGCACATACGTCGCAGCACCCATGTCGCTAAGCACATGTGTCGTTGTACCGAAGATAAGCCTAATTAATTAGTGCCAAAAAATTCGTATTAAACTCGAGTTAATCGAAAACTAGGTCCTTGTCACGTTAGACCACCCATTAGATAACTTGACCCTCTTTCAGACCGATAAAACAGCCCCCCCCCTGTAATAAGCCCAATATTAAAAACCATTATCGCGTAAATGATAGTAAAGTCAAATTTATTTCATTTAAAACCAGCGTAATATGAAACAATACCCCCGGAATAACTTCCCATAGGGGACTTATTATGAGTTGTATTTCTTACAGATCATCAATGACTACAGATTTAAGGACTAATGAAGCTTAGGTAATGTATCCCAAACGCAGGAATAATAATAAGAGTCAGGTAAAAAACGCATGTGTTTTTTAGGAAGTGTTATGGAGTTTGGAGCGTTGGAGAGTGGTGTCTTTTGCCTGTTTTTTGGAGAGGCAGTAGAAGTTGAACACTCGTCCAAGTAGGAAGCATTGACAATTCCCTGTTCAAGTGGGTCTAGCAATTGTACAACCACACACTCCCATACACCAGCCCTTTTTATATCCCTCGTCCAAAGACCCTGGGACTTTAGAAGGACAGCTTTTTGGAGTAGTGTGACCCTTGATTGACCCCTTGTAGCTCAGCCTATTTTGCCCATTGGTTTGAAATTGTAGAGTGCTTTTAAAAACGAAACCTGTTGTAAACTTCAAAAAAACGACCGGATCACTTCCGGGATCATTTTTTACCTCGAACGGATGTGTTCCAGCTAATGAAACCTGCTTGAGATTTTAAATGTTTTAAATATTTTACGTTCCAACCGACTGTTGTTACAGTTTTTGGTAGCTTGACCTACCGGAAGTTTTAAGTGGTAAGCTTCCTTGAGAAGTTTATGAAAATATAAATATTAAATAGAGAAGTGTTTTAATACATTGATTTTTAAACCTGGAAACTGTATCGTTGGATTTGCATTAATGCAATTAAAGATTTCGGTGATTGTGCGGTTTTTACGGAGAATTGTTTAAAACCGGTTTATATCTTGAGTGATTAAGTGTACTGACTGTGGTTTAAATTAAATTGAAAGTATTGATCGAGTTGAACTATTTTTGGATTTATTTTTTAACATCTCCAAAGTCCAGTTTACTTGCTTTAATACCAAGCGAGATTAATTTCCAAGGATTAAATTAATTTATAATACACAGATTCCAATTTCGTGCTTCAATAAAAGGTAAGCTTGAGTTTTTGTGGAAGTTAATGAATCGATTTCTGTTTTCGAAACTATTAAAGTGTAATAAAATCAGTAAATGCTTCGATTTAAAAGGCCATGGGGATTTATTTTATGCCAAGTTGTGACAACAAAGCTCCGCCCCGATTTGAAGTATCCTAATTCCTAATCCTTTATACTGGCATTGGTTGTGTTGTTTATTCAAAGATTTTGAACAATCTAATGAAACTAAACTATCTATGAAGTATAGAAGAAAATTCTCATTGTTTTAAAATAAAAATTGGTTTAAAAACCCAATTTTTTTTTATTGGACAAACTTATCCCATTCCCCTCTCCTATGATGTTTGCTACTGGACAACGAACTCTGAATTTTTATTCTCAAGAATAAAATAAAGCACCATTTGGTTTGATTTGTTTTGCAAATTGTTTCCCAGGAAGTCAACTCCGGCCCTCCTCTTTTCTAATAAAACCGTAGGTTGTAGGTTCAGCTGTAAGTTATAAATTATAGGGGAAGTTCAAGTACGTTTTTTGGAGATAATCAATCACATCCTGCGGCTTAAACTAAATTACACAAAATGAGACTTGTCTCTTTCAAAAATCTTACCTTTTCAAGCTTATTATGATTTTGCAACCAGATTTTTCGAACCCCTAAAGCATTAAAGCTAATAGTAGGATTATAAAATCCTTGTTCATTTGAGCCTCTGCTGAAGCCATCACAAATAATTTCCAAGCCAATTTTGGAAAGTGGTAATTTTGGCATGAAAATAATGCATATGTTTAAGATGGAAATTACTATTTTCTAAAATGACGGATAAGGCTTGTAGGCTACTATTCACGGAGACTCTCCGAGACATCGGAGATGGCAATTTATCGAGTTTTTTGTCGTTTTTTGCACAAAAACACTGGGATACTAGATTCCTGAATTTATATATTAAGATTATGAGATAAAAGAGTTAATATATTATGCTTTAAGGTTGTATTTTTTCTACAAGTTATATGGGATTAGTCAAAGCCTTTGCAAAGGCGATGGAACATTGCAAGTTGGAAATGGTGTTGGTGGTTGTGTTTTTTGTATAGGATGTGGCTTCGTATTAAATGAGAGTTTTGGTTAGGAGATGAGATGAAGTTCAAGGAACTTTCATCTTTCCATGCTTCCCTGATTTACATATCTTTATTTATGCACAAAGATATCGAGATAGAGATACTGTTGTGAGACTGTACTTATTGTTTTGAATCGAGTGACAATGACAATAACACAGTATAACATGACGTTAATACGGAAGAAGAATGAACATCTCGAATCTCGAGTATAATTATTTGTTTGTATTGTTTTTGTAGTTCGCAAATAGGGCTGAAGTTTTGATTTTTGTGAGGTGTTTTTAGATTTCTCGAGATATCGAAAATTTTTGTGATTGTGCAGTTAATTTTTGTTGGAAACGTTTCGCTATTCATACCTTCTTGTTAAATCTTAGCAATAAAATAACATCGTTTCGTCTTTCAATTGAAATACCACAAATATGATCTACAGAAGCTTCTTAAAATAACTCTCGCATAAAACCTAACATCGGCAAACGACATAAGAAAGGGACAGAATTGATGAAACTACAACTGTATTCCGAACATTTAAAAATATAAAAAATCTCTCTTTAAAATCGCAATTCATGTACTGTCTGATATTTTTGGAAACCGTTTCTCCGGTTTTCTCGTAGCCTGTCGAATCGAAACAATTGGGTTGATTTTTTTTAGTGTTTTTGCAACTGTACCCAATTTAATCCCAATACCTGGAAAGTCAATAAAATAATAAATTATAATACTTATAGATTCCGATCCAAAGTAATGCAAAACGCTAAACATGATAATTTTAAAAAGTGCAAAACCTGATGCATGCCAGATTGTGACAAATATCAAAGGGACCTTTTATTATACCAACTCGAGAGGCATATGTTATTTCATATAATATATTTAATATGTGTGTAAGCTCTGTTAGACCCTTCATTTCATTCCTGTTCGAGTTGACACGAGGCTTTTGCTGGAGAATGAGTTCGATTTTCGATAAAATCCTTCGCCTCTTTCCCAGAGTTCCGTTGGTACAATAGAATCTGTAGAAAGTCGGCTAAAATGAGTCGGGTTCACCTGGAAATAATATTCGTTTGGAGAAGAACATACGGGATACTACGGGGAAAGCTACTTTCTCCGGACATGACATATCGACCTACGGAATAATAACCCGGAATGGTTACTAACTTAAGTCACTCTCTCTCTGACTAATACTCTGTGGTATATTTCCTATAATATTTCTTACCATGTAAATCCAATAAGATATAGAGGAGTGAGAGCCTGTATCCGTTTTACTGGCTTTATTCCTCTGTTGGATTACATTACATTCAGGGCTGCTCATATATTTTAATTTCATATGACCTCGGACAGTTATTTCCAGGCTCTTTCCGAAGGAAAAAATTGTTCTGCGTTTATTCGGGATTTTGTAATCTGGGTCTTATGGTGCTTTTTCTGGACAACAGACCATTGTTAAACCAAACTAAAGGTAGATTTCAAAACAAGTCAGAGATAATTTAAGAGAATCCGTATTGGTATTTTGAAATTCATAGGGCAATACGGAAGGCATGAAGATCATAATAAAAAACTAGATACCATGTGGTGCTAAATTGAAACATGCTACAAACTACAAGACCAAGGTCAAAGGTCCCAGGAACCCTACAGGGCTAACCTCTATAAACTCTCTGCGAATGACCAACCGTTCACATAATTAAGTTCAAGTCTGACGTAATGAAGTACCGAAACATAATTTACAGCCGATTTCGACAAAGCTTCATAATTTATGTATGGCCTCTGCGAAATCGGGACAGGTTGAATTTATACGGAATAAACCACACCAAGTTGCTTTATATGATACATTATAAGTTCGTACATTCTCTGGCTCCGTGTCGAGCTCAACATAAGTCATATCGAGAGATAAAAGGTTTCCTGCTAAGTCCTATTAGATTTATCAGAATTTGTCAGTAGGAGGTTTCGATTATGACTATTATGAGGACTTCCAAGGAACTGTATTAAACTACAGAAACGGTAGTCGAAGCTGGCTACTGGACCAAGTACTACAGACGAGGACGAGCCAACACCCAGTATTTCCATAAATCAAAATAACGTTTTATTTCGGCTACTGCATTAAATCGGAGGGTAGAAGGACTAGAACTTGAGATATCTGTGGATTATCGACGATTGTAATTTATGGCTTAATAGATAGATATCAAGGCAGTAAAAATTTCCAGAAGGGGGGGGGGGGCAAATAGTGGGGGCCAATCATCTGCAATTCCAATTTATAGATTTTGTCGATTGATTTTGATCTACCCTTTAGCTACCGTTGAACTTAGCGTTGCTTCTATTTTAAAAGATCGTCTGGTAAATAAATGTTTTCCTCGTTAAAAAATTGATTTGTTATTTGCTTTATGAATCTTTTGATTTTAAGCTTTTAATTAACGTCAGGAACAAACGGGAATCGGAAATTTATTAATTTTATTTCAGTTTCTTAATAAATAGTTAGGTTGACTCCATTCACGGATATGTGGATAGGGAAAATTTTATATGAAAATCTAGATCCGAAAAGGAGAAACTTCGATTTTTTTCAAGTTAGTTCCAAAGTCTCTGACTCAATTCATAAAGTTTCGCATGAATCGTTCCTCTATCTAATAATAATAAACAAAACAAGAAATATTTTTCCAAATGATCAAAGGCAAATTGCCAAATTTTGCAACTCATCATTGACATCACCTCATCATTCTTAAAAGATAGAAGCCCACCTGCAATGAATTGGACAATCGAGAATAAGAAACTAGGAAAAATCTCGACTCCTCACTGCCAAGGTCGCAGGAACCAAATGATCCTTATTGCCAACCCATGCAAATTTAGCAGACGACGACTCTCGTAACATTAACTCGATAGAGTCGACAAAATTAACTTTATTTTTATTACCCTGGACAGTCGACTTTAATTTCGACATCAACCACAGTTTGTAGTTTGTAGTAGAGACAACCAAAAAGTATCAAATATCAAGCACAATCTCATCCTAAAAATTTTAGCATCAGTGGATTTGCAAGTTCGTGAGTTTATAAAAACAATGTTGGATAAAAATTAAGGGATATTAAATATCATGATTATGACAATATTTTCCTTGCCTCATTTCTTATCTAACTTGTTCACAATTAAGATTAAAAAACCCCAGGGTCTAAATTAGCATGCCGTTTGAGCGACATTAAAATTAATTGGAATATAAATACCGTACTCTTGGTATAAATACCCCTGGGGAGTTATATTGTTTCAAATCCTTAAAATGGGGGCTGGCTTATTTAGGGGGAGGACTTATACCGGGATTTACGGTACCTGGAGTTAATTAGAGGAGTCAGCTTAAATAGCTACTCTATTTGTTTTGCAGCTTGTGTTGTAAAATGTCTGTCCACCGCATTCGCAGTTTCACACTTTACGATTGCCTAGGATTATGCGACTTTTGAAATGGATGAAATATGAAATGTCAGCCTGACTGCTTGTGACGAAAAACTGTTGTTTGAAATGAAAACTTCACGGACTCCACAAAAATGTCAGTTACTGGACAATAACGGCTCAAAGGCCAACAGTTTATTGAAACAATTAATCAAAAATATCTCCAATTAACACTTTTAATTGTGGTTTAAAAAATATTACAAAAAATGGCGAGTTCCACGAGGCACACTCTCTCCGACTGTACATGAACGTGAACTGAACTTGAGACGCGTCTTCCACGCCTCCGAACATAACATTTTTTAAATTTACCTCTGAATATAATTAGGATCGCACAGATTAACCCCACTCTCTGGGCTGGTTCATGAGTGGCTCATGTGTGGCTCATGTGTGGCTCATGTGTGGCTCATGAGTGGCTCATGTGTGGCTCATGTGTGGCTCATGTGTGGCTCATGAGTGGCTCATGCATAACGACACTTAACTCTACAGAAAAATATACTCATACATATTACATCATATTATTTAATTAAGACTAAGCTAAAAATGACTACCCTGAACATTCAACAGACTCCCACATTTCTTTACGGAGTGAAGAAACAAAACAAAAATGTGAAGGGTATACAGAATCAAAAATTGAAAAATAATTACTTCCAGTTCGAAAAAATCATTCCCAAAAAACCCGGAATAATACACTATATATATACATATGTCTCAATAATACATAAATATCCGAAGAACTTTATTCGCTTCACTTTACTCACTTATTAAAAACCGAGACGTTCAGGAACTTTCACTTTTCGTCCTATACGGGTAAAGGTTTCGGGTTTCTCCGGATCTCCAATGGTTTCTCTTGCGATGTCTTCGGTTTCAATACGGCGATCATCAACAACGTCAGGAAGTTCTGTACAGGAGAATACTTCCATCGGGTATATATGTTGTACTGCTCTCTTTAAACTTCCAAATGCCGTTTTTACATGAACCACACGAACTTTTCCGTCTTTTCCTGGAAATAACTCCAAGATTCGCCCCATCGGCCACTCCCAACGCTTCTTGTTGTCGGCCCCAACCAACACGACTTCTCCAATCTCCAATTCCCTAGATTCCTTCATCTTCTTTCCTCGATGAACTAGGAGGGCGAAGTATTCCTTACGAAATCGCATCTTGATTTCGCTCAGTAAGGTCATCTTCTTCTTATACGTGTTTTGAAACCCCTGGGCACAAAGTAAATCTTGGTCTGAAACTCCGGGAATTGACAGCTCCTGCAGGAACATAGCCGGGGTTAAAGGGGTAAAATCTTCCGGGTCCTCAGTGACAACCGTCAGTGGTCGACTGTTAATCGCAGCTTCGACCTCATATAGCAAGGTACGCAGCTTATCCGAAGAAATCCTTTCTCTTTGTAACGTCCGTCTTAAGAGATCCTTGATAGACCGGACAAGTCTCTCCCACCAGCCTCCCCACCATGGAGCTGCGGGGGGGTTGAATTTCCACTTAATTCTCAATAATCCGTGTTCCTTCTGAATCCTGTTCCAATCCAACTTGGCGAATAAGTTGTCTGCCCCGACAAAGTTTGTTCCATTATCACTGTAGATAATGGAAGGTCTTCCTCTTCGACTGGAAAAACAGGTAAAGGCGTCGAGAAAGGCATCCGTGCTTAACGAAGTAACCAATTCCAAATGTAGGCAACGAAAACTTGCACAAGTGAACAAAACAATCCAAGCTTTCTTCCTGTCGGATGTAAACAATGGACCGGCAAGATCGACTCCTGTCACCTCAAATGGCTTGGAATCCTTGACTCGATCTTCCGGAAGTGCTGTTGGAAGCACCTTCATTTTGAGTGTCATAAATCGTCTACACTTGACGCATTTATTTACCATTTTCCGCATGGCTTTTCTTCCTTGAACGATCCAGTACTTTTCCCGGATCTTCCCCATGAGTATTTGTACTCCCACGTGATTCATCTTCACGTGTTCCTCCAGAATTATTTGATCCACGATGGGATGAGAGTGCGGAAGTAAAATTGGAAACTTGAATCCTTCCATGTCCTGGCGATTGGTCAACTTAGTTTGAACGTGTACAAGTCCATCATCTCTTGTACACACCCTGATCCCCGAAACGTGGTCTTGATTCATCGGGATTGTTGATTTCTGGACGAGAGAAAGCATCTTGATTTCCGCCTTGTTCAACTCCTCTACTGATAAATTCCATGTTACCGGGCTCGAACCTTCTGTAGACTTCAATTTTAGGTACCGCCTTTTCATGGTACTGTCTTCAAGCATATCTCGATACCTTTCAAATTGAGCTTGGTAGCGAATCCGACTTTTCTTGGGCAGCTTCGTATCCTCTAATTCCTTCGCATAAATTTTCAGAAGAATCTCGAACTCTTTAATCCGGATATCCAATCGATTTGCTTCACGAAACATCACGGCTTCGTGATGGTTTGAATTTCTTATCGAAATTTCAACATTCGTCTTCGCTCCTGAATTTTCCATAAACTTCAGAATCCAAGCTATCACTTTCACATTCTTGGTGAAAGTTGATTTCACGCAGTACCACGTGTCCGATTGTCCTTTAACCGTGTGAGCAGTTAAACACTTCGATGTACGTTTCTCTGCCATAACTTCTTCCTCGTTAGGATTTGGGTCGAAAGCCGGCCACTCTCTTGTTGGCCTTTTTAGCCACTCGGGTCCTGACGTCCAGTTCTCCTTTATTAACTGCGACGGACTACACCCTCTTGATGGAAGGTCTGCTGGGTTGAGTGGGCCCGGAACGTGTCTCCACGGGTTGGAATTTGTGAGCTCATTAATGGTTCTGACCCGATTTCCAACGAAGGTTCCCCACAGATCGCAACCTTTTATCCATGACAAGGCTGTTGTCGAATCGGTCCAATATACTGAGGGGATTTCATGAAGAGACAATGCTTCTTTTACTGAAGCGGTTAGTGTTGCAGCGATGAAACAGCCCAATAGTTCGATTCTATTGATTGTTGTCTTTTTTATAGGAGCCACTCTCGATTTCGCTGCAACGAGTTGAATTGTCGCCTTTCCGTCGATGTCTTCGGTCCTAAGAAACACTACCGCAGAATAGGCCTTCTGACTTCCATCTGAGAAGGTATGCAGTTGCCACGACTCTCGATTGCAGTTACCGACAGCCATATGACGTGGTATTTTAATTTTCTTGAGTTCTGATAACTCCTTGCACCAGTTAATAAACTCCAGCCCCTGTTCTTCGGGCAGTTCCGCATCCCATGATATCTTCTCTCTCCAGAGAGACTGTAGAAGTATCTTGGGAATTAGGGTTGCAGGACAGGTGAACCCGATCGGGTCGAATACTCGCTGAAGAAAGCTGAGTATTGTCCTCTTCGTGACTTTCACCGGAAGTTCTTCAAAATTGCCATCGCAAAAGATCTGATCCAGAATTTTGTCCCATTTGTACCCTAGCACCGAGGTGACTCCTTTAGTCTCAAGGTTTGGATTGGGTCTGCCGGTATCCAACCCGCACTCACTTTGAAGCAGTGAGCCGATTCCGGACTCCTCCACAAACCCAGCTTCCCAGCACCTTAATTCCATTTGAGCTCCTTGCAGAGTCTGAGTAGACCACTCTTTGAACCTAATGACCTCTTCTTCCGTGTCCTCCGATGACACACAATTATCCACATACAATGAAGTCAAAAGGGTTTTAGAAATTTCTGTGTAAGCTGGACTTACATGAGACAGATGATGTTCCAATACTGCCGCAAGTAGAAACGGACTGTTATTTATTCCAAAGACCACTCGGCAGTGCCTATAAACTTTACGTTTTATCTGTTGTTCATCCTCCCACCAGATGAATCGCAGGAAATCACGATCCTCTTTTACCACCTCGATCATCTGAAATGCCTTCTTGATGTCGGAAATGACTCCAAATTTCTTCTCTCGAAAGCGATAGAGGACTGATAATATCAACTCCGTTTGATTGGGGCCTTTCTCCATACATTCATTTAATGATGGAGTGCGATGGGCTTTGCACGATGCATCGAAAACCGGTCGAATGGGGGTTGTCAAACTGCTCGGTTTGACGACCGCATGATGAGGGATATAATGACATGGGTTGTCTATTTCTTCTTCAGGAACTTCTTCAATAAAAGACGATATTTCCCATTCTTTCATCAATTTGTCATAATTTTGATACTGATCTTTTATGACTAAGGTCTTGGTCAATGAAGCCAGTCGCTTTTCTGCGATCTTCTTGTGATCTGGAATGGTGGGTCTTCCGTTTATCCAGGGTAAGTTGACGACATATCTCCCGTCATCCTTCCTACTTACGGTTTGTAAGAAGTGTTCTTTCGTGATCCGGTCACCTTCAATTTTCGAAATTTGTTCTGAGGGATCCTTAATCCCTAGTGCCTCGAGATCCCAGAAATTATGGATAGGTTGGTCAACTACCAACAAACTATGAACCACCATTGTCGAAGTGGGTATCGGATCATGGTTCTTGCTTCTTCCGTGGATGGTCCAGCCCAAAACCGTTTGTGTGGCCGTCAATCCGTTATCCAGCTCACATATGTCGCCGGTGTAAAACGCACTAGTCCCATCAGCTCCAATCAATATTTCGATAGGAGGGGCGTCGCGCCCAAAATCGCTTAAGCATATCCGGTTACGGTGTAGCTCCCTCATCCAAGGTCCTCTATCTACTCTTTTTAATTGTCCGACGATTCTGTCTGAATCTAATACTTCGAGATTGTGGATAAATCTCTCACAAGACGATTGAAGTGTAATTTCATACCTACTGTAGTTCTTCACGTCGGTCTTGAATCCTCCAAATAATTCCTGAATTATCTTTTCGTGGCCCTGTGGGACGAGGCCTAGTTCATCAGCTAAGGACTTGAGTATAAAGGAACGCTCCGAACCAATGTCGATCAAAACTCTAACTGGTCTCCATTTCTTCCTAAACTGATCCCAGACTATCACCGACAATGTCTGCAAAAATGTCGTGGAAGATGCAACGAAATTGGTTCTTACGTGGGTTGTATCGCAAGATTTCTCCGGTTCCTTCCGTGGTTGGCAGTTCCCGGAGGCGTGTCTTTTATTAAGTGGACTTTCCGGACATAAGAGCGACGTATGTGGTCCACCACATGACCCGCACATCACAAACGCCTTACAACTTTTCTCCCAGTGTTTGGCTCGCACACACCTCAAACAAATCTTGTTTTCTTTGAGAATCCGCAGTTTTTCCTCCAAGGACATCTTAAGCCCCACTGAGCACTCAGGGGATAACGGATGCTTGTGACAAAAAACACATTTAAGTCTCTCTTGCTCCTTGTGTCCAACGAAGAGTCCTGCTGCGGTCGGAATATCTTGTTCTTTATTCCACCGTTTTTGTGGCTCTTGAAATTTCTTCTTTCCGCCAGGATCCACATGTTCAAAATGTACTTTCTTTCCTTGAGCAGGAACGGTTTTCTCCTCCGACCTCTGAACCGGTGGGCACAGATGACAAGCAATAGTGGCCTGCTCATCCATCCACTCATTGAAGTAGGTCAGGCTTCGAGATTCAAAGGGGTCTTCCGTGTTCTTTGTTTTCATAAACTCCAACCATTTTACTTGCATTTGATGTGGCAATTTGTCTTCTAGCTCTGACAACAATTGAGGGTTGTTCAGATGCTTTGGCTGTTTTAACGAAGTTATTGTAGCGATCGCATTCTGCACAGCCGAACTAAATTCGATGAAAGCTTCAAAATCTCCATCTTTGAAAGGTGGGGTTTGTTTTGCTTTATTAATCACCGACTTTATGATCAGTTCCGGATGGCCAAACCGAGTCTCCAGTTTTTTCATTATGATGGGGACGTTGTCAGGACTCACCAACAGGCTATTCACGTACTTCCTAGCCTCACCCACGAGTGACCTTTCCAGCCGAGTGATGTTGTCGCTGTTGTTGAATCCACAATTCTCAGTCGTCCTTTTAAAGGTGGCTTCAAATGTGGGCCAATTGTCAGCCTTGCCATCAAACTTAGGGAGGTCCTTCCCATAAGACTGTCTTGCTAAGAAATGGTTGGTACTTGAGGGATTCTGGTTCACTGAGTTGAAATTCGCAGAGTGAGGCGACGATTGATTCGAAGCCAATATCTTGAGGGCATCTGCAATTTTGCTCAAGGCTTCTGGAACAATGTCCAAAGGTCCCGTCTGTGACGAAGGACCACTACTAGCAATTCTTGTAGACAGGGTTTCTTTCTTGGTCAGATCATTCAACCTTAGTTCTAGCGCCCTCATTTTCAGATGAGACTCGTCTTCTCTTCGTCTTGTTTCTAACAAGGATTTCTCCTCACTTATTCGAATTTCCATGATTCGACTTTCTTCTTCCTTTGCAATCTCTAAAGCTCTAACGGCTTCTTCCATTTCTGCTTCAGTTTTGGCTTTTTCCTGGACCAACTGTTGTTGTCGAAGTTCTTCGTCAATTTGTTTTTGTCGACTAACTTCCTCGACTGACTCATTTACGAATTGGTCAACTCGAGTTTCGTTGAAGCTGATATTTTCGGATATCTGCTTAACTTTCTCTTCAAGTTCTGCTTTTCTGTCTCCCAACCACTTGATATTTTTGACCAACTTTGTTGTCTGTTCCAAGTCCGTTGGAGAGACAGTGTCTAATTCCGCTTGTTCCGAAGCGATTTCCTCTTCCAGATTTTTAATCTGCCTTTTAAGGTTGTCAAGCTCTCGTTCTTCGTCCATTTCGTTACCGGAACCGCCTTCAACGTCGTTCTCGAGAATTTTGTCCTTCTGGAGCTCTGCATCTCTCAACAACTTTTCCTTGTCTTTCTTTAACTTCAATCGTTGAATTTTGATTTTGAGTAGGTACCTCGCCTTATCTTCTCTTTTAGTTTTCAGGTCTTCCCTGATTCTTTTTAGCTCTTGCTTGAGTAGAAGACCTTCGTTATCATCTTCCCATGATGTGGGATCATCATGCTGCTCTTGCGTTTCCTTGAGCTTTGTCTCCAGAATATTGATTTCAAATTCATATTCTTCGACCGTATGGCTGAGCTCCTCCTCCATGCTCTCAATAGCGCTGAGGCTGTTGATTTTGTCGTTTTCCAATTCTTTTAGCAAAATGTGATTACTGTGAGACGATATTCTTGACGACGATGGTGACCTTCTCGCTTTCGACGAACATACGGAAAGTGTCCCCTTCGATATGGGTCGGTTGACACCGGAATTATCCGGCAAAGACGCTGATTCGTCGACTCCATTCCCGTCCTTGTCCGCTGCCACCCTACTCGACCGTGTATCGTAACGTTTGCTCATTTTCGAATCGCTAGGGAATAATTTAAACAATAACGTCGATTTCGACGGTTAACAAATATTTCGCAATTTATCCGAAATCCTGCTACGGCTTTGATGATCTCAAGGAACAAGAAAAATTGGTTAGATCTTGCCTGTTTTGGAGTCCGAGTTTTTGGTGTGAGACTCTACACACACATATACAGCTGCTAAATAGCCTAGCAGTGGCTGACGATTCCTGGAAGTGGTCTCTAGGCAACGCGAATGATCCCTCTCCCACCCACACAACTCCGTCCTTGTCTGCAGCAATCTCCAACAGGCCCTCCCCCTCTTACGTTTAGCTCCGCGATGGAATCCACGACCTTTGGCTTTCTGCACAGGTCCCTGTTTCCTCCGGCACGTCTCGGGATTGGTTGTGTCCAGCTGGCCGACTCAAAAAGAACTTCGGATCGGGATGCACGGTGGGGATGTGATAACCACTTCGCCGTCGCTCAACAAAACACACTCAACAAAAATGTCACAAATCCTATACACAATCCTGCCAGGGTCGCCATAAATGTAAAATGTCTGTCCACCGCATTCGCAGTTTCACACTTTACGATTGCCTAGGATTATGCGACTTTTGAAATGGATGAAATATGAAATGTCAGCCTGACTGCTTGTGACGAAAAACTGTTGTTTGAAATGAAAACTTCACGGACTCCACAAAAATGTCAGTTACTGGACAATAACGGCTCAAAGGCCAACAGTTTATTGAAACAATTAATCAAAAATATCTCCAATTAACACTTTTAATTGTGGTTTAAAAAATATTACAAAAAATGGCGAGTTCCACGAGGCACACTCTCTCCGACTGTACATGAACGTGAACTGAACTTGAGACGCGTCTTCCACGCCTCCGAACATAACATTTTTTAAATTTACCTCTGAATATAATTAGGATCGCACAGATTAACCCCACTCTCTGGGCTGGTTCATGAGTGGCTCATGTGTGGCTCATGTGTGGCTCATGTGTGGCTCATGAGTGGCTCATGTGTGGCTCATGTGTGGCTCATGTGTGGCTCATGAGTGGCTCATGCATAACGACACTTAACTCTACAGAAAAATATACTCATACATATTACATCATATTATTTAATTAAGACTAAGCTAAAAATGACTACCCTGAACATTCAACATGTGTTATTCACATTTTAAGTTAAAAATCCAACCCTCTTCAACTTCAGCTTCAATTAGCGATTCCACATGCCTTCACAACAATGAGTTCTTAATGGTCTCAAATTACCAAAACGAGACGGACAGGAAATGTGGAGCTGGTCTAGTTTGACCATCATCTGTAACAGTGCCCTTGAATTCGGACAAAAAAGTGTAAAAACCCCATTCATGTTTTTGAAGCATTTCTTACGCACTTTGTCTATGTATGCAGCTTAAGTTTAAATATGGAAATATATCAGTTGTACATATTTTCCTTCTGATAATTAAGCTATATCATTTAATTACAATTAGTAAATACACCTGCCTTTTTATCAGGGCAGGGATTAGCCTTTAGAACTAGCCTGTTTTCGATAGAATTAAAATCGCAGGGGTTATTAAATGAAGGTGGCAAGAGTCATAGGCCATGGTTCCTGCTTGGCACATGGACAGGAATCATCCCACCTGCCTCTTCCATTTAATTCCTTACCTCCTTAACCTCCTAAGCTACATCCGTACATTAGCATGATATTTTATTGTTCTGATTGTTGATGGTTCATATTCATATTATCAAGTATTACATCCGCCTCCTCTTCCGATGTACTTTCAAGATCAGTGATCACAGGATTCAAGAACCCCTTTAAAAAAATTGTAGCATGCTTTAGTAAGGAATCCTCCAGTTTTGTAAATTTTATTTGAGACTCTGACTTGAAACTTATTTCTTTACGCCTTAAAATCTATGTAGTTTGAACTTGTCAGCGAGGGAAGTGGGGGGGGGGGGGGGGGTTATTCCCAAGGGGTACTTATTCCGAAGAAAGATGAATTCGTCTAAATTTCTGTGTTCTGGATTCTCCCATCTGAAGAGGCACAGTATTTCATACTTGCGAAATATCGTCCAAATGTCCAAAAAATAAGACATTTTACAAATAAAAATTTTGTTCTTGTAAAGCAGTCCCTTTAAATAAACATGTACCTTTTTGAAGCAGAATATGAGTCATTTTTCGAAGTTCTTACAACGCATTAAGAGGTGGACATCCTTCAATCAAAAGCCCAACTGAACCGAGTACAGAAATAAACGTTCCCACGGGAGTAATAAAAAATATGAGGAAAGACCATTATCTTGTTGTCGATACGCATTTCCGGTCACCAATTTCCACACCCTCCCATTCTACTCGTATCATCATCGTGCTTTTATATCGTAACAATTCCTGTTATTCCATTTACGTGACGATTCCAAGTAACAATAAAAATAGGAAGCGTGCCTCCATTATGGAAGGAGCTACTATACTAATCGATATTTTTTGTCATTAAAGCCAGAAACCCTATAATGAAAAGCCCGGATTGGTGAACCCGTGCCGGGTTGCTTTGTATCCGAAATTCGGATATGAATTTCCAGGTTGGGTAAATATTACAGTCAGGTTTTGTGTACATAGTCAAATACTCTGTGTAGGTAAGTAGCACTTAGACTACAATGTGCAATAAGGTGAGGTAATTTGGTAGCTTACGATTTACGGCTAGTATTACTTGGAATATGGAAGGGAGAGACGGGTAGTAATTCCTTACTATTTACCTCTGCATAATTGATACGGATAAAAAAGTAGTTTTTTTCAGGACAGACAGACAGACTGACAAGGACCGGTATGAATGACGCTCGAGGTTGGTAATTTTGTAATAATGCAGAGATAGGATGAATGCGGTAGCTTTTGCCTCTTCGTGCCTAATTTGTACTTTGTATAATCTCCGTGAATTTCCTCGATCAAGACTAAAGGTGATTGACCAGACCATGCATAGGCCAGTGGTGGTAGTGGTGGTGAAACATTATTTCGAACGGGAGTTTTGTCGGTGGTGGTAGGGAATTCGGGAGCCATGTTCTTGTCCTACATTTCTTATGCATTATTGATTGACCACCTTTTGGTCAGGATATAAGGTGTATTATGTAGGCCCCTAAGGGGTATTTTAGATGTTGGGACAAATGTCTTTGAGAAATATTTTGCGACAAATTAGCTGAATAAGTCCCTATGGGAGTTATTTTTCTAGAGGTGGGGACTTATTCCGGGGTGACTTTTACTCGGCTTTAATATCCCTCTCTTAGCACAAGTCACCTGAACACTAATGAAATTGAACTTTGTCAAGTCAGCAGCTGTCGTTTCAGAAATATGCTTCTTCCTCGACACGACAGAGAGGTGACTTTGTGCGTGTGATTTAATATTCATGAACTGTCAGGCTGTAGTGTGGGTTTTTATGTTAGAAATCTACCATCCACCAAACGAAAACTCAATGAAGAGGAACGAAGGTCTCAGAATTCATTTACTTCATGAGATAATAACTCTGCCTTTAGGGATAGAGAAGATATTGATTTATCTAAATTTTTAAATAGTAAATTGCAGAACCGTTCGCGTTCACAGGGTTTAAGACTTTGGCTTTTAAAACTGTAAAAAAATGGTTACAGCTCGTCTCGACGAGAAGTTAGATTCAATTTGCAATTTGCATCTGTGCCTCCTTCTCATAATTTGAGTATTGTTGTAAAATGTCTGTCCACCGCATTCGCAGTTTCACACTTTACGATTGCCTAGGATTATGTGACTTTTGAAATGGATGAAATATGAAATGTCAGCCTGACTGCTTATGATGAAAAACTGTTCTATTTGTAATGAAAACTACACGAAGTCCACAAAATGTCAGTTACTGGACATTAACGGCTCAAAGGCCAACAGTTTATTGAAAACAATTAATCAAAATATCTCCAATTAACACTTTAATTGTGGTTTAAAAAATATTACAAAATGGCGAGTTCCACGAGGCACACTCTCTCTGACTGTACATAAACGTGAACTGAATGAGACGCGGCTTCCACGCCTCCGAACATAACATTTTTAAATTTACCTCTCAATATAATTAGGATCGCACAGATTAACCCCACTCTCTGGGCTGGTTCATGAGTGGCTCATGTGTGGCTCATGAGTGGCTCATGTGTGGCTCATGTGTGGCTCATGTGTGGCTCATGAGTGGTTCATGTGTGACTCATGAGTGGCTCATGTATAACGACACTTAACTCTACAGAAAAATACACACATACATACTTCATCATAATATTAAATTAAGACCAACTATAAATGACTACCCTGAACATTCAACAGACTCCCACATTTCTTTACGGAGTGAAGAAACAAAACAAAAATGTGAAGGGTATACAGAATCAAAAATTGAAAAATAATTACTTCCAGTTCGAAAAAATCATTCCCAAAAAACCCGGAATAATACACTATATATATACATATGTCTCAATAATACATAAATATCCGAAGAACTTTATTCACTTCACTTTACTCACTTATTAAAACCCGAGACGTTCAGGAACTTTCACTTTTCGTCCTATACGGGTAAAGGTTTCGGGTTTCTCCGGATATCCAATGGTTTCTCTTGCGATGTCTTCGGTTTCAATACGGCGATCATCAACAACGTCAGGAAGTTCTGTACAGGAGAATACTTCCATCGGGTATATATGTTGTACTGCTCTCTTTAAACTTCCAAATGCCGTTTTTACATGAACCACACGAACTTTTCCGTCTTTTCCTGGAAATAACTCCAAGATTCGCCCCATCGGCCACTCCCAACGCTTCTTGTTGTCGGCTCCAACCAACACGACTTCTCCAATCTCCAATTCCCTAGATTCCTTCATCTTCTTTCCACGATGAACTAGGAGGGCGAAGTATTCCTTACGAAATCGCATCTTGATTTCGCTCAGTAAGGTCATCTTCTTCTTGTACGTGTTTTGAAATCCCTGGGCACAAAGTAGATCTTGGTCTGAAACTCCGGGAATTGATAGCTCCTGCAGGAACATAGCCGGGGTTAAAGGGGTAAAATCTTCCGGGTCCTCAGTGACAACCGTCAGTGGTCGACCGTTAATCGCAGCTTCGACCTCATATAGCAAAGTACGCAGCTTATCCGCAGAAATCCTTTCTCTTTGTAACGTCCGTCTTAAGAGATCTTTGATAGATCGGACAAGTCTCTCCCACCAGCCTCCCCACCATGGAGCTGCGGGGGGATTGAACTTCCACTTAATCCTTAATAATCCATGTTCCTTTTGAATTCTGTCCCAATCCAACTTAGCGAATAAGTTGTCTGCCCCGACAAAGTTTGTTCCATTATCACTGTAGATAATGGAAGGTCTTCCTCTTCTACTGGTGAAACAGGTAAACGCATCAAGAAAGGCATCTGTGCTTAACGAAGTAACCAATTCCAAATGCAGGCAACGAAAACTCGCACAGGTGAACAAAACAATCCAGGCTTTCTTCCTGTCGGATGTAAACAATGGACCGGCAAGATCGACTCCTGTCACCTCAAATGGCTTGGAATCCTTGACTCGATCTTCCGGAAGTGCTGTTGGAAGCACCTTCATTTTGAGTGTCATAAATCGTCTACACTTGACGCATTTATTTACCATTTTCCTCATGGCTTTTCTTCCTTGAACGATCCAGTACTTTTCCCGGATCTTCCCCATGAGTATTTGCACTCCCGCATGATTCGTCTTCGCGTGTTCCTCCATAATGAGTTGATCCACGATTGGATGAGAGTGTGGAAGCAAAATTGGAAACTTGAATCCTTCCATGTCCTGGCGATTGGTCAACTTAGTTTGAACGTGTACAAGTCCATCGTCTCTTGTACACACCCTGATCCCCGAAACGTGGTCTTGATTCATAGGGATTGTTGATTTTTGGACGAGAGAAAGCATCTTGATTTCCGCCTTGTTCAACTCTTCCACTGATAAATTCCGATTTACCGGGAGCGAAACTTTTTTAGACCTCAATTTTAGGTCTCGTCTTTTCATGGTGCTGTCTTCAAGGATTTCTCGATACTTCTTCAGTTGAACCTCGTATCGAGTCCGAATTTTCTTGGACAACTTCGGATCGTCCAATTCCTTCCCATAAATTTTCAAAAGAATCTCGAACTCTTTAATCCGGATATCCAATCGATTTGCTTCACGAAACATCACGGCTTCGTGATGGTTTGAATTTCTGATTGAAATTTCGTCCTTCATCTTCGCTGCTGAATTTTCCAGAAACTTCAGAATCCAGGCCATTACTGTCACATTCTTAGTGAAAGTTGATTTCACGCAGTACCACGTATCCGATTGTCCTTCAACCGTGTGAGCAGTTAAACACTTCGAAGTGCGCTTCTCTGCCATAACTTCTTCTTCATTCGGATTTGGGTCGAAAGCAGGCCACTCTCTTGTTGGGTTTTTTAGCCAATCCGGTCCTGACGTCCAGTTCTCTTTTATTAACTGCGACGGACTACACCCTCTTGACGGAAGGTCTGCTGGGTTGAGTTGGCCAGGAACGTGTCTCCACGGGTTAGACTTTGTGAGCTCATTAATGGTTCTAACCCGATTTCCAACGAAGGTACCCCAAAGATCGCAACCTTTAATCCATGACAAGGCCGTTGTCGAATCGGTCCAATATACTGAGGGGATTTCATGAAGAGACAACGCTTCTTTTACTGAAGCGGTTAGTGTTGCAGCGATGAAACAGCCCAATAGTTCGATCCTATTGATTGTTGTCTTTTTTATAGGAGCCACCCTCGATTTCGCTCCAACAAGTTGAATCGTCGCCTTTCCGTCGTTGTCTTCGGTCCTAAGGAAAACTACCGCAGAATAGGCCTTCTGACTTCCATCCGAAAAGGTGTGCAGTTGCCACGACTCTCGATTGCAGTTACCGACAGCAATATGACGTGGTATTTTAATTTTCTTGAGTTCTGATAACTCCTTGCACCAGTTCATAAACTCCAGACCCTGTTCTTCGGGAAGTTCCGCATCCCATGATATTTTCTCTCTCCAGAGAGACTGCAGAAGTATCTTGGGAATTAGGGTTGCAGGACAGGTGAACCCGATCGGGTCGAATACTCGCTGAAGAAAGCTGAGTATCGTCCTCTTCGTGACTTTCACCGGAAGTTCTTCAAAATTGCCATCGCAAAAGATCTGATCCAGGATTTTGTCCCACTTGTACCCTAGCACTGAGGTGATTCCTCTAGTCTCAAGGTTTGGATTGGGCCTGCCGGTATCCAACCCGCACTCACTTCGAAACAGTAAGCCGATTCCGGACTCCTCCACAAACCCAGCTTCCCAGCACCTTAATTCCATTTGAGCTCCTTGCAGAGTCTGAGTAGACCACTCTTTGAACCTAATGACCTCTTCTTCAGTGTCCTCCGATGACACACAGTTATCGACATACAATGAAGTCAAAAGGGTTTTAGAAATTTCTGTGTAAGCTGGACTTACATGAGACAAATGATGTTCCAATACTGCTGCAAGGAGAAACGGACTGTTATTTATTCCAAAGACAACTCGGCAGTGCCTATAAACTTTATGTTTTTTCTGTTGTTCATCCTCCCACCAGATGAACCGCAGGAAATCACGATCTTCTTTCACCACCTCGATCATCTGAAATGCCTTCTTGATGTCGGAAATGACTCCAAATTTCTTCTCTCGAAAGCGATAGAGGACTGATAATATCAATTCCGTTTGATTAGGGCCTTTCTCCATACATTCATTCAGTGATGGAGTGCGATGAGCTTTACACGATGCGTCGAAGACCGGTCGAATGGGAGTTGTCAAACTACTCGGTTTGATGACGGCATGATGAGGGATATAATGGCATGGGTTGTCTATTTCTTCTTCAGGAACTTCTTCAATAAAAGACGATATTTCCCATTCTTTCATCAATTTGTCATAATTTTGATACTGATCTTTTATGACTAAGGTCTTGGTCAATGAAGCCAATCGCTTTTCCGCGATCTTCTTGTGATCTGGAATGGTCGGTCTTCCGTTTATCCAGGGCAAGTTGACGACATATCTCCCGTCTTCCTTCCTACTTACAGTTTGTAAGAAGTGTTCTTTCGTGATCCTGTCACCTTCAATTTTCGAAATTTGTTCTGAGGGATCCTTAATCCCTATTGTTTCGAGATCCCAGAAATTATGGATGGGTTGGTCAACTACCAACAAACTATGAACCACCATTGTTGAAGTGGGTATTGGATCATGGTTCTTGCTTCTTCCGTGGATTGTCCATCCCAAAACCGTTTTTGTGGCCGTCAATCCGTTATCTAGCTCACATACATCGCCGGTGTAAAACGCACTAGTCCCATCAGCTCCAATCAATATTTCGATGGGAGGGACATCCCGTCCATAATCGCTTAGACATATCCGGTTGCGGTGTAACTCCCTCATCCAAGGTCCTCGATCAACTCTTTTTAATTGTCCAACGATTCGGTCCGAATCTAATACCTCAAGATTGTGGATAAATCTCTCACAAGACGATTGAAGTGTAATTTCATACCTACTGTAGTTCTTCACGTCTGTCTTGAATCCTCCAAATAATTCTTGAATTATTTTTTCGTGGCCTTGTGGGACGAGGCCTAGTTCATCAGCTAAGGACTTGAGTATAAAGGAACGCTCGGAACCAATGTCGATCAAAACTCTAACTGGTCTCCATTTCTTCCTAAACTGGTCCCAGACTGTCACAGACAAGGTCTGCAAAAATGTCGTGGAAGATGCAACGAAATTGGTTCTTACGTGGGTTGTATCGCAAGATTTCTCCGGTTCCTTCCGTTGTTGGCAGTTCCCGGAGGCGTGTTTTTTATTAAGTGGACTTTCAGGACATAACAGCGACGTATGC
The DNA here is from genome assembly GCA_906901685.1 of Desoria tigrina. Taxonomy (NCBI): domain Eukaryota; kingdom Metazoa; phylum Arthropoda; class Collembola; order Entomobryomorpha; family Isotomidae; genus Desoria; species Desoria tigrina. Next base: position 6,843,719 of record CAJQTU010000023.1, on the reverse strand, counting down.
GGTCCACCACATGACCCGCACATCACAAACGCCTTGCAACTTTTCTCCCAGTGTTTGGCTCGCACGCATCTCAAACAAATCTTGTTTTCTTTAAGGATTCGCAGTTTTTCTTCCAAGGACATCTTAAGCCCCACAGAGCACTCAGGCGATAACGGGTGCTTATTACAAAAAACACATTTAAGTCTCTCTTGCTCCTTGTGTCCAACGAAGAGTCCTGCAGCTGTCGGAACATCCTGATCTTTATTCCACCGTTTCTGTGGTTCTTGGAACTTCTTCTTTGCGCCAGTATCCACATGTTCAAAATGTACTTTCTTAACTGGAGCTGGGGCGACCTTTTCTTCTGGTCGCTGGGTTGGTGGACATGCTTTGCAAGCGATGGTGACTTGTTGGTCGATCCATTCATTGAAACTTGTGATACATCTTGTTGTCGTGGGGTCCCCGGTGCCTTTTATCTCTACGTAATTTAACCATCGCATCAACGATCGGCGAGGCAATTTGTTCTCGAGCTCTTTGAGAAGCTGTGGATTATTGAGATGTTGGGGCTGTTTGAGGGATTCAATGGTTGCAATAGCGTTTTGTACCGCAGAACCGTACTCAATAAATGCTTCCAAGTCATCGTCTTGGAACGCTGGAATTTGTTTAGCTTTAAAAATCATAGACTCAATGATAAGTTCAGGATTGCCGAACCTGGTTTCCAGCTTTCGCATGATGACCGGAACGTTGTCGGGACTCACCAACAAGCTGTTCACGTACTTTCTGGCATCCCCCACGAGCGCCTTCTCCAACCGTGAAATGTTATCACTATGGTTGAATCCACAGTTTTCAGTCGTCCTCTTAAAGGTGGCTACAAATGTGGGCCAGTTTTCAGCCTTGCCATCGAACTTAGGGAGGTCCTTCCCATAAGATTGTCTTGCTAAGAAATGGTTAGTACTTGCGGGATTCTGGCTCACCGAGTTGAAATTCGCAGAGTGAGGCGACGATTGATTCGAAGCCAATATCTTCAGGGCATCTGCAATTTTGCTCAAGGCTTCTGGAACAATGTCTAAAGGTCCCGTCTGTGACGAAGGGCCACTACTAACAAGTCTTGTAGACAAGGTTTCTTTCTTGGTCAGATCATTCAACCTCAGTTCTAGAGCCTTCAACTTCTGACCGTGTGTCGCGTCTTCTCTACGTCTTCTTTCAGCCAACGATTTTTCCTCACTTATTCGGATTTCCATGATCCGACTTTCTTCTTCTTTAGCAATCTCTAAAGCTCTAACGGCTTCTGCCATTTCTGCTTCAGCTTTGGCCTTTTCCTGAACCACCTGTTGTTGTCGCAGCTCTTCGTCAATTTTCTTTTGTCGACTAACTTCCTCGACTGACTCTGTTACGAATTGGTCAACTCGAGTTTCGTTGAAGATGATGTTCTTAACTTTCTCTTCAAGTTCAGCTTTTCTATCTCCCAACCACTTGATATTGTTGATCAACTTTGTGGTCTGTTCCAAGTCCGTTGGAGAGATAGCGTCCAATTCCGCTTGTTCTGAAGCGATTTCCTCTTCAAGATTTTTAACCTTCCTTTTTAGATGGTCAAGATCCGGTTCTTCAACGAATTCGCAATCTGAACCTTCTTCTTCTAGAAGTCTTCTCTTTTTGAGATCTGCTTTCCGCTTCAATAACTTTCGTTGTCGTTCGAGCTTGGATCTTTCCATGTTGACGTCCATGACGCACATATCCCGGTCTCCTTTCATGAATCCAAGGTCTTTCTTAATTCGACGGATTTCCGCGGTGATTGTTGCACCTTCATTATCATCATTCCATGACGTCTTGTCGTTGTAACGAGCCTCTGCTTCCTCCAGTTGGTTCTCCAGTATTTTTATCTTCACGTCGAATTTGTTCAAATTCGTTGTAAGTACTGCCTCTTCATTGTCCAGCTGAGCTAGTTTCTCATCCGTATCGCAATCCAGTTCATCCATCAGCGTTTGACTATGGGAGGACGTCCTTGAAGGAGGTTGTGATTTTCGCCGGGTCGATGAAGTGGAAGATGTCGGACGGTTGACACCGGAATTTCCAGGCAACGACGCTGTTGCGTTCGTCCCTGTCCTGTCATTATTCGGTGCTGCCCTGCTCGACCGTGTATCGTAACGTTTGCTCATTTTCAAATCGCTAGGGTATAATTAAAACAATAACGTCGATTTCGACTGTTAACAAATATTCAGTAAATTATTTGTAATCTACTACGATGTTGATGATCTCAAGGGACAAGAAAAATTGGTTAGATCTTGCCTGTTTTGGAGTCCGAGTTTTTGGTGTGAGACTCTACACACACATATACAGCTGCTAATTAGCCTAGCAGTGGCTGACGATTCCTGGAGTGGTCTCTCAGCAACGCGAATGGTCTCTCTCCCACCCACACAACTCCGTCTTTGTCTGCTGCAATCTCCAACAGGCCCTCCCCCTCTTACGTGTAGCTCCGCGATGGAATCCTTGACCTTTGACTTTCCGCACAGGTACTTGCTTCCTCCGGCACGTCTCGGGATTGGTTATGTCCAGCTGGCCGACTCAAAAAGAACTTCGGACCGAGATGCACGGTGGGGATGTGATGGCCACTCCGCCGTCACTCACAAAACACACTCAACAAAAATTGTCACAAATCCTATACACAATCCTGCCAGGGTCGCCATAAATGTAAAATGTCTGTCCACCGCATTCGCAGTTTCACACTTTACGATTGCCTAGGATTATGTGACTTTTGAAATGGATGAAATATGAAATGTCAGCCTGACTGCTTATGATGAAAAACTGTTCTATTTGTAATGAAAACTACACGAAGTCCACAAAATGTCAGTTACTGGACATTAACGGCTCAAAGGCCAACAGTTTATTGAAAACAATTAATCAAAATATCTCCAATTAACACTTTAATTGTGGTTTAAAAAATATTACAAAATGGCGAGTTCCACGAGGCACACTCTCTCTGACTGTACATAAACGTGAACTGAATGAGACGCGGCTTCCACGCCTCCGAACATAACATTTTTAAATTTACCTCTCAATATAATTAGGATCGCACAGATTAACCCCACTCTCTGGGCTGGTTCATGAGTGGCTCATGTGTGGCTCATGAGTGGCTCATGTGTGGCTCATGTGTGGCTCATGTGTGGCTCATGAGTGGTTCATGTGTGACTCATGAGTGGCTCATGTATAACGACACTTAACTCTACAGAAAAATACACACATACATACTTCATCATAATATTAAATTAAGACCAACTATAAATGACTACCCTGAACATTCAACAATTGTACTGTTTCCATTGTTGATTCAAGAGAATCCAATTATCCAATCAATTGATATGTCATTTGGCTAATCAAGGGATGAACAGTTAGCTTGGGAAATGAGGAGACCAGATACTGTGAAACGGGTTTTATTTGTACTTTACTGTGACAGTCGGTTTGTCACCAAGTCCTGTTAGTTTTTGTCAATTAGAAAATAAGATCCTTATTGTGACTGCTATAAATTCTGATATCAGATTTCATAGTTGGACCTGAGGCTGGGGCTAAATGACTGAGTGTTAAAAAGATAACCCCCAAAATTAGCAGATAAAATGCCAATTTTTTAAGGTCACACATAATTATTATCAAATTAAGATATCTTATTATAGATTAAAAAATTAATTCTTTAAACTCTCCCGTAAAAGGCTTCCAGATTAAAATATGAATCGATTAAAATTAAAATTGTTTGTTTCTCCGGGCATTGGCCTAACTCATGTGGGAGGTTGGTAATTTTCATCTGCCAAAATGTCATACTACTCAGGACATTGTTACTCCAACCTGAGTACTGTTAAGCCCTATTACTGCTTTGCATTGTTAAACTTTAAATTACAACTACTCCCAGATAAACGATCTGTTGGATTTAAAATTTTATTATATGAAATGATATGTAAAATTGTAAACAAGCGTGACACCCTCTCATCCGGACTTATTGGGTTGATGTCAATTGTCACTTTCAACTCCGTTTCAAAGTACGAAGTTCCGTTCCGTGTGTATTTAAATAACTCCCCATGGGGGGATGCCGATGCTACTATAGATAGTTGTTCATTCGTTGAAATGAACGAATACTAGGTTAGTTATTCCAGGAACTATTGCTGTGACTTCCTTGAGGGTGGGGACTTATTCCGGGGGCGGAACAACGTTTCCTAGATTGACTGACAGTAATTCAGTTTCAACGTCGTGATTGCAATTTTTAAACTTCCATTGACACTTACTGGGCGTGGGTGGCAGTGGCAGTGGCAGATCCCTTAACTCAAAATGCAGTGAAATTTGAAACTGATTCCTAGTAAACAATTTTAGAATCCCAACTGGTGTTCACATTTCAACAACAGGGTTGAAAAAGCAGACGTTTCGCCGAATAAAAGGCCAGGTGGAAGGAAGCAGGAATCCGGAATAAGAAAATAGCCTTTGTGTTCAACATAGATTAATATTATTACAATGTTATACATACGTATATTACCCTAGAGTGTTTTTTTATAAATTGAATAATTGAATAGAAACACCCGTTGTTTTCCTCATTTCCTAGAGATTTCGAGGAAAAAGTACGGAGGAAATCGTAGGCAGAATAATTTGGAATCAGCCAGTCACAGGCTCATTTCCATGCCTATCCTTGGAAATTCGCAAATCATGCTGACTAAAACCGTTTAAGGTTGAATGATGTTCAAAAAATCTTTGCTAATTAACACCAGGTACTGACGAAAGCAGGCGTTCGAAATCGTTGATAAATGATAATTAACAGCAACCATTTCCATACAAAAAATGTAATATTTTTAAGAATTGTCCAAATCTTTACAATAATCTAACTGGTCAATTCTTGGTGGAATTTACAGTTGCTTTACTACAACAAAGCAATTTATTTCGAATTCAATTTCAAGATTTAAAAAATTCAAAACTGCACCACATCTGTCACTCCCGAGTTCTTGAAAATTTTACATAATTGAATAAGCAGATTCTAAAATGTAAATTGCAAATTGAATTAGGAATCCTGAATCGTAGATAGGAGAAAAAACGGTTTTGCATTAAAGACATTGTGTTGTCAGGAGATTAGATTTTTTATGCAATCTTCAAAATGTATCTTAAAAGACCAGGTCGGCTGGCATCTCATCTGAATTCGACATCCCGTTTTTATCCAACATTTCTCTGTATTATATTCCAAACTATTATTTTTCTACGCATTCAGTCTGTTGGGTTTTGGATTGGTTTGGTTGTTATTTTTGTGATTATCACCCCTTGGAGTGCCTTGAGCAACCACGACTTTGGCATATTGTGCTTTTTGTAATATTATATTTGGGTTTGAGTTTAATATTTTAGTAGGTGAGTCGTCCTGCTGTTCTATTGCTGTTTTGCACTATGATATCATTATGATTATGACCGTTGAAAATCAGTACAAAAGGAGAGTTATGGTAAATTTTACAAACGTAGTACATACAATAAACTTAGGTGATGGTGATATAATCTGATAATGATAATAGATAATGACATAATACGGTTAAAAAAGATCGTGCAGAAAGTGCATGTGCTAGGCCAGCTCGTAATAATATTTTCTGAATGGAATTTGCATATCGTTGAATGGGTTGATTGTTGGAAATGATAATGAGAGCTAAGAGAGGAGTTGGAATAATAATAATAAAAATAAATATTAATATTCAAAGGGCCTCAAGATAGGAGTTGTTAAATCACGAAAACTATCAACAAAACAGACAGAGCATTATGCAAGACTCCTTTTATCGATCTTTAAAAAACTTCCTATTTAGATTAACCCCCTTTTGTGTTGTGTTCTCAGGTAATTTGCATATGGATTTGAGGCAGGGGTGGTTTTGTCTTGGGGCGAGGATGATTTTTAGGTGGGGGAGGCTAGTCTGATTTAGCTATTTTACTGATTTCTATTTGAGAATGAGGATGTTTTAAGGGTTGGGGTTTCTGGGTTGTGTCTAATTTTAAAATGCTTTTTTTTTTAAATATAAAACATATATTTACAACTTTGCGAATTAGAATCACAAATTCTGTATTAACTAATTGAAGGATTAAGTCCATTTGAAGTGCTGAAAGTCTAGGATTGATTCCTATTTCTCTATTTATTACAAAGTTGATTTCGAGCTTTTGTGGCTTTGGGCTTTTCCGGTGATGGCTAAATGCTATCTTTGAGACTTGTAAAAATTTTAATTAATCCATCAAATCATTGGTTTACAAATCAGATGATTAATAAAAAAAATCAACAATCTGGCTAATTATTTGCGATTTTTTCAATACCAGATACCATAAGCCAGTAGGGATGGGTGGATTAAAAATATCGAACCAAAAACACGTAAAACCTGAGAAATAGTTCCAGATTCCCTTTTAAGCCAAAGACAGACCCTAAAATATTATGATTCATGACATTCGGGACATTCCTGAGTTGGTAAACTGCAAAAACAAGATAAAGTACGTACATTCCAAGATCCCAACAATCTTGTCTGTGAATTTCTGTATTCACCGAATGCTTGCAAAAAATGGTCCAATACCTGAGGCTCATCTGTCATTGTGTAACATGTCACCGCTAAAAAATGCGGATAAAAAATACAGAGCTCTAGAAAGGGTAAGTCCATTTCTGTTACGTTACAATTCGTCTCTAACGTACTTGGGAAATGGCAAACACACCTACTGACAAATCATAAAAGAAATTTACTGCAAATGTCATTTATATAAGTCCCCATGGGGAGTTATTTTGAAATCCTAGAAGGGACGATGGCCATTTTCTCAGGACATTATGGATTTGTTCGGTGGGTGGGATTGGGGATTTATTTCGAGGATTCTATTGAATAATTGAAAATGCAGCCCCAGCCAAGTAATAAAACCACAAAGATCCTTTGTTAGCCCTTCGAGTCTTGTACTCTTTTAGAATTTCTTGCAAACTCCCCGTAAATCGCCATAAGGAGTGATATTATATTCTTACAGGATTCCTCTCTGAAATCCTTTGAATGAGGCTTAAAAATATCATATCGTCGCATGTAATAATAGTTTTTTGGTAGTTCTTTTAAAAAGTTCTAAGGACAAGGAGTGATTTGGTAACAATCAACAATGGGAGACTGTCATACCATCAATCCATTCATTGTTACCTTTGCAATCCACTCGTGATGGAGTTTTTAAGTGTCGAAAACCTATTGCTTTTCCCAATTTTTTTGTCCAACTTTGAATCATTCAAGTGGGATTGTTGAGTAATTTGTACAGAAACTTTAATTTTCTCTGCCCTTCTTGTCTAGAATTATATTTTTTGGAATTTTTTTTCGTTAATTTTCGCCAATAATGTTCCATCGTTTTAGCATTTTAGTAAAAGTCCGATAATTTATAAATGTATGATATGGGCATTGGTATGGGATTTTTTGACCTGAAATATTTGCAAATTTTAGTAGATGTCATGTCAATAAGCCAATATGAAATGACAGACGATAATTACTGCCCATGGGCACTTAAAATATATCTTCAACACCGAAAACCCTTTAGTTAACATCAGTTATGAATCAGTAGGTCAAGATTGTGCCTAACGATTCGAATCACACAAGTCGTCTCCAAACAAACTGCTCATTGTCAGTTGTCACTTGTCACTGTCCCAAGGTCTCCCAAGATTATTAATTGCCATTATAATAAATCAGTAAAACACCTCAAAGTCAAATAGACAAGTTTTATTGTTAGCTTTAGCTAAAAATAAACAGGGATTCTAATACTTCGTTGTTGAGTCTGTAAATCTAATGGCAATTTGCAAATCGTCTTGTACATGATCCTTGAAACGGATTTAGCATCCCTTATGCCGTATAACACCAGTACGATAAGCCTAAAAAATAGTTAAAATTAAATAAGAATCATTAGATTGTGTTGATGAAGCTAGCAGTGTTTTTTCTAGTCACAAGGTTTGTAGCACTTGAAGAATGACAACATTTCCCAATGCCTTTGATGACAATATTGTGATTTTAACAAGACACCTATGCTGACGTCCACAAAAGCTGTACGATTTGCTTGACCATCTCTGCACAAATATTTCATCATGCAAATTAAACATTAGCATAATCCGCTAATTCCCAAGTGCATAAGTCAACAATTAGAGAAAAATCAGCATCTGTAGCTCAGTTTAATTGTTAGGATTAGCATGTAGTGCTCATTAAGAGCTCTCTGTTCTGATCCCCTCCTATATTTACTGTGCATAATATATTGCAAATTCCAAGTGATTATTTTATAAGTGTTTTTGAAGTTTCTAAAAATAGTTTGCCAAAAAAGTCAGGAGATATGATCAGGAGGCAGGCATGAGGTAATTTCAGAGCTCTTTTTTGCATTACATTTTAAAATTGGATTGGACATTAACATTCAACTCGTTGAGATTTGAGAAGCATCAGACCTAACGATTTCCTAAGTCAATTAAGCCAGCTCTACTGTAATTGTAATCCTGTCGTCATATCAGAGTTAGTCAGTAGTATCAGTATGGGCTCATGTTCAGCCGGTGTGTGGATGATCAGTATTAGATTAGCTAATTAAATTCAGAGATTTCTGGGTGTGCCGTTTTGAGTTAGGCTGACAATTAGAGACAATGGGATCTAATAAAACAGTATTTTTAGACTGAAAGCAAAATGCAAGAGGAGAGTGGTTCGTGATAATCAAAATTGAATTAGGAATTAGGGACGAATTACAGACTTGGTAATTAAATGAAAGGATTTTAGGCAAAAAATCGATTTAAAGTGACATCAGTCTCTTGTGACATTGTTTTTCAGCTATCACGCTTTTGGGATTCTTAATTAAAGCCTTTCAGACTGAAGTATTTGTATTACTTAAAAAGTTGTGGTGGTTCGTATTAAAAATTAAAGCGTAATATACCTAATTAAAATTATTTCCTTGAACGTATAAATCCAGAGTGGTCAGGTGCTACAAGTCCGGAATTATCCTGGAGGATTTACATGTGTGTTTTCGTAAAATATAATTAACTTGAACTTCTCTGAAAGTAAATTTAAATATGCGTCATTTGCTCATTCAGAAGAAGTTTAATTTTAATAGAATAGTTGAGGATGGGAAAATGGCTTGTGATGGGAAGGCCCATATAATAAAAATAAAAATACGACACGAGACGATACTGTGTATTACTGTTGGTGGTTTTAAGGAATGAAAATGATTAAAGTTACATTGTAAAAGCCACTACGACCACAAGGAATGTGTTGTTCCCATCAGCGACCAGTTGGCCTTGTCTTGCCTTGTAGTCCGGGTTTGTTAATTTAGAGGTAATATATTTGATTCGATTTCCGAAGATCTAGTGCTCCTAAACGTGTATTAAAAACGAATGATTTTGAAATTTCTATAAACTGAAACTTAAAATGCTAAGGTCGGTGTGCTTCGGTTTGACCGATTAATAGACGATAAATGTTAATTCCGTGTTTATAACCAGAATTGATTAAGATGGATTGATAACCCAGCTAAATGGATATAATTAAGGACCGGGTCTCTAAAATATGGAATTGTGAGTAGTAAAAACAATGTTTTAAGAATGTTGCATCTGTGACTCATCCGAACATCGAACAGGGTTCTAGTTTGCTCTTATTAGGTAAGGTTTGGCTGAACAGCTAAATTAGGTAGGTATAGTTTAGGAGTTATTATTCCGCAGGGTTTGGCAGTAGCAGTTTGGCACTGTCTGGTTTCTAATGAGGGCAATGATTCCCGTGTGGAATCGTAAAGATTCCGCTGATCATAAAACTATATGGAAGCTCTAGAGTCAATCCTGTAAAATTTGCAAGTAAACTATATACTTTGCAGTTCTCTTATTAAGTCCCCATGGGAGGTTATTAGTGATTTAAAATAAAAACACTTTCAAATGTAATGCAACTAATGCAGTAATTTTTTGGGGATGGGGTGGAGTTTTTAATAAATGATATCTAGCCTTTTTGGTGTTTAAAATTCAATTTCTTAAAATTTTTAATTTTATGCTTAAACTTTAACCCAGACATACTTTTTATCTGCTAATCAATAAAATAAAATACCACACAACATTTCAACAAAACGGGGCTTTCATAGTAAAAACGGAGTAATTTGACTAAATTCCAATCCTCATTCATTAGAGGAGGACCATTCCAGGAAATGAAATTACGAGTTAAAACGAAATCTAAAAGCCAGCTATATTTTTTTTTAAATTCATTCAAACGCAAACCAGACGGGAGTCAAAGTGCTATTGCGTCTAATGAAATTATGCTCAGTACACATGGGAACTGATGGAAAAAACCAGTCCGAAGCCGAACCGTACCTCCTCATTGTAGAGAAATTAGTCATCTAGGAACATCGTCCCAAGTTCCATGACTTGAAATGGTCAAAAACATGTACGTCTTCGAATTTTCGTTCTCTATCGTAGTGTAAATACTATAATAACAATAACCAACGGTCTTCGAACTGATGATTACATGAATTCATTCAAGAATCAGACACCTAACTCTACTAAAATCAAACCACAGAAGAGAACAGCAAAAATTGATGCAGTTAATTCAAATCTGTAGGACTTGGAAACATCTTTATCCAATCTACTCTTGTTTTGCAACTTTTTGCAAGAACATTGCGAATTTTTTCCCGTCATCAGGAGCTTATTTTTGAGAATGAACATGAATGAACTGATCTCTGCTCTGCGATTTTCCGTGCAATAGTTGAGACAGCAAATAATACAATTATCTTTTGATGTGCAACATTTGTTGTCGTGTTTAACCAAGTTATTCAAAGACTTTGTTACCCAATCATAATTGGCTAGTTTGTTACGGCTAAATGGTCTTCCTTTTCATCTTTTCATCCATAATTTACATAGCAAATAGTAAAATACGGAGTGAAACCGACCTGTCTCATGTCTCCATGAATCAGTCGGTATTGCTACATATTTCCAACCTCTCCTGATCATCGTCAAGTGAAATTCGTGTGAAAAAAGTCAGTGCTCATCAATCCCTAATTTAAACGGACATCAGACGCTGTTCCTTGGAACGGCAGGTTGGGCATGACTCTTTTATTCCGAGCTAATCCTTCGTGAGTTCTTAAGAAATCAAAATCGAATAAAGGAAACATCAAAGCCCGACTGGCATTATTTTTTTTTATATAAATAAACACAAAATCAACTGACAGAGAGTATGGACGATTACTCTCTTAACCAAAAACCATCACCGTCCAAAACATGAAACATGAAATCTTTTTGTAAAGCAAATATTCATTCATTCATAGCATCATAAGCCTTCATCGCACGAAATTTGAGGATAATAGGAGAGATGAAGGAAGAGTTGATTTGAAGGCCGTTTTTTCCTCAGAAGATTTCGTAGAAATGGGATGGGATTATTGTCTCATCTTCTAAAGATTGAATGGATAGATGCTAAGATAATATGTTTGTTAGGCTGATTTGGACTACTGAAATAGTCTTTGAGGTTTGTAAAAAATCGGTAAAACACGATTTAATCCCGGTTCATCGTAAAAACAGTTTTAACCGACCAATATGTCCAAAGACAGTACAGCTACGGACAAATTTGACCAATTCGACGGGTGTATTTTAAATACCATTGCTCCAAAATCTCAGAATTTCAGGCAGACTTAAAGACAACCACAAATGTGCCGCGACAAAAGTGTCGAGACTTATGAGCCTTGCGAAGCATGTGCCTAATGCCTAAAATTGCGGTGTATGTCATAGTGATGCCTACCTTCTTCGGGTACAAAATATGGTGTATTTCTAGGTTACATATACATGTTAAGATTTGCAAAATCACTGCCTATTTCATTTATCCAAACTGTAGTACCATATGAATCTTGTCAGAAAATGTTTGTTAAAACCACACATTACCACCTTCTTAGCCACGTTTTAATGTAGTAAAATATTTGTCTAGACATAATCGTCAGGGCTCTAAATCTCTCCCCCAAAAACGCCCTTAAATCCGCAGAAGAACGGTACTTGGATTATTTGTCTAGATGATTCCGACTTTCAGAAACATCACGTTTACAGCAGCAGAAAGCAAAAAACAGATCCAGTAGGAATAAGAAGTTAAAACGTGTTAAACGACTTCCTCTGCTCTTTTAAACGGAAAAGTCGGCTTCTTTTCTTCAGCCGAATATTGTTCTTCTTAAAAGAAAAGATAATATATGATTATATGAAGATGAATATTTTTTCTCGTGGATTTTATCACTTGGAAATATTCAAGTCCACCGGATCCATTAGAGTCAAGGGATAGTGAAAGAGATGTCTAGTGGATTTATTTGCTCGTCACTCTATAATAAAATTTACCTCCTCTACATCATCTTATTGTCGGTAATTCCGTAAGGATAAGTGGTCTAGGTCCAGATGCAAGGGGATTGTTAGTGAGTATTTTTATGATTTCAAAAATCGTTTGGAATGAAAAAACAGAGGAGACTTGTGGAATGGTTGAATTGAAGAGGAATCCAGTGTGAAGTAATAATGATGATGTCGATGATGTCGGTAGTTGTAGCTGGTTGTAGTTTAGTAATAGTAAGTGTATTCGGTTGGTCGGTGGTGGTTTTGGTTTAGGATTTAGGATGGATGTGGTTTAGTGAAATGTGACGAGACTTGAAGGAATTAAAGGGAAATGGCCAACTCATCCTTTCAAATGATTAGTTTTTTTCTCGAGAGTTCCATTATTACTGTGGTTGTTGGGACGGTGGAATTCGTTCGGATAATTTAAGAAAGATTGTTGATGTATAGTTTTTGAAAGTGTTTTTTTTTGTAGATCTGAAAAAATTGAGGATTTTCTCTGATTTTTTGAAAATCAGTATTTTTATGAAGTTGGATTTTATTACTTGAAGGTGTTGCATAGGAGATGGCTTTTAATGGAAATGAAAGTGCCAGTGTACGATTTTTTATTTTGAAATTATTATCCGATAACCGATAGGTCATTCTAAAGTGTTGATAATGATTATTTCAAGACTTTGATTGGTTTTGTAAATGCGGAATCGAAAATTTTACGATTTTCTTAAACAACGGGAATTTGAAGTCGATGCGGAAATGCCAGTTTTAAATTTTCAGTACTCAAAATATTTTCAAAACTTGGACAGGTATTAAACAAGTACGGCCTTGCTAGTCTAATTTGAACATTCAGAAATAAAAAATGACAGCTGGAAATAATGGTTATTATTTATTAATAGAAAGGCAATGATCTAACAATTTGGTACTAAACCGGAGAAGAGCGAGGTAGATGACCGAAACCAAATCAATGAGAAACATTGTGTAAATAACATGTGCCAAATATTCGACTTTACACATTACGATCTTCGGATCAAACAAATTCATTGTTCATTTAGGCAGGCTCTTTTGTAGTAATGTGTGATTATAACTGTAATTCGTCATAATGTTTATTATTTTATTCATAATTTTTTTAATATACAAAAATTTAAATCAATGATCTTACGAATCTAATAAGAACAGCAAAAATACCACTCTAAAGTAAACACCGCATGGGAACAATCATGTCTGTTCAAAACATGGCCCGACATATCGACCATTTCACATTGTAAATCAATGAACTTTTGTATTTAAAGTGCCTCGTCGAATTCGACATTTATATGTCGAATTTACTTTTACCATCATTTCTCACGTTTCTCTCCGATTGCAAAACCAACAACCAGCCAGCTAGTGTTAAATTGCAGACTGGAAATAGAAGCTGCTTTATTTCATGCCTTAATAATATACAGATTTCCCAGTAATTAGCACCATCGTGTCAAAATCTTCGTCTTTTGAAACGTTCTTCTTGAAAAGTTCAAACAAAAGTAGTACATTCCAACAGGTGTGTCTCTTTGTACGGTTTTTATGTCTTCATATTCTGGGTTAGCCCATCCAGTAGTAACACTTAACAATTCACCTAAAATCTCATTGAAATATGCAATCAACATTTCGATGGTGTAGATCCCTAGTTTTAAAACTAAACCAACTGACACCTTCATTAAAAGTTTTTTTTACAGCTATATTATTAATGTTACATTAAGTCTCATTCAAATGGGCTGTTTACAGGTTTTTTAAGGATACACGGGGCTAAAATAGTTAGGTTTAATTATATGAACGGCCCTAGTCAATTATAAATTTCAAAATTTCGATCTATTCTTCTTTTTAAAGTATTCTTTCCATATGTATTTAATTCTTTAATGCATTTCTTTAACTCACCAGAAAGCATTTAAAAATTAAAGTTTAAAATTGAAACATTGCACAAGAGTTTAAACTCCAATATCTCACTCCTTTGTCCGACACTAAAACAAATTAGTTTATTTTAATAACGCTGTTGGCTTTTAATAAAGATACTTCATGCCGGCCCATCCCGAATTGTTATTTAAGACTTAAAGAATTGTAAATAGAGTTCTTAAACCTACTATTAAACTTAAATCATTTAAAGGGAAAGAAATGCATTGTGTCAAAGTAAATTATAGAATTCACTTTTAATTACCAGACTCCTAATTTAGATTTCATAACTCTTCTATTTGTCTCCAATAATTAAAATCGTTATTTAACTGCAGTCTAATTAGTTAATTATATATTGTTTACCTAGCCTTGTAATCATACAGTTGTAAATTGTATTTCTCTACGAACCTGACAGTTCGATTTGCTTTGAACGGTACGCCGAAGCTTTCATTCGCAAAAGCGCCATGTGTTCTGTACGCATCATTGATCATCGGATTTGGAAATCCAAGTTCCTAACAACCGAACAGAATAAATAAACTATTCTTTGTCCTAATGAGGCGAAGGTGACATATAGAAAATAGCAGTTTGGCTCGTTAATCATAATTAGGAAGGTAAACAAATGGCTGTTGATTTAGCGGAAATTGCAACTTCGTTATTTTTTATTTAAAAAAAATTGTGTTATTAGGGAGCAGATTCGTGACATATTTTTTCCTTATTCTCAATACGTAATACAGTTACAAATATACAGGGATGGGATAAGGATCATTTTTTTATAAAAATTTTAAATCCTAAACATGCCAAATACCAATGAGTACCCCGGTCCGGTCCCCGAAATAACTCACCCATATTAATAAGTACCCCGGTCACCGAAATAACTCCCCCATTCCCTCATCATACGAATAAGTGCCCCGGTCACCGAAATAGCTCCCCTGTGCAAATAAGTACCCCGGTCACCGAAATAACTCCTCCATACCAATCAGTACCCCGTTCTCTGAAATAATTAGCAAGTTAAAAAAATATTACAATTCAGATTTTGCTTCATCGCGATATAACTCAAGGCTATATATGAGCTACTGATTTTTTTCTGAACCTGATTTTTATGAATGGCTCTCCAAAAGTTGTTAGCAATTGAGCAGAAATCGAATTATAAAGACTCGATTCTGTCAGATGATTCATATCCTGCCGTTTCGAAAGTGACAGAGTGGCCAATTTTTGACAATCTCTTAAGTTCCCTATTGCCCTCCTTTCTTTAAAGGTGACAGACTAATGATTTCAAAATTTGAGTAGTAACATACAAGGCAAGCCAATTCCGAAAATTTTCTCTTGTAAAAAATTGGGAAGAAAAAACGTTTGAGGAAATGATACAATTAGAATTAGACATCCCTACAATAATTCCAGCCCGTGTGTATGTGCTAAAGTATGCTGTGTATGTTTATTCACTCACAACTTCACACTTTTTAAAATCTAAAGATTTTTTTCACACTTACGACAAAGTGTGTATCCTCCCTTTGTCGCCTGATGTGATAATCTGTTCCACATATTATGTTTTGATGATGATGCCGTAGTAAAATGACATACAAAATGTCATACATGTAAGGCATTAAAAATTGAGAGTTTGCAAGTGATTTTTTGCAAAAATCTCGAGCAAAACTTTAGCCGACTTATTTAATGTTGACTGTCATAAATGGAAATTGCATTTTCATTGGACTTTTATTTTTTAAGTATGAAAAAGCGATGGATTTTATAATTTCATAGAAGTGACACCATTTTAGTCAAGCTGCCTTCATTCCCAATTTTTTTTTTTGCAAAAACTTGCATAACCGAGCCCGTCAAACCGATCAGTCATCTAAACTCTAAACTCACAGTAGAGAAAAATACATTTTAATTCAAGTCATACTTGATGTTATTGCGTTGATAATTGTAATTGCAAGTCAACTAATGGATTCATAATTACTTTTTTTATGATTTTTGCAAATTTCTTGGAAGGATTGTAAATTTGGGCTATCAGTTACATCAATAAAGATCCCTGGAATTTATGGTAAGCATTTCGTTTAAATCCTAATGCTAGGTTAGAATTAAATTAGTTCATGTTTTCCGATGTAAATCGCTCCGCACTTCAACTTCCACTCTCTCACAGTTTAAAGTGATTAATTGCCCTTTGACAAAGTGTGTCTAGGTAATTTGAATGAAAAGGAATTCCACATTAAGGGAATTATGCAAGTGGTGGATGATAAGCAGTTTTTGAAATGTTTTTTTTATACATGCATTTGGGAGTTGGACTTAAAGCTTTGAAAATGGGAAATAAGAGAAATGAAGGCAGGGTTATTTATTTGCATGGTTTTTAAGGTGTTTTTGTTCGAAAAACGAGCAAGAAATATTAGTCAGGAGCAGATCATATCCTCTTTTGTACTTGCTCTTGGGAAGTCTAGGATTTCGCAAGGTTTTGAGATTTTCATGATTTTCGTGACAATTGATAAGAATAGCTTTAATTAAGATTAGGAACAGATGCTAATATCTAGTTCAGCTTTGGACAACTTGGAAGCTTGTGTCTTGAGGATCCTTGGACTATTTTGAGTTTTGGTGGAAGACACTTTGTCCTAAATAAATTTAAGAGTTTGGATAATGTAGGATTTCTTGGTTTTTTGTTCATCGGAAATTAACATAAAAGACACCAAATTAAAATAACATGATTTAAGCATGTACCTATGTCGGTGAGGGTTATTTAAGACACCTACATTTTCGAAAGTAGGCTTCGGATTGACCATTCTTGTATCTTGTACTGTACCCAATGTTTAAAAAATATGTATATTCCATAGAAATGGATGTATATACGAATGGAGTTTTTATCCTATGAGGTAACAATGTTTACTATAATTTAAAAAAATTATATTGCAAAACAATAGAAAATAGAATAGGAATCAATTCGGTTCGAGTATCGAGTTTTGACGAAAAATGGATTACTGCGGATCTACTAGAAATAAATGTAAAATCCAGAACGACTAAAAACACATGAAGGATTCCTGATCATCTCCAACCTTCAATTTCTACAAACGAATTTCAAGCCTAATTCCATTCTAACAATCAGCCAATTTGAACAAAACTCAGAAATACTACAACAAAATTGCAAATCAGTTTTTCATTGTTAGGCATTGTTGCTGTTTCTCGTGCCGTTCTTTGGCATTTAAAATGCTTATTTAGGGGCTGATTTCAAATTTTCAAAGGGACTGCAAACTTTTGTGTTTATCTTTTCATGAAGAGAGATACCCTTGGACTCATTGACTCAGTCCTTTATTTGTATTTTTAAAACGTTAAATACCCCCTTATTAATGAGCTTATACAATAGGATTATACGAGCTTCTTATCTTGAATACTGCAAAATTGTCTACAATACCTTTTAAATCATCTTCTATAATAATTGTATTTTCAATCCTGTTTATTTTATAAAGTTCTTTAGAGTTCATCCACATTTTCTACAAGATGGACATGAGGTCATAAAATGCCCGATATGAGCTCATTTAAGATCCATTAGTTCCAACGGGACCCGACACGTTATCGCCATCATTTACTATCCGATTTTAATTGCGAGTTAAAGGATTTTAATGTGGATTTAAAGTTTTAAACAATTTATATGGCTCTTAGGGAATTCATAGACAATAAAAATAAAGAAGAGCCAAGCAGATACAGTGTCATCATGACTCAAGATCCTTGCCATTATGTAGAACGTATATGACATAAATTAAAATCCTGAAAATCCCGATAAAGTTCAAGGATGAAGAAACTTGCACTTACAATTACAATGCAACATATTATTATATAATTTCTTAAGAGGCTTACATACAATATATGCAGATTACACTTTTTTATGCTTATCCCTCGACAATTTGCAGGGATAATCCGTGGAAAATAATAATAATAAAAAATAAAACGTGTTTTGTCTAACGACAAAAGCCAACTGATTAGAGGCCGAGTCCTTTCTACTCATAAGTGGCAATTCAACCCGAAGAACAAATCCTAAATTGTTTGTCTCAGCAAATAGATAAAGAAATGTAACGGGAATGTTTTAATTACAGTCTTTTAAAGTACGGCTCCTGCCCCAGTAAACATACTTTACTTTGCTCTAATCGACATCTTAAACTACAATTTACAATGCATTCTGTAATTGTAAACTAAGGGATTATGATGTTGTAAATTAGTTGTGGGTTTTTAACTCTAAACTAGCTATCCTGTTGTTGTTACTTATTGTAGTCCTGATGTTGGATGCTTTGTTTAATTAGAGCAGTTCCTAATTGGAGCAACTCGGGACGGGAATTGTAAGTAGTTTATGGTTAAAGTTTGAAGTTTGATCTTTTTTTTAGCTTTTTTTACCAACAAAAATTAAATCGATGAAAATTTAACAAAGAAGAAGCAATAAACCTGAATGAAGCTGGACGATCTAATCCCAATAGATTTAAAATTTAAACAGTTCATATCATAACATGTCTTCAAAGCCCTGTTAAAAAATAAAACCGTAATAATAATCCCGTGCCCCTTATGCCAGAAAATGATTTAACACAGCCCCGTCAACAATCCCATAATAAAAACAATGAAATGCAGTCCTGACCTTAGGAAACCACTAACAATATAAATAACAATCAAGACTTGACTTCTGACAGTCAAAATTCCACACAAAAAACTGTCAATTTCCCACAACAATGGAAACGAAACTGCGAAAAACCTGACCATTCCATCTCCAACAATGGACCATCAGGATAAACATGAACAGCAACAGCACTTGGCATATGGCATCTTCCTCAAAATTCTAAACCATATGTCCAACTCCAACTGTCCAAATTTGCACGAAAAAATCCCATAATATATTTCACGTTTAAAGAAAAAACTTGTCTTTCTTTGTTCATTGTTGACCAACTCGGCATAAGAGTCGGCTCATTTTTACGGCAAAAATCCCGTTAGTTCAGCAGACGGAGTCCGTAAGAGGAATCATGTAATGGCAACTTGTACAAGAACTCTCCATTAATTCACTTGAAATCAGCTCATATCGTACATCCTCTTAGAATATAAAACCCCAAGACATAAACCTTATCTCATAAGTTAATACTGTGTTATTATACAATTTTAAAATGTAAATTTGTTTTCTGACTTACATAAGAAGAGTGAGCATTTTTTATTTATATTTTTTTTACAAAAACTCGGCCTTTAAACCTCTTCTTGTCGTCTTATCTTTTGAAGAAACAGCAGTCCCAGCTGGCATACATATTATATATAGTTTTTATCTTACCTACAATAAAGTGGGTACGGATGGATGTGATATAACAATGACATCCGCCACATGTACTATGTACTCCTCTTGCCCTACATTTTCTAAACGATTTTGCAAAATTATTATGTAGAAGATGGTAAAAAATACAATTATTTCTAACCTGAAGACAATAGATAATCCTTTGTTATCTCACTCCACACTGGCTCAATTTAAATAGATTTTTTTTAAAATAAAAAGCAGCTATTTTATATAGCTGTCCTGCCCCTGTCGGTGTTTCCCTTCGGCTTTAAGAAAGGAACAAAAAATATTGTTGAAAAAGTTTGCTTGTTATTTAAGCAGTGGACGTGTCCACTTGAAAGTTTTTTTTGTCAATTTAATAACACGCGTTTTTTAAATCGTACGTATCGAGTTGAAGAAAAGTACCTGATGTCTATTTAGACATTTTTAAATTTTAAATTGAGGACTTTAAACTGTAATTTGTTTAGGTGGAATTTAATTATAGTTTGAAAGGTTTAAAAATCGGATCGAATTATTTTTATTACAATTTTGTGGCGTTTTGACAAGATGTTGTTGGGGATTTTTGTTAATTTTTTTTAAAAGCATACGAGCTTTTCGGACTTTAATGAGGTCTTTAAATGACATTTGCATAATATTCTGTATCATATATGGAGCAAAGCGATCAATTTCTGTTTTAATTAAAAATTTAACTCATTAGTCCCTCCTCTTATTTCAGTTAAGGTTATTAAAAGCGGATGTGTTTGTATTGTAATGCATAAAAAATCTACCACGAAAGATTGGGTTACATATTTACATTATAGTGTAGTCAATTATAAATTCAACTGCAGTTTTAGCGTTTTTTAAACCTTGTTTTTTCGTATTTCTGTTAAATTAACTTTTATTCTTAATTTTTGTTAATTTAAACCCATATAATGATTACTATAAAAATAATATTTTGAAGAGAGCAGTTTTAGATTTGTTCCATGACGCTGTAGCTCTAAACCAATAAAACATTAGATATAGACCTGCAACAGGCTACAACTCAATAATTTAAACTAAATCTAAAACTTAATAACTCAGAAACACTATTTCTTTTTAAAAGTTTTTATCGCAAATTCCATACTTCTATAGAACGTTTGGTTATTAATATAAATTAAATCCTTATTCCATTTTAATACCATTTCTTGGTCAATTTCCCGGTAGTAGCTGTATTATGTAGGTTATTTATGACGATTATGTGTAACAATATTATTATTATTATATCACAGGATATACGATTAAATTTGATACGGCAAAAGGGGAAGAAGAGCAAGGAGTTACTAAAATGGCTATAAACTACTCTACTTTTCGAGCTTTGAAAAAGCACCGTCCTTATAGTTAAAGTAAAGGAGTATTAAAGTTAATTAAAGTTTAGAAATGATTGCTGTAAGGAGGATGATGATAATGATAATGGTGGTGGTGGTGGCAGAAGGATACGTATTGTTATAGACACGGAAACTGGAGCAAACGGTTACCGGTACTTCTTATCCTCTTCTTATTCCTCTGATCTGCTAAAGCATCCTATCACTCTGTTGCATTTTTGTAAAATATACAGACTATAGTTTTATAGCAAAGTAATACGTAATAATAAGACATCTGTCATCGTAATTATATTTATTAAAGCTGATATTTATGACAATGAGAGTTTCTGCAATTTAAACTGGCTATTTAGGCCAGAGATGAGCAAGTAATTAGTGTTTAACGATATGATATGCATAATTTTGAGAAATCGCTTGATTGACTATCGATTTATTTTTGTAGATTGATCTTAAGGTAAAACTAGTGATGTAAAAAAAATTGGTGATGAGTACAGTTCTTTAAATTATATTATGATGTCTACTGTCGTGTTTGCGAAATTAAATTGATACACTTGACCGTAGATAATCAATTTCCAATTCTTCAATGCAACACGAAACGACTCTGGGAATTAAGTGTAGGAATTGGAGATAAAAAACAGTTCATTGATTCAGACTTCAGAGAAACGGAGCTGGGAAATAGGAATAAATGACTTGGCATAAATCTATTGCGAATTTAGGTTTTTAGGGATCTGTTGGCTCAATAGGGTAGAATAAGTTGGGCAGCCAGACATAAGATCAATCACGTTTGTTTAATAAATGTCTTTTACCTTTTTGGGTAAGTAAATAAATAGGGAGAGATGATATCAGTTATGAATCATGGTACTTAAGACCCAGTGACATTATGGGTCAGAAGAGAGCCCGAAGCAAACAAAAGTACATGGCTTTACGGTATGATATTTGGATTCGATGAAAGCATTTTTTATTTAAAAACCGAATGTTACAAACGGGTTCTCCGCTCTAATCTGCATCATTAAATTAATTTTTTGTTAGTTTGTATATTCATTGCAGACCGTTTAGTACGCCTAAAACATCACAATTTTAACTGCTATTTGCAATGACAAAAGCATTATGTTTAACAATTGTGTGCAACTCGACATACCTAAATAAGTCCCCCATGGTGAAATTATTTAGGGAGAGGGGGAATATTTCTGGGGGTCATTATTTATTTATTTATTTATACGCTATGAAAGGACTGGGGACTAATTTAGGGGATCTTATTAAGCTCCATCCGAATTATTAGGACACACGACGACAACAATATTATCAGCACAACAAACCCATGTTTTTTAAATCATAAGAAGTTGTTTGTATACGGAGTTAGCGAGTAAACTAAGAGACACAATAGGTAAGGTCCATCTTCCTAAGTAACTGCAACATCATCATCTGGGGATCGGTTCACGACAGAGACTCCAATGTAGGCTAACAACGGGAATTGAAGCAAGACAGGATGGGCAACTTACACTTAAAAACGTCCATCCTGAGGCTTTACGTTTCCTACAAAGGCTTTGTATGTATTTCATTTTTCAGAGATGGAATTGTCACGTTGAGTCCATACTGACGAAGCAGGATCTTAGAGCTTGTACTTAAATTCTATAGGTTCTTTTTACAAAATCGATCTGGTGGGAGTGGGATTGTTGCATGATCCTGATATTCAATACTGGGCTTTCGAAACTGTTTTAAGCCTTCTTCGTACATAAAATATTATTCCCTATCTGTAGAGTTGAACCTGTTTTCCCGACGACCTTTTTGCATTTTACCTGTGAAATATGCATTGAAATTGGGGAAAATAGCCGAATTTACTGGTAAAACAGCAGTAAAATTACACGATTCCCAGCTCAGTAGTTTAAAGGCTGGTTTTTAACAATTCTTTTATTAAAATGCATCATTCCAGCTCTGGAAAGCTAAGGCTATTTCTTCGACGACGTCTGTTTTAATTTTGTTTGTAAACTACGACATTAAATCAAAGGTATACAGACTCAAAACGTAACTAAAACTATTTAAAATACAATCGGCCCATTCAGAAAAGGGTCCCCTGTATTCGTATAACATGTAAGCATAAAGATGGATTTAGACAAGCAGAAAAACGTCTGAAATCTCAGCTCTTCAAACTTTTAAAGGCTCGGGAATGAGAAGACACGTCTACCTGTGCCAGTTAAGATCGCAGGCTAATTCCTTTGATGAGGTGCATTCCTGATGCCCAAAAATCCTGAGAGGTAGTTGGCACAGGTGTGTTTCATGACATTGCATTATCATAACCGTTTTATTTCATTGAGAATAAGAGGAGTGGATCTCTAGACCTGTGAATCCCCTAGTCTTATGCAGTCGGAATATATCCGTGTTCCTCTCCTTAATATTTAAGACTTGGTCGTGTCTTAAACTGCACAAACTTACAATACATTATAGGACTGAAGCTCTAGAGAACCAGTTTCTGACTTCAGAGCCGAGTTTAGACGTCAGTCTTTGTTCAGCCTTTGGCCAACGAGCTATATGTCTGAAAAGTTAAAATACAATATATTACTGTTTGTATTTTATACTTTCATTCATAACATCATTTCCTACAGAGGTTCGGCTACAAGAGTTAATAGTAAAGACCAAAAGTGCAGTGGATAATTGTATCTGTTCATTTTGTGAGAAATATCCGTTTTATTCGGAATTTAAAACCGTTTCCTTGAAAAAGCAAGTTAAAACTCAGTTTTCTAGTATTTTTATTCGAAACGGAGTATTTAATGTTTATAAGTACAGAGTGTTAATTATCAAGTTCAAGTAAAATTTAATTAATTAAGTCCATATTTTAATACTTCACTTCAGTGCCAAACTATCTGACTAATCTGAACGATATTAGTATCGACCCGATGTTCCCAAAAAGCCGCAATTCTAACACATTAAATCATTTCCCGGAAGTCAAACTTAATTTCGACACATTCCGACACTGTCGATAAAAACATAATTCCCCAACTTACATCATTAAATACCCAATAAAAAAACTGTTGACACCTCGAGATTAATCATCGGGAATTATTGGGAAGACTATTAACTTAACTCCTATTCTCTTAATTTACAGAATAAGGAACAGGGAAATTAATTACTACTTTAGCACAAGTGTTGAGAGCTGTGGTAGTAATTACCTCTATACATATTTTAATCCCTCATTTAATCGCATTTGAATGAATGAATTGGAGTGTGTGCTTCTGTCGTTCTGTTACTATTATTACTCCTATTCAACAATCAGCAATCACATGATTCAATGACAAGGGAGATGAATTAATTTTTTTTTATAGTCACTCTACCTCTACCAGCCAATTAAATGGGCTGAGGACCCGGAAGACTTTTGCTGGCAAGACTCGTATTAAAAAATGAATTGAATAGGAGGTTCTGCTATGTTATATTGTTGTGTATTGGGATCTTAATCTGACTTGGAGAGTGACAAGTTAGAAAACAAACATGCCTGAGGTGTTGGTATAAAATTCGTAGCTTCAAACGGCCTGGAAATACGTTAATTTGAAGTTAGAAATTGATAAAGACTTGGATATAGGAACGGGGGCATATGGAATGTGGATTGGTTTTGGCTTTAATTTTAATATACACCCTAAATCCTGTATATTAATGTGCATTCGAGGAACTTGAAGTTGAAGGGCAACACCCATCAAAACCATCCAATCCTCTGATCAACTATCAAAATAACATCTTTGTTGTCAAGTGCAAGTCGTGAGTCGGCTCTAATTATAAGGAAATCTGATGCAGTTTCGTGAATGAATTGGCATTTATATTTACTTTCGAGTGTTATTTTATAAATCGGGGATAGAAGGATTATTTATTGCTTTTAAAGTGAGAAGGTGTGAACAGATTTAATTTAGGGATCTGGGGATGATTGGATTGGATTTTTGCAGTAAAAGAGATATCTGAACGGATTTTTGTTGGATTTGGAAAGGTGAGATAAATTATGGTTATTTGTGAAAATATTAAGCATTTTTTTTGCCAAAATCTAATTTCCAACAATATTGGAAGAAATGAAAATGTCCTGTTCGCTAAATGTTTTGAATATGAGATGGTTTTGGAATTTTGGGAAGCTGAACTAGAATTAAGTCAACCGAGGCTCTGACTATTTTTAGAACCTATATTCATTTGCATGGATTAAAGCTGGCTTTTATAAATATGTCTTGGATTTTGTATGATAAATACCAACGAATACTATTCGTAATAAAATTGGTCAATATATTTCAAAATCTCGCGAAATTAAGTACAACGAAATAGTGATTTTTTAGAAACCGTCTTTTCCCAACTGCACCGAAATCGTCTGACTGCAATCAATCGACGTTATAAACCTAAGGAATAATGCAATATTTCTAAAATGGTAGGAATTTTGACATCAGAGTCAAAGCTTATAATGTTTATTTGTTTAAAACCCTCATTTGTCATTGTGCTCTTTAGTTGTAATATTACAGTACAGCTTTAGATTAATACCCATCAAAGATGTTAAAGTCTTACCATCTTAATTGGTCGTACTGGGACTAGCATTATCTTAAAATTTGAAATCGCGTTTGGAAATATTGGAATACCAGACCGGCTTATAATATAATCTCAAACATCTAGGAAGCTGTAAAAAACCAAAGCACAAGTAGCTTACGGAAATAAAATGACAATATCTATTGTTTATCGTTATGTTACATCTTCATATTGTTCCAAAACACTTAAACTCTACCAATCAAAGGTTAATTGGCCTTTTAAATTCTAAACTGTAAGCCCCAATTTAGGCCTTAACCTTTAAGTTGTGTTTTAAACACAAGACCAAATAAAGTTCAAAATCAGGAAAAAATGACCTTCCACGGATCAGAACATTTAAATCTTGACGATTTTTTGTCCCGATTTCTTATCCCATCAACGGGTGGTACAGAGACGACGATTTTGACTGTAGAACTTAGAATGTCTCAAAATATAATAAAAGTAAAAAAAACCTTAGCTAATTTGTTTTCTACCGGATCTAATTACCAATTCACACTAACCTGACTCCTAGGACTCGTACATATAAGACTCATGCTTACAATCTATGATTTGAGATCAAGTGTTCTTTAGAACATTTAAAAACTACATTAAGCCATTAAGCGTTCTAAAAAAGAGAGGCTCTCAACACCTCAATAACTCAGGAGACCTCAAAATGATAAAGGCTCCTTCGGTCTCGGGATTCAGAAAAAAGTTTAGGAATAAACCGTTTTAAATTTTACGCTTGAGCAAGGCAGAAAAACCGTATACAAAGTTTTTTTTCAAACCAATTCAAAGATCCAAAGATTTTTTCAAAGATTCAGACACCTGCTCCCTGTGGTGGTGGTGGGCTCCTCAGAATTTACTATACAATCATAACAATACGAATATGTTTGGGCTAAATAGCCTGTACAAACAATTAACCTTTATTCGAGGAATGTTTATTATTCGAATCATTCCAATGTATGTGCTATTACGATTACATATCAATAGAGCCTTAAATCGTGAGGTGAGTAACAGTAAGTTTAGATTTTAAAAAGTGTTTACGTCAGGTTTAATTACAGAGGTTAAGACTCTACGCACTTTGGGTTCAGTTGTACCATAAAACGTGATAAGCATCCCGAAGAAGCGTATCGGTTAATTGGAGGATCGTTATTTAACATTGTTGGATAGGGTAGGATTAATATTGAGAGGATGAGGGATTTATTCAAGATGAATTTGGTGCATAAAATGGCTGAAATGAATTTCGTGGTGTATTTTTAGGTGCAATTTCGCATGGTTTTTGTAAAAACTCCTTTTCGCATGTATTTTTCTAATGTAAACGGCTGATTAAATCGATCGTTTTTTTAATGAAATTTTGATGTCCCAAATTTTTAATGCGTTTAATAGTATTTTGATATAATAATGGCATAAGTCTTGTAGGTCGACGATTTTATGCAATTGTTCGAAAAGTTAGACGGGGGACCAGGCGGCGGGATCTGATTAAAACAATTAAAATTTTAATTCTTAAAAATGGATTTCAAGGCATCTTAATGCTTAATATATACAAAAAAAATGTATCAAAATTAGAATTATTGAAAGTCTGGCTGAATTTACCATTTGGATCGAATAACATTCCTCCAAAATTTAAAATCTAAAATTTACATAAAATAAAGAAGTTATTACGATTTAAAAGTACAAAGGAGCTCGGTTTTATTTTAAGATTAAGAGTAATTTAATATTCTTTAAATCGATCTTATTAGAAGTAGAACAATTATTATTAGAACTTATTAGAACAAAGTATGGAAGCTCTAAATCTTAAATAAAGCTGATATATTCTTTACACTTCATTCCAGCATTTAAAGACATGTCAGAGCGGAGGTGACTAATACTAAAGTAGCACGATGAACGTACATGAATTATAAATGTATAAATACTAAAGTAAGTTAGTGATTTACTACTAGCGTGTAACCGGGCAATGTAAACAGTTCCGGTTGGGTGGCTAATTATTACCAAATCGGATTCCATCTCACGTTTTTCTGATTCCAAAAAGAACATCCTCTATTCTATAGAAAAATAAATCAGCTCTTGTTGTTCTCATCTGAGATTGACGATGGTTTTTATTATAATTTAACTTTGAATGAACGTCATTGACGGGGGTCATGGCATATTGTACGGAAGTGTTCAACCGTTTAAGCGTAGATCAAGGACTTTACACAAGTTTCGTCAACAATGAATTATACATCCAATAGATCGTAACATTAGTCTTATGACAAGCTTCAACGTTAGTAAAATAGGACTGCGAAATTAGGACCGGAAACCCTAGATTATTGACAGACCTTAGAATGATGTATTTCTAGATTTGAACTCTTTGGTTCATGGTTACTCGTTAAAGTGTTTAAATCCGCCCGTTTACGAATAACACTTAAAATGCAAAATTGTAATGGTTATATTTGTTCAAAGTTTCAAAGACATGGGGAATCATAATCGGATCTTAATGGCTGTTTGCTTACTATGGTCCCAATTTGTTGTTGCCTTATTTTTTTATGACATAATGTATATTACAGACTGAATTTTGTGCAAAAGAAATGAGTTTGAGGCTTTGAGGCATTTTTAAGACGGAAAGTAAAGTGGTTAGGTTAGGTTGGAAATATTGGATCATTTAAAAAGAGTAGTTTTGACATAAACGATCTGGGATTTGATTTGGAGTTCAAATTGTCCACAATTTGATTGATTAATTCCAACCAGCTCATTTTTTTTTTTACAAAATTCAATTTAAATGGACTAAGAAAATTATCTCATATTCTCGAATCTAAAAGCACTCCGTGTTTAAATAATAATTTCAGTTCTAAACACCAACTTGTTAAGCCGGTTATGACCTCCTCCTCTTCGTCGACGTCCGACAGGATGAGTTGTAAATTCTGCTCTGATTAGTCACTACGAGCTATACGATAAATAATTGTAGTACGAAATCCGTTCCTACTACCTTTTCGCTACGATTTGATTCTGCACGTAATTATTTTATAAACGTGTTGTAGATTACGTTATATCGAACACACGTTTTTTTTTCAAAACACGTAATGTAATTTAAAGAGTTATCTAACCAACTGTTCATCAGTTACGTACGTATAGTTACTGCATAAATTAATTGAACTTTCAGAAGCAACTTGTCTTGAATTTGACATTTATTTTAAACTCCGGCTTATAACGGAATTGGGTCAGATGTACCGAAGCCGGACAAATTAATAAAATTAGTTAAATAGCTTCTTTATAATGGATATTAGGTGTCGGAGATCATTCGATCGAGCTAATTAATTCTTGGAAATCCCCAACCACTAACACTTTGTACATACTACAGTTAGTATTTCCAAGAAATGCCCGATCTGACTTGAATAATTTGCGAAACAACTTCAGCAGAACAGAGCCTAGATTGATCTTGATCTTCTAAATGTATATGAATGACCATTGACAGTGGAAACGCAACAAAGAAAAAACCTACACAATTCAACCCCGACTTGAATTTACGTGTAGATCAGCAACAGAAGAGATTTGGTTTGATGGAGAACCTGAGCTGAAACAGCCTAACGGGTTTATCGTCCTCTTTCAAGGAAATCAGTTAACGTTTTCTGCAAATGATTTATCACGAATCAAATAAATGACTCATCCCTGAATGTTAATGAAATAACGATCAGTATAAGTTATAAATCACAGTAGGATAATTTAAAGGAATAGAAAATGCACCTGATGTGATATGAGCAAACACGGATGTTACTGGCATAATTTAACCCCTTTCCGTGTGATGCGTTTTTATTGAAGAAAAGGCCCTATGGGGTATGAGGTTAAACGTACAAATCATTAGAACTGAAGTTTATTGCTCTATAACGTTTTGTTTACTGTTTTTATCCATGACAGGACGTTTGACGAAATTGTTTTTGTTTAGGATTTTGAAATTGTTGACATCTCCGACGTAACTTTGAAGCATTTTATTTTATACAACTTCACAAATAAAAATGCGTATAATCTAGTACCGTTTCGTATTGTCAGTTTAAGTCCGGAAATTAAATGCCGGCTGACCTTTCCCTGACCCGGATAACCTGTTAATTGTTATTAATCTCAAGGGGAATGTATATGTATTTAAATTCTCAGGCCTATTCTAGATCAGATTTAAATTTTAATGGAAACTGACCCCGATGCATTTTTCATGAGATGTATCCCCATTTCTCAAATCCGAGCCCAGCTTAACAAGTAATATAAAATGTGATTTAAATATATCGAGAGTTTTCTGCTGTTTGTCAGTGAACGAGTTAACTGAACTCTAAATATAGAAAAATTACAAACCCATGAATTAACAACGTTGGGAGTGACTTTGCTATTATTTGCACATTTATTTTCTAGAAAGTCATCATCAATTTTGAGTATTTGCAATTGCAATTTGCAGATAGAGACGTTTTAATCTAGTTTAAAATTTGAATCGGAATCAACCACATTTACTTCGTAGCCTCAATAACTTTCAGTTCGTTATCAGTTAAGCTGGCAGTTCAAGAATCTTCCCAAAATCTTCCCTCTGAAGTTTTGACTGATTTGATAAATGGTTCATTTCTGCCAATTTTTTTTTGTTTAAAACTGAAAGAATAATTTACCAAGTCTTGAGTCACGGAGAGCACGACGGACTATCAAAATTCGACAAGAAGGGTACCTAATTCCTAATAATATAATACAGTTTAGATATTTCCAAATTTCAAGTGATTTTATTCAAGCAAAGTTCAGTTCCCCCTCTCGTTAGACATGGTAGTAATTGTGTGTCCCATTCCTGAGGGTAAAACGGCTTAATTAATTCCGTTTCGAGTGGTTTTCTAATGGAATTGGTTGGGATTGGGAAGAGAGCTATTAAATTACTGATTGCCGTTTTGTCATATAAAAGGTAGATATCGGTGAGTAGAATACAGAAACATCCGTCTGTAATTTGGACAAATAGAGTAGAAATAATATTTTAATTTAACCTACATAAGTATACCACAACTCTCGGAAACGAAACTCGCACTTTTGGGAATTAATTTGTAAATTATACTTATCTCCTCTTTCTGATTTACTTTATAGTTTAGCCCGTTTATAAGCATTATATTACACTCTATTTCCGGTGTTTCAGGGAAATAGTTTACTACGGTCAAATTTTAACCGATCTAAGGTTGATTATAACGAGCTCGGCCTGTATTTAGTTCCTTGTTGCTACACAGTTTAAAGTTAATGGACTTTCCAACTCGGCTGTAATAAATTAGCATTTCCCACGTGTAACGAGGGAAAGGTGCGAAGTTGGAAGTCCCTGTCACTATCAGCCATTTCATCCATATATTTGGACTGCATTTTTTTACCGTTTAAATGATTAAAATTAAAAGCCTGTCGGGATGGGAATAGAAATCGATACAGCTAGTGTGAATTCCAAGCTGTAAATTTTCGATCGGACAGGTAAAAAAATAATTTGAGGAAAGTAGTTGTAGGTTAAGGGATTTAATCATTTAACGGTGAAGGGTTGTCGGTCAGTGAGTGCTTAAATATGTTTTGGTGCAAGTTTGCTTAGTTTGTAATTTTCAGCACGCTACCAAAAAAACGAAGTTAACAAGAAGCAAAGAGGCACGTCAGATAATTTAAAACTAACTAACTGATTAGTTAAACACGGGACTCCGGAAGTTGGTTTTTCAAGCCCTTTGTTCCATAATTCGTAATTAGGATGTCGGAAATAATAGCAGTGCGTTATATTTACTTTAGTAGAATGCTCCTTTCTGTGCAACGAACTTCTGTTATAATTCATAATAAACGCTGCTGTAAATGTAATGTAAACTTAAACTTCATTTATATTGCACTTCAAATTAATTTAAACTTGAAGGTTTTTATTTTTTATAGCTGAACTTAACGGGACAGGTTGGGTAGGGATTTATATACATACGGAAATAGAGAATTGGGATTGGTAATTGTAATTGTAAGTAAACGGAATCAACGGACCAAAAAGTGTGGAATTAAAGAGTTGTAGGAGATTTTTGGTTGGAAATATCTTGGGAGATGTATACTATTTTATGTGGGAGCCTGAATTTTGAGGATTTTAAGAAATCTCTGCTTTGTTGCCTTGTTGGCAATGAGATTGCGGTTTTACTTTCCGACTTCTTGATCATTATCATCTTATTCTTCCTATTCTTCGTCTTGTATATTTTTCATTGAAGTTGAAATGTTGATGATCCTGAACTTGAAAAGGGTTGAAAGTGCTGATAAGCCAAGAAGCTTTAACGCCTTAAATTTAAAAGCAAGGACAGGGTGCGTGTATATAATTAGTATTCTTAAAACGCATTTTAGTAGTAGTTAGAGGTAGATTTGGCCAAGGAGTTTCCAGCTGAAGTATCGAAGTGTCTAAGATAAGATTTTGATTGATATTTTCCTGATTAATGCATTATATGTACATTGAATAATCCAGCCAAACAGTCTGGTTTTCTACCGCTTTTTGTTTTGTTGCGAATTAAGACAACTAGTTTAACGAATTATCAGCAACTAACACTATGCATAGAGAACTAGAAATAGAGTGCTCTGGAAGTAATTGTGAGAAACAGGGTTGAGCCAATAGCTTTTATTACCTGGTTAATATAATGATTTTATAGCTCAGTTGGGAAAGAATAAGTGATGGGTTTTAGATTTAGATTGAACTATTCTATGAAGATGATGATGATTCAGATTCTAGGACTGATGAGAACTTGAATTATAAAACGTAAAAAGCTCACCGGAACAAAAGGAAGAAGCTGTATAAAAGTGTCTAAAGGAAATGCTGAGTCAACATTTTATTTATTTGCAAAAATTCATTTCCCTGACTTCTTGAACTTTAATGAACCCTAAAAACTACAGTCTAATTCTAAACTGCAGAACTTTGCCTGACTTTTACAGGACTTGGGTACATACAACAACCACGACAGGATTCAGGTAATGGAATATCATACCTAAACTGCTCAGTAAATTACGGTAATGATGATATACATCGTATGGAATATATTGCAGTTAGCGTTAGTTTAAATGTCGCTGTTTTTAATTTCTGAAGGTTGATGATGGCTATTGGTGTTAGTGACAGAGGTGAGGTGGTTGTTATTGTTATTAGGCATATGTGGATCTTAAATAGACTATGGCATCCAATCTCAAGATCCAAGGCTATTCTTTGAGAAATGTATAGGATCCTATCATTACAGGAAGTCTTCCATTCGAAAATATGGAGGTGTTAACAGGGGGTTTAAATTAATTTCGAGTATAGTGGACGTCACTTTAGTCCGGGGTAAAAATGTTAAAAAATGAAGAAATCATAACTCTAAAATTTTAAATACAATTTTTATTACTGATTGACCTGTATATCTTTGGTGACATCAAAATAAATTGCTTCAACAAATTCCAATACTGGCACGTAGCATCGAGAGTATTTTAACAAGTTAACTCTCAAATAAAAATAACTTCAAAATGAAGAAAATAAAAGCAAAATTTTTCTTAATAACAATTAAAAATATCGAACCTTGTCTCATTGACCCAGATTTCAAAAGATCCCCTAAAAATCGAAATAAGCCCCAACCCAAGCCTCATTTAATATCTAGGTATGGTCATGAATCCCAACAGTCTAATTATGTCGAAGAATCTTAAATAATCTTGATAGGCAAATAGACTGTGATAATCATTATAGAGAAAGACGGAAGGAAGAGAGTTTCTCCATTTGAACCACACAATCAATTAGAAACAGGACTTATATTTTTTATATATCGTTTAAATATAAGATATATAATAAAACAGGCTGGGGAGTTGAATCCGGAAGTCTTGATTCCATACTACAACAATGTTAATTGTAAGTATGATACTGTTGACTGTAGGTGGATTGTTGATTATTAAAATTCAAAAGCAGCAGTCCTTATCAAGGGTTTCTATTATTTCATATTTATATATCCCTTTGTATTATATATATGAAAAGCGTGAAATGTTCCGACTTATAACAGTCCTGCTGATATGATGTGGGTTGATACGGATTTGATACGTGTGTCTGACTAACAATACGGAATGTGATTTCATTGTTGAGCTGCATTGTTGCAGTTAGGCCTGTAGTGTAACTTGTAAAACTCCCTTCTTAATAGCCCTTGTACTTGGTTAGTTAAGGGATTATTAAATATTAAACGCTTATCAACTTCACAAGTTCTAACTTCTGACTCTCTCTCTCTCTCTATATATGTCTGCCTGTCATTTTGTTTTTCAAATAAAATGTCAAAATAGTTAGTTTTTTCCTGTAAATTGTAAATCTATAAGAAATGGAGCTCTAAATTAAAAATAGGCCATAGTCAGAAGACATGTTTTTATGACATTCTGCCTTTGGGATCAGGCACCTCCAGCTTCGTTCTGTATTTTTAATTTTAATTATTTATGCTTTAATTAACTTCTTTTCAAAACCGAGCAATACATACGTTCATAAATACGTTTTTTTTACGACTTCGAAATCTAAGAAAAAAAAAATATAATAATATAATATAATAATATAATCTAAGAAATCTAAGAAAAAAAAAATTTAAACTTCAAAATTAATATTGAGGTCTGAGTAAGACATTAATATTACAACATTTTTAACTCTTTGAAACTCACTTATCTCATACGATTAGGAACTGATTAATATCCTGATTACAGTTCCGAAAGTCAAAGTCTTAAATGCAGAACCTTGCAATTGATTGTGTCTCTATTCCTATCTGCCTTAAAAGCTCATATTATTATTAACCAGATTGTCAGTTTATCTTTGTGTAGTCTTTTATATGGTTGAGAATATTATCGAGTCTAGCCTCAAGAGTAATTAATTTGACGTAAGAGAGTAGTAGAGAGTAGATTCTATTATCGAGCAGGACATTAAAGAGTTTTTTACGACTCTAAATGACTGACGTGTGGGATATTAATGGATTCGTTACACAATACACAATAATCGTATCTATATATATGCCGTTCATACACTTAAATTACAATAAAGCTCTCTTTTGGTGACCTTTACTTATGATATTTATAGGTCCTCTGTTATCACAATGAATTTAAGCGTCTAGTTAAATCCCCAGTTGACTTTAAATGCTAAACCGTTGAATTGGCGTCATTTTGATAGGACGATGGATCTGATAAATGATTAACCTATTGTTCCGTTAAACACACTATATAGCTGTTAAATATCTTGATTTACACATAAGGAACTGTCAATTTAAAAAATTAAATTGTAGCTCTTAATGGGCCCTTGTTCTGAAAACCGCCACAACCAACGATATAATAGCCACAGATTCCAGCTTGCCTGTAGTTGTAGTAGAAATTTTAAAAACAGGCATGGACACACCGGTCCCTATATACGGCAAACGTGACGAATATTAACGTTTCCTGATTGATCATTCTTTGTTCATTCTACCTTCTGTTCGAGTTCTTTGAAACGGTTTATGCCATAGATGCAAAGACTCAATCAGTTCTTAGTAAGTTCAGGATCCTCCATCTGCTTAAGCAGGCACGTGCCCCGGATTTACTTTCCGAATATCTGAACCACAAGGAGAACGAAGTGTTAAATATTTTGATAAAAAAAAAAAATAGCATCTGGGAAGAGGTAAATTGACCCCTTTCTACCTGGTGTTGATACTTGATATTCGGATGAGCATATGGCCTTTGGCCATTAGCAGTATGTCGCATGTTTCTCTGTAAACTTTCAAAGAGAGAGAAAAAACGCTCTCTGTAAGACTTCGGTAAATGGTACACGAAATCCTGATAATCATGTGAAATGTGAACAAAGGGTTAAGTTTAAAGGACTTTAAAAGCGATAACCCAATACCTGGGGCAGTCCCAGTTGCAGTTAGGCAGGAGGACAACCGGTATTCCTCCTTCCTCGATCCTCGATCCTGTCAAGTCAAAGTTTATTACGTTTTTTATTACTATATTCCTCTTCTGCAAAAACAAGAGATAGTAACTGGATCTGCTCTACTAATAAAACTCATCCTGAAAAGCGTGTGGGATTATCGCTAATTTAACAGGATTGAAGTTTAGGTGGTTTGGAAATTGGAATTATTATTCGGGACAGAAGAGACGGTAAGAAGTGAGAAGAACGTTTTTTGGAAGTAGGCTTTAATTTTTGGGACATCTTTTATAGGCCTTCTGATTCTGCTACCTGACTTAATTCCAAAGCTTCTTAGGCCAAAGGTAATTCACTTTGCCCATTTCTACATGTGATAGTGTAATTCCACTAGTACGTGCTCGTAATTTACAGTGTAATTGCTGTAAACCAGTCGGCTGCAGGGCTCTGTTTGCACAGACCAAGTCTGGGTTATAAGGAGTTACGGTTGAATCTCCTTACCTGGATTTTAGAGTTCTGTTAAAGTTCACAGTTCAAGTCGGTCAGTTTCGACAATGACGAGTTGATATGGATTGCATATTTGAATCTTATTATCGTTATCTGAGCAGATTTCAAGCGATAAAATCGGATATTAAAATTCAAAACTCCTAAAGGTAGTTCCATAAAGGGGGGAGGAGGGGTATTTTGAGTGGGGACTTATTCCGGTGTTAATTTTTCATGATTTACACGGTACCGACAGACTCACAAATCCGACTGTAACATACATTCTCGTGTAAAATGGCATTGACTTGCAAATTCGCTAAGAAGTAAAGTTACCAGCCAGTTACTGCAAAGTTTGGAGTCAGGAGTCTTCGGAAGTTGGAACTTAACTCAAGGCTCGAACTTTTCGCTAAGAGGTCAAGAAATTCATTACAATTACATACTAGCCAAGCATTTAAATATAGTCAGTCTGGTTGAGTGCAGCAGGTGTGTCTAATCTCAAGTTAGTCCAAACTGCGGTCTTATATCTTGATAACTGGCAGTCGTTCCTGGATAACAAAAAAAGCAATTAGAGGCACCTTCGCCTGTTCCGAGGCTATTAGGCGAAACTCCAATAATACTATTCCTCGCTACTACTTTCAGCATTGTTATACGTGTGTACATTATGCATGTCTACGAGATGGGTTTATAGTATAGTTAGCGGAACATGATGTTACTGCAGTATGGTCGAGGATTTTAAGAACAAAAGCAGGTTTGGCCAAATTGAGAAATAATGGGATGATTTAACGGTTCCATGCTACAACCACCACTACTTACTACTAGCTGTAATGGAATGAAGGCCTTTTGATTCCCATTTACTTGGAAATATATGCATGTTTGCATATGGCAAGGGAAAGCAAAAACTTTGTTTAGACAAAATGATAGTAAATTTCGACAACTGAGAAAGTACTTACAGATTTTTTTGTAACAACCCAACTGCACGATAATGGGATTGAGACTCCAGGGATCGTTTAGAAATAGAATTTAATGGGAGAAACAGGCGGATTTTAATTGAAAATCCTGATTGTGTAGGGAATTCAGTGCCAAATCCTGGTTTGTCCCCGAAATAAGTTCCCTATCCTATTTTATCATCTTAAACTTTATGGGTTTTGGGTTTAGAAAATTAACTCCCCGGGGAATTATTCCGATTTTTACGGTAACTGATTTTGAACTATATCATTGTTTATGGATATCACTCCCAAAAAATTACATTTATAAGAGTTATGTTATAACCCATTCATCGTGGTTAAAGAACCTATCGCATGATTCTTCGTTGAAGTCTCAACTCGGAATCGCATGACTCTACCGTTTGTTCATACCTCTAGTTTCTTTACTTACTTACAACACATTGTAAAGTAAGTGTGCGTGACCCGAGGGCAGGGTTTCCAAAATGGAAAGGGCTATTTATAATACAATATTTCAATATCTCTGCGGAATGATGGCACAAGGATCAATTACGGGATTACAGATTGGTCCCAGTCTCGTGAAACAATAAATATTAGGATTACACAAGGAACGTCAAGACACACGACTTTGGTTCTAAATTAATTTTTAGGGCATGATCTTTCGAGCTCATTTTTCTTTTAAAATGAAATTGAGACGTTAAATCCTATTAAAGTTCTCCACGTTTCAACCCTCATCCTACTTACTAGCTCTTAAATTCTATAAAATTGCGTAAGTCCTAATAAAGAATTACTTTTGAGTAATAAAACGAACTTCTATTAAAGATTTGGAACAGTAAACCCATAAAGAGTACATCTCTCTGTTGTTCTCCTACTAGAGTTTACAGTATGAAATATGAATGGTTTTGACCTTCCTTTCTGGGTTAATCTCAATCTCCTTAAAAGTCTCGAGTCTCATCAAAATGTATCAAGGTTTTAAGGGATTTCGTTCTTGTTCCTTTCACAGATTAAAAATATTATTTGAATTTTAAATCCCAAAGAAAACAAAAGGGTTATGTCATATCATCATATTCACGTGATGATAATACCTCATCATCATTAACTAACTACTCTAAAGAGAGTCATTATCATTACTGACAATTTTACAAGCATTCCTCGGGCATAATGGATCTTTTAAGTGGATATTAGTATTCCGATGTATGATGGGAAGGATTTTGCACATTTACTACTGTTAAAGGGTTATTGGAGAGAAGTTAAGTTATTGAATTTATTTTAAGTTTGTATTTAAAATGATTTAAATCCGCTGTATTTTAAAAGCCAGCTCGGTCATAACTTGTGGTTTTGCCTCCATTGAGGACTCCCTAATAATGCCTAAAATGCATACGTTTAAAGAAATGCAAATCCCATGAATGACACATGAATTCTAACGCATCTGTTTACATTTCTAAATTACAGGTTGGTTGGCCGAGCCTTAATTGTCACCAGCAAAGCGGAAACCACTTTTGATAATAGGAAGACAAGGAGCAGAAGGAAGATTTAAAAGACCACCCTGTTCAGTTGGGTCTTTAAGCCTTATTTATATAACAATACGTGGAGATTATAAATATTGTTAAATATTCAGAAGAAGTTAAATATACAAAACAGAAGAGGAGGACCACTCCCATGATTCAGCCTTTGCAACGATTAAATTAATATTGTCACTTCCGGATTAAGCTAAATCCTGCATACCACATGTTACAGTTTACAATGCTTCAGCCAAAGTGTACATAGATGAACCAGCAAATTGTTCAACAAGAGGATCCTTATCATATCATCATTTTCTGTCAAGAGGAGAGTGGAATTTCTCCGAGGATTTAAGACTTCGAATCCAATTCAAATAAAAGTCAAGATGACAAAGACGAGTCAGAGTCAGGGAGGATCAGGAGTAGTAGGTGGTGGTAATGACAATGCCTTATTAACGACAACTTCGCCTACGGACACATCCACCACCACTAGTACCAACTCCACAATACTGTCGTCGTCAAGAATAGGACCCTCGTCGTCCTCATCGTCAGTTAGTAAGAATTATGACCAAGAGACGAGGAACAATCTCAATGCCACAACATTTAGCAGTATAGTACCGACGCATAGCCGAACCCATAGTCATCCCCTCACACTTCTCGGAGGGGTCAAGTTGTCGAATAACGAGGGCTCAAATGATCTACTACAAAGCTCCTCTAGTTTAACCGATATCCTCAACCTCGACTTTGTCAACATCCCCTCGCCGAGTGATAACACGAACGTTTGCGATGGGCTGAACTGTGACCCCGAGTCGATCACCTTGACCCTTGACCTCGGCCATAAGAGTAGTAGTAGTAGTAATCGGTTTTTCCCTACCCCGGGGGAAATACCCCCTTCTGCCATGTTAAAATACTTAACAGACGATAAGAATTCAGAGCCTTCTAGTAATGGTAACAGTAATGAAGTTATCGATGAGATTCTTGTCGATTTGGGGGCAGTGCATTCGACCTCAGAGATTGCTCGAGTCCTCGACAACTTCAACCTCATTTTAGAGCGGATTGAACGGGAGGAGGAAGGTGACTTGGAAGATTCGAAATTCCTCAACGGATCTCCATCCTCGTCTTCAGGCGGAATCGGTGGTGGATCTTCAAGTAGGATAAAGAACTCCGTAGAAGCCTTCGCCGACCTCCTCCTCAGAGGTGACGAAGAGGACGAAGATCTCCTCATAATCGTGGACGAAAACGAGGTCGACTCCCTACCATCTCGGAGTAAAAGTCGGTCGAATGCCAATGAAACGAATAAAAGTTTCGAATTCGCAACAATTTCCGGGGACGAGGAACTGGAGCGAGATGAGATTGATGACCTTTGCCCCTCGTTGGAACTGGAGGGGATGAATGACCACGAGCTGGAAGGCTATGAGAGTGACCGGCCCATGGTCAGGGCTTCCATGAGAAAACTTCGCCCCGTCAAACTTCGCCCTCTGCCCCTCTCAGAAAATCACCCCCCAGCCGCCCCACCGGCTACCCCTCGCTCACCTAGTCCTTCCGGCCCCGAGTCAAACTACCCCATTTCTAACGCTACTAATTTAAACTCCCCTTTAACTAATAAGCTCCTCGTGACAAGTCTTATGAACTCGATAGTGCTCAATAGTAGTAGTAGTTGTGACGATCATCGACAGCTAGCCTCATCTTCGACAACGACGCCGAGTGGAAATGTGTCAGTGTCATCGTCAACGGAAGGTCAATGTCAGGGGAGCAGTGAGGGCCAACTTCCTCTTGGGAACACGCAGGGTCGAAACCAGTCAGCAAATTCGAGTCAACTTCTCTCAACGATTGTTATGATCAACAGTAGTAATAGCAATGAAAGTAGTAGCAATCCATCCTCGACATCAGTTAATATTGAGACGACTGGTTTGGGGGTTGGGGGAAGTAATGGAGTCAATGCTGTTGGAATTTCGTCCAATCTCTCATCCGTTTCCGATGATGTTTCGAGATCAACTAGGTAAATTGTTGCTGCATTAGAAATTCTATATTTTATTTCGATGTTTTGCTTATTTGTCAACTAAAGGGATCATTTGATACTGAATTTTCCAATTGATATGTAAGATTTATAGCTAAAACTTTAGTGAGAAACAGAATTTGCAAAAAATCTCCATAATTTCGAATCAATTATCAAAAAGCACGAGTAACAAAATTCCTCGATAACGCTGGATCTATTAGACAGGGTGTTTCACAATTATGTACCCACATAATTGTGAAACACCCTGTATATCTCTCCGATTGCGTTCTGTTGTATTGCAAAAAATAAATCGGCATACTATGATCTGATCGTTTATTTCCTGTTTGGAAAATATTGTAAGAAATTAATTTTTCATGTATTTTAAACAGATGAAACCGGTTCATACATAAAAGATTGACCAGTAAAATCATCAAAATTGTTTTACATAGGAATTTTCAAGCCAACTTCTCAAAATTTCAAAAATCTTGACAATTAAATCAAAACCACAGCCTCTCCTCTCCATCTCTAATCCCAAAGACAACAGAGTTCATTATCCCGTACACTTTTTGCCATGATTTTTTAAAACCCAACTTACCGACCTTTTACATCACAAGGATAAGAACCCAACTTCTTTAAAAACATGGAAGGGATATCCCTTTAAAAACAAACAGCCAAATCGAGTCCTAATTGACGAAATAGAACCAGTTTGGGTCTCCTAATCACATCATACACCCTCCACTACAAGATGCAATTAGATAAGTATTGGTCATTGGTCAGCAAGTGAGGAAGAATGGCCATGTTATGGCAAAAACTTATGAAATGGTCAGGGGTTTCTGGTTCTCCAACAACTTGCATATTATTTTTCTGCACTATCTTCCTCCTATACATTTCTTATGAATTTGATAATAAATGATAACTAACTTAAAAATGCACATAACGTACAATCTCCCTTACTCCTCATTATCACAATCCTTATTAATAAAAAGGCGACTTGAGGTTGTGGTAAAAATTGGTAGAAAATAAGTTGCTAACCTTGACCGGCCGGCAAAGACATGCTATCCTTTCGGCCCAAATTCTCAAGAAAACTCTCCTTCCTCTAAATCATATAAGAATCGCAAAGTATTTTAGCTATTAAACGATATTAATTTTAAATGTCCTTATCCATGCAATTCCCTAGCCTATCCTGCAGTGCTCTGTAACTGTAATAATACTAATAATATATATGATATATGACATTAAATTCTGTTATGCAAGACAAGTGCTGGGAGTAATTCCTGAGAACATCAAGTATGAACTTCCACCTTCGCCAAAGCCCTTCGTTCCCTTTCGAATTGCAGTTTAATATCCTTTAATTATGAAAGGGAAAAAGTTGGAGAATGTATTTCATGGGAAGTATAGACATAAACTGCCTTCCAAAGGACAGTTTCTTGCTTATTTTTGTAGGAGGTTTTAAATTGTATTTTAGGTAGGAACATATAGCTCGAATAATAATAGTAATGAGCTTTAGGCAGGAATTGAGGTCTCCATACTCGAAAGTTTCAAGTAATTCGTTAAATAGTAATGACTGTATTTCGTACATGTTGTGGATTATGGGGGAGTAGTTTGTAAATATGATATGAGATTGGGGTAAGGAATGGGGATGTATGAAATGACATTAAACAGTTTGTTGTTTAGTTGGAGAAGTTGTGGAGAATAGTCAAAATTTGGTAGGAATTGCATCGCAAAGGAAGGAAGGGTTGTAATTTTTTCGAAGTTTCTGGTGATTTTTGTTGAGAGTTTGAAGACAAAAATGACATTTTTTGTCCAAATCGAGACGTTTTTGGAACGGCTGGAACGGGCAGTGACATACGTGATGACTTATGTCGTTTTTGTATTTGCGGGTTGATCGGTCCGACATGTATATGGGGGTGAAAGTGGTGTGGGTGTGGTGTTCGAAATTAAGTATGGGCTTTCGAGATGGGACTTGAAGGGGGTATATTGTGAAAGATTTGAGCATGAGAAGATCGGGTGGGGCTGCGAGTAGTAGTTCGGGATGTGAAGATTTTGGTGATCCTGGCGAATGTCGGGATCACTGTTCCTGGACAAGTAGTTTTTCATGGTATGGTATGCGGGTGTGCTGAGAGTGTAAAAAACGAGAAATGATTTTCAGACCAAAGAAATCTTGAAAAATATGTATTATGAAAATTATGCACCTCACCTAATAAATATAAAAAAAAATTGCAGTGCCAATTCATCGCCAGGAGGAGTCAATCTCTCTCAAGATCCTTCATCGACAACAAATAGTAATGCAACCACAACTACACCCTCCACGACAACTAATTCAACAAATAACAACAATGGAAGTTCATCGACAAATTCGACGACCCCTGCTAGTACAACCACCACCGCCGATGCGACGGCGACATCGACGAGTTCGAGACGAAGACGTACGGGTCAAAGTACAACTTCAGGGGGTACGGGGGGTGTCCTCCGTGTCCCTGCGGGCCGATGGCCCCATCGTCTCAGCTCCGTCCTTGCCTTAATTGGCTGTACTCTAGGCCTGAATAATATCTGTCGATTTGCCCTACTTTCTGTTCAATATGGGGCAAACTTCATCCTTCAATTTGTCTTCCTCTCCTTTGCCTTTGGGATCCCATTGTTGACCTTCCACATGTCCATTGGACAGTACTTGTCCTCTGGGATTATTGACATGTGGAAGATTTCGCCGATTTTTCAGGTACGTTGCTGTGAAGTTAAGCTAAAATAACGTAATTTTATTAATAGTATCCCATCGACTGAAATAATTCCCCACCCATTTGAATGGTTAAAAATAGAGATTCATGCTCCTCAAAACCGCAAATAAGTTAAAATGACATAACTGAGTTTTGATTAGAATTTGTCAAGAATAACGTGGAACAAACTGTCATTCAACGTAATGAAAATGAATAGATACCGAACAGATTTTCTTTAAAATTTCAAAATACAGGGCCTTTTTGTACCCCAGAATAGTTACCCACCCCGAAATAAAAATGCATCCCTAAGTTTTTTATTTTGAAACATTCTGTATGGGGTAACCAATTTGGCGAGAATGGAGATGTGATTTTTTCTAGACTATTTCCTACTACTGATAAATCTTCTATATATATTCCCAGCAGACCCCGTTTTATAGTGACGAAAAACAGGATAAAAACTTCTGAAACTAAATAGACCCGCATCGCCCCATCAAAATATTTTAAAAAAATTGTGAAAATGCATCATGAAATATGAATACTCTATTTAGGGGATTGGAGTAGGACTGATGATCTCACAAGCGATGGTAGGACTGTATACGGCGGTGGGGGTTTCCTGGATGTTCATCTACTTCCGGGATTCCTTCGTCACCCGACATGACCAGTATCGATGGGGGAAATGTGTTCGAGAGTTTAGAGGTTTGTCAATTTACAATCAATTTACTTACAATCAATTCAAGATATTTTTGTCTTGGATATTTAATGCTAAAATAATTCTTAATAATAATCAATACGGCCTTACATCAATATTATAAAGCAATTTGTACTTTAACCTTTAGCTAGTTCAGGTTTGAAACCTTCATGTGACGAGTTGTTAAATTTAAAAATTTAAACACCAAAGCTGATCAAAACTCATGATGCTTATTTGGCCTCTGATTTCAATCTACAAATCTGCATTAGGAGTCTTTTTTCTACCATTAGAAATCAATATCAGTAAATAAAAAATTCATTGGATATTT
Source organism: Desoria tigrina (assembly GCA_906901685.1). Taxonomy (NCBI): domain Eukaryota; kingdom Metazoa; phylum Arthropoda; class Collembola; order Entomobryomorpha; family Isotomidae; genus Desoria; species Desoria tigrina. The sequence continues at coordinate 6,799,938 of CAJQTU010000023.1, read as the reverse complement.
GGATGAAAACATGGAAATTAAGGAAAACGGTCTGATAAATTCCTGTATAAATTGTGCTATTTTTTAACAATCAGATTTTATTTTATTCACACGGTCAGCAGTATGTAGTTAGTAGTTAGATAATAAATGTTTTGTAGTATAGCTCTCATACTAAAGCCAAATCATGCAAAAATAGTTGGTGTACTTAATGAATAAAAAATAAAACCGACCAGACTCGAGCAGATTTTTTTCATGCTTTTGTAGGCTAAACAGTTGAATTGTAAGCAATTACATCTCAAGTGAATTTACGAACGAGCTAATAAATTAATAGTGCAGAGGACGGAATAATATTTTGCCCAGAACTTCCGTTAAACAATGAACAATACAAAATGGAAAAGACCAATTAGATGAAACCCCATGCAAGATTTATTCCGTATTATTTTTTACGTCTTTTAGAAGTAGGATATAAAAATGCGAAATTTTAAAGACAATAAAGGAGGAAGAATAATAACAGAATCAAACGTTGCCGACATAACTGACCATTTCATTCTGGCAGGAATAACAACAACAAACTGGCGTTTTTGATGATATCATGACAATTTGCAAAAATCCTCTAATGAAGAGCAGGTTTAGATATTTGTTAAACGGGTATTTACTGTTTATCTTGCCGGAATTTTAAACCCAAACTTGCAAGTTACAAAACGTGTTCGGGAGTGAAGAGTTCTCCTCAAATTCATGCAAAAATGCTTAAATGAATCATATCTGCAGAATATGTATTTTAAATGTAATAGCGGCTGATAATCAAATTTCGAGAAAGCTCGAAAACGAAAACGAATTGTAAAAAAAAAGCTTAGGATGGTAACGTTGTGGCTGGATGGTTATTGAGCCCTAAATTAGGGCCTAAGAATTCCTAAAATCTGATAGTAACCTCTACCATGATCCTATATTTATCTATATAGGACTTTAAAATTAAATTTTTACAAACAATATTAAGCGAAATTAAAGTTTCTCAAAATAATAGATAATTCCTAAGTTAAATTATTGAATTCTTTTAAAAAGTAATGCATGATTTACAATTTTGTTAAATTAATTTGATGAATTTTGCGTTCTTCTAGAATGTGATCCATATCAAGTGGTATACGGATACAACCAAACAGTCGAGCTTGCAGAAACCGTTCCAGACTACTTCAAGTAAGTCTTATGCAAATCTACTCACATTATCGAAATAATTTCCCTTTGTCAAACCCTTTGAAAGAAGGGGTGCACTTATTTTAGTGAAATATATTATTATTTGTCGCTTAAAATATCTTGTAATTATTGTAACAATTCATAAGTTAACTCATTAAATAAACTAAATGATTGTAATTTCCAGCGGAGTGGTTCTGCAAAGATCAAGTCCAGACTACCCAACGACGGCCTACGTGCCAAGTAGCCTTAAATTTACGGTGGCCTTCAACCTCGCCGTGGTTTGGATGCTTGTCTTTGTCTCCTTGTCGAAAGGTTCGTTCATTCTTCAACCCTTGTGGCCGTAATCTTGAAAATTTCAAATTGAAACGAATTATAAATCGATTTCATATGCAAAATATAGCAGTGTTATTAACTAACTTAGCAGTCTCAAAGCATTGTTATTTATCGATGAAGGAGAACACAGTATAGAAAAATAGAATGGAACAAAGAGACCTTTTCAGATTCAGGTGCAAGGTTGTCTCATCTCCTTTACGATGACAATGTGTATTTCTTAAGGTTTTTACAGCTCATCGTCTTGTACTCTTATTTAGAGCTGGAATTCCAATGCAAATCAATATCCTGTTCATTCTGACTGGCTTAGGCTGGTAAAGGATTGTTTCCCTTGAGATTGAACTATAGAACCCCTATTTATGACGTTAAGGAATGTTTTCGAAGCTAATTTGGGAGACGGAGCTAACAGAAGACGATGAATAATACATAAATAAATGGATGTTTTTTCCGTTGTTTACCAACTTAACAGGTCTTAAATCGTATGGGAAGGTGGTTCATGGCTTCGTCCTTGCTCCCGTTGCTGCTATATTTGTCCTGGCCTTCAAAATGGTCGGGCTCGTTGACACCGGGGCCATCCTCTTCGGACATACTAACTGGGCCGAGTTCTTCTTCAATAGTCAAGTAAGTTCGGATTTGGATGTCGATGAGTTTTAGGAATTGATAACTGACCGATAAGCACATATATACAGCCAAGAAATCCCTCCCGAAATAGGTCTTGGACCTTTTTATGGGCTAGAAATAGTGACCCATCGACATTGACTATTCAATTTGAAGAATTAAAAGAAGATATGGTATTGGAATCCTTAAACTGTAACGTAAACCCGATTAGTAAACTAGAAGTCATCAATACCTTTCATAGAAATGTAAATCGATCGTTTCCAGTTTTGTATAAGAGTCATCAAGATGCATTAAAAACCCACCTCAAAATTGAACACCAACCTTGTATACATATTACTCCCGATTTTGTAGCGTTTAAAAAATATAGCCCATCGAAAATATCGAAATACATAGGTCTCCTTTCAAAATCATTTAATATTCGGTAGAGATAGGAGATATGATTGGAATTGTTTAGCGAAATTGTACAAAGATCGTAACAAAACAATTTTAGAAATCCAAATGAATCTACAACATTATGAAACAGAATTTTTTGCGAATGGAAAATAATGTATCTGTAATTGATAACATTCTCGAGTATTTGACAAGTTTCTGACTGTTTCGATTAAAAAATAGATCCTCGAGGAAAAGGCTAATCCTCAACTATATTTCGTCCCATTTCGAGGAGTTGAGAAAACCCAACCGCACAACCGAGGGGATATACATTTAAATCAGTTCGTTAATTTAAACTCTTGAATGAATTTGTAGACATGGGTCGTTGCTGCCCGAGAGGCCTTTTTCACGTGGGGCCTCCTGGGGGCATGTGTCATGCAAGTCACAGCCCACAACCGACATTCTCATCCCCTCAAGTCTGACGCCGTAATCGTCATAATGGTCACAACCGTTGTGCTTCTCCTAAGCGCTTTCATTGGCAACGTCTGTCATTCCGTTATGACGGCTGCCCTGCCACAACAACAGCAGCCGCAACAGTATTCCTACATGCCCAGTTCTTTCGGTAAGTTTTGTGTTTTTATTAAACAGGCAAGAAATTATGTCCAAATTATGGAGCTAAATCCCATAATTTTCCAATTGTATTTTTTCAGAAAGCGACAGAACGTACAAGTTTCTGGCTGCAAAGAGCTTTGAAATCCCGGAACTGAAGCCGTACAACTACAATCATAACCCGTTCCTTATGGGAGTGCGGATTAGTAAACCGGACTTTAAACAGGATCATACGGTCAGTGGTTACCAGGTCCTCCGGCTGGCTACGGAGCTGTTCCCAACGACAATGGCCATTCTGAGTCCTGGGGGGCTGTCGCCGTTTTGGACTGTTTTATTTTACTTCACTCTGGTTCTCTTTGGGATAGCTCAACAGGTAAGGAATTTGATGAAAAATTAATGAACCTGGTACATTTAAATTCATCGTGGTCTAGTACTGATTTTAAAATGCCATTTATTTCCTTATAGTTGGCAATCTGGCATTGTGTCATAAACGGGATCATTGCCATAAAATCCAAAGTGTTGCGATCTTGGGAGACGACGATAACGTTCTTTGTCTGTGGAGTTGGATATGTCCTCGGTCTACCTCTATGCACTGAGGTAATGCCTAAGCGTCCTGACTTTTTAGCAAAATTTCCATTTAGTTAAAATTTTTAAATTGCTTTATAATAATTTTAATCAATATTACAGACTGGGATATTCGTCAACTACTTCCTTGACTTTGCAATCGGCAGCGGCTGGTGGATAATGATTCTGTACTTACTAGAACTAGTGGCCGTATTTATTGTCCGAGGGGCCCCTTACTGCGGAGAGAACATTGTGACGGTTTTGATAACTGGAGCTGGAAGGATTGCAAATATCTTAGCTCCGCTCGTCTCCTTTGTTTGGAATGTTATCATGCCCGTGGCCTTGCTTGTAAGGATTTGCAACAAAAACTGTCAATTTTTTTTAATAAAAAACAGATTTTATTTGACAAATGTGATTGCCATATTTAATAGGTCTTATCCATAGCCTCGTTTAAGAGTGGAAATATCCGTGAGCTGTATGACTGGAATCCTCACAGAGGTTACGTCTTCTGGCCAAGTTGGACACGGGAAGTTGGATCCTTGATACAGTTATTGCCAATCCTGGCAGTCCCCTTTGTAGCAATTGTTCAGAGCTGTCGATATCTGTCGACTGGACCTGCCGATCTCTTTGATGTAAGGTTTCAAATGTGTTTAGCAATAGTCACTTTGAAAAAAATAATATAGCCGACCGCAAAGATTCAATATTCGTAAATGTGTTTTCTTCTTTGAATATTTTTGAAATCGCTACGACAAATCCAGAATAACTTGTTTCGTGGGATGGCTTTCATCAAATGACATTTACTTACAAAATGATTATTAATTTCAGAGAATGCAACAATTATATCGGCCAAGTACAAGGTTTGGGAATGCCAGTGCCCACGGAGCAGCATCTGAAGGGAGTTCCAGTCGCACCGGAGGAAGTTCGGATCGAACCAGTACAGATCCTCCTCCAAAGTACACACCCCCTCCGTCATATTCCACAGCTACGGGTGCAAAGTACGGTTCATATTCGATTTTGACTTGACCAATTCTTGCTCAGAGATATTTATAAAACCCTCTGTTTTTTACATTAGGATAGCAAGATTTCTTCGGAACAGTTTCCGCCGATCCATCCGTCGACTGTCCAGCCCGGGCGGGCCATCGACCAGTTCCTCTCTCGCCGATAACCTTCCACCTCCTCCAAACTACGCTTCCGTTATCCTAGAAATCAACGCCCAGCGATCCGCATGTGCCAACAATCATTCCATTTCCGATACGAGTGGGACTATGCCACCTCCAGAATACGACGAAGCCACGGGAAATAAATCGGAAGTACTAGGAGCCGAGGGTGGCCTTGACCTTAGTAAGGTCACGGCCAAAGGCCTCTACCAAATCCAACTTAGTCAGACCCTGGGAAGGTCACTTGCCGAAGGATCGAAGGAACGCGCGAGTCTCCGACGAATCGCGTCGGATATCACTCCGCGCGACATCGCGAGGATGTTACGGGCCAGCCTTCGTCGATCAAATGGTCATCAAGTCGTCGACGTTGAGTCTCCATCTCCTCGATACAATCAGGAACAGCGTGATTTAGAGTCGGAGGGGATCACGTTTATTGCATCTTCGTATTCAAATGAACAGGCCGGGCCAAGTTCCCTTCGAGTGCCTCCCTATTCCTTCAGTAGAAACTCCTTAGAGAAGATAGACTATGACTTGGACATGTTTAACGAGATGGAAGCCGCAAATCCGGCTCAGATGTCAACCTTTCCATTCGCTGTGAATGGGAATGTGACGAATGTCAGTGTCACTTCCGGCGGTCCATCGTCGTCTTCAAGTCATTACAATAGTCCCTTCGGCCTCGGTGGTTATAGTTTCGACAAGAGTAGAAACCGATTTAGTAACGATTCTCAACTAGCCTTGATTAGCGACGGTTTCTACGACCTCGGAGCGATAGATAATGACATTGAGATTGGCACTTTGACCTCGAATAATCATGGTGGTCGGGGTGACCTCATGACATTAGGCATCGTCAATCCTACTTTTCAGTTACAAAATGCACAAGGTTGTAGCTCGGCTCTGCCTCCTCATTCCGAAGCTTGAAATTACACAATAATCCTATTACAAATGCAGTTTTCTAGTAAGAGTTTCCAAGTTTTAATTGATTTCAAAGTTGAAGCCTACTTGCAAAGTTTGAAATTAGGAATTTTAAACGGAACAAATCATATCTAGGACTTGTATGTAAATGTTATTGTAAACTATTGTTATTTAAATAAACTTTGGATAAAAACTTCATAAATAGAACAAAGCCATTTTTGATAAACAGACTGTTGAAAATACTTGAAGAAATGACAAAATCGAATATTGTAATTCCTTACTCTTTGTTTTATAATTATAGTTCTAGTTGTAAGTAAAATTTTAATGTATTTCAATTTCAAAGAGAATGTACCGTAAATTCTGAAATAAGTCCCCCGGGGGAGTTTTTTCGAGGAGAAGTTATTTTAGTATTTGCGGTACTTGAAAATATTCTTAGCTAGCCTCTCCATTTCCTTCTGTGATAGACAAACAAATTAACCGAGTTGTAATTAATCTTAATGTAAATGTACTTTCCCCATAAAAATGCGTTTATTGAATTAACAAACACTTTGTTGTGGGTAATCAAGTTTACTCCAAACTGCAATTTAAACTACTTTGGAGTTAATAAAGACAGAACACGATGGATTTCATAACTGCGGAAAACACACATAAAAATATATAAGTAAATGTATGCTAATAATATTTACAAACTGTAATCAATGACTATTTAACTAACCGTGTTCAAACTGAGCCTTGATTATTAATTAGTAATTAACAGGAAATTAAAGAGCCTCGGCAAATAGGAAGCTCGAGATATGGCGGATGCCGTTGTGAATAGATTAAAGTATTGAATTCATTAATTCAATAGTTAATTAATTAATAATTAAAGAACACACAGTCGTGCCTCTTGTGCTTAACATGTAATTAGCATTTTTAATATAAGTATAACGTCATAATTATGCGGTTACTCTTTAAAGGTTATGTTTAGCTGAATCTGTTTTTATTGGCTATAATATTATTAGTGTTCTGTTTTAAGAATGGAATTTTGACGAAATATTTAATTGTTTTTGAGAGTTGAGCTCTTTCTAGGTATAGGTTTATGGATTCTTTAAAATAAACGAAGGATGTTTGTTGTTGTGATTTTGATGATGAATGTAATGTTACCAGTGCGAGGAGCAGTCATGTATAACTATTTAATTAACGATTATATTGAAGTCGCTGCGAAGAAATAAAGAGTTGAATACGGAAGGTTGTGATGGGCTCTGTAATTTATTTGTTTATTTCATAAATTTTCATCTAAATTCATTATTATATTATATACTATGTTGCAGAATTTTTATAAATAATCATAAAACTGCAAGAATTCGAACTAAAAATTGAGGCCATTTACCACAATTCCAAAAGTTCATAAGAATAGGAAGTGCATTGCATGATTGGCATATATAAAATGGATGTTAATGAAGAAGCTCGTATTTTCATTATAAAAATGTGTATAGTTTTTTGAAGACATCTTATTATTGTTTACAACTCAAGGGGTTCGGAAATTAGGGTATTAATTATTCTAAAATTAGTTCATTATTACGAGTTTATGATACTTCTTATTGAATTTAATTTAATAACCTTATATAGACCTTATTTATTCAGTATTCAGAAGTTAAAAAACTCAATTAGTAAGAATGGAGCAAAGAGAAAAGTTGGTATTATTACATATATATGACATATATTACTTTTTAATAATTGATAATAATCCTTAGCTCTTAACTCTCCCAAATGGCCTTAATAACAGATATGGAAATGGCACTATGTAAAGGGTCTAGTTTCCATCTAAATTTTCATTTACCTATAGCAAGCAGCCTTATTATATTACGAACATTTTCCTAAATTCATAACCAGTCTTAATTACATTAGTTCTAATTTTACAACAAATTAAAATTTTAAACAATTTATTATTTAATAAAATATAACAGTAACCGATTTTCAGATCATTCATTCCAAAAATGATGCACAACCTAACCTACTCAAAATTCAAACATATCCAATCTTACGGACGCGCTGATCTCTAGTGCAAGACCAATTTTCTTAACACTCAATACAAAGGATATGCATGAAGTTAGCAAGATAGCAAGAGGAAGTTGTCAAGGTGGCAAGATAATCGGGTGAAATTAGCAAGATGCCTTTGCTTAACCTGATGACATGACCTATGACCCCCCCCCCCCAATGTCACCCATCTGACCCCCAGCAGAAGTAAAAAACATTGAAAAGGGGTTGGCCTTTCCCTAACATCCCCCTTAAGGCCTCAAGCGGCACTTAAGTGAATCCTGCAAGATTTTACAAGTTCATGACCTTTGAACCTGATGATATACGACACAATGTGTTTCCACGGTGTTGGTTAAATATTGCTTATAACAGACCTACGTAGGACAAAATAATTTAACTCTTTCCCGCCCCCCAATGTTAGTTAAAGGGGAGAAGGTGAAAACCCGCCAAGAATTCTGTCCTACGTAGGTCTGTTATAAGCAATAGTTTCTGACCCTGCAGGACACAGGGGACGCACACCCTGCAAGGTCGGGAGCGAAAAAGACACCCTGCAAGCCATTTGGTCGTGCCGAAGGCACGACCAAAGGGATTACGGATGTGTAGGTCCAAAAAAAAAAATTTTTACACCCTGCAAGAGGTTTTTCTGTGCCGAAGGTACAGAAAACCGGGTTGCAGGGTGTCTTCTTTTCACGAGAAGACTTCCAGCCTAAATAGAAGTACTGGGGCATCGTGTAATATATTGCAGGGTCTGATTTTATATGTACACGAAGACCCTGTAACCCGTAAAAAATAGAAGTACTGGGGCCTTGTGTAACATATTGCAGGGTCTGATTTTATATGTACACGAAGACCCTGCAACCCGTAAAAAATAGAAGTACTGGGGCCTTGTGTAACATATTGCAGGGTCTGATTTTATATGTACACGAAGACCCTGCAATCCCTAAGAAATACAAATACTTGGCCCTTAAGGAATACATTGCAGGGTCTGATTTTATATGACCATGAGTACTGGGGCTTCGTGTAATATATTGCAGGGAACCTTTTTCCTGCAGCGAGACTTGCAAAGGAGTGGAAAGGCGTCCACACCGGAGATTCAAGAAAAGCGGGTGGGGGTTACTGGACTGGACCTAAAAGAAAGGCACCGGCCCCAAATCCAGCGGATGTTTGCCCAAAGAAACGAATCTTTACAGTGGATTCAGAAACAGTCATTTCCTCAGAGGCTAATCAACAAGAGACCGAGCTTAGGGATTAATTTGATATAGATATGCAACCAAACGAGCAGGACGATTCAGAGAATATATCTATTCACATGGCTGGTTCCGACGGTGAAATAGATTTGGTTGAGACAGAGGACAATGTGGCCCCCCAATTTTACTCCATGGGTTATCAAGAGAGGAGTAATAATTAAAATACTTAACGGATTAGTTCGTTGAACGGAAACTGTAGTTGGAATTCAGAAGTATGGAATTTGTGTTGATGTAGAATTAACTGTAGTTTGATTTCAGTAGTATTTAATTTGTGTTGATGTAGAAAAGGCGGTGCGACACATGACGTAAAAAAATGTTTAAACTTTTTACTTAAGTAAATAAAAGCTTCAAACGACCAAAGTTTCAATCGATTCCCTTATTACGCCCTGAAAAATATTTCCTTGGCAAGTAATAGTCTATCGCATATCGTAAGGAATCTACAGCCATTATAAACGCAGTGAAAACTAAGAAAATTTATGATTGATTGAAAATTCATGATTTAAAAATTTTTTAAATTGAAGGGGGAGGGGCTTCAAAAATTATTAAAAGGGGTGTGGTCACCAAAAAAATGTGTGGTGGCTATTTTACTCCAATTTGAAGTGAAGTAGCATCTACTAACTCAGCTCAAACATTACTACCTAAACAATCCAGTTATCGTATTGTTTCACTTAAAAATTACGTTTTATTTTTAAGCTTTATCTACAGCTACGTAACTGAATCATAGCGCGACGAGGAGGGAACGTTAAGGGATGACCGAATGGAACAGGTAAAATTTAAAATAATGGGAAGGGAAAAATATCTTATCTTATCAACCCTTAGTAACGCGTATTCAAAAAACTCCCACGGGTCACGCAGAGCAAATTTTGACGAATGTTTATGCCGATTTGTTTTCAACAATTTTATTGTTTTGTAAATTTTTTTGTGAAAAGACCTTCAAACCTATTTTTAAAACTCTATCGAAACTTTTAGCTGAAATGTCGGAACCGAAAGATACAGAAGAACAAATGAACATATTCCGTTCCAAAAAGGTGATCTCCATCAAATAAGCCGTAAATTACCAAGCAAATTTACGCAGCTCATGGTAACATTCAACTTGCTCTTATTTATTAGCCTTTATTTAGTTAAATGTAACTCGCGACATGATTGGTAATTGCGGAAATTAAATCTAACTTTGTTTTACAGGTCCATAGCTAGAACTTTGAAAGTATTAGTGAAATGAAAGATTGGATTACAAAGCACAAATTTGTGTTGACGGAGGAGGTTACCTGGAGCTAAGAATCGGAAAAAATTAAAGACGAGAGACGGTCAGATTTCGTAAAAAGGAAATACGTGCCGCTGTCGAAAATAACAGACTGTTGTCCTGACTGCACCAATAACGGCATTAAAAAGTGTACAGGCAATTGCAGTTGCACAGCTATCTTATCGGAGTGGTATGTTGTGAATATTAGTTTCTGTTAAAAGTTTTAAATTTTTGTAAATAAAAAATCATGAAATTCGTTTTGACATTAGTTTCCATGTCGAAACCTGCTGGAATACGGCCATATGCGAAGGCTGTTATCCAGCTTTAGTCGTGTGTCAGCAATTAGGTCTAAGGACATTAGAGTTCATACCTGCGTAAGTCACATTTTGATCAGAACTTTAGTACAAGAGTACAAGAGTACAAGAGTGGGACAAAGGTCCGAAAAAATAAAGTATTGCAATTTTTTGATTTGAACGAACTTGGTGTCAAAAAGGGAGGTAATTTTTTTAAGTTTTTGATTGTTTAAAAGTTTGGGTTGCCTAGCAACGAAAAATTAAATTAGCTTTAACTAATTTAACATTGTTTTGTTTTCATAGTGGTTGAATTATTGCACTTTGGGCCAGCCACATCCAACTGGAAACGGAAAACTGCAAACCATCGGAATATGCGATGAAATTCTTTCTTCACGACTGTAGAAAGATGAAGTTCATCGCGGAACCGGTTATTATTGGAAATGTATCAATGCTTATAAATTATCCGGGTCCAGCTAAAGAGCTAACAAACACAATTTTTTCACTGGTTTGTGATTTTTGTTTATATTAGAATTTGCAAGTTTTTTAAATTTCATTTCTTGAATTTCTATAAAGTGTTTATAATGGCATTTTGGTTTTTATTTTTATAGTATGATTCATGCAACGGAATCTATTCAGTAGTAATGGCTCTTACGGACATTAAGGAAAACAGTCATCTATATCTATCATACGGAAAATCGTAATGTCTAGTTGACTATAGAATTAAATTCTGCTCTTTTCAATCTAGGATTTATTTAATATTTTGAGGAACGGACTGTTCAATGATGTAGAGATTTTATTTAACTAAAAAACCAGTAAGAGAAGATGTTGTTATACACGTCAGGTAAATACAACAGGAGTACTGGTGTTATGCTACCCATCGCTTGATACGGTCAATGACTTCTCCGAATGGAGATCGCCGATAACCGATCAGGCGATGAGTAGTTAATTAGGTCAAAAGAAGATGGTTGCCTGGCAACCATCCTCCTCCTCCACGGCAAGAAAAAACAATTGCCGTTGCACTCCGCTGATACTGTGCCCTCAAAAAAAATTACCCGCACCCCCTCACCACTCCACCTTAACGCTCCAATTATTTTTGGCATGCATTTAAAACTACTATATGAATGTGCATGATAATTTATTATTAAAATAATTCTAAAAATGTCATAATATGTCATAATATGCTAAAAATTATTAAAATATGAGTGTTTATAATACAATTAAATCATTTCAGCTCCTAAATCCAGTTTGGTTCCGCATCGCCCAATTCACCACATCAGACTCAGGGGTATAACTTCGTCTCATTATCAATTATCCTACAATCTCAAAAATACAATTAATGTGTTTCAGTAAATCCAACGTACTTCACCCGACATCACTTGACCTATACAAGCAACCTACCACCAACTACCGTTATGGCTATATCAAGCACAGTCTACAGTGTCTTATCTAACAGACCGTCAAGCTTGAGCTTTCGATCATGGTTACTGCCCTCAACCAGAAAACAATTGACCAGTACTACAACAACTAGACGGCCTGTAATACTTAGACCACTTGTCAGACTTGCATCAAGTTTACCCAGTTTACCAGACAGTAGAACCACCGCTACAGTTGCATAAACTTTAAAGATTGTATGTAATTTGTATTTGTATGTACTTTTGATGCGTTGCTAAAAATAATTTGTATGTATAGTTTAACGTATCAGCTCCACACCGATCCTCTCAACAGCCAGCAAATACCGTTACGCGTAGTTCAAGTACCGCCTTGATACCGTCAAGTATTGAAAAACGCTACCAGTGGACCTGTTACTACCGTTACGAAAAAAAATTTGACAACCAGGAAACATTATTTAATTTCAAGCACGACTACTAGACAACCAGACACCGGCACCAAACCAATATATAGGATTGATGCCAGTTTACTAAGAACACACAATACAAGTACACGACCCGATATCCGGCCCACTTGGGCAACCCCTGTATCCTCTCCAAAACCTGTATGTATTTATGCATCTTTTTATGATATGTAATGATATTCTTATGATATGAAACGTAATTTCTGATATCTAGAAATCGGAAGAGTCTCGCCGTGATAAGCTACTTCGTTTAATATGCCGTACCCAAAAATTGGCATTAGCTAGATTAGAAAAATTAGACCGGATGGGTCCATACATGGACTACATGAGTGGATCAATAAGAGTCCGGTACGGCATTCAGAACTCTTGTGCCATCACCTTACTTCAAAACGGTCATTTTATGGTCAAATTGCTAAGGTCTCCCCGGATGGATACCTCAACCATGAAATGGGATCTGAAGAAAATTAAAAATCATAAATATTCTGATACGGTTTTAATTAATGGCAATAAAAATTTGTATAAATACAACTAATTTGTTGATTCTAAGATCATTCTATTTTTGAGTAGTTAAGAACTAAGTTTAGTTTAACTAGCTGAATTTTGAAATTTATTTTCTGATACTTTATCAAAATGAACCCCGAAAATAACAATAACAAGTGATTTGACTCTCAAAACGGTCAAGCCAGCAATTAAAATGGTTATACGGATGTCAGCCCACCGTATTCCCCTTTCACCCCAGAGAGAATTGAGAGCGAAGATGAAGAAACTCAGTTTGACCAAGTCGAAGTGGACCATGTAGGTTTGATTATTTCAGTTTTATTATCGTTGTCTTCTATCTATCAATTTTATTTAGTTAAAATTTAATTGGATTTTTTATTTGCAGATTCGTGTTCCATCGCCAACACCGACTATCCCTCGCAGAACGGAGGAACAGGAAGCAGAGGTGGAGCTTTTGGTTAAGAAACCATCGGAACTATCAACTCGGGAACAACTGCTAGTGACAAACCTGAACTGGCACCGGATCAAAATAGATGAACTTCAATCGACCATCGGGATCCTGACCAACGATGTGCAGGAAGAGTCAGATAATAGTCGGGCATATAAAAATATGCTCGACTCGATGGAGTCGGATCTGGAAACCGAAATTAAAACCCTCAAGGCACTTCTGACATGTTCCCGTTCTACCCGGGATCGACAGGCGGACAAAATTGTAAGACTTCAAGAGATGGTTTCCAGATTGGAACAACGACTTTCTAACCTGAATATTTCTGGAAACGAGGAAGTCTACAACTCGATGCATCGACATTACTCTGATGGCTTTTATCTATTAAATGCCCTTGCAGCAGCAAATGTGGAACTAGACAGACTAAAATGGTAAGTCGTTTGATTTTTAATTATATTTTATTCATTGAAACATAATGTAACCTCATTTATTTTTCTAATTCTAGGGAAATCTTCAACAAATCACAGAGTTGCAGGTGCTTGTCTAACAACAAGCCTTATAGCCGGAAATAGTTTAATATAATATAATTGTTTATTTTGGTTAAATTTTAATGGGTCACCGTTCCGTTATAATTAGGCCGCAGGGCGTGCTTCACCATAACTTGACAATTGTTACTAAACGTAACGCTCAGGGAACTGACCGTAGGCTGATAACCGAGGCTGTAAGAAATAAAAAAGCAACTGTTTTCGTGAGGGAGCGATATACAGAAGCTGGATATTCAAATGACATGCTGAAAAAGTACAATAAAATATATAATATTCTATATTACATATTATGAGACAATAGCCAAAAATATAAACCTTTGTTTGAAGATATCTGCCGAGAATGATCAGGATTCGAAAAATCAAATGAATGACTTGGTTCTCCGTAAAAATCTATTTGATGAAATGTATCACTTAAAACACAAAAAAATGTCCAGATATGTTCAAAGCATTAGCCTAATACCTTTTGTGTGTACAATGTTTACATACAAACAATTGGAGATTTTAAAACAACTTTTGGATTATAACCCCAACGCATTGTAAGGTGAAAGCCTAACGGTATTATTATACCGAATATCAAAGTAATGTACATCATTGTAAAATGAACTACTTTTATATGCACTTGCATTATTACGCACTTTCAAAGGTACCGTTAGCTCGTCTAGACATTTTTGTATGTCAGTATATCGGTTCTCTCTAATCTGTATAAAAAGTATTAATAGTTTAATAAATATAACCAATCTCTCTCTTGATTCGCAGTCGTCAACTTCTCAGGCCTTCGGGCCTTGAGAGGGCCCTTTATTATTATCGATATTTCTAAGGGTTCAATTTAATAGTTAATTCATACATACAGCCAAAACCCTTAACGTTTTATGGCGACTTATAGGCATCAAGGCACCGTTTGGCTGCCGTATTATTCTCATTTTTGCCGGTTTGAGTTTCGATTTATATTATAATTACTCAGTTCGTTGATTTTTCTTCTCGACGAGTTACAGTTTTGATGAAACTATTTTTTTGTTCGAGAAGAGATATTCCTCGAACTGATTGTTTTACTATCACGGGTACGTATTTGATAATTTTTTATTTAAAATATGAGCATTCCCCGTATTTTTTTAATTTGCATTGTTGGACATTTTCATGTTTTACTTTAAAACAAAGGAGCCTTTATGTGTCAAAATTATAAACGAAAAGCATATTCACTTTCTTGAGCCGGTCTGGTTGTTGATGAACTTCATCATTCCAGATTCTGCAATACTAGTTCTAGTTTAGTTTAGGCTTGGATTTCTTCTTGGTCCCCTACTTACCCACGCATTGATGCTCACCTCTGAACAGTCTGTTTATCCAGACACTAACGCTGCCAGTACAATTAAGTTATATATCTTACAATTTCTGTATTATTAATTAATTTCAATATTGACTCAATTGCAATTGTGTTTATTTGCAAGGTGAGTCCTGGAATGCAATTCTAAAGGAGTACGAATTGAAATTCCAATTGCCCGTGAAAGTATGACGATTGATAGCGGAACAAGAAAAGATTTTGAGGGATACCAAACCAAATGTTATGTAATAGATAGAATTAAATGATTTTAAAAAGTACGAACTTTATTTTCAAATTTTGAATTTTAAAACAGGGCGTCTAGGAAATTTCAAAACTGAACTAGATGTTCTTCAAAGAATTAAGAAGGGTCACAAACGTACTGCTGCCGAGGGCAAGCGACACATATTGGGTACCCCCGTTACAGCAGTAATTAAACAGACACCAAGAAAATCAACCAGCGGTCGAAAAACAAATCCTTTGCAAAATATTCTAACATTTCAATCAATTTCTGAAACAGCCAAAAAGAATGGGGAGCCAGTACACAGCCAATTCTCGACTCTCGTCAGCGTACCTGTGACCCATAAAAAATAATCCATCCTAAGTCTACCACTCTGCCATCACACATTATGTTAATGGCATGATTTAACTATACTTATCGAATTGCATGATATTGTTAGCGGGTATACGCTATATACCGTATATCCCGGTCATAAAGATTAAGGGTTTATAGTCTATAGGTTGTAAATAAGAGGCTGGAAAAAGGACGCCAAGTATAGCTTGGCTTGGGTTGGGAAGACTGGAGGACTGACCCGAAGATTGAGAGAAAAATTTAGATATCGGTGACACTATGAAAGATTTAATGAATAAATTATTAACTTGTTAATAATCCCAAATTACCCCTTTTGATTTTTTAAATTTATTTTCGTTATTTCATTTGCTTGCACTTATAATTGGCAGTGTTTGAGTATTCGGCACCTAATATTAGAGCCACGCTAATATGGCGACGAGGATGGGATCTCGCAACAAGTCGTGATCAGAACAGTTTTAAGTTACTTACGAAATTATTAACATTTAAAGATAATCAATGTTGCAAAAGTGAGTGAAATTCATCATGGAATTTAAGCTAAAATCAAGCAAGAGTTTAATCACTGCCCGAGTTCAATATTCAGCTCCTAAATCATTTATTTTTGAACTTCAAGCTAAAGTGAATGAGTACTTGTTATATGCTACCCATCCCTTGATACGGTTAGTGACTTCACCGTATGGAGATCGTCGATAACCGTCCAGCGATCGGTAGCCTAATTAGGTCAAAAAAGAGAGGTGGTTGCCTGCCATAACGATAAAATATCTATATCTTATCTAAATTTAATCACATTTTTGTTGAAAATATGTTTAAATTAGAGACCGTTTAACCAAACTAGCTGAAAGATTTTGTAAAATTCATGCACTTTAATTCTTGTATTACAAATTCATAGAAATAATAGGGACAAAAACCGGGAAAATTCAAATCTCCAAAAGTGAACATTTAATTCTCTAAATATTTAAAATGGTTAAAAAAAACTCCTAGAATCGTAAAGTTTGTGGTTTCGATGATCGAAACCTTCAAACCTGAAGTGGTAGGGGGTGAAAGTATCTACCCCGATATTTCAAGCAAAAGTGCGTGGATAGATTTCTTTCTGTCCAGAAATGAATTTTTAAAGGACGCGAAAAAAAAATATCGTGAGTTGGTTAGATATTTATCTCGTGAACTAATTATCAAGATAATTTATAATAAACTCTTGGAAGTTGGCTGGGCCAAGTGGAGTGTTACTAATTTTCAAAAAGCGTACTTGCCACGAGTGACATTAAAAGTGCTAAGTGGCCGTTCCAAGCGGGATGACAATAAAAAACCCAGGTTCAGTAGAGAAGTTATTCGTCAAATCACATCAGACAGCCAATCGTATAACGCTCCCCTGGGATCAGAGGAAAATGACCTGGAACTAATGAGGAAGGACGGAGGAGGGATGAACAATCATGTCATGGATTCCTTCATGAAATGGATTGGGACGGAAAAAATTCAGGTGCGTATATTTTATATTAAATTTAAACTTACTTTGGAAATAATTCCATTTATATACTAAAAAGTTATTTGGTTTATACATTTAGACTTTTCCAACTTTGGCCGTTGAGGCCTCGTCTTCCCGAATGGAAGGATGTCTATTAATGAATCCTTGGTTGGAAGCCGTGAAACCGGGTTGGGAGAAATTATTGTTCCCAGTCGAAATCCTGGCCACCAACTACAGTTGGGCACACATGGGATTCACAGCCGCGGCACGAGTGGATTCAGGGAAGCGACATATGATTCTCGCTGTAGTGGACCGCTCAACCTGTTCCATAACTATTATGGAATCAAACGGGGTATATCATCTGGACGAGGCTACGCATACGGTCAAACCGTTCGTCGACGTGTGTCTGTATCTTAAAGACGCAATGAAAAATATTTTGGGACTTGTAACACCCGAAAGTAATTTCATTTTTCCAAAAGCTCCGGGTATTGGTAAGGTCAGCAGCGATAAGGGGGATTGTGTGATATTTTTATTTAAATTTATCATTGATATATTTAGGGGAAAGCCCATGATTGCGTGTTTGAAAAAGGGGCCTCGCCTTTATAAGTAAACTTTCTAGAGTAACGCTCATTACACTGTGTTACCTGTGTCAAGTTTTGTTTGATCATAAGTTGTATTTATCAGTGGACTGCTTTGTAAAACTGTTTGAATACTACGTTACTCACTCGAGATTTTAAAAATGTCTATTGAAGGCAAAAACGAATTAACTGACAATCTTTGTCAATTGGATGAAGAGATACAAAAACAAATGCACAGCGCAAAAATAAGAGAACAAGTGATTAAACCAGAATGTGGACT
Organism: Desoria tigrina; assembly: GCA_906901685.1. NCBI lineage: Eukaryota > Metazoa > Arthropoda > Collembola > Entomobryomorpha > Isotomidae > Desoria > Desoria tigrina. The sequence goes on along the minus strand of CAJQTU010000023.1, from coordinate 6,781,858 downwards.
TTTTGATGTCTGGATGAGAAGTCATCAACAGACAGAGAATTATGTTCACCTATTGAAACTTCCAATCTTTGTTCCACCACCCTATACTGGTGCACCTATATTATTTCCTGACCCTGAAGCAATGAAATTGTTTTACGAATTTGACGAGGACATTTATAACGACAAGATTGATTCTCTACAATCGGTGAGAGAGGATGTTCGCGGATTGCAAAATTTGCTAAGCTATCAAAGAGATGCACTTCTTTCAGAAATTTGCGAAGATGGTTGTGAAATGAGTTCTATTCATGAATCATTTACCACACTCAAGTCTAAGGTGGATGATATAGTGACAGAAATTACGACCGAAATAGAGGAGCAGACTGTTTCAAGAAACGAGTCAAGAAATCGCGACGTGTTTTGGATTGATGTTAAAAGACTCTTATATTGTTAACACAAGCATCTGATTCAAATTGGATTCCACTCGTTCAACATGTCATTTATACACACAATTTGCCTAACATATTGACTCGTTGGATGGCATCGTCAACCATATTGAAAATTATGAGAAAGCGATTGACAATCTTGGATATGTGGTTTATGTCCAAGTATAGTATCTCCAAGGCCACAACAGAAGTGCTGGAACTGTGGCACGCCACGGAAGAATTCAATAAGCAGCTAACCGCTTTCAATGAACCATTATCAAAAAAGGCAAAATTGTAAGCATTTTTCTTTGAATAAAACATTTTACTTTGACATCACATGTGTTTTTTAATCTCATATAAGCATTTTATTTTTAAACTGTATTTCATACACCAATAACGGCATATAATTGTAGTTTTTGACATTCAGTATCGAATTCAGAATTTATGTTACTAACAATATCGTTCAAAATTCATTTCACTTTAATCTACATTCATCAAGACCCTTGACCGCTAGGCGCCCAATATGACCCGAATCCGCTAAGAAGTTTCATTATAACCGCCGGTAAATTTCAAGCAACCTTTCACTTTGCCATCATGGATTGTTGGAAATTAAACTGTTTTGACTGCGTCAATTCTAAATTTAATTGTAGTTTTGTAGTTTTGCAAAATGGGTCAGAATTTTGTACAGGAAATAGGTCAGAAATTTTGGGATACGTGCGAAAAGTACTGGTGAGATATGGACATGTATACTGCCCGATAACAACAACGCCTACCCCAGTGATTGTACAAAACATCTACCAAACATCTTACGGTCCAGCCGATTATGGTAAATTGATTTTAAATGTTAAATTTAATTAAAAAATTTCTAATTTATTTGTTAATTTTAGGATTTATTATGATATACATAATACTTGCTGCCCTATTTTTGCTTTTCTGCTGGCTAAACCGCAAGGAAATTAAGGCTTCAGCAATTAAGCACTGGACATCCTTTTGCCAATTTTGGTCTCGACTGTACTCGACTGTACTAAAGCTTGGCGAAACATATCAGCTTATTTAAATCGGTCCCGTAGAGAAGTTCAGCTTGGTTCCCCTTCCGACGATCCAATAATTCAGATGGAAGCAACGCTGACTTACACTTCCAACATTTTTCGGCAAAACACCCATAATTTTGAGCTTGATTCAGAAGTGTCTATCGTCTAATTAATTTTTTTCCCATTAAATTTAATTTGCATTGATTTTTTTGAGTTTTTTAACATTTTTTATCATTAATTTTGCACTTTTCGGCTTTAAATTAAAAAGGGTTAAAAAAGGTAAGAAGCGGTATTTTATATTTTTTAAAATATTTGCAAAATGGATTGTGCACTTTTATTGACGTGTCTGCTGTGTGTAACACATAATTGTTATTATGTTACCTACGAAAATGGCGAGACGGAGTGTGTCCACAAACTGGACAAGATTAAGCAAGAGGAAGTGTCGGCGCTGATTGTACCGGGAAGTCGAGAGCTGTGTCCCTATCCATCCCCTCGGAGGTCGAAAGATGAAGGAGTGGATATCTGGAAGTGGATAATTGGTAAGTGTGTGAATTGTGAAATGTGTCATGAGTAAAATGTTTTTGTTTATTTTAGGATTGCTGGGATCATCGATGGGACTCTGGAGATTTTTTTGGGATGAAATCGTCGGGCCGGATGTCGGTGCTGACAGGGATGGCCGAATGAGACGTGCTCAGCAACTTCCCAAACGAATCCGATTTGTTTACATCGGATTCATATTTTTTTGGGAAGTGTGGCAAGTGCTGAAGCTTCTGTGGTGTTTCGAAGCACCACCACCACTACCACAACCTCCAACCGCCAACCCCCCCGAACCAGCCCCAGAATCAAGTTCCCCCCGTCATCGGATGGACAGAGTCCTTTCGACGAGTTTGGAGAGTCTCAAAGGGTCAGAGACTGGTCAAGGGACCGGAGGGCCTGCACAGCCCCAAGTAGATTGGCTTTCCCAAAGAGAAGGGGGCCAAAGGTTGACCAGAAGGTCAAAGCGGAGCCTCTAGAGGAGGACATCCTAGAACAGGATGAGTAGGTAACTTTGTCACCTTTAAAATGGATTTTGGGAGACGGGTCATGCCCGAAATTTTCATATAAATAAATATTTAGCATTACATCATGAATTTTACATTTTTTTAATCATATTTTATTTATTTTTAGCATATAATGACATTTAATTACATTTCTAGAGTTATTATTATTATATATTATCATGCACATTCATATCATCGGATTAAATGCATGCAAAAATAATTAGAGCGTTAAGGTGTAGTGGTGAGGGGGCACGGGTATTTTTTTGGAGGGCACAGGTTCGGCAGAGCTAACCGGCAATTATTTTTTGCCCGTAGAGGAGGAGGAGGATGGTTGCCAGGCAACCACCTTCTTTTTGACCTAATTAGGCTACCAATCGCTGGACGGTTATCGACGATCTCCATACGGAGAAGTCACTAACCGTATCAAGCGATGGGTAGCATATAACAAGTACTTGAATGGATTCGAAATTCGTGCATATAGTGACATCTTACCCGAAATCAAAAGACATATTACAGTCGTTGGAATGTGCAGAGTGCCATTTGAATTTCAAGTACCAAAGAAAGCGTTCGAATTAGAAACCATGGTTGCTAAAAATATGCCAGAGCCTTTAATTCTTGGAGGTGACTTCTGCGAGAAAGCTGGATGGGTGTAGAGGCAACTTGAGAGAACCTAGAGAACTGGACTGGGGCGATTGGTGACTCGATCCTACTTCTGAAACTTCAAAAAGTTAAGTAACAAGTAAATTATTTTTGGTCGGAAAGATTCAGTTTTCCGAGTATCAGAAGATACCTTTTTGAGTTAGTTTTCGATTATAATTTATATGAGTTCGGAACAGGATGAGGATAATTTAAGTGATTGGGTCACACCTAAACAGACATAAACCCCTAGACCCATTAGAAGTATTTTAAGTTCAAATCGACTTCCTAGTACGGGTGAGGCCAGATTTGTTACTGAGGGTAGGCCAAGAAGAGTTACATTTACCACAATGCCAGGTCAGGGAGATGAATCAGAAAGTAGTAATGATGGAGAGAATGCCCAGGGTAGTAGCGGAGTAGCGAATAAAAATAGGGAAGAGCTTGCAACTTTGGACCAGGAGTTGCAGAACTAAAAAATGTCTGAAAAATTAGCATGTTTCATGCTAGTATGGAGACTTGCTAGTATGCTATTGAAATGCAACATAAATTCGGTCACGGAAGATGTCAAAGATAATTGCATTATGAAAGGCTTGTATATCTTGAGAGCACGCAAAGCTGGATACGAGGAATTACCTAATTATGCTAGCATGGAGAAAGAGGAATTAGATAATTTTATTAAGACAATTTCTGTCAGTCCTTGGAAGCAGCAGCATCCGATTGGCTAGAACTGTTAGAAGCAGAATTGAAACAAGAAATGACAACCAAAGAATTTGGAATTCAATCCACGGTCTGGAATGAGTTATCTTGGAAACAACTAAGGAAGAAGTTTGAAAAAGAATACGTGAAAGATCGGATGAATGAACTTCTGGCTTACCGACAACAACCAAGCGAGATTAGAGATTATTAATCAAGATTAGAGAATCAAGTAGACATGATCTGGGCCTGTTGATTTAACTACCAGTGCCATTCGTAATGAGTTTATTTTTGGGAAGGAATGGTTAAAAGATCTGGATGGGATCTTGTTCCATTTTCTATGCAGGTTTTCCAGCTTAATTAATTGCCGATTTTCCTGGGACACGTGACTTGGAGGAAGGAATTTTGAACATTTAAAAATTTATTAATTCGAATTTATGTTGTATATTTTTTAATTTGTTTTCTTTGTCCTTTGTCATAATTACTTGACAAATTCTATAGCATGTTCCTTCATATCTAAATACACATCGTTAGTGTATGTAATAAGAATGCATTTTAATGCATCTTAAGGTACTTCCTCTTAGTATGTACTTGAAGGACACTGTCTGGCCTTCACTGTCTGCTAGTTTAGCTTTCTAGCCTATATTATAAATAGTATAGTAACCTAACTGTCTGTGTGTCTGTCTTGCTACTTCTCTAGAGCAATAAACTCCTTTCCATTCTATAAATGTCTACGCGTTATTAATCTCATAACACCCCGTAGGTCGTTTATTTCATGTATATTTGCAATCTGAAGCTATCTGTGTTAGTTACGAGAATATCCACGTTATCTTTCCACCAAACTTTGATTTTATCATAGTAAAATGAGTACATCAGTACTTTACCCAACTCCAAAACTAAAAATAGATTGTTGATGCCGTATAGATTGTTCTGTTTAATTATATTTCTGGTTTTTTCAGTATGACAATGACAACACCTTTACACATTTCCAAGATTTGGAAGGATTTAAACTCGGAGAGACATGACAGTTTCTTTTGCTTCGTTTAATGATGTCACAATTCGAACGTCAATGCGCTTTCGGAGGTTCTCTCCACTTTTTCTATGCACCGAATTTACCAAGAATTTCCAGTATTCCTTTTCAAACTCAGATACTGCTAATGTTATTTGGTGAGTACAAAAATCAACATGCTTTCTAAGCCATAATGTTTCTTATAACTAGGTTAAATGTCAGGAACTTCCTTTATATCTTTTTTCCAGTTTAAAGGAATCCTTGATTTCATTTTTTGTCACAATTAACTTTAACCATTACATTTCCTTATAAATATGTTTTCCTTATTACAAGGTTCGCCTTGAATTTATTCAACATTATATTTCCTTATAATATTTAATATAAAAGGGCATCTTTTCCCCCTCATAATGATCACTACCTTATAAATCATCTTTTACCCTGTTAAAGTTAAGATTGAAAAAATATCAGTCTTTTGATACCGATTTCTGAATATAAACAACGCCGGAGCAGGGGGCCTTTCTTTAATTTGTGCATACGACAATAGCTAGGGACAGCCGTTCTCTAGAGCGAGGTTACGGGACGGTTTTTACTCTACGTGTTACACCGTAAGGTACTCTTCTCAATTATATCTTATAGTTTTATCCACCCTAAGTTACTCTTAACATCTAACCTTACATGTGCCTCTTCTGTGGTCCCATTTTTCGGTTGGCCATTTGCACTGGCCTTATCGGGTTGAGACATACAGATTTTTAATGGCAAAATAATTTTTATTTCCGAAATATATCTTTTCAAAACTAAAATTTCTTTTATTACTTGTTAAAAATATTATTTTATATTCGAAAATTACAATGTACAATCCATATGTCCGGGCTTTAATTTTCCATTTTTAATAATTACTCAGAAATATTATGAAATTTTCGATGGGGTAAAGCGGGATTTTGGACTAACATAAAATCAATCAAAGGCCCATAGATTGAGAGAGGAATTGTCGGAATAAAAGAAAAGAAGTAGAACACAGGAAGTTTCACTTCCTTTCGAACGACTTTATCTGGGCCAGCCATCATTTCTACCGTCCCCCTGGCCAAATTTCCATTTTTAAAAAGGACTCAGAAATATTCTGAAATTTTATATGGGGTAATGCGAGATTTACTTTTAAATTGACCAAACAATCAATCCAAAAGAGGTTGAGAGGAATTGTAGAAATAAATATGAAGGGAAATGGAAACACCGGAAGTTCCATTTCCTATAGAACGCTATCTTGGCTATCCATCTTTGGCAACCGGATAGTCGTTATTCAAACAAAAGAGGCTCTTTAACAATGGCTACAATGGGTAGCCCCAAATAGACACAGATTTTGCAAACTGCACTTATGCAATATTGCTTGGAAAATAAATACAATAATAGAGAATTATTAAAAGATTTATGTATATGGATTTATACATGATAAGCTTGGACGTGTGTAATAGTACATTTTATTAATAATTCATGCCATCCTATGCATGTTTTGAGATGAGATGTATAGAGATCTTCGTGATAATGATTTCTCCCCCCCCCCTCTTTGTTACATCCACTCTCTTACAAGTACGTGTCTACTTGCACGTGCTGAAGGATGACCTTCGGATGAGAGGAAGTCTCAGTAGAAGAAGAAGAAGTATTATTATAACAGTCTTCCCTGGGATTCCTTTGGTTCAACAACTGAATAAAACCCGCTTGTACAAATTGTACTTTATTTGCGTTAATACGGAAATTTATTATTTCAGCATCCACCTGTCCATTGCATTAAGATCCAGTCAATAATCAAAGCATAAAAGTAGAAGAGTAGGGAACTATAACTATAACTACAGTCTATTTTTTATAGACTGTTTCCCTATCCCGACAACAGATACAAGCGGAAATCACTGTGACGGAGGCGATTACTCTTTAAACCTTCAAAAACCTTCAGAGTAATATACTTTGCTTTGTCAGATTGAAAAGTTTTCCAACTTTGTCCAAGCCATGGATGGATCAGAGATTAATAACACAGAAACTTCGGCCTTAAAAGCTAAGACTACGGAGCTCGTCAACTCATTAGGGATAACAGTTCTAGTGCCAAAGTCCCACAAGATCTATAGAACCAAGGAGTAGGAGTGTGTCACCCTTTCGTCGCCCAAGTGACAGGCAAGACCGTTAGGTTTAGACCTAATCTGAGTTCTCCCAAAGAACGACGAGGGAACGATGTCCCTGCAGCCAATGCAACTTTACCCCCGGTATTCCAACCCCAATTCTATATTGGTGGTAATGGACGCGGAGGATATAAGAACCGAGGAAATTTCAGAGTATGCTTCAAGGCAATACGATTCAAGGACTGATGGGGTATGCGGATAACTATTATCCACATAGCTTAGATTATTTAAATATTCAAATTTCCAAATTAAATCCTAATCCCCGAACCAGAATAACAGTTTCGTCTTAAAATCACTGACTTTTCTATAGCGAAAAATTATTTAACATTTAAATTAGGTTGCAATAAATCACTTTATTAACCGTCTCAACGAGTGTTGGAAAAATGTTATATTTTCAGGATTTCTTAGAACTTCTGTTCTAACTTATAAAAAGAATTTATAATTAGTTAATTGTAGACGGCTTTCACCAAGAGAACCAAGTGGAGTAGAACAGACAAATGCTTTTCATCCAAGGTGGATTAAAAGGATTACTGATAAAATACGAACGAAAATTTTCCATCCATCCACATCGAAATCCTGTCTTTAGTGTCAATAGCGGAAATTTATTTTACATAGGACGTAATTAAGTTACAGCGATATTACTTTATATTACCGATGCAGCGTGTTTTTAACAAAATGTTATAGTTTCAGAACTAGACCTAATGACTCGATTTTATAATTTCATTGCTTTAATGGGTCGTAGGTCCTGCAGTGCACTTGAAATTTCCATCACCGCAGTGATGGAAATTTCATGGACTTGTAAAATCTTGCAGGATTTACCTGCCGCTGGGAGCCTTATGGACGGTCTTAGCAAAATGTCAATCTTGTGATAAAGTTGTTTTATTTTTGCTGGGGGTCACATTGGTGACCTTGGGGGGGGGGGGGGGTCGTAGGTTATCAGGTTAAGTAAACGTCACGCCTCTTGCTAACTTCACCATTATCTTGCAATTCTGCTAACTTCCTCTTGCCATCTTGCTAACTTAAAGTCTCTGCATTAAATATCAGCCGTAGTACCTGGATGAAAAACACTATGAAAAGGACAAAGAGGGCTATAAACCGTTCCTAAATCTTAACTGTCAACAGCACGAATGACCATCACTTATTCGACAAAAGCTAACATAAAGGACTGATAAACTCAGATACTCAATAGGAAAGTCAGAGCCAACATTTTTTGAAGGCGATCTAAAATCAAAATTATTGAATAAAAATTACCATCTTGAATTCCACAATCCAACAGACTAATGACAGCCTTATCAATATCATGGTCCGATTTATCATTGTATTGATTGATTCCATAATTAAAATGCCTCTAGCGATTAATCACAATAATTTATTGATGAGGATTGAAGGGCGCCTGTTGAGGATAAGGCGCGGCATGTTGAACTGGATAACCACCCTGGCCCTGCTGATAAGCCGGTGGTGGATATCCCGGTCCGGGTTGCTGTTGCTGTGGTGGATAAGGGTAACCCCCTGGCTGCTGTGGATAAGCACCTGGAGTATCAAGAGAGATTATATTCATTAATAATCTGAAATTCAAAAAAGTATGAAAAATATCACCGTATATATATAACGGTATGAGTTTCCGGTTTGAAGCCCTCTGAAAGGGATGCTAATTATTCAGGGGCAGTTAAGGATTTGCAAACAAATGAAATGTTTGCATAAAATCATTAAATCAAACGGCTTTTTTGGCAAAACATTCACATTACTTGATTTTGTGAGACTTGTATTTAAAAACATGAAATAAACCAATCCTTAATTTAGGTAAACAAACCTTGTTGAGGGTAGCCTTGTTGGGGATAATTCTGTTGGGGATATCCCTGGGGAGGATACCCCTGAGGGGGGAAGCCCCCCTGCTGAGGATACCCTTGTTGGGGGCCTCCGTAATATCCACCGCCCCCTTGGGGCTGTTGGTAAATTATCGGGGGCTGTTGAACAACTGTCGTGCTCCGGCTCGTACCTGAATCTGTTTCAAAATCGATTCAATATTTTAATACTGTTAGAAAGTTTTTGTTTTATGATTATGACATGAGACGACTTGAAGTTTTGGGGTGTTGGAAATTCTAAAAGAAGTAGGCAGATATTTCGGAGCTTAGAAAAAATATTCAATCAAAAGAGACTGTCAAATCCTTTGTTCTTTCCTAAATCTGATATAGTGACAAATAGTTAAACGATAAACATATGCAATGTCAGTAATTAGCATTAAATAGTTTATGATATTGCTAAGTTAAGTTTAACTTGATAAATGAAATATTTCGATTACGACGACACTCTAAACTCTACGATGATACTTGTTACGTGTTCAAGGGAATGCCCCGTCATTTAACAACACTCTAAACTCTGACCATGTTCAACCGACAGATAAGGCTTGCTTATTTTCTATTTTTATTTCTTGAAAAATATATTGAAAAATGCTTAAAATCACCCTAAGACATTTGCTGCAATTACCATTCACCATTAGTTATCAATGTCAAATGTCATTTAATAGCTTTTTTAAGATGATGGTTACCTCTACAACAGGAACAACATATCGCAAGACAGGCGGCACAAAGGGCACATTCTACCAAGTCATCAAAATCCAAACACATCTTGAAACGACTGTCAGTACTTTGGTTCGATTTTGATCTGAGGGATGTTGAGATGAATTAATCTTCTTTATTTTGATAGGTTCCTTAAAGTATATAGAACATGTAATTATTATTTTGCTTAAAATTTCGTCGATTCTTTCTATTATCATGAAGTGTACGAATTGATGCTACTATTGCTTAAACTAACTTTAAAATAAAATTTATTTTAAACGGTTACTAACTAATTCTTACGAAAATTCAACAAGTTTCAAGAATTACTAATTCAGAAATCTTCTTTATTTCTACGAAACAAATCTCCCGATTTCAACCCTACCTCACACCTTCTCATAAATCAGGTTTGAACTTCAGAATTTGCTGTTAATATGTAATAACTAATAATTTGCTATTACCATTACAAGGCTTAATTTAATGGAAAGGGAACCTCCCAAAAGTAAAGTTATTTTTGGTTTAATCCAGATTTAATGTTATTCTCACAAAAATAAAAAATAATGAATAAACAAGGAATACATTGACGACTGACATATCTAGTAATCTTGAATCTAGTCTTAATAAAATGAAGTACCGTTACCGTTTTAAAAAAGAGCTTCCGAATTTAATTGTGCCTCCGCTTTATTATCTTTTTATCTGCTAATTAAATTAACGTATTTCAACTATACCATTGTTACTAAAACGATTTCAATTCTATTTTTTCCTTGCCAGGGAATACTATGTTAAAACAGCCTTGATTTCTTTCATAGTTTCATCTCGGATTCCATGACTCAGTTCAACGTGATGTCATTTGAGAATATAAACCCCACATAACCAACGACAGTTCCTATTATTGTGGGGAACCAAATCCACGTACATTTTGCTTTGCTTTGCCCTTAGTTATGAAAGTATCTTGTATAAAAGCAATGTTAAAAGCACATAATATGTGGCTCATGGTCTTATGAAATGGATAGGGAACATTCACTAAACCTCTAAAAAGTCTAGTAGCCAATAGCTATGGATACATTCTCGGCACGAAATAATAAAAAAAAGTTGTTGAAAAATACCCCTTTGCTTTTAATTACTTTTGCTTGCGTTCCTCTTCTCGTAATCCATGCTAAAAACAATAGGGAATTGTTGTAACTGTAATAATGTCAATAAATATGAATACGGATTGAGAGTGGAAATGGTACGTAGTACTTATGTTCAATTGAGTCATATTGTGATGACAAGGATTCATGGGATTTATAAATGTTAATTTTGTAGGTTCGATTCAGGTTCCTTTATCATTCGTAATGACAGATTATTAAACTCTTTATCTATAGAGTGACTAATAATTGCAGTTGAAGTTGTGATCGTAAATTAAAGTGTATCACGTGCCATCGGGTTAAAATAAGTAAGTTTGTGTCATTTTTACAAGAGATAATCTTTAAATTGGTTAATAATTCATTTTTGGACTTTTTAAGAGTTAAATAAGTAAGTCTTTCTAGTCATTTTCCTTAACTCTAGTAGAGCCAAGCGCACATAATTTAGGTCGTATTTCTAAACGTTTCTTTCAAACGTTAAAGGAGTGAAAGAAATTTAATAAGAGCCATTTACAAAAGTAAAATCATGTGCTGCTGAGGTTTGGCTCCACTAGGGTTAAGATATAAAAATGTAAGCTACTTCCAAATTTTCTAACAATATGGAAAATTAATTCGGACTATGGCTCTACTAGGGTTAATTTAATAGGTTAAGGTATAAAAATTTAAGCAATGTTCAAAGTACATATTAACAATTTCTGTCTATTTAGGTTTCATAGCAAAGGAGATTAAAAATGCAAAACGGAAGTAACGAAGCGGGGGCAATTCTTGGGAAGCCCCCACCGTATCCAGGTCCAGAGGCACCTCCACTCTATCAAGGCTATCCAGATAATCCGCCCCCATACTACAGTGCTACTCCACAATGTCCACCAGCAGGTTGGGTTAGTGGCGGACCCCCTCCAGCCCCTAATTACAGTTACGGAGGTTACGGGTCAACCGTCATTTTAGAACCTGTCACTGTTCCAGCCACTCAGGTCATTATTGTTGGAGGATGTCCTGCTTGTAGAGTAAGTTGTAGAGATCCATTTTTATATATTTTCCGTCATCTATACGTTATGAGGCTTATCAATCAGGTTCAAAGGTTTTTCACCAGCGATTAGAACTGTAAAAAGCCTTATAATGCTTGATTATTTTCGTTAAAAACTAAAAAATGTAATCGTTAAAAACTGAACAATAGAAAAATATAATTTTTGGATGTATGAATGTAAATAAATTAAAAGCATTTTTAAACTTATTTAAGGTTGGAGTTCTAGAAGATAACTTTAGCTGCCTTGGACTATTGTGTGCTCTCCTATTCTTTCCACTGGGGATTATCTGCTGTTTGGCCCTTCGGGATCGTAGATGTACGAACTGCGGTGCTGTTTTCTAAATCCGGACTTCCAAATCCTACTGACTCAATCAGTTTCATCCGTTTCGGCAAATCGGATATCGAATAGAATAGTGAAATATCTTTATTTCGTCTTACGGATTACTTTGCTTAAGTATAGATTTAATTTAAATTGCGTTAAAGACTCATTCTGAGCCAATTAAAATACGGAATGAACAAAAATTAAGTCATGGTAGATTCGTAGATTTTCTGGCTTTTTTCAATACGACACAGTAAATAGTTATTGCTATTGATTGATATCTGGTCATTTCAGGATTTTTGATGGGATTTTAGGAGTTATTTTGAGTCTCCTTGAAAGGAACATAAGAGATTGAGACTTGTTGACTTTGAACTAGCTTTAAATAATAACTCATTTCTACTATATTTATAGAATTAAAATGTAAACCAATATATATATTTTAAGTATAATTTAAGAGTTTAAATTATTCGTTACAAGTTGGAAGAGGTTACAGGATCATAGAAATGGGTTTAGAGTTATTAAAACCTTTAAAATTTATATAATGTTCAGAGTTTTGTTTGCAATGAAATAAAATCAAATAAAAGAAAACAGCAAATAAACCAGAGATTTTATCTTATTTTAAATCTAAAAAACTGAAATCTTTATTTGTAGTGTATTATAAGAGCATTAAAGATCAGTGATGTTAATTAATACTGACATACATAAAATGTATATAAACGACCTCAGAAAAACCAGCCCACCATAAATAACCGGCCCATTATAACCAGCCACATAATAAAAGGCTCCTATGATAAGCAGCCCATGACAAAAATCGGCCCCAGCCCCCACTGAAGTTCACAAGGACTTGGAATGTTTTAGATCGTCGGATTTATTTCAAGATTCGAGTTGTCCCGTCCAATTTTTTAAGAAAAAATAACAGCAGTTCGGCTAGGCTCTTCGGACATGTGGCTTACTAAATTACTGACAAGAACTGATAAGCCGGAAATATTGTCCAACTCCACAGGTATTCGGTAGACTATGAGATCGACTGAAGAATTGGATTCGTTTGGTTCTACCAAATCTACCTCACCACAAGAGGGACACTCGCAGTCTCAAGGTATTCGGAGCATTCATTATTACATTACCATCAATTCATTACACATTACACTCATTACGACATCGTTGGTATGAGAATGGTATGGTATGGTATTGGTATGGTATAAAATGCATCATAACTTCTTGATAACAAAATCTGACACCTTTGTCGTTGACACCTCTGTCGTTTCATCATTCCCGTGATCCCTTGTCATTATAGAAATCTATCTTGTCAACGACCACAAATAGCATCTTTAATCCCCAGGGGTTCATTTTTTGACATTTCAACCATTTTTGTAGATGTAGATTCATCTGTAGACGCGTCTGGCATAATTTTAAACAACTTAGGACCGAATTACCAAAATTAAAATAAACACATTATTGACATAGTAGAACTTTTGTTGGAATAAGAAATACTAAAGTATAGGTCAAACTGATATTTCTACAAAATCCAAATGAACTACAATATCAGCTATTTTTCAGTACAAAGAGAAGATGATTTATGCATTTTTAATGAAGAAGATCAGGCTTTACCTTGACTTCCTAATTACAATAAAGTACACGTGGTTTCTTCATGTAGGTAGTTGCATGGTCAATGCCAAATGAATGAATTGATAAATATTTTATTGCCAGTCCAACTAACAAACTTACAACAGTCATAGCATTAATTTACGATCACTGATACAGACTTGCTATAATTTGTAATTTAAGAACCAACTCCCTATATAGCTCTCTATCAAAGATCCTAATCATTTTATGATTCGCAGCTCAAAAAACAACAATCCAACAATGAAATGGAATGAAGAATAAGCGATTAGAAATTTAAACTTGAAATGTCCATTGTCATATTTTTTGCTGTCCTTATAGCTCCACAAAAAGATTTCTATAGTTTATGATTGTCCGTGCTATGTTTTGTACGCATTGTAATTCAGGATTTTACTTCCCTGGGGAATTAATTATTATTGTATATCCTTCTATAAGTGGGAACTTATTTGGATTCGTTTTTATTAAGTTTTCGGTGAAACCCCTTTATGTGAACATCTTGTCCGTCTGTCCGTCCTCTAACTTCAGAACGGTTGAAGTTTTTGAAAAATGGTTTTGATTTTTGTATTCCAAATTGATGCAATGAAAAGTACCCCTTAAAATCTTATATCTATATTTCACGACAAACCAGCTTATGGCGGAAGCAAATTTTTTAATATCCGCGCAAGGGGTGGGGAGTTATTTAGGGAAAACCTATCAATAGGCGCTTATATCGAGATTTAAATTAAATAAGTTCAAACTCACTAGTACTTTTTATATCTTATTTTGTCGTGATGATTACATTTAATGTTAATATTGTTGTTAAAGTTAAATGTGTTTTTACTTCCCTAGCTTATTGGTTCTTCTGAATCTTATCTTAAAGACGGTATATGAACTCCTATGCTATCGCTCCTAACGTCTAGACCTTAAGTTAGACATGAGAAGATGAAAAATTGCCCATGCATTCACTCCTGTGGCTATTTAGCATTGAGATTGGCAGAAATGACTTGCCAATTCGCCAATTTTTTACCTCAACCAGGTAACGATCAGATAACATAATGACTCTCTGTAAACTTTAAGGCACCAACTCTGTTTAGCACTATTATTACTATTGGTTTCAGTTCAACGTTTTTTGGTCCTACTAACAAGGAAGTATTCCTCCCTTGTTAAGGATCTATCTAAAAAGTGGTGGTGGTATTTCCACAGTGGAAACACTGTATATACAGAGCGTTTTTTTCCGGAGGATCCAGGTCCATCCTTTGGTATATAAGGGCTGGAGTTCCATCTCCATAATTATACTCAGCTTTCAGTTCCCTTTTAGAACACTAATCAACTCTTCTCTCCAAATCTTGTGATTTCTCACAACCAAAACCTTCACTTCAAAATGAACTCTGTAAGACTTAATCAATTTCCTATAAAAAATAAAAGCAAAATCGGTTCGAGTTTTGGATTTTTTTTTGGAAACCACATAAACTAACGGATTTTTTCTATATTTACAGTTCGTTGTTATCGCTTTCTTCGCCACCGTCGCTGTTGCCAGCGCTGGCCTCGTCGGAGCCCCAGTTGCCTACGCTGCTGGCCCAGTCGCCTATGCTCACGGACCTGCCATCGTCCGAGCTGCCCCCGTTGTCCACGCCGCTCCCGTAAGTTTTTTGACAAGATTTCGAAATTCATAAAAATTTCGGTAGATTTTGACAATTATTTTTTTAATTATAGATCGCTTATGCTCATGGACCAGCCGTTGTCCGAACTGCCCCAGTCTACGCTCATGGACCAGCTGTCGTTGCCCGAAGCTACCACGGAATCGGTGCCCCAGTCGTCGCTGGACCAGCTTACGCTGCCGGACCAGTCCTCCTCGGTTAAATAATCTACCTCAGTCGAAAACTTGTCGAAAATTCAAACTTCTTGTCGCCTTCCATCCGATGTCAAATTTCGTAGTCAATCTACCCTCCCTTTCAATTGGCACATTATCTGAGAATGAAATTTACTAACATTTTCCATCCTATTTCTTGTTACCAGTTCAAATCCTAATCCGTTTTGTGTTGTTATTTTTTTTTTACCAAGATGATTTGTTACCAAAGTCGACTGGGCTTTTTAGCCTTTGTCGGTTAAATAAATTTCATTTCATATACCACTGACTTAAATTTGATTCGGCTTGTTCTTCTGTGGCATTTACTCGTGTTTGGCATTTTTTATTCCGGAACTTGTAACATTTTATTAGATTAGTTTAACTTCGGTTGCTTCATAATCAAAGACAACAAAATTTTAACTGTAATGGTTTTTCTTACCTCAAGGTAAATTTTAAGGAGATTTCTGGGCATCAAACCCAAGAAAAATGATATGAGTACTGTAAACCAACTCGATTACAATTTTTCATCAATATTTGCCAACATTTATTAACCAATAGTCAGTCAAGGTCTTTGCGTTGTAATGTTAGGGTGGAAGATGATAATAACCGAGCTTATAAGGGCACCGTAGACTTCGTAATAATTCCCCTGCCCAAAATAATATAGCCAGGGTGTCTTTCCCAAGTGTATAAAACTTCAACAATTGATTAAATTGAGGTTGCATAGACACCCTGCATTGTATCTGTATAACTATCTCCAGAGCCCGTGTATATGTGATATGAAATCTATCCGAAAGATAGACGGTAGTGAACTTGAATAACATCGTTTTGTTATTCAAGTTATGAAGACAGACTAGTAGTTAACCTGGATATCTATCATTAACAGGCTTCGCCTTTGTATTTTGGTTAAGTTCAAAGGTCGTGAACATCAACTTCTCTGGAAAAGTCGTCCTAATATTGTAAAAGTGTAACTGTATAAAACTTAAATCATAGGTTCATATCGTATTTGTTGGTAGTTCACCAACAACGCAAGTACGTCCGACGATAACTAAAGCACTTCTTCAATACCAAATCATTCCGTCAAGAAGTTTTGGGATTTTGAATCCGGAAAAACCCAGATGAGACAAACATTCATTTTGGAGATAAAACCCTTGAAATCGGACGAGCGTTTTTTGTGATAACTCAGGTTGTGACAAACCTTGGAGAATTATTGTACACTTCAAAAATTAGTTTTTTTAGGGGGGGAGGGGTTATAGTTACACCGTGTGACCTTATCCGGGCCCTTGAGCCCCTTATCAGGAATAAATTTATGGGTTTACTAAAACAACAGCTGCCATAAAATCCATACATCGTTTGATAAGAGTTTAATGAAATATTTCTCAAATGGAAACTATGATTCATACAATAACAAAAACAACAACCATTTTGGGTTTAAGACAACCCAAAATATTACCTTCCAAACCCTTTAATTCTGTCTGTATAAATTCCGAGATGGTCAACGATGGAAAAGTACCTGGATTGGAAGTATTTGAGCCATCTACCATTAAGGGATTTTCTTGCTGGTTATTAAATTAAATTAATTCCAGGACTGAAATATATTGAAAAAAATAGTTCGATATTGTTGAGCAGACAAGTTTAAGTCGAAATTTTTTTTTGACAAATCTAAGCAGCTTTCAAAGCAGACCACATGAAAGTAAATGATTTAAAGCAATCGGAAACCTCTGTTTTAAATCTCCAAATCCCGAATTGAACACCCAGTGGAATCTATATATTATCCAATTCGATGAGCTAGCCAGACAAAACATAACTTCAGATTTAAAATTTTGCAATGTATTCTCGCTTATTCTTGAAAACATATAGTCAAATCGCCAAATACTCCGTTTTACTCGGAGGTGTACCGTTTGAATGGGACTCAAAGAATTCTAAACTATTTGTGACACCAAGGTCACGAAACAAGGGGATCGCGCGGTTGGCAGTTACGTTGATTTATACCATGCTATTCTTACTCCAAGCCACGCGTGACAAAATCAACGGCGAGAGTAACAGGTTAATCATCGGGATATCATTCTTTTACGTTGGAACGATGAGTTCCACAATTCTACTTGTGTTCCTTAGGGATGCTACCTGTGGTGCATTTGGTGGGAATTGTATCATCTGCTTTTTCATCAAATATCAGAGTAAGTTTTAAATTCGTATAATTTAATCCCCTTAATGTAATTAAACATTATCGTATATATCCGATTCCGATCATCTTACGAATTCAAACTACTTCAGAAACTTGGATACCGAAATACAACCCCGACAAAAACAGTTTCAACTGGTACTGGGACCGTTTCACAATCTTAAACGTCTTTGCCTTCAGGGCCTTTGGATTCTTCTTTTCCCTTAATACCGTCTTCAATCCGTACGAATTTCCAAATGTCGGATCTCTACTCCCCAATCAGCACCGAAACTACTTATTCGTCATAGTAAACGGATTATTAACAGTGTACATGTTGCAGGTCCTTTACAGTGTCATCTCTATACATGTTACCCTCATCCTGGCCTACTTTCTCTTGTTTTTAAAAGTAATCCAAGAGGATTTTAAAATTGGTATATAGGAAACTACAGGACGCTTGCGAAACTCAGGACTCCCAAGTACATGCCAAAAGCGTACCGCAGCGTTCAAATTTTTCACATAATTGTAACGGAGGTTTATGGGCCTTGTACAATCCCTCTCCATGCCTGCATTTTTCAATTAGCTCTGTTGTGTTTTTACACACTTATCCGACAATGGGCGGACTTGGATCCGACCGTGTTGGCTGTTTTGATTAGTACTTCCGTTATTAATGTGATATTTTGGGTCGGTTGTCTGTGGATTGGTGGAGTATTTTATTCCATTTCAGCCGCTACGATACAATCCTGGAAATGTATTCCTTGGAAGAAGCAGAGGGATTTGAAGTTCATGTCCAAGTTTCGAAAATCTTGTCGACCGCTCCGGATTGGTCACCAGGGGGTCTTCACTTTTAATCGGTTCTCGGTCCTCCGGTTTTTACAGGAAATCATTCGAGGTACTTTCCGAGCTCTGCTAGCATTCAAGCAATCATGACTTTGAGCGGGCAGATTTTTATGTATTTCAATATTGCAAACGAATAAATAATGTTTTCAAGTTGTTTGACAATGAAATTCTCAAACTTAATTAAGTTATCAATAAGGAAAATAATTTTAGTTGGAAGGTAAAGGGAGTTTAATACGACTAATCAGATAATCTAGACATGACATTTGATTTTATTCTAGAAAATTTAGTAGTGAACTGACAAGGGAAGCTAATCAGGGTGAACTCAAGGAAATGCTTGACACGTTTTATGATCATATCAACAACTAATATAGACAATGAGAATCGAACAATTAGCGGCACTAATTGATGTTGTCTATATTATTAGAAAAATCGACGAATATAAAAAAATCATAAGAATCGAGTTTTTGAAATGCTCGTACGACAACGAGTTTTGGTCCGATTTTCAAGATGTTTAGAGTTTTTTAATGCCAAACAGTTGTGAAAATGAAAAGATTTGATTTTTTTAAATTTATAGCTTTTTTTGTAATTTTTAAACTTTTTGAGCTCTGTGGAAGTGTTTGAAATGTTTTTTTTTTTTTTAAATTCAAATCTTGATATATCCTTAACCTACTTATAACTCTTTGAAATTCAAAATCATGAAATTTTTTAGAAATGGCCAAACGAGAAGCAAACAATCTCCCATACTCGTTTCTATTTTCTTTAGGATCATGCAGGGTGCTTGAAAACTCAAGTTCATCCAAACAGTCGCCATATTACTCAAAAAAGGCTAAAATCTTAGTTTTATACCATATTTGAAAGTGATAAGGCAATAACAAAAATAACTTTAAATTAATCTCCAGTCGCCCTTTTCATCGCATTTTTCTATCCAAACAAGTCGTTCTTTAATCGCACTCCAAAGATCAGTAAAATTCGGGGTTCGGAAGGCCTTAGCTTTAAAGAGGAAATCACGTGGGAAAGTTTCTCATCTGAAAATTTGTGAGCCTCTTCCAAAATTAAAGCAAATAGTTCGTTAGCCACTTATTTTTTTGTTAAAACATCTAAAATCAAGACTTCGCATGCCTGCCCGGCTCCTGTGCAATAGATTAGATTCGATCGGAATAGTTTAATGAAATAACCCTGTTGAGAAATAAATATTTATTCTTTAATAACAATAGCAATGGTTAATGCCAATAGTTTCCTATCAACCTTCTAATGTATGTATAAAATCAGGAACGATGAAGTACCTGTATTCCAACAACCTTTAGAATATTTTAAATCCTTGCTTGTCTCGTTGATTTATTAATCCTGGAAAGATTGAAAATCAAGATATTTCGGCAATGCTTCAGGTCATTTTAATCTAACCTTCTTCTAGCAATAAGCCGGAAAGGGTAATGAAGTAGTGTAGGAAGCATGCATTCGGAGTTATCGGAGCAAACCATTAATTCATCCTTTATCTTTTGTACAATCAAGTTAATTTATTTACAGAAAGATTTAGGAAAATTGACTGAAAATCGCAATCGTCTAACTTTAAACGTCTGTTTCGAATTCAGTAACGAATTGAACCAACACGGTGGAACACATTACAATCCAGATAAAACCTACCTCCTGATTTCAAAACTCACAATGTATTCTAGCTTATTTTTGAAAACATTCGGTGAAATTGTCAAATACTCCGTTTTACTCGGAGGCATACCGTTTGAATGGGACTCGAAACTGTTCGTGACAGCAAGGTCTCAAAATAAAGCGATCGAGCGACTGGCAGTTACGGTGATTTACACAATGTTCTTCTTACTCCAAGCTATCCTTGTCAAAATCAGCGGTGAGAGGAACAATTTAATCATGGTGGTTGCGTTCTTTTACGTTGGAACGTTGGCCTCCGTTATCTTACTCTTGTTCTGTCGGGATCCTTCTGCGGGTGCATTAGGTGGGAATTGTATGATCTCATTTTTCGTCAAATATCAGAGTAAGTTCGTATAAAACTAGAGAATGAAAGAACGTTAAAAAATGTAAGGGACTTCCATTTGGTGCATTATGGCTCGTTAACTAAAGAGCTAATAATAACCAAGTAAGACCCGAAAAATAGGGTAAACCGACCACCGTTCCTACGACATCTGTTCCTACGACATCCGTTCCTGGACATTCGTTCCTACGACATTCGTTCCTACGACACATTCGTTCCTAACGACAAATGTTCCTTACGACAAATGTTCCTAAGACAGTTGTTCCTTACGACAAATGTTCCTAAGACATTCGTTCCTAACGACAAATGTTCCCAACGACAAATGTTCCTAACTCGCATTGATGAAAATGATGATTGATGAAGTATAAGGGATCAATGGTTATTACGAGAAAATAAATACTTCATAAATATACATTTGAAAGTGGTATTTACAATTTGAAGGAACGTTTAATTACAATGTATGTCGTTGAAAAGAATGGTCAGAAAATATTGGGAGAGTAAACTTTCATAAAATCAAAACCCCTTCACTATAATATTATTGATATTATCATTATTGCAATGTGTAGTTTCTGAAGTGAGACAAAAATATTAGAGAAAAAACAAGAGCCTAGTGGACTGTCCACTAGGATCTTAGTGGACGTCATTTGCATTTAGTATTCTTGGAAATGAACTTCCAAAATACTATCATTATAATATTATTAAGTGTTGAAAACACTTTATGCGAACGACAAGTCCGTCTGTCCGTCCGTCTGTCCGTCCGTCTGTCCGTCCGTCCGTCTGTCTGTCCGTCCGTCTGTCCGAGCGATAACTGGAGAACGGCTTGACCTACGGTCACCAAATTTTGTACACTTATTCCTTGGGTCCTAACACAGGCTAAGTTCGAACTTGGGTCAAATCGGTCGCACCCCCTGACCCCCATCAATTAAACCCCAAAAACAAACCATTGAATCAGTCGGAAGCTCTTACTCATTTTAAACTTGCTGCCCATTAAAACAGTTCAAAGCTATTAATCAATTTAAAACTGCCGCTTAGGTAGTTTACAGTAAACTCTATGTCTATCATCTACACATGATAACACCCTGAAACTACATTTCAGGACGTGCAAGACCCAGACTTTTGGGGGAAATTGAGATATGGGTTTTAAACAATTCCCATGAGTAATAGAACATCTTTGACGAATACGGGACCACTCCCACTGACACCAGGGTGCAAAACCCGGGCTTTTTGGGGAAATTGAGGTATGGGGTTTAAACGATTTCCATGAGTAATAGAACATCTTTGACGAATACGGGACCACTCCCACTGACACCAGAGTGCAAAACCCGGGCTTTTGGGGGACATTAAAATTCGGTTTAATTTTATTGACGTTTTCAACACTTGGTTACACCCGTTACATCGGTTTATTCATTGTAATATCATTGCAATGGTTAGACGCGAAGTTTTTTGAATGAACAGGAAATACATTTAGAGCAGAGGCAGGACGGAAAATGTATCGGCAGTTAAATTAAATCTTGGTCCGAGGTCATAGGCACGTTTTTTGCTGTTCGAAACAATTCTCGTTAGGAACAATAGTCGTAGGAACAACCGTCAGCTAGGAACAACGGTCCGAGGAACATTTGTCGGGTAGGAACAAATGTCGGGTAGGAACAACTGTCTTAGAAACAACGGTCGTAGGAACGAATGTCGTTGAGGAACGGATGTCGTAGGAACGAATGTCCGGGAACGAATGTCGTAGGAACCGATGTCGTAGGAACGCCTGTCAGCAGATCGAAAAATAGGTTTAATTTGTGGCAGTTGCCTGTGCTCTAAAACAATAAGTTTCTTTATCGACTTGTTTTTTAATTCAGTTTTATGATAAAACATATTCTATTATAAAAGTTCCTGAAACTTAAAACCTAATCCTTGTCAGATCGAGTGGAGTTGGAGATATTGTTTGTTTGTTTATTTGTTAGGATTATTCATAGAATTGGATAATATAGTAGGGATTATTAAAGTTATTAAAGGGTGAGAACCTTTATGGGTTCGCTCTGTACGTCTGTCCGTCCCGGCCGTTAGCACTCCAACTTTTGCACGGTTGAATATTTTGAATTAGTTTGTTCGGGAATCCATCAATGACCTTCTAGCAAGAGGTCAAGTTAGTTTCGGGGCCGTGTAGGTCAAAGGGCGAATGTTGATCCTTGACTCAGTCAAAGATCAAATTTTTTTTACAACAGCAACAGTGCACTTGTTGTACATTATTGTAAATGTATAGACAAGTGTGATTCCACAATTTACATGATTTCACTCTATGGTTGGGGCAATGTGAGCTATTTGTATAAAATGACTCCCATGTGTCGTACAATGACTAAAATGGTCACAGACTTATATAGTATGGTATTTTAAGTTTTGTTTCGTGTCGTGTCACCCTTTAGTGGTCTGCGTTTGTAACGATTTATTATAATTTACAATCATTATTAAGTGTTGAAAACACTTTATGCGAACGACAAGTCCGTCTGTCCGTCCGTCCGTCCGTCCGTCCGTCCGTCCGTCCGTCCGTCTGTCCGAGCGATAACTGGAGAACGGCTTGACCTACGGTCACCAAATTTTGTACACTTGTTCCTTGGCTCAAGAGTGAGGCTAAGTTCGAACTTGGGTCAAATCGGTCACACCCCCTGCCCCCCATCAATTAAACCCCAAAACAAACCATTAAATCAAACAGAATAGTGATATGTAGGAGTCCAACGCCAGGATAGAGCTCTTACTCATTTTAAAACTGACGCTTAGGTAGTTTACATTACACTCTATGTCTATCATCTATACATGATAATACCCTGAACCTATATTTCAGAGTGCAAAACCTGGGATTTTTGGGGAAATTGAGATATGGGGTTTAAACGATTCCCATGAGTAATAGAACATCTTTGACGGATACGGGACCACTCCTACTGACACCAGGGTGCAAAACCCGGGCTTTTGGGGGACATTAAGATTCGGTTTAATTATGGTGACGTTTTCAACACTTGGTTACACCCGTTACATCGGTTTATTACAATCAAAAGAAAATAATTTTTTGAATAGAAACCTGGATACCGAATTACGACCCCGACAAAAGCAGTTTCAACTGGTACTTGGACCGCTTCACAATCATAAATGCTATAGCCTACAGGTTCCTCGGAATCTTCGTCTCTCTAAATACCATCTTCAACCCATACCAATTTCCAAATGTCGGAACCCTGCTCCCCAATCAGCTCCGAAACCTCGTATTCGTCATAGGGAATGGTTTATTAGTATCGTATATGTTGCAGGTCCTTTATAGTGTCATAACCATACACGTAACCCTAATACTCGCAGGCTTCATATTAATTTTACAAGTAATCCAGAGGGATTTTAAAATTGGAATAAGAAAGTACAGAACGCTTGAGAAACTACGGACTCCAAAACACATGCCGAAAACGTACCGTAGCATTCAAATTTTTCATAAGATTGTCATGGAGGTTTATGGCCCGTCCACGATCCCTGTCCATGCCTGTATCTACCAACTGGCTTTGTTGTGTTTTTACACGCTTATCCGACAGTGGTCGAACTTAGACCCGGGTGTTTTGGTCAGTACCTCTCTCATTAATGTGGTATTTTGGGTCTTTTGTATGTGGATTGGTGGGAAATTTTACTTAATTTCCTCCACCACGATACAGTCCTGGAAGTATATTTCTTGGAAGAATAAGTTGGATTTGAAGTACATGGCCAAGTTTCGGAAATCTTGTCAACCGCTCCGGATTGGTCACCAGGGGGTCTTCACTTTTAATCGATTCTCGGTACTCCGGTTTTTGCAGGAAATCATTCGGTACTTTCAGAGCTTTGCTGGCATTCAAGTAATCGTGACTTTTTATATTTTTGTAAGGCATTTTTATTTCTTAGGGGTTCCAAATAAACTTACCCAATTCCATTATAAAGCTATGAATGATTTATATAGCCGTCATTTTTTTTGTAAAAAAAATAGTCAAAAAGCAGATAATTTATTCGTAAATAACGATACCCAGAACCAAGATGTAAAAAATCCAAAGACAGCAATACGCCTCATCGGTTCATAACAAAAAAAGTACTCAAAAACACTTAATTATTGCCGACATATAAATATCGTATATATCGATAATGTATCGTAGTCATCTCAAATACTTAACAAATAACATTATCCATCATTATTGTAAAGTAGCGAATATACTGTTTTGTGAATCAATTTATTCAATCATAGATGTTTCCTAACTATGAACGGGCTCCGATCTTTTATATGACGAATAAAAAATATGTTCTTTGCATTCTTCCATGCTATATTTTGAAGCTAATTGGAAACGAATGATATTATTATAAGCAGTGAAACAGAAGAGTGTGGCATCACTAAAGTGCTGGTACAAAACCAGCGAATTGGCTCACCCTCTTCTGCCTCGAGACAAAATGCGTATTTTTTTTATAATCTGGATGTATTTGTTTCGAAAAAGTATTCGAGCCATTGATTTTAATGTGGCTAAACGATAGTCATCTCCGTTTAGTTTATTTATGGCTTATATGTAAACAAACTCAATTTAATATACAAAATCTATAAATAGCACTAGAATTCAGAACTAAGAACGCAGACACGACAATTTCGATGCATTTTGATTGACTTGCCTTTTTTGTTTCAAATTTTTTTTAAATTTCCTCCTAAGTTCAAAACCTAACGTCGTCTTGTTGAGCTGCTCAGTACAAGGTGTGTCCAACCTTCTCTGTCTCAAGACATAAGGGTGAGCCGATTCATAGCGTTTCGCTGACACAGAAGAGTGGTATCACTACAACCTTTCAACAAATACATAAATAATGGCTTGTACCTGTAAAGAAATATATGGTTTCCACTGGAATATCATGAGCGATTCCATAAACTCGAACCAAACACTATAATTTCTCTGTTGCAATGTAAATTCTAGCCAATTTTGGTTCAAAGTCAATTTTTTAATCAATACCGTACCCTTGTTGTTCACTAAATGACATACATTTCAACTTACATGCTTTTGATAATTATATTTATTCAGAAAAAGCTACAAAATATTTAAACATTATTTCAGCCTACATTTGACCTTCCGATCCACTCAATTTGAATACATTCATTACTCTCAATTTATTTGCATTGATAAGTTGTCAAGATTGAACTAGGCACAATACTCATTCCTAGAACGGTATCAAGGGAGCCATGCTTTCTCAACTATATCTTAAAATTTTCGGTTTATCTATCAATAGTTCTGCATTTCTTGGAGCAAGTCCCTTTCGATGGGATTATGACAATAGAAAAATAGTTGTAACCAAAGCGTTGCGGTTGAAATTCATGCTAAGGATAGTCGGTTTTATACTTTTTGCACTTCATTTAGGAGTTCAGTCGATCCGGGGCAAGCTATTAGGAGATGTAAGTGCCTTTAACCTAACGGCTGTGTTTTTTTACTGCGTGGTTTTGGTCTTGTCTTTACAAATTCTGATTCTGAGGGACCCATCGCAAATGGCGAGGACTGAAAACGGGGTCCTGCAGTTTTTCGCTCAGTACCAACGTAAGTGAACTATTTGAAATTACACTTTAAGCAAACTATACCCTGGAGGGGTTTTAAAATTTGACTACAGAGATGAATTCCACAGTAATTGAACACAAGATCGTGTTGCCGGAAAATAAACTATTATTTTATTTATTTAAACACAACGAAAAATGGTTACTTATTAAAAAAAACTACTCCCCCAAAAAAGGCTATTTTTTAAATCCGATTTTAGTATAAACTAACAGACTCAAATCAGAATTGAGTACCAAAGAATCTGAAAAACCTTTAAAATTTATAACGATAGTTAGTTCAGAAACTGGCCTTTTCACCATAAGATGGTCACAAACAGCAAATTCGCAACTTCTTTCAATATCTTTCCAAAATCAACATTTTTTATTAAAAACTCATATTATGCATATTTTTTCAAACCAGCCAAACCGGAGGAGAGTTTTTATTTTTTAATGCTTCTATATCTTTTATGATAGTTAGACAACGATTTTAAATATGTAATTTTTCAGGCTCGTGGATGACGTCCTATGACCCAGACACGAATACTTTTAACCACTACTTTGACCGATTTACAATCCTCTACACAGTTGGAATGCCGTCACTGGGAATTTTATTAGCGATTCATAGCCTTATCTTCCCATACAGTCCCGTTTATCTAGCTTGTCTCCTTCCTCAAAATCTCCGACACCCCTCAATTGTCGTTATTCACGCCTGTTTCCTCTTTTACATGTACGAAATTGCTTACTGTACCGTAGTCACTTATCTACATTTCCTATTCTCCTACTTTGTGCTCCTGATCCCAGTAATTACGGACGACTTTCGGATCGGAAGAGCAGAGCTCGCCTATCGAACGAACAAAAGCATGCGATCTCGAAGATATTTCGGAATCGCTTACCGGAGCGTTCAGTTGCTTCATAAAATGTACTGCCAGCTCTATGGGCCTATTTTCCTGCCCGTACAAGCCTTTGCATCCCAGCTAATTCTGTTATCTCTTTACATGATGATTCGGCAGTGGGATCAGTTGGACCTTGCAGTTTTAATTGTTTTAAACGTGTTCTCCAACGGTGGGTTGCTTATGTGGATGACGGTACTTTGGTTGGGGGGTTTCGTAAATTCTGCTTCAGGAAAGACGATAAGGTCATGGAAAAATTTGGATTGGGACAATGAGACGGATTTGAAGTACCTGAAGAAGTTCAGGAAGTCGGTCCAGCCCCTCCGGGTTGGCCTTGAAGGGGTTTATAGCATCAGGAAATTGTCAATATTGACTTTTTTGCAGGGGATAATTCGTGGGACGTTTCGGACTTTGTTGGCCTTGAAATAAAGTTTTGCTCAATTAGACATTAATTGAATTTTAAACTACTATTTGTCAATTTTTGGACTCAACCAATAAATTGCGATGTTTCTAATTCTCTTTTGCAATCAGTTATTATTGGGTATTATTAATCGACCCCCTCATTGACGGAAATCACCTCCTATTTTTAACTGAAAACGACCTCCACTGAAACCCCCTCCTTCTTACCTAACCACACCTCCTTGTTTTAAGTTAATTTGGCTCCCTCAGATTATATGTCCTCCTTTTAGAAAAATTTTATGAAATGGAGGTTTTAAGTCTTTGAAGTTATAAAATCATTACTGCCATTAATTAGGAAATGTTGAAAGGCTGTAATATTAAATAAGGTATTGCTGAGACAAGGTATTGTCAGGCTGATCTAACTTTTCAGCAATTTTATGTTTATTGATTACAAGGAGTCCATTAGTAAGGAAATGTAATCGATTTTATGTAATGCATAAGGTATTCAACGAAAGCTTTGAACTGCCAATGTCGTAACGTTTCTGTTGCGATTGCTAGTTATATCGTTGTGCCTAAAGACCACAAGATAGTAAACTGTAATTTAAATGTCAAATTTAAGAACTTCAATCGCTGTGGCTCTGCTCTGAGCGAGAGCTATCAAAATTGTTGTAAAAATACAGAATAACCTTCATTTAAATCCACTTTAAAGACTTTAAACTCGTAGTAACAAATCAAAATCGATACTTTGGCTATATCATTCCTTCACCATGTTGTTAGTTCGTATCCTAAGTCACATACAACCGCAAAGCAAACCTTAGTCACACAATGCTGTAATCAAGTACTAGTAAGCCTTTGATAATCCAACCAAAACATATTGTCGAGTCCATACGGTCTTCCGAGCAAGACAGAATGTTTTCTCGTCTATTCATGAAAACTTTAAATCGTATCGTCAGGATCTCAGCCTTTTTTGGAGGCACCCCCTTCAAATGGGATTCGAAACGTGGTGAATTTTTGGTGACGGAGACTACAAACAAGAAGTTCTTAAGACGAATTGCCGTATTTTCTTTACACATGCTGTTCTTTGTTGCTCAAGGAATCCGATTTAAAATCAGTGGGGATCGGAGCCAATTCAATCTACAAATGTCGTATATATACGTGGGACTTTTGGCATTAATTACTCTCGCGTTATTTGTTAGAGATCCTACTGGAAAGGCGCATACATTAAGTTGTGTTATATACTTCTTCCGGAAATATCAGGGTAAGGCTCCAACAATCACTATAAATAAGTTGGATGAGGTTTTGCTGATAAAATCTGATGGTGGACATTAATGGACAAGTTTAATAACGAACGGTTTAAGGATCTGAAAATGTCATGGGTCAATTGTTCACGAGCTCAATGTTCAACTATGTCCAGGATTTTAATCATTAACAGCCCTAATGAATTATATCAAATTTTGGTAAATATTTGGCGACGGTCTTTACCACGTCGTTACCACCCACGCTCTAGGATTTAAAAAATATAAACGATTTCGGTAAATTAATTCACATATTCCGCAATTGGTTCTGAAATTTCTAGCAATGTGGATACCAAATTACAAGTCAGACACATGTAAGTTCAATCGGAACTTGGACCGGATCTTCATTTCTTATGCAGTATTAAACATGTCCCTGGGATGCCTGACAATCTTCGATTCTATTTTTAATCCTTACATTTCCATGAACTTGGCGTCCCTCGTCCCTCCGAATCTTCGGAATCCGGTCATCCACATTTTACAAACTGTCTTCAAATTCTATCTCGTCCAGACTCTATACAGCGCAATCAATATACACATGATGTTGACTGTCTCGTATTTTTTACTCGTTCTTCAAATACTTCAAGAGGATTTCCGAGCTTCTAACAAATTTTACAGGACTCGGAAACAGCTCCAGTCTCCCGACTATTTGCCCAAGACGTACAGAAGTATACAAGTTCTTCATATAATGGCTATGGAAATTTACGGCGCGAGTATTATGCTGATACATGCTACAATTGCGCAAATCTGCCTCTTCTCTTTTTACACACTTATTCGAGAATGGTCAGGCTTGGACAAGGCTGTAAAGGGGGCTTTGGTGTCCATTGCGATCGCAAACTTAGGGTTTTGGATGCTTACCCTTTGGGTGGGTGGGATTTTTTGTACAGTTTCCACTAATACTATCAGGTCCTGGAAATTTTTCCCCTGGACAAATAAGAAGGATTTGAAGTATATTAATCGGTTTCGTAAATCCTGTCCCCCGCTCCGGATCGGACATCAAGGTATTTTCGTTATCAAGAGGATAACGGTTTTAAAGTTTCTTCGAGGGATCATTCGTGGGATTTTTAGGGCTTTGTTAGCACTGAAGTAAATGTTGACTTAGTTACAGGGAGATTTTTAGTTATACTGAAACAATACGTTTGTATAGTATGTCTTGTGTTTAAAATGTCAAAATTACCAATTTAAATCAATATATATTCTTTAACAACATTTTGGTACACAAGCCAATACGCTTTCCTCGAAAACAATTTTCATATCAAACCTCAAACTTCCTTAAAATTTTGTAAAATTAATGCTGTTTACAAATGCTACTGGCTTTAAAAACTGAATCTTGTTTCAGTATCTTTCTAATAAAACTGTTTAAATAAAAATCCAGACAATCCAAAGAAGAAGGACCCTAATGCAGCACCCACATTATTACCAATGACACAGCTTAATGTTACCGAGGAAATTGAATCTGATCAAGATGAAATTTTTACTCAGGAAATCACTCACGAACAGAGTCGTGAACTTGAGGTTACTTTACCTATTGTACCGCCTATAACACCAACATTTGATAGACAATATAGTACGGCAGGTACGAAAAGAGGTAGAAAGCGGAAGGGACCAGAAGAGCAGGGAGCTATTGATACACGTATTATTGTTCAAACGCGTAAATCTGCTCGTAAACACGTAAATATGAATGAAATATGATGTAATGATGTTGCTGTTTTTAAATGAACCTAAATAAAGAAGTTGACTGTTGATATATAACCATTTCTTCTCGGTGTCGATGAGTTTTATGTCGATGTAATTTACGCGTGCATTTGTTTGTCGATGAGTTTTGTAGATGAGTTTTTTGTAGGTGAAATTTACGTCGACGTAAGTTATGTCGATGGATCAGCCGTGACCCAGCTATCCGATCCTGGAAGTTTTTTCCGTGGAAGAATAGAGCGGACTTGAAGTACATTAGCAAATTCAGGAAATCATGTCGGCCATTGCGTGTTGGATTGGAAGGAGTTTATACGATTAAGCGGTTGTCTGTGCTAAAATTTTTACAGGGAATTGTTCGAGGGACCTTTAGGGCACTTCTTACTTTGAAATGAGGCTGATTTTATGTACATCAAATACAATAATGTTGTTAAGTTGTTTTGAATGCATTACTCGTATGCATGTAATGTTTGGCTGTATTTTACCAACACAATTACTTTTATCGATTTAATTGCTGAATATCCTCAATTACTTGCATTCGCTTTTTTATGATTTAACCTGATATCCTTGACCTTTAAAGCATTTAGCATATATTATTACATTTATTGTACAAGGTACCACTGGGCCAATTTGATAAACTTGTCCAAACGTACATATAGAAGTGGGGACACCACATGGGAGTTTTTTTTAGAAACCCTCGAAATATTGCAAACGTACATCCCAAAAGGGTGAAACCGCATGGAACAAGACGTCAAGTACTACATATTTTTGGATATTTTAAATTAAATTTCACGTCTGGCCCACACATGGGTCTTATAAACAAAGTTTCATAAAAATCTTATTTAGTTCTCCAACCACAGAAAAAAACTTTTATAAATCGTCGAATAGAGCATTGCCGTACTTTTCAACGATGTATCCCACATGAAAGATTTTTATTGAAAAATTGTGACCTTTGACCGTACACTCCTTGACCTTCGACATATACGAACTGAGCCTTCACCGAAAGGTCATAAACGGTGTCTGAATGAAAGTATTTCAAAATATTCATTCGGAAGTTGGAGTTTATTCGTTAGGACTTAGGACAGACGTACGGACATGATCGAAACATTACAACATCGAAACTAATTCATAATTTAAATTCATTACCGACTATCATTACCGCCTATCATTTTGGATCTGTATCTTTGATAATTAGGTCTGCTGAAATAAAAGTACAATACAATATAATACAATTAAAAATTGATTAACCCTTCAATCCTTCAATAACATTCTAAAGAAGTATGTATATTTTGATAAATAATGTTAGCTCATACTCATATACGGATTTTCGGGTAACTTTTGTAGCAATATTAATTTTTTTTATTTGCTTGTGGAATTGAGGTAATAATTCTAACTAAAATTTTTTGCTGCATTCTCCCACTTAATTACGAATAAAAAATGTGACATAAAAATACTTAAACTTCCTGAGTGAGCTTTCCAATTTCATAAAGGGCTGGACTAGTCTAGTTCGCTGACTTTACCATCCGCTTTGGCCGGTTACGGTTAGCCATAACATATCCGACCCAACTTCCAATTTAACCACTAAGCAAAATATTAAAAAAAAGCCATGTTTTCAAAACTTCATTTCAAGATTATTAGCCAAAGTTGCAGAATGGCCGCATTTTTTGGTGGAGTTCCGTTTGTCTGGGATTCGAAAACCTCAAAAATCATCGTGACCAAGAAACAAGTTCTCAAGTATTCTCTCGTGGGTCTAATAGAAATTTCAAGTCAAATATTTTACGCGTATAACGCATACCGATTCAAGCTCTCTGGAGAATTGGACAAATTCAATTTGTGCATGGCTCTTTTCAATGTTTCGATGAGCTTTCTCATGCTTCAAATCACAATGGCAATGGACCCTCATTATGCAGCGTTTTCAATGAATTCCATCATACGCTTCTTCAATCAGTACAATCGTAAGTTGCATTTTCCATTTAATTAAAAACGCCGAGAAGTGGGTCTAAATAATTTGTAATTCGACTTGACCCACTTCTCGGAAGTTGGCCCGTTGTTAAAGTCCTGGTGTAATTCCTTCCTGGACGTGTTGTTGCAGCATTTAGACCTACCTTTTGCTCACTTTCCTCTGCTAATATCGCTGTTACGGCTCTTGAAGTTCATTTTTATATCCTTGACCAGTTCTGATTACAGCCCTTAAGATGCTATGACTTCATGACATTAAATCCATGGGTTTCATTTATACAGGGTGTTTTTTCTAAAGGTATCGGACTTCCTGTATGAGTTGTATTTTTCGATGATAATTGAGGTATATTGTCATACAGTAAAGCCTTGTTGCATTAAGATTACTGAACTACGCCATGTGATAGAACTTTATTTTATAAACTAACAATAGATTAAATACATAGAAACCGGAACTAAAAATGTCGACATTTTTTAGGGATGTGGATGCGGAAATTTGACCCGCACACTTTCCATTTCAATTGGTATTGGGACCGTGTGACAATCTTCTGTACTTCAACAATGATACTTTTAGCCTTTCCCACTGCCGGTGGGCTCCTTTTGAATCCGTACAAACCTAACTTCGGATATCTATTCTCTGGCGGATTTCAAAACCGGAGTCTACCGTTTCTTGAATTCATTGGAAAACTGATCATTCTTTTGGCACTTTATAGCAACGTAGTAATACATGTTCAGTTCGCGTTATTCTACTGCCTCTTGATATCGCAAATACTGGAGCAGGATATGAAAGCTGGCAGGGACAGCTATCGGAGCATTGCTTCCTTAAGGTCACCTAAGAATTTTCCAGTGGCGTACAGGAGTCTTCAAGTACTAAATGGGCTTTTTAAGAGGCTTTACGGGCACCTCACTTTGCCAATGCAGGCATCTGAAAGTCAATTGATATTAATGTGCATTTGCACAGTCATTCAGAACAGAGCAGTCCTCAATCGGATCACGATATGGGTTATAGTGATTTTTGGCGTCACTAACTTTACCATTTGGGTAAACGTCCTTTGGTTCGGTGGCATATTTTCCACCGTTTCAAAAATTACCATCCGATCCTGGATACATTTCTCGTGGACGGATAAAAAGAACTTGAAGTACATCTGTAGGTTTCGAAGGTCTTGCAAACCGTTGGAGATTGGAATCGATGGACTCTTCACGATCAAGAGAGTGACGATTTTGAAGTTCCTTCAAGGAATCGTTAGGGGGGCGTTTAGAGCGCTACTTGCCTTAAAATGAAGGATATTTGTGATATAGAGCAAGATTTTCAGAATAATTTTAGGACGCTCCGTGCTGCTGGCTAATGCTGAGTAACCGGGTTGTAGCGACAAAATCAAAGGTTTCAAAGATCGACAGAAAAGTTTTGACAACTGTGTAGAACAACATAATTTAATTAGGTATATCACAAGATACGGATAAATCCAATGGTCGTATAACAATATAACTTGTTTGCCGATAAAGTATTTTTTTAAATTCCATAGGAATGTTCTATTTTATCCCCATAATGCGTTACTCAATTAGTTAATGCCAATCAGTATTTACGCGAAGGAAACATTTGGCATAAAACAATAGGTTTCAAAAGTATGACAATTTTTTCTAAATAAACCGTCGAACGAATGAACCAACGTAGATGTACTGATTTTATAAGGGTGTATTGACGCTGATTGTGATGGTATTTTAAGTACTTGCTTTATCAATTGCTTGGAATGTATGAATTCTTCACGACCAAAGTGGCGACCATTTAAAGTGACTCGGGGGCGTTTCTAGTTCGAGTTAAAATCAAGGAACAGTCACTTTAGAATACGAAATAGGATATGAATATCGAGTGTATTCCCATTTAGAATGCAGGTATAAAATAACTTAAAAGAGATTATCGTCATTATTTTACTGTTCTGTTCAGCAGTAATAACAAAAATCGACCCAATAACAGGGCTGGATCAAGGATGATTTTGCACATAGATATAAATATAATTTAGAGAAAAGAGATGTTATTTTTTTAAAATATAATAACGACATTAATGACTGCAGTTTAGGATCATAATCTTTTCAATGCCGAAATATTAAGTACCATTTCATCAGAGGCCGAATCTAGAATACAAAACTGGATACATTCTGCTCGGGTAAGGATTTAGGATTTCAGGAGGAATTTTTGCGGCTGAATTGAGGAGACTTTAATGTTTTGGGATATTGTAATTATTAGCAAAATTAGCAATGTTTTTCTCTATTTTCCAAAAGAGCTGATTAACGATTCACGGGGTTGATTATTAGATATTCTCGATTATATACTCATTAAATTGTATTGGGTCTTGATGATTTTTCCAAACATCCTTGATATATAAAGGATATAAAAATTATTACTTATTTTTGAACTGACAATTTCAAGATTATTTCTCGATATGAATTTAAACCTAACAGCAAAATTACATTTTGATCGTGAACTCAATAATTGAGCTCGTTCTTTGTGCGTAGGAGACTCTCGTACCGTATTTTCCATTCGTTTGTGAAGGAATCAAGTAATTTACTTGAAATTGAGTTCGCCCGTTAGCTGCTAACTTTTGGACAGTTGAAGATTTTTGAAAAGGATTTCCGGACTTCGAAAATATATTTTGGCATGTGCTGAAACATTAAAAATCCACTTATCAGTTTGACCTCTGAATCTTTTCTTGCGATCAATACATTTTTACGGTTCATTAAATTTTGCATCACATATTTTTTTTTGATTTTGTGTCTCTTGGTTTTGCTACTTCCAAGGCCATGTTTTCGCAACTTCAGCTCAAGATTCTGAGACAAAGTTGCAGAATGGCCTCATTTTTTGGTGGCGTTCCCTTCATCTGGGATTTAAAAACTTCAAAAATAATCGTGACCAAGAACCAAAAGATCAAATTCTTTCGAATGATCCTAATGCAATTTTGTATGCAAATATTTTACGCGTCCCAAGCCCTCCGTTTCAAAATCATAGGGGATTTGAGTAAGTTCAACTTGTGCATGGTGTTTTTAAATGTCGGGCTAACCTTCCTTGTTGTACAAACTACATTGATAATTAACCCTCATGATGGATCATTTTGCATGAACACCATGCTTCGTTTCTTCAATAAGTACAACCGTAAGTAATAAGAATCAGCTAACACTTGTACAAAATAATTAAGAGTTATTCTCGAAGTTCCGAAATATATCCTGCTTGAAATAAATCTATGATTCATATGACTCATGAAAATGCCAGAAAATAGTCAGAAAATTTACTAAAACTTTTAATTTTTTACGTCCTTTCTACCATCGAAAAAACAAAACAACAATATTAACATCATGAAATTTAAACGCCCCGAAAAAGATCCAATCTAAGAGTCTGTTTAGAAATATGGTATGTATGAGGTTGTAACGTATTTTTTTTATTCCACCATCACTCGCTTCGAGCATTTAATTTATGGAGACAGAGATATGGTCGAATCGATTAAGAACAATTTTACAATGACATCATATTTGAAGCGATTTTATTTAACAATTTTACATGGATATCACCTTAACCAATCGGACTCAATATAGTATTATCTGCGGGCATGCATTGTAACTTGTACAAATAAAGTATACAACTGAAGTAACATGTACATCTCAATTCGCTCCGTTGATACTATTTCCAGATACCTGGATGCAGAAAATCGACCGTGCAACAATCCGGTTCAATTGGTACTGGGACCGTTTGTCAATCCTCTACTCTTCAGTAATAATGTTTGTAACCTTCCCAACAACCTGTGGAATTCTGCTAAAGCCCTACACGTCGAATACAATCGGATCTCTAATCCCAGAAAGATTCCGAATCCCAGGAATCCCGATTCTTGAATTCACGATTCAAATGATGCATCATCTAGCCATGTTCAGCAACATGATAATACATATTCAGTTCATGATATTCTACTTTCTCT
Source organism: Desoria tigrina (assembly GCA_906901685.1). Taxonomy (NCBI): domain Eukaryota; kingdom Metazoa; phylum Arthropoda; class Collembola; order Entomobryomorpha; family Isotomidae; genus Desoria; species Desoria tigrina. The sequence continues at coordinate 6,745,704 of CAJQTU010000023.1, read as the reverse complement.
TGATATCACGAATATTGGAGCTGGACATGGAAGCGGGTAGGGATAGTTATCGAACCATAAAAGCCTTAAGGTCATCACAATTGCTCCCACCTGCTTACAGGGGTCTTCAACTGCTTCATAGGATTGTAATGGGAGTTCATGGACACCTTATGCTGCCAATGCAGGCTTTAGAGAGTCAATTTATACTAATGTGCATTTACACAGTGATTAGGAACCGATCCGTCCTCGAGGAGATTACGGTAATGGTGATAATGATGTTAGGGATAACTAATTTTTTGATGTGGGCCGGGGTCCTTTGGCTGGGTGGCATATTTTCTACGGTTTCAAAAAAAACCATCCAATCCTGGAAAAATCTCTCGTGGACGGATAAAAAGAACTTGAAGTACATAAGTAAGTTCCGAAGGTCTTGCAAACCGTTGGCAATTGGAGTCGATGGGCTTTTTGTGATTAGGAAGGTGACGATTTTGAAGTTCCTTCAAGGAATCACTCGGGGGACTTTTAGGGCATTGCTCACATTGAAATGAAGGATATGTGTCCTGGTGTTTATTTTGAATTTATTAAACACCAAAAACATGGTATCTTGTTAAAATGTAGTCGAATTATATGAATTTCTTTCACAATAACGCTGTAAAAATAAATTATGTCGAAAGTTATCCATTGAAAAAATTAATTGGTCCCACTGACTTTACAAGGTCGAAACGATTTTAGTCACCGATAGTTCCAATGTTAAAGTTTCATTATTTTATTTTTGTTTCTCTTTCGAATGAGACTAGTTGGAAAAATATCGGTGTTGTACAGTTGGGATTGTTCCCTTGTAAGTTTTCTCTCGATCATATTCCGATACTCAATGCAAGTAATCTGTCTTTGTAACGTGAAATAGCGAAATGATGATTCAGTGTTCACTTTTCACCGTTTTTTTTGCATTACTTTTATTGCATATCAATCGCTTAATCATTAATTTGCCACCCTCATGCCCTCATTACTCGCAATCTGGTTTATAAATCGACAAATTCATGGCGACCTATGACCCCAACTTTCAAGGAAGTATTTTTACATTGAAGATACTGTAAATATACAAGAAAGTCCCGTCGAAGCAATTGCTGGAATGCAAACCCCAAAAACTATCCGTTATGTTTGTTTAACTTAGGTTCGGTTTATTTGCAACGTCATTATCGTAGGAACAGCACCTAAACTCATGGAACAGAAACGAGTCGAAAAATAAGCCTGGACAAGTAGAACTTGAACTAATTTGTCATAATTTCACTTATCATCAGCATTATAAATCACAATACTAGTCCTTCATTTAAATTTAAATCAGTTTCGCAATTATTTAAAGTAAAATATTTTCCTATTAAAAAGTGCATAATATGTCAAGGGTATAGGGAAAATTAATTTTTGTGCATCCAGAACTGCAGTAGACATCAATTACTCAATAACTCCTAGCGGGTAAGCAACCCTTTGCTGTCAGCAATCAAAGCAATGCTATCCCGAATTTACTTCAGAATCTTACGTACAACATTCAAATTTACTGCTTGGATAGGAGGCATCCCGTTTTTATGGGATTCTCGTAGTTCAAAAATCATCGTGACAAAAAAACAGCGAAAGAAATTCCTGTGGACAGTATTACTTTATGTCCTCTTCGTTGGGTTCTTAGGATTCCAAGCCATCCGTTTCAAAGTCAATGAAGAATCGATTGAATTTAATTTACTCCTTGTTTATTTTTACATTGGCTTCAATTTTTCTATTCTCCAAACTCCATCAGCGATGAACAATCAGTTCGCAGCTTATTTTGGAAATTCTCTGATGTACTTTTTCAGAAAGTACAATCGTAAGTCCTAGAAAAGAGATGTATCGTAGAAGGTTTGTTTTATGTGAATGCATGAGGTGTCCGTCTGTATGTCTGCTATTTTCAATTAGATACTCTACCTTTCCCTATGGTTGGGGCACTGTAAGATTTAAAAAAGTAACGCTTGTAAATTGATTTACAATCATATCTACGATAAATTGACGTACAAATTCCAATTTCGGTCATTTTAATACAACTGTGTTAACGTTGCAGGAACCTGGATGCCAAGCCACGATCCCAACAAGAGCAGTTTCAACTGGTACTGGGACCGGTTGACTATCGCTTACACGGTGACAATCCATATTTTAGCAATACCAGTAACAGTGTATGTTTTTGTAAACCCCTACACTTCCATAAATATCGCATCTCTAGTCCCTGAGAAGTTTCGAAACCCAGCGATCCCAATCCTTCAATTTCTTGTTGTATTGAAACTGATGCTGGCACTGTTTAGCAGTTTGGCAATACAACTGCAGCTCTCCTACATTTGTCTCCTATTGTTGCCACAAATTCTATCTAAGGATTTGCACGCCAAACGGTCATCCTATCGTACCAACGAGACCTTAAGGTCACCAGACGAATTCCCACAGGCATACAGAAGCGTCCAACTAGTTCATGGCCTATTTAACGAACTTTACGGATCAACTGCTCTGCCATTACAGGGCTTTCAGTCCCAGTTGATTCTGCTCTGTACTTACACACTCATCAGGGACCGGCGATACCTGGATAATACAGCAATTGTGGTATTAATTACGTTTGGGGCTTTTAATTTCCTAATTTGGGCAGGGGTACTTTGGCAAAGTGGAAAATTATGCTCAATTTCAACCCAAACTATCCGATCCTGGAAGTACTTCCCTTGGACGAAAAATGAGGACTTGAGCTATATCAAGAAGTTTGGGAGGTCATGCAAACCGCTGAAGATAGGGGTGGAGGGATTATTTACGATCAATAACGTGACCATGTTGAATTTCCTTCAAGGGCTTACTCGAGGGATGTTTCGTACTTTGCTTTTGCTTACTATGAAACCATAAGTGGTTTGAAACATAGGAATTAGCATCGAAATTTTCGAATCGATTTTTTAAATGAGGTTGTTGAAGGACTTCATATGTTGAAAAATGAGGGCGACGATGTTCAAAGTTAATTTCTCTGTATTAGAAATCAATGGATTTCAGAAAAAAATGAGAGCGGAACATCATTCTCATGGTTTTTATGTCGACCTTCAATTTGTTGCTATTATTATGGATTTTATGATTGGAATCATTCATTGCTTTTAATTAACTTATTTTAAAAGCAGCTTGGTTCTCGAATTCTGTCAACCTTTTGAATACACAATTTTCTAATGCAAATGTCAAAAACCAAGATTCAATTGGTGCTTTTAGGTCAATTTGTTATGTAAATAAGGATTTCAATGTAATTGTATAAAAATGCTGTATAACTGTATAAGATCAAGAATTTCAATGCTTTTAGGGATATAAGACTGGAAACTGGAATAGAACATATAAATATCTAGGATTAGAACAATATCACTATGTCATAGAACCATATTTCGGAAAATATATCGATAACTTTAAAACTAAATATGGTTAAATGTTTTTAGCTGCAATTTATTTAAAATTATTGACAGATAAATGCGCAAATATGCAGCTATATGAGTATTTTTGCATGGAAGTTACTAGAAAATAGTAATTCTATATAATTTTGGGAAATTCTGAAACTATCATTTGTGATCATTGAAGCCCATCATTTTAACCAATCGCAAATTATATACTATTTTCAACTGTTTTGAAAGCTAGAATTCCTAAGTTCCAATTGATTCTCGAGGTCGGGGTCGTAGAATCAAAATTCAAAAGGTGACTTCTAAAATCGTATGCATTTTGTGCAACGACGGAATAAAATTCACCCAACCATATTCACCAGTCCAAAAGTTGAGCTTTATCTTGTTGCATTTGGTCGGTCGATTCTCTACAATTTAGATTGGCTCAAGGGGGGGAGGGGGGCGTTGTTATTATATCATCATGTACACAAGATTGTATTATAAGCTTTTGTTTTTTTATATCAAATTCTCGCGAACAATAGGAGCGATCCCGTTTGTATGGAATCCCAAAACTGAATCTTTCTGTATTACGCAAAAAAGTTTATTTAAATGCAGGATTTTTGCAGCTTTTGTCTTCTCGTCTACCATTTATGTGGGTCTTCGTATTCTACATGTTCAGTTTTTTAGGATTTACTTACCAGATTATCCATTCCTCGTCGCTCTGTTCCTGTGCGCTGTATTAGGCGATGTTGCTGTTATCATCCTGTTAACAAATCCACTTTTTGTTGGGAAAGTGCTAAACAACTGCCTTCGATTCAGCAAGGAATTTAAAAGTACTTGAAAAAGACAACATACGAGAAAAAATGATTTTAAGTTTACTTGTTTACTGCAATAATTTTGTTTCAAACTCACATTTCTTTGATTTTTTGACGATATGCTGTAAATCATGACTTAGCACGCAGGTCCAAATCGATCTTCTTTGAGAGATTTGTATTTTATTGTGAGTCACGCCTTTGTCGCCTCCGACACCTTTGTCGCCTCCGACATCTTTGTCGCCTCCGACACCTTTGTCACTCTGACACTTTTGTCGCTGACACCCTTGTCACTGACTCCTTCGTCTTGCCACTTTCATTGTTATATCGAAGATAGTGATGTACAATTTCGCAACAACATTTATAAGTTGCGAGTCATTATTCATTAACTTTCTCCCAAATAAACTTCTCTAAACACTCTCAAGAATAAAACCCATTCTAGAGATTTGACATACATGATTCATGGCAGATTTTTCATAAACTTAGGCTGAAACGATTATCATTCTTTATACAGGGTGGGCATTTTTTTAATCTGATATTTTACGTCTATTCTACAGGAGGATGAGTTTGTGTTTGGGGTTATCCATTTACAAATTAAACCAAAATCCTGTTCTTATAGGTTCCTGGATGCCACTAGCCAACCCAGAAAAGTCCAAACTGAACTTCGTCATGGACCGACTCCTGTTCCTGACGATTTACTTTCAAATCTCAAGTCCATTCTTATGTTTAGCTCATTTCATCCCAAACAGGCATCGGCCAATGTACTTTACGTCTTTGATCCCAGAAGAATGGTTCTCCATTCCCCTCTTTTCACCATTTTGGTGGTTGTTCTACATGTGGGTGCTTGAATGCGCTTTTGCAAACTTAGTCTTCATGTCTGTCCTAATAATATCTTACATCATAATAATTTCCCCGATATTGTGCACGGAATTAGTTCCGAATGGGAATGGTTACCAGTCCGTAAGGTCATTGAGGACGGTGAACTATCTGCCGAAGGTGTACAGGTCCATTGAATTACTTCATCGGAATGTGAATGAAGTCGTTGCTTTCGGGATTCTTCCGTTTCAGACGATAATCACGCAACTCTGCCTCTTCTGCAACTATACTTTGGTGAAACAGTGGGAAAATCTCGACAGAACGACTACAGCCGTCCTATTGGTTTGGTCCTTGGGGTCTCTGCTTGTTTGGACCCTTGCGCTAGAGTTTTCGGGATGGTTAAATTCAAAGTCGAAACGGGTCCTTAAATCTTGGAAAGGTTTCAAATGGCAGAGTAAACGGGATCTGAAGTACATTTCAAAGTTCCGGAAGTCATGCAGGCCCTTGGCTTTAAGGGTGGGTAAAGCCTATTGCGTTAAGCGACTGACGGTTCTTAAGTTTGTCAGAGGGATAACCAGGGGCACTTTCAGAGCTCTGCTGGCCCTTAAATAGGGGATATGATTAAAAGCGTAAATTGCGTTTGTTGTAAAGTTGTAAGTGTTGAAATGGAATGAGAATAAAAGCAATTCCGATGGTGACAATCATATTTCAGAGGCTTTTCAGGTAGTATTTTTAATAAAGCTTAAAGTAATTATGCAAATTTGCCGAATTTAAGGCCCTTTAAATTTCAGAACTTCATTCGACGAACTTGAATACACTGATCACAAGAGAACCTACCCCTCGATGAAATGAAACTATAGATACACCGGCCAACATGATAAGTGTAAGGCCCCACGGCCTTGGAAAGTCTGAATTGACTTGATGCAAGTCGTGGTGAATGTAGAGCATGAGTTTTTGCTGTGAGTAGAATGCTGTAAGACATATCACCAGGTCTGCTACAAAACAAGTCTGTAATTAAAGTTTTTGTAAAATTAATGATAATTGATTATTACTGGTAATAGACCCGCAGAAGGTGATAAACTCTAAAATTTGATTGCATTTGGGAGAGTTACCAAAAGGTCGTCGGCAGGAAGGTTAATATAACCGGGAGAGTCTAGGAACTGGACAACGAGCACAAGGATAGCGACAACCGCGATTTGAGATAAAAACGAGGTGATTAAATTGTCTGCCAAGCGGTAGACGATCATGAAAGCTATCCAGTCTGAGATTATGAAGGCTAGGATTGCAGCCACCATCAATTCATGCTTCTGTTTTGAGCGATCGTTATACGTTTTTAGAGAAGTAAGTGCTTTTTGAAACAGTGACCAACAATCAAAAGTTGCCATAATTTTATTATTCAATACTTTCTTAGTTTCTTACCAGTGCATCTGCGAATTTTATCATTTCGAGTAGCTATATATTGGATTTAGATTTAAGTTTTTACTGACACCGGCACCCGCACCCGGCGTCTGAAGGGCAAGGCACCTAAAGTTAATTTATTTTTAATTATCTTATCCCAAGGGGTTGGGGCGTTAGGCACAAGTCAACTAAAGAAAAACATGCAGTCTAATATATCCAGAGTCAGGATCATAGGCAAATATTAGTTATCTATTTTTGTGGTCAGGATGCATCAATTTGTCTGTATTTTAAACCTATTCCCTTGGCAACAACCCTTTGCATGACCCACACGGGTCAACCGCTTGACCGATTTTTCCCAACTTCGAACTTAGCCTTCGCATTTACAAGATATACAAGTGTGCCAAATTTCAAGTTGATCGGTCCAGCCGTTTGGCCTCTATCGTGTCACTGCAGACGAACGGATGGACAGCATGATTACATAAGATCTGACTTGGGCTAAAAATCACAGAAAATTGACCTTCGGTTTTATTTATTTCTTCGATTGGGGTGGCCTACATTTGTATTCTACAGTTTTAATTTAAAAGTAACTCTCGATGTGTATTTTATAATATACAAAACTCGAATTTTAGTTGTATGTATGAAATGTAATTTCGAGGGAAATACTTACTCAAATTTAGCCTGGGGGCATATCACATGCAATTAATCATAAAACTCCAATAATTACACTCGTAAATTTTTGCCCAAAACTTTAGTCTTTCTTGATTTGATTTTTCCAGGATTAATATGACGAACATAGGAGGTCGACTTCAGCTGTTAAAACTGTTGAGTTATTCCCTTGTACATAGGAAGGATCCTATTCAGTAAACCCCTACCTACCTACCACCCTGGCCCGACATAGAGTAGGGACTTATTTCGGGATGATTTTATAACTATTTATGGAATGTATAATTCGTGTTTTAGTTTCACATTTATTTTTTTTAGTCATTTTTTTCTAAAAGCTTACTACATACTCGTTTTGAATAATTAATGGATTAATTGCTTCCGAGAACCGTTACTTAAATAGCCTCAACTGCAGAAGAATAACGTATTTGACAATATTGTATGGAAGAAAATATCATTCTTAGTCCTTCTTGATTACTTGTACCAGTCTTATTGCATTTCAGAAAAGTTAGAGTTGTCCGTAGGCGAGTAACCAAGCTCGTCATGTTTTCTGACCTGTTTTTAAAAGCATTAGCTCAACTATATTTCGTATCAGCGTTTCTCGGAGGAATTCCGTTTTCCTGGGATCCTCGTAACCACAAATTGTATACCACTCAGAAACAACGGCATAAATTCCATAAACGGGTTGGACTATTTGTCCTTTACATAGGATTTATAGGACTTCAAGCAGTTCGGTACAAAATTAATGGAAATCTCGGTCAATTTAATTTATTCGTCGCCTATTGTCTTATCGGTATGATCATGTGCATTCTTCAGTACATGTTCCTAAAAGATCCTCATTTCGTTGTGTGGATTGAGAACGAAGTTATCGACTTTTTGAAAGGTTATCAAAGTAAGTCTCTCTACTGTTTCTGTTCATTGCAAAATTTCACCCAATTTTTTCCCAGGGTGACGAACCCCAAATCTGAAATCGTAATCCACATAATTTGCCCATAGACAGTTAGCAGAATTACCAAAGTTGATCTGATCTGATACAGAATCGCAACGCGAACGGCGTGGTCGACATGTAGAACAATACGTGGACTAATTAAAAACGGAGTGCCATCTTTCATGGTCCGGTCACACCATATTTAATTGTTTCACTGTCAACTGTCTACAATAACTGTGTTTTCGTAACAGAAACTTGGATGCCGAAGTACAACCCGAACAAAAGTACGTTCAATTGGTACTGGGATCGGACTATAATCGCCCATACGTGTTTCATCATCGGATTAGGCTTTCCCTTAAGCGCTTATTCCCTATTTAGCCCGTATGCAGCCATAAATCCAGCGTCCTTGGTCTCAGAACCATTTCGCCACCCTCTGATTGTCGTACTACAATTCGGCACTCTGTGTTACCTCATCGAAGCGACTTACAGTAACATTGCGGTACACCTCTTCCTTCCTTTGACTTACATGGCTATGTTGCCGCAAATCTTAGGGCAAGACATGAGACCAAATGTTCCTGCCCCCAGAACAGTGGCGAAACTGAGGTCTCCAGAACATTTCACAATGGTTTACAGGAACGTACAACTCCAGCATAAAATCGTGATGGAATTATACGGTGTAATTCTCCTACCATTGCAGGCTTTCGAATTTCAGTTGATACTCCTCTGCATTTGCACGATCATCCGAGAAGGGAGAGACCTTGATAATACCGTTACAATGGTCCTCTTAATTTTTGGAGTTTCTAATTCTGGTTTTTGGCTTACGGTTCTCTGGTTGGGTGGAGTATTTTGCTCAATTTCTAGTAAAACGATTCGATCTTGGAAACACTTCCCATGGACCCGGAGAAGGGACTTGAAGTACATTGCTAAGTTTCGAAAATCTTGCAAACCACTCCGGATAGGGAGGGAAGGGATGTTCACAATCAGCAGAATATCTGGCTTCAAATTTCTGCAGGGGATTTTCCGTGGAACTTTCCGAATTTTGTTGGCTTTGAAGAAGAACATTTAATTTAAGAATTTATTTCGAAGTAGGCAATTTTTGGAATCCTGTTTTATTGAAACTGTCCCTATTTCCAGTAGATATTTAAATTAAACCTGGTGGGGAGGCCACGAAAAGTTGGGCAGGGGCCATTTGGTTTTGCCGGAGGCCCAGCAACGATACAATCCGATTCATACGTTCAGATACCTACCCTTACCTACCTCGACTAGCTCGGTATCCTACCCCTACCTACCTCGCATAGCTCGGTATCCTACCTAGCATAGCTCGGTATCCTACCTCGCATAGCTATATTATTATGTATTTATGTATCATATATTTATATGTACATTAGATTCATAGAAATCTCAAGATGTTTACATTTTGTGAACAATGAAACAGTCCCCAATAACAATTCAAACTGATTTCTGAAGCTAGGATCATTTCTTCTTACTATTTTAAAAAAATTCCAAAGAGTATGGAGTAAAAGGAACAATTTTTTTTAAAGCTTATGGAAAACCTACATGACCAAAACCATTGACTAGTGTCAGACAACTGGTTTAACTCTCCGAAATTGGCAAAACACTTGAATGAGAATGGTATTCAAGTCCTTGGAACTCTTCAGAAGAGAAGATGTGGAATTCTTAAGGATCAAATGAAACGGAAGTTAAAGGTTGGGGAAGTGGAGACTTATACGTCTGAAGGGATACTAGTTGAGCGGTACGTGATTAGCCTTAAGGTTATTTATTTACATGCACATTCCATTAAAATACTCTTTAATTGTAGTTGGATGGACCGGAGAGAGGTTTGCATGATAAATACCTTTTTGCCTCATGAGATGAAACCATCCAATTCTGTTAATCCCAAATTGAAACCAAGCTCGGTACCTTTGTACAATGTCACAATGGGAGGAGTTGACGATGTTGATAAAATATCTAAACCTAATCAGACAATAAAAAAAGCCTTAAATGGTACATAAAAGTTTTTCATCACATCTGGGATTTGGCGGTATACAACAGTTTTGTAGGATATAAACTTTTGAATCCCAACTCAAAACGGACAATTAAGGACTTCATCCTGTCAGTCATCGAGGAAATTGGATTAACATATCTTCCTGAGTATCCTTCAAATGGCAGGCCATCTCAGAATGTTAGACCAGAGGAATACCGGTTGATCGACATTTTCCAACTCAAGCAATGAATTTGAGCGGACTTGCCAGTAAATATCATTGTTTTTATTACAAAAAATTCCGTAATTGCATAAAAACTACAACTTTTCGGTGCGACAATCAGAATTGTAAGAAATGGCTATCTGTCTGAGGGGAGCAGTCTTGCTTCAAGAAATACCATACAAGTAATATCTTCAAGTTTCTTAAATACTTCTATTTCTGAAAGTACAGTTGCCTCAATATGGGCCTCTCTCTTTCTTACATACTTTAAATGCTCTTTACTCTTCGTTTTATTGAGATAACCATTTTTCAGCATTTTATTAACGATTTTAAAGTATCAATCAACCATGGTTAGTATATCTGATGATGGAGAAGTTATGAATTTAATATGAAGCTTTAAGATGAATCTCTGATTGAGAGGGATTTCTGTGGTTCATCAGCAAGGCTTGGCGATTAGTACATTAGGTGCGCAATATAAGTAAGTAATTGTTGTTGATTTTCATTCAATTGTTTTTCCAAACCCAATGCAATTGCTACATTCCCAAAACATTTAGAATGCTTTATGATAAGGATAGAAAGGGTCTAACTGGAAAATATTATTGGCCATAATATATACATTCGTATGGTTTAAATGCACTACTGCACTAGACTCTTCGGTGTCACATTTTTTGGTATTCTCTCTATTTCAAGCCGATTAAAATGGCATATACCACCATACTCAAAAGATTCAAAAAAAAAAAAAATAGAAATGATAATATTAGGGTACTATTGAAAACTCTGGATCTTTCTTACAGTCTAACATAAATATATAAATAATATATACTCTAAAGGATCTATTGCTCTTGCTACCTCTAAGCATGTCTCATTTTGAAAATAAATTTTCTGCATTTATTCTTTTCATCTTTACGATTTGTATGTTGATTTTTTGGAACATCTCATTAAACAATTATTTAATTAAAACAAACTGAGATGGAAGTAAGCGAGCAAGAAGAAATCGCTGAATCTATCGCTATGCTAATGTCGCTCTTCTAATGTTAACTTCCTACTTTTGGGTCAAATCCACGAAAAGAAAAAATTCTACAGTTTCTTCAATTTCCCTATTACAACGTAAGTAGGTGAACGTCTGGTCCTCAGACGTTCAATTTCTTAACGATTTCGGTTGTTGTATTATTAATAGTTCAGAAATGTCCTTTCTAAATCGAGGCCCACGTTGAGGCAAGTGTGCTTTCAGAAATAGAGGTATTTAAGGAACTTGAAGATATTACTTGTTTTATTCTTTTAGGAGCGACTCAACTTAGAACTCTTTTTAGCTTAGTTTATTTTATTATTTTAAGTGAATGGCTTATCAGTCAAATGTTAACAGTTATTTTATGGACTTGAATAATTGACAAATTATTCTTTATGGTTACCGGGGAGGATTTCATATTTCAATTGGAATAGTATATGTACGCCATATGAGACTGGTCGTGTCAAGCTACTGGAACTAGCCACTTAAAAGGACACTATTGCACTTTTGCAATTGGCATTACCATCCGTGTTCGAAGGATATCGGATATTCGTAGGATTTAACATAATATGACTTTATTTGTGATCCAAAGTTTTAGTTTGTGTAGTGCAAAGATCTAAGTCCAAAATTTGGTTGTACAACTTATTATTGCCCGACTCCAAGTAATATTCTATTCTTATAATCAAGTCATTTTTGCGTTATAGTTTTGTACCTCAGGTATCAAGAAACCCGCATGGTTCACCCAACAGGGTCTATAGAAGCAACCTTTTTTCCACGATTGGTCATATTTGCCTTTGTAATATCGTATCATAACTGTATACTAAATTTGGGTGTTCTAGGTTAATTTTCAGAAAACCCACATGGGTTGCTAAAGAAATTTCCACTATGATGATTACATAAGCCCTGAGTCGGGCTGAAAATCACACAAAATTGACCTTCGGTTTTATTTATTTATTCGATTAGGGTGGCTTACATTGGTATTCTACAGTTTTAATTTAAAAGTAACTCTCGATATGTATTTTATAATTATACAAAACTCGAATTTTAGTTGTCAGTATGAAATGTAATTTCGGGTATGCAGATGATTACTCCCCATGATTTGCTCCCCATTATTTGCTCCCCTGTACGTTTTGCTCCCCAAATTATTTGCTCCCCTATAAATTTTGCCCCCTGGAAATTCGCCCTCCAAGATATTGTCAAAACAAACTAATCAGTTATAAATATATTATTATCATTATATCTAACTTTACTGTACCTCTGCTAAACAGCAAAATCGAAACAGATAGCGACTTGTAATTGTAATTTTGCAAGTTAGTAATGAAGTACAGTACGAGGTAGAATAATAGAATAATCTCATAGTTTCAACTAGTTTGAAGTAAAAAAGACAAATTTTTAGACAAAAAATACATTTAATGCTGAAATGGGTCCTCAGAAAATATAAATAATCCATGAAAGATGATCTCCTACTTTGTATTTCATATTTACTGACATATTTATTGTTCTTATAATTATGTAAGTCAGTAGAGATATTTAAGTTGCAAGTAATAATGCCTTGTATTTATGACCATGCACGTATGCATGCAAAACAAATTGGAATAATATGCAAGATGGCATAATTTCCAGGGGGCAAAATTTCTAGGGGAGCAAATAATTTGGGGAGCAAAACGTACAGGGGAGCAAATAACGGGGAGCAAAGATCCGCAAATCTAATTTCGAGGGATATACTTACTCAAATTTAGCCTGGGGGCATATCACATGCAATTAATCATACAAGGTAATAAAACTCCAATAATTGAACTCATCAATTTTTACCGAAAACTTTAGTCTTTCTTGATTTTTCAAGGATTGACATGACAAACATATGAGGTTGACTTCACAAACTTCAGCTGTTAAAACCCTTGAGTTATTACGTTGTACTTAGGAAGGACCCTATTCAGTAAACCCCTGACCCGATATAGAGTGGGGACTTATTTCGGGATATCTGATTTTATAAATATTGATGGAATGTATTATTTGTGATTTTAATACTGAATAGTTTCACATTTATTTTTTGTAGTCATTTTTTTTCTGAAAGCTTACTACATACTCGTTTAGGATAATTAATAGATTGATTGCTTTCGAGAACCGCTACTTTTAATAAAACCTCAACTGCAGAAGGATGACGTATTTAACAATACTGTATGGAAGAAAATATCATTCCTGGTACTTCTTGATTAATTTTACTAGTCTTATTGCATATCAGAAAGTTAGAGTCGTCGGTAGTCGGTAGGTAGCTTAAAACAGCAAGCTCGCCATGTTTTCTGAACTGTTTTTAAAAGCATTATGTCAAACATATTTCGTATCAGCGTTTCTCGGAGGAATTCCGATTTCCTGGGACCCTCGTAACCACAAATTGTATACCACTCGGAAACAACGGGCTAAATTCTATAAACGGGTTGGAATTTTGGTCCTGTACATGGGATTTATAGGACTTCAAGCGTTTGGATATAAAATTAATGGAAATCTCGGTCAATTTAATTTATTCGTCGCCTATTTTCTTCTCTGTACGCTCATGTGCATCCTTCAGTACATGTTCCTAAAAGATCCTCATTTCGTTGTGTGGATTGAGAACGAAGTTATCCACTTTTTGAAAGGTTATCAAAGTAAGTCTCTCTACTGTTTCTAGTCATTACAAAATGCATACAAACCCCTAATCGTACTTCATCGATATAATTTGCCCATAGACAGTTAGTTGGCAGTATTACCAAAGTTAAGTTGATCTGATCTGATAGAGAATCGCAACGCAAAAAGCGTGGTCGACATGGACAACAATGCTTGGACGAATTAAAAAAAGTGTGTTTGTGAAACCAAGTTTCATGGTCCGGTCACGCCATATTCAATTGTTTCAACCTGTCAACGTGTCAACTGCTTACAATAACTTTCTTTTCGTAATAGAAACTTGGATGCCGAAGTACAACCCGAACAAAAGTAAGTTCAATTGGTACTGGGATCGGACTATAATCGCCAACACTTGTCTCATCATCGGATTAGGCTTTCCGATAAGTACTTATGCTCTATTTAACCCGTATGCAGCCATAACTCCAGCGTCCTTAATCCCAGAACAATTTCGCCACCCTCTGATTGTCGTACTACAATTCGGCGCTCTGGGTTACTTCTTCGAGGTGATGTACAGTAACATTGCCGTACACCTCTTCCTTCCTTTGACTTACATGGCTTTGTTGCCGCAAATCCTAGGGCAAGACATGAGGCCAAATGTTCCTGCCCCCAGAACGGTGCCGGAACTGAGGTCTCCGGAACATTTCACGATGGTTTACAGGAACGTACAACTCCTCCATAAAATCATGATGGAGGTCTACGGTGTAATTCTGCTACCATTGCAGGCTTTCGCATTTCAGTTGATACTCCTCTGCATTTGCGCGATCATCCGAGAAGGAAGAGACCTTGATAATACCGTTATAATGATCCTCTTAATTTTTGGAGCTTCTAATTTTGGTTTTTGGGTTACGATTCTCTGGTTGGGTGGAGTATTTTGCTCAATTTCTAGTAAAACGATTCGGTCTTGGAAACAATTCCCATGGACCATGAGAAGAGACTTGAAGTACATTGCCAAGTTTCGAAAATCTTGCAAACCCCTCCGGATTGGAATGGAAGGGATGTTCACAATAAGCAGAATATCTGTTGTCCAGTTTCTGCAGGGGATTTTCCGTGGAACTTTCCGAATTTTGTTGGCTTTGAAGAAGAACGTTTAATTTAAGTTGTAGAATTTATTTTAAAGTGAGCAATTTTTGGAACCCTGTTTTATCGAACTGTTCCTTGAATAAAATCTTAATTTACGCGTTCATTATCTACGCCCGCTCGAACCCTTAGAATAAAAACCCCGTTTTTCCATATAACCAAGTTTAGAAATGGAAAGTAAAACTTCTTCAATTCCTAATATTGTAAAGGCTACTAAATTTGAAATGTGTTAAGTATGGTACCGTTTTCAGATGGTCAAAACGTGAATCGGTTGTTGGTAGAAAGATTAGTGCGGCTTAATTTTTAGGTAATTTATAGGTAATTAGGTCAATTTATGATATTCTGTGGAAGCAGTGGCTTAAATATAGTGGATTGTAAACTCACAAAACTCATCCCCATTATCGAAATTAATAAATCCGAATTAATACTAATTTTTTTACCATTGTGGCTAACATATTTTTCTTCGTTTTTGTTTTATATTCATCACAAGAAAATACATGCGAATCAGAGAGTTGGCAAGTTCTGAAATAGATTGCCATTTCTCCTTGGAACTTTAGGCTTTATATGCCCTCCGCAATTAAATTCTCTATCGAATGAAAAAAATCGTAAGCCTCACCGAGCACCCTATCGGGCCCACCCGCTGTTGGAAAATTAAAACCGGTCGGATTTTATAATTATTTTGAAAAGGTTGCTAGGGGTCTATTGGTCTATATTCTGAGCTCCTTTCATCCATCAATGCGAATAAGAACATGATATGAAAACAAAACAAACAATCTCAAGACTTGTATTTAGATTTAGATCTCGATGGTTTTTAATTTTTTCTAAATGTAATTTCAATGCTATTATGTTTCCGTCTTGTGTTTTGACTTGAATAAATTTCAATTTCTTGTCATTCTTCGTAATTTCAATTAGGTTATTCTTGGTTTTGTTTCATGATTTACGATAGGATTGGCATATTTTTAAATCCCTTCCTTCTCAGTCACTTGTACCATACCTCAAATCAGGGTCATGAAAATAATTATAGTATTCATTAATAGTATAATAATAGTATTCATTCACTAGCTTCATTGCATCAGTCATGGAATTCATTCTTATATTGTGCTGACGATGAGAATTCGATCTCTGGTCTGGGACGCTGTTATGTCGGTATTTATTGAATTATTTCGCAATTTGCGGTTGCTAAGTGGAGGTTCAGGATTTCGAAACTTTGTCGACCAAAAACTACTCTGGAGCCTTCACCCAAAGATTTTAAGGCAATTTTGCGAAATAACCATGGATGCATGGACCTTTTTAATGCATTTCGGTACCTCCAGTCCCCAAAAAATTGAGGAGAAAACGGTAAAGGCAAGTGACCCAACCTCGTAAAGTATTTCGTCGCTATAGATTTAGGGCCTTGGACTTTATAAATCGTACTCGGCCAGTGCTTCTGATTGGTCCAAGGGCAACTAAAGAGAGTGAAGTATTATGATTTCGTAGTAAATTATTTATGTATCTTGATGAATTTAATGTTTTCCTTTAGTAGTAGGATTTTCAAAGCCACTGGCTTGACTTCGACTTGGCTTTGGCCATGTCAGTTTTATGAGCTTAAATGTTTAATAATCCGTTACAAACGAAATTTAAGGAAGGGGTGAAACCACAGCGAAACATCTTAAAATATTCACCTTATGAGTCGTTACTAACGCGTTGTAGTCGTTTATTATAGAAATGTTTAGGTTTACATTTTTTGAGGTCAGTGACAACAATTAAAAAATCTGATTTGGCTTAAAATAAAACTAACCAGCGTAGGTTTCAAATCCAAAAACCGTTTTCGAAAAGCTTTAGCGGTTTGGAAGTTAGAGCATTGTAGGACACGGACAAGTTGTTCCCATTAAGGGGTTTCACATGAATTTAATGTTTCTCTATAATATAATCCCCAAAGCCACTAACTTGACTTTGACTTGGCTTTAGTCATGTTGTACTAGTATAACTATATGATGAGCCTATGTTGCTTAAATTATGTTTTGAAATGAAATGTTTTGCATGATGAATTAATTAGTAATATTTTGTTAAATTTAAGTTATATGAATTCTGTTATGTCGTGTAGTTGTAGTTTAAAAAAAACTCTGAATTTTGCTTTGCCAAAATCTTTAAAAATTTCAAAAAAATTGGAAATTTGAAAAACATTGAGATCTTTACATTTACTTTTTTTGATTGAAAACTTCCAAAATTTTGAAAACCGGATTACAACTCTCTGTTTTACGAGCTGTTGAAAATTACTATTTTGGTCATTTTTTATTTTCGACAGTTTTTTCGACAAAGTTAGTATAAAATCGGGCAGCTAATTTTTGCGAATTTACAGTTAGTATTAGCTCTAGTTCATACCCTTAAAAAATCAAGCGATTCTGGATCTGCCAATTGGGGTAGTTCCCTTGTAAGTTCTCGTTGACAAGGTCGACTAAAGAATTTAATAGCATCATTTTATGTTAAGATAATATAGTCAGTGGTTTGACTTTGACTTGACTGTGGAGTAAGTCTAAAAAAATGAATATAGTCGTAAAGTTGAGTGTAATTGAGTTGAGTAAAATTGCCTCTTTACCAGATAATCATTTTTAGGATTGCAATCGACTTTGCTATCTAATAGTTAGATTAGATTTCATTAAACTTTACATTGGTCAAAAAGTGACATGAGCCAAGACAGCCGAACAGCTCTAATTTACGGTCAAAATAAAAAACTCGGTTCTCATTAAAAAAACCATTAGTTGTATAAACCCATTAACTAGTAATTGTAAATTTCATTTCTGAAGAAACTAATTTATTTTTAGGAATAAATACAGTTATACAATTGAATGTTCATGTGCATGCTCATGCTTATGTACACTTGTTTGACTTGACTTAAGTAAATAACTTTATAACTCAGCCAAAGTTTTTGTTTTCTCATTTCCTGTATAAAACCATGTTGTTCTAAAACTTACTAATCAAACCAGCAAAATTTAATTGAGAAGAAATCATATTTTAGACTATGGGTCTTTTCATTCTGGATGGAAACCACCAGAGAAAATTGTTTTCTAAAAAATTTATATCCATTAAAATCATAAAAATTGTTTTTTTTTGCGAAAACAATCAATAGGATTTAATACCAATGCCTTGCACCTATACTTATCAATTTTATTTAATCATAGATTTCAACTCCAGCCAAAACCCATTTCGTCCGATGGGTTGGTGGAATCTGGCCGTCGAAACCTTGACTTCCCGTTAAAATTCTATTTGCTTTTGCCCATTATCTCCTTTAACTGACAGATCTGTATTAAAATTAAAAGTGATAATTTTGTTTTAATTATGGTCATCGTAAGGACTAAAATGTTCTCAAAACTCTCCTTCAAACTTCTTGAAATTCAAGTTAAGTTTGCCAGCACAATTGGAGGAAGTCCATTCCTATGGAATGGGAACATCAAACCCTTAAAAAATAACCCAAAGAGCCTTTTAAAATACATAGTTTACGGAATTCATCTTTTACTTTTCGGAAGTTATATTGGTTTCCGAGTTTTGGAAATGAAATTAAGAGGGCAACGCTTTGGCGACTTTAACTACACATTTGCCCTATTCATTGCTTATACACTGGATTTGACTGCTTTTTTCTTCGTTTTGATAAATCCTAGGAACATCGTATCGACTGTGAATTGCTTCTTTCAATTCAGCCTTCGATTTCATCGTAAGTGATTTATTACGCAAGAATTAAATTATTCGTTATAAGTCAAGTGTGTGACAACTACTGAAACACGGGCTTTTGTTTCAGCCTCCATTAAAAATACTCCATTAAAAAAATCAGGTTAATCATAGTCGGTCTTCATAACATGAACAACCACCCTTGCTGACTTTTCCTTGAGAATGTAAACCTACAATAGGGACAGTTTCTTTTAAATCCTAACGATAGGAACTTCTTAAAACTAGTGGTAAAATTATTTGAACAACTTTGCTAGGCCACCCGTCCAACGGGCGTTTTGAAATCTACAAAAAAATCTTTAATAAAAAGAGCATTGCCCAACAACAATCTTGAAGATTGTCCGTGCTAATTGATATGTCACACGACCAATTCACGAAATTTTAGCCTTGGGTCAGGTCAGCCTAGGTCACAGATCAAGGAATTTTGAATCTAATATAGCCTAACACCCTCACTATTTTTTTTGCGAATTTTTGGCGATTTCAGTTTCTTGATAAGTAAACCCAGTTCGGAGTCTATAATGCCACTATCAGCCACAAACAGACACTGTACTTTTATGTGTAGATACTTTCACTCCAATTTTCTAAATTATTTATTCAAGGTCTCTGGACGCCTCATGTGGATCGAAGCAAGTCCCGGCTGAGCCGGAACTTCATCCGGATCATTATTACTTTGCTTGTAATACAAGTTACACTACCATTGTTACTTTGCAGTCACTACGTGTTTTTCCCCAGGGCAGTTGTATACCCACTTTCACTACTTCCTGAGGACTGGCTATCCTTCCCAATTTACTTCTGCTATGGATTCCTGTATCTTTGGCTTTTGCAATGCATTTGTGCAAGCTTGGTACTGATGGTAATCCTCATATTTACTTATATTGTGTTCATCGGTCCGCTAATGAAGCGGGAGCTGATGCTAAACCAGAAATCGTACCAAACGCTAAGTTCACTCCGAAATCCCAGAAATCTGCCCAAAGTTTACCGATCCATTGAAGTCCTTCACCTCTGCGTCAACAAAGTTATTGCTCCAATCATAATTCCATGCCAGACGATTTTGACGGAACTAAGCATATTCTGCAACTACATTTTAATACGGCAATGGGCTGAGCTTGACCGAACCACAGTCCTCATCATGTTCTTTTTCGCCTCAGGAGCACTGATTGCGTGGACCGCTATTCTGGAATTTACAGGGTGGATGAATGCCAAGGGGATGGCGATTATCAAATCGTGGAAGTTCTTGAATTGGCCAAATAAGAGGGATTTGAAATACATTTCTAGGTTTAAGAAATCCTGTCGACCACTTGGATGGAGAGTTGGTGGGCTTTATTGCATCAAAAGGGTGACTGTTCTTAAATTCCTGATGGGGATCAGTAGGGGCACGTTTCGAACAATTCTTGCCCTCAAATAAAACCTTTGACTAATTATTTCAAAAACTTGTCGATGGTCCTGTGAAAATATTTACCAAAAGCAGCAAATAAAATTTAAACCTAGCAAAGTGTAATAAAATGCTTCATTAACCTTATTTATTAGCCACTAATTAGACACATCAAATAATAAAATATCAACTGCATTTATAGTTATTCGTTCATTAAAAACACAAGTTTTTACCCATCGTTATCGTATCATGAAGCATACAGGACTTAGGAGGCCGTTATTTTTTTAAAAAGGAGATCTGAAAGGATTAATAATTATCTCATTGTCAGAATAATTCCTATCAGAAAAATGACCACGTAATGGCATATGCTATGCATACCTAAAAAAAAAGGATTGATAAAATGAAAACAGCATTTAAAATTTCTTGGTCTGTATTGGGCAATCAAAAGCTAAAATTGCTTTGAACAGAATATTGGTTTTTTATCTTCATCGAATGAAACGAACACGTCGTTTCCGGTTGCAATAATTCAGCCATTTACGCTATTCGTAACTTTGAAAAATGATACATCGATTTGGTCAGCTCAAATATAAAAAATCCATCCGAATATTTTTCCAACTATTAGTGGTCTACAGTTTCTCAAAACTGCACATTATTTTAATTCTCCAATCCCAAATAATTCCTAATCTGATAATCTGATGGAAATATAAAAATTAAGTTACCACAATTTCCACAAAAATAAAACAGTGGTAAGGGTTTTGGTTTTCAAGGTTTTTGAAACCAATAGATAATGACAGTCAGTCGTTCCGAGCTATGACAATCCGAAAATTGATAGCAATCAATAGCTTGCATATTTACGGCAACCGTCAATTACCCAATTTTCTTAGTTTACTGCACAGTTTTTACGTTTTATGCCGTCCAAGTTGTAGTTTAGTGTGCCTTAAACGCTTGGCAGTACTGACTGTATACTAAGCCGTAGCCCCACTGACGACGGAAAGTATGAGTGCGCATAAATTGCGGACGCAAGAAATCCGCTTTCTGTTCCCACTGGAAGCGCAAATACGCCGACGGAAGCGGAAAAGTTTGGAGCGGAAAAAGTACGCCGTACTTTTTACGCCAACCGTTCCCATCAAAAGCGGATTTTTTTCCGGCTTACAAATTTCTCTCCGCTTTTGTGCGCTTTTGTGAGTTGGATTATTCCAACTTTTTCCAGCGTATTTTCCGTTTTTCTCTCCTTTTCGCTCTCTCTTTTTCACTTTGCCCCAATTCTGCTTCCAATCCATTTTTATATATGCACAAAAATTTCGAATTGGGTGTTTCATTTTTTTGTAAATACAAAATATAATATATAAGAAAAGCAAGAAGGAAATAGTCCTAATATTTATAAGCAAGCCGAAGATAAGGACAAGGTGGAGCACTTGATAGAAAGTGTCCGGCGCCGGAAGATCCTATTTGACTTCCAACAGGCCTTCTCCATTTTAATTGTGAAATTTTAAATGTTTCACGTGGGTAGAAATAATACTATTCGACACAACTTAACGTAGGGGGGTCACAGATTTTGCTCGCTTTTGTATATGTGATATACATTGGCAAAACATTAGCAGTGGCGCCAACAAAAATTTTGATCCGCAGACGCTGCGACGCTGCAGCGCTCTTGAACTTTCAAACCACGTTTGTATTTTTTTCTCGACAACCGTAAGAGATAAAAAATTTAAACTCGGTGTGAGGGTGCATCTGATAAATACACCGATGTGTATTTTCAAACTTTTCAAAATTTCAAAGTTTCGAATTTTTTTTAAATTTCGAAATTTGTTTTTTCGAATTAGGGTTTGAAACCTTTCTGGGCCTCATCTGTGATGTCAATAAACCTATTAAAAATAAAAATTTAAAAAAAACATTCGAATTTTTAAATTTTTTTTCTCCTAATTATTTTGAAAATATGAAAGAGGAACAAGAACAATTTAAAGGTTTTTGGAATGATTTTATGTTTAAATTGACCAGAAAAAGATTTACAAATGCTGGGGAAAGCGAGATTTAATGCGCCCAGCTTGGCGCATTTTCTTGTTCCCACTGGCTGGACCTGGACGGTAGCGTAAAATATCCGTCGCCTATAAAAACTAGTGACGGATATTTTCCGCAATTGTAAAAAGTCCGCGTTTAATGTGAACAGGATTTTGCATTTTGGAAAAAATCCGCAACGGATTTCTTTCGTGCGCATAATATGCGGACGCAAGAAATCCGTCGTCAGTGGAGCTACGGCTTTAATTTTACCAACAAAATGTTAACAAAATTATATTTCCGGCTCTTGATTTTGCATCTGAAACTGTCGGGGACGATTGGATCTACTCCTTGCTTTCTTGTGGAATGAGAAAACCAAATATTTATACACAACAAGGGCCAGCTTAATCAAATTTAAGATCCTTACAAGTCAGTGTTTGATCCTAACAGTTTATTACGGTCTTCGTGTGTTGGAAATGAGAGGACAGAAGGATCAAGTTGACAATAGCAATTACGTTTTTGTACTGTTCCTTAGTGGAATACTGGAGATGATTGCCATTGTTTTTGTAATTGTCGACCCAAACTTTCTAGCATATGTCTTCAATTTCAATTGCATGATTTTCTTTGCACAACAGTTTCAATGTAAGTTCAAATATTTGCCAGGGGTACACATCCTGTTGAACCTTGAATTAGATAGTTTCTGATGATTTTCGTTTTTCCAATTTATTTTTTATTTTTTTACAATGCATTTGGAGTTTAAAAGAAAAAACAGGTCCATTGTTGGTCGCTTAGGTTATACCGTTATGAGAACAGATTTTTAGCCACCATTTGATTGTTTTCTTAGGTCACTGGATGCCTCTCAGGGATCCGGCCAAAAGTACCCTTAATTGGTACGCAGACAGGATGGCATTAACGATCATCATTTTACACTTTACCTGTCCCATTTTAGTCCTGATGCATTTCATCATCTTACCAAGGGGCCCTATGTACCTCCCGGTTCTTCTCCCCGAAAATTGGTTCACATTTCCGATCTACGTCATTTTCACTTGTTACTACTTTTGGATCTGGGAATGTGCATTCGCAACACTAGCATTCCTCGCTATTTTCTTAATCTCTTATCTAATTATAATTAGCCCCGTCTTGGCCAAGGAACTGCACTCCAATCTAAAGTCCTATGAAACATTAGGGTCTATGCGGACTGCAAAGTATCTGCCTAATGTATACAGGTCCTTTGAGCTCATTCACAAGAGAATTAACAGTGCATTCTTCCTCGTGCTCTATCCCTTTCATGTAATCATCAGTCAACTCTGCATTTTTTACAATTATGCCCTGATAACACAATGGGAGAACCTGAATCGGACAACCGCAGCGACATTTCTGATTTGTTCTGTAGGAGGGCTTGCGGTTTGGATGGGTATACTTGAGTTTTCTGGCTGGTTAAATCAGCAATCGAAACGGGTGATAAAATCCTGGAAATTCTTAGACAGCCCGAATAAGCAGGATTTGAAGTATATTTCCAGGTTTCGTAGGTCTTGTCGACCGTTATCAATTCGGTACGGGGGATTTTATAGCATTAAGAGGTTAACGGTCCTTAAATTTATCAAGGGCATTGTTAGAGGGACATTCCGAGCCCTTGTCACCCTTAAATAGAATGTATTTAGTTTACTTATAATAACGAGACATAATTTCGGAACAGTAATGAAAAGATCTCTCGGTAACAGTGCCACAGTGTTTGAATAATTATATAATTATAACATATTATATAACACATACTTATATAAAAAAAATATTGAGACAATGATAATAGCATCTAACAATTTATTGGTATGTATTGGAAAAGGTTAAGCTATGAAACAAGTTAAATTATGTCCAATCAAAAGCTAAAATTGCTGTTTAATGGTTTCGCTAGCTTCATCGAGCAAAAGGGGCACGTCATTTCCGGTTGGAATAATTCAGAAGCTATTTACAATCTTGAAATGAATCATGGATTTGTTCTTTGTCGGTTTTGTATGGTAATTCGTCGATTCAGAAAACCTTCAGGGGCTTTATGAAGATGAATTTGGTTAAATGGGCTGGACTATAAAATATCTGTCCGAATATTTCTCCAACTCATCGTGGTCTACAGTTTCTAAAAACGGTATTATTATTTTAATTCTCCAATCAAAAAATACTTCCTATCTGATGAAAATATGAAGTTTAAATGACCACAATTGCAATAAAATAGTAGAGCAAGGGTATTTGAAACCAATAGATAATTTACAGTCGTTAAGAACTATGATGATCCGAAAACTGGCAAGAAGCAATAAACTACATAGTTTACCAGTTTACTTTTACTATACATTTTATACCAAGTTGTTTGCCGACCAAGTCGAAGTTTAGTATGCCTAAAGCACTCGATAGTTTTCCAACAAAATGTTTACAAAGTTATATTTCCGGCTCTTGATTTTTCATCTGAAACTGTCAAAGACGATTGGGTCTACTCCATTCTTGTGGAATGGCAAAACCAAATCTTTATACACCACAAGGACCAGCTTGATCAAATTTAAGGTCTTTGCGAGTCAATATTTGGTCCTAACTGTTTATTACGGACTCCGGGTACTGGAGCTGAAAGGGAAGAAGGATCAAATGGAAAATTTCTATTTCGTTTTGGTTCTTTTTCTTGGTGGAATACTGAACACCATTGCTGTTGTTTTTGTGATTGCCGACTCAAACTTCCTAGCCTATGTCTTCAATTGTATGATTTGCTTTGCACAACAGTTTCAATGTAAGTGAAAGTGTTTTGCAAAATTAAACCATAAGCCTTAAACCTGCCGTTAAACCTGCTTTAAGTAGAATCAGTGCTACAAATTGATTTGCCTATTAAGTTAAATTTAACCCGCACAGATCGCAACAGGGCATCCTTTTAGGAATCCACAGTCACTGAATTTGTGTGACGCGTTTCAAATGATTGTGTTAAATTTTAATTATTTTAAATTAGTCAAAACGTATGCATCTAAATTCGAATTTTTCCGTAATGCGTCCATCTTGAAGTATTAGCTATGATATGACGCATGCTAAAACACGCAGTCTCCGTTCTACGTCATGCGCGTTGTCCAGCAAAAGGGATTCTATTTGACGGCATATGCGATTGACGTCGCAAACCGGTGGGGTCATAAACTCCATATAAAGCCAATGTTAAACTTTAAATCGCTGCTAGTCAGTCACTAGTAGTCACCATCATGTAGTCATTCAATTCTAAAGGAATTCACTTGAATTATTTTTCTAAATTATAAATTATCACAATAAAATATTCTTTCATTTGTCTGGAGGAATTTCTATAAGCTCTTGTTTATAAACATTCTTAATTTTTATTATCTGTCGGTTAATTTATCTTTATACTAGGCAGCCATAGGCCCGAATCGGGCCATAGGGTAGCACAGCCGATAAGCGATAGTATTTATTGTCTCATAACTGCTACAATATCTTGTACCCCTCTCTGAAGTACACATCTATATTAATCCACAACCGCTTAAACCATGCTTAGTAGCCTCTGTATTCCCTTCTCTTATATTCTCTTTCTATATGTCGACGACGGGCTGGACCTCTGAACTCCTGCAAATCCGGACGACACTGAAGACCATTGCACATTGCTATGCCGGAACTTCAAATAGATTTTCGGTTAGATTAGATAGAAAATAGAAAAGAGCTTTTCGGTGGAAGAAGTTGTAATTTCTTGGGAGCTAGCTCACTTTTTGAGGTTGTAAAGACCTTACTTTCGGTTTTACACCATTACAAAAACATGTTTTTGGATGAGGCATGCTACATTGCTACCGGAGCTGCGGAGGTGCAATGTTTCTAAACCCACGCCTACACCTTCGCCCTTTCTTTA
Source organism: Desoria tigrina (assembly GCA_906901685.1). Classification (NCBI taxonomy): domain Eukaryota; kingdom Metazoa; phylum Arthropoda; class Collembola; order Entomobryomorpha; family Isotomidae; genus Desoria; species Desoria tigrina. The sequence continues at coordinate 6,719,837 of CAJQTU010000023.1, read as the reverse complement.
AAACCCTTATAATGAATTTATGAAGAGATTTCGATACTTTAAACAGTTTTAAAGGTCATGGGCTCAAAAGTTTAACTTAACCGAAAGTTTTCTCGGTGCGGTGGAAGGCGATGAAAATCGATATATCACACGATGATTTATAAATTTCGACGACTTTGACCGTTTTAAGGTCAAGGTCTTAAAATTTCAGAATTCCAACACTACCAAAAGATTTCTCGCCGAAAAAAGTTGTCAATAGATATGTCACACGATAATTTCGAAATTTCGACGACTTTGACCGTTTCAAGGTCAAGGGGTCAAAATTTCGAAATTTCAACATAACCAAAGCATTTCTCGTACGACGACGGTGTAAATTGGTGTCTCACATTACTACTTTACGAAAGAAAATTCAATCGGTCACGGTAGCCTAGGTCACAGGTCACGGATTTTCAAAATTTCGAGATTGCCAGGCCCCTTCCTAATTTTTTTGTGAATTGTTGGCCGTCTCAGTTTTTTGATAGACCAACCGAGTCAAAAACGTATAGACGCTTCACTTACTTACATACATACATACATACATACAAATGGCCGGAATTATGTATATGGATATCGACATTTTTTCAAACATTCCTCTGGAATAATCAAAGAATATTTCATTTTGATGATTTAGAAAAATAATTCAAGAGAATTGCTTTAGAATTGAGGAACTAGATTCAAATTTCATCTTTATAGTTTAATGGCGTACCAGCTTGTGACGTCACCAGCCTCTGTCGTCATATAGAATCCCCTTAATACGTTTTGTGCGTAATATTTTTGCTTATTTTATTAGATAACTGGATGCCTCTGATTGATCCGGCAAAGAGCACCCTTAATTGGTATGCGGACAGGCTGGTATTAACGATAATCTTCATACAAGTCACCTGTCCTATTTTAATTCTGGCTCATTTCATCAGCTTCCCAATGGGGCCTATGTACCTCACAGCTCTTCTACCCCAAAAATGGTTCACACTCCCGATCTTCATAATTTTTCTTGCTACTGCTTCTGGATTTGGGAACATGTATTCGCGATATTGGCATTCGTTGCTATTTTCTTGATCTCGTATGTTATCATAATTAGTCCTGTCTTGGCCAAGGAACTGCTCTCCAAACAAAATGGTTATGAGACATTAGGGGCTATGCGGACTGCAAAGTATCTGCCTAATGTATACAGGTCCTTTGAGCTCCTTCACAAGAGCATGGAAATTGCCTACTTCCTTGTGCTCTTTCCTTTCCATGTAGTTATCAGTCAAATGTGCATTATCTTTAATTTTAGCCTGATAACCCACTGGGGGGAGATGAATTGGGTAACCGCAGCGATGTTTCTGCTTTTATCTGCTGGAGAGCATGGAGTTTGGATGTGTTCACTTGAGTTTTCTGGCTGGTTGAATCATAAATCGAAACGGGTGATTAAATCCTGGAAATTCTTCGACAGCCCGAATAAGCAGGATTTGAAGTATATTGCGAAGTTTCGGAAGTCCTGTAGACCGTTATCGATTCGGTACGGGGGACTGTATAGTATCAAGCGGTTAACGGTCCTTAAATTTATTAGAGGGGTTGTTAAAGGGACTTTCCGAGCCCTATTGACCCTTAAATAGAATGCTACTCGAAATGGGGATAAACCGGAAAATTTTTTATTTTTGTCCAGTTTTCTAGGTTTATTTAAAACGCCTTATTAATGCTAATTCGAATATCGAATCTACCTATAATTTGCTATAAAACGATAGACAATATGTGCATGTTGGAATTGAAAAAAAACTTCATTTATCGGTGTCATTTTAGTGAGGATGAAGTAGAATTTAAGCCTAAACTTTCTTCCCTATTACAGTTTTAAAGCTGACCTTTAACAGTTGTACAAAAACAGCCAAGGAAAAATTCATCATGAATCGATTTGATTTCTTTTTGGCTTTAATTAATGTTTTGTTCTGTTGTATTAAAAAAAACATCCGCGACGTATGTATGTCGGTTCGGTTTAAACATAAGAATAGCAATAACCATAAATTCAGTCCACGGGGAGGTCTGTTCGCCATCAAAATAGATTCGCTAAAATGTATTTAATTATGATATAAAAAAATTGAGGTTTGAAAAAGGGTAAGCATTTTTTATGTCGTTAATAAATGATATCTAACTGTTTGGCATTTATTTTTGGTGCATGTTAAAAATAAGCTATTTCACAACGAGCGAGCTCCAGTCCAACCGAAATTATTACTGTCTTCTGGTTTCATGACTCCCAATTTTAAACGACTTAGGGCATGGAACTAACCAATTCAGTTATCGACTATAAATAATTTGGGAGTTACAGGAGGCAACCAGTATTATTTTAAAAATATTACTTCCATAGCTCAATCTATAATTTTGATGGTAATATCAAAACTCATAATCATTCGAACCACCAAAACGGTTTAACCTTTTATCGTTTGCAACACAAAGTATTTGGAATTTTGATACAAATCATTTTTTGAACGAGACTTCCAACTAATTTTAAGAACCACAACTGTATTAACAATTTTTAAGTAAAATTGATTTAATCGGATTTTAGAGTTTAGTTTTAAAGTTTTATTGTCGATTCGTAGACTCCCTTTTCCAATCTTAAAACTTTGAAAGGTAAAGATGTACACAAAGCTGTACTTTAAACTCTTCGGCTTCCAGATGAAGTTAGCCGGATGGATTGGATGTGTCCCATTTCAATGGGATTCGAAAAGTAACTCATTTTACACGGACAAAATCGGCTTAATAAAGTTTATCAGTTTTGCGGTTCAGGAAATCGTCTACATAACTTATCTTGGATTGAGGACCCTTGAAATTAAATTAACAGGAGATCACCGAGACGATTTTTCTTTCACATTTGCGTATTTTATATGCAACCAATGCAGTTTATCTGTGCTGATTTTGATGCTCCTCAATCTTACATATTGCGGAACGGTTGGGAATAGTATACTCATTTTCGGCAATGCATTTCAAAGTAAGTTTTGAGACTTTTGACTATGCAATTGTGTCCCTATAACTCTGGAATATAATTACAATTATATTATTATGTAGAAAACAATATCACGATTCGACAACCAGAGTATCCTCCCTTTTATGAGAAGGTTTTGAAAATGCCCTTTATATTACGTTATAGTTGAATTGTTTAAAGTAAGTAAATTAAAGAATTTAATGTTGGTTTTATGATTGTATTTCAGTTTAATAGTTTTTGAGATAATTATTAATAGGGTAAAATGTTAGGATTTTTATAAACCTTGAAATTATTTATTTACTGATTAGTTCAAATCACTCATGATCCCGAAATAACTCCCCATCCAGAAGTTTATAAAACTAAGCCCCCATACACCATACGAAATTTGATTGTTGAAAATAAGTCTAATCTAAATCCAATCTAAAGTTTGTTTTCAAGGGCCTGTATCAAATCGATTACTTCACAGTTGAAAGCAAATATTGAGTTTCAGCTGAATTTACAAACTTTTAGTGGGGAAGAAACATTACCAACCTCTAAATTATAACCCGAACAAATAACTCCCCACCCCGTAATAATTCCTTATTGGGACTCAAAAGCCCGTTACTCTAATATTGCGATTTTTTACTGCAATTTCTTTTAGAATACTGGATGCGACACAACAAGACGCAACAAAATATAGTGAACTGGTACTTGGATCGAGCCCTCTTTCTCCTAATTTGCCTAGAGATCACAGGCCCTTGGTTAATTTCCATTCATTACTTCATCAATCCCCAAACGGTTACTTATCCCAGCTCAATAGTCCCAACGGAATGCTTTAGTCTCAGCGTTTATCTAATTTGTGGCTTCTACTACATCTGGCTTGTACAATGCATTTTTACCAATATGATAACAGTAGCATTCCTGATAATCTCTTATGTCTTCATCATTATCCCCATAATTTCAAGGGAACTGATCCCACAACGGCGTGGGAACTCTTGCATTACAATAGGCTCCTTGAGGACCGTCAAATATCTCCCAGTGTTCTACAGATCCGTTCAACTCCTCCATCAAAACGTCAACTCCTTCGTCGCATTCTTAATCATTCCTCTTCAAACGGTTCTGACCAAATTGATCCTCTTCTGCAACTTCACGCTGATAAAACACTGGAAAGATGACCTCGATGGGGTCACAGGGACGATTCTGTTTGTTTGGTCGATGGGAGGGATATCGGCTTGGACATCTTTGTTGCATTTTGGGGGCCTGTTACATTCCAAGGGGAAAGGGACACTGAATTCCTGGAAAGGTTTTGACTGGGGAAATCCAGAGAAAGTGAAGTATATGACAAAGTTTAGGAAATCCTGTCGGCCCTTGGCTGTACGAGTGGGTGGGGCTTATTGCATCAAGAAGTTGACGGTCCTGAAATTTCTTAGGGGGGTTGTGAGGGGCACTTTCCGAGCCCTTCTTACTCTTAAATAATTTGTAAAATTTCTGATTTAAGCATTGAAGAGTTTGTACAGAAAGTCTATACGGAACAAGTGCGCCACGCCCAATGCATTTTTGGAGAAGGTAAACAGCTTATTGCATTAATTTTTTGTAATTTTGGTGGTTATGTACAATAGAAGGAAGGATGAGTTATGAAAAATTTAATTAAGAATTAAAATCTTTAACTTATTTCGTAAGCCTCAGAAATATAATCCCATAATCTTGGATACTTCGGCAATCTGAAATCACCACTCTCAGCAAAAGATACATATGTTATTAGGACTACGTTCATGACATTATGAATACAACCGAAGTTGTTATAATGCCGACGTATACAATTTTGTAGACATTTTTACGTAGATTTCAAACATGCAATAAAAACCCTAGTATATAATAAGAGATTTTGATAAAAGGCTCTTTATTAGTTTAAATATATACAAACCCGAAAAAAATATTACAGCCAGTATTTTCATAGTTTCTGAACCAAATTTTGTGGCAGGTACAAAACAAATTGGAATTTAAATCCAATTTGAATCAAATCACGATTCAGTCCCCAAAATACAAGTTACAGTCCGGTACGATTTAACTAAACCCATAATTTGAGACTTTTTGTAAAATGTCCATTTTATCCATCATGAATTGTTTTATTACATCTCCACAGGGTAATATTGCGATTATGCGTTCACCACGATGTAACTCTGTGAATAACTAAGATTGTAAACTCCAATACCGAGCGACACCACCCACTAATATTCCATTTCAATACAATTACCTTTCTTGTAAAATTATTTTGAGTCGGCTCTCCGAGGGTTTAATACTTACTTGCGCTTGCAACCAATTCATTGCAAATTTTTCGATTAGATTTATTGTTTGCCTTACCTTATGGTGAAATTTAGACTCGAATCACACAGTTAAAAACATGTATAGTAAACTATATTTCAAACTCTTCAGATTTTATATTAAGTTCTCTAATTTAGTTTGTGGAGTCCCTTTTCAATGGGCCTTTAAAGCCGGACCCTTGACCACCCCACGGGGCAGTGTTATTAAATTTACCGTTTTTGTGATTAAAGCATTTATTTTAATTTTGTTCGTCTTGTTCCGAATCATGCAGTTTACTTTAATGGATATTTACACGGATCAATTTCATTTTGCAGTTGCAGCGTTATTCTGTTGCCTAATTAACTTTACTGGATATTGCATATTAATTCTAAATCCTCAATATACAGCAGCAGTGATGAATGGGATTTTCTACTACGGTCATGAATTTATGAATTTCATCGTAAGGAACGCCAAGACAAATGAATCGACAAAGGTGGCACATAACAAACCTGTCAGGCGACAAAGGTGTCGGATTTTTTTTAGGAATTTTTAAATGAAACCTTTCTCCTTTCTGTTTCTTATCCGTTACTTCGCGGATCCAATATTTTGCATGAAATTCAGCATTTTCAACCTTTTGCTTGGTGATGGTAAAAATGCGTTCCCGGACTTAGGCTTTCGATACATAAATTTACAAATCGTTAAATTATATATTTCTTATTTGTTATTGTTTTATGTCAGCTCTGTCGCCTGACATCATTGTCGCTGACAATTAGGTCGCCTAATCGGTGACTCCTATGTCTTAAAACTTGTGCCGCTGACACTTGTCGTTTCACCTATGCTGCTGGTTTTTCCCGGTAACAAAAAACAATGCCAGATATTTATGTTGATTGAAATTTTTCCAGGTGCTTGGACCCCACATATCGACAGAGAAAAATCCCCCGTGAATTGGTATTTGGACCGAATCCTCATACTTGTCTTTTATATTCAATTCTCGGGTCCCAATATAGTTATAAGCCATTACATTTGGAACCCAAATGCGGTAGTGTACCCACATACCATATTGCCTCAGGAATGGTTATTTTCTCCGGTTTATGTTCTAATTGGGATTCATTATTACTGTGTTCTGCACAGTATTTTTTCGGGCCTGAGTTTTTCTCTTATTTTCTGCTGTACATATTTAGCCTTGAGTGGACCCTTATTAGCGAAGGAACTGATGCCGAATCAGCGGTCATACGAAACGACATGGTTATTAAGGACACCTCGAAGTCTCCCTCTGGTCTACCGCTCCATTGAGATACTTCACAAGAACGTGAACAGCGTTATGGAGATTGCTATAATTCCATGGCAAATGCAAGTAACCCAACTGTGCCTGTTTTGTAACTACACCCTCATAGTTCATTGGGATGAGCTGGACGGGGCAACTACTGCCTTATTGTCGCTCTGGGCGATTGTAGGATTAATTTCCTGGACATTTCTCCTCGAAGTTTGGGGGTGGACGAATGCCAAGGGAAAACAGATCTTAAAATCTTGGAAGTTTTTGAACTGGCCCAATAAGAGGGATCTGAAGTATATTTCAAAATTTCGAAAGTCCTGTCGACCACTTGGATGGAGGGTTGGAGGGGTATATTGCATTAAACGATTGTCTGTACTCAAATTCTTAAGGCTGGTTGTCAGAGGTACTTTTAGAGCACTTTTGGCCCTTAAGTAACCGGTATTTTAATGATTTTTTAATGTTGGATAAGATCGTTTAGAATTGGAAGCTGAAGCAATTAGAAAAAATGTCCATTGAAACATTTCATTCAACTTTAACACTGTTTCGATTGTTCTCGAGTATATGTCTCCTAAAAAACAGGGGAACCAACCAGGCCTACAATTATCAAATCAAATATGAGACCTAGCCTAAGCTCAATAAACCAGTAATTTTTTATTCTGGGGGATTGACTTGCAGATTATTATTATATAGATTAGAAGATAGATTATAGACTAGAAGTTTTAAAATGTTTAGAGTAATTCATGGAACTTATCTTGAACTTTGAGGAACATAACATAAGATACGTGCTACACTTTTTATTTTGTATTTTTGACAATTGTAACCCTCTGCTGGAATTTTGTAAAGTTGCATGTTATACGGACTCATATAGACGCTCACCACATATGCATGAATGAAGTTGTTTAAATTCACCAAGTTTTGTTTTAGGTACAAATAATTTTTAATTTAAAATACGAATGGACTCCCTAAGATGCAAATTACAGTCCGGAACTATGTAACGATTTGACAAAACCCGTAATTTAAGACTATATAATCTCCATTTTATCCAACCTGAATTTGTTTTCGTGGATTCCAAAAACCCTTCTATTGTTATATTGTGATGCTTTCACCGCGTTGTAGCTCTGTAAAAAACTAATAAATAGTGTAAACTCCAATATCTAGCTGCGTCACTACTATTATAACAACTCCATTCCTAGTAGTTATTTTGAGTCGACTTTCCGAGGGTGTAATACCTACACGGGCTTGTAACATTTTATTCTACATTTTTTCATTTTATTTCTTGTTTGACGTATCTTATCATAAAATTTCCAGTCGAATTCCATTGGAAGCAGTTAAAGTTCAGTTAAAAAATGTATACTAAACTCTATTTCAAACTCTTCAGATTCTATATCAAGTTCTCTACCTTTTAGTTGGCGGAGTCCCATTTCGATGGGCCTTTAAAGCCGGAACCTTGACCGCATCACGGGGCTGTGTTATAAAATTTTCAGTTTTTGTCATTGAAACATTCCTTGTACTAATTATCTTCGCATTTCGAATCATACAAATTCAGTTAATGGGTATTTACACCGACCAATTTAATTTTACGGTTGCAGCGTTCATCTGTGGCCTAATTAACTTTACAGGATATTGCGTATTGATTCTGAATCCTCAATATGCAGCAGCAGTTACGAATGGCATTTTCCACTACGGTCATCAATTCCATCGTAAGGAAAGCGATTGAAAGCATTCAGCACACAATTGAAATGAGTCCACGTTCAAGTGGTTATTTCTAACGCAATACAAGGTTAAAATTGGCCAATCATCCGACATTTTTGTCGTTTCACTCCTTTGTCTTGACACTTGTGCCGCTGATACTGGTGTTGTTTAAACCATTCAGGCTGATGGAAAAAACTGTTTTGTTTCGTCCCGATATTAAAAAAAACCGAGATTAGTTTTTCTGTCGAACAAAGAGCAACCGTGCTGCGTTTTCAAGTTTTCTAACTACTAGAATTTTACAGTCTGAGATGTTATCTATTTGGAAACGAACCTTGAAGATATTTATGTCGATTTGAATTTTTACAGGTGCCTGGACCCCACATATCGACCGAGAGAAATCGCACGTGAATTGGTATTTGGACAGGATCTTCATACTTCTACTTTATATTCAATTCTCGGGTCCCAATATAGTTATAAGCCATTACATTTGGAACCCACATGCAATAATGTACCCACACACCTTATTACCTCAGGAATGGTTATCATCTCCGATTTATGTTCTAATTGGGATTAATTACTATTGGATTCTGCACAGTTTGTTTTCCGGCTTGAATTTTTCTCTTATTTTCTGCTCTACATATTTAGCCTTTAGTGGACCCTTATTAGCGAAGGAACTGATGCCGAATCAGCGGTCATACGAAACGACATGGTTATTAAGGACCCCTCGAAGTCTCCCTCTGGTCTACCGCTCCATCGAGATACTTCACAAGAACGTGAACAGCGTTTTAGAGATTGTCATAATCCCATGGCAAATGGCAGTAACCCAATTGTGCCTGTTTTGTAACTACACCCTCATTGTTCATTGGGCTGAGTTGGACAGAGCAACTACTGCCATATTGTCCCTCTGGGGGATTGTAGGATTAATTTTCTGGACATTTCTCCTGGAAGTTTGGGGGTGGACGAATGCCAAGGGAAAGCAGATCTTAAAATCCTGGAAGTTTTTGAACTGGCCCAATAAAAGGGATATGAAATATATTTCGAAATTTCGAAAGTCCTGTCGACCACTTGGATGGAGGGTTGGAGGGGTCTATTGCATTAAACGATTGTCTGTACTCAAATTCTTAAGGGGGGTTATCAGAGGTACTTTTAGAGCACTTGTGGCCCTTAAGTAACCGGTATTTTAATTATTTTTTAATGTTAGATTAGAAGATAAGATCATTTGAAGCCGGTTAGTCATAAGTTAGCAAATGTCCCTGTAAACATTTGGCCCTAAAAAACAAGGGACTAACCCTCCAATTATTAAATCCAACATTGGACCAAATCAGTCATTTTTTTTTGTTCGGCTAGATTCACTTGCAGATTAGAAATTCTAGAATTGTGGGAGTAATTCATGGCACTTATCTTGAACTTCTGTGGAGCATAAAAAACAACGTGGAATCGATGTATGACGACACGTGTGCCTATCGACGTGCTGCCTATTCGCGTAATTGACAATAACTTACTGGTGCCTCAACTATGATTGATGCGATGCAACACTATCAATTACCCTTCCCCCCCCCCCCCTCGGTATTTATTTTTATTGTTTTGAGCATTTTATGATACGTGAGCAAAGCGAATCTATAGTAGTCAGAAACATACATCCTTAGTCCCATACGTCACAAGCCTCATTATTGGTCCAAAGGCCCGTATGTCTCTATGCACACTAGATGTACCCCTGGAATTGTGATAAAGTTAAATGTTAACGAGTCTTGTATATACGTTCACGACATATGAATAAATGAAATTGTTTTAATTCTGACATAATCTTATTGCCCGTATTTTCATAGTCTCTGAACCAAGTTTCGTTGTAGATGAAAGTTAATTTTGCTTTTGGAAAAACAATGCACTCCCTAAGAACAAGTTACAGTCGGGTCCGTCCAGTATGATCATGAAGTAACCATTCAACGAAACCCCTAATTTGAGACTATATAATCTCCATTTTCTCCATCATGGTTCATCTGTTTAATTTGGTGAATTTCCAACAAAAAAACAATTGACTATGATTTCTCCACGATGTAGCCCTAAGCCCTGTAAATAATAAAAATCATGAACTCCTATATCCAGCTGCGTCACTAATATTGAATTTCAATACAATTGCAGTTGATTTCTTTTAAACTTATTTTGAATCGGCTCTCTGAGGGTTTAATACTTACTTTGGGCTTTTAACAAATTCATTGTATATTTTTGCATTGAATTTCTTGCTTGGCGTATCTTAGGATAACATTTCCACTCGGAGTCACTGGATCGTGCCTTTCAGTTAAAAAATGTATACTAACCTCTATTTCAAGCTCTTCAGATTTTATATCAAGTTCTCTAATTTAGTTTGTGGAGTCCCTTTTCAATGGGATCTTAAAACCGGACGCTTGACGACCCCGCGGGGCAGTGTTATAAAATTCTTAGTTTTTGCGATTATAACATTTCTTTTTATAGTTTCAATCGCATTCCGAATCATGCAAATTAAGCTTATGGGTATGTACATGGACAAATTAAATATTCTGGTTGCATCGTTCATCTGTTGTGTAATTAACTTCATGGGATATAGCATGCTAATGGTAAATCCTCAACATGCAGCTTGCAGCAGCAGTTACGAATGGCATTCTCCAATACGGTCACCAATTTCATTGTAAGAAAACTTATTTTAAGAATCAGTTCAATAGAATTGAAATCAGTTATTATATCATCCGATCTTTGCGCCTAACTCCTGACTGGTGGAAAAAACTCTTTTCGGCAACAGAAGAAAAATCCCTATGGCTAAAAACGAAAAATTTTCATAAAAATTTTACCATTTTCCTTAAAAATTCCTCTGCTTTTTTTCACTACCAACCTGTAACCGTCTGAGATGTAATCTATCTAGAAAATCGACCTCCAAAATGCATCTGTTGATTGTAATTATGTTTCAGGTGCCTGGACCCCTCATATCGACAGAGAGAAATGCCCCGTGAATTGGTGTTTGGACCGAATCCTAATATTTCACATTATTTGTGTTCAATTCTCATGTCCCAGTATAATTATAAGCCATTACATTTGGAACCCAAATGCAGTGGTGTACCCGCATACATTTTTTACTCAGGAAAGGTTATCAGTTCCGATTTATGTTCTAATTGGGATTCATTACTATTGGATTCTGCACAGTGTTTTTGCGGTTTTGAATTTTGCTCTTATCTTCTGCTGTACATACTTAGCTTTCACTGGACCATTATTGGCGAAGGAACTGATGCCGAATCAGCGGTCATACGAAACTGTATGGTTATTAAGGACACCTCTAAGTCTCCCTCTCGTCTACAGATCCATTGAGATACTTCACAAGAACGTGAACAGCGTTTTAGAGATTGCTATAATCCCATTACAAATGGCAATAACCCAACTGATCCTGTTTTGTAACTACACCCTTATAGTTCATTGGGCTGAGCTGAACAGAACAACTATTGCCATATTGATCCTCTGGGCAATTGTAGGAATGACTGCCTGCACATTTCTCTTGGAAGTTTGTGGGTGGACGAATGCAAAGGGAAAGCAGATCTTGAAATCCTGGAAGTTTTTAAACTGGCCCAATAAGAGGGATAAGAAATATATTTCGAAATTTCGAAAGTCCTGTCGACCACTTGGCTGGAGGGTCGGAGAGACGTATTGCATTAAGCGATTGTCTGTTCTTAAATTCATAAGAGGGGTTATCAGGGGTACTTTTCGAGCACTTTTGGCCTTAAAGTAACTGGATTTTTATAATGATTTTTTAATGTTGGATAAGATCATTTGAAGCCGAACTTGCAACAATTAACAAATGTCCAGCTCTAAAAACTATTTTGATTGTTCTCGAATATATACACTCTAAAAAACGAGGGAACCGCCCAACCCTTCAATTATCAAATCAAACATGGGTTCTAGCTTTATCTAACCAAACTAGTAATTTTTTGTCCTGGAGGATTGGCTCGTAGATTAGAAATTCTAGAATTGTGAAGTAATTTATGGCACTTATCTTGAACTTTTGTCGAATATATAACATAACATGAAGTCCATATACGACATATGTGCCTATCGACATTAAACATGTATGCCGCGACCTTGTTGACTTGCGATGCGACGGATAGACTTTTCGAAGTTAATTTACCTGCTTTATCAAATTAGCAATGATTTATGATTTGTCCCTCAACTGTGATTGATGCCATGATACACCATTAATTATCAGTATTAACATCTCACTCCATCCATATTGTATTGAACATTTTATGATTCAAAGTGAATCTATAGTAGTTAGGACAATGCGTCAAAAGACTCAGTCACACACGAGTTCCCTGGAATTTTGATAAAGTTACATGTTATGACTCTTATGTATACGCTCATGACATATGAATAAATGAAGGTGTTTTAATTCTGACATATTCTTATTTTATAGTATTTTTGTAGTTTCTGTATACCAAGTTTTGTTGCAGGTACAAATTAACTTTGGCTGTGCAAAATAAATTATCTCCCCAAGATAGAATTTATTACAGTCCGGTATGATGTGACCATTTAACGAAGCCCCTAATTTGAGACTGTATAATCTCCAATATCTTCATTTTGTCCAACATAAATTTATTGTAATGTATTTTTGAACACAACAATTATAGCTATTACTTTTTCGTCTAGTTCGCTGTGGAAACATTTGGACCTTGGGTTCAAAGGCTATAAGTCTTTCATCGGTACAATTGGGGGGAAAACCAGAGGAATAACAAATGAAAAACAATCTACATCTTATCTTATTCAACGAATCAGCCTGGCCATCCAGAGGGGAAACGCGGCCTCAATTTTGGGGACCATTCCTTACTCTGAAAACTTGGATGAAATATTTTATTCATAACTTATCATTAGTTTTTTTTTATAATTTGTAATTATTACGGTATTAAATACATTATAGCTATTATGCTTTCACCGAAAAGTAGCTCTGTTGTAGATAACCAAGAAGGTAAAATCCAATATCGAGCTGCGTAACTAATATTGCAACAATTCCATTTCTAGTAAAATTATTCTGAATCGACTTTCCGAGGGTGTAATACTTACTTCAAACAATTCTTTCTACATTTTTCGATTAAATTTCTTGTTTCGCATATCTTATCCTAAAATTTCCAGTCGAATTCCATGTAAGTCGTTAACGTTCAGTAAATAAAAAAATGTATAGTAAACTATATTTCAAACTGTTCAGATTCTATATCAAGTTCGCTAATTTAGTTTGTGGAGTCCCATTTCAATGGTCCTTCAAAACCGGCCTCTTGACTACCCCGCGGGGCAGTGTTATAAAATTCTTAGTTTTTGCGATCATAACATTTCTTTTAATAGTTTTCTTCGCATTCCGAATCATGCAAATTACGGTGATGGGTTTGTACAAGGACCAATTTAATTTTCTGGTTGCATCGTTCATCTGTTGTGTAATTGATTTCATAGGATATTGCATATTAATAGTAAATCCTCATCATACAGCAGCAGTTACGAATGCCATTTTCAACTACGGTCTACAATTTCATTGTAAGGAAAGCGATTTTTTTTAAAACTCACCATCGGGAAATTTTCATAAAAAACAACTGCATTTTTCCAGATTATTTCACATTTTTTTCCATTACCAGCGTTTCATCCTCTGAGATTGTAATCTACTTATAAACTGGACCTTACAAGTGTATAAATTGATTCGAATTTTTTCAGGTGCCTGGACCCCACATATCGACCGAGAGAAATCGCACGTGAATTGGTATTTGGACCGAATTCTCATATTTTTTAATTGTCTTCAATTCTTGGGCCCCAGTATAGTCATAAGCCATTACATTTGGAACCCAAATGATGTGTTGTATCCGCACACCTTTTTTACTCAGGAAAGGTTATCAGTTCCGATTTATGTTCTAATTGGGATTCATTACTATTGGATTATCCACAGTGTTTTTTCGGTCTTGCTTTTTGCTCCTATTTTATGCTGTACATACTTAGCTTTTATTGGGCCTTTATTGGCGAAGGAACTGATGCCGAATCAGCGTTCATACGAAACGATAAGGTTGTTAAGGACACCTCGAAGTCTCCCTCTTGTCTACCGATCCATTGAGCTACTTCACAAGAACGTGAACAGCGTTTTAGAGATTGCTATAATCCCATGGCAAATGGCAATGACCAAACTGTGCCTATTTTGTAACTACACCCTCATAGTTCATTGGGATGAGCTGGACGGAGCAACTACTGCCATATTGACCCTGTGGACAATTATAGGATTCACTTGCTTCGCATTTCTTCTGGAAATTTGGGGGTGGACGAATGCCAAGGGAAAGAAGATCTTGAAATCCTGGAAGTTTTTAAACTGGCCCAATAAGAGGGATATGAAATATATTTCGAAATTTCGAAAGTCCTGTCGACCACTTGGATGGAGGGTTGGAGAGGCTTATTGCATTAAGCGATTGACTGTTCTTAAATTCTTAAGGGGGGTTATCAGGGGCACGTTTCGAGCTCTTTTGGCCTTAAAATAACCTGTTTAAAAAATTTAATCATGTCGGATAGGAATACCAGTTGAAGCCGAAAGTTGCAACAATCAGTAAATGTATCGCTAAACATTGGACTTTAAAACTTTTCTGATTCTTCTCGAGTATCTGTGTTAAAAAAAACAAGGGGCCTGCCCAGCCCTCTTGAATTATCAAATCAAAAATAGGATCTAGCTTGACCTTACCAAAGTAGGAATTTTTATTCCGCAGTTGATGGACTTCTCTCAGTCTCTGAACCAAGTTTAGCTGTTGATACAAATTACTTTTGCTTTTGGAAAAACAATGTACTCCCTAAGATACAAGTTACAGTCCAGTCCGTCCGGTATGATGTAACCATTCAACGAAACCCCTAATTTGAGACTATATAATCTCCATTTTCTCCAATTTGGTGAATATAAAAAAAAATTGACTATGATTTCTCTACGATGTAGCCCTGTAGATAATCAAAATCATAAACTCCTATATCGAGCTGCGTCACTAATATTGAATTTCAATGCAATTATTGATTTCTAGTACACTTATTTTGAATCGGTTCTCTGAGGATTTAATACTTACTTTGGGCTTGTAACGAATTCATTCTATATTTTTGCATTGAATTTCTTGCTTGGCGTATCTTAGGATAACATTTCCACTCGAGTCACGCTGAATCGTGCCTTTCAGTTAAAAAATGTATACTAAACTATATTTTAGACTCTTCAGTTTCTATATCAAGTTCTCTAATTTAGTTTGTGGTGTTGGAACTCAAAGGGTTAAATTCTTTGTTAGTACGTACAAAATATAAGGGCTGTAGTTCAATTGTTTGTGACGTTTAACTTAACCTATTTAGTATTTGTTATGGATAGAAAGTAGCTTTTTAAAGCTTAAATCCAACATTAAGGTATTAAGGAGATAATACAACAAGATAGTGTTAATACAAATACTTAGGTAATATATTTAGCTATAACATATCAAAAATTTAGGAAAATTCATCGTTTGGAATTGTAGAAATTTGATATTTAGTAAAACCTATTTCTTGTATGTATTTCAAGTTAGACTTTTGCGCGTCCATTTAACCCAATACAATAGTATGTAGTTGTACGGGAGTAGGGAGTTTTGTGATTCTATTTGTAAATGGTTTCATGCAGAGCATTGCTTTAGGAAAGGTAAATCCTCTGTCTCTTCTAAACCCAAGGGCATGATAATATGATTAGTCTAATTAGGGTGCAGATATGTTAACAAGTGTAAAGGATCGTGGATGATTCTTACAAGTTGTATTTAAGTATGTTTAAAAGATTGTAAATTCCTATCGGTTGTAGATGATATATGAATGTATAGAAAATCTGTAAAAGCTTCTAGAATGTTCGATGTCGACGTGGCCGAAAAGGCATTAGAATTGGATTTGTAATAGATTTAGATTACTGCTTGAGTAACTCTTAAAGAGAGAACTTGGAATTGTATATTCCATATTTTCCAGTCTTTTTGATTAGAGTACTTTCCTTTGAGATTTGGCTATTTGCTATTTTTATGTCAATAAATACGAGATTAATTTGGAGAAAAGTAGATCTTCGATTGTTTTATTCGAGATATTTTGGTCTTCATAGAATCTACGTGGTTTTAGGGCATTTTGTGAGTAGAAATAGCATCTCACATAAATCACTAACTTCACACACTGTCACGGTTGACAGTTCATTTAGGAAACGGTAATCAACGGGTAGTTCTTTAGCCGAGTTCCAAAATGTGGTGACCCCGACGTGATAGGTCATCCGGGCTGCGTGTGAAGGTTCCGGAAAGAGGGAAGAAGTCCAGAAGTTCGACGGACTTTAAATTTCCGAACAGTGATCGTAGTTTGTGTAACACCGTACTCGTATTTATTCGGCGAGATTTTAACCTCGTCAGTAATGCTCTTGCAGTCCCAACTCGTACTGGAAAATGATATCCGGAAGTTGAGTTGGTAGTCCTTGGGACCATCAGTGTAGTTGATTGGCAGCCCAATAGTGTGAACTTTGTCGAGGCTTTCACTAGAGTGTGAACTTTTCCGACGGGTTTAGCAGTGAATTTTAATCGACGGGTTCAGTAAAATGTGAACTTAGTCGACATGTTTAGTTGAGTGTAGACTTCGTTGACGTGTTTTGAATTACACGAAAGTGAAGTTACTTTTTGTCAGTAGTAAATCTCTGCGTAGTGGCTGATGAATTGTTCGTAGGTCAATGGTCAAGGGTACCATAGGCAAAGGTCAGACGTAAAGCCCTGTGTGGTAGCTGACAAGTTGTTAAGAGATTAGCCGTAAAGCCCTGTGTGGTAGCTGATCATTTGGTCAAAGGTGGAAACATCTCAAGACGGACAAAACACGTCCTTGACGTGCCTGAGGGATAGAAGGCCGGAGACACGAGTCCATCTAAGAGAGGGATCATCACTTCCAGACATAGCGCTGGTCAACTGGAGGTAGCAAAGGTTGAGGTGATATCGCTTCTTTTAAATTTTTGTTTGGAACCTATCTAATCCTTTCCCATTTCTGAGTTTTTTGATTCTAGTTCCGTCATCATGGATAATTTGATGCGGAAGAGAGATGATCTCAGGATCATAATCCAAAAGAAGAAATTGGGAGTCAGAGAGGAGTTGGACAAAGATGTTCCAAACAAGACGTTTATCGAGGTTCAGCGAAGGACGCTGGAACCCTTGGTCCAGGAGCTCCGAGATGTCGGAGTTCAAATCCTGCATCGTCAGGTGCGGTATCCATCCGCCGAAGTGGACAACATCAACAGGAATCCCAAGAACGTGGATTCACCAGAAGAAGATTGTCGAGTTGAGGGGCGTGGCCCACAGTCCCATCGAACGAGTTCCAATCCGGATATTCTCTCCACCACGGTGGATCTAGTGGTCGATGTTCCAGCAGTTAACTGTGGAGCTGACCAGGATCACCGATCGTTGGGGTGGGAGACCCTGAACCGGAAATCACTGTACGACCTGGTTATTCTCGCCGCTGAGGTAGTTCCTGTGGTTCATGTTCCCGTTGCAATGTGGAAATGGCCAGGAAGCCGATTAACAGGGTGGGAGACCCTGAACCAGATAGCAGTGGAGGATCAGCCGTTGATGAAAGACTCGGGTAATACAGAGGTCGAACCTTACGGTCACCTCTTCAGTAAGTTGTTTCGTCACCCATATTCTTGTGAAGGTTTTAAAGCTGGGGATATTGGGGTGTCGGAGTTTTTTTTATGGTTTTTCCACAGCAGTCATGTCAACCGGAAGTACCGAGTCGGTACTGAACCAACCGGAGTGCAGCTCTACAGAGGACTCCAGAGTCGGCCTTCCATCGGGTGGGTGCGGATTGGAGGTTGTAGAAGGCTGCATTTTTTGGGGGTTGGTGTCGGGACTGGACTTACGGTACTGGATGGGGGACAAGAACTGGGTTCAAGAAGATCTGCCTTCAGAGGACGTCCACTCACCATATCAATTCTTGATTGGTGGGAGAAGTCATCCAGACTTGTGGAGCCCAAGGAAGGAGATCTGGCTATCGAACCGGAAGTGGATCGAGCGTTGTCGTGACATGGAGTGTCACGATGTTAGTCAGTGCCGGATACGTCGGAGATCCAAGAAAACAGACTTCAGAGGATTCCGAACACGGACTGGAAGTTGGAGCAGGTTATGTCACAGCGTATACAGTGATGTGTGTGTGACAATTATATTAACTAGAATTGACATCTGTTATTTATATTCAATGTTCTGACTATTATTCCAATGTTGAAGTGTTTAAAATGTACTGTGATTTATTTTGAAATTTGTATTGACAATTAGTATACATTTAAAAGAAAACAGATAGTTTGTTGTTGATAAGAACGGATTGTCTGAATTATCATTGAATATTATGACTATAATTACACTGTTAGCATTCTTGGGTAATGATGATTAGATCTTTGTGATGAGTTTATGACATAGGTTAATCAAATTGTGTAATGTAATGATGTAATGGTGTCATTTGATATGGTTTAAAAAGTGATTTATAGTATTGTTTAACTAGAATAGCGAGTGTCTATTAAAGGTTAATATAATGACTATTATTTCAATGTTTAAATTTTGTTTGAGGTTATGATTGTTAATTCTTAATGATGAGTTTTATTGTTCTTTTATACAATCGTGTATAAAAGAGATGGGAGGATGTTGGAACTCAAAGGGTTAAATTCTTTGTTAGTACGTACAAAATATAAGGGCTGTAGTTCAATTGTTTGTGACGTTTAACTTAACCTATTTAGTATTTGTTATGGATAGAAAGTAGCTTTTTAAAGCTTAAATCCAACATTAAGGTATTAAGGAGATAATACAACAAGATAGTGTTAATACAAATACTTAGGTAATATATTTAGCTATAACATATCAAAAATTTAGGAAAATTCATCGTTTGGAATTGTAGAAATTTGATATTTAGTAAAACCTATTTCTTGTATGTATTTCAAGTTAGACTTTTGCGCGTCCATTTAACCCAATACAATAGTATGTAGTTGTACGGGAGTAGGGAGTTTTGTGATTCTATTTGTAAATGGTTTCATGCAGAGCATTGCTTTAGGAAAGGTAAATCCTCTGTCTCTTCTAAACCCAAGGGCATGATAATATGATTAGTCTAATTAGGGTGCAGATATGTTAACAAGTGTAAAGGATCGTGGATGATTCTTACAAGTTGTATTTAAGTATGTTTAAAAGATTGTAAATTCCTATCGGTTGTAGATGATATATGAATGTATAGAAAATCTGTAAAAGCTTCTAGAATGTTCGATGTCGACGTGGCCGAAAAGGCATTAGAATTGGATTTGTAATAGATTTAGATTACTGCTTGAGTAACTCTTAAAGAGAGAACTTGGAATTGTATATTCCATATTTTCCAGTCTTTTTGATTAGAGTACTTTCCTTTGAGATTTGGCTATTTGCTATTTTTATGTCAATAAATACGAGATTAATTTGGAGAAAAGTAGATCTTCGATTGTTTTATTCGAGATATTTTGGTCTTCATAGAATCTACGTGGTTTTAGGGCATTTTGTGAGTAGAAATAGCATCTCACATAAATCACTAACTTCACACACTGTCACGGTTGACAGTTCATTTAGGAAACGGTAATCAACGGGTAGTTCTTTAGCCGAGTTCCAAAAGTGGAGTCCCTTTTCAATGGGATTTTAAAATCGGACGTTTGACGACCCCGCGGGGCAGTGTTATAAAATTCTTAGTTTTTGCGATTATAGCATTTCTTTTTATGGTTTCAATCGCATTCCGAATCATTCAAATTAAGATAACGGGTATGTACATGCACCAATTTAATTTTCTGGTTGCCTCGTTCATCTGCTTTGGAATTAACTTCATAGGATATAGCATCTTAATGGCACATCCTCAACATGCAGCAGCAGTTACGAATGGCATGCTCCACCACGGTCATCGATTTCATTGTAAGGAAACCTATTTTAAGAATCAGTTCAATAGAATTAAAATCAGTTATTATATCATCAGGTCTTTATCATCAATAAGCGTTAACGGTTCTCGAAAATGCTTATGTTGATTCGAATGTTTCCAGGTGCCTGGACACCTCATATCGACAGAGAGAAATGCCCCGTGAATTGGTATTTGGAACGAATCCTCATATTTTTTATTTGTCTTCAATTCTTGGGTCCCAGTATAGTTATAAGCCATTACATTTGGAACCCAAATGATGTGGTGTATCCGCACACCTTTTTTACTCAGGAAAGCTTATCAACTCCGATTTATGTTCTAATTGGGATTCATTACTATTGGATTATGCACAGTGTCTTTTCGGTCTTAATTTTTAGTCTCATTTTCTGCTGTACATACTTAGCTTTTATTGGGCCCTTGTTGGCGAAGGAACTGATGCCGAATCAGCGTTCATACGAAACGACATGGTTATTAAGGACACCTCGAAGTCTCCCTCTAGTCTACCGCTCCATCGAGATACTTCATAAGAACGTGAACAGCGTTTTAGAGATTGCTATAATCCCATTGCAAATGGCAATAACCCAACTGTGCCTCTTTTGTAACTACACCCTCATAGTTCATTGGGCTGAGCTGGACGGAGCAACCACTGTCATATTGTCCCTATGGGCAATTGTTGGATTGGCTGGCTGTACATTTCTCCTGGAAATTTGGGGGTGGACGAATGCCAAGGGAAAAAAGATCTTGAAATCCTGGAAGTTTTTAAACTGGCCGAATAAGGGGGATATGAAATATATTTCGAAATTTCGAAAGTCCTGTCGACCTCTTGGATGGAGGGTTGGAGAGGCTTATTGCATCAAGCGATTGTCTGTACTGAAATTCTTAAGGGGGGTTATCAGGGGCACTTTTCGAGCGCTTTTGGCCTTAAAGTAACTCGATTTTATAATGATTTTTTAATGTTGTGTTGGATAGGATAATTTGAAGCCGGAAGTGAGCCAACTAGCAAATGTCGCTCTAAAAACTGTTTTGATTGTTCTCGAGTATGTGTGCCCTAAAAACAAGCCCAACCTTCCAATTATCCAATCAAACATTGGAGCTAGCTTTATCTAACCAAACTAGTATTTTTTTGTTCGGGAGGGAGGATTGGCTTGCAGATTTGAAGTTTTAGGATTGTGGGAGTAATTGAGGGCACTTATCTTGAACTCTTGTGGAACATAGCATAACATGTAATCCATGTGCGACACATAAGCCTATTGACATTTCCGCCCCGACCACATGTGTGCCCTGTACCGCAGCGGATGGGTCTTTCGAAGTAATTTTAGCTTTCTCGATTAATTATCAAGAATTTATTTTGTGCCCCAACTGTGATTGATATCATGGAACACTACCAATTACCAGTATTACCACACTACACTCGGTCTATAATGTTTTTAACATTTTCTGATACCAAGCGCATCCATGGATAGAAGTTAGGACATTAGGAACCTACATCGCTAGTCCCATATGCCACAAATCTCATTGGTCCAAAGGCCCACGCGAGTTACATAGAATTTTGAAATAGTTACATGTTACATGTTATATGCCTTATGTATACGCTCACGACACATGAATAAATGACGTTTTTTTTTAAATTTCGACATATTGTTATTGCCTGTGTTTTCGTACTCTGAACCATGTTTTGCAGTAGGTACATATTAATTTTGCATTTGCTAAACGAATGAATTTCCCAAAATACAAGTTACAGAGACTAAAATATAATCTCCATGCTCTCCATCATAAATTCGTGGATTTTCAAAAAAAAAGACAATTGCTACCATGATTTCACTACGATATATGTAGCCCTGTAAATAATCAAAATCGTAAACTTCAATATCGAGCTGCGTCACTAATATAGAATTTCAATGCAATTACAATTGAATTTCTAGTGACATTATCGAATCAGTTCTCCGAGGGTTTAATACATACTTGGACTTGTAACCAATTCATTCTAAACATCTATTAAATTTCTTGGTTGAAGTAGCTCCAGTCGAATAAAAAAATGTATACTAAACTCTATTTCAAACTGTTCAGATTTTATATCAAGTTCTCTAATTTAGTTTGTGGAGTCCCATTTCAATGGGCTGTTGAAGCCGGACCTTTGACCGCCCCACGGGGCAGTGTTTTAAAATTTTCAGTTTTTGTTATTGAAACAGTTCTTGTACTAATTAACTTTGCATTTCGAATCATACAAATTAAGTTAATGGGTATTTACACTGACCAATTTAATTTTGTGGTTGCTGCGTTCATCTGTTGCCTAATTAACTTTACAGGGTATTGCGTATTGATTCGGAATCCTCAACATACAACAGCAGTTATGAATGGCATTTTCCACTACGCGGATCATTTTCATCGTAAGGAAACCGATTTTAAGAATTCATGACAATTAAAATCCGTTAAAGTGATTATTTCCAATGTCGATGTGCAATGCCCGTTCACCTTTGTCATCTGACATTTTTGTCGCCTGACTCCTTTGGCTTGACACTTGTGACGCTGATTTGTGTCGTTGTCATTTAGTCCATTTCGGGCTGGTGGAAAAACGATTTCGTCCCGGTATTAACAAGAAAAAATCCCAATATTAAAAAACGGAAGATTTTCATGAAAGAGGTCCCCATACTTATGATTTTCTGAACGATTTTCTTTCGAACAACCGTACTGCATTTTCAAGTTTTCTAACTACCAGAATTTTACCGTCTGAGATGTTATCTAGTTCGAGGAAACCACGAAAATATTTATGTTGATTTGAATTTTTTCAGGTGCCTGGACCCCACATATCGACCGAGAGAAATCGCACGTGAATTGGTATTTGGACCGGATGCTCATACTTGTTCTTTATATTCAATTCTCGGGTCCCAATATAATTATAAGCCATTACATTTTAAACCCAAATGCAATAATGTACCCACACACCTTATTACCTCGTGAGTGGTTATCTTCTCCGATTTATGTTCTAATTGGGATTCATTACTATTGGGTTGTACACAGTTTGTTTTCGGGCTTGATTTTTTCTCTTGTTTTCTGCTGTACATATTTAGTCTTTAGTGGACCCTTAGTAGCGAGGGAGTTGATGCCGAATCAGCGGTCATATGAAACGACATGGTTATTAAGGACACCACGAAGTCTCCCTCTGGTCTACCGCTCCATTGAGATACTTCACAAGAACGTTAACATCGTTTTAGAAATTGCCATTATCCCGTGGCAAATGGAAGTAAGCCAACTGTGCCTCTTTTGTAACTACACCCTCATAGTTCATTGGGATCAGCTGGACGGAGCAACTACTGCCATATTGTCCCTCTGGGCGATTGTAGGATTAATTTTCTGGACATTTCTCCTGGAAGTTTGGGGGTGGACGAATGCCAAGGGAAAGCAGATCTTGAAATCTTGGAAGTTTTTAAACTGGCCGAATAAGAGGGATATGAAATATATTTCGAAATTTCGAAAGTCCTGTCGACCACTTGGATGGAGGGTTGGAGGGGTCTATTGCATTAAGCGATTGACTGTTCTTAAATTCATAAGGGGGGTTATCAGGGGCACGTTTCGGGCACTTTTGGCCTTAAAGTAACTCGGTTTTTTTAATGATTTTTTAATGTATGATAAGAGGATTTGAAGCCGGAAATTGGAGCAATCAGCCAATGCCCCACTTAAAACTATTTTGATTGGTTCTCGAACCCATAAGCCCTAATTGAACATGGGTCCTGGATTTATCTAACAAAACTAGTAATTTTTTGTCCTGGGGATTGGTTCGCAGATTAGAAATTCTAGAATTGTGGAGTAATTTATGGGACTTTTGTGGGGAGTTTCCTGGAATATGACTTATGTATACGCTCACAACATATTATCAATAAATGAAGTTGTTTTAATTCTGACATATTCTTATTGCCCGTATTTTCGTAGTCTCTGAACCAAGTTTTGTTGTAGGTACAAAATGATTGTGCGTTTGCGAAACGAGTGAACTCCCCAAAGTACGTAACCCTTTAAACAAGCCCCTAATTTGAGACTATATTATTATTATCTCCATTTTTTCTATCATGAATTTCATTTGGTGAATTTAAAAAAAGACAGTTGATAATGTTGCTGCTATTAAGCTATCGCCACGACGTAGCCCTGTAAATAATCAAAATTATAAACTCTAATATCGAGCTGCGTCACTAATATTGCATTTCATTTCAATTAATAAAATTATTTTGAATCCGCTCGCAGAGGGTTTAACACTTCTTGGGCTTACAGCCAATTCATTGTAAATTTTCCGTTTCATTTCTTGCTTGATGATAAAACTTTCACTCGAGTCAACCTGAATTGTGCCGTTCAGTTAAAAAATGTATAGTAAACTATATTTCAAACTCTTCAGATTCTATATCAAGTTCGCTAATTTAGTTTGTGGAGTCCCTTTTCAATGGGATTTTAAAACCGGACCCTTGACTGCCCCACAAGGCAGTGTTATAAAATTCGTAGTTTTTGCGATTATAACATTTCTTTTTATAGTTTCCTTCGGATTCCGAATCATGCAAATTAAGATAATGGGTGTGTACAAGGACGAATTTCATTTTCTGGGCGCAGCGTGTATCTGTAGTGTAATTAACTTCATAGGATATAGCATATTAATAGTAAATCCTCAACATGCAGCAGCAGTTACGAATGCCATTTTCAACTACGGGCAACAATTTCATTGTAAGGAAAGCAATTTTAAGAATTTAGTACATTAGAATTAAAATCAGGTTGTTACCATCGGATTTCCGATGTTTCTTGACTGTCTGGTAAAAAAAACTTTTTCTTTTTGGTAGCACGCAAACATTCCCGATGGTCAAAAACGGGAAAATTTCATAAAAAAACTCCCCATTTTCCGCAAAAATTTCACAATTTTTCCCCACTACCAGCGTTTCTTGGTGTTGTAGATATTTATCTATTTCATTATAATTTAGACTTCTAATATAATGTTTATGTTAATTGAAATATTTTTCAGGTGCCTGGACCCCCCATATCGACAGACAGAAATGCCCAGTGAATTGGTACTTGGACAGAATCCTCATATTTTTTATTTCTCTTCAATTCTTGGGTCCCAGTATAGTTATAAGCCATTACATTTGGAACCCAACTGCGGTGATGTACCCTCACTCCTTTTTTACTCAGGAATGGTTATCAACTCCGACTTATGTTCTAATTGGGATTCATTACTATTGGTCTCTGCACAGTGTTTTTTCGGTCTTGCTTTTTCCTTTTATTTTATGCTGTACATACTTAGCTTTTATTGGGCCCTTGTTGGCGAAGGAACTGATGCCGAATCAGCGTTCATACGAAACGGCATGGTTGTTGAGGACACCACGAAGTCTCCCTCTGGTCTACCGATCCATTGAGATACTTCATAAGAACGTGAACAGCGTTTTAGAGATTTCTATAATCCCAGGTCAAATGGCAATAACCCAACTGTGCCTGTTTTGTAACTACACCCTCATAGTTCATTGGGATGAGCTGGACGGAGCAACTACTGCCACATTGTCCTTATGGGCAATTGTTGGATTGGCTGGCTGCACATTTCTCCTGGAAATTTGGGGGTGGACAAATGCCAAGGGAAAGAAGGTTTTGAAATCCTGGAAGTTTTTAAACTGGTCGAATAAGGGGGATATGAAATATATTTCGAAATTTCGAAAGTCCTGTCGACCACTTGGATGGAGGGTTGGAGAGGCTTATTGCATCAAGCGATTGTCTGTACTGAAATTCTTAAGGGGGGTTATCAGGGGCACTTTTCGAGCGCTTTTGGCCTTAAAGTAACTCGATTTTCTAAATATTTTTAAATATTGGATAAGATCATTTAAAGCCGGAAGTTGCAACAATCAACAGATGTCCCACTTCAAACTATTTTGATTGTTCTCGAGTATATGCGCCCTTTAAAACAAGGGAGCCTCCCAGCCCTGCAATTATAAAAAAAACATGGGGCCTAGAGCTAAATCTAACCACACCAGTAATTTTTTGCTCCGGAGGATTGACGTGTAGATTAGAAGTTATAGAAATTGTGGAAGTAATTCATGACACTTATCTTGAACTTTTGTCGAACATATAACTTAACATGGAGTCCATATACGACATATGTGCCTATCAACATTCGACATGTGTGCCGCGACATTGTTGACTTGCGATGCGACGGATGGACTTTTCCAAGTTAATTTACCTGCTTTATAAAATTAGCAATAATTTATGATTTGTCCCTCAACTGTGATTGATGCCATGATACACCATTAATTATCAGTATTAACATCTCACTCGATCCATATTGTATTGAACATTTTATGATTCAAAGTGAATCTATAGTACTGGACAATGCGTCAAAAGGCTCATTCACACATGAGTTCCCTGGAATTTGGATAAAGTTACATGTTATATGACTCTTATGTATATGCTCATGACATATGAATAAATGAAGTTGTTTTAACTCTGACATATTCTTATTAAGGGGTGAAACCCCTTACTGTGAAGACTTTGTCTGTCCGTCTGTCCGTCCGTATATGTTCTAACTCTCGAACGGTTGACTTTAAAATTCTTTTTTCGGGAAACTATTAAAAACCTTGAAGCGGGAGCTGAGTTTGTGTGAGGGTTTTTTAGGTCAAAGTTCAAGGGTGTACGGTTAAAGGTCACAAATTTTTAAAACAGTAACCTTACGCAGTGTGATACGTTGTTGGAAAGGTACGTTCAAGTGCTATACAGAAATGTATATTATTTCACTCTAATGTTTGGGGGATAGTGAGATTCTTGAATAAAACGACTCCAAGGTGTGGAACAACTACGTGAATGTTATTTCACGACTTATTGCGGATGGTTTCACCCCTTTTCGATGTGCATTTGCAACGGTTTATTATATCGTATTTTCGCAGTCTCTGTATACTAAGTTTTGTTGCAGGTACAAATTAACTTTGCATTTGCAAAATAAATGAATTTCCCAAGATAGAATTTACAGTCCGGTATGATGTGACCATTTACCGAAGCCCCTAATCCCTAATTTGAGACTAATCTCCACCATCTTCATTTTGTCCAACATGAATTTATTGCAATGTATTTTTCGCAACAATAATACCTATTATGCTTTCACCGAAAAGTAGCTCTGTTGTAGACAACCAAGATTGTAAAATCCAATATCGAGCTGCGTCACTAATATTGTAACAATTCCATTTCTAGTAAAATTATTTTGAATCGACTTTCAGAGGGTGTAATATATACTTCAAACAATTCTAAAATATCCAGTCGAATTCCACGGAAGTAGTTAACGTTCAGTAAAAAAAATGTATACTAAACTCTATTTCAAACTGTTCAGATTCTATATCAAGTTCTCTAATTTAGTTTGTGGAGTCCCATTTCAATGGTCCTACAAAACCGGCCTCTTGACCACCCCGCGGGGCAGTGTTATAAAATTCTTAGTTTTTGCGATCATAACATTTCTTTTAATATTTTCCTTCGCATTCCGAATCATGCAAATTACGATGATGGGTATGCACAAGGATCAATTTAATTTTCTGGTTGCATCGTTCATCTGTTGTGCAATTAACTTCATAGGATATAGCATCTTAATGGTAAATCCTCAACATACAGCAGCAGTTACGAATGCCATTTTCAACTACGGGCTACAATTTCATTGTAAGGAAGGCGATTCTCCCGGTGCCCCAAAACGGGAAATTTTTATAAAAAACGTCTCAATTTTTCCTGATTATTTCACATTTTTTTCCACTACCAGCGTTTCATCCTCTGAGATTGTAATCTACTTGTAAATTGGACCTTAAAAGTGTATAAATTAATTCAAATTTTTCCAGGTGCCTGGACACCTCATATCGACAGAGAGAATTGCCCCGTGAATTGGTACTTGGACCGGATTTTCATATTTTTTATTTGCCTTCAATTCTTGGGTCCCAGCATTGTCATAAGCCATTATATTTGGAACCCAAATGATGTGGTGTATCCGCACACCTTTTTTGCCCAGGAAAGGTTATCAACTCCGATTTATGTTCTAATTGGGATTCATTACTATTGGATTCTGCACAGTGTTTTTTCGGTCTTGATTTTTACTCTTATTTTATGCTATAAATACTTAGCCTTTATTGGGCCCTTATTGGCGAAGGAACTGATGCCGAATCAGCGTTCATATGAAACGGCATGGTTATTAAGGACACCTCGAAATCTCCCTCTGGTCTACCGATCCATTGAAATACTTCACAAGAACGTGAACAGCGTTTTAGAGATTTCTATAATCCCATGGCAAATGGCAATGACCCAACTGTGCCTCTTTTGTAACTACACCCTCATAGTTCATTGGGATGAGCTGGACATGGCAACTACTGCCATATTGTCGCTGTGGACAATTATAGGATTCACTTGCTTCGCATTTCTTCTGGAAATTTGGGGGTGGACGAATGCCATGGGAAAGAAGGTTTTGAAATCCTGGAAGTTTTTAAACTGGCCCAATAAGAGGGATATGAAATATATTTCGAAATTTCGAAAATCCTGTCGACCACTTGGATGGAGGGTTGGAGAGGCTTATTGCATTAAGCGATTGTCTGTACTGAAATTCTTAAGGGGGGTTATCAGGGGCACTTTTCGAGCTCTTTTGGCCCTAAAATAACCTGTTTAAAAAATGTAATCATGTCGGATAGAATCATATCTAAGATTTGAAGCGGAAGTTGCAACAATCAGTAAATGTATCGCTAAACATTGGACTCTACAACTTTTTTGATTGTTTTCGAGTATCTATGTTCAGTAAAAACAAGGGGACTGCCCAGCTCTCTTGAATTATCCAATCAAAAATGGGATCTTGCTTGACCCAACCTCAGCAGTATTTTTATTCCGCAGTTGATGGACTTGCAGATTAGAAATCATAGAATTGTGGGAGTAATTCATGGCATTTATCTTGAACCTTTGTGAAATATGTATGGAATTTTCAATTTTGTTGTGTAAGTTGATTGCATTTAAACGGAATTACATGAATTTAATCATCCACTTATACAAACCAAAGTTAATTGAATTTATGCAATTCTGCTTTTATCGATGGTTAGATCGATAGTGCCGTTAAACTGAATAAAAAGAAACGATTTTTCAATTTGGCTGAGGTAAATAAAAACAAGAAAATTATTTAAATCATTCTTATGTTTTTTTAGTTTTAGAGCTCAGAAGCTAGTGGTAGTGAAAGTCTGTCCGTTTTACTTAGGTATAAAGATGTTTACTGATGAAAACACTTTATGCGAATGACCAATCCGTCTGTCTGTCTGTCGGTGCGATAACTGGCGAACGGCTTGACCTACGGTCACCAAACTTTGTACACTTGTTCCTTTGGTCATGGGTCAAATCAGTCACACCCCCTGTCTCCCATGAATTAACCCCCCCCCAAAAAACATTAAATCGGTTCAAAGCTCTTATTCATTTTAAAACTGCCGCTTAGGTAGTTTACATTATACTCTATGTGTATCATCTATACATGATAATACCCTGAAACTACATTTCAGAGTGCGAAACTCGGGCTTTTTGGGGAAATGAAGATATGGGGTTAAAACGATTCCCATGAGTAATAGAACATCTTTGACGCATACGGGACCACTCCCACTGACACCAGGGTGCAAAACCCCGGCTTTTTGGGGAAATTGAGATAAGGGGTTTAAACGATTCCCATGAGTAATAGAACATCTTTGACACATACGGGACCACTCCCATTGACACCAGGGTGCGAAACCCGGGCTTTTTGGGGAAATTGAGATTTAGTTTTTTATCGTGATGTTTTCAACACTTGGTTACACCCGTTACATTGGTTTATTCTTATTGCCCGTATTTTCATAGTCTCTGAATCAAGTTTTGCTGTAGGTACAAATTAATTTTGCATTTGCAAAACGAATCAATTTCCCAAAATACAAGTTACAGAGACTATATAATCTCCATGTTCTCCATCATGAATTTAATTTCGTGGATTTTCAAAAAAGACAATTGCTACCATGATTTCACTACGGTATAAGTAGCCCTGTAAATAATCAAAATCGTAAACTTCAATATAGGCTGCGTCAAGCGTCACTAATATTGAATTTCTAGAAACATTATCGAATCGGCTCTCCGAGGGATTAATACCTATTTTAGGCTTGTAGCCAATTCATTCTAATATCTTCTATTTTTCTTGTTTGACGTATCTACAGTCGAATAAAAAATGTATACTAAACTTTATTTCAAACTGTTCAGATTTTACATCAAGTTCTGTTCGTGTACTAGTGTAAATGTGTTTGATGGTTTGGGTGGAATGAAATCTGCAACTACTTTGATGAAAGAAAATGCAGGTTTAGACAGTTTGATGTTTTGTAGGTGCAAATCATACGAAGTCAGGTTTTGATTTATTAATAGTTCAGACCGGAAATAGATATTTACTTGAATAGAATCAAATTAGTAATTTTTACGGAATTTGTGAAACTGGATTTATAAAATAGTGGCAAGGGCCAAATTAATTGAATGGCAGCAAGAAATATGTATGAATTTTGAGTTTGAAGGGACAACTCGGCTCAACTCAACTCTAGCAATTGAACAACTTAACATGTAGACATGCCCTCGTATTTATATGAGTCCTGGACAATAGAGATAGCCTTGAATAACAATTAGGGTACAAGAATAGTTTAGCCTTTTGAGTTGCAGGTCAAGTCAAAATCAAGGATAAAATTAGAATTGTAAGTCAAGAAGCAATGAACGAAGGACACAAGAATGAAGAAATGAATATAAAAATGCACAAAAGTCACGCTAAAAGTAGTAGGTTTTCCAGACAGTCAAGATACAAGGGATTAGTCTGTCTAGCACACAAATACACTATCATGAGATTATGAATAATTAGATTAGAATAGTAGACTTGACTTTAAACTGAGGTGAAAATATTCTGACACAAATATCATAAAAATGGAAGTAAAAATTAAATATGAACAATTGTAAAAAAGTGAACGACACTAATAATGAAATCCAACATTTCCGCCCACTTTGAAATATCCACAAATTTCAACATACATAATAAACATGAAGGAAGTCAGGATATCAGGACATCAGGAAGTGACCGGGCGTAAGGGCAATAAGGTCACTTGGGTCACTGGATTCCGGGAACATGGGACAAGAATTGAGAATGGCTTCAATTTGGGTAATTGTTGTAGAGAGTTCTTCATATGTAAGGCGGCTGTTGCCCATCACACGTCTTAAGTGGTACTTAACTGACTTGACGCCTGCTTCCCAGAGTCCTACAAAGTGTGGGGCTGCTGGGGCGTTGAAATGCCATTTGCCTCCTTCATTTGACATTTGTTTGGAAATGGCATTGTTAACGGATGAGGAGTTCACCAAGGCCAACATCTCCTTCATTTCACGATCTGCTCCGATGAAGTTGGTCCCACAGTCACTGTAAATGTCGGTGGGGCGTCCACGTCTTGCAATGAACTATAACCATCCCCCAAACCTTATACGTTAAAATAGAGAATACAAGAGATAAACTACATTCCGAGATGAGAATGTATCCTATCTTGATACATCCTCATCCCTATTGATTCCCTCATCTATTATAGTCTGTTATCTGTTCAATAATATAATCTATAATATAATCTATAAGATAAAGCTAGACGAAGCTTGGCTTCGTCGTCTCATTACATATCTAGTTAAGATTAGTCTAGATTCAACAGTCTTCCTGTATAGAAGTCTAAACCGCTCTCCCACCAATAAATATCAAGTAGTTTAAAGTAAATCCAAGAGACATTGCTTTAATTACTGTACCATAAGCACTGAACCAGAGGCATCGTACCACGAGTACGTTACAGAACCGTCGAAGGGTGGCCATAAAAGCTTCACTTGATAAGCTACTGACAACTTCAAGGTGGACAGCTTTAGTAGTACAGCACACAAAGATTGCTAAATATGATTTTAGCAGAATCTTTGATCGTGGTTGAATTGGTCGGGTCAGGAAGGGTCCAGCGTAGTCGACTCCACATTTGAGAAAGGCTCGGGCTGGGGTAACTCGAAAGGCTGGAAGGTCAGCCATCACTTGCTGAATTGATTCTGCACGAAGACTAGTACAGATAACACACTTTCTAACAATCCATCTGATTGCATCTTTTGCTCTTAAGATCCAAAATCTTCTCTGTATTGTGGACAGGAGAAGCTGAGGACCGCCATGGAAATTGTTAATATGTTCTTGATTAATGATGAGATCAGTCAACTTACTATTGCGGGGTAATACGATTGGATTGCGTTGGTCCGGAGACAATGGTGACTTCCGGAGTCGTCCGCCCACTCTGATAACTCCTGTTGAATCGAGAAATGGACTAAATGGCAACAACTTACTGGACTTCGGAATAGGCTGCTTTTTCTGAAGACACTTGGTTTCTTCAAGGAAATATTGCTGTTGACATTTTCGAATCCAATACAAAAGGCTGGCTTCTAACTCCTCCGGAGTAATTGGACCGGACTGAGTTGATAACTGGGCTGAAGAAGTCAATTTATTCTTGCATGCGATTTTGAGATTGCTGATGAATCTGAATAGCATAGCTGTGACTCGTTTCAACTTGTTCAAACTTGAATATTTTATAAGAAGGAAGTCATCAGTTTTGACAGAAACTGAATGACACAGGCACATGACACATGCTGCTACAGGTCTATCTTCAAGGTGATACTCGACTGATTCAATTTGTAATTGTTGTTGAGGGTTTGGAATTCCGTCTTGCAGCCATGATGGCCCTGTCCACCAGAGTTCATGATTAATGAGACTTTGAGAATCAATTCCTCTGGAGGCACAGTCTGCTGGGTTATCTACACCTCGAACATGGCCCCAATTTTCAGCAGGAACACGATTCTGGATTTTGGTCACTCGGTTAGCGACAAAATTCTTCCATCTTGACGAATGGCCTCGGATCCATGCTAGGACCACTGTAGAATCGGACCAGGCTGTAATACTATAGAAATAAACATTTAAAGCCTTTTGAACTGACTCTAATAATTCAGCTAGAAGAAAGGGCACCGCAGAGTTCCAATCTTGGAAGGGAAACTTGCTTGGTTGGGGCCACACGGGTCTTGGATGTGATCATTGATATCACAGGAGACTGATTCTCCTCATACGTGCACAGGAATGTGACTGCTGAATACGCTCGTTCAGAGGCGTCGCAGAATCCGACTAAGCATTTCCTTTGATTTGAAAATAGGTTGAGACACAGGTTCGGGTTATGGCATCTATTGATTTTCAGTTTCTCGAGACTGATGAGGTCATCTGTGAATTGATCCCATTGTTGTCGAATATGAAGAGGGAGGGTTGCGTCCCAGTCCACTTGAAGTTTCCAAATCTCCTGCATTAGAATCTTGCCGGAAATTAAGACTGGGGCAAGCCAACCTGACGGGTCAAATATTTTAGATATTTCGGAAAGGACCTTACGCTTTGTTAGGCAGGCTTTGGAGACGTCATCAGTTCTTGAAATCCGAAATTCAAATTGATCAGTCTGAGGATTCCAATAAATTCCCAGGGTCTTGACTGATGGATCTGTGTCTATGGGTTGAAGAGATACTGTCTCACGTAGCTCTGGAGGGATTTCTTCTAGAACTGCTGCAGAATTCGAAGTCCACTTTCTTAGTGAGAATCCACCACGATCGGCCAATTGAATCAATTCTGCTTGTAACTTGATTGCTAGTTGTTCAGTAGGGGCACCGGACATCAAGTCGTCGACGTAAAAGTCCTTGCATGCTATGCGAGCTGCGTCGGGAAAGTTCTTAGTTTCTAGAGAGGCTAGTTCTTGGAGAACTCTCGTTGCTAGGAACGGGGCTGCTGCAGTTCCATATGTTACTGTCTGAAGTTTATAATGCTTGATTGGAAGGGATGGGTCCTCTCTCCACAAAATCATTTGATTTTCTGAATCTTCAGGGCTGACCAAGATTTGTCTGTACATCTTGGCCAGATCGGCTGTGAAGGCTATCCTGTGAAGTCTGAATCTCATTATGATGTCATTCAGATTATCTTGAATAGTCGGTCCGACCATCATAATCTCGTTCAGGGATACACCATTTGAAGTCTTGCATGAAGCGTCGAAGACCACACGGAATTTTGTTGTAGAACTGGAAGACTTTAGAACAAAATGATGGGGAATGAAGTATTTGTGATTGTTACTTACATCTTGTCTGACCTCAGTCATGTGTCCTAAATCTTCATACTCTTTCATGAATTTTATATATTCTTGTCTGTGCTCAAGGTTGCTGCTCAACTTCGTTCTAGGTACTTGAATTGTCTTGTGGCGATATCCAGGGATGACCCAAGGGCTGGGCGTGGAGACTTTAATGGAAGTCGAACTGTAAATCGCCCATTCAAGTTTCTGCTATATGTTGATGTGAAGTGGTTTTCACAGGCTTCCTCCTCTTGAGTCAAAGCCTTTGTAACCGGAACTGACTCGATCTCCCAAAAACGTTGCAGAAGGGAATCAAGGTTCTGGTCATTTGCTGTTGAATTCTTACTGGTCCCTAAATCACGATTATTCAATTCCAATTGTTCATTTGTATGATATGAGTTACTTACTCCTGATGTATGATTGCCACCACCACCACCGACAAGCCATCCAAGAGTTGACTGTATGGCGAAGGGACTGCCTGAAGGGCCGGTCATCTTTCCACTTTGAATGACAGAGAAGAAGATTTCCGCTCCAAGTAACAAGTCCACCGGGGCTGGTTTGAAGAAACTGGGATCCGCAAGTTGACAACTTTTCAGATGCCACCAATTTTTATGATGAAGTGGGAGTTGTGGTAATTTGCCCGTGATCTTCTTCACGATGAGAGTTTGAATTGGGATGATGACACTTCTTTTGAAATGAGGACTGAATGTAAGAGAGGCTGTTCCTCTGGTTGTAACAACACATTCCTCACCTAATCCACTAATTGAGGCTGAGGAGCTTGATCTGCTAAGTCCGAGTCGATTGATACACGATTCGGTTATAAAGTTTCGATTTGAACCGTTGTCCAAAAACGCACGTACGAGTTGATGAGTTCCACTATGGTCAGGGACTAAAACAATTGCTGTTGCAAGGATAGTTTCGAATACTGGATTCTCTGGTTTTGTGACTGTGAGCTGCTGTGGCTGAGTTGTATGCATTGCTGTTGGGCAATTCTCTCTTGGGACATTTGGTGCTGGCGCTGCTGGCTTATCTCTATGGATGAGTGAGTTGTGCTTGCTTCCACATTTGCGACAACCTTTGGTGCTGGGGCAGTGTGAGGCTGAATGGCCTTCATTAAGGCAATTGAAGCAAAGGGACTGCCTCTTGACGACTTCAATTCTTGCATCAATTGATAATGCGTGGAACGTAGAACATCTGAACAATGGATGATAAGGTAAAGTTGGACATGACTTACAATTTGCTGGTGTCTGTACGTGATGAGCCATGTTACGATTGGCTGGATTTCTATTTTTCTCGCCGTCATTCCGGAACTGCTGAGGTTTGAATGACGGTTTTGGTATGATACCTGCTGCAAGGGACCTTCCTCTTTGCTCTAGGAAGTCGAACAGGCTATCAAGCTTAGGGATTGCACTATCCTTAAGCCCTTGTTCCCATAGCTCTCGGGAAGCTGAATCCATTTTTTGATGAATGTGGAACATCAAAATTGCATCCCATTGATCCGTTGGTAGTTTGAGGACGTCGAGACTTCTGATGCACTCTCGACTGGTATCCACAAGCTGACGAACTGCAACTGGGTTGTTATTCTGAACGTGGGGCATGTCTGTAAATCTTCGTAGAACTGCAAACATCAACTCTCTGTCGTTCTGGTAACGACTGACGAGTTGAGCCCAAGCGATGTCATAATTTGCATCGGAAATTATGATGGACTGGATTTGACGGGCTGCTTCTCCCCTCAACTTAGACTTCAAATAAGTAAGCTTTTGGGATTTACCGTAATCTTTATTGTCATGGACTGCTGTGACAAATATATCTCGAAACGAAACCCATTCATGGAGGTTTCCGTCGAAAAATGGTAGTTCTAGCCGAGGTAACTTGATTTCTCGTGCGGCTCCACCCGCACTTGCTGTCGAACTGGAACTTGAGGTACTTGATGTGACTGGAAAGGTCATTTTAAGTCCTGTATAGGCACTTAAAAGCTTTAATGACCTGGCAAAGAGCTGTTGATACTCTAGTTGATGTGGACCCATGTCAGGAGGAGAACAAAGTTGAATCTGCTTGTGGATTTCGATGATGTCAGTTTGTGCAGTTTTGACCGTGGCCAGGAGGTGCTGTACTTCTGGTTCAGTTAATGGAACTGTTGCATGGTTTGTAAGCTCAGTTTGAAGAATGTCTAGAGTGTCTTTTATACTATTTCGGTCGTGAACTGCTTTCGATAGGGAAGGTGCCATTTTGCTTGGCAATTAAAAAACTGTCTTTCACACTAACACAAGATTGTCACGATTTTAAAAAGTTCGGATTTAGCGGTTATATCCGGTTGAAAGGACCAAAAATGTTCGTGTACTAGTGTCAATGTGTTTGATGGTTTGGGTGGAATGAAATCTGCAACTACTTTGATGAAAGAAAATGCAGGTTTAGACAGTTTGATGTTTTGTAGGTGCAAATCATACGAAGTCAGGTTTTGATTTATTAATAGTTCAGACCGGAAATAGATATTTACTTGAATAGAATCAAATTAGTAATTTTTACGGAATTTGTGAAACTGGATTTATAAAATAGTGGCAAGGGCCAAATTAATTGAATGGCAGCAAGAAATATGTATGAATTTTGAGTTTGAAGGGACAACTCGGCTCAACTCAACTCTAGCAATTGAACAACTTAACATGTAGACATGCCCTCGTATTTATATGAGTCCTGGACAATAGAGATAGCCTTGAATAACAATTAGGGTACAAGAATAGTTTAGCCTTTTGAGTTGCAGGTCAAGTCAAAATCAAGGATAAAATTAGAATTGTAAGTCAAGAAGCAATGAACGAAGGACACAAGAATGAAGAAATGAATATAAAAATGCACAAAAGTCACGCTAAAAGTAGTAGGTTTTCCAGACAGTCAAGATACAAGGGATTAGTCTGTCTAGCACACAAATACACTATCATGAGATTATGAATAATTAGATTAGAATAGTAGACTTGACTTTAAACTGAGGTGAAAATATTCTGACACAAATATCATAAAAATGGAAGTAAAAATTAAATATGAACAATTGTAAAAAAGTGAACGACACTAATAATGAAATCCAACAAGTTCTCTAATTTAGTTTGTGGAGTCCCTTTTCAATGGACCTCTGAAGCCGGACCCTTGACTGCCCCACGGGGCAGTGTTATAAAATTTTCAGTTTTTCATATTGAAACATTTCTTGCACTACTTAACAAATTAAGTTAATGGGTATTTACACGGACCAATTTAATTTTGTGGTTGCAGCGTTCATCTGTTGCCTAATTAACTTTATAGGATATTGCGTATTGATTAGGAATCCTCGACATGCAGCAGCAGTTACGAATGGCATTTTACATTACGCGCATCAATTTCATCGTAAGTAATGCGATTTTATAAATTCAGTATCTAATTAAAACGAATCTACTTTGAAGTGGTTATTTCCAACGTTTTCCAACAATATACAAGGCTAAAATTGCCGATTGTCGATGTGTCCTCTATCATCCGACATCTTTGTCGTCTGACTACTTTGTCTTGACACTTGTGCCGTTGATACTTGTGTCGTTTAACCGATATATGCTGGTGGAAAAAATTGAGGAATAAATCCCGATATTAAAAAACCCGAGATTTTCATAAAAGAGGTCCCATGTTTATGATGTTCTGAACGATTTTCTTTTGAACAACCTTTGTGTTTTCAAAAACTACCAGAATTTTACCGTCTGAGATGTTATCTATTTCGAAATGGACCTCGAAAATACTTATGTTGATTTGCATTTTTTCAGGTGCCTGGACCCCACATATCGACCGAGAGAAGTCGCACGTGAATTGGTATTTGGACCGGATGCTCATACTTGTTCTTTATATTCAATTCTCGGGTCCCAATATAATTATAAGCCATTACATTTTAAACCCAAATGCAATAATGTACCCACACACCTTATTACCTCGTGAGTGGTTATCTTCTCCGATTTATGTTCTAATTGGGATTCATTACTATTGGGTTGTACACAGTTTGTTTTCGGGCTTGATTTTTTCTCTTGTTTTCTGCTGTACATATTTAGTCTTTAGTGGACCCTTAGTAGCGAGGGAGTTGATGCCGAATCAGCGGTCATATGAAACGACATGGTTATTAAGGACACCACGAAGTCTCCCTCTGGTCTACCGCTCCATTGAGATACTTCACAAGAACGTTAACATCGTTTTAGAAATTGCCATTATCCCGTGGCAAATGGAAGTAAGCCAACTGTGCCTCTTTTGTAACTACACCCTTATAGTTCATTGGGCTGAGCTGGACATGGCAACTACTGCCATATTGTCTCTGTGGGCGATTGTAGGATTGATTTCCTGGACCTTTCTCCTGGAAGTTTGGGGGTGGACGAATGCCAAGGGAAAGCAGATCTTGAAATCCTGGAAGTTTTTAAACTGGCAAAATAAGAGGGATATGAAATATATTTCGAAATTTCGAAAATCCTGTCGACCACTTGGATGGAGGGTTGGAGAGATTTATTGCATTAAGCGATTGACTGTTTTAAAATTCTTAAGGGGGGTTATCAGGGGTACTTTTCGAGCTCTTTTGGCCCTAAAATAACCTGCTTTAAAAAAAATAATCATGTCGGATAGGATCATACCATTTGAAGCCGGAAGTTGCAACAATTTGTAAATGACCAACTTTAAAACTTTTTTGTTGTTCTCGAGTAGCTGTGCCCTAAAAAACAAGGTACCGCCCAACCCTATCGAATTATCAAATCAAAATGGGAACTTGCTTTCCTAACCAAATCAGTAATTTTTAGTTGATGGAACTACATACGGACTTGCAGATTAGCAGGATTGTGGGAGTAATTCATGGCACTTATCTTGAACTTTTGTGGATAAGTTAATGGCATATTCGGGTAAACAGAATTACATGAATATAATCATCGACTTATACAAACCAAAGTTAATTGGATTTATGCAATCCTACTTTTATCGATGGTTGGATCAATAGTGCCGTTAAACTGAATAAAAAACTTATTTTCTAGAAACGATTTTATCATTTGGCAGGTAAATAATAAACAAGTAATTATTGAAACCATTGTTTAGTTTTAGAGCTCAGAAGCTAGTAGTAGTGAAAGTCTGTTCCGTCTTTTACTTTTGTTTAAAGATGTTTACTGATCTTTATTACAAACTGGTGGGACTTCACGTCCGGTTATCAGGGGAATTTGTCGGAGGGATACCCTTCTTGTGGAACCCTACAACAAGGTCAATTTACACCACAAGAAAGAGCGTTCGGAGATTTGCAAAATATGGACTGGTACTGCTCATCTTCACCGTATTTCTTGGATTTCGGATTGTGGAAATGAAGGTATTTGGACGACATGTGGAGGATTTTAATTTCACCTTTGCACTCTTCATCTGTGCCGTGATAGATTTAATATCATTTTCATATCTGATGGCTGATCCGGAATATGCACGAGCCACCATCAACGGCGTCCTTCGATACTGTATCCAGTTTAACCGTAAGTTTGATCCATTGGACGTAGATTTTTGGAATTTTATGATTTTGAGGCTTCAATTAGATTTGCATTGCATTATAATTTTTCTAACTCTCCAATTAGGTGTGAAATGTTATAAAATCGGGTATCAATGGCATGTATTTCAATTGATTTTAGGCGAGTGGATGCCAGAAACAAAGCCCCAAAAAATGCCATTGTCCCGACTCTTGGACAGTCTGATTGTCGTACTACTCTACGTGCAAGTCTCGTGTCCGTTTCTAATTTCCGGTCATTACTTCCTGTACCCAAGAGCTGCGATGTACCCAACAGGGCTTGTGCCGGAGGGGTTGTTCATTCAACCCATTTACCTATTCATTGGAATCAACTACATGTTGTGTTTACAATGTGTTTTTGCCAACCTTATATTCTCATTCATAATAGCCCTGTCGTATGTCGTCTTTTTAGTGACGGTTCTGGGGAAGGAACTCATGCCAAAACAAACGTCGTACAAAACGCTAGAATCGCTACGGACTGCCAAGTACCTACCAGGGTTTTACCGGACCCTTGAGATCCTTCACAAGAATGTGAATGAGCTCACTGAAATCGTAATTATCCCCTTTCAAGCTCTCGTCTCTCAGTTGGCTATTTTCTGTAACTTTACCTTAATCAGGCACTGGGATGACAGTGATTTGACGACTGTGTCCATTCTGACGGTATGGACGACAATAGGAATGTTTGGGTGGACGGGGTTCCTGGAATTCGGGGGCTGGATTCATTTCAGAGGGAAGACCATTTTGAAGTCCTGGAAGTTTTTTGATTGGTGGGATAAGAGGGATCGGAAGTATATTTCAAAATTTAGGAAATCCTGTCGACCGTTGGCTTTGCGGGTGGGTGGGGCTTATTGCATGAAACGGTTGACTGTTCTTAAGTTTATTAGGGGGGTCAGCAGAGGTACTTTCAGGGCTCTGCTTGCTCTCAAGTAAACCGGTGATCGAGGCAAAATTTTGAACGGTTTCATGGTAGTTCTTTGACAGCAGTTCTCCGACAATCCCTTTCTCATTCTCGACAAACGGTTTCTTCGAATTTTATGTGAAAAGAATAAAATCTCCGACACTTAAACGTAACGACTTGTTTATCGGGGGTCGAGAAAAGTTGGGGAGGAACTACCCTGATACCTTTTTAAACTCTCTAATTAGTTAACGTCTATCATATTGTACACATTTTGATGATTGTTGAATGGTTCTTTCCGTCTAAATCCCTTAGAATTGGACTTCATTAAAATAATTTTGTTTTGATGAAAATAACTGGGCTCGAAAGTTTTGTTAAATTATAGTTTGTGGAAAAATTAAATTTAATCTATTTTTATTGGCTCGTTCGGGCTATTTTCCATAAGTATAGGCCTATCCATTAGCATGACCGAAGAATAATTTGAGAATATTTGTAATTTAGTTTAAAATAAAATAAACTCAACTTTAATCAACTCCAATTATCTTAAAACCTTTTTAAAAATGTAAGAACTGGAAACCATTAAATATTGAAATTACATCCACCGATTTAAAAGGCATTCAACTAGATTTGTAGTTACAATGTATGGAAAGGTGTTGTACCAGTTGTACGGGTCAAATCCTATATCAAAAATTCTCAGATTTGATGAGTCTTAATTTCAGGATGTTTATTTAATTCAAATTTTGCTGTATATCGGCTCACAAAAATATAATTTATCCGTCATAACTGGATTCTCCCTTGTATTTTCCAAAGGCCCCTTGCTTCCCAAAAGGCCCTGTCGGATATCCAAAGGACCCCTTTTTGTTCCAAGCCCCCTTAGGGTATCCCTGTCCCCCTTTCTTTCCATATTTACCTTTGCCTCCGTAATAAGGGCTCTTGTTGCCCAACCCAGTCTTCCATTTCCAATAAGGATACGGCGTTGGCTTTGCAACTTCCGGTTTAGGTGGGTGTGGTCGAATCACTGTTGCAGTGTAAACGATAATAGGAGGTACTGTCGTTGTTGTGTCAAAAGTGAACCCGGATTTTGACTCGATCAGTTTCTGTACCCAGATTGGTGGCAAAGCCTCTGGAATTTTTTAGAAGTTCAATCGTAAATTTTATTATTAAAAATAGGATTGAGTGTTTGGGCTTACCAAGTTCCAGAATGGCGAAAATTGCCAAGGAAAGAACAATTGGCAAAATCTTCATTTTTGAGCTTGGTTTAATTGTCCAAGGAAATCAATCAAGACACAAGATTTGGTAGATCTCCTGTCAAACGATACCTTTAAACGTTGTTTAATTCTAGTACAAGGAAAATAAACATGTTGATTTGGTAGGTTAATGATGTAATTCTTTTTAGTTCTAACCAGACCATGTTTTTCAGATGTGCAACAGGATTAAAGATTAAATCATGAAGGAAATTCAGCAGATCTGGTGTTTTTAATTAAGCTTACTAAAACATATGCCTTAAATTTATGTTATGCTTATGATACCAATACCATACAGGTCATTTTGGATGTAAGGGATTAGTAATTTCGTGGTTATGAATTTACGAACTGGCAGAACATTGAATTTGAAAAACTAATTATCAAGACATGTCCTAAACCAATTCATCGATTTGTTGCAAACTCTGAATACGATATTACTATTTTTGTAGATTTAAAGATGAGAATAAGCGTACTTTATACTTGCCGATACAATTTAGCCATTCATTATGTATTATGTTTAAATCATATTTTTCAGCTGAATACAACCAATTTAAGTTTTTGATAATGTTTTTGTGCCAAATTGTTTAAGAAATAAAACATAAAAAACATCTAATAGTTCTTAATTTCACATGCATCATCCTCGAATATTTTTAATAAATGTGTTATTCTGTGTCGTAATTTTCCATCTTCGTAAATCCTAATTTTTTGGCATACTTTATTCAGTATTAAGACAGAATCTGTCTGACAGATCTTACTATCCAGAGATAAAGATCTACATACTTATTAAAGAACTCTAATTAAGTGTAGTAAAACTTCAGACAATATATAGAGTAAACTTAAACAGAAAACTTATTGAGTTATGACTATTAAATTGGTAAGAAATTCCGGACCAGATGGATTTGGAGCTTAATCTAATCCTATCTAGTGTAAACTAGGTGTTAAAATTAAACATTAATTCTACATTTATATTTGAACTGCTGTAAATTGGAGATATTTGAAGGCGATACATGCAGTGGTACATTTATTTTGAAGTGACCACTTTAAAGACGACTCATTGTCAATGAGATATATAAGCGGATGCCAATTTATGTGAATGCTAAGTGGAAATGTGAGTATGAATATGAAAGGTAAATCCTTTAATGATTCGCTACTTAAATTAATTACATTCTTATGTTACAATAAATGTCAGGAAATATAAATTTTCGATCAAAGTTGCAAATAATTTGCATTAGACATTGATGATTTATTTCTCTCCATAAATCAAATTACAAACCAATCACGAATCAAAACAAATAGTATTACGAAGAATCAGTCAGTCTTCCGAAAAATTCCAAGTTCATAAAACACACCGTTAAAAAATGTCACTAATTTAACCCAATTTCCAATAAGGCATGAATGGAGGAACGACAGCGGGATACATGGGGTATCCTGCAGGGGGTGGGCCGACAGGGGCAACTGGAGGGGCGAACTGGGGCATGGGTGGGAAGAAGGGGTATGGGCTCATTCCCATGGACTGAAGTTGTGCTGGTGGGGCTTGTGCTCCGGCTCCCTGAGGTACTGGTCCACTTGGAGCTCCAACATCTCGTTTCGCAACACCGGTTCCCCAGCCTGGAGGTGGGCCAGCAGCGTCGGGGCTGGCAGCGTATGGAGTACCTGAAATTTTTAATTCGTTTTAAAATGGTGTTTCGATGTTCAATGAACCCCGGGGGCATTATTTTGTGGGATGTTCAACAATTCGGACAGCTCAACATTGGGGACTTACTCCGAGTTGTTTGGTGAATTCAATTGATTCTGTATTGATAGTTTACTTACCCTTAGCGGCCTTAGATGCCATGTTGGCTTGAATGAGATCCATGATCCATGCTGGTGGTGGGGAGGCCTTGGCGGCGGCTCCGGTGGTCACGGCAGGGGCGTAGGGTCCAGCCGCTGCGGCTTTGGCTGCAATGAGGTCCTGGACGAAGGATGGGGGCAATCCCAGAGTGGCTGCGGTTTCACTGTCAATTC
Organism: Desoria tigrina; assembly: GCA_906901685.1. Taxonomy (NCBI): domain Eukaryota; kingdom Metazoa; phylum Arthropoda; class Collembola; order Entomobryomorpha; family Isotomidae; genus Desoria; species Desoria tigrina. The sequence goes on along the minus strand of CAJQTU010000023.1, from coordinate 6,675,882 downwards.
AGAATAATGATACATTTTACCATTTACATTCGTTTATGGTGATTTTCATTAAAATTTGATAAGGTAATTTGCGGTACTCACGCAATGGAAGCGTTGGCTTCAGCCTCCGCTTGTTGTTGTGCCAAGGCTTCAGCTTCAGCAGCGGCAGCCGCATTCTTAGCATTGATGAGGTCCATTACGAAAGAGGGAGGTCCCATTGGCTTGGCTGCGGCGAAAGCTGCGAAGGGTCCGGCTGAAGCGGCCTTGGCGGCCATCATAGCCTATAAAAATAATGATGAAAAATGTATACAAAATGATTTTCAATAATAATTCAAGATCTTAAAAAGGAGCCTTCTATAAAAGTTAATAAAAATTATAAGGAAATAGTCAAAATTGATATATTTTGGTAAGTATCCGGCCGATTTAAGCCAATGGTTGCCCCCAGAAAACCCAAATCGAAATATATTCGCACTATTTTGGAAGTTTCGAAAACCAAAACCTCAGGGATTCTATTTATAGAAATGAGGTAATTAGAATAAGTCTAATAATTACCTGAACAAATGGAGGTGGTCCCATAGCAGGAGGGGCACCAGGGGCCCCTCCTGGAGCTCCCCCGAATCCACCGCCGAATCCACCAGCTCCCGGACCTTTCGAAGCAATGATACTCTGGACGAATGGGGGTGGGCCCATTGAAGGTGCCCCTAAGGGCCCTCCTTTAGCTCCCATACCTCCTGGACCTCCAGGTCCGAAAGGTCCCTTAACAAGGGCCTCTGGAATTCAAGAAGCAATTTGAAACATTGATTAATTATTTAGTTTCCTGTTTATCGATTATTTCAAAACGGGATTCTAAATAAGTCAGTCCTTACCGGCACTGAAGGCCATAAGGGCGACCAAAACTACTCCTGCTGTCCTCATGATTCCAACTATTCTCAAGATTGACCTGGACTGCTTGAGAGATCGAATTTGACTGATAATTTCCCTAGTACTTGTCCATGATTTTATACTACCAACTATTTTATTAGTAGAGGATTCAGTCGTGAGAAATGATTCGGTGGTGATGACTATGACACAATACCGATTCCGGCTTTGGCTTCGAGTAAATGCTTTGACAAATGAATTTTAATGGACTAATCTCCATATGGTTTCAATTGGAGTGGTGAGGGGCATGTACCTATCTATAGCCGATAGTCCTGGGATCCAAGATGTTTAAATCATGACAATAAAACAGGATTAAAAGTATGAGAAATGAGAGTTGTAGGTTGTAACAAGAATAACGGACGTGCATTGCAAAACTACAATTTCCAATACATTAAATTGGATTTTTCAGATTGAAGTTTTAAATACCACCATACGGCTCTAATAAAACACGGTACTTAAATACGTTGGATACCGGCTGCTGGCTGGATGCATTTTCCAGCAGAGGATCATTCATATTATAATTGCGCATCTGTAACAACCTTTAAGCAGGAAGCCAAAGATTTGTCAAGATGAATTAAAAGATCAGAACTGATGAGTTTTAAGTAGGGCATTTTTCATATTTGTAATGAATACCCGTTTTTAAGCATGCCAATTGCTTCGTTTCGCATTCCTTTTCGATATATGTTATTGTCTTGTCATTCAGTTTAGAAACAAGCAATTCAACTGCCGAAAACATGGATGAAATTTTTGAAAATGGTTTGTTAAAATTAACTTTTCCTGCTTATAAAAACATAAAGTTATCTATTTCTTCTGCTATTTGGTAAAAATTTTGTGCCTTCTGAAATCTCATGGACGTTTAATTTCGAGATTGTATTCCATATCTTGTAGTTTTTATCTAGATGTGAATAGTGAGTAGTTGTCAACTTTTGCGAAGAAAATGTTTCATCTCCCGGAGAAAGGTGGCATAGAAGTCAAAATACCCGGATTTTGGTTACACAGAAAGTTTCAACCGAATTCGGGTTTTCCATCATATACTTAGGAATTGGTCTTATGTAGGTTTAGATCGTAATACGCTTTCCAAATGTCAATTTCTTTACTCATATTTTTATTTATTTACAATACGTGCATGTACTTTACAATTTAATTTTCAAGGTCTAAATAAGTGTCGGTCGTACAGTAAGTTTTAAAGGGTATTTTTAAATTGTCTTTTTACGAAATTTAGAAGCCTGCAGCAGGCGTTAGAAGGTTTGTATCTGAGAATTTTGAATTCAAAGCTTTTAAAACAAGAACTCTAAAAGCCTATTAAGGGACAGTGAATGAAAAACGATTTCGACAGCTCCGATAACAAGATATCTTTGAAGTCCTCGAGAATTATTAGCTTCATTACAAGGTAGAATACACCGGGTGTCAATTTGGCCTTCTCTGTCATTTGGGTCCGTAGATCTCATTAAGATCTCTGAAACAGTAGTAAGGTTACCGGTTGGCTAAAATTCTAAGTAAGAAACTATTTTGATCAAGGTTTTACCCTAAATACTGAAATAAGCCCCCCATGGGAAGTTTCAGACCTCTAATTCGTTGTTGTTTAGCGCTAAACATTGCGTTATCGGGACTGCATTGCAGTTCCTGGGACTTATTTTAGCCAAGTTTAATCTTTAATTATGCGCATATATGCGACACTTTAATAGTTATATTTTAACATCAAGATACGTCAAAGATATGTCCACACCACCGGGACACCCCGTAAATCCATCATTGACAATCCGATTCCCTAATATAATTTCCAGTTCCCAATGTTTAACTTCGTCTCTTTGGTCTTCCCCCTATCTATAATTGAAAGTTGAGAGAAGAGGACATTACACGGTCACAGAGGACCTGGGTTGCAGGTCCCCATAATAAGATGGTTTTTAGCGAACGGTCTTTTAATGGAATTTAAATCCCCAATGGCACGTGAATCCATTATCTCGGAATTGGACTTGGGGAAACTTCATGAACCATTATTATTGGGGCTTATTGTGTTTGCTTATGGGAGAAAACAGGTTGACATGACATGCTCTTAGTGGGTTTTGGAAATCTTATAGATGTTTAAGTAGCAGAAGTTCTTCTCCGAATCGGCAGTTCTTTTTTCGTCTAGTCGAGGAATCGGTTTGACTTGATCAGATCAGAATAAGGGCTGTCGTTGAGTTGTCAGTGTCACTGTCTGAGCTATCTCAGATAGTGATATTTCAACTGTTTAACCTCATCAGGTATCTAAAGTATTAGGTATTTTATATATAGTGCTAATGAATTAAAGAAGGGAGAATTTTGGAACATAACATTCATTTTTCGTCATTACAATTTACGAAAAAAGTAATGCTTATGATTTTAAGTGAGGAAAAATATTTATAAACGCATATCACGATTGGCTAAAAAGCGAACGCAAAAAAACACGCGTACTAAACCATTTGAAACAGAGTACAATTTTGATCGAAAAAAGTTACTTCCTATTTACTAGAGATCGTGATGTTTTTAGGGAATTTGATACAATTTTCATCAAGAGCTTGCAAATTGATATATAAAACCCTGCAGCTAATTGTAAGCTATGGAAGTAAAACATTAAAAAACATAAACATTACAGTTTTCCCGAATGTTTTTATTCGACGTTCCTTCGGGGCTTTACAAGGTACAAAGCCCGGTAATGAAGATACAGCGTTGTTTTTAGACCTAAAAACGCATAAAGGTTAAGGTTATGATCACGAGACAGTAGCAGCTTCAGATATTAATCGCACGTGCTTGGCATTTTGCGGTGGAGTCTCTAAACAATAAGTATGATTAGGTTACCCCTCCAAGTGATAGCAATTAAATGTTACGATTACAAGTACAGGAGCCAGGAGTAGCAGAGTTGATTAAACTCTTCACAACGTCTGTATCTATAATATACTGTAACCCTGCTTCCAGAAAAGCCTAAACTAAATTCTTTGTTGACTATATAGTAATTCCTCGCTCATTTTGCACAATAGCAAACATAAAAAATATCAGCAGAGAAAGTAGAGGGATCAATTCCGCCAAAATGTACCAGTAGAAATGAGACAATAGGAATTCGTCCAAAACGTGATCCGATTTCGTAACCGGACCAGAAGACAAAAAAATACAACACACGTACTCGAAATGAAGAAGGGTAAGATGATTTGTACTTGGTACTTATCGACAACATTTCGCCATTTCGGTTGTATAGATTTATGATGTATGTCGATATGTCGATCAGTAGATATAGGATCATTTCGACGAACCTAATCCATAAATCCACCTACGGTCTCACGTGATCCTGATGCTTTCTGACCTCTGAACTGTGCTCTGATGGATGGTCTTAAGAAGATAATCCGAAACAGATTGCATTATCATCCATCTTCTGATCTTCCGCCTGTTGTATCTGCAATAAAACTCTGTCTAATATTTCATTTCGGTTGTAGCAGGTTTTTAAGCGAAATACGATCTACGATTGATGATACCTTATAAGGACAGATTCGTGGAAGGAAAAGTATCATCTGGTACATACGGGTCTTTGGTCTATGGGGATTCAGGGAGTGTTTTTTTGTCAGTTGACTTTGTTATAATTATGCAATAGATTTTTAAATCACTGAAGGATGCTTTGCTTTTTTATCTTAGTGATAGAAATATTTGTACACTCATTTAACTGATTTTCAAATTAAAATCTAGCTATAAATACCATTACATTTATTTAAAAGGATGAAGCTCTATTTTGGAGTGAGGATCAATTCCTGGATTTTTTTTAAACGGATCAGCATTAAACTGCATCCAAAAATTCGATTTAAACTTGACTAAAAAACACTACATCCTTCTGGGATGGAATAAGACCCTGATGTAGTCGATTACTGTGGTTGGTGACCGATAAGAGAAATGAGAAGGAATCCTCCCTGGCCTTGGATTGGGCTTAAAAACCGCATGTCGTATAAAACCGTAACATTTGCCGTAACGGAATATAATAAATATGAAGGATAAAAAATTCAGAGATCATAAGATAAAGGAAAGAAATTCTGGTCCAACCTGCAGGGTCCATCGATTCAGTTTCAGTATCGTTTAGCTTATAACATCTATTCTCTATCCGTCTCAATTGCCCAAACCCCCTGCAATTCTATCAAACGGAAACTTCCAGTCCTCTGCTTTAAATTTACTTTTATTTGTTCGTGTTTATAGCGAAAATGGAACAATATGGAATTTACAGAATCGGACGAAACATACTTGGATGAGAGCTTTCTGCCGCATTTGTAATCCAAATAAGTTTAAATCCTGAAAACCGATTGAAGGTTTTCTGGAACCTGGATTAGATTTCTAGACTGGATACTTTAACTGTTTTAATATCTCCGATCGATCTCGATGAAATTGAATCGATAAATTAAATTAAATTAATTACATGGGCAATTTTAAACTCTAATCGCTGCATTGTGACATTGATCTCGAGTATTGATATGTATCAAAATCATAAAAAAGCACATAGCTTTTTCATTTGATAAAAACTAGTTCCCTGGAAGTTCATTGTCAAATCATGCAGTAGATTTTGAATGAGAAATGTACCGTACCACTAGTCCTAGTGGATCGTTAACCAAGGATGTATTTTCAATATTTTTTTTGACAATATACTTTCGATATCATTGTATCTATTGCAACAGTTGTAGTTAAGTAGTCGGAATCTTTAAATAGGAAGAATTAAATAGTTGCCTCTGGTTGGGCACAATACGTCATAATTTACGATCGATATTTCTAGTATTTAGATTACAGAAATTTTAGAAGTTTCTGGAGAATATCTTGTATCTGAAGTACCACATTCTATGGTACTGTGCACCCGATTGTGTGAAATATTTATTTGATGTGCCACAAATTCAACAAACCAAACACTATGAAACGTTAAATAACTAGTAGATCATAATAACAGTATGAAGTCATGATTGGATTTTGGAAGTGGGAGACGAGTTGGCTTTTCCATCTCTAGTAATTTCGAGAACAATTTAAGGTCCGTGGTTTTTAAATATTGCTTATTAGTAAATACTAAGAGTTGTTAAATAACAATATTGTTATTTAACAACTCAATATTGACGGATTGCGGATTCGTTCTTTTCATACAAATGTTTAATAACTATCCGGGTGGGAGTTGAAATGATGCGGCTTTGCAAAACCGAAGAACTATGTATGCTTTACCATCAATGAGCAACCGGGAACTGATTAAGGCATCCAGTTACGTGTCGTGTAACCCGTAACAATTTGCCATTTCATTTAGAAACCCCCAGTATTTTCCAAGTTTTCTAAGAAGCGTAAAAAGTAAAAGCAAAATAGCTCGATACAGTTGTGTTGGTCACTTGATTCTTATGAGTCGGAGTGTGTATCAGGAGGCTTTTAATACTAATTGTAACTTGAAGCAAAATACCAAACTTCCATTACTACCCACTATCCCCATTAAGAAACCAATGTAAAATACAAACGCAAGATTTTTGTAGTTTACAGTGTTTTTCTTGATGGGATTGGGAAACCTCAAGTTAACCATGAGATTAAATACTATAAATAAATCCTTAAAATAGAATGGTCTCGTGTTATCAGGCAGATGTAGGTTCTGGTATCCGTGAAGAAAGTGAATTTAGAAAAGGGACGACTTGAGGCTTGTTAGTAAATTCTACTTTTTATTGTCGTTACATTAGTTTTCGGAACGTTCATCTCAGAGAGTTTGATTTGTAGCATTTTCGACTACAACAGTAACAGAATGAGACGTCGATCTGATGTACAATGTTTTAAGGAAATATTGAGATAAGGCGTCACTAGTAGAATTAGTACATGATTATTACCGACAATGGGGTCTTAGGACAATTTTTTTAACGGTTTTATTTATATCTTGTAGTTTTAGTACTAATTCTTTACCATACTAGATTCTATCAGGGTTACGTCCAATATTTTCATTCGTATTTGACTGCATAACTCATAATCGGCAAAAGTACTTTTGCTTCGCGAGTAAAAGTCAAAACCCAGTTTTTCGTACTTCTTTAACTAAAGCATTAACTATTTTGACATATTAACAACCTAATGATAGTTAACTTTCATTCGTGAAGAAAGTAATTTATTTTTAGGTATAAAAGCAGCTATACTGTTGATGCATGTGCTCATATTATTATCAACTCTTTTGGCTTCAGTAAAAATAACTTTATTAAACTCTGTATAAGTTTTTATTTTGTCCTTTTCAGTAAATAATCAAGTTTTTATGTGAATCTTAGCAATCAATATGATTAAATTGAACTAAAATAACATTTTATCCCATGCGTCTTTTTAATATGGACAACTGACAAAATTGTTTCCTAAAAAATTCATTTCCATTATTTTTTTTAATAAAAACAATCTATTGGATTTAATACCAATGCCATGTACCTATCATTAAATTGTATTTAAACGTAGATTTCAAATCATATTTTGTGATTGGATGTTGCTCAAATCATTACACTTTACTAGTGTTTCACCTAAAAAGATCCAAATACCTCCTTATAAATCTTTTACCGAAACACGTTTGCGTTAGGAACGTATAAGCGTTAAGGGTTTTACTGAAAAGGCGTTACGTAAGCTTTTTGTTTTAATTAATGATTGACTGCTTGAAATAGTATTATACATGATATATTTTTTCTTGCATTATTTAAACCAAAACGATAGTATAAAAGAAGCCATCAAAGAAATTTTGTATAAATTAGCGTTCTGGTTTTAACGTTTAAAACGTTTTATTATGTTGTTCGTGAGAGCTACTTGTTTGGGCCAACACTTGGTCCGGTATAGATTGGGGATTTATTTCAGGATATCTTATTGCAAATCTCTTATCTTATCTGTGGATAGGGGTATTCAAAAATGTTGGGAAGGGCCTCTTGTCCTACAAACAATAGAGTCCCTTAATATAGCCGCGACTAGTCCCGAAGACAAGCGCGTTTGCTCGCTATAGCCAGACCTCACGCTGGTGATTGGCTCAACGCCCTCGGATTGGATTGGATTGGATTGGATTTATCTTTATTTAAGTGTCTTTCCCAGTTCAGTTTTACAAGTAAATCTGTTCTTCCACCAGTGACACTGGTGGAAGAACTCCCCTCCCCCCAGCTTGGGACCCACCTTTCCAACGAGTCTTTTCGCATACCTTGTGCCCTGCGCCTAGGGGCAGATATATGCGAACCCCACAAGTGCCCTTGTGGGGCTGAAGTTACTTCTAGGGGCTACCATGGCCTATCCTGCAAGAGAAGTGCGGGTCGTCGATCCCGACATGAGGCGGCCAACGATGTTATTGCCAGGGCTCTCTGTTCCGCGGAGGTACCCTGTATCCGCGAGCCTGCGGGCTGTTCCAGATCCGACGGGAAAAGACCCGATGGGCAAACCCTCATCCCATGGGCCAGGGGGAAGTCACTAGTGTGGGACTTCACTTGTGTAGATACTTTTGCCCCTTCTTACGTAGTCCAATCCGCCGCCCGTTCCGGGTCAGCCGCCGAGTTGGCAGAGGAAAAAAAGAGGAGAAAGTATGACTTTCTCCTTAATAGATATATTTTTATTCCCGTAGCAGTCGAAACAATCGGTATTTGGGGTCAGGAGGGACTTCGCCTCATTTCCTCCATCGGACAGAGGATTTCCGATGTGACAGGGGAACCCAGGTCTTCCTCTTTTCTGATTCAGCGATTGGGTATCGCTATTCAGAGGGGGAACGTGGCCTCAATTCTTGGTACTCTTCCAGCCGGTAAAGAGCTGGAAGAGATTTTTTGCTTTGATTTTGTGTCGATATGACGTTGTAATGTGTGCCTTTAAACATGGTCTAAAATTGTGGTTTTTCTGATTACAGAGTGGATTTCACAGGTGATTTTGTGTTCACGAGTGATATTTTTTTTAATTACGGCGATTCAGTTTAGGGAACATTAATTTGAGACGATCAAAGGTCAGCGTTTTTTATTATTAATGTAAAATAAGTTACTATATTTTTTCTTAAAACTCTGCGTTTTATACATTTACTCGCTGAATAAATAGTACAATTTCTTATTGCATAAATATTAATGGAATGTATTAAATTTGATTGTAATTCACAATACTCAATAGTTTCACAATGTTTTAATCATATTTTTCTGAAGGCTTACTGCTTATTCGTTTTGAATATTTAATCCATTGATTGCATTAGCGAATCGTTACTTAATTAAACCTTAAGATTTCCTTTCCAAGAAATGACGCATATGACAATATTATACGGAAGAAAATATCACGACTGGTTCTTCTTGATTACTTTTATAGGCTTATTGCATTTCAGAACGTTAGACTCCAAGGTGGGAAGCAAAAAGCAGTGTCAACCTAGCCATGTTTTCTGACCTATTTTTAAAATCGTTAGGTCAAACCTACTTGGTATCAGCGTTTCTCGGAGGGATACCATTTTCCTGGGATCCTCGTAACCACAAATTGTATACCACTAGGAAACAACGGGCTAAATTCCATAAACGGGTCGGAATTTTTGTCCTTTACATTGGATTTATAGGACTTCAAGCGGTTCGATATAAAATTAATGGAAATCTCGGCAAATTTAATATATTTGTCTCCTTCTGTTTAATGGGTACAACCACATGCATTCTCCAATACATGTTCTTAAGAGATCCTCATTTTGTTGTGTGGACTGAAAATGAAGTTATGGATTTTTTCAAAGACTATCAAAGTAAGTCTGTTTCTATTCATGCGAAAATTACATATGACACAGACCGTGGTGGACATTAACAAATCGCTTAAAATTAGACAAACTAAAGACTGTCATGTTTTTTTAGAAACGTGGATGCCGAAGTACAACCCGAACAAAAGTCAGTTCAATTGGTACTGGGATCGGACGATGATCGCCATACTTGTCTCATTATCGGATTAGGCTTTCCCATTAGTGCTTATGCTCTATTTAACCCGTATGCAGCCATAAATCCAGCGTCCTTGGTCTCAGAACCATTTCGCCACCCTCTGATTGTCGTACTACAATTCGGCGCTCTGTGTTACTTCTTCGAGGTGATGTACAGTAACATTGCCGTACACCTCTTCCTTCCTTTGACTTACATGGCTTTGTTGCCGCAAATCCTAGGGCAAGATATGAGGCCAAATATTCCTGCCCCCAGAACAGTGGCGGAACTGAGGTCTCCAGAACATTTCACGATGGTTTACAGGAACGTACAACTGCTCCATAAAATTGTGATGGAATTATACGGTACAGTGGTGTTACCATTGCAGGCTTTGGAATTTCAGTTGATACTCCTCAGCATTTGCACGGTCATCCGGGAAGGTAGAGCCCTTGATAACACTGCCATTATGGCCCTCTTAATTTTGGGAGCATCTAATTTTGGTTTTTGGGTTACGATTCTCTGGTTTGGTGGAGTATTTTGCTCAATTTCTAGTAAAACGATTCGATCTTGGAAACACTTCCCATGGACCAGGAGAAGAGACTTGAAGTACATTGGCAAGTTTCGAAAATCTTGCAAACCCCTCCGGATTGGGATGGAAGGGATGTTTACAATCAGCAGAATATCTGTCCTCAAGTTTATCCAGGGGATTTTCCGTGGAACGTTCCGAACTTTGTTGGCTCTGAAGAAGAGACTCTAATGAATGTTGAGCATCCACATCTGTAGATTTGCAGGGTCACAATTATAATATTTCTTGAAAACCCCATTGTTCTTAAAACAAATAAAATAAAATGAGTACTAATGATTTTTTTATTTTGGCTAGCACAAAATCTATCAGTTTTTGTCATTTTTGTTGTACGTTCAACACAATAAAATTAGAGTGAATCGGGGAGGAATTTTAGATCGTATGTTATTTATTGATCGTATATTAACTGAAATATCGAACAATCATAAATTCCCTACTATATCGGATTGTGTTCAATTCAATATTTTCATTCGTTTTTGACTGCATACATCATAATCAGCAAGTAATAGCATTTGCTCCACGAGTAAAAGTCAGATCCCAGTTTTTCGTACTTCTGTAAAGCACTATTTAGACACAAGTTAACTTTCACTCTGGAAGAAAGTAAGTTATTTTTAGGTATAAATCCGGTTATACTGTTGATGCATATGGTCAAATCAACTCTTTTGGATTCAATAAAAATAACTTTATTAAACTCTGCTTAAGTTTTTATTATGTCGTTTCCAGTATATAAATTTGTTTTATAAATCTTAGCAATCATAATTAAATTGAACTGAAATTATATTTTAAACCATGGGTCTTCTCAATATGGACAACTGACAAAATTGTTTAAAAAAATTGATAGCCAATACATTTTTTACAAAAGCAACCCATTGGATTTAATACCAATGCAACGTACCTATATTTATCATTTTTTATTATTATAGATTTCAGATCTATAGCTGGTATAGCTTGATCTAACGTTGAAATTGGTTACTGGAATCTGACGCTAGAAACCTGAAACTACCATTGAATTTGTATTTTTTGCTGATCTTCTTTTTGCAGTACTTCTGTTGACTGTATCAGAAGTGATACACGCTTTTGTTTTAATTAATGCTATAGTAAGGACTAAAATGTACGCAAAACTATACTTCAAACGTTTAGAAATTCAGATCAAGCTTGAAAATGCAAATGGAGGAAGCCCATACATGTGGAATGGGGATATCAAACCCTTAAAAAATCAACGAAAGAGCCCTTTGAAATTTGTAGTTTGCGGAAATGATCTTTTCAAGTTTGATTGGATTCAATGGATTCCGACTTTGGAAATGAATTTAAAAATCTTTGTGGACTTCAATTACACATTTGCCCTATTTATTGCTTTTACACTGGATTTGATGTATTTATTTCGTTTTGGCAAATCCCGTGAGCAACGACACGACTGTGAATTGCTTGTTGAATTCAACCAACACAATAGATAATAGAACAGTTAAACATCCGGGTTTTAATCAGATTTGCGAGCTGTCTTAAACGTTTACACTAAGTCTTGTTATAAGTTACTGAAAAGGCGGGGCCGCCAGTAACATCGAAATGTATTTATACAACCCGATTTGTCACGTTTGCCCTTGGATGTTTTAGGGAAGAGTAGAAAGAGGGCTGGAGAAAATAAGAGTAATCATAAAATGGCTTATTGACAGGCCGTGACCAGAACACCAAGAGGAAGACCATAAGAGATAGATAGGAGATCAAAGAATGTATCCCACTAACCAACAGCAGAGTCACAAAAATACATCGGCAAGTCCTTCCGCCAAATGATTACAAATTGGGATTCCAGGAATGTTCTCTTCTGGGATACACATTATATATAGACAATGTGAAATGCATTGTATCGAGGTTTGAAGTGGGGCCATGAACTATTGGGCAGTGGCATCTAAAGAATTAGGGCCGGAGGTCGAAAAAAATAGTCCAATTTTTACCCGATTTTTGGGGAACATCTCAAAAATCTATGTAACTTCATGTTTAAGGGCTGAAGATCTCAAGTTCCGAGCGAGATGATGTGCCAAATGTCAATTTTCTATCAAACATCTCGAGAACAACTATTTTTACCCCGTTTTCGGGGTTTAGCCTAAAACTCTCGTTGGAATGTTAATCTTTTCGCAGATCGAACTCTATGAAAAACTGGCCACTAAATGGCATATTTCTAATTTTCTAAGTACCTTGGGATTGAAGAACCTTAATTTTTTTACCAAATATTATAGATGTATGGTGACAACAAAACCTTTTCGAATCTCAAATCAAGGATCTGTAGAGTTTCATTGATCGGTAATATCCGCAACTTCGGGTGGGACGTGGAGGAATTTATGGTCCTTTTAAGAATAGGGCACAATCAGGGGATTTGTATCCTAAGTGGAGACTCGTTGAGGTTGGACGATGTCATTAAATCATACATGTTGTGGGCCATTTAACAGTACAGAAGGTTGCAGAGAGATCATGGTCCAATGGTTTAGTATTATTGTCATCGTCGACTATCAGTTCTGAAAGGACTCTGATTCAAAATATTGACATTGTTCGATATTTTTTATGATTGAACTTATGGATTTCTTCAATTCATTCTAGACTTTAATAAACATATATTTGTTTAGTCTCTGGAAAGTTCTTAAGGAAAAGCTAGACTTTAATAAAAGGATAGTTCAGATAGTTGGGTAGTTTCTGGGAAATTCTTAAAGAAATCCTGATGCTCAATAATTTAGAACCATTAAATAACACTTTCTTTGTAATCTGTTTTCATTTATTATGGCTTTCATTACAAAAAGCATGCTAACCTATACAATTGTATCCTGTAGGGATAGTGATTTTGAATCGAACAACAATGATTAACTTCAACAAATAATTATATGAATTGGTTCCTTTTGACATTTTAAATTCAATGAAATTACTTGTATTTTGCCCAGAGGATTACTTGAGCCCAGCCATTTCCTGTAATTTTCCTTACTCAATCAAGATGCAAATTACTCACAAACTTCCATAGTCAAGCTCGAGCAGTTAGTTGAGAAATTACAAATGACAGGCCTGAGGATAATTGGAGATTTGAAGTTTTAATTTGAGACTCCGAGATTGAAACGCAGTTTGTTATGATCATGTTATGCAAAAATCTCGGTTCTGTTTCTTACTTGTTGACTGTATTACTTGTTTACATATTTTCCGTGTAAATTCATTACGAATTTGCGACCTGATGAAGTCTATCCACCGAAACAAGTCGTTTGCGCCAATCAATGATATAAAAAATCAAAATTTCATCGCATTTAACTGTGTGACCATGTTTTAATTTCGAGTCTCCAAACGAACTTTCAAATGTACGTAAACAGAAATTAACTGAATTGTAATAAGTTTGTAAGCATTTAATACTGAAAAACATCTCCGGAATAACTTCCCACCCGTCCTATTTTTTAATGATAAACACATTGATTCCGATTTTAGAAACAATAACTGCTCATGGGGTGCTTATTTTGGCTTACACGGCGGAGGGTAAACAAAATCGGGTTGTTTTGTTGTTAATCCTGATTCCTTATTTCTATGATGTTACTCTGTGTACTCCATATTAGTCTGAGTCTGATGGGTGAAAGGGCTTCGAGTCCTGAAGAGTTCTTATGTGTGAAAGGGAACTGATGATTGATAATCAAATGTTGACTCTTGATCCGTCCTCGATCATGTCAAGTGGATAAGTTCTTTGAGAAGAAGATGGTTGTTTTGATGAGTTTGTTATCTCATTATTCCGGATTTACTTGTTTGATAATTTTGTCTGGGATTTTGAAAGTTCGGAGATTGTAATTTTACTTGTTTAGAATTTCTAGAAAAATGCAGAGATTTTTTATCTTTGGATAATCAGTGGAATTAGTTCAAAGACCGAATAAAAAATCCATTTATTAACACACAACAGGTGCATCAAAACTTGTATATGAAATGTTTTTTTAATCTAACATATTGTTAGAGAGTAATGAAAGTAGTGTATTTGAAATTGCAGCTACTTTCTGTTGCAATTTAAGACGCTTCTAAGCGTCTTAAATTGATATAATAGAATTGTTGGAATTTAAAGTTCTAATAAAAAAAATTCTGAAAATTACTAGGGACTGAATCACTGGATTTATGTTACTGTTATCTTTATCAAATTTTGCCTTAAAAGTTTTGATCTGTTTGAGGTAAGTTTTGATGGTTTTTTTATAGTAAACATCACAAGAATGTGAGTACAAACGTCGTTAGAATAGAAATCCATTCCGAACAATTATCACGGTGCGATTTCATTGTTTTTCCTATTTAGGTGTGCAAATAAAGGGGCAGGTGTCGAGTTAAAAAATGTATGATTTATTTTTAACTACAAAGCTAAGAAGTAAAAAAAAAAATAATTGCTGGAAGTTGTAAAGTTATAAAATCACAATGAAATCATACACGGCATTTAGAAGCAAGAGGATGGGTTCATCTGTACGTAGATTTTTAATTGAACAAGCTAACTCTCATAACCCACGAATATAATTGCTGACCAGACCTTTGCCCTCTTCACATTTAAAAGAATTTGGGTGACTGGTAGCCAATTATATTTTAGAATTCATCTAGACTTAACTTTACCTTAAATGTAAAGGCTTGTAATTAATTACATTCCATGAGTTCAAAATTATAATTAAATTTGAGAGCTGCTGGTAATTGGGTCCTGTTTCTCAAAAGCTACTTCCAAGTCAATAGCTCAAATAATGTTAGCTCTGCCTGTACTATTGAATAAATTAGGATATTTTAACCCATTTCCAGACATCCCTTGATTCAAAAGCAGGATATATAACCCAATAAACTTTTCCTAATAAATCTACAATTGAGTCAAAAGCGAAATTATTCGAAATTACACTCTCTCTCAGCTCTATTGATACTTGCTTGATAGCTAGAGAATTTATTGAACTCGGAACTCGGGTTTGATAATTCGAATAATTCATAGAGAGTTGTTTAACGTAATTATGCAGTTCATGGTTTACGAACTTTCAGGTCCTAATTCAAACATTCAGGATCTGTAAACCTTTCAAACGACTTTAATTGCAATAATATAATAAGGTTATGGATAGACTGGAGCAGATGCTAGAAATTCCTTAACGGCTCTTAATATCGGCTTGCAGAAATCGTGCTATTCGAATTTGTTACAGGATATTATTAGATTCGTTTCCGACTAACTTTACTTTCAGATCTGTTTACTTTCTAAGGAAGTTGAAGATGGAGGTTTGAAATAACAAACTTTATTATCGTCTTGAGTCTTGACACAGTTTCTGGAAGGGTTGTGTGTGTATAGAGCTCTTACCTGTATTGACTTCATTGGCAGATTGGGACTGAAAACTTTGAATTAGTAATATTCAAAAATTTATTTAAATTGACAGGAAAAAATCTGCACAAATAAGTTCATTTTTCAGCCTTTGTCGAATCATAGTACATAGAACTAAAACTATCTTAAATACTAACAGAACAAACAAATTCGGAAAGCAGGTACATTCAACTGATTAATATCGACAAGTTATCTGCAAAAAATTTCAAAACTTTTAAATATTTATAATGAATTCAGCAACATTTAAAATAGCCCAGATTATATACTTTTGATCCAACTTTGTCCTGATAGTTCCAATGCAATGAGCTTCTATGTATTTTTGTATTTTTCGAAGAAAATATCAGACAAAACCCTGCAAAAATCTCTAAACTATATCAGTAAAGATAAGAACCATTGGGAATTTTGTTAGCTTTTAAAAGGAGTCTTGGACGACTACTTTAACGGGGATAAAAGCCTGGATATTTGGGACCGGTTGTGGTCAGGTTAGTTTTTGCTCAAGTTTAAAATAGAGTCAAGTCCCTATGAGCCAAATCAATAAAATAGAAGTTCCAATAAATAAGACATCCGAGTAATAGACCTCTGTCCTCTCCTTTACCTGCCTTTTCTAGACCTGATCTTCTCTTAAAAGTTAACTTATTTCCAGTGTCCAGATTTACTTTCCGGGTCGTGAGATTTAATTCTTGTGGGAAATCTCCGTGGGTTAAAAGTTTCCGAATTTATTTACCAGGTTGTGTATTGGGTTTTAGGTTCGGAGGGTCCTTAATTTTTTTGTTGATCTAAAACTCAAGAAACAAGTAATTCAATGGAGTATGGACTATTCCTGTGACCTCTGTACCCGAGTTCAGATGAGATTTGGGACATCGGTGGTGGGTTGTTTGTGTTGCTACTACACTACATTGTGTGTTATCTAAAGAAGATAGAATCGCAATTGAAAGAGATGCAGAAGGACGAGAACTCTTGTGATTTAGAGATAGGGACTTTGCATTGTGAGAAAGAGATTAAAGAGAAATGCTAGAAGCTTTTTTTAAAAAAAAAAAAACGGCTTGTGGCCTGGGACAAATATGCTCCGACAAATGTAGTTATTCCGGGTGGGGGATTATTCAAGTACTTACGGTAATGACAAACGTAAAACTGAAGCACATGATTGGTGTACATTTTTGTACATTTCCGGTGTCTGGTCTTGTCGTAATTGCAGTAGATTACAACAGATGAAATGAAAGATAATGAAAAAGTCTAGTCTGGATTTGTTGCGCTTGTTGGACTAGCTCACTGATTTGATGCTTATCATAGGGTTCTAAAAATCGTTAGAACTCAAGGAAGTAAGGAATTTACTTGTGTTGTAATTTTTAACCATTTATGTCTGATGATAGTACAGTATTAACTGAAATAAGTCCCCAAGGGAGGTGTTTTCTCAAGTAAGTCGATCAGCGTCTTTCAAGTTAACTCCAGACAAAAAATACTTCTGTATTATATAATCCAGGGTACGAATTTAATTACGATAAAAATAGATGAGTTTAAGATCTGAACATTTTAATCATCAAGAGGAAGTTGAAGAGTATTGCTTCAAAGGAAACTAACTTTTTCAAGCAACTATTTTACTTTCATTTATTTCACAAAGGAATTCAGAATTCTTACCTAACCAAGCAAGCATGTGAGAATGGGTGCAAACTTAACCTCTCGAGTGCTAGAAATTAATTTTAATTTAGTTTTAATAGAACAGAGTAATATTCATTTACACTTCACAGAAATCCTTTTTCTTTGTTGAGGGTTTCTTCATATTCTGGATTTGAAAAACTTAAAATTAAAAAAAAAACTCAGAAATTACTTCCCTTCCTTGTATGCGTTAGTTGAAATTTAAATTAGGAATAAGGGTAGTATAGTCCCGAAAATACTTGTACTCTTTTAAATTGGTTCCGGATCAACAAACATCCATGAGATATGAAACTTCATTTACGTCATCAAAAGCAGAGATTCATAGTAAGAAATGTATGTACGGAGACATTTTTGTTTCCGTAATTAAATTTGCAAAGTTCAACGGAGAAATACAAGTATGTTCTTGGTACTATATATGTTCATTGACCCACACACTCCAAAAATTCACACATCTTTTTTTCTCATTTCCGCATTAATTTTGAAAGCAATTTATCTAAAACACAAGTTCTGGAAGATTTTGTTGTTTTGGAGGTGCCTGATAGTTTGCAAACGTAAGAAACAGCCTAACTTATTTTTTTAGGGATACCTAATTAAATTCCTACTTTAAATATTTTTACTCTTGATGCTTACAAACAACGTGTTATTATATTTTTAAGACGCTATCGGATGCTTCCCGTGTCGTATTAAAAAAATACATCATCGAATAGACCCTAATAATATTGCCCTTAATAACTCCGCACACATTCGCTCAATAAATCAAGTTCACTTGTCTCGACCTTTCTAGAACCTGGCGTAGGGAGATTGTACGTTCTTTTAATTGAACATGTTTCACAAACAGTGAGTTTTGTAATGATTTCAAAATTTAATCGAATTTCTCTAACTCGGGGCTAAGAGTTCTGTTAACTAACTAAAATCCGGAAATTGGAAACATGATTAGGATATTCTTCTAAAACTGTTCCGTCAGTTTAACGAGCTAATAACTAGAAAAATCCGGAAATGTGTATAGGCCTATATCGGGGGAGAATGTAATGTAGTCATCTATATTTGTATAATCCATTGATAATGGATAAAAGTTTTGTAATTTTAATTCCGGAAAATTTTATGTATAACAAATGGTTGAAATGAAAGTACAAAAACAGCTATCTCCGTTCATCAGATCTTATTTATTCATTTAAAATTAAGTGACATTTATCACGCTTAGCTCTAGTAATATGCTCAAATTAATAACAATTCAGAGACAATGTCTAGTCTTAAATACTAAACTATGTAAGTCAGGTTTTAAACTATCTTATAATAACTACACGAATTGGTGTTAATATATAGGGTATAAAGTTAAACTATAAAGTGATAAGGTGACTATTTATGATATTTTTAGGATTATCTTTTCTAAATAGTAGATAGATTATAATTTACAATTAATGTCATAATATGTCATGTCAAAAATAAATATTTTTCCATTTATTCCCGAAGAAACTGACACTTGAATGTGAAATCAGGTACGAAGAAAGCACAACTATTCTTTAGGTAATCACATATAGTTTCTCCGCCAACTAAAATAATTTTTTTTTGTCTTTTTTCCAATGTAATTTCACACGCAGTTCAAATTCAGTGTCGTTTAATCCACATAAATACATTTGTATCCACACCCTCACACGTGGAAGTAATTAACTGACCCACTTTCTACCGAAAATTACAGTTTAATTAAGTAGAGTAATATTTTAATAACCTTCCGTAACAATATAATTTCGTTCATTTAATAGCTCGGAATTTTATAGATTAGCTCCTCTCCTACAAAGAAACATGCAGATATAATTAATACAAATGTACATATACTAGACTTTAAGGTGGACTTGATCTCAATGGCATTTAGCTATATACAAAAATGTTTCAAAATGGCATGAATTGGACAATGTATAAACAGTAGAGACGAGAGGAGTGACAGTTTACACACCTTTGACCTTGGTTCATAAAAACGGACATGACTCTATACTAGCCCAAAATTAATTGTGTAGGTGGGTGTAGTAAGTATAGGAGATTTTATGAGATGAGTGACGCAATAAATGTATGTTTATATTTAGCTTCGAATTACAACGGGAGATTTTAATCAATATTTCGATTATCGATTTCAATTACCGTGAATCCCGGTTTAAGTCCCCCCGGAATAACTCCCCACTCTCAAACTCTACCATAAGTGTGAGGGGTTTAAAAAAAATAAAAACCTGGGTAATTTATACCGATTTTTACGGTCATATAAAGGATGATCCGAAAAAACGCCAAAAGATGAGCAACCTCAGTAGTATGTACGGGTACGATCAGGTCTTAAATCCAAGATGGCGGACCTCCCATCTAAGTCTACGAGCACTTTTTGGCTACCACCACCGCAACCACCACCAACCTTATCATCATCACAAAAATCCAGGACTCACTTTCTCTTTCATCCATCATCACCGTCCAATTTCATATTCCCACGTGGCCCAATGACGCCACCCCTCTCCATTCATACAAGTCTATGGCATCTTTTCAGCCCTTAGGCAATCATCACTAACTAACCAAGTTAAAGTTAATTACCGTAATAATTAATAACCCCTGGGGGGGAGATACCGTAATAAATAAAATAAACCTCCATAGGGAGATACCGTAGTAAATAAAATAAAGTCCCTTAGGGGATACCGCAAAAAACTAAAATAGATTCCCCATCAAGCGTTTTTGACGCAAAAAGGTTGTAGAAGACTATGAGCAGTTTTTAAATTTCTCAAATTGCCCACCAAAATTTAATTTCTCAAATTTCCCACTAAATCTCCCACCAAATTTCAAATTTCACAAAGTGCACCAAAATTCAAAATCTCAATCCCAAATTCATCCCTTATATCGAAGGTCGATTACATTTTATTTCTCAGTTGAAATCCGAATGCAAAGCTGTAAACATGGACAACTTTTATGTACATTTACAAAGTGATTCTTCATCAAACTATTTTACCAATAACACGATTTCAAACTTTAGAAATCAATTAGCGTCCCCGCTAAAAATTGACGAACATTTATTTGAAGTCGCCATTGTGGAATGTTCATATACACACACAAAACCATTCATTGCAAGAGGGACCAAAATTGCAGAGATTTCAACTATAAAAAAGCAGTTCATTGGTAACAACACGAATTTTACACATAAGAGGTCTGAATATAAACTTAACGCAGGCGAAGATTTCCCCGGAGTGTTTACAAGAGTTGAAAATCAGGCCCAATCAGCCGTGATTCTTGCGCAGAGCTATAACAATGGAAATACCATTCATCCTATTCATGAAGACTTGCGCACATTAATTGACAATGAACCACATCACGAAGACTTTGAATACAACATTGTCATCAACACAATTTATGCAAATAAAAATATATACAGCTTAGAAGAGTTGTGTGAATATATTACTACGAAATACAAAATAAAGCTAGAGAAATCTTTTGATGACTTTTACACCTGCACGTATTCATTTCCAATTCAACGCGTAAACTTTGTGGACCCAATTGCCAGCATTCTAGGATTTGCAATCATCAAGGAAATGGAATCTGTCCCAACCTCAGACAAAGCAAAGTTTTTACCATTTTGGAATTATGGAAAGACGAGAATGTTTATTTATTGTGACATCATTTCACCACAATATATTGGAAACGACTTTGCCCCATTACTTCGAGCTACTCAATATTCTGGAACCCACAACGAAATTCAAACTGTCAACTTCTCTCAATTACAATACGTGTCATTGAACAAGTCCTACATTGATTCCATCCACATGTATCTTAGGAGTGAAACAGGGGATCATCTGCCATTCACTCTCGGGACGTTCTCGGCAACACTTCACTTTAGACGCAAGAAGTACTAAATAATCATGGAATCCAAATACATCGCTCAATATCTTCAACAACAACAAGGAGGATCCTATCAATATATTCAGCAGTATGGAGGGTCTCTGAACGATTCAGGATTAAGTTTCTACCGTCCAAATATCAAGCGTCAACACGGTTTTGGAATTGGTGGTATTTTTGGATCAATTGCCAGAACACTAATCCCTTGGGCTAAAAATGTCTTGTTCCCAGCTGCGAAGCAATATGTTTTACCCCATGCTACAAAGGCCCTCAAAAACTTTGCTGGTGAAGTTATAAGTGGACAAAACGTCAAGCAAAGCCTTAGAAACAACACAGCCTCAGCCCTCAGAGGAATTGGAGAACAGATTGTGAATCAGTCTGGAAAAGGTTTTCGAAGGAGAAGCAAGGCCAAGAAAGTTGTCAAGAATAAACGCAAGTCTCACAAGAAATCAATTCATCAAATCAAAAAGTCCAAGAGCAAGCCAAAGAAGAGCAAGAAAAAATTAAATTCCAAGTGCCGCTACACAGGTTTATCTATTTACGATTAACAAAATGGCTCGACGTGGACAGCAGCCCATGAACCAGCGAGTTCTATTTGTTCGAGCTGAAACTGATTTATTCAGTGAGGCCCCATACGACGTGACAATCCAAAATTCTGGAATTACAGAATATCACCCTCTCAATAGTGTTTCAGACAAGAACGCCCCCATTCAATTCTTTATTCAAGGCAACGATGCGCAATACATTGACTTATCAGAATCTAAACTCTATGTACGATGTAAGATCACCAACGCCTCGGGGAGGGACATTGCAGTACAGCCAGACTCCAAAATCCTAGACTATGCCCCAGTTAACAATTTTCTACATTCAATGTTTAGTAATGTTTCTATTCATTTGAACGAAGTGGAGGTGACTACAAAAGGGAGTCATTATGCCCACAGGGCATACATTGAGACCCTTCTGTCTAAAGGCAAGGAATACAAAAAATCGCAAGGTGAAGCATCAATGTTATATCGCACCAAGACCGAATTGACAACACTGGACGATGGATATATCAAGCGGAAGAATATAGTGAATGGCAGCGCTGTATTTGAAATGATGGGAAGACCCCATTCAGAACTGTTCACCCAAAATAGATTCCTTATACCAGGGATTGACTTACGAATCTTATTTAATCGAAACTCTGATTCATTCTGCCTAATGATGAGTGGAACGGCTCCAGTAAATGTCCAACTACAGATTCTTGAAGCCAAGTTACTTGTTCAAAAACATACTCTGATGCCATCTATCCAAATAAATCACATGAAAATATGGGAGAGTGGGCAACCAATCAGTTACCCTTTGAGGAAAGTAGATGTCAAATCTTATTCACTCCCAGTTGGGACAACTCAGCACACCAACGAGACGCTGATTTCTGGATTCCTTCCCGATCGTATGGTTCTTAGTATGGTCAGAGGGACTACTCTCCATGGTAGCTATGACAGTAACCCACTGTGCCTCCAAGACTTTGGACTTAATCAGATTTCAGTCACTGTGAACAGTGATCAAGTACAGCGTAACTCTATGGATATTGACTTTGCTGACGCGAGGGCTATACAACCCTATCTTTCAGTCTTTGAAGGATTAGGAATTGCTAACCAGGATCCAGGGATCGACTTGTCATTTGATGAATACAAGAGCGGCAAGACATTGTTTGTCTACGACTTGAGGCATCTAAGAGAAGCATTCTGCCCACCTAGACACGGAAACGTGTCCATTACGCTGAGATTCAAAACAGCTCTGGCTGACTCTATATCTGTACTTGCATACTTGGAGTATCAATCAGTTTTGTATATAAACTCAGACAAGCACGTGTACTATCGAGACTACAACAAGGGAGCTTAACATGGAGACAAACACCATATATCAACTCCTCAGGACTCTGACTAGAGACTCTATATGCTATGTGAATGTCATACCTTGTGACGTTCTGTCGAAGATAAGGATTCCTAGATATCCCGCACTTCTATGTGTGAACAATGAGCCAAGCAATAAGCCGGGACAGCATTGGGTCGGAATCTACATTCAGAGATATGGAGGTGAATTGGAATTCTTCTGTTCATATGGACAATCTATTCGTACTTATGATCAATCTTTTATAAAGTTTGCTGTAAATCATAATTTAAGAATTATTGAAAGTAACAAGTGCCTTCAGCAAATTGAATCCATTGTTTGTGGCCAATATGTAATTTACTACTTAGTTTCAAGATTTAGAAAATGTTCTAGAGATAAGTTTTATGCAAAGTTTAAAGATAATTGTCGGCGGAATGATGAATTTGTATGGAGATTTGTAAATAGCAAAATATATATGATTCGAAATAAGTGTAAGAAACAAAAACACAATCAATGCTGTACAAAATTTTAATTGTTTATTGAATAAATCAAAATAAATGTAAATAACAAATATTAATATGGTGTCCATTGTAAAACTCTACTTGATGCACCTCTTGTTCGTCGTGGTGAAGCTGGGTCAAGTTTTTCCATTATCGTCTTTCGAAACAGCCCTCTGGGGATAGCAATCTTCTTATCCTTTATATAGTTTGATATCGGCTTCAATCCTTCGGCATATCCAATACGTGCAGTCGTCAGACAGTCCAAGACTTTTTGAAAGTCTATACTTGGGTGATGGAAATCCCCAATCAACAGGTTCAGACTTGGTGACGGCTTAATGTCATGAGCATACAGGAAATCCAGTACATTCTTGGCATGTGCACTCTTTTGCATTTCATACACTCTCTGAGAGGGAGTTGCAGCAGTAGTAGTAGACGAGCTGGTAGATGGAGTTGAAGGTGGGGGAGTGGGTGGAGTTTGAACTTCAGGCATGGCTGCAGTTCTGTTGGATGTTGTCAGATCTACAGATTTTACCAAGATTGGAGTTTCACGTTCATTCACGATTCGTTGTTGCATGTTTCTCGCTAGCTCCTGATACAGCATAATCTTGACGTCGTCAGGAATGTCCTTGTTGAGGATGCTTTTCTTATCCTCTTTTATGGGACCCGGGTGGTCTTCCTCTTCAGTCATTTGCATTTTAACCAACTTGTTGTACAGGCTCTCAGGAATCAACTTCATACGTTTCGCCATCTTGAGGATCTTTACTGTTTCAACAGACTTAGTGCCCCAAGAACTGTTGAAATTATGAGTGGCAAGAAACTCCCACCTTTTTGAATAAGAATTTGCTTCTTTTGCTTAATTGGTGTTCTCTGGAAAGCAATCTTCTTGATGTGGCTCTTGTGTTTACAAAGTTTTGACCGAGTTCCTTGATCGATGGGCACGTTGGTATTCGTGACGTTCAGTACAAGTTCACAGAGACACTTGATCTCTTCAGATTTTGCCTTTTTTAAGAGGGCTTTTCGCGTTTGTGGGCTTGAATTGAGATAGTAACGTAAAAAGTTTTGATTATTCTTGACTCTCTTCATGTTGATGCTTTCATGTTGCCTTGCAAAACACAACTAAAATTTCACACTTGGTCAGAGCCACTACTCAGCACAGGACCTGTCTATCAGAATGGCGTCAGCTATAGCTAAAAAGTACCTGGATTTAAAAAAGCCTGGGGCGTATGGGAGTCTTCAGTCATTTACTAAGCACTCTACACTTAAAAATTCAAGAGCTGAGATACATAGAGCACTTCATGGAATTCCAGGCTATACCCTTCATGTTCCAGTAAATAAGAAAATAGCTAGACGTAAGGTACTTGTGCCATTCATGAACAATCAGTTTGGAATGGATTTAAAAGAAATAAGTCCAAAAATAGTTAAATCAAATTATAACAAAAAGTATATACTAGTTGTTCTGGATTTATTTTCAAAGTCTGTCTGGCTAGAGGCTCTTTCAAATAAGAAGGGTGAGACAGTAACCAAGGCACTTGAAAAAATATTCGACAGAACTGGTCGCAAGTGTCGCTATCTACAAAGTGATAAGGGGTTAGAATTCCTCAACAGCACAATTAGAAAGTTCTACGCTCAAAATAACATTATACATTTTACAACTGATAGTGCAACAAAGTGCTGTATGGTAGAAAGAGTAATAAGGACCATATTTACTAGAATTTCTAGGTACATGACTCAAAATAAGACCAAGCGATTTATTAATAAACTACCTCTGTTTGAAAAGCAGTACAACTCTACATTTCACCGCAGTATTAAATGTGCACCCAACGAAGTAACTTCTGAAAATCAGTCTCAGATCCGTGAGAACTTGTATGGTAGTGAGCTTCGAAAGAACCCAATCAAGGAAAAGCTAAAAATAGGCGACCGGGTTTTAATTCCCAGAAGCAAGAAAACCTTTGAAAAGGGCTACAGCTCAACCCACAACCCAACCGTCTACACTATAGATAGGATTAAGCACTCTAATCCTCCCATGTACTTTCTGACCGATAGCCATCAGAATAAGCTCAGCGGGGGATTTTACCAATCTGAACTTGTAAAAGTTTATCACGAATAGAAAACATGTGTTTCCTCACAAGTGTTTGGCAGAACCTGATTCGATCTGTTTTTTGTCAAAACTCAACTGTGACCCTAGACTGCTGCAAGAAGCTAAAAATAAAAAACATTGCGTGCAAGTGTCTAGATACTACTACGGTCAATGAGGACCACCATATAAGCATCTATATAGCAAGTGGTGGTGCGCTATACCCCCACCAAGACGTTTGTGGTTCAAAGCCCAACAACTATATTGTATTTGAAAAGAACGAAGACAAGCTGACGATTCCAGTCGAGTCTCTTAATCTCTTTATTCAAACGTGCCAAGAGTTTCAGGCAAGATGAAGCATGTACGATTTAACGAGAATAGAACCAAGGTACGCATTTATCAAGAATACGAGAACGAAGTAATAGACAAGCGTTACACTACCATGGTGAGACTTGATCGTGAACGTTTTGCTGAGAGGATTAAAAGGGTCCAAGTATTTTTGGATCCAATTTTAAGGGACCACACTAGATATGTGGGAGTGTTGGGGTGGTTGGGAGAGCTCTCAATAAAAAGCCAAGACCCTTGAGCAGTCAGTCATCACAAGCATTTTTACTCTCCTACAACTACTACCTCCTCTCTCAAGTTCCAAGTTCACTTCACCTCTACTACTATCACCATGGCAGACCCAGCACCAGCTCAAACTTCCGAGGAAGTCTCAAAAATTAATACACGACTTAGTGTTTATTGTAACAAAGTTGAGAGATACAAGGCAGTGCATTTGAGACGAAACGTCAAAAATAAACCGGGCTACTCCCAGTACTGCAACTTTAGAGATACTGAAATTCCAGAACTTCTCAAAAGTTTGATTAGTTTTTGGAATAGTTGTGGTTACGGTCTTGCAGTACTCCAAGACAAGTTTGAGCACACCCTTCGACGCTGTGTCGATGACATCCTCACTGTTCAACCCGATTGGACTTGGGGTGTCAAGTGTGTACTCTATCCACCAAACCTTGAGAGGATTGTCAACCAGTCAAGCGACGATGATGAAGAATACATAACCTGCGATTGCATCGGTGATCATACGTTTGAACCCAACATTATTCTGAAACGCTGGTACACAAAAGGTGATGGCTATACTACAGTACATCTCAAGCGAAATACTCAGACTAAAGGAGAGCATCTGTACCTGAACTTCAGTTTACATGAGATTCCTGGGCTTATCGATCAACTAGTGTGGTATTGGCATTGTTTTGGAAACGACATCCACACCACCAAAGAAGTGTACGAGGCTTGGTTTGGAGACTTAACAATTGACATGACAACCAAGTCTGATCCTGAAAAACTAAACAGCATCCCAGAATACGATGACGACAAGTATCGATTCGAGCGGACTATGGAGGAATTACATGCAGATATGTTGGCCTGGGGCAAACGGACAATGCAGAGCCAAAGAGATGCCACTGCTACTGAGGTAGCTGCAATCAAGGACTCGGACCGAGATGATCCAGTCGCCACTGAAACTGAAAAGTCTGCTGATGTCGACTCTGTCGCCACTGAACCCGAGAAGACTGATGCTGCTTCTATCGCCACTGAATCCGAGGTTACTATCTTATCTGCCAAAATTGTGGACTCTGTTGGAGTGTATGCTGTGGATCCTAGATTGGCATCCAGAACTCAGTATGACTCAAGCCCAAAGGTCCCTTCTAAAGAGAAGGTTACGCCACTGACACGATTGGAAGAACACGTAAAGAAACGCCTACTTGATTCAGAAGTCGTGTTCCCGAGTGCAGTACAGTCTGAAGAGTCTTCCATCGAGTCCCCAACCAAGAAGCCTATACTGATGGATGAGGAAATTGAGCAATTACACAACGAAGCTGTGGCTAAAGCCAAAGAGGGTCTTCAGCGTTTCAAGAGGAAGGCTGAACCGTCTGTATACAGTACTCCACTTAGGGAGGAAGCTAAGAAGGTAGCTAAGAAGAGCAAAACAGAGTATATGACATCTGAGCCAGTCTTATCTAATGTAAAAATGTAATTAGTATCGAGTATATGTGCTGTTATACCACTTATGATGATTATAAATAAATCAAACCTTTTTGTGTTAAAAATAACCCTAAAACGTTTACTGCATACACTTATTGCGCATACACACATTATTAGTAGTAGAGGCATGGGCTGTAGAGTCGTTCGAACTTTAGTTGCATTTTAAGAGTCGATAGAGAAGCATCAATCCTGACTTGTTTAACAAAATCTAGCATCATGGAGTCTGATCAGAGCACCTTCCAAGAACTACTAGTATTTCATCAAGCTCAAGAAACAGGTGAGTGGGGGAGGAATTTTTCCCTCTAGGCATAGCCTATTTCTATGCAAAGCATATATTCTATGGCATAGCCATATACCCCTAGGCTGTAGCCTATAACTATGCGTAGCATATATACTATGGCATAGCCATACCTCCCTAGGCCTTTGGCCTATTCTATGCTTATGGCATAAGGGTAGAGCGAATTTCCCCGGGAGCACCCTCACACAACGAAGTTAACAACGTGCATTTTGTGACTTGACAGATCCTCACACGTTTCCAGAGAGTCTTGTAGAGTTCACTACACCTGCTGCAAAAACCCCCAAGAGGCAATATGTCAAGAGGAAGTTGCCGACCCCTCAAAAGGATCTCAAGTTGATGAGGGTGGATGCCCCTTCTCAAAAACTGCCCGAGGACATTCCTCCAGAAATACCTCAACCTACACCTCAATCTAGAGGCAAATCTCTCAGCCTTTTAGAATTTGACAACACCATATCAATCAACATGAACGGATGCCGGGGGCCTATTTCTATTACAATAGCACCTAGCGACATTCCTAACCTAATTAGGCAATTGAAATGTAAAGCCCTCGAGGCTTTTGAACGAGAGTTAAATAATTTGTAAGTCTAGACAGTATTTAAGTTAATAAAAAGGATTTATTTTGAACAAAATACAACACAGTTTTCATCTGGGAATACACAGTTTCGTATTCGAAAATTATCATTTTGGTCTTGGCTATAATCAATGAACATATATCCATAAGGCACACTCATACAATATTTGTAGGCCTCCTCCATTACTATATTCTTCTTGCCGCCATTCATTTGGCGAGAAATAACATTAACATATGCATTATCTCTGGGGTTCTTCATTACACACAAGTATTTAATGTTGGTAGTCATAGTCCTCAGGTTCTTGAAGAAAAAGTTTTGAGTCAGAAATAGAATCGAAACGTTCCTATGGTGGGAGGTCCTAGTAAATGCGTTGGTAGAGTCCTCTGATTTACTAGCTTCAGTCATCAAGTCATCCATTACTACGAGTGAGTGGTCGTCAGTCCCATCTGAAAACTCTGTAGGTAGCCCCTTATGAAATTCTATGATGGGTACTTTTGCTTTCAAATCCCGAAAAAGGGTCTCCTGCCATTCAGTGTAGCAATATATTATTCGTTTCATGACTTTGTCAATAATCTCATCTCGTCGTTCCAAAATCTTGGACGTCAATGTCGTTTTACCCGACTGCGTACCTAAATTTGATAGGGAGAAAAAATTTCAAATATTTTGGGGGAAGAATGTACTTTGCCGGAAAAAAAAAATTTTTTTTTTTTTTAGGGTAAATTAAGAAATATTTTTTATGACAAGTAATTTCGCGGGAGAAATATTTTTTGGTGTAAACTGAGAAATAATTTTTATGACAAGTATTTTTGCGGGAAAAAAAAAATTTTTGTGGATAAATTGAGAAAAAAATTTAAAAAATTTGGTGGGAGAAATATTTTTTGGTGTAAACTGGGAAATATTTTTTATGACAAGTTTTTACGCGGGAGAAATATTTTTTTTATGACAAGTTTTTACGCGGGAGAAATATTTATTTTTTATAAGTATTTTTGCGGGAAATTTTTTTTTGGGGGTAAATTGAGAAAAAAATTTTATGCCAACTTTTTTTATGAGAAAAAATATTTTTTTTTTAAAACTAATTTTTACCTCCAGATAGGATAGCACAGAATGGTGCCTTAAGTCTATAATCAAAGTCGTGAATATTTGATGTGTCCATGATGATGAGATAAAAGAGAATGAATGTAAAATACAAAATTTCTGGCGGTTTTATTTTTTATTTTGACAAATTTTTTTATTTTCATAAAACATTTTAGCACAACATAAAATATATATTTTCATACAACATTAAAACACGACATAAATATAAAATATAAATTAGGTTAAAGTTAAATTACAATTAGAATACAAAAAATACAATTATTGATACTTGTGAATGTTTTTGTGACCATGAGCTAAACTATTGACTGCATCTATAAAATATCTTTTATTGTCAATGCTATTGATTGCCCTTTTATATTGATTGACAGTGTAAAGTTGAACATTTTTACTTGTAATGGTTGTGAAATGAGTATAAGTTTGACAGTCATTCACAACAGCATTGTAGTAATCTGAAAAGGTAATCCTTTTATTGACCGCAGTCCTACCGATCCCTTTTGCCTTTTTGGACTCATTGGTTTGAACCTTTAATCTACCTGACTGACCATCCAAAAGATAATCCCCTGACCCTTTATCTTTAACATTGGATTCATAGCGAAGGACATACATTTTAGGTTTAGTAGCAATAAAGTGAGTTAACACACCATTTGCACATTCATCTTTCATCATTGACAATTTTTTAGCGTTTTTAATATTAAAAAACCTCCCAAATATTGGGTGTTGTGGGTCATAATCCGACATGTCAAAGTATTGATCAGCATTTTCCATGCAGTCCTCATATACATTCTCAGTCTCTAATAGGTATATTAGCGAATCAGTATCAGTATAGCAAAGGGAGTACTTTGCCTCACCTGTCTTATGGTCAGTATATCTAGGAACAATATACTTATAATGAAAGTTGTACATTACAACTTTGGACAACTCTAAGCATGCAACACCTACCGAGATGGGACGATCTAATGTTACTTGCAACCTCTTGCAAACTGCCAACACCAAGTTGGGACCTAGAATTTTTATATTTTGAATTGTGGGTTTTTTATTGTATATTTGGGCTTTTTTCTCATCTGTAATTGCAATTACATTTCTCCTATCTCGTTTATTCTCGATCGTTTTCCCAAAACCTGTATTGTTTAAATTCTTCCAAAATTTGACCTCTATAGCATTTTTGGCTAGTGATGCAAGTTTCCGCTGTTCAGTATTAAATGAAATGAATGGTTCCATCCATGCAACTTGATTGAATTTCAAGACTTTATGGACTTTGGAGATTTTCATGCCAAGTTCAAGCCATAGCTTTAAAGCCCTATAGTGACAAATATAATTTTTCCTTGGGTGCAAGTCCGTAATTAACTTCTTAGTCTTCCAAATGGAAGTCCCTACATTATGCTTTTCAACTAATTCTCGCATTTCTTCAGAAACTTCTTCTGACCCTACATTTCTACGGTAAGGGGCTGGAGGGTAAGGATTAAATTTATCGTGGTCTTTTGGGTCTATCTCCAAGTCAACCTCAAACATCATACCTTTTTCAGCATTGTCCTTTAGACCCTTTACATACTCGTGAGGATTAGCCTTTATAAGCTCTAACTGACCATCACCAGCCCACTCAAAGTTAGAGTGAGGTAGGGGCTCAGAAAGGGCCCCACCATAAAGGTTGTTTGCATCAATATACAAAAGGTGAGTTGACTTTTCCCTTGGATTATAATCCTGCATAAACTTGTTGTTTGCCTTGCATGCTCGAAGGTTCCCTACAGTACACAAACCTCCACGAATCGACCGCTCGACCCAAAGGTACATGTCTGGGTCTGTGATGAGATCTAACTTTACATTTGTATGTTTTAATGCAGCATCTAAACTAAACATGGGGAGTGAAAGATAATGAGCAATGTCCAACTCGTAAAACTTGTACATTACAGACCTAAGTTTGACTATAATGTCGGCTAGCAAAGTAACATCAGTCTGTACATACAAGTCATGCCATTCTCCCATATTCTTAATATTAAAGTCGTTCCAGACCTTTAATGCATTTTCATAAACTTTAGGGTCCATATGCTCCTCAGCCAAATCATTAAAGAAATGCTCAATGTCAGGTAGTTTTTCTTCCTTGAATCGGTCAAAGCTGTTCATGTAACTATAAGGGTATGCACCTTTCTTGAGCAAGAGCTTGACATGTTCTTCTCCCCAAGAACTAGTAAGAGGATTAGCCATCCAGTCCTTTTTGAAGACCTGTCTCGTGATGTTAAAGTCAGTATCACTATTCATACTAGCTACAACCTTTTCCAGAGACTCATTAAAAAAGCAATTGCTATCAACAAAGTGCACGGTCGAGTTCAGGTCAATACTCATAAACTTCTCAGTACTTAAAGCAATGAGGTGGCTTGACTCTACCAATTCAGAGTCGAGAGACTGGATTATGAACTTGCTATCATACCCTGTAAGATTATGGATAAAGACTGGAAAGTTGGATCGTAGGGATCCGTTAACATTACAGTCCCCATGACTGAGGCCTACAAAGTTATATGGGGGTAAATGGGAGTGATGCCTATGTACCTTTTGCCTTTTACCTCCGACAGGGTCGGTCAATGGTTGCTTGCAGAACCAACACTTGCCTTCCCTAATCTCTTTTGGAGTTGCGGGTTTTAATCCTTTTAATGCCTCCTTTGCCAACTCTTCATACCTTTTAACCCTTTCTTGCATTTCCTTTCCATGGTCAAGAATTTCCCTAACAAACCTTTTGCACACATCTAAATCTTTATGCTCCGGATTATCAGGGTCTAATCTGAAAACCCTTTTTTCAATGACATTGTCCTCATGATCTAAGCAAAGCCAAGAGTACCCTGATGGAAGATGCTTATTAAGTTTGAGTGTTTTACTTTTAGAGTGGACTACTTCAGACCTTTCTATCACAACCCCCTCATCATTACATTGGGGTAAAATTGATTCAAAGTCTGCTGTGTATATGAATGGTAGTTTCTGAGTTTTATGATAAGCTCTAAATTCCATTTTTGCACCTGGTTGTGGGAAGTTGGTCTTTTGTAGACCCAATGCAGAGCAATGGTTAATATGGGTCTGAATTACTGATCCATTAAAGTACTGAAGGCAGTATCTACAAATATCGTGATTGTCTCTATTAGAACTCTCTATCAGTGACCCTAACTTTTCAACGTAAATAAAATGATTCTCCTCTTCTCGCATGAGTAATAACAAGTCAATATTGACAGGTCTTTTTTCAGGACATGTATGCAATGGAACACAGTTCTCTCTTACTAGCTTTTGTTTGTCAAACCGATTTAACCTACCAAATCCTATTTCATCTACCTCCATTGCTTCACTATCAGGTACCCGCTCAGATACCTGTTCTGACCCTTCTTCCATTGCTTCAGTCTCAACTACCTGCACTGAACCCTTTTTAATCTTTTTTTCTGACCTGTGAATGTATCCCAACTCATCATGAAAGCCGATTATGGTAAGCCCTATTCGTGGGTTTTGCTTCTCAAACTTTACTACTTGATCTAATGTGAATGGCCAAGTTATCCCTGAAAAATCTACAGTCTCACCCTTCTTAGCAATAGTATTGTAGTTGCAAGTATACACATCATTAACTAAAGGTAGTGTAGTATAATATTTTCCGCGTGAGAGCTTCTGATACCTGAAGTTAGTCACGGCTTTAGATAACTCCTTTCTTTTTTTATCATATGCAACTCTATATGCAGTCTCGTTAGAACATTTGAAATTGTTGTGATTATTTTCCCATGCTATAAGCTCCTTATTTTGACATGTGACCATCTTATCTAACTCAAAATGACATAGTACAGAATTTTTGAAGCATTGATTGGGCTCACCACCCATACTATTTATAAAGCATTTATACTTGTACGCTAATTCTTTGGGAAATGATGCTGAACTCCAGTCTGAAGACCCTCCACTGAAATGCTCCCATTTAGCAGTACTCATAGTAAACCTATCTATACCATCTAAAACCCAGCCAGATCCGCACCTGGTGAAACTATCTATGGTCTCCTGTAATTGGGTCCATGAATGATTGATGGCGAAGGCTATCATGTTGGGTTCTTTAACACCAAACAAAAACGACTGAGGTGATTCTAAATGATACGTTTTGTTTTGCGGGGTTTGGGCGTTCCAAAATATTTAATACGAGTTATTTTACAATAATTTTACTTAATAGTACATGGAGATGAAAAGAAAAGGCAAAAAAATTGAGATTGATAAAATTATTCGTTCGGTAATTATCTCAAATTTGGACATGTACCGGGTATAGGCGTGGGAAAAAAAAAATATAAAAAGGGGATATTTTATGTTTAAGTGACTTTTTAGTTTAATTATAAGTATTTTAAATGGTACTTACTGAATTGGTATCCTCCATTGAACCACGTTCGTTGATTGTGGACGCTCCTTGGAAGTTGTGTAGAATGTGTGAGTATGATATAGTAATTTTTTAATTTCGAAGTTTTTTGTCTAAGTTTTTTTGTAGTCTTGTAGTTGAGTTGGTGTGATTGAAAATTGATGACTTGATCGTTAAACGATTGGTTTTAGACTGACTTCTGTCAAAGGAATAATTGAGAAAAACTAAAAAAGGAAGAATCGAAGTCAAAATAGTACTAAACGTTTGGACATTGGTCAAGTGTTGAACGGAAGATGGAAAAAAGGGTTGCGGTTGAGGATTAGGTGAACCAACCTATAGAAATTGTGGTGTGGGAGGGTTGTTGGTAAAAGGGTTGCGGTTGTGGATTAGCTGACCTAGTAATTGTGGTTGGAGAAATGGTCAAACCAGGTAAAACACCTTCAGTCGGTAATTGCGACAAAGAACAGTCAATGAAAAGGTTGAACCCAATTAAATAACCTTAAAAAGCTGGACTTGTACGTATTATGCATAACTGCTATATACTTAGATTCCACGCAAATCCCTTCGGTGGTTTTATTTTAATATTTACGGTAATTATCTTTTAATTAACTTGGTTTACTATAGTTAGTGGTGATTGCCTAAAGGGCGTTAGTGATGATTGACTTGGTTAGTTAGTGATGATTGCCTAAGGGCTGAAAAGATGCCATAGACTTGTATGAAATGGAGAGGGGTGGCGTCATTGGGCCACGTGGGAATATGAAATTGGACGGTGATGATGGATGAAAGAGAAAGTGAGTCCTGGATTTTTGTGATGATGATAAGGTTGGTGGTGGTTGCGGTGGTGGTAACCAAAAAGTGCTCGTAGACTTAGATGGGAGGTCCGCCATCTTGGATTTAAGACCTGATCGTACCCGTACATACTATTATATATATGGGTCTAACGTTAGTGTAGATGGGAGTTGGGCTTTACAAGATTGGAGGATTCTTATGAGGGGCACCCGACCACCAACTGGACTGCCTCTGGCTTAACTCCATATGAGAGTTATCAAAAAACAACTTTTTATTCCAACACTTCTAAAATGTAGTAGAAATCATATAAAGTGTTTAATTAACTATGTATCATGCTTATCGGCGGTTATCAGCGGTAACCACTACAAGAACCTACCATGTCGCGCGCGGAATATTAAAAAACTTGAAACTGGTATTTTTTAAGCCGAAAAGGTTTTTAAACCACTCCCTCTGATCCACTGAGCGATAAAAAACGGAGATTTGATACCGCACGCGCACTACCATGTCGCGCGCGCCATATTGAGAAAACTTCAAGTTGGTATTTTTTCAAGACAAAAAAGTGTCTAAACCACTCCCACCAATCCACTGATTGACGAAAAAATAAATTTGATACTGCACGCGCACTACCATGTCGCGCGCGCCATATTAAGAAAACTGCAAGTTGGTATCTTTTTAAGACAAAAAAGTGTCTAAACCACTCCCACTGATCCAGTGATTGATGGAAAAAGGAGATTTGATACCAAACGCGCACAACAGCGTCGCGCGCGCCATATTGAAAAATTTAAAGTTGGTATTTTTTCAAGACAAAAAAGGGTCTAAACCACTCCCACCAATCCACTGATTGACGAAAAAAGAAATTTGATACCGCACGCGCACTACCATGTCGCGCGCGCCAAATTGAAAAACCTAAAGTTGGAATTTTTAAGCCGAAAAGGTTTCTAAACCACTCCCCCCGATTCACTGATTGATGGAAAAAGATTTGATACCAAACGCGAACAACAATGTCGCGCGCGCCATATTTAAAAATCTAAAGTTGGTATCTTTTAAGGCGAAAAGGTTTCCAAACCACTCCCCGTGATTCACTGATTGATTGAAAAATATTTGATACCAAACGCGCACAACAATGTCGCGCGCGCCATATTGAGAAAACTTTAAGTTTGAATTTTTAAGCCGAAAATGTATCTAAACCACTGCCTCTGATTCACTGATTGATGAAAAAATGAGATTTGATACCAAACGCGCACAACAATGTCGCGCGCGCCATATTGAAAAATCTAAAGTTGATATTTTTTAAGCCGAAAAGGTTTTTAAACCACTCCCTCTGATCCACTGAGCGATAAAAAACGGAGATTTGATACCGCACGCACACTATCATGTCGCGCGCGCCATATTGAGAAAACTTCAAGTTGGTATTTTTTCAAGACAAAAAGTGTCTAAGCCACCCCACCTAATCCACTGATTGACGAAAAAATAAATTTGATACTGCATGCACACTATCATGTCGCGCGCGCCATATTAATAAACCTAAAGTTGGCATTTTTTAAGATGAAAAAGTGTTTAAACCAAGACCCTAAATCTATAGTGACGAAATGCTAGGTTGGATCACTTGCATTTAATCCCCATGTCTAAATGAAAAACAAGCTAGCTAACTAGCATATACTAGCTAGAGTTAATCAATGATGAAATAAAATGCATACACATATAATACAATCCAAGCGTTTAACAAATGTACAAACTCATGCAAGGCGGAAATGGCTTCTTCCAGTATCTCGGCACAAACAGCGTTCCAATCAAAACGGATTACTTGTTTCCACTTATGAAATAGTCCCCTGCATAGACGGGCAAAATGCCCCCAGCCCCCAGACCCCAGGGGGCAGCTGGGGGCTGGGGGCAGCATAGTCGAGCTGGGGACACTTTTTGCCCCCAGCTGGGGGCACCTACTGCCCACAGTAAAATATAAAAAATTTATTCGAAGTGATTTTTTCAAATTTAAATGGTTAATATTAGTACCACTAAAGCTTAAAAAATTAAAATTAACAAGTTTTGATCAAAATTTTCTTATAAATATTAAAATTGATTTGAGAATGTTAGAATGAGTCAACAGCGGTATACGTTCGTGGATTAAAATAAAATTATCAGGAGTGGGTATTTAATTGAAAAAGAATATCCAATTTGCCAAATATGATTTGAATGAATCCAAAAAGCGACATCAATTTGTCCTTGTCGTATCGGTATTTTTTGAAGCCTTTTCTTGAGAGTAGATTCCGATGGAAGGGTACATTTTTTAAATACGAATATCCTCGTTTGGATATCAAATATATTCCAAGGGCTTTAATAATATCTTCATCTTCCCAGTGTATGTAAGAATTAAACTCTCCTCTTAAATCCCCAATTGTCCTTGTCCACCTTAATCTAATTTTACATATGAAATCATGGCTGGAGTCCAATTATTATCTCACGAACGACAAAACATGTCCGACAATGAAATACTACGATAATACAGTCAAACCAGACGCCAATGAAGATGAGGACATGGATTGTTCCATAGCGAAGACATCATTAATCGTATGGAATGGTTGTGAAGTAATACGTAAAATAATACTAAATAATATTTAGTCTAAATGAATAAAAGCATTGTTTCTAGCAGTGGTTTTAGCCCAGTCAATTATGCTTATATGATTATCATTTCCGTGAGTCCCTTAATTCTTGTGGAGAGATTATCTGCATCCCTATATACACTAGACTTCTGAAATTTTGCATAAAATTGTAACACAACTGTACTACGGCACTGCAAAAAACTTGAATGAAATAGACAACGCGTTCAAAAGTTATAGTCAAAAAACTTCTCCTGGTACATTAAAACGAAGAATATAAAAATAACCTTATAAAAAACGATAAATCTAATTTTATGGAGACCTGAAACATCTCGAAACTTTTCCCCAGCCTCAAGTGCAGTCAAGTATTAAGATTAGATTTTCGAAGAAATCTCGATGGCTTCGAGCCTCAATATCTTTGTGAGGTCATTCAGAAACACCCGTTTTAGTACTGTTGTCAATTGTGAAAACTTGTAATTATATTAGAATTTGGGCTTTTTTACAATGTTCAATTCGGAATTTTAGTAATTTTGCAACTATTGTCTGTTTCAAAATGATTGGCGGATATTATAACCCTGAAAATCTGCTATGTTGGCTGGCGGTTTCCTTAGCAATAAATTGGAAATTTTATAGGGTTATCTTCAGATAACCCTACTTTAATTAACATTGGAAAATCTTTCTCAGCCGCCAATCATTTTACTTAAATAACGAATCTCCATGCAAATAGCACTCTTGTGAAGGGTGTATTTCTTCAAGTTTTTATTCGTTTGTCTTGGTTGGTCAGAACAAAAGCAATTACATTTGGGAATCTGTAATAATAGCCTCTCTAGTGCGGAGGACATTTCATGATAAGGCTAGCTGTCCTACTTCCAAAGAGACTTTTTTGTTTTTGTTTGTTTAAAGGCAGCTGTCTCCATTAATTGTTGTGCAGTATTATGCATTGTTTAAAAATTATATTTTTTAGTGGATGCACTTTTCGCACCCTCACTAATTATACAAATACCATAATGTTTGCAATAAAATGCTAACTTTATTTTTCTGATTTATCTGTGAAAAAATAGTGTTTTGGTGCAATTTTTAATAAAGTTTGTATTTTACATTATTATTTTAGCCTAAAACAGAAATGGTTATATTTATGCATTTCCATTTCTTTATAAATAAAACTTTAAAATTTAAATAAGCTTAAGAAGTTTAGTCTCTGAAACGAACATGAATACTTATGCTTAACCATGAACAGCAAACAAGATCCAGTCTTTCTCACTTTATTTGAGACTAACGAAATGGCATTGCGTTTCCACAGAAGCCATTTGAAACAACTTCATCGTCGTTCCGTCTCCGCGGTATCGGTGATTATCATCAAAGATCAAGAAATTCACGATATCGAGTTGGTGGTAGTTGTATCGGACAGAAATCTTAGTCAACTCTGCTAAGGTTTTCAACAAATTATCCGAATTGGGAATCTCTATCACAAAAATCAGTATCATTTGATATAACGATAGAACTACAATTGTTTTGCAGGCAATTTTTACAATTACAAAAAGAGCATATTGTGGACTGGAGCTCTTTCTCCCAGGGTGGGCCGGGTTTAAAATTTGCCTATTTTTTATTAGGTTATGGGGCACAATGGGTGGCAATGTATTAGCTATTTTATTCGCAGCAAAGTTGGAAATGAAATTGCTACTTCCGCTCTAATTATGTCACAATGTTTGGGACCCTCTGAGTCAGACAGTGTGGGTTAGTAATCTTTCCGGTTTAAAAGTACAATTTTAAATTTTTTTTAATCTGGCACACCACACGGTAGTGCGCAGGGTGGGGTATGTTGCAATATTTTATTACTCTATAGGTCAGATGGACTGTTGTAACATTTGTTTTCGGCTTAAAAATTCAAACTTAAAGTTTTCTCAATATGGCGCGCGCGACATTGTTGTGCGCGTTTGGTATCAAATATTTTTCAATCAATCAGTGAATCACGGGGAGTGGTTTGGAAACCTTTTCGCCTTAAAAGATACCAACTTTAGATTTTTCAATATGGCGCGCGCGACATTGTTGTGCGCGTTTGGTATCAAATATTTTTCAATCAATCAGTGAATCACGGGGAGTGGTTTGGAAACCTTTTCGCCTTAAAAGATACCAACTTTAGATTTTTAAATATGGCGCGCGCGACATTGTTGTTCGCGTTTGGTATCAAATCTTTTTCCATCAATCAGTGAATCGGGGGGAGTGGTTTAGAAACCTTTTCGGCTTAAAAATTCCAACTTTAGGTTTTTCAATTTGGCGCGCGCGACATGGTAGTGCGCTTGCGGTATCAAATTTCTTTTTCGTCAATCAGTGGATTGGTGGGAGTGGTTTAGACCCTTTTTTGTCTTGAAAAAATACCAACTTTAAATTTTTCAATATGGCGCGCGCGACGCTGTTGTGCGCGTTTGGTATCAAATCTCCTTTTTCCATCAATCACTGGATCAGTGGGAGTGGTTTAGACACTTTTTTGTCTTAAAAAGATACCAACTTGCAGTTTTCTTAATATGGCGCGCGCGACATTGTTGTGCGCGTTTGGTATCAAATATTTTTCAATCAATCAGTGAATCACGGGGAGTGGTTTGGAAACCTTTTCGCCTTAAAAGATGCCAACTTTAGATTTTTCAATATGGCGCGCGCGACATTGTTGTGCGCGTTTGGTATCAAATATTTTTCAATCAATCAGTGAATCACGGGGAGTGGTTTGGAAACCTTTTCGCCTTAAAAGATACCAACTTTAGATTTTTAAATATGGCGCGCGCGACATTGTTGTTCGCGTTTGGTATCAAATCTTTTTCCATCAATCAGTGAATCGGGGGGAGTGGTTTAGAAACCTTTTCGGCTTAAAAATTCCAACTTTAGGTTTTTCAATTTGGCGCGCGCGACATGGTAGTGCGCGTGCGGTATCAAATTTCTTTTTTCGTCAATCAGTGGATTGGTGGGAGTGGTTTAGACCCTTTTTTGTCTTGAAAAAATACCAACTTTAAATTTTTCAATATGGCGCGCGCGACGCTGTTGTGCGCGTTTGGTATCAAATCTCCTTTTTCCATCAATCACTGGATCAGTGGGAGTGGTTTAGACACTTTTTTGTCTTAAAAAGATACCAACTTGCAGTTTTCTTAATATGGCGCGCGCGACATGGTAGTGCGCGTGCAGTATCAAATTTATTTTTTCGTCAATCAGTGGATTGGTGGGAGTGGTTTAGACACTTTTTTGTCTTGAAAAAATACCAACTTGAAGTTTTCTCAATATGGCGCGCGCGACATGGTAGTGCGCGTGCGGTATCAAATCTCCGTTTTTTATCGCTCAGTGGATCAGAGGGAGTGGTTTAAAAACCTTTTCGGCTTAAAAATACCAGTTTCAAGTTTTTTAATATTCCGCGCGCGACATGGTAGGTTCTTGTAGTGGTTACCGCTGATAACCGCCGATAAGCATGATACATAGTTAATTAAACACTTTATATGATTTCTACTACATTTTAGAAGTGTTGGAATAAAAAGTTGTTTTTTGATAACTCTCATATGGAGTTAAGCCAGAGGCAGTCCAGTTGGTGGTCGGGTGCCCCTCATAAGAATCCTCCAATCTTGTAAAGCCCAACTCCCATCTACACTAACGTTAGACCCATATATATAATACTAACCTCACTAAAAAAAACTCCAGACAGTTATACTGACTTTTCGCAGTGTGGTTTTATAATACGAGGACAAGTTCATTCCATATATCAAGAAAAAATACTGGATAGA
The DNA here is from genome assembly GCA_906901685.1 of Desoria tigrina. NCBI lineage: Eukaryota > Metazoa > Arthropoda > Collembola > Entomobryomorpha > Isotomidae > Desoria > Desoria tigrina. Next base: position 6,634,767 of record CAJQTU010000023.1, on the reverse strand, counting down.
TCTCTATAATTGATTGGAATTACGAAAGTGGCATTTTGTGCCAACTTTAATACATGTAATTAATACTTTGGATTTTTCATGTCCTCTACAAGGACTATAAACATACCTTATTTTTACACGGTAGCTTAATGATATCCATAAAATATTTCAGTACCCTCTAGTTCGATATTAATTACACCACTCAATCATAATTATTATTCTGTGCGATCTTATCCGTCACAGAATCCCCCTCGGGATCACCAGACTTCCCCTTCCCCGTAGGTGTGTTAATGAAACTAGTTACGGTGTACTCCGGGACAGTGTCAATTTCGGGAGATAGAAATGACGGGACTTTAAGGGGATTAGTGAGGGAACTGTCCCTCCGATTACCTTCACATTCTGACCTCGGACAGTCCCTACTCCTGACGGATCTGACACGCTTGGGCTCATTGGATTTCGGGGGCGGAGGGTCACCCTTCTCAAGGGCGTTGATGCGGTTCATGTACTCTTGGTAGTCCTTCTGGTAGGGGTGATGTGTCAGAGGGTAGGTGGAATTGAGGTTGGTCACGAGGCTCGTTGTGACGGCAGAATTCGGGGGACAGGAATGCTTAGAAACGGTCTGAGAGATGAGGGTGTCGGCGGGGGTAGGGTTTGTTGGGGTGTCCTGTGGGGAATTCCCCGCAGGGTTGACGGCCAAGTTGTACAAGTGATGGGACATCGTGGACTGGGTGTCCCAAGTCGACTTCCGCTTGATTGTCCCTCCGCCGCCTGAGTTGGTTGTAGAACCTCGGCAAAGTCCCCCTTGCCCCGGGGTGTAGCCGTTCCGGAACCGGTAGTCGCCCCCGCCGTACATGTGTGTCCCGGGACCCGCTCCGCTCAGACTGACGCAACCACAGACGAAGCCGGCGCGGCGGCGCCCGCCGCTGCGGGACCGTCCCTCTGCGTCGCAGAAACAGCAGAAGAGGTGCACGTTGAATTGCTGGGAATAATTAGAGGAGTTAATTAGTTGGAGTTTCTGGATTATTGGGTTTTCTAATCATTTTGAGAAGCTACTAAAATTATTATCATGAATGTGTAAGAATACAGTCAGTTTATAGCACCCCGTTTTCTGAATCTAAAGCAAAAGATACCGTTTTATGCCACCTTTACATGGAAAAATTGATATTAAATGCGATACAAAGGCATATACATTGCAGAATTAAAGTATTTTTCGTAAATTCATCTAAACTTGCAGCTTTGAAAGCATTTCGGATCTTTCTGATTCCTCAGAATATATTACCCCAGAATAGAGCTGAACCTCAAATCTAACCACACCCATCAATAGGGTTTAAAATAATATATCACTAGTCTGCCCATGTCACATTTAAAGAAATATTGTGCACTATTCTTGTGTCCTGTATTTTCTTCAATATAATTAAAGATACATAAACCCTGCATTTTGCATGTATTTTGGCCAATCATACTCCGTAGAGGAATAAGTTCCTTAAAGGAAAACGGGTTAAGTATATAGTTATATAGTGACTCCCGGAAACGGAGTGCTATATCGAGTCCAAAGGTTCCGGTGTAATTGTCCCCAATGCAAACCTATAAAAGTTGCTAGCAAATAAATGACAAACCTTCCGGAAAGTGCCACTGACACAATACAGAGTGATAGGGTTGATACAGGAGTTGATGAAACTGAGGCAAAATCCAATAATCCGACAAGAGTTCCAAAACGCATTAAAGTTGTCCTCCGCATCAGGGTAGAAGTAGAACCACAAGAGGAAGAGGTGGGATGGGAAGAAACATATTGCGAAAATGACCACGAAGGATAATATCATTTTGGCAACCTGTTATTTAAACACAATAACAAGGAAAAATAGTTACAAGTTCTTCCAATTTCCTTCAGAACAGGTCAAAAGCATATCCGAGTCAAACATAAGTCTACTGTAAATCCTGGAATAAGTCCCCAGGGGGTACTGTTTAAAACCTGAGAATGGAACCAAAAGGATATGAAAATGGGGCATTTATTTCGGTGGGAACTTATTTCAGTATTAAAAGTAGGTTTTAGTTCTTTCGGATTTCTCTGTACATCATTTCCTTCAGATCTTTTAGAGCAGATTTCTCCCCTTGCAACGTGTCAACTGTTGACTCTGGACTGTCACCAGCAGAGACCCGTATTTTTTAACTTTCTTTCTGCTAACTTTCCCTTGTTTGTCCAGGGAATTGCATTATAACAGCTATATACATATGGAGTAAAATAATAATAATTGTTTGTAAGATTGGTGGAACGGACCTTTTTCCTGGCCTGTATTTGTTTAGCTTGGCCCTGGGCTTCCCCCGGCATGTTCCTCGTGGAGAGGACAAGGTGACGAGCCATTACGATGTAGAATGTCCCAATAAAACTGAGAGGAATGGCATAATAGGCGAGAAACCGGAACATTATCATCACCTACAAGAGTACACAACAACTTTACATTTGGTCTTAGCAAACATACAGGGAAACCCACACAGAGTTTCAATTTTATTACACGAGGGTCGGGTCTAAATTCGGTCCAAATTACTTCCTCTCCCCAGGGCCTTATGATACCTAATGACCTTTTAGTATCTTGATGTACTACATATATTCAAGTCTCTTTTGTTAACTGGCTTTCCAGGAAACACCCTCTTCAGTACACGGATTTGCCAGAATTTTACTGAGATTAAAACGTGCAATTAATAAGGATGCTTTGAGATGGGACGTGCTATTCGTTCAAATATTTTTGTTGGCTTTTGAGTTTGAGCACGTAAGTACAGTAGTGGAATTCGGTGAGAATTCTGACTTCTGAAAATGCAACGGTCCATAAGACTACCATCAACTTTACTGCTTTTAATCACTGTCAACTGTGTGTGATAACAATGGAAATAATCTTAAGATATCCGTCAATTATTTATGAAATCGGTAGTTTGAACGTAGTTTGTATATAGTTATTAAAACCGTTATCGAAAACATGTTTACCACATTACTGTCAAGAGTCGTCGTTTTTGTCATCTCGTAATAGCATTTGTCTGACACGGACATTAGTGAACAACGCTTGTAAATGTACTGGTACAGCTATTCAGGACAGGTTTTGACCCCTATAACCTCTTCCTATCAAATAGAATGACCCCAAATAGAATGACAATGTCCATCAGTGGCCCCCTGACCCAAAGACGTGGGCAGGAGAAGAGCTTTCAGCATTATTTTTCCAAGCGTTTAAGAACAAGCTTGTAATAATACTGACGTTAGAGCGACCTTTGACCTAAAGCATAAAGTCGACCAGAAAATCCCCCTGTAATCTACTACTTTCTCCGTCAGATTCTGCCCAGCCTACAAACCCTACCAACTGTTCCCGATTTCCAGGAAGAGGGGTAAGGAAAAGTCAACAGTTCCAGGACTTAGTAAGTTGAAGTCAAAATAACACTTCAAGTCTTGAAGCCTTAAGCCGACAGAAGAGTCAGGGAATTTGGAAATGTCTCAACTTTTGGGTGAAGTCATCAGAAGCTTTGTGAGGAACTGGTTACATAGGCTGAAGGGTTGGGAAATGATAATAAACATGGAGAGATGTTATCTCGTCGAATCTTGGAAAACATCTCAAATCTCACAAAACACCATCTCCTCAAATGATTGCCTGCTTCGGAATGAAGAACCTCATCTTGTGTTTAATAAACGTTGCTTGGAGTACATAACATAAATCGGCTCTCACTTAATTAAGAAAAACGTGTCATTAATGATGACAGGGGGTCACCTTTCTCTATCTTCGGTTACAGAATAATAAGTTATAAACATGCTCCATATTATTGTTAGTCTTGGAGTTTCTAAAAAGTTTACTAAACTTTTTTATATTAGAAAAACTCCACAATTGATAGTGGGATTTTATTGAGGGGGGTGCTTATTTGGGCTTATTTGAATACAGTCGGTGATTTATGAATTTTAGTATTATTCTTGACAGTCCAAGTCTGAATTTTTGGAGCATTGAACTCCAAACGTTGTACAGCTTTCATGATGAGGGCCTGAGAAAGTTTGGGTTACTGAGAATGTTTTTTTAAAGCGTTTCAATCTTCAAAAGTTTCATAGCAATCCTCAAACTTTATCCTCAAAATTTGCATTTGCTTCTGACTAGGGGTATTGCATGGGGACTTATTTCGGGACCATGACCCGGATTACTCTATGTAGAGATTTACTAGAATTTTCATAATTTATAAGCATAGCATGACTAGGAATGAGACAATGTGCAAAAACAGGTTGGACCAAACATCCCCGAGACATATGATTAAAAGCGTGCAAAAATATATTTTTTAATTGTAAATATTTTTATTTTAAATAGAAATTTTGATTTTAATTTTTTGTCATTTCACTAAATCATTGCATGGAAATTTAAGTTCTACAATGATTTCCAAGTGGATGGCAAAATTTTGATGTATTAAGTAATTATCCTTAAATTAATAAGAAAAGAGAAAGTCTAACGCATGAACAAACTGGTCATGTACAAAATACCGTGTTTCATATTTTATTTTCAAAAAATTTATAGATTTCTCTTGCATTCCTAATCTTCGATCTCTAATTTCCAACAGTGATGTAGATGTTAGTGACATATGTAACATTCAGTCTTGGGATTGAACGAGAAAGTTTAATACTTTCCAGATTAAGCTGTCATAGCTGATAAGTGAATGCATCTTGATGGAATTAGCCGAGACTAAACTGATGTGTGATTAATACTGATTAATAAAAGTTGGTCAATTTTTACTCAGAAATCCAATCAAAGCTAAACGATTACAGGGGTTTTGATTGATTGACTATATCCGAGACGTCAAAATATCCTTCAATTTGGTTGTACTCACGATAATAACTGGTGATGGAAATTAAAATTAAACGCATACCTGAGGGTAGTTGGGTCCTAGCTCGGGTGGAAAGGGGTAGCAGACGTAGAATATTCGGCTGGGATCGTTGTCAATGGCCCTTACATAGGAGAAGGCTGCGGAGGGCAGTGCCATCACAATTGATAGCATCCAGATACCTGCAAAATGTTGTGTTAAAATGTAAAATTTTCGAAATTTTGTGTATATTTTAGTTTGTTGGTTTGCTTTAAGAAAATATTATTAGTTTTCATTGTCACAATTTATTTGATAGGCTTAATTGGATGGCTGTACAACTTGAGAGCTAATAATAATCAGGTTTAAATCACAAATTATCTTACAATTCATTACTACATAAAAAAGTACATATATACATAATTATTATCCAATTCTATGATGTATACAGAATCTATGAACTGCAACACAAAAATTGAAATGATCAACATCCAAATTCATCGTTCCACCTTCCAAATTCTGGGATTAATGTTGCATTACAAAACGTAGTGAAAGCTAATTAATCTTTCCAAATTAGATGACTAAATATTGAACGAGCTGACGAGGACTGATTCCAGACATGTCTCTATTTAAACACTCAAACTTCCTATAGAAGAATCGTAAATTTTACATTTGAATTGTTCAGCATCTTAAACACGCATTTCTACAGTCTCTGTGCAATAATGTTAAAATTTTAATTCACGTTATTGATGTAACAGTTTAATTGTTTTGAAGATGCTCCCAGACGTAATGAAAGCTAATTAGGCTCTTGCAATTAGATGATTACAAATTTATGTCATCAAAATAACAGGAAATGTTTGGCTTCCTTAGGTCATCTCAAATCCAAGATTGTTGACGTTGTCTCGTCAAAACAACAGCTCTTTAATTTATAATTCTATTAGCCGCTACTACTTTAGACTAAAAACAGTTGCCATTATTATTTTCCGACGTGTTATTTCACATCCTGGTTCGTTTCGTTTTATAGTAAACGTAAAAGGTACACATTTTCGAAATGGTCTCTCCTGGCATTTCTAGCAACAAGATTTTCACGTATCTCATTACTCCCAGAACGCACAGTATTGTTTCTAATAATAAATTCTGCGGTTTCTTGCCTCAGGTACAGAATCGGATCGTTGCCTACCAAAACCACCTGAATTTACAGGCTAAAGCTATGACGAAGTCTCTTAAATCAAGGATATTACAGGTAGCATATTTGCTAATTGGCAAGAGAATCACTCCAAGATTTCGGGAGCGAGAATAAGGAAAGCCGAAAGGACATTATAATTTTAAGGAAATAACCTCAACATTTCAACCACTCTGTATCACTTCAATCAACGTCTTGGGTTTCGATTCAATTATTTCTGAGCTGAAATTTCATCAGGGCCTCCTGAGGTTTAAGGTCCTAACTTCACTAAACCTACAGACCCCAAGTCTGAAAACTGTACGATTCTCTTTAAATATATTGTGCCGAAAACTGTTTACAATTTCAACCGTTTGATAAGTCCTGCCTGATATTCCAGTCTTTTTAATGGTTTGAAAAAAAACGGAGGAGATTCCAACCCCAAAATACACTCCCAATTAAAAAAATAAACAAATAAATCCCCAGGGAATCTATTTAGAGATTACCGGTATAAGACGCTTATTTTCTTTAATGCTCTATCAAGTATTCTACGAGGAACAGGATGGGGACGGAAATTACAATTAAGATACTGATCCGAGTTCATCTAAATTTTTGCATTAAAAAAATATAGAAACACGAATTCTTTTGAGGGGTAAGCAAGTTTTTAAATCTTCAAAATTAAAATCCTTCAAAAAATATCTGGCGAATAAATCAAACCTATTAAGAAAACCAAGCTAAAATATCCCCAAAAATGCCAACTCACCAGCGATGGTAATGCAGGTTATCCGCGTAGCTCTCCGCCCATGCAATTTCCGCATCGGGTCCACAATTGCAAAGTACCTGTCCGCCGAGAGGGCCGTCAGGGTGAAGACCGATACTCCGACAGAGAGGTCCTTGATAAACTCCGAGAATTTGCAGACAACAACGCCGTAGGGCCAGGACTCGAGCGTGTACACGGTGGACGTGAAGGGGACACAGAAGAAGATGACGAGAAGATCCCCAACTGCCAGACTCACGATATACCTGTCCCCAATCGTGTATTTAAAACTTCGAGAGTTATGAAATCTCATTGACTCTTATGCGGAGCCCCTGGGCAGGGTTTCGAAAGGGTTCGAAAATATTTTAAATGAAAAACTACGGGAATTATCGGAGAAAGATTTGAGGAGGAATATTATTTTGTGATCTTAAAGGTCAGTTATTGGTCTTGATTGAGGTTTGACTTTTTAGGAGTTAGTAGGTGTCGAGTAAACAGTTGTTAAGTTGTTATTATACTATCCATATCTATGGTATGCAGTGAACAATAAAACGCTTGGGTTGTAATAATAGTATGATAATTTTTGTCTCGATATGAACGGTCCTGTATTTAACGAGATGCATTTTGTAATTTATTGAGGTTTTAATTAATAAACGAAAGAGTTAAAAACTACCAGTGATCAAAGTGATCATATGCATATTTCCCCCAAAAATACGGTTCAATTCAGAAAAGTATTTATTTTTAGTTACTTATAAGCAGGGCAAGGAATCTTGTAACTGAATCTTCCAGGTACAGCAAATAAACGAGCTCATTTAATGAGATGCATGATGTCATTACTTCTCAGTTTAATTTCTAATGCCGAAACCCTGCCCCAGGAAAATGCATGTTAGAGTGGATTATTTTTAACTCACATGTTAGGGACATTCCGCATGGTTCGATGTTTGAGGAAGATGGCAATTAGGGTCCCATTCCCTAGGACACCTATGACGAAGATGATGCCAAAGAGGATAGGGACGATGTACGTCTCGGGCCTGTAGAGGTACGGGACGTAGCCCAGAGTATCGTTGTAACAGTCATCGTAGTCCTTCAAAAGGCTGGAATTGTTGATGCATCCGAATCCGTCGGAAACAGGGTTTTGCTGGCCAAGGACGGGGATCTGATCGGAGGACGAAGAGGTATGATTCCTCATCAGTAATCCATCTTCATGATCCTTAATCAGGTCGTCGATTAGCACGGCGTCCTTAGTGTAATCCATTATCTCCGCTGTTTCGGATTCCGAGTTCCAAGACTTCTATATGTATCATTGAGGGAATGATTTGGAAGTGAACTCTGAGAAATGCTGGATTTTTATGGGTTAAAGTAAGTCATACTATTCTGTTAGTATGAAAATGCAGAAATGAGCTCATCAAGCATACGAAACACGGAGATGAACATTCGAAAACTTGAACATTTTGATTTAATACTATAACCTGGGAACCCAAGATCTACCATTAAAAATAAAATTGAGAAAACCCGAATTTTGTTGAGAGGTAAAAAACTTTTTAATGTCTATATCTTTTGCAGATTAAATCTCGAATCTGCAATACTCGTAAAATTTAAGACTGCAAAATTTTCGCTTTGGACCTTGTTATTTAAACCTTTTTCCAAATTCCAACTGATTTTTTAACTTCGACAAATATCTACGGAGTCCGGACATTAATTTGTACATAACTACTTTGCATAGCATAAAACTAATGAAGCGTTTTTGAGGTTTCACTTACAAAGACTTCCCTCTTGTTGGGTATCGAATGATTTGTATCAAAAGAGTCAGAAATCAAGCTTCTGGATTAGTTCCATACAGGAATCGTGGAAACTGTACTCTTAGATTAGGATCACCTGAGGGTAAAAATAGATCCAGAAAATGTTCCAGGTACTGATAGCCCCTTCGAGAATATTGATGGGCGAAAGGTCTAATTGATAATCCAATGATTGAATCCGTTATAGCAGGAGATGGGATGGATGTCGATTTCGAACTCCGTTTTATCGATGAAAAATGAGTTCCTGGATCCTGATTCTCGCTATTTGCAGCCTCTATTATTAGGCTCGTTGACAAATAAAAGCGAAAACAGATAAAGGTCTATTCTTTATTGAAGGACAGTTACAAATGGAGGATTGTCATGTCAAAGCCCTATTATTGATCCTGATTCGGTCTGTTGGGATTCGAATAAGAAGGTTTACTTCGTGTCACTGAATTTGATAGCTTTGATTTTGATTCGATTTCACGTTTCTTCCTTTCAAATTGAGTTACATTTTCCATCGCTTCTTTAGCTCGTCTTCGTGTTTGGGTCGTACTTTAATTTAAAAATTATCTGAAATATTAAAAAAAGAAACAATGGTTAAATAATTACTGCTAATGGTTTGTGAGGTATTAAGTTTTTTAAACTTGGGTTGTTGTGTGAGATGAATAAGGTTTTTGATTTTAAAAAAGCCGAACAATTTTGTTCTCTCTTGATGGATATGTGAAAGACTTCTCACAGATTCAGTTTAAACGTGTTAAGATGAACAAGAACAACAAGATTAATCGCCCATGAACGAATTTAAATTGCTTTAAATGGCTACGCATATTCCCAAAATATGTTTTGATACCCGTCCAACTGGGATACAAATCCCACGCGAAGCTCCGATTAACATCGTTCCAACATGACGATTGAGCAATTAAATTCCAATGTGACTTGTGCCACAGTATGAACGAATTCCACTCGAATTTACTTAATAAAAAATGTTTGTCGGACTGTGAGAATAAGCTGTCAATTAATTAACCCATCATCATTTAGAAACAGTCAGAACCTGCGCCTGTTTTTCAGGTAACAATCCAGCATAACAGAAGCAATTAAACATAAACGAGTAAACATTTTTGGGAACTTGAATTATAAGAGCTGAGACGGAAGATTGATGAGCATTAAAATTTATTTTGATGAACACGGAATATGAGGAACTAATTCCAATTGAGATGAAATATTGAATATGAAAGGTTGCCAAAATGCAGTAGACAGACAGTAAACAAATGATGAATCTATGGACGTCCATGTATTTGTAATGGATTGGAGCGGATTCACTTGTTTGTTCTTATCCTTGAATTAATATCTCATGAATTGTGATTATCAAACGGATTATCAAGTTCAATGTTCATGGGATGGGAACTCTAAATTATTTTCTGCTGATAATGAGAGCAAATCGTTTTTGCGCTGTTTTTGGAAATGGAAATGCTTTCTGGGATGTCGGCTTGGAATAGTTTCAATAATACATTACTATATTAGAGTAGGTGGAGGATGTTCAGCGAGGGTTTGTCAGATTAATAATGAAGTACGCTACAGATCTTGATTATTCAAAATAAACTGATGCAAGCGCACATTGTAAAAGGGTGAAACCAGAGGAAACAAGAAGTCAAATAGCATATATAACGTCCTTGTGTGACACAGGGGGTTGTTTTATACAAAAGAATCTCACAATCCCCCAACCATAAAGCAAATTATTATACATGCTTGCATAGTATTTGACGGACGGACGGACAGAGTAAAAACAATAAAGGGTTTGCTCTCACTCTTGAGTAAGGAAAACATAACTGGTCCCTTGGAAATACAAGATTTGAGATGGACTTTATGTGTTAGCCGAAAGTAATTTCAATAATTAATGAGACACTTCCCAAAGCAGTTTAACCGGAACAAGATACCCGACAAATCTCGAAACGATTCCCCCTTGGGGAATTATGTATTTGGAGGTTCAAAGGACCTCTCTCGGGAGGGCTTTATTTAAAGATTATTTCATTTATATTCGTACATTGTTTCATTTCCATTTAGATCGACAAACTTCAAATGATATAATGATATTACCCGAAATTTAAAACAGTAGAATAAATTTAAGCACGATATTATAATAATTATAATAGCTTCAACAGTTTAGTACCTATTTAGCAGGCTATTAATTACGACTTTAAATTCCTCAATTCAGCTCACTTAATTCCCACTGAGGTCCCCATACCGAATAACAATAACTGTTCATAAAAGTAGGACATTTTAGAGGTTAGGGGTCAAGGTAATAATATGTCATCGCATTCGTGTACGAGTTATTGAACAGATATGGTTATGTTATAAATATTCAATTTTTTTAAGGTTGAAGAATTCTCAATCTTGAGTATTAATGGCTTAAAAATTATCACGCAAAATACCCTATCAACTTTATACAAAACCTTAATGTCTAAATTAAGATTTAGTTATTTTATTACCAAATTAAGTAAAGGTTTGAAGAATCCAATCTTTCTCAAACATTTTACACACGAACCCATTGCCTTAAGTCATAAACATTCCTTTGACTTCCCAACTCCAATCCTACTTTTAAATTCGTTTTAAACCCTATTTGTGGTTAATGGTCATTGGAAACTTTGTTCTTCCTTCAGTTTCCGAGCATTTCCTCCCAATTTCCATATATTAAATGCCATTCCAACTGGCTTGAAAACATTTATTTTATATAAGGGAAGAAACGTTAAACTCTTATAGTTTCTAGTATTCATTCTGTTTGGACGGGATAAGCGAGGCACTCAACCGTTCCCGTCTTTCCTTCCGGACGATTAAATCCACCTCCGTTTCTTGCGCTTTTTAGATTTTCTCGAAAGAGGAGTCTAAATTATTTATCCAGGAAGGGATAAACAGAAGTTAAAGGATTTCAGAGAGAGGATTGTGAAAATATGACATCGCTTTTACTAAATGGAAAAGAACAAAAGTGATTCACATCAGAAAGAGAGTTCCTTCAGATTAATATTTAATTTCCTTGAGACAGCCTGTTCATAAACTAATGCTGGGACTGCTGGGGGTTGAATGGAGAATTTCCATGCCCGATTTTTTGCAAAAAAATTCATTTTTTATGAACGAGCCAGTTTTTCATAAGAAGATATAGAAGGAACATCTTTTTTGTTCTGTTTGTTTGAGAAGCGAGGATTGTAAAAACCCGTTAAGTCACATCCTTTTGTAATTAAGACTTGAAGGACAGCCTATTTTTAAAGAAACCTTTGAAGTAACTGGATTTATATATAACCGAAGCTGGGTTTATAAATCGGTACGGCTGATTGTCTGTTCCTGAAATGGGTCAGTTTCCAATTCCTCTCCTTGAATGATCAAAGACTGGATCCTGCTCCAAGGGATTTAGAGACTGTTAATTCGGAAAGTCAATTCAGCGTAAGATCGTGTCTGACTGAGGAGGATTGGGCGGAGGTGGATTAATTGTATGGTGAAAGTCCTGATAACTTCTTACGCAATCGTCAGAGTCGCTTCCCAGAATTAAAATTAAGATTGACTCGAACTGATTTCTTCATGACATTTAATACGGCTTTGTAAATGTTAAGGGAGTGGAAGATGTTTCGGGTGTTGGGTTTCAAGTAAAATGAGACGGGAGTATAATTGGACGTTTAAAAACCCTGTTGGGTTATAACGATTAGAAGGTTATATTAGTCGTGTATGAGCCTTATTTTCGGCACCATGACCTATCATCATCTCGGTATCGGTATAGTTATTGAAGTTTCCTTGGGGTTTTGAAAGCTAAGATTCTATAGAATTTTTTTTCAATGTGAAGGGTCTATTACCGGTTTGGCTGACGTACGTAAGTTGTTCAGTTCAGAATTACACAATTTTAATTCACTATATATGTCAATGAAATATAGCTAGATCATTACTTTCACTTGGATTTTTTTGAGAATTATAAGCCAGTTTTTTTACATTCGTAGCCCACTAGAAATGAGATTGGGAAATCATATGATATAAGGCATTCGAATTTTGATTAATTAAAAACCAGTCCTAGACGTCAGACCCGGTTCAACATATTTTACGAATAATTGACTTTGAAGTATTTTTTTAGTGCTGCCTGTACGCTTTCCTGGAGCTTCGAGAGGTAAAGTTCTAGAGACTTTATGCATGTATAAAAAGAGGCTGGATTTATTAAAACATTTTTTTAGGATCTCTCATTTTCAGGCACCCGGCAGGTTTACGACTTTTATATTTGACAGTGAAATACGCATTTCCAAACTGGATTAAGTGAAGCTTCCAAAGGTTCCTGACTTTTTGAGAATGGAAAATGAAAATTAAACAAATTCGGACTATATTTTACATAAAAAGATTGTTCATTTACACTGCAACCAGAACACGCTGTACCTATTTACTGATGGCAAATTTACATTGCTCAAAAATCGAACGATTGCTACCCGAATAAGTCAAATTTGTTGATTAATTACGGATATAGTAATTTTTGTAACTTGTAATCGAGTTTCAAAAAACCAAAAAAGGAGATCCCTTTGAATTACAAACAATCAAAGTCGATTCCGTGATACAAACAATAAATACACCAGAAAAATGCACAAAAACCCACCACGATCACAAACCCAACCACAAAGGGCCTAAATCGCCACCACTACTACTACTGCAATTTTCGAAGCAGAACGACCCAACCCAACCCAGGGTAGTTAATGGTGTGTTGAAATTGAATGAAGAAGGTGAAAGGACGGATGAAAAATGATTTCCCGACCCGACTCATTTATCATAATAACATTTGATACACTCTCCGAAATTTGCATCCTTTCTCCCAAAACATGCTAACCTTCTTCCCTCGGAACAGAATTACTGCATCAATGGATCTCCTAATTCCATATCATGATATCTAATCTGCATGGAACAACAGGGTGTATACGGTTCCATCGCCTTGGACATCAGTTACACCGCAGCTATCAAAATACTCAAATCCTTATGGTGTAAGGTGTAACCATTGTATTAAATACCTAAACCCACCTAACCGACGAGAAACCGCAAAATCTGCAAAGTAGTTTTATAAGGCAGTAGGGGGTTTGGCCGACCAAGTAAACAGTAATCTTGGATCTTGAATTGTTGTTACCTATGCCTTTAGTTGCAATATTTACATTGCTTAATGGTGTTGGTGAAAGTAGTTTTTGGACTGCTTCTGTGTTATAAAATTGGGGTTATTGGAGCAACCAATTTCCTGTCAATAAGAACACTGATGTAAGATATGAATTTAAGTACTGTTTCAAACGGATATATGCAAGTATCGTGAATATTTGTGTATGTATCATCCATTAAGATTTTTATCATAAACTTTGAAACATTTTTGAACCATTTGATATTTAGCATGTAGTGTGATACTTGGGGCTGGGGCACAAGTCACATGCATGAAAATAGCGACAAGTTTCCTTACTCGAACAAACCTATTTGGGCCGAGTTCAATTTAAATTTTTGCCGCCACCAATGTTATTCCGGATTCTTTAAAGGGAGAATTTGAAAACCCGCAAAGATTTTCATAACAAATAGCTCTGTTATAAGCAATATTCTCACTTGGCCTGATATCGACCACGCCCATTGGCGTCTGTGGGAGTTGTCACTTACATTAAAAGTACGTATCATGCCACTCGCTTCTATTTTATGTAAAAACCTTATTTTACCCCAAACCACGAGGAGTGACCAGCTACCCCTATCTAGATCAATGGGCCAGTGGGGGTCGTCCATTGTCTGATTTTAACATTTCAACAAACTACCTATTTAAGACTAGAAAATTCAGCCTCATAGAAAAAATACTATCTGTGTCTCAAGATCTACTATAATTGTCTGGAAAAATCTCCAACCTCTAGTATGTCTAGAGAAAGTAGTTCCAACGAAAGTAAGAAAAAACTTAGGATTCAGATACGTCTAGAAGCTTCGGTCTGGAGGCGAAATTTTACTACCGAATTCCACGAAAGGGAAAGCAACAAAGCATATATTCGCCATATAAATCGCCCCTACCTTGAGGCCCTTTGAAAATTTCATATTATTATTCTTACCAAAAAAGATCAAACACCACAAAATATAAGCCCGTAATAAGTTAATGCAGTTATTCACACATGCCCTCCCGGGCCCCTCCCGATGTGATGTTATGAATATTTATTACCAAAGGTTAAGAATAAATATTACTACGGAAAAGTTATTATGGGATTATTATATAGTTCCTAGGATTCGTGAATGCGGACAGAATACGGAATTACAGAAGCCCATTTTTTCAAAGAGATAAACCAGATTCCAAGACGAAAATGAATATGGAATCTTTTAATCCTTTGCTATTCCTAGGAATTCAGTCGCATATTTATTATTTAAAAAAATAGAGGAAAATCAGAGAGCATTTCTACGAGGAAATAAGGTGACTGGAAGAAATCCTGACACACATTTTTATCGGAGCAGTGTTTTTAGACGTAGAAAAAAGCAATATGAAAAATCCTGATTGTTTGCTTTTGCAATTTATGATACTTGTGAGATATTCGAAGGAAAAGCTTTTTTTGTTAAAAATATTATCATCATCATCAGAAACTGTTTTGTCTGGATTTGTTTGATTCTTTTCAGAACTCGATTTTTTTTGTAAATTTCTTTTTAATATAATAATTTGAGATATTCTAAAGATTCTAAATTTGTACTCGAATTACCAAATAAATCCTTGACAGAATTTTGAATCCTAAAATCTTTGAATGCTCGTGAAGTTTCATTCAATTCATGAAAGTCGAACTAGTTAAAGAGAAAGTTGCATTCTAAGCGCCTCAAGGTTGTAATCGGGATTCGGTTTCATGGAAAATATTTAGTATCGGGTTATTATGTTCAATTTTGGAAAATATAATAACATCGGTTTGACACCAAATGAACTCGACCAATTTTTTTGTCAATATCTCTACCTCAAACTTGACTTCATCAAAATCCATTCCTACCAAACCAACTACAGTCGACCCTTCATGAATTAGACCTTTTAAATTCTGACCATTAACCAACGATGACATTGCTAAACCTTGGAAAAGGACAAAAATCCACGCAACCCTCAAGCTCAACCCACCTATCTACATTCAACTACCTACTTGAAAACCAATCTACGGAAATTATCAATTCAAATCCTATACTATATCAATCCTGTTTTGACAACATTCTAAATGAACTATGTAATTAAAAACAATAATCATAAAAGCAATCCTTACATAAATATTCTAAGTTTTTAGATAATAATATAATATGACACAAACTGTAAATCTTCTACTTTTAACATTACATTTAACTGACTTCTCCCATTGTGAATATATTGTATCCAATAATTCCTTGTGATGTAACGACCACTAAGTACACGTACTGTGGGTATCACATTGTAATAATAAATAAAATAAAATAAATAAATAACAACTCATACAAAGAAAAGCTGTATGTAATTTTCTAATACTTGAATTAAGGATTTTTATATAAAGTACTAAAAACGAAAGTATTTTTGATTTTAAGGTCGATTTTAAAAGCCGAAAGATTTGAGTTTTGTAACACTTTATGTTTTGAAGAACGAATGGATGTTTTTATTTACCTTGACTGGATTTTTCAAGAATTTGACGTGCTACAAATATAGCGAATTAGACATTTCTACAAAAAATAGCACGAATACATTTTACTCTTCATTGGAAAAGCTAATTTTCTTTTTCAAAGGAAGGAAGGAAAGGTGTTTATTTTCTTATAAAATACTTTGTGTATTTATAAAACACGATATGGCAAACAAACAGAATGAACTTCAACTATATAAAACGCATGGTAAATTGTCTGGCATTGAAAAGGCTGCGTTATCCTAAAATTAACTTAATTTACGAGTTCCGTGTCAACTTTCACTTCATAATAATAGTATTTGCCCATAAACGGAAGCACTCAAAACACCACGTATAGTTCGCATTATTTTTATACTTCAAAAAAGTTTGAAAGTTAGAAGACATGGCGTTAAAAAAGTTGGCAATGTTTTGACTGAAAAAGTTTGAATTATTTTTTAGAACAAAAACAAAGTTAAAAGGCTAGAAAAACCTATAAAATAATATTGAATCATTGGACAAACTCAAAATCAGTTGAGCTTTAGACAATATGATGGTTATATCTTGTATCTGCACTTCTACTTCAAGGAACATCAGCAAGCAATCAAGTGCATATACGAAAATAAGCACTTTTACTTTCAATTCCTAAAAAAATATAAAATATATAAAAGAAACCGAATTCACACGCGTCACCCAAGAAGTCAACAAAAGGAAAAAAATATGGATGCAGAAAAAATATCTCCAACAATAGATTCTTTAGCAGTTTTGGAGATATATAGAGTACCGTATTTACTTTAATAAGTTCCCAATGGTCTTATCTTTTTAACCCACTCAAAACTCATGAGTTATTCCTATGTCCTGTAATATTTTGAATAATAATTTCAGACTCCTCCGCTGGTGCAAAAATAGTTTGCTACCAGAACATGATGTTTTGTTAGAAAACCTGCCATATTTTGCCAAAAATTGTATAGAGATTTGACCATTTCCGGGTCAAAACGAGAAATTTTCATTAAAAAATGTCCCCATTTTTCTGATTTTTTCAAAATTGCCGATTTTTCCCTCGAGCACAGACTTTATATTGTGTCTAAATTTTGTCTGAATAAATACAAGTAAAATCACATAATTTTTTCTCTATCTTGTACATTTATGGAGGACCATTTGTATTATCCCTTTAGAAATGAGGGAGTTATTTAGGGGTGGGCGCTTATTCCAGTAACACAGTAATGAGATGAGTTCTTCACATAACAATATTTAATAAATATATTAACTTTAAATATGAAAAATCCATTCTGCATATAAGCCACTGTGGGAGTCAGAAACTAGTCTCTACTTTCTCCAGTTCTGATCCCCTTCCAGTCTCTGATGTCACGGATTGCTAAGCAATTTTTTCACGTACTTCTGAACCGCAGTCAAATTAATGGAAAAGGAATGTCGATTCGGGATCCTATGAGAGTGTCAGCCTATTCTACTCCTGCTTTCTCCAGGATTATTATTATAATTCATAATGCAATATTATTCTCCCTTTCTGATTTGACAAGAAAGAGCAAAAGGAGGAAAGGGAATGTGTGATTCGAATTTCAGATTTAAAAGTCAAAACCTAAAAAAATGAAAGAATGAGAAGGTGTAGTATAGTTTCTACGAAAAAACCACAGTTGACAGGCATCTATTTCACATGCAGCGGTCCGGGTGATTGAATTGATTTTATTTTGTCCTCAGCTATTTCTTACTCAAAGGCACTTGTTAGTTAGTTAGTGATGTCATTGAGAACATAAAGGGTTTGGAAATCAAGGCTAAACTAAACGGGACTGAAATGTGAAGGTCAAATGTATTTTTTAAATTCCTATCTCGTATTCTGTACAGTTTTATGCAGAATACTTCAAAGACATTGTGGTATTTTTTTGAGATCTTTGGAGAACTTTGACTTTTGAAATGTGGGTGGTAGAGTGTTTGAGCAAGTTTGACGAGACAATGAACAATGGTAATTACAATTTTCCGATTTTCGAAGAATCCTATGATCCCAGGAACAAAATTAAAACAGAGCGAGGCAGGTGTAAAAAATCTGGTGCTAGATATACGTAGTTGGAAATGCTCCCATTGTATTTTGCCAGCCTTTCCAGACATCCAATTAAATATGGATCTTCTAGTTCTTTAGACCTGTCTGTAACTCCGATATGATAAAGAAAAATAGTGTTGTGATTGAAGTCAATGATTCTGACGGGTAATTGGAAATCGGATATTGTTCCCAGCCCGGCTGAACCGAATTACTCTTGTTTGTAAAAAAAAAATACAAAAATAGAAAGTAATTTGTAATTGATACTAGATTCCTCGTCCTATGCTATGGTTGCGAATTTCAAGTTTGCTTAGCTCTATCATGACGAAATCTAATCACTAAAAATGCTCATAAGTCAAGTCAAACGAGTTCGAGTTGATTAGTAAGATTAGTAGTAACTCAAGAGTTGTAGCCAAGAAATCGAACTGTACTCAATTTACCTTAATTAGTTTTAGTGTATTTTAAGAAATGAGCAGGCAATGTTGAAATCTGACCTACGGACTATGATAAAAAAATATAATTCCTTCGGTTTCGATTCTGACTCCAGCCTTTGCGGTTTTTTAAATTAGTTTCAAAGTTGTATATAAGGTTTCGTATTTTGATCAAAGAAAACAAATAAACCAAGGTCCCCTTTACTTTAAATGGTAATTTTATACGCTCTTTTCACTTCTCAGAATAACTGTTGACGGCTAGGGAAAAACCCATAAAGTGAAAGTCCGAATTCAGCAGTTCTGTCCCGACGACTTTTAACATACTTTCCCCAAGGATGGATCTTGTAAACGTTATTGTCCTTTCGTATATACTGCAGCAGCTTTAGTAGTCGAACTAGCTTGGAATCTACTCCGATCCGAAAACACCAGGGAATTCATAGAAGGAATTGCCCGTATATTAAATGCACTACTTCTACTACTGATATGATGCGAGTTATTTTTATCAGGTTTGTAATAAAACCTCGAAACGAGGCTAATAAATCGAAAACGAGCTCATCATTCGATTTCAATACTAGGAAATAAACAACTGTTCATGATGGTTGGTCGGGACAAAGAACATCCTATAGGTATTGTAAACTGTAATGTAATTAATTCGGCCAAAATAGTTTTAATGAGATCAATTACATCCCTCAAGCTTTGCTCAATGACCAACAGAAACTGAATTTAATATGCGCAAAAATATATTTATACATCAAAATATATTTCAATTTGCGAAATACTATGAAAATGTATACTCCTCTAAATAACTCCCCAGCCCCGGATGTAATTCGAAAACGCAGAATACTGATAGCCAGTGCAGGACTATTTTGAGTAGTGTCAAGAAATTTCCACTGTAAATAGCTAAATTTAGATAGAAAACCCTCCGGAATAACTCCCACTGGAAGAGTGACCACTTTACGAGGGTTGAAAGGATAACTTTCCCCGTGGACTTATTTCTGTAATTAACACTATAAAAACACCAGCAATTACATTTATCTAAAGCGGAACTTTTGGGTTTTGAACGACTAAAAATGCAGTTATTGCACTTCTTTAACATAATCCGAGTCGCATTTTAAATCGAATTGGCTAATTTTTTTTGCTACTACCCACTCAGTTACCCGACAGGGTATTTTTATTCCCATTTCCTACAACCCCACAAGCCACCATAGATGCCTTCTGCGACGGGTTGGGGTTATCTCCCCGTGGAGGCATGCAGTAAATTTCGAAATAAAACCTCGACTAAAAAGCCTAATAAAGTTGAATGGTATTGT
The DNA here is from genome assembly GCA_906901685.1 of Desoria tigrina. Taxonomy (NCBI): domain Eukaryota; kingdom Metazoa; phylum Arthropoda; class Collembola; order Entomobryomorpha; family Isotomidae; genus Desoria; species Desoria tigrina. Next base: position 6,614,902 of record CAJQTU010000023.1, on the reverse strand, counting down.
CTATTATTCAAGGATTACGATTATTTTACAGCATTTGACTGTCAACTATTGTCTTCATCGTCACGGTCTTCAAATCCTCCACAGTTATATCATATTAAACACAGAGGAGGAAAGGTCAGGCGACCGTCATCAGCCCCTTATATACCAAGTCTCGTCATTACGGAAGAGATTCGAAATTCCAGATTCCCAGGGCATCTCTTTGTAGAGTAATATGTCAGCCTGAACCTACGAATCTGAAAGCTCTTCTTGTCTAATGAAATTGATATTTTATGCCGTGGTTTTATTACAACGTAGCCCTGCTAGGATGGCCATCATGATGGTGATGATCATTACTGTCACCCGTCACAGAGGACTCAACCATTACAGTTGTCTTGGAGTGCTACTTATTTTTTTCCGAATATAAGAGAAAGTTATATAAACCGCCTGTAAAGAGCTTTCTTAAGAATTCGAGTAGCTGCGGCAGGGGTGAAATTGTGGTTTGGTTTGGTGACTAATGGGTCCATCGGAAACCCTATACCCCTCCATATCGATGAGTTTATGGTTTTTGTACAATAGTCTACAAACTCGTCCTCAAGAATCAATTCGGTTGGCCTGGCTCGTGAAAAATAGTTTTTCCTTGGTGGTGGTAGGTGGTACCTACACCTTAAAGTACCATACATCTCCATTTACAGTCCCATGTGACGTTCTATTTGTTCAAGGCTTATAAACGGATAGGGTTCTATTTCGGGTGAGGATTTTAAATCGAGATTTACGGTACTTGTGGCCGGTAGTGGTGGGAATAAATGAGCTCAAGCGTCAAGTGACACCCACCACCCACGACGGTTCTTTGTGACACCTTGCTGTTGTAGGACAACAACTTTTCACGGAAGAACCGATCCGAAAATTTAAGCGATTTTCTCCATGTAGCCTAAATTTATATGAAAATGTACCTCCTTCCGAATTTAATCATAATATTCGGGTGACGAGGGTGTAGAAACGTACGTAAGGGCATTGTGTTCGAAACACAATAATCCCGACACACTTATCAGGCCCCATGTAATATGTAATGGAAATTCGTATGAAATGGGACTTCTCTGACGACTGGTATTACGGTCATCAATAGACGTATTATTATTTGTAAGATATATATTTATGTGATGCTATTAATAGAATGATTCAACAACAGGATTTGAATCTATTTAGGAGTTTAAGAGTTTATCAAGCCCCCTCGATTCAAGTATTTTGGAAGGGAATTAGGTAGAGCTGTGGAAGACCTTGCCTTTGTAGAATTTATTCTATGTTTCCGACGCAATGAATCTTTGTGGCTTTTGTAAAATCACGGAAACTTGTAAATCGAATTTTTGATGAAAAAACGCCTAAAATTAAGTCGACACATTCAACATTATAAATTGGTTTAAATTCCAATTCTTAAGATTATTTTTATTTAAACAGAAATTAATCCTTCTGGATGAGACAGCAAATCAGCTACTTGATATTTATTTAAGCTTTTTAATTTGTCGTTTTGCCAGCATGACCATGAACTTCATTCAAACAATTTATCTGTCATCGCTAATTTTTCTTATGGCGAACTCAACATTTCCTAAAGAGGCTAGGATTTTCTACCTTCGTACTTTAAGTACTCAGACGGCAAAAAAGCCAATAAATAAGTGGATTGCGAATAAATAGTGATTGGATAAATCCTTGGGTTGGCTCTGTTAGTTGTCCGTGGTGTGGGAAAATGTGCGAATGTGCCTAATCTGTTCCAGGAGTGTTATTGAGGTTTGGCTGGAAGTGGATTACAGTTTCGTTATAGATCCCCTTCTTTTAAAGCCTTCTCGAGTGCAATTGGGCTAAAGAGGGCCCATAAAAGTGATTTATACGGGGTGAAGTCAAAACTCATGTAAATCTGGCCAGAGGCATTCCATAGCAAGTGCAGAGTGCCCCATCGGGTGCATGAAAAATGACAGGTCGTATATCGGTCATATCGTACTTCACCAGCAGTGAAAGTGCTAGTTATAGAGCTTAAGTTAAAAAAATGTTTAGAACGCTTTTTAAAGACCTTGGGGAGTTATTTCGGTGAGTTTTAAATCGGAGATTCTGGAATTCGAGGTAGTTTCAGTAATCGTAAGGGTTGTAACTTGATAATGCCGGGTGGATGTCGAAACAGAAGAGTAAGAACCCACCTACTTATCCAGTATAATAATTTCCCATCCTTAAGTCCCTTGTCACCATATTTTTGTCGAAAGTTTCGGCTGGACGAAAAACACTTGCTACACGGAATATGTTAAGGGCAGCTGCAGCTGTTCTTTCCTGTTTTTGTCCAGGATAAGTTCCAGAGAAGTAAAGATTTAGAAATGCAGTTACTCACTCTAAACCACACACCTTTCGTCTCGACTTTTTTTAAGTAAGAAATCAGTATCAGTTTTCGAATTATATTATGATTTATGAGGAACGAAAAACATGAGAAAATAAATAAAAAATTTATACGGTGAACAGAAATTCGGGACTTTGAGAGAGACGTGTCTGAATTTAAAGGCTACACATTTGGCTATGATTTAAATTAGATTTTTTTGTACAAATATAGAACTGGTCTAAAAACGGGTTTTCTCTGGTCTATGAAATCCATTCAAAATCAGATCCCAAAGCTGCACAGTCTACACCTTTCATCCTCAAATCAGAAAATCTTTGCAATCAAAATGACCACGATGCAATATTAATTTTGCTTCATAACTCTCAGGGCTATCCAGTCCTTTCAACCCTTTCCACATGCTAATTTCATTACTTTTCAAGGTCGCGATTGAAGCCTTGTAATAAACCCGGATACGGATTTATTATCCGGTCCTCCTGTAAACTTCAAAGAAAAGCCACAGAATGAGGATGACAGAAACCCGAATCGGCCTGCCGCATTCCGCAATATTATTCCAAAAGTTGCGAAAGTTTGCAAAATTCTAGACGCCTTAAATTCCATTCAGGAAAAGCCGAACCGGAAACCTTCGTCGAGGAAATTGTTTTTACAGCCAGGCAGTCAAACAGGACAATCCCATACTGTTTTCCGATCTTCCATCAAAATCTGAGCGGAAACCTACCCCGAGATACTAGAAATTCGACATCATTTGGTGTACGTAGCACCGTAAATGCTTAAATAAGTACCCGGGGGATTTTATAATGCAAATCTCAAAATCTCTGTTCTAAAGAATAAGGGGGGGGCAGTTATTCCGGTTTTATTCCAGTATTTAAGGTACTTTTATAAGACTCTTTCAAATCCAATTATTCCAAGGTCTACGGAGTTATTATTTTTTTCAAACCTCAAAATCTGGGTGGTTTTACAATTTAAAAGGGAAGTTATTTGGAGGGGGTGTTTATTTCAGTATTTTACGGTAGTAAACGGACATATTCTAGTTGCAGCTGCAGACTGATGACAGAAACATTTTCAAATCCGAATGTTCCAAATCATTCAAAGCAAATCGGCATATTAGAGCCCTTCGGAACTTTAAAAGCTGTCAGTGTGGACTGTGGAGCCAAGTTGTGAACGGAAGGAAAGGATCTGGGCTGTTGGAAATGGATGCTCTCGGTGGAAGTGACAAAAAAGTATGGAACTTGCAACTTATTATTGCGAAAACCAAACTCTATCGTCTTCACAGTCCCGACTTCCCGACGGACGGCAGTCTGTTGGAACGGAATCCCGGGACGAACCCCGTTTTTTGTCACATCGAGACCGAAATTACGGAACTGAGGAATGAATTCGGGGCATTTGCCCCCTGAAGACCATCTCTTTTACGCCGTACGAAAACCATGGCATGTATTAATTTTCGAATTATAAATTCCAATTTTGAACCACAATCGAAGATTTGAGGGACCGATATCTACCACTTAATTTCAAATTAAATGTCGCGAATATTAAAAAACCGACGCAATGCTAAGATCAAGTAAGAGTAAATAATTCTCCGTTCTTCAACAATGATTTAACTATATTCAGCTAATCGTTTTGTTTTTAAACTTATAAACACTGACTAATATTAAGCCCAGCTGCATTTACTCTAGCAAACATGTATAAGACCATGACACTCCCTGGCAATATGCTATGTTATTTTTTTTATTAACTTCAGTTATTTAATCAGCTTGGTACATCGGCTAAAATAATTCTCACCCCTAAACGTACTGAAAGTCAGGGGTGTGGATTTTTTTTCGAACTGACCCTGCGTTTAAAAAGTTAGAACAATACCGGACGGACAGACAGACAAAGGAAGCCCATAAAAGGATCTTACTCCCTAATAAACCGAAAGAAGGCCATATCGAAAGTTCCTGGCATTTTTCCCGTCCTCGTCCCGTAAGATTGAGCAATAAAGAAGGTTGATACAAAAGGGGAGGACAAGTCTGGTAAAAGATTCCGTAATCTCATATAATAGGATAGTGATGTAGGTTCAAAACTATCACTATCACTATTCTCTGCCCTACAATCTGTCTCATTTTAAGGAGGAACTCCTGCAGATTGCCCTGTTCTCCCCGTTTGTTTAACATCTAATAAAAGTTTGTCGGGTGCCAAAGACGTCAATTGATCCTCTCCTTATTGAGCTTGTTTATTTGTTTTACCAAAATCTCTTTCACATTTACCATATTATATTGTATCTACAATTACTTCTCTGCTGCCCTTACTCTGTCTCTGCAACTGGGCACAAAGTAATATGTCAAGTTTGCCAAACTACAACTCTCGGAGAGAGTCAACAGAACAGAGATACAATTGTTTCAACAAAAACAAAACAAAGTAGAGTATAACTGTTATACAACGGCCTCGATGACAGATTCCAGCCATTCATTACGGAAGAATGGGATTTAACTTTCAGAGGAGACTCACTGCCAGTATGAATTTATATCAGCTACGCCTTCGCATATTATGATGGCAATATAGGGCAGAGGTTGTGTATCTTATGCAAATCTACAATAATTCGACAGACAGATCCTGAGATCTGTTCCCTGAAACGAAGGTCGACGGTTGAGGCATTGCCGTAATACTGAAATAAAAGGGCCCCCGGAATAAGTTCTATTTTTAGGGGTTGAAAAACAGGGACACATTGTTTCAAATTCCAAAATCTGAGCTGTTTAACATTGAAAAGAAGCTGGGGATAGTTATTTGGGAGGGGATCTTATTTAAGTATTTACGGTAATTTATTCAGTAAATAAATTAAATCCATTCGTCTTACCATTCTGATTCAGATGTGGAATTTTCAAGAGGGATTATCCGGATGGCTGACTAATTGATATTTATATTTAGCTCAACTGGTAACAAGGATTTACGACACGAGTCCAAATTAAAATTACAAATACAGTTCCAGATTAAGCATTCCAAAAGCAGGCTTCTTTTGATCTAGGATATTAGCCAAAGCCAACTGAATTGTTTTCAGACCTGAGGAACTTTTCGAAATATATTTACGGTTGCCTTGAGTTGAGATGAGGATGTTATTTCTCAATCCTATGTTTAAGTACGTGTACGTGTATGTTTTGGAGTGTTTTCAAGGAAATTTATGCACGAGCTATAAGTACGTACATGGCGAACTTGACACTGGAGTGTTAACTACAAGAGGTAGAATTTTTTGTTGATGTAATAATGTAGTAATGAATGAATGATAATAGTATATAATTATGTTTTAAATGCTTAGTTAAATACTGGCAGGATCTGTAGATTTCCGTCGTGTAGGATGTAAGAGAAGGCGTTTTTGCCAGTGATTTAGGAGAGACTTCCGAGTTTCGAGACCGTCGGGTTTGGCGTCTGTACGGCGAATGAGGGATTTGTTCCCGTACCCCTGGTCAATATTACCCTTACTTCGGAGAGGAAGTAACTGCAAACTGCCTCGTCGTCCTGGAGGGTTCTTGCCGTACATGATCACATTTGTGAGTTTTATTTATATGGTTTTTGGCATCTTGAACTTTGCCGAGCTCATCATTCCTGGGAATTTGAGGCTCATCCTGTCCAAAGCTACGGAACGGCGAGATGGAACTGAACATGGAATTAGTTATTGTCTCCGAGGAAAGTTGCTGATATTTTCCTAAGAACTTTGTCAACATTTAGCACTTTTCCTCTTATGGTTGAACCACCTGCCGGGCCCATTCCAGGACGGAGGGCTAGGGTACGTAGGTCCGGGCCGTTTTGTTTTGTTGATTTGTTTTGTTTTGTTGTTAAGTTGTGGCATGTTTTATGTGCTACTGTGTGGTTTTAAGGGGCTGGGAATGTTGGTTTCAGGGTATGGGACTATTTCGGATATTCTGAGGATTGTAGCTTGTATCGTTTACACTTGGGTACGAAGGGGTTTATTTTGTTTTGTTGTACGATTGTTCATGGTCGAATTCCGTGGTTCTGTTGTATGAAATTCAATTGTCTTTCATAGATTGAGAATAAAGTTTTAAGGCTATGAGGCTGTTATAGATATTTAGCTGAGGAGTGAGAAGTGGAGCTTAAAGTCTGTGGTATGCTTCGAAGGGTACTGCGGGATTATTTTGTTTTGTTTCGTTAGTTTGTTTATATGATTCCGTATTCTGGTGCTGCTGTAAATTAAATTATGTGTTGTTTAATAGATTTGGAATAGATTTTTTTAGGGATCGTAGTACAGGTTACAGGTCTCAGTTGTGGTTGAGGTTATGGAATCAGACTTATAAGAAATCCGGTGGGGAGGAACCCTAAACCTTTTGCAATATTGCATTCTTGTAATTTTGTCCGGTGTTGATGTATCATATTATATACCCTCGTGTCTAAATAAGTGCTGAAAAGTTTCGTCCGGAAGGATAGAAGTTTGCTAGCGTCTTAAGTCAGTACAATATTTTCATTCGTCTTATGCCTCAAGTATTCTTCTTTTCTGCCATTTCTCATCAACCATTGCGGATTTCGACTGTTGTCTCACAACTTGTTTGAATTCATTAATTAATTCTATATTTGATGCAATAGCAATACTCATGACGTTTTTAATCATTTTTCTTAAGTATAGCATAATTGCAATAAGTCAGTTGAACTCTTTTTACTTATCTCCGACTTTTTTGCTATAAATCTCGGCCCCACTGGTTTTTACCATCACTAGCATGAGCATCTAACTGGTCAATTGAAGTAGAGCAGAATTTCTTCGACAAAAATGAGAGTTTATTACAATTACAATTAAAAATGAACATGTGTATCTGTTGTATAATAAAATTGTAAATGAACCGGAGGTTCTATAAATAGAAACAAGAGATCTGTGCGAAGGACAGAAATTAAACAAGTTTCTATATTCAGCAAACGGCGGTGGTTGATATGAGAGTTCCTCTAAAAAATGCAATGGAAAATAGTTTAAAAATAAAGGCTCATGGGCATCTATTTCTAAGAGTTTCAATAACTGAAATATTGATATGGACGAAAATACATTTGACAAATTTGAGTGTATTAAAATTGGACAGTATGAATGAACGCAAACAAAACCATACCATCGAAACACTAGATGAAGACTTCACTTCATACCCTATTTCTCCGTATAAATATCTCCAAAGATCCTTAACGGTTGGACCCACTGCCAAATTGAAATTCGGCAAGACACTGGGAGAGTATATATAATTTGACAAATGGGACTCTATGAAAATACGACAGTCTCCTCCGATGCATTTTAAATCCGATTTGTCTACTCTCCTCCTTCCGCTGTATAACCTGTTGCTTTTTGAGCATATTTTTAGGACAAGGATTAGGAATACAAATAATAATCCACTCTGTCAACCCCCTTCAAAGCCTTCAAGCCCGTCGTCCACAGTTTTGGAATTGGGTCGAAATTGTATTGAAATACTTACGGTCGGGTCTTGGTGACCTTTTTGAGAGAGGGTTCATAAATATTTTGATCAGGATCCGCAGAAATGTATTCAATTCGAGAATGAGATTATTAAAGCCCTTCATGTAATAATAATAATAATAATAATAATATGAGTTCAATCTCACTTATCCTCTCCTTCAGACTTGAAGCCCTTTCCTTTCACAATTTCAGTTACTTGAAGTAGTACTCTCGGATTTGGATACTTATCTCTAATATAAGGATCCTTTTATCATAAATACACAAGGAGACAGAGCAGGAACCCGCGGTTTACATTCCCTCAGAGACTAGGAACTTAGCTTTTAGAAAGCTTCTGGAAAGGTGGGGACTTATTCCGGGGAGAGGAATTATTTAAGGAGATCTCGATTATTTAGGGGAGTACAATTGGAAACAAACTATGAAGAATTTCTTTAGATACATTTAATATGCAAATAATTTTTATTTATTTGCAAGGTTTTTCAGTTTCAAGAGAAAGTCCGACAAACTTGCTAACTTTCTTACGGATCATAAAAAAGGTACGAGGAATTCGAATCGATGTACTTATCGATCCGGGGAGTTCTTGGTAGAATAAGTTCTTCTTGGCTTGACATCAAATAGGAAGTTCCTTCAATGCCACGACGAGAGGGGGATGATATTATATTTACAGATGCAGAATGCAGATGATTCATACATTATATGGTTTTTTGCAGTTTTTTGTGTAAAGAGGATGTACATACGTATGTTAGTGTGTTTGGGTACATGGTGTAGGTAGTTGGTAGTAGGTGTGCCTTATTGCAGATTGTAGAGCCTCCCCCGGGGTTCCTTCGGATGCAAATTGAGGCTTTTCGGGAAATATTCCAGGAATCCTGTTTAAATTATAATTCGCCCTCGTTAACCATATAGTTTCATACAGCTTACCTTCAGTCCTAAGGGTCTTTAGTGGCTAAAATATCTCTCCTTCCAAGAGGATGATTTTCTTGGGAAATAGGCTATATTTTCTCGGTATAAGACGCAGCTCGGAACGGTTGGACGATCCTAAATACTAAAATAAACCCCCCAGAGGGTTATTGTTTCAAGAAAATCTGCGTAATTGGGCATGGAAACGTTGTTGAAACAAAGGTTATTTCGGTAATTTTACTTTTAAATGTGACAAAGCGAAGTCTAGAATGAAATGAACTCATTTTATCTATAGTTTACTTATTCCTACCAAACAATTAAAGTTCAAAAAAGGGGCATAAAAATTAAATTTTAACCAACGTTTTTTGCAACCCAGCAATACTGTTATTTTTTCCATCGGAAACCCTGTACAAGATAGCCAACTTCAAGACCCTGGCGCACCGCAAATTTAACCAAACGTACGTATATTATATTCTAGCGTTGTTGAATGAATGGTTGTTAGTTGGTTTATAATATAATACGATGGGAAAATATACGCAGATTTGGATTGAAATACTGAGGTTCCTCAAATCTCCAAAGAATTGAAACTTATTTGCTATGTAATTACTTTGCATGCAAAGCACAGGATGTAATTAAGACTTGGATATTTGGTTGGTTAGGTTAGAGATTTAAGATGCTGCATTTTGGGAAGAAATTATTCAAAGCTTTAGAGTTTCAGAGCTTGTACATATTACTTAACTTATTCGTATAGTTTTTCACCAGTATCTTTAATAGTGCTTTAAGATATTGGGATGTAAGATAAGATGACTATGATTTAGCTTAAGTTTTCCAGGAATGCAGTTCCCGATTGCGGCTGTTGATGAGATCTATTTCTATAAATATCAAATATTATTTGAGAAGTTGCTATTTAATGTACCTCATTTTAATACTAATTTATTGTAGTGTTGTTGTGAATCAACTGTCATTTTGCAGAATAAGTCCCCAGTTCCACAATACTCAAATGTACATTAAATAGAAGGTAGCAGCTACTAACATTAAAGACTTAATTGTCACAACGGGAGCATATACAGTAATGTGAACCATTAGATTGATTAATATACTGTTTTAATTGGCTTAATTTACAATTTTACTTGCATGATATATTTTAGCACCGGGTTAATGCAGTTTCAGATTAAAATTTTTTTATGTAAATAATAGATATTATTCAGTTCTCTATAGTTCAAGTGAACAAACATCTTGAAGACTCAATTATAGCTAATCTTAATCACAAGCTTCCTTAATCAAACTACAATTTCTGGGTATTGCTCAATTAGTTACATTCACGTACGTCTTTGCGACTTGGATTAAATTGGATTTTAATCATTAACCAATTGAACTAAATTCGATTGATTCAGATTTAATTAAGAATATATTTCAAAGAGCATCAATTACAGGGAGCCGTTTCAGATTAAAAGTTGAAGGGCTGACCAAATCTATAAATCATTATAAAACGTTATATTCTTCATTCAGTATCCAAGGCCATATTTAATTTTTTACGGCGGAATTGCCAAATTACTGGGATTCCAAACATATGCTTTGCACACAAATCACAATTTATTCATCCACAAATCTACATTCCTGAAATGACTGACTCGGCTAAAATTTCCAGACAGACCCTTCAACGGAAGCTGACCTTTGACCTTTATGTAGGCTTGGTAATTCAATGGAATTATGAAAATGAAAAGGCAGACAAATGCAAAGTCGAGGATATAATTGTTAAAATAAAGTACCGTAAATCTTGATATACATCCCCAGGGGGTGTTATTTTTCAAAATTTAAGTTTGGCTTTAAAATGATAAGACAAGGGGATTTATTACGGAGGATTCATACCGTGATGAACGATCATTATCCATCATTCCATCGCATAAATTCATTAGGTAAGTTGGGCTAAAGCGGGTCCCTTGCCAAGATCAAACGGCTTGTTTGCAGTAAACCTATTAATATTCACAGAGGGAAAGTAAATGTGAAATGCGATGATTGGGCAGTATTATGGGCAGATAGAAACAAAGGAAGTGGGTAATTGGAAATTGAAATGTAAACAGGGTGAGAGGGGTTTGGGCTGGAGAGGATGAATAAATTCAGTGGCAAATTCACACCTCGGATATATTACAGCTTTCTGCTCCTCACAGCCAAAGCCTTGTTCACTTATATTTATCTAAAACCAAATCTAACTTTGATGATGAGGTCAACATTGGTAAATGGACACTCAGCAGTTACGATTGGGTTCAATATTGAATTGGTTTCTGTTTACTCAAATGTGATCTACTTATCTCTTAGAGTGCCCCTCTCATCGAAATAAGTCCCCATGGGTTTAAAATAGTTTCCCGAAGTGAATCAAAGTCAGCACCACAATATTGAGCTAACATTAACAACTTTTTTTGAAAACGGTTTTAGTTGGGATTATTATGATTTTCTGTAAAGTAATTTTTTTCCTGATTTTTTTATGTTTTCTGTTCATCAATTCTTGTATTTTTATTTGCGTCTCCATTGTAAATACACTTTTTAACTTGGATAACTCAATAAGAGCAGCCAATAATTTTATTTTTTATTGTTCATAAGACTTGTAGATTAAAAACCATAAAAGTTTCTGGCAATTTCCAAATTCAACCTCGGGATACTTTACTTGGTCCGTAGTTCCTATGTATGTGTTGTATAAAAATACCGTTTCAACTTCCTAATTTGTGGACTTCTTGTTCATGTATGCTGTGTATTTGCAGTACACTACGAACAATGTTTATATACTCGTTGTTTTTGTTCTAAAATTTTTTCTGCAAAAGCAAAACAAGTAACGTGTAAAAGCGAAAGAATGTTTGCATTTCTCGTATTTCAATACTTACAAATCGTGAGAAAGTACACAAAAACTTCAAAGCTCCTATGAAGTTAGGTTGTTCTTGGATAACCTTGTGCCTTTCAAGTTTATTCGTCAAAATAGAAACAAAAAGCAGTTTTTGAATAAGACAACGCAGTCAAAAATACAAAGCTGACAATGAGATACAGTAGATTATGTTCTTAACCCGGAACCGGAACTATTAAATAATATTTCAAATTTCGAAAACATTTTGGAAAACAAAGCTAATGCAAGGTTAATATTAATGCACACTAAAAACCGTACCAACCCAAACATATTGTTTTAACTAGAGGATTTGGTCCTTAAATCCGGAAATCCGGAAATTCCAAATGAATAAAACTGTATCAACTAAAACAGATTTAAAGCAGCTTTCCCCATTTACAGAGGCTTTTACTTTTACTCGTTATGATATTCTTTAAAAGACCAATTCCCATCTGCCTCCGTTCTAAATTCCCGACGAATTAATGTTTTAATTCTTTGACACTAAAATTAGCTACATTTAGAAGCATTTGAAAACTTACCATGCAACTGTATTTATTTGGTAGTAAACTCTAATAAACTAAAAATTTGATGAAAAACAACAACTTCGGGGAAAGCCAGATTTTCTCAAAGAACCTTGTACTACTCAAAAGATAAATACAAGTTTCGAAATTCAAGCAAAAAGCATTCAAATACATCATTGATCCTCGACTTTCTAAGTTACTCGTTTCATAACCAATTTTAAACTTTAGATCGATTAGCAGATCAATGTTGATTTCCACTAGTAATTTACATGTTATATAGTGTCAACTCCCTAAATAATATATGGTGTACCACTAAGCATGTCTAAATGACTGAAAGATTGGTAAAATGGCCTGAAATTGCTGATCCCATGATTCCTTAATTTCTTTTTTATGCAAAATGGCCCATATTTAACACGCGAATTCGTCCTATTCAATGAAAGGATGATGGGCTAATAATTCGAGGTCGATTATCAAGCTGACTTCAGGGCATCATGGAAATGGTCATAGTCAGAATCGAATGTCAACTTTTGACCGAAGTGACAAAACCCGAAGGTCAAAATCATTTAAAATGTGGATCACATGTCAGTCCTTCAGAGACAGTATCGGTATCCAATGCGTTGTAAATCGTAATTCATTCCACGTGGCCATTTTCTATTCCACTTTGATCACCTCTGACTTCTGTCAACATCGAAATTACTACATCCGATTTCCAAAAACTGTTCAACCTTGCTATTGAAGAGCAAACAAAAATATCAACAAAAGCACCTATCCCAACCTCAACTTCAAAGGGCGGTTCCAAACTGTATTTTCATGAAATCATAATAATATCAGAGCAAAAATATTACCGTCCTGGGAATTCCGGAATATTTTTCAAGGGACCAGTTGCATACTTCAAAAATGAAAATAATGGAGTGCCCCACTTTTTACAGGTTGTCAAAATTTTAAGGATTTCATCGGTTATTGAGGTAACATGTGAGAATATTGGGATTCTTTGTAATTTATTATTGATACAGCCCGTACGGGAACTTAAACTGCAGCAGCAGTTGCCTTTGTAATAGCACTTTTGTCGATAGTAAAAGTTTTTTAATATCTCGCCACGTTTCGGAACTTAAAACCAACCCTTTGGTGTATTTTCCCGATATCAAACCCACAGAATAAAAGCGTGAAAGTTGGGAGCTGAAATCGGGTTTACAATTTCCACCTGTGATCAATCGCCATTAGCTTTTTAATCGGTTTCTCCTAAAGTGCTTTTATTGTCCGAGTCTAAACTGTTGAGGAAGTTTTTAAAGTAGCACCGGATTGGTCAATATAACATGCTTTCTATAGCGGGTAAGTGTGGGGAATAATCCTGGTTATTGATCAAAATTGGCCTTCATTTTAGTCTTTAGAAGACCAAGTCATATTCTTCACAAGTACTAAAAATAGTGAAAATACTGTCTAAACATGAATTACGCCTTACATTTTGGTTTGGAAATAAAAATAAGAGCTTACCTGATGGATTACTGAGGCTAGTATTTATTCCTATACTACTTTAAACAGTTCTAAAAATTATCATGTATGATTTAAGGTTGATATCAAGTCTTGCTTTTTATATGTCCTCGTTTTATCATCTTTGGATTTGTTGTCTATGTCGTTAGGCCTTTATAAGTCTACGTATGGTCTACCTTGTCTTTGAGGTCATTATAGGGCCCAACCTCACGGCACGGGTTTCTCCAATAGAGATTTCTGCTTGTTAAAGACTAACTAGATTAATAGATTATACAAATATCCAGATTACTGAAGATAAGTGCTCTAGCACATCAAGTAATCAAAAGCCCCAGCATAAATTTATTCCCTCTGTTCAGAAGAATAGGACAATTGCGCTGATGATTTGAATAGTCAATCATTGTAATGAAATGAAATTACAGGGAACAGCTTTCCTATGAATTCAATTTTCAATGAATTCCAACGGTAATTGATAATGAGTTAATAATAGGATCGGGGGCATTCGCTGTTTTAATTAATCAATTACTTTATATTACTATTGCGAGGGCAGACGTTCCAGCAACGAGGTTGTTAACCCTCCGGTTTTAAACAGATTATTTCCGGAGAGAAGCACCCTGACTGCTAATTCTTATCTACTAGACCAATGAATCTAATGGGTTAGTAGGCAGCATGGGTTTTTCAACAGGATTTTACCTGCCGATACGGCCCATATGTCGATACCATTTTAAGGATGACTGGCAAACGGCTGACTAGTAAATTATGATTGTCTGGTGTGGTGGATACATACGGAGGAAATTAGTACTGGTCTGATAAATGCTCGCGTTTCCATCGGGTTTACGAACCCGATCAAACTTCTAAGAATACTTATTTCAATTGGCAAATATCACAAGTTTCTCGAATATGCAGTGGCACTTCTGCCTTTGTCACATGGATGGCAGTCATAGTTTGTATAATATAAATAATATTAGGTTATTAGGTGGGTTCAGGTGAACCCACATCTCTATGTAATATATAGATCATACTGACCGGGAGTCAGCATCATTCATTCTGAGGAGCTCAACAAGTCATCTCCTAATAAACTGTAGCTCCGACTACTTCTTCCAAGAAACTCTCCTCGTTGTCGCCGCCATTCCTCTTTTATAAATCATTCTCATTTTATTTAATTCGGATTCATCGAACTTGGGAGTTAAAGCATCAGGGATTAAAGGATCATTTTAAAGGACTTAAAATCAAAGGACCTGTTCATCTCCTATAATACATCCTCTATTCGGGTATTGTGTCATTTAGTCAGATTGCGTTAATTCCATATTATATATTTGCTAAGCACATCATTTATTGAGGTCAAAAGTACTTCAGATTGCATACTGTGCATCTGATAGTACATTGCAGAGGTAATAAGACGAAGGGAAGGACCATAAAGTCTTACATCTTACAATTGAAGGGTCATAAAGTCTTACACCTTGAAATAAATACATAATACATTTTCAGTTGTCGATGATCTCAAAATCCTAATGTTAGTACCAGAAACCAGGACCCAACCTTTTTATGCCATTTTAGATCCGTTTCGGATGGATTTTTTTGCCGAAAGGGAATGGGATTTTTTGAATATGAAAATGATGATGTGATAACAATAGCCTAACCAAATTCCAATAACCTTATAGACACGGACAACTCCAACCTCCGGCAAGCTATCGTATGTTGAGTCTATTATGATGATTATTTTCGACGGGGTTTGACGAAATTGAAATCGTGTTTGGTAGTGGTGGTGGTGGTTGCCCGTGCTTGGTAGATCCTGGAGGAAAGCAAATAAGGCCTGATCTTGTTCGGTTCTCATTATTAGGGCTATTGTTCCCTGTGATAATAACCTGATATGGAAATGGAAACTCCACATGGGGTTCCTTTCTTTCTTCGATCTCGGCTGCTGGAGAATATCCAGAAGTAAATTCGAATCCATTTTCATGAATTTTCATATCGAAGGTCTTGTTTATCGGATGTTTCGTTTGAAACTGATCCATTTTTTGTTGTTTGGAACTGAAAAAATAAATGAGGAAAAAAGGCCAAATTATCGATTGTAAGGGTAGATAACGGATTATTTTTTGCAACTCTTCTATCTGAAACTTGGGGGAGTTTCGGTGAGAGTAGTAATTAAAATAACGACTCTTTGTACCTCTATAGACCACCTTTAAAGTTAAAGTAATTATGAAACCCCCGAAGAACGGATGTTAAATTATTATATTTTATTAATTAATTATTTTGATAAATTATTATATTAAATTATTGATGCTAAGCTGAACATCGCCTTTGTCGGTCCCAATTCGTTGTAGTAAAGATGCAGAAAGCAGAAAAATAATTTATAACTCGAGATTGGAAACATTTACTATTTAAATAATTACTGAGGTAATGATAACAGGATGATTGTAGTTTTAGATCACGGGGAAAGTGACGAGTTGTAAACGTTACACCCGAATATTGGCAATTCTAAGCCGTATCAACTGCCCAGCCCCAATCTCAATTCTTCGAAAATTCAGTTTGAGCTTGAACAGTTTTTTCGTATATCAAACACAAGCCAGGATATGCATACCATCATATTCATGAGCTAAATTCAGTAATCCAGCATTTTTTGTAATTATATTATATTTTGAAGCAGCCAACAAGGCCAAACTCAGTCTTGTCTCAAATTTTGTTATGCTCCTCATTTTAAGTCACAGATCGACGATAAACCCATGGGTAATTAGGTGTCAAATTCGATGTTCAGGTCTATTCAAATAATCCATATCAACTTTTCCAAGAAATCAATGTAATTATCTATTGTAATTGTAATGAACCGATAGGTCTTTTTTGTAAAGTTCCAACTCTGTCACCTAAACCGCGAAAAGATTTTTCTACAGATTATTGTAGATAAAATCTGCATGCAATATGCATTTTGTAAAATTAGAAATAGTTGCGATATTTTTTTTTCCTATTTTACCATATATATTTATTTTGGATACAATGAAGCTGAAACTTAAACAAATAATATCAATGAACTGCAATGAAGCCTTGGTATCATATTATTATCGTCTTAAAATGACCTAACTTTCACTTCAAATGATACAGAAAAGCCTCTGTTTATGAGCCCCCCCCCCATCCTAATTTAAATATAAAACTCATTAAAAGATAGTTGACTGTATTAGTACTTTTTTCTATATAGGTATCAGTTTGAGTCAAGAAGTTGATTACTATCGAAGAAGTCAGCGGATTAATTGTGAACTTTTTTCGACAGAACTTTAGACAATGGAAACTTAACTTCCACCACTCAGGCAGTGTATGATCATCAGACTTGAAACTTGAAATGCTTAATTTGAATTTTAAATCGGAACAAGTCCCATTATTCAAAGGGATCGGAAGGCCTTGGTGGTGGCTGTGGAAGTTTTAGAAATTTATTAATTACTTCTTCTGATGGCTAGGATTGGGAAGAGGATCGATATGTCAACTTTCAAGGGACCAGAAAATTGTTTTATCTGCGACTGTAACAACTTTGGCTAATCGTTTCTCACGGTCTCTTGGAACGGAGTTCAGGAATTGACATTGGTTTTGTTTCAAGGAAAAAGCTCACGGATCGAGAGCCACTTGCTTTAAATCAACGGATCGGGTTTGAAAAGCGAATCTCAAGACCTCATTCCTGATTTTGTGGAGACACAGTTTTTATTTAATGCGTGTAGGTATGTCACAGCTAGGGTTTGGGTGGTTTTGACTGTATGAAATTAGTCTAATAAACGTACCGATCAGTCATGATTTTTTGGTAGTTTTTGACGAAGTTTGGAAATTGGCAATTACAGCTAAAGCTTGTTATTTTTAACTAGCCACTCCCATACTCGTCAATGTATAGGTTTGAAATTTGAAAGTTTCTACTGAATACAGACCCGACCACACTTTCATGCTAGGGAGTTATTCCGGGACGGGAGAGCTAAAACATAACTTTGGATATGGGGAGTTATTTAGGGGTTTAGCTGCTTGGCATGTAATATTATTTTATGACACGGGCAGAATCTGTCGAAATCCCAGTGTAAAAATGTCAGGAATTTGTCTCGAAGTCTCAACTTGCTTCGACTGATTTCTAAAATCGTAAGTACTGCATTTCCTGTCCTGTCACTGTCACAGCCAAAGTCAGTTAAGAACATCCTTTTTGTTTACCCAATCACACGAAATGTCATGTTGATCTAAGCTCGATTTTGTGACACGCTGGACTTTGACTTGTTTGATTTTAGTTTCCAAAGTATGTTGAATGTCGTATGTATTTAAGGATTACAAATTGCAAATAAGAAGGGGGTTTTGACATTTAGAAAGCAACACAAGCCCAAAGCCATCCTACTCAATCTTCTTATAAACTACGTCCGTGAGATCTAACGTTAAGGTTAAACTATAAATGGAATGAACAAACCCATAACACATAATCTAGTAGATCCTTATAATATTACAATAATGTCACACTGGATAAGACCTCCTGCTATTTAATGGACTTGGCCTGAAGGTATTTGACCGGACACCTTAGTGAATTACTATATACGTGTTATATAATCTGTTTCTGCAATTGCAATCATCATGATTGTCTACAAATCTTATAGGATGAACATTTGGGAAAAAATAGACGGAACTACAAACAGCAAAAAACAGTCAAAAAATGCCGTAAAAATTGTTGTCATTTGATCCCATGACATAAATTCCGCCCGTAACTTAGATATTCATGCGTTTCTCAACAAATGTGCATGGATTGAATTGTTTAAATCTGATAAGTATCAACTGAAAGGGCGGTTCATAAATACAAAACAGTCGTCATAAATTTTGCCTCCTAAGTTTATTTTATTTCTCAGAACTGAAGCCTCTAATTCATAGACAGCGTTAATTAATAATATCAGTTTAGCAAATGCAGTAGTTTAAAATAACAGCAGTACAGAATTACAACATAAGTAAGTTGTTACATGCCAAAAGATGACACCAACTTCTATAGAATGTGTACAAAGAGTTTAGAACAAAGACAATGCCAAACTCGCTGGAATAAATAATTTATAAAGTATAAAATCAAAATTTTAAAGCAGGGTCAATCTGACGGTCTAAGTATTCGGCAGTCCTCTTCAGATGTTTTTCTGTCTCTTCCATATCTTGAAGTTGTTTCTTGAGTTTTCTGAGTCTTGCCTGATTTTGTTTCTAAAACAAAGAAACAATTATCATTTATGATTTACATTAACATAATAAGTTACTACTTGTGAATAAAAGCGATTCGCATTATAAAATATGAAATCCTGGACTAACTACCTCCTTAATTAGCATCGACTGCTTTAGTCTCTCAACGCTCTCTTCTTTCTCATCAATTTCGACGTAAATCATTTCCGCTCTTGCATCCCGTTCGCTAAAGGCATCACGAATAGCAGTTTTCCGCTTTTCGATTTCAACAAGGGAATCTCCGGACATGATCCGTTCCAGCTCGGTGTCCCCGTTCTCCAACCCATTTTCTAAAAGTTAAAAATGTTAAAATACATCAAAATCATTTTATCTAAAGTAAACCAATTTCTGAGCAATAAGGGAAATCTCATAAAATGTTACTGTATTGTTGATAAAGTTCGATCTGCTTCTTGATTTCGAGGTACGCCTTGTCCTGTCTTTGGTTCCTGCTGAGGGACTCCATTTGAGTGACCTCATCTTCTCGAATGGCCTTCTCGACCTGGAAATCGACATGTTGGCTCTCGGCCTTGAGGAACTGCTGTTGTGCAAGTTGCCCCTTCCACTCAACGTCGACCAGTTCCTTCACCAGTTCTTCGTGCCGCTTCTCCTTTTCCTTCCATCCGTTTTGAACTTCGAAGAGTTTCTCGTTGACGCTTCGAAGCTTCTGTTCCGCAATGCAGAGGGTCCCTTCTTTCACGTAACGTTCTTCTTGAACTGAAAAAAATTACGGTGCAAATTTTTATTGGTCCCTACCAAAAAAAAATAATTTAGACTTAAATCGCTTTAAAACTCGAACTGAAAAGGGGACTATTTTTTTTTGGGGGGGGGGGGGGGGGCTTCTTTGGGAGGGAGGGGCTGATTTTGTTTTTAAAACACGATACACACTAAAAAAGATCTAAATTGACAGAAATGACTTTATATCATTTATAAATAGTCTATGCGCTGGTGGGGGGACATATTTCGGGGGTCTTATCTCAATATTTCATATTTAAGACAAACATACACCGATTCCGATACAAAATAACTCACGAGCTTGTAGCTTCTTCGTTTTTTCGAGCACTTCTCGCTGCGCCTTGTTAAGCTGGTTTCTGAGCACAGCGTGCTTATCGGCCATGAGTCTTATCGATGATGACGCGTCTTCATTCCCGTCTTCACTTGGTTTACTTCCTGACGGACTAGCAATTCCTTTGGATTCTCGGTCCATTTCGATTTTGTTTTTATTCTAACAAGGGAAGTTTTTCGGGGTGTAATAAGGGAATTGCTTGAAACTTTTACGGTGAAATCTACATGTCTTATGGACAATAAAAATCGAAAAATTAGGTGCTTAATTTGACGTTGACCATGTTTTAAAAATTACCTAATACAAAAAATCATTTAAATTGACTTTTTAAAATGCTCATAAAACAGTTAATATTGGTCCGATTTTCAAAATTTTTCGAGTTTTGGAATGCGAAAGAGCTGAATTTGCAGAAAATAAAACGATTTGAATTTTTAGAAAAAATCTATATTTTCTTGGAATTTTCAAATTTTTTAAGCTTGGGGATACTGAATAATTTTTTTTGTTTTTTCAATTTTTTTTTGAAAATTCAAATCTTTATATTTCCTTTGAGGAACAACTCTTTGGCATTCCAAAACTCGAAAAATTTTGAAAATCGGACCAATATTAACTGTTTTATGAGCATTTTAAAAAGTCAATTTAAATGATTTTTTGTATTAGGTAATTTTTAAAACATGGTCAACGTCAAATTAAGCACCTAATTTTTCGATTTTTATTGTCCATAAGACTTGTAGATTTCACCGTAAAAGTTTCAAGCAATTCCCTCATTACACCCCGAAAAACTTCCCTTGTAAGTTTCTAAAATAACTGTGATAAATTTCACTTAAAAATTCGAAGAAAGAAACCAGAAACAGATTATTCCGATTGAGAGAAAGTTGATGGTTTTTCCTGAGCAAAATTCAATTGAATCGTTAAATGACACAAATGCCAAATTTCCTAAAAGCAGAAAACTGGATAGAGAAAATGCAGGGAAAGTTGGGAAATGAAAGCTAATTTCTTCTTTCCACTTTTAAGGTCAATGACCTTCATTTTCCAAATCCTCTCCAGTTTTTCCGAGGAAATTAAATTAATTTCAATTAACATTAGTTAAGCAACAATTAAAGATGCATGGGTAGATAAAGATGAATTCGTAATTCAATTCAGTTCGAGATCTATATTTCTTCGTTAGCCAATGCCAAACACATCTGTCAACATTTGCTATTAAATTTTGTCAGTAAAACAACTTACTGGACCTAAACCCGGAAATAGAAGAATAGATCCTCATAAATTTTTACTAAATTCATATGATATTTTGTGTTATATATTTAAATTAAGTGTGTGTGTAAATTTTAGTTGGGTTGATAACAATATTTGATATTTGATAGTCCCAATGCTCACAATCAAAATAGACAATCAACTTGTCACTTGAACCATGAACAACACGAGGTGTTTATTATTCCCATATCCTGGAATAGAATATCCCTCTCTTAAAAGTGGAGTTTATTTCCTAGGATGACAAACATCATGATTCATGTCACGACTCAACCGTATCACTATTTACAAAACGGACTTGTTATGGAAGGAAACTTGACAAAATGATGATGCTAATTTGTAAAATGAAACCTGGAAATGGGAACAAACAAAATTAAGCATTCTAGCATTTTCATAATAAAATACATTGCAATGCAAATGATAGAATTTCTTTGAGAACAGTTCCAGTACTTTAGAGGTAACTTTGCCCATTTAATTTGTTAAAATGTTTTTTTATTTCACTGTTCACTTGGTTGAGTTCCATTACTTCCTATAACAATTGTAAACATAACCCATTAAAATTTGTAAAAATAACTGGACAACATGAACATTACCGGAAGCAACGTATATGGAACGCTGACTCATCTACTTGGGTCCACAAATCTAAAAGACATATAAAAGTCCAAACGATCGCATCGAGAGTTAATCATTTTTATCCCAAATCTCTAATCGGAAGCATTGAATCTCCTGACACTATTTTCCTTAAATCCAAATACATCGTTTTCACAATTTCATCACTATTTTGACAGAATAAAATGCAGTCCACTGTGTTGGTTATCATCGGTTTAGTTTCCGCATTACATAGTGTCCAAGCGGGGACAATGCATATGTCATGTACTGGAACATTTCAAGGAAATTCCAGTAACTTTTTGAATATCCAACCTGCTGTACACGATAATACCCATGCGGGTGCTAGGAGCTTGAAAAATCGAGTCAAAGGTCCTGCCGACGTCGCCATTTATTATGTCAACTCACCTGGAGGTAATAATTGGGTTTGAGATACATATACACACTTTTAATGCTTCAATGTGTTGAATTATTACATTGTTGAAATTCAAATCTTAACTAACATAAAACCTGATTAAGCAGTATGGTTTTTTTCTATTTTACAGTTTCCTGTGGAGGATTTAAAGTAGCTCAGTGCTCAACCAGTTGCGGTGCCCTGGGCTATCCGGTTTACTGGTGTTATCCAAAAGTATGTTACTGTCATTATGGGACTTCCGAAAAAGAAAACAATGAAGTTAGCTACGAAGTTCCGGAGATATAATTTATGTCTGTACTGATGAAAATGAATTAAATCTTTTTTTACTGTTTTTTAAAATTACACTAAAAACTATAAATTTGACAAGCATTTATTATTTCATCGTAACTTAATCTAATCTCTCATCAGACAAACAAATATTGGGTTCAACGATTACTCTCAGCCGCCCGACACGAAGCAAATTTCCATATCATGGACAGGTCGGTAGCGTTACAATTATATTCGTACAGGTTTGCACTCAGGAATAGCATTCGTATTGTAATCATGTCAATTTTAAATCGTTCCAATCTACAAGCATGTATATTATTGCTGATGAGTTGTCGAATACAAAGTGTTTTTCACATCCGAATTTTTAATATACATTGCATATTACAGCTTGTAAACTGGAGATCTCGGCATCATGACTTCATGACTTACAATCCATTGTAAACTCACATGATGGATACTATTACAACTGTATAAAACATGCCAAAACAGTACATGACATTTGATTAGTAAGACCAAGAAACAAAGGAGTAAATGAGATTTTGAGACGGCAGAGTTGGGAAATTGAATGACTGAAGAGTAATGTGAATCAAAGAGAAAGCTTTTACATCAAAAGCTATATGACTAATGGACTATTGTCAATCAGTCTGTACCTAACGAACTTACGGACAGGAATTTAGACGGAAATCCAAAGACTGAATGTGAAAGGCACTGAGTTAACTGCAAAATCAGGAAGAATAACTTTAGTCTATATTATTAGCACCTGTTTATAAGAGAGACAACACTGATATCTCTAACTAACATCCTTCCTGTGACGATTGTGTCTCTGACACATGAAAATGTCGGGAAGAGTGTCTGGAACAAATACAGGGTTTTCTTAAAAAAATCTGTCGATACAATATACAATGATGACGGAAACAAAGAGGTCTAACTAGGTGTAATCGACAAATACATCAAGAATGTACGTCCTGAACAAGTAATCTCGCTTTACGTCTATTACACAAAAATTGTCAACCCTATTTGTCGACCGACGTTCTTCAAAGAGGCAAGAGGGCAGATCGTATACAATGGACCTTTAAATATCCGAGTTTCAAACTTTCAAAGGATATTAATAATAAGAGGACTTGTCAACTTCGTTTCAGAGATCTTCAGAAATATGTTGAGACAAAGAGGGATTTATTCATCAGTTCTGTTCTAAGTTCCTAGAAGCTTTCAAACTCGTTGTAAATTTGTAAAGCATCAGTGAAAGCCAGCCCTCAGAATCAGACAGTCATTCGTCAGGAGTCCGAGTACAAGCTCTATTTATTAATTAGGAATGGACGAGCTGGTAATCTAATTAAGAACAGAAGCGAGTCTCTCTGTCTGTTTAAATTGTAAGGGAGTTGGGAGTTTGGGAGTAGTAGAGAAAGGTTCCATTCGGATGTAATTTGTAACGTGGATGTGACGTAGGTTTTAAGTAGGAGAAAGTTTGCAGCTTCCATTTGCATCGTACTGCTTAGCTGTTACGACGATGCACTACCAGTAAGTAATTTTGGAAGTACTTCAATGGACTTAAATAATTATGAATAGGAATAGTATGAAGTAATTAGACGAAGGTTGAATATTAATTAAGCCTAAAAGCGGCTTATTTCCCCAGAATCGAGGACGGGCAGTGTGGGTTTCGTAGGGGGTTTATCATGGATTAAATATTGGGTGAGGCTAATTAATTGGTTTAATTCCGGTTATTTTGGTGAGATTAAACTTGGGTTTCAATTTCCAATTGTTCTGGAACCATTGGATAGTTGGGATGAAAATTGGCTCGGATTTGGATATGGATTTACTATTTTTACTCTAAAATTCATCGACAAACATTGTGTTGGAACTTGGATTCGGAGAAAGTTTTGTGAATGAAATAAAAATCCGGATTTTTGTATGAATGAACTGTAAGGATAACAAGACTGGTGGGGAGGCCACGAATAGTGGGCAGGGGCCATTTAGTTTTGCCGGAGGCCCAGCAACGGTACAATTCGATGCATGAGTTCAAATACCTACCCCTATCTACATCGAATACCACGGTATCCCACCCCTACCTACCTACCTCGCTTAGCTCGGTATCCTACCCCTACCTACCTTGCATAGCTCGATATCCTACCCCTAACTACCCCTAACTACCCCTAACTACCTTGCATAGCTCGGTATCCTAACCCTACTTACCTCGCATAGCTCGTTATCCTACCCCTACCTACCCATACATACCTCGCATGGCTCGGTATCCTACCCCTACCTACCTAGCATGGCTCGGTATCCTACCCCTACCTACCTCGCATAGCTCGGTATCCTACCCCTACCTACCTCGCATAGCTCGGTATCCTACCCCTACCTACCTCGCATAGCTCGGTATCCTACCCCTACCTACCTCGCATAGCTCGGAATACTACCCCTACCTACCTCGCATAGCTCGGTATACTACCCCTACCTACCTCGCATAGCTCGGTATACTACCCCTACCTACCTCGCATAGCTCGGTATCCTACCTCTACCTACCTCACATAGATCGGTGTCCCTCCCCTACCTACCTCGCATAGCTCGGTGTCCTACTCCTACCCCTATCTACCTCGCATAACTCGGCATCCTACCCCTACATACCTCGCATACCTCGGTATCCTACCCTAATCCTATCTTCCTAACCTTAATCAACGGTATTTTTTTTACATTTTGGCGCCTGCCGGCGGGGCCCCTGCCGGGGGCAGCGAAGTGGGGAGTTCAATGCTATATTGCTCAGTATACGAGGCGAAAATTAAGACAATATAACAACAATCGAATGTTACAAAAATCAACGTGTAAAATACCATGATAAAAAATGGGGAAAACTCGTACAAAACTGATTTTTAATCGGTTTTTGGGTTAGTATTTGGCGAATTTCTCACGAACGCTTCGGAGATATGACAATCTGGTTAGTGATAAAAACTCGTAATTAAATTGTTAACAAACAGTTACATCATTTTGTCCACGTATACAATCATAAAGCACCTAAAAATAAATAAAATCCAAAAAAACCCGATTTTTACCCGGTTTTCGGGTTTTATCTCGAAAGTTTTTGTTACATTCGCGGGTTTTGTTTGCAGATTCGGAATCTACGAAAAATTTGCGACAAAATGATATATAATATGTCGATATTGAAAACTATGACCAAATCCTTATGTAATCGTAGTAGCGTATACTAACGAATTTGAGAATTGTACAAGTTTGTAGTTAGTAACTTGAAGTTCAGGCCTATCCTCCTCTGGCACCTCTGATTGATTTAATGACGTAAGATTAGGGGCACGGTGCAATTTCATTTGTGTCTTGCAAAATTAGTATTACTACAGTATAATCATCTCTATATTCCCGAAGGAACTATTGGTTGATTCGATAGTGTAAATGAGTTCTATGTACCTTGCACATCTCGAAATAAGTCCCCATCCCGTTAACTAAATAATTGCAAAAGATGCAATCGATTTATTTGAAGCTAAATGTCCAATTTTGCAAATCAAACCATATTTATGTATTTCCGAATCGAATTCTAATTAGAAATTTTTTTAAACCGCAAAGTCACCAAGTTCGAATACTGCAATTTAATGTTAGATGTTTTATGCATCAACTAAGAGATTTGTGCTAAAATTCCGTAGGAATCAGGATGAAGGGATCATATCCCTTTTACCTCACGACATTTATATACTAGAAATATTCAACAAGTGCCCATCTTGAAAGTTAATCAACTATCGAAACAATCGACTAATTGCATATTAAAGTCTGACTATTATATCGATATTTCTACTTGGCGATAAGTCCCCTCCAATTAAACTACTTTCAAAATAGAACTTAGACATGGGGACTTATTTAGGGCTATTGAGTCTTCAACAAATTCCCGAAACAGTGGATTTAGGCGGAAAGTAGAAACTTCTTCATAACTGGCTCGTTAGTCAGTAGATATCTCAAGTACACATCTGTCCTTCCCTCCTCATTTGCATAATTTGAGAGCAAATGTGCCAAGGAACTTGAGGATCCCTGAAATCCGGAACCTGATAATTCCAACAGGACGAACTATTTCTTTGTCTGTAAGGCTTCAACAGGAGAGGAAATAGTCGATATGGGCTTGTAGAGCCAGAAATATGAAATCCCTCAGCTCGAATTCCCAAAACCGGGCATTACAGTTTAGTCTACTTGTAGAAGACCGTGTCATATATTCGGAATAATAATAATAATAATAATAATAATAATAATATGAGGCTTGAGTTCGAAGCTCCCCTAACTGGCCTAGTTAAGGATTTCTTTGGAATCCGAATTCATTGGCCGGAGAGTGATTCAGAAACTTGAAGTTTCGAAAGTTGGGAAAGTTTGTAATGATAATGAGGAGGGAAGGACAATTGGTTCTGTTCTTCTTCGTGTGGGTGGTTTCAGTAGAATATTTGCATTTTGTGATTAGAGGAAATTCCTCTACTTCATATTCCTAATAAAATTGCCTTGTTCTGTTCAGGAGATAATGAGCAGGTTGTAGTTTTATGTTACCAAGTCCTAATGACCACTGGTATTATTAAAGGGTAAAATCCTTTAATGTTTTTACTCAATCCGTCCGTTCGTCCGTCGAACGATTGAATGTTTTCGGGTTTTTTTTCGGGAATTTTTTTATGACCTTTGAACAGAGGCTAAGCTCGTTTGAGGACCGTGTAGGGCAAAGGTCATAATTTTTTCAAATGTCAGCCAGATATAATTTATCAAGTGTAATACATCATTAGAAAAGCACGTACAATTCAACAATATATTTATTTTTCACTCAATGATTGGGGAAATGTGAGATTATCGTATAAAACTACCCCACGTGTCGGAAAAAGGCTTTGAATATTATTGGACGTCTTGTTTCGTGTGGTTTCACCCTTTTGCGATGTGCGTTTGCAGCGGTTGATTAATTAATGGAAACGAGAATGGAACAGATTCGTGAGTTCTGGAGATAAAACTCTGAACTCCATAAAAATCGGAAAATTGATCTCTAATAAACTAATAGTGTATATTTTGCTTCAATTATCAACAGCTTTCTAAAATTCATATTTAAAAAAAAATTAATTTATTAATTTATTAAACTGTCCTGTTATTGGGTCGGTTCCTTGTATCTGAACTGAAGTCCTTAACTGTATTACTTATTTTACGATTTCTATCATACGGAAACTCCGGGGAAATCCATTCCGGGGTTATTGGACACATGAAAATACGTTCTTGAAAATGCCGAGAAATGTTGACGGAACCATAAAAGTATCAGATTTGAGACATTTATGGGAAGAAGGTTATTTATTGTGCCTTAAGTAATTGCGCCTTAGAAGCCGAACCATTCATCCCGACATTCCTTTCATGTTTCCGAAACCAGACAGACAAGAGCTAGAAATCTTCACGAGAATTTCCATCAGATCCTAATGGATTTTAAACAAAAGAAAGCTAGAGTTGAGGATATTGAAATCTGACGGATGAAGAAAATTCATCAATGTCAATAATACTACAGAATTTACGAAAATGCCAATGGGTTTATCGAAAACTTCCTATTTTTTTAAGAAAACGATATCCCCCCGGAATAAATCCCCACCATGAAAACATGCATACATGTATGTCCCAACTGATATGTTTAGAGCAATAGATGTTATGGAAGTTATTTAAAAAACCGACAAAACACTTCAAAGAAAAATGAAACCGGAAAATCCAATATCAAGCTCAAGATCTGAAGGATCAAAAAATCATCTCAATTTATTCCAAATAACCAAGATCCGTTGCAGTTGTCCCAGCCGTTCAATCACCCGGGTATTTCCCCCTTGAAATTCAGCAAGAAATAAATTCCTCTAGGAATTTGGCAGGTATATCTCTATCTCTCTTGGAAATTGCACATCTTCTCTAGATACAAGGGTTCTACAAAACTTTCCCAGGCCTGAAGTATGCAGTTTCGAATGCCTCAGAAGGATGTTTACTCCGAATATTTCCAAGGATGCCACCACCAGAACTCCGTGACATCACTTGAGTGGGTCTTGAGGAAATGTCAACAAACAGGGTCGAGCTGGCCGCTAAGATTACATGGATTAAAGATGTTTACCAATCATCTAATGGTAATTGTACACATATCGATCTTGCTTAAAATTCGATGTGATTCTGACAAGGTTATATATACCTCTCGATCATCTCCTGAAAAAAAACTACTAGACCGAAATGCAATCCGCTGGAATAAATTTTGCGAGAATAAACAGGAGCCTCCTAGTCAGTAGGTAATAGGTATGTTCGAAATTCGTTGAATTGTAAAAGGTACCGAAGAGTTACAAAACCAGGTACCTCATACCCTTGGCCTTATTGCAAATCCCATGTCGTCGAGGAAATTTCAAACGTTCTTCATTTTAATACCAAATTCGAACCCAGTTTTTCTTACCTTGGATTCGATGAAGGACCTTTTGATGTCTGATTCTGATAAGAAGTAAATTTAGATTGAAGTCGTCTATCCTTATCGTCAATAATGTCATATTCATATTTCTCAGCAGAGCTTGCAAATATATACAAACTTAAAATACAAGAAAAACTGTTCTTGTCCTAAATCCTGGAATAATGAATTTCCAGGAGGAAACGGAAATGCTCCTAAAATGGCAGATACAATCCCGTTGAAAGGAAGTACTAAAGGACGGCTACAGTCTATACAACTGTGCAATTGAGCATTTTTTTCATCCTTGGGATTAGAATATAATGTGAACAAAACTTTAGTCCAAAAATATTGCTAAATTAAGCCTGGTTTTTTTTTCAGAAAGTCAAAAAAAGTTTGCCAAGATCGGCCTTTGGGATTTGAGGATCCCGACTTTCTCCTGACGTTCTCACTTCCGGGATGTCTCTCTCAAAAAATATTTTCTTCTGCAGTTTTGCAGTTCTTCCTTGTAACAGATTGTAACCAAGTATGGAATAGCTGAAAAGTGAAGGTCCTTGGAACATGAGACGATACACTCGTCAGGGGAATGATATGGCCCTTAAAGTTTCAAGTAACAAAGAGGCACGTGTGTGTGTGTCAATTCCCTTGAAGGGATGTATTTGAGAATGGAGCTGTGGATTAGATTTCGATGGACATCGATATATTTTGAATGGGATGTTCTAATTTTAGAAGATCTTGTCTCAAATAGAATGCCTTTTGAATGCATTAAATTATCAGAGAATGACGGGTTGGATTTAATTCCAGAATATATAGGTCTGAAGTCTAAATTTGGATTTACAGGTTGTGAAAGTCGGCCAAGGTGAGGTATACGAAGTGAATCGCAACAAATTATAATGTAATCAGGCGCTGGATTATTTTGCATTGTAGTTGAGTCTACCTGACTCCCGGCATTTTGAAGTTCAGTTCATAGGCTTTGATCGAGAGAGAATGTAAGAATGTGCAGGATATCTGAATAAACGCATCAGCGTCTAGTGTTTCGAAACTTTGCTTCTTGAGTCGAAATAAATCCCCGTGGGATATTAAATTTTGGAAAGTTCCAAGAGGACAGAGGTTATTTCGGTGAAGGGATGGATATGTATGTATGTTTGACAAGGAATCAGAAATAAATTAATCAACTTTTTATCCCCAATTAAAAATTGTATCCCCGAAATACAGCCCCACCCATTTGGAGGGTTTGATTAAGTACACCCGCCTCCCCGGAAGATTTTTTTTGGACTTAAACGGTTTGGAAACTGTCCTTAAACCTTACTCCCTGAAATTATACCGAGGGCACTTATTTAGAAGCATCTGGTATATTATGTTGTAGAGTAATTTCAGGAATACCGGTATTTACCGGTATTCATTAGGATTGGGGTTCGGTTTCGACGGAGTTTGGAGGAGTCTTGAGATAGAAGGAGTTAAAGTGCTTCGGGCTTTGTATAAAATACCAGACCAAACCGGAGTAAGGAAGTACAATATATCCGCAAATTGATCAAAGTTCAGGCCTCATTCTCCAGGTCGGATCGGGGAACTTGAATACGTGTGACACTTTTGTGTCACAAAGTGTCAAATCCACGTGGTCGTTAATAGCTTTTCTAACTACGGTGTCACATTGAGGTGACAAAGGGCTTCAAACTGCTTTATATAAGAAGGATATACACGGTTGGATGGATGGAGGAGCCCTTTGAAGGTGTCAACGTCAAAGTTGAGTCAACAGACTTTGTATTTATGAGTGGCTAAAATACAATGAAATTTCGGCGTGGGATGGAAGATTGAATACACATTTATATCCGATGATTTCATGACTGCAGAATTCGATTCAATGGAGAATAATGCGATTTTGTTTCGGGGTGGTTCATATCAAATGTCAAAAACAATGGATTCTTGGTGACAGGGTTCAAGGTGTCATGTTCAGTAACGTCAGTCGTAATTTCTTAGACTTTTTGATATTACCCGTAGATTTTTTGTCCTGTCAAGCTTGATTGATGAAAGAGCTAAACTGTTGAGTATTGGTTTTTTTTAGCAGAATATTCGGTTCATCAAGGCGGAAAACACCCGTCTCTTAATAAATCCCTACGGGGGACTTAGAGAGTTTTGTGATTTGACAACCAATTGTCGTCATTTGGGGTTATTCCTATTGCATCGATGCACGTAAAGGGAAAGTTCATAATTTGTTGGAACTTTCTCTGTGGCTATAAATAGTAGTTTTGATGCTTGAGTTTTAACTTTAGAGAGAGATTTCAAATAGGGTTATTATTAATGCTTCCTACCGAAATCTGAAATTTGCCAACCATTCGTGTGCAACCATCTAATATGAACCTTGACAACTTTAATTGGCCATATCCGCGACCGAAATCTGAAAGCGCCCAACCAATATTGGAAAGCCCCAACTAAATTTTAACATTGAATTCCTTGCATAAGCATAACCAAAATCATTTTGTATCATATTTTTAGATCATTAAAATGTAAATGACAGATATTTAGAAGGAGGTAAGTATCGACGTATCGTAAATCTTAAAAGATCGAGGAAGGAATAAAAAAGTTAGGTTAGTTAGGTATTTCCGTAATCCGGCGTCATAGGAGTACTTTGACCAGTCATGGTCATGTTGCATCTTGAAAAGGCACTTAAGTAATTCCACAAATGATTTCCGTAGAATATTGCCTGTTTTATTATTCCTGCATTTATTCCTGGCTAATATTTATTTGTACTTAAATGGTCGTTATCAAATCCTTCATACTATCAAGATCTTTGATCGCGGTATTTGATGGCTAGTTAATAGTGTACAATTACAATTAAAGTACAGAGTTAACAATAAACATCTTTGCTGAAAATGTACAAGATATTTTACCATTGTCCGTAAAAATGGTGAATTCGCACTCTTGACTCTTTTTTGTCCTTAAATTTTCTCCGCGGGTGTTATTTCAAAATTGTTGAATTGCTTTTCGAATTCATAAGGTGGATATACTTTGTGTTTTTTTGTTCTGACGCTGATTGTCAAATTCGTTATCTGAATCCTCAGATTTGATAATTTGCAGCGATAAATTCCTTGCCATTTAAAATTTATAAAATCTCAAAATCAAAATTAAAAGGTGTAGAATGTTTCAAAAATATTTAAATTTAAATCAAATGCTAGAACAGTTAAAACTAGAAAGAATAAGACAATGAGGATATTAATCTACATGCTTTTTCAGCTTTTTCTTCAATCCCTTCCAGACCTATTCACAATACTTATATCCTCCTACATATGTCATTTACTTTACATTTTAATGATCTAAAAATATGATACAAAATGATTTTGGTTATGCTTATGCAAGGAATTCAATGTTAAAATTTAGTTGGGGCTTTCCAATATTGGTTGGGCGCTTTCAGATTTCGGTCGCGGATATGGCCAATTAAAGTTGTCAAGGTTCATATTAGATGGTTGCACACGAATGGTTGGCAAATTTCAGATTTCGGTTGGAAGCATTAAATGGGACCCTTTCAAATATAAATAGTTAGGTGAATAAAATAAATAAATAAATACAATTTTAAGGCATTTTCGAATGGATCTTTTAAAAGAAGTCGGAAAATATATTTCTGAATTCTGCTCTGGGATTAATAATTTTTGACAACTCGTTTACATCTTGAGCAGGAATACGAAATAAAATAAATTATATGGAATTAACCCGATCAGTTTACTAGATTACATGCCTCAACAGGCGTTCACGAACACTATGTAAGCTAAACGACATCAATATCGTTTGTAATTGTATTTTCAATGTTTTTGACGATTGAGCTTTTCAAATACAAAGTAATTTCAATTATCCAAGCGTTTCTGAAGGTTTTTCTGATTTGGTCAACAAATCAATGATCTACTGATTGTGGCATAATACATAATAGTTGATCTGTTTGATCTTGGTTGATCTTGTTTGTTTAAACTTGTTTGATCTTAACCATTTTAAGTTGGAAGGTTGAATCGGTGAACAGACAATTGCCTTCATTTTCTTTGCTTTCTTTCTTTAACTGTGTTATAATACAAGGAACGTTACTTTTTCTTTTGGAAGTTATAGATGTTTCTTTTTGGTAAAAACATCTCGAAGTAAATCATACATTACAACTATAAAATACAATAATTTTGTCAATTACCGACAATGCAACAAATATCAATATCTAGAACCTGTGATCAATTTTATTGAAGACAGTCCTAAAAATCCCCCTTCATAATTTCAATGCAACATACAAACACGACCACAAAAAGTTACAAATATTAAGATTAATCAAACTATAATCTCGTAACGTAATCACTAGCTAGAAATTAAGGTTGTAGAACTCAATTCATAAAACTATATTCTGCTTTTGACGATGGAACTGCCATAAATCAACATTTTATGCTACGAAATTATTATCATTCTCGAAAATAGGAGTTCGACTAATGTTCTTAAAATTAATCTCAATTTATCTTTGATTAAATTTGCAGTCTTATAATTATGGTATGATTACGATTAAATGTTCAATCGTCAAAGATGCAGGTAATTAATATTAACTGAACCCGATACTTGACGTATAATTCTTGTATTTATTAAGGATTTAAGGCTCGCATTTAAGGGATCGACTGTTGACTGTTGCATTTTCTGATGATTAATTAAGACTCGACTCGAACAGGATTATCTATAGAATTGCTTTGCAGTTTTTTAAATTAACTTGAAAGATATGCATTGCCATCATCTTTTAAAGCATTACTAAGAAAGTTCTTGATTTAAAAATATACAAAGTATTTTTACAGCCAAAACATAAGTTGTAGAACCCATAGTGCATACTATTCATCCGTGAATGCGTTGCACAAAAAGTAATTAAGATAATGCTGTGAGGACCTAGAAAAAAAAATCTTTGGCTTAATTAACTTTTTAGACCTTCGCATTTGCTAAGAACTAAAGTTGAGTGAAGGACTTCCGGATTTTTAATTAGGCCATCTCACCTGTGTACTCGAGGGATGGAATTGCTAAACCACGTGCGTGTGTCAAGTTCCAGCAAATTCCTTCTGGTAAAAGTCAGGTTAATTAAACCAGTTCTGTATATATAGCTTACTAAACTCCCCTCCTAAATAGATCTCCATCCGCAAAATAAAGAGAATTAAATTCACTATTTGTGGGATTTAATTAGTATATTTTAACCATCCATATACATAAAAGTATGATGTCTGAATGTGTGTAACTGATGTTCCAGGTATACGTTTCTTACTGGGTCGATGAATCGAAAAACTGAAATAGCCAAAAATTAACAAATAATTTTTAGAGGGAGGTGGCTATTTTGAAATTTTGAAATTCCGTGACCTGTGACCTGGGTTACGTGACCTAACATATTTCTGTTCGTAAAATGGTAGTGTGACACACCGATTTGCACTGTTACTCTCCGAAAAATGTTTTGGCTATGTTGTAATTCTGAAATTTGGACCCCTTGACCTTAAAACGGTCACAGTCGTCGAAATTTCGAAATCATTGGCCGATATGCATAAAAAACGAAAAAAGCTAAAAGGGGTGAAATTTCGTGAAAAGGTCGTTTCTATATGAATAAAAATCGGACCTTTTCGCTTTCTTCGTTTTTGAAATTTCCGGAGAAAGCTTTTCCCGAATTGCATGACCTTTTCACGTTTCTCGTGCAATTCTCCGAAAACGATATGCATAAAACCGAGTGAAAAGCTTTTCACTTTAGTGATTCTCTCAAAAAATTCCGATGTGCTCCATACCACATCGGAAATTTGATTTTTACACGATTTTAAATTTTCTTGTTAAGACCACATCAGTCTAGAGACCAGTTTATCGAATAATTGCATTTTTAACATTTCTCAACTTGTACGCAACAACGGAACACGTATAAATATGGTTAAAATCCTTAAAATAAATTATGGTAGCTATTTGTTTTGTTTGCAAGACCAACTAACAAGGGACGTAATGGAGAGATAACAGATAACACTCCGATTGACTCGATTTTTTTGTGACGCATCTTACGACTATATAGATGACGTAACTGAACAAAATCAGTGCCCAAATTGAGGTTTGCTGTGTCACAAAAAAAATCAAGTCAATCGGAGTGTTATCTCTCCATTACGTCCCTCGTTAGTTACCTTCCCATCAACATGAAATTTCCAACAACAGCATCACTCATATATGACGTTGGAACATATCGGTCACCCCCCCCCCCCCCCCAACCAATTTTGCCAATCTACCCCAATGTTGAAAGACCATCGTTTTAACAACTCCTCCACTCGTCCGTTCGGACTCTAAATCTCGAACGGTTGCATATTATTTTTTTGTTTTCCGGAAATAATTTCTGACTTTCAAGGGATGGCTTAGATTATTTAAAAACTGTTTACATCACGGGTCATAATTCCGCTTCGACAGAGAATTATGAAGAGAAAACAAAAAGGATACTGTGTACATCCTATATCTCAGGATCGGAAATATAGATATCGGAAAATCTCAAATGGCCTTAATCATGTACGTACAATCAGGGATTCCCGGCGTTTTCTCACCCGGACACTTCCCACCCTAAAAAGGCCTCCGAAATCCAAAAAAATGTGTATGACCCTTTAAAATCTAACGCACAGACATAACTAAAAATATTCCAAGCAAAGACATAAGTAATTTCCCGGTTGGGTTGGGTTCGGCTAACCTAACCTAAAATAACCTAACCTTTGCTTGAAGAATATAGTTATGTCTTTTCTTGGGGAAATTAGTTATGTCTTTGCTTGGAAGATTTAGTTATGTATTTGCTTGGAAAATGTGAAGTTAAAACCGAAGGGTCATTCAAAAAGGCTGATCTGATATGTTTAAGTCTGAAATGTCCGGATGGGAACTCTGTCCGTCGGCCGAAATAGGGTGGGAAGTGTCCGCTTTTGTCCATGCAAAGCTCCCGGTTTGGGAAGTGTCCGCTTTGTGCGGGAAGTGTCCGGGTGGGAAATGTCGCAGGTGGGAAAACGCCGGACACACAATCAGGAGGGAAACGCCTCGAATGTAAAACTTTTTCAAGCTTAAGTTTTCCATAATACACAGTCGTCGCAATGCTCGGTAGATGTGTGTCACCCCGACAACATTCCCTTGTATGATCTGCAGGTTTATCTCCACTCGGGTTCCGCTTTCCGCTAAGAACCTACCCATATACGAGTACTATCAGTCGTATATGGAATATACTACCTATATGAATTAGTGTTCACTTTAGGTCATGTCCGTTGTTAGACCTGCTAACAATTATAAACAACGAGTCAAAAATTCAAAAATGTAATTTGCTCAATTGGGATTTTTCTTTTAAAAAATCCTGTTGTATCGTTTTAATTTTGATTGTTGGAACTTAAAAATGAAAATTGCACGGAGAAAGGTAAAATTGCACGAGAAAAGGTAAACGTGAAAAGCAAAAGGTTATGAGTACGAAAACGAGAAAAGCCTTTTGCTTTTCTCTTTTCACGAAAGCGAAAGCTTTTCGACTTTCTCTTTTCCCCCGACCTTTCTTCGTTTTTTATGCATACCCCTCATTGTGACATATCGATTGACAACTTTTTTCGCCGAGAAATCTTTCAGTTGTGCTGGAATTTCGAAATTTTGGCATCCTGACCTTCAGACGGCCAAAAGGTCTAATTTTGGTCATTGCCAAATTTACGGAGTGAGGACGTATCTCCTTTTGAATGTGAATTAGTCATTAGAAGGGGTTAGTGTGGTATGTTAATGGGGATGGAGGGTGTTTGGGACAGGGTTCAATGATAGTCTTATTTAGATAGGACAGTGGCGGGGAAGGGATTTCTTGGGGAATGGATGTTTTAAGGGTTCTAGATCGGAACCCTTGAACAAAGGCGTTGGTTTAAATAACCAATAACGAGTAGGGCAACGTTCAGAGGTGTCCGTGTCTTGACCTACGGGGACAATCGTAAAAATTGCTGTGGCTCACGCCTGAAACTTTTTGTTTGAAATTAACTGCCACTAACCGTTTATCTACAATTTTAAGGCCCGATATCGGGCCTGTGGCTGCCTAGTTTGAACATGGTTTGATAATAATTATTCACGAAATTATCAAGTTCCTATTTTATTTTCGTTAGTAACATCCGTTTACCTATTTCTTCATCGCAGTTTTTTGCTATTCAAGCATTAGATGGTATCAAGGCCCTAAACCCATAGTTACCTGATTATAACAATTTTGATAATATTTTTATAATTTCTGTTATAATCAGGTAACTATGGGTTTAGGGCCTTGGATGGTATGTATCTCCAAATTTTGAGGTTTGAACAAATGGCTGCATTAATGATACCTTCTCGATAAATTATTGTCATCCGTTCCACACCAGCTAATTTAAGCTACAAAATAATAGTACCGCTAGCCTTTATGCTATATTTAAAAAACTAACATTTGAACAGGTCCGAACGCATACGATTACGATATGAATTCATTACTTTATTTGCAATACCTCGTCCTTCACAAGTCCTCAATTTCTAAGAACTAAAATAGTTCTACGTAATATGTCAAAAGTACAAGTAAAACACTAAAAAGCTGTATTGGCAACTACATAGGTCGCTTTAGCAAACTTAAAAATTATCTGTCGATCCAGGTAGGTCTGCTTAGATCTAAGTCCAAACCCAATGCAAAAATTAATGACTTCTCATCAAGATTTGTAGGGCTTCCTGGAAGCTACGGATTCGGTTTCTGTCCTGGAAGCTAACGATCCGGATTCTGACTGCCGTGTACTACTGACTGAAATCACGGACTCTTTGCTTCTAATTCTCCCAACACTCCCGTTCAATGTATCTTTCGTCAGCCGTGCAGACGAAACGCTGCCCAAGGACTTCCGGTCTCTGACAAAGGAAGCTGAAGAGTCTTCGGGTTTTGTTTCCCCGTATTCAGTCTGGATGCTGTTCGGAGCTACACGGTCAGATCCCGTATGCGTAGGGCCCTTCGAGTTCTTCTGGGCTAGGGCATTCTTGTAGGCAATCCGCTTCTCCCTATAAAATATTTTCGTTTTTATTCAGCCGAATTTAAATTAAATTAGAAGGTTAATGTAACAAGACTTGGTGCGGAGACCACGAAAAGGTGGGCAGGGGCCAATGACTTTTGTAGGCGTATATACAATCACACAATTTAGAGTTATGACACCTACACTACCTACCTTACCTTGCATAGCTCGGTACCCTATCCCTACCTACCCCCGGAATAACTTTCCCTCCCCGAAATAACTCTGTCTTAGAAACCCGGGGCCTATTTCGATAAATGCAGTCACAGCTCCTATTTTGGTA
Source organism: Desoria tigrina (assembly GCA_906901685.1). NCBI lineage: Eukaryota > Metazoa > Arthropoda > Collembola > Entomobryomorpha > Isotomidae > Desoria > Desoria tigrina. The sequence continues at coordinate 6,576,875 of CAJQTU010000023.1, read as the reverse complement.
TTCTGACGAAAACCCCACCTCTTCCGCTGTGATGCCAATTCCCGCTCTGTCGGCTGTGTCGACAGGACTGCTTCGGGACCTTGTCGAATTATGGACATGAGACTCTCGAGTTCGTCGCCGTATTTTTCTCCCTCATTGAGGTCGATGATAAGTTCCCCATCGTCGTCCTTCCGAGTCCTCCGTACCGTGATCATGTAGGCCCAGAGGAGGAGGCAGTAGATGACGGCCTCGAGAAAGGAGCCCCATCGGAGGAGGAGCATTAGCCAGGGCAGTTGGAAGCTTCGACCTCCGTTCAGGATCGTCTCGTACTTTTTGAAGCAGCCCTGAAATGGAATTGTAACCTTTTATAGCAATGATAAAATAGCAGCTTTAAATTTACCGATCCGGCTGGAATAAATAAAGATCCCTATATTACATGGACGGGTACTTATTGAGGATGAGTAAGTACATTACTAAGCAGCCACAGGCCCGTACGGGCCTTAGAAACAGGCGCAGATAAGTGATAAAAATAAGTAACTGGAAACAAAAAAACGTGCTGAAAATAGTCTACTATCCGATTCTAGAGGACTTTTTACCTCCAGCTAGGTCAGACGGTCAGATAGGTGCGCTGAAATTAGAGCTTTCCAAAATGCAGCTCAGATTTGATCTATATTTGATCTCTACTGTTACTGAGTATAATTGAAACATTTGGGATCATAGATACTTGTCATATGCAATATGCATTCTCAAGGAATTTATTTAAGTACTGGATCAAATTTTCTCCATGAAGTCTACATCTATTATTATTTGACAAATTTTTTTCGCTTCTGTGAAGTTTTGAACGGTATTTCAAGCGTACTTCACATTTTTAAGCTCCACCCCGTAATAAACGCCTACCTATTTCCAGCAGGGGCGAAACATTCATCATAATCTGGCTACATTTTACTACTTAACTTACCAGCGTGTGATTGTTCACCCGAAATTTAGCAGAATCCTTGTACCGCTGCTCCTCTTCGAAACTCCCTTCGGTAAGGCCATACTCGACGTACTTGCCGCAGTTTATGCCCAAATGCTCGACGCGCGGAGCGCAGCAGGAGACAGGGATTTCGAAACCGTAGCGCTGCTGCCGTTTAGTTCGATTCACCTCGCGGAAGCCACCGTCGGCTAAGTTTTGGATGATGAACCAGTTCCTGTCATCGGGAGTGATGGTTGAGATGCTGATGTAGCCATCCGGGAGCCTCATGCTAAGGTATCTCTTGTCGTTGTAGTCCTCGTAGTTTCGAATGCCACAACAGCTCTTTAAAAAATCAAAGCGGAGGCTTAAAATTTGGATTTTATTTTGAGACGGAAATGTACTGAGGACACCAGAGATGAGCTAAGGAACAATATTGGATCATTTTGACCTTCCGAAATGCATTTATTGTGATACAAATCGGCCAGAAATACAGAAAACAATGGAGTTTATGCTTGTTACTGAGTATTATTATCTCATGGAATTTAGACTTTAATGAAGTATGATCAGATTTCGAACAGTTCTTGCCCCAAATTTATGAAACGTCCAGTGTTTTGCATGTTTTTACATACGTATTGATATTGGAATTTATCCAAGAAGGGGGGAATCACCCCTAGTCTTCTAAAGTAGTCTCGGCTGTAGACCGTCATGCGGTACTCCGTTACGGGAACAAACATTAGGACACTACCCGCTGCGAAAAATACCACAAGGATGAGGAGGACTATATACACCTGGAAAACCCGACAATATAAATACAATTGATTAAAAAAAATTGCGTAATAAAAATAATTATCCTTAAATAATGAAAAAAAGCAATCGAACGCACAAAAGATGATCTACGATGATAAAGTCTCAGGAATAGTTAATTATAATAGTAGTACTAATTGCTCAGGTAGTTAGCAATACAGATAACTACGTACATATCTATGAACCCACATCCTTCCAAGGCCCCGACCAACCGTCCGTATCACGAACCGGATCAAGTAGATGGCTATTAAATTGGCCGTGATCTGCATCCAAAAGCCTGCAACATAGGCGTAAATTGGAGGCATCCCTCCGTACAAGTTGAACACGTAGATTATCGTGCAAAATAATGCCAATGAGCCTGCCTAAAATGCAGTTACAGAATGCAACGTTAAAACAATTCAAATAGCTTCACAATAGAATTTAAAATTAAAAGTAAAATAAATTACAAATGTGCAATAATTAATAGCATATGATGTATATACCCCGCAAGCGTAGAAAAATCCTAAGCAAAACCGACATGTTCCACACATCCTTTTATTTCAAGATATATTATATAGTTCGGAATCTTGACCGACGGATAATTGGTTTTATATTGCTTCAATGAATTATTTGCATCAATTCCCAAAGGAAACAGGGCAGTCGATTTTTCCTGCAAATTGATCCTCAAGGAAGGGTCGTATTCCATTTGATTGCCTTCAAGTTCGTAACTAAGGAGCATGGAAATTGGAATGATAAACGTCCATGAAAATTCATGAAAGTTCATGGAGCTAGTTCGACTTGATCTAAATATACTTTGCTAAAAACCGTGGAGAAAGCAACTTTTCCGGTGAAAGTTTCCGTGAAAGTTTCCGTGAAAGTCGGTTTCTACCCGGATCTCCCGTTTTTACTCCAAAGCGACATCTCACTCCAGGAAATATACGTTTTTAAGTGCTGCAGGAACCGATTTGCAAAACCTTCATTTTCCGTCGTTACATAGAGCTATAAACATCCTTAATTTTTATGTAATTTCTATTCAAGATGAGCAATAAAAAAATTTTAAATCCTGAAATTCGAGGAAGGCAACACACCCGTCGATTTTAAATATTCTAATGTTTCACAGAGCTTTACTTGCAGCGGAAACGGCATAACATTTCTAAATTAGAATCTCGAAATTGGGTTTCGTATAGAAAACTAAAGCTTTTATTCCGTTTCATTCATAGAGATGTGCCTAATTTCTCCAAGTTCTAAGCAAAACATGGAAACTGATTCGTTCATTAAAATTACCATCTATATGAGATTTTTACTTTAACTAACACCTCATCTCACAAAGGATAGACCAGGATCAATAATTTCTTCATTAACGCTTCGAGCTGTCGTAAAGCTGTAGTAGCTAAGCTGTAGTAATTAATATGTCCGAATAGGATTTTCTAAATTGCTTTTTCAATCCCCTCTAAAGCTCTGGTAATTAAAATATTCCAAAACATATTCTATGATGAAATTTTTTTATAATAAAATGTGCAGAAGGGAAAATAATGGTTTTATTCAAATGAAAGTCCGTCAGTTTATAACTTTCAATTCTTGAAAAATGTCTGGAACTTTGTGACAGTAAAACTTTTTTAGTGTGTCAGTGTCGTAAAACTTTTCTATTGATATCTATGGTCTTTCTATATTAACTAGCATTTTTTTTTATTCATAGAATCAAATCGATAAGCTAAATTCTCACTAATAAACTACTACATAATGATTAATAACGCATGAATAAATTAAGTTTTTAAAATGCAACATACTATATAACTGATTGACGCCAATTTTATCTAGAGAGATCAGATTTTGTAATACGCCGGGTGAGCGATAAATGCCTATAAAACTGGGGTATACCACATGGAGGTTTTTATACTTGTTTTAATTTATATGTAGAACATGATAAAAATTTTGTTCGAAATATTTATAGGATATGATTTTGTTGCTCATGATATCCTAAAAAACAGGGTGTCAATATCGAGTTTTGAGCAGGAACATGAATTTTTGAGAAACTTTTTAATCCTTAGTTAGCCCTGGCCCTGTAGCCTTTTCCAGGAACGTAAAAATAATTTATTTAGAATAGGTTAGAAGATGTGTGGACTTACAAGGGAATTTTCCCAAAGTTAAATCATGGATTGACTGGATTTTGTTTGGAATGAATTTGTAACCCATATGAATGTTGAAGAGAAAAAATAAGTCAGCCTGGGCCCTCGACAATCGTCCTAACACACATTGGTCCCTGCCCGACTATTCATGGCCTTCCCACCAAGTCTTAAGAACATAACTTTGGTTTTAGACGAGACGACGATGCGGTGGTATGTTGGACAGAATTTTTGGGAGAATATCGTCTTGTTGAGTACAATTGAAATCCCATGTTAAATGGAGTCTGTCGAACTTGTACAAATAATGTAATAAAATATTTGAAAATCTGAACAGCTCATCCTTCAAAGATTTGGAAAAAGATATGAGTGATTGTTCAATCCCAAACCATTATTCATTCCCAATTCCCATCCACCTCAGACACTGGGAAATAGGCATGCCCCGACATTAATTCTTTTATATTATACCAAGTGCATAAGAAGATTTCTTATGCTGTAACTTCCGGTTTATAAACCTCCTGAAATATAATCCCCACCGCCTTGGGGGTTTTGTAAAAGACTTGAACTGAAGTAGAGCAACTTTCCACTGAAATAAACCTCTTCCTTCTTTAATTTGTACTCCAGATCAAAGATCATTGATTTTTTTAATGTTCTTTTGAAACTTACAAAAAAACCCGTAAATATTTCATTAACTGATGAAAGGTTGTCCTTTTAACAACGTTCGTCATGCAGCTCTCTGAAAATGCTGCTGATTTTTTTATTGATTCCAAATTATTAAGGCCGCTCGGAAATACCCCACCTCGATATATAGAACCCCGCAATATGGGATGTTTTTAAGAAACAGAAACAAACTGTATCTACGGTATGCAGAATTCCCATATATTCTACGTTCTTTAATCGAGTAGTAATCATACCAAATCTTAAGGGCAGCGATTTTGAGAACCGAATTTGCGGGGTTGAGTATATTTATTTGTCAACTAAATCTGCTTTATCTGAAGTGAAAATACCTAAAGGCTCAATAATTGATACAAAAATTATAAATTCACGACAGTACCCAGGGGGCTTTATTCCGAGAACCTTTTATTTATTTCGTCGTAAGATTTGAAACGCAGATAATAAAATCAGGAAAATTTCTCAAATCTTTGCCTGCTAGAGTTCTTTATAAACTTATAATTTACAATTGTAATTTACTAGACACATGACATAGGAATTTGCGAAGAAAAACATGAGAAGTATCAAAAACACCCGTTCAGCCACTGTCGATCACAAAAAACTGGCAAAAATTTATACGAAAATTTCGTACTAAAAAACACACCAATTCTAATGCTAAAATACACAAAAATGACTCTCTGATTTATTTTATTAGAGAAACTTACTAAATTGTAAAATATACTAATTCAAGTGTATTACAAGATTCGATCTATACTGTGTCATTGTGTATGCAGTGCTTCTGGGCCATTGACTTTTCAATGAATCTCTATTTCAATTTTAACCTCTTCAGGATTCTTATTGATTTCAAGTTGACTTATTTGACTTCTATTTGAAAAATTGAACACCTTGACCATCAGGCTTCTGTCAATCACTAACATGCCTACTTACAAATTAGCTTTTACAAGTTTTAAACTTTGATTAAAACTAAAAGGAAACTATTGAAAGTTTTCTAGGAAATTGTAGTTTCAAGTTAATAAATTCAATAATTGCTCATTTCGCCTAATTGAATGCAATTTAATTTGTCGAAAAGTCTCAATTACAGGAAGTCGTATGCTTATAGTTGCTGATGAAAGCAGTGTATGTAATTGTTGTATCCGTTTTAAAATTTATAATCGCTTCTTTAGTTTGTATTTTTGCTCTAGGCAATCCTTCTGTCCTTCTATTCCTCTTTCACAGAAATATATTCGTACACACGTTAACTTCCAATCGCTCGGCAAACAACAACAGAGGATAAATATTTTGAACTGTATCTTAACCATGTTTCCCAAGACGATAAAAACGGCAACCTATTTCATACAAAAAATTGAAGGTTCCTTAAATAGATTTTGAAATACATCTTCCTCTCTGATTTATAGGTAAATTCAGCTAGCCCTCTGGGAAAAAGTATCGAAATTCGGTATGAATTATTATAGGAAACTGGGCAATAGCCGCCTTTTAACGACTTCTGTCAGCTTTAAAAAGTTGTTTGGGAACAAGAGATACTGAGTGAATTATTGTAATCGTTTTAACAAACACTATAATTTAGGGATAGAATGACACGATATTGAAGTAACCTGCTCTCTTCAAAATTCTGTTTCACAAACTCGTTTTATTTCTCCTCAAAATTCGACACAGAAGTCAGTACATAGGATAGAAACACGAGTTAGTAAATCAAAATGTCTAGAATTTCAAACATCAAACTGATTATGTACATCATACATACGTACAAAAATCGATAAAAACCCGATCTCATTCAAAACCAGGATAATGACCTCCCCGGAGTACCCGAACTTACAGTATTACAAGGACTGCTCTCTGTACTGCTATTCAACCTTTGTAACTCAAGTTGACACGTTCAACATTGAAATATTATTGACAATCTGCATAATATATACCGCAGATTGCCTAATGCCCTCATGCACATGTTTTATATTTTCTATTTTATATTTTATACATGCTTCCACAAGCACAACCTCCTTAACGTGGAAAAATAGATAAAAAAAACATTGTCAAAGGAAGGTTCAAGTTTTAGAGGAAAGCAAATTCAGAGTTGCCACTTGCCCTCTTCTACTTCCGTCGGGTTTCTAAAATCTCCCGTTTTTTTCTGTCATTTTCGGATTTCATATTTGAACTGGAGTTTGGCGAGTCTGAATCCCTAAGGGAAATGCAAATAGTACAATTGAAAATGAAAGAGCCCTACCTACTACCTACGCTTCTTCCGAGGTGTTGGGAGTTTGAGATCTGAATTTGTCGCATGGAAATTCTATTACATCTCCATTTCCTTAAGGTTAAGGCAGACTGCGGAACTGGGATTTCCGGACTTGATCATGATGGAAACCTTGCAAGTCTGAGTTATGATCAATGTCCATAATTTTGATGGTGGTGGTTGTGGTGGCAGATAAATTATTTTCTGTTACAGTCAACGTTAAAATCCAAATTTTTTAATTTTGCTGCTGGGCTTGTCTTCTACTCAATTTAGACCGTTTAGAAAGTTACCTCAAAATCTGGAGAGTTTAACATGAAACGATGCGTAGGCATAGGGTAGTTATTCCGGGGGAATTAATGCAATAAATCGTCATTTTTCAGTGGTTTAAAATATTTTTCCTTTTCCGGAATTTCAAATGCCAGAAATAAAGGGACCGTTTACGGATCGAGATTTAAAGACATTGCACAAACGTAAATATTTTAGTGGTTTTGCTGAAATATAACTTCCGGGCTTTAAAACATCTTTGGCGATATCAATTAAATTCAAAGTACCCGATTTTCAACTCTGGCTTTAACACATACATTTATATTCCAGTTTGTATAAACTAGAAAGAAGACAATAAATTTTAATTTTCGACAGTCACAAAAGGAAGTCTTTCCACAAATTCGAAAATTCGGCAGTCGACAGGTTATTCAAACAGAGCTGGGTGGAAGGAGATATGATTTCAAAACTATCAAAATCCTCCTCCATAAATTCATCCTGATCTAATGATGACAGGAGGTCGTTCAGTTGACAACGGCAGGATTTTTTTGGAGAGGATTATGGTTGAAAGACGTGTCATCGAACACTCCAAACATTTTTCAACGTTTTTTGTGCTCTTACATTCATTTTTCGAACATTGCTTTGTTCATCATAGGAAATTACAAGCTATGCACCAAAGTATTTCAATAAAGCATATAATAGAGCCCCACGGTCTTTTATAGGCTTGTATTTTGGGGAGAGTTTGTATTTAAATAATTTAAAACAAAAAATGGGAGAAAAATCGTAACACGAGTTTTAATTTTTTTTCTAATTTCCCGTCACACACCTTTGCGACGCTTATAACGTAAGAAGATTACCTAACACTTTGGTTTAGGTGGGTGCAGTTCTACCGATCTGTTCTTTCTAGCATATTTCGGGATGGGGATATATTTCAGTAGATTGCATTTCTAACTAAAGCAATCTCCAAAGCAGTATCTAAAAAAAAAAGCACAAAATCAAACAGTTCGAGGTTCAAATCTCTTCATGGAAATGTGTCAAGTTTATTAAGTTCAAAGGCAAGCAGAGTTAACTGACAGTTTCCTTACATGGAAATCTCTCTTCAAACAAAACCGTCTAAGCTTTTAAGATGGAACCAGCCATCAATTCCTAACTTTTAGCTCCAAGGAAGAGTAAAGTGAGGCTGGAAAGTTGGTACCGAACCCCGATTTTTCATGTTACCCAAACTTTAGTCTCTATTTCCTGCCTGCACTTTGATTGTAGAAATACAATGCCTGTTGGGTAACTGCAGACAGGTCGACGGGACAAGTTGCAGGCGATTAGAACTTTCAGTTCGAAAGTTAACCACATTTGACAGTAAGGACGAGGTTGGATTCATCCCCTCTCTCTTTCAAGTGCCGACATTTATCCCCTTGATCCTCTGGATCAGCTCTGATTTGTTGAAATTGGTAATGTGCGGTCAGAAGAGTGTGAATTACTCGGCCAGTGGAATCGATAATGGAAAGCGATTAAGGGCATTCGACATATTTCTAGCCCTTGTTTCGATATTTTAGAAACCTTCTTGCTAACTGCTATAAATGCTATGACAGGAGCCACTTTGCCGATTTCCAGGAATGCAATGCCGGACTTTCTATAGAGCTTTTCATAAATCTCCGGAATGTTCTGAACATTTGCAGGAAAAAAATCTCAGTTTCAGCAAATCGCCCCCGCCTCCGTGCCAATTCTAAGTTGGAAGGTTGGATAGAACTGATTTAGAGAGCTGGGAGTTTGTGAAAGTTACAAGACATCAAATCAAATTTATCGACCCCTTGGCTGGTGTATATTTCGGTGATTATACGGAAACATACACGTGGGTTCGTTTGAGGCAGACATCGGTACTTCCGAATCGCATTTCTTGAACTTGGAGAAGATCTAGTCTTTTTTTAGCTCTTCTGCTGCAGTAGGCAGTAAGTAGGATTTTAAGATGAGGCATTTATGGAATTAATTTGAGTCGTTCATAAACAATCATAGTCAGCTACTAGGCTTTGTGAAAAAAATCGTATTTAAAAATACATATATTTCGATTTTAAAAATGGGATATTACCCCTAATGCAGACCCATTGTAAGTCCCGAAAACGAGAAATAGCATCGCAGCTCACACCATGTTTATCGTATAGTTGTGCCATTGACCATCCATTTTATTATTGGACTTTAGAAAGATTTAGAATCCAAGGATCGTCCATCTTTAGAAACAGGCAACAATACGGCTGCTGGGCCAAGGACAAGTCACAAAAGACGTCAACCAACTCAAACACTACAGAAGAGGAGATTGCATCAATCTACTCCAGAGTCTCATAGTCTCATCCCATCATCTCCGAACAAAGAAAACGTAAACCTTGTCAAAATATAACAACAAATCGTTTGAAGTCATTTAACAGATCCGGTTCATTTCCAACCGTTTGTAGACTCCGACCTACAGGGAAAGTCAAACTTTTGCGGCTTTCACAACTTTTTTTTAGGAGAAATAAGTGTTCCAATTTATTACTTGCGTTTGTTTGTTCGTCTTTTATTGGACTTGATTAAACATTTTGAAAATACGAATCCACAATCGATTTTTTTTAAAGAAAAGATGTCAAAGAATTTGAAAAATTCGTAAAATATCTCCATATCTGATCCATTTAACAGATAAAAACTCCCGAAAAGAGTCCTACGTCTCGAAAAAATACGACCCGGATTTATTTAGAGAAATACAATAATGTCCTTCTGGTGAACGAGGTCCGTTTTATCAGAGATGGCTTTACTTAGAACATAGATCGAATATGGCGAGTCTCTTGTTTTCAAGATGGATAGAAGTTCATCTCCGACTTGAATAATAGAGATAAAGAACCACGGAGGATCCCACACGTTTTTTATACGAGATTTTTGGAGTGAAATGAGAACTCCAGGACGAGAAAGGGATGTTTTTGACTGAAGAAAGCTGGGACCTATTGAAGCCTGTGTAATCAACAGATTCGCCGACCAACAAGCAGTGTTTTTTAGTTAACTAAAACTAAAACAACAACTTGTAGAGTTCGCAGTTAATAGCTATTTATGATTGGGGTTTCACTGGATTTCTGCATTATATCCTTATTTTAGATTCAAAATCGGAATAAAAAGCAGGCAAAATAAATGGCATGAAAATGTTAACAAATCTACGATAACAACTGGACCTGTGCTTCTTCTAATCTATGCCCTATTCACGATCTGGTTAGTGTGCTGAATTAAAATTTAAAACTAAATAAAAAACTAATGAAGTTGGGATACATAATTTTAGCTAAATTCTATGAATTATAGAATTTCTAGGCACACATCTTGTACAACAATAAAAATAATAATTAAAAAACACTACCAACTAACCTTAAGACCAATCTCGAATGGACGAGCAGACATACTAAAAGGGACTTGTGTTGTGTAACGCAACGGCGAGAGTAATCTTCAAAAAGATAGACATTCGTCTCATCCTCCAAGAAATAATGTATATATACATATATAGAGTTATATAAATTTATATAAATCCATCTGGATTTTAGACCAGTTCTTATAAGTGTTTTGTATTATTATCTGGCCCCTACTTCAGCAGAGATTCGGAGAATTCCTTCAAGTCGAAGTCTCGTCTGAAAATGATGCTTTCTTCAAGTACAGAGTAGATTACCAACTTACATCATAGGTATACTATTGGGAGATGTTTTAAGGAGGAGAAAGTACATATATTTTGAAATTTTGGGCTAAAAATAGAATAATGAAAAATGGTAGGGATGGAACTGTTAGTATTGGATTTTTAGAGCATCTTGCGGACTTGATGCATTGATTGAAGTGGTTTGAAGTCTGGAAAGTTCCATTATTTTGAGGATATTAAAAAATCTGATCAATTTCTGCTTGAATCCTTATCAAAATTAGTGAGTATTTCATGATGGTAGGAACTTTTCTATGGTATTGTCCTTGTGACTTTGGGATGGGAGAATATTATGTCCGACGTGGACTAGTACAATAAAAATCCAGAATTTTGTGTTTTTTGGGATATTTGTATTAGCTTTTCGATTTAATTTCGCATGAAATTCCAGCATGATCAAAATGAAATCCACCAGTACAACCTGTAACACACTAAGAAACCACTTAAATCACCCTGATTTTTTTACCCAAAGTTCCTGAACCCTGCTTTCAGATCAGATTCGTTAATGATGGTCCATACGTCAGTAAGAAAAATGAGGATGGTTACTTACATACGTCTGTCTTAAACTAGCTCCCTTCTATTTGCGGATACAGAGAAAAAACCTCTCATTTTTCATGCAAAACTCCCAAATGGTTTATCCGTGTTATGTTTCCCAAGTCGGTGATTCTGTGGGAATTCCATTCCGAACTTTCACCGCTGTTGATTGTTCCAATCCCTGTGTGGCTCCTACGTTCTATAGTAGCTGCATTTACTGTTTTAAACCTCCTGTTTAAACGACAGGGCCTTGAGGGAGAGTCTTAGCGAAAAATATATTGTTCTCAAATTCTGAATGGTCTAACATCGGAGAAGGTACGTCGGGAATGGTGCCACTGCCACTGTCAGAAACCGGACGCGTTTCCCATACCTATACGTTTAGATATCAAAGAAAGTGGCAGAAGGTGCATATTTTATTTTATTAGAACTGTTGAACCACTTACGGGGGCTTGGAAATTGGTGGAAACTTCGCATTTTCTCCGGTATTCAGTGTCAGAGTCAATGATTTCGACAAATGATAAGTGGCAAGAGCATTTTAGGAAATCGTACTACATTGCTGGGGAAAGCAAGCCTTTCAAATGATAGTGAGAGTGTACTGAAATCTCTGATCAGTACTAGTCCAGTACCGGGATTGGTCAGAGATGGCAGGAACATCATTAACTCAATATCAGCAAACAGAAGTGTCACTCTACACTGGATTCCTGCCCATACGGGGTATGAAGGGAATGAAGCAGTAGATGAACTGGCCAAGGAGGCGTCTAGTATGCCTTTCCTTGGTCCAGAACCAGCAGTACCGGTACCCTTTTCGTTTATTAAAACATCCATACGGGGGTGCTTCCGACGGAAGCATTCCGAGGAATGGATGAAGCGAACTGACTGCCGTCAGACAAAACTATTCATTCAGGACCCATACAGGGACACTGATTCGACCTGGCGACAACTGAGTCGGGGGTCATTAAGACTCCTTACTCAAATTGTCACAGGGCACAATACTCTCCAAGGACATCTACATAAGATGGGGTTAGCAGAGGACTCCACTTGCACTCTGTGCGATGTGGGGGACGAAACTAGTACCCATTTCTTAGGTGTCTGTGATAGTTATTGTGCCTTGCGTTTTCAAATCTTCGGGACACACACGATGTGCCCGGAGGAATTAGCAAAAGTGCCCCTCACCAGTATAGCGCAATTCATCGCTAAATCTGGGAGATTCGTCCGAGATCGAGAGGGGCGCTAACATCGGCACAGTAAACTTCTTGTTCTTTTGGGGCGCCCGTAATAGGCCAGAAATGGCCTTGACGGCTGAGTGGGCAAAGCATATGTGCAATGTCCATTCAACCCACCTAATACATACATACAATACATACATACAAGCCTTTCAAATTTAGAAATGTGCGTCTTTAGCTCTGAATAATACCTTGAACTTGGCGGATCTTCACTTTGTATTCGAGATCGAGATGAAACCTTTCGTTGATTTAATGCGTTTTTTAGGCCTGCTACCCTATTTGTGACAGGTCGTTAGGGTCAATCCCATTTATCGCGGCTTATAAACGCATGAAAATGTAAAGTGTTAAATAAATATTAAATTAATGGTATTTTTAGTTTTAAAACAGCGTTTTATACCAATTCAGCACTGAAGATAAGACGAAAAATCTGCGTAATCTGAAAATGTTCAGAAACTGTCACTCTGATTTCTACCATCCAACCTGTCACTGTCAATAATACTCCCCTCCTCTTTCCATCGCTTTCTCAACCTATTTGTTCAGTTCGGGTTATGCTAGTTGTCCAGAAAAGCAAAAGAACGGGACGGAGGCTTTCATCCATAATATATACGAAGTCATTCGTGTCTAACAAGATCTGTCCCTGCTTCCTCTGTAAAAAAATACAATGTCATGTCAAACATGTGTCTCCAAACAAGCCGTGATTCCAGATGTTCAGTCTCCAAAGGGACACTGTCTTGACATGACAGGGAAGTGACGTTTATTACATCGAAGAGGATGTGAACTGGACACTCTCCACAAGCATCCTGTCAAACTATCCTCCATTACCATATACCAAAGCCTTAAATCTCCATTAATTATTCATAAGTCACCACATTTAGCTAATGCAACCTTGGTCGATTAAATTAAATCCGATTCTCAGCCCTGGCTGGACTCTGCCGCAAATTCAATTAACGGAACCCCCACCACCAGATCACAGATGAAGTTCTGGGCGTCAGAACTTTGAAACTTCCGTCAATTCTTCGTCTCTGTTCTTGGTGGATGTGAAACGCAGCCTCCTGTCCTCTTTAAAATCCCTCAGGGGCCCCGAAAAAACTAAATCAGATTTCCCCAAAGAGTTCAAAGGTATATTATTCTATCCGTCAAGTTAGTGACACGGGAGTAAATTGCTTTCCTCCCGTTCCATTGCACTGACTCTTATACACGACAACAAACAAACCGAACCGCGTCCTCTTATTGCTTATTACCATTACACAACCCGACATATCATTACACTTTCTCCAGAGAAAGCTAACTTTCTTTTTGTTCTCAAACTGTCAGAAACTTCAATCCGCCCCCTTGCATTTTATGACTCTGGAAAATCATTTTTCAAACGAAAAAAAATTCGATTTTTTTTTTATCTCTCATCTTCGTCAAGACAGAAGGTGACATCCTCCTACTCACGCCTCTGCAAAATACATACAGTTTGGACGTGTTCTTGAAATTTGAAATTTGATTTTCGGGTTGGATGCCTCCATATGCCTAATTGGATCTGGAGACACTATATACTTGACTGATCTGAGCCAGCTCCACCCAAATCCTTTGACATTTTATGCGGATCCTCTACGGCTTAAAATCTTTAAATAATGTCCAGCTTCCTATACATAACTTTCTCCAGCCCGGCCTTGGTGTCAGTTTGATTAAGCAGGGCTTTCAATCCCGTTAAAACCCTCGGGGGAAAGTCCGCCCATTTTTCGGCACAGTTTATTCCGATGAATTTGAGGGGGAATTTTGCGGTTGAGGGAATCGGAGATGAATTCCGAAATGAATTTTCGACGGCGAAAGAGCTGGAGAGAGATGAACATCTCCTTGAGTGTCTGTCTTCAGGATGATGTTCCTTAAGAATATTGATTTAATTTCCTTGAAGGCACTTCACTTAAGGAGATGGGGATATACAGAGATATTGTGTATAGAACTGGAGAAATGCACAGAGAGATACACAAAGATGTGAAATCGATAGTCACATTTTATTTTATTTTCTCATTATTCCCCTCTAATCCTCCCTTTTGCAATATACTTATCTCACCCGAAAAGTCCAAGGAGACAGTTTCCCTGTAACAGTCCTCACGAGATTCCGTAGCAAATCTGTATTTTTCTTGGGGGGATTTCGGAATTAAGCTTGCGAAATCGGGACCGGCTGGGGTTTTTCTGCGGACACCAAATTGGGTTGAGGATAAATCTAAACAAATCAACGAAGGGATTTGAAAGTGAGAAGTGAAAGTTTGGGGTTCGTAAATGTAAATAACTCGGTGGGATTGGGAGGAAAAATTACACCTTTTAGGAGGGATAAGGGTCGGTTTTAGGGATGAGTTATATGAGGAAATCAGTTATAGTGTCAACTTTGCCGATTCGATTTCCTTAATGCGAAGGGATTGGATTTAGGGATTTAAAACTGCTGCAGTTCTGTACGTTCAGAGTCCGGAAATCCTAATAGATGTCCATTTAAATGAAATTGGCCTGCAGATTGTATATCTTTGGGAATTTCATGCAATTTGACTTTTAAGCTGTTTCGGTGTCACCAGCCCATGCAGTCGTACCAGGTTGGGTTTTAGTGGCTGAGGGTTTATCTGCCAAAATGAGAGGACTTCTGTAGAAGCCCGTGTTTACAAGAATCGGAGGGGATTATGCAAATGTTAGTGCAAGATGCAGAAGTTGAGATTATAGTTAGCAACTCTAACTCGAGAGATAAAAGTCCTTAGCTCGTAGTGCCTGATTTCAAGTAAAGTTTTGCAGAGACCACAGTTTAAACACAAAATTAGGTTACAACGGAGAGGACTTGTGATGTTGGGTTTTATTTGTCCCATGTATTTCCATGTAATTTTATGGTAGAACCCTCAATTAACAGGGAACCTGTTGGCTTCTTTCTCTGTTGTTGTTTAGCCAGGAAACTTTTCGGGTAGCCAGGAAACATACAATCGGGGCCAAAAACTGGAATCCTTTGGAGTTTTATGGCTGTCTGAGGGATTTTAATTCATACCCGTGGGAACTTTGCCCGTGTTACGAAACTAACATGCTCATTAACCAGTTGTAAGCCTGATTAGCTATTAGCTAATGTCAAAAACAATTAGTAAATTCAAGATCGGGACGCCAGAAAAACACAACTTTCTCTTCTTTCTAAACAAGTTAATTGTCCCAGCCTTGAAAAGTATTATAAAAGACAATGAGATAGTCTGGTCGGTCCGGGTCGTACTTTCTTTGTTCTTCTCTGTGACATGACGCATTGAATATTTCCTTGTAGAATAAGTTCCATCTTCCAAGGGCTCTTCATTCTAAATCCCAAATCCGAACCCATTTCTGGGGCCTTTAGAGATCTCTAAAATATTTTCCACAAGAAGAAGAACATGAAATTCCACTTGAAAACCTCAGAATTTCATTTCCAGATAAACCCGGAAAGTTGGAAGAAGATTAATGGGATTTGAGTCGTGTAGGGTCTTTGTGGTCTCATTAGTACATCCATTAGTCCTTGTGAACGTTATGAGAGGACTTTGAAGTCTTACCTTCAATTTTCAATACCGGCTCTCTCACGCTTCAAGGATCCCCATATAAATTACATCTGCAACTAAAACCTATTCTATCATTTCCGCGAATGAATTCCGTCATATAAATTCACTTTAGATAGTCATGTAAGAGGATCCCCTTTCCCACACATATCCATACCCACCATCAAGGGGGAAAGTTTGCATAGTAATGTGCATTTACATAATATTGATTGTTATATTTTAAACAGGTAGGGCACTTCAAAGGCTAGGGTCAACCCTCGTTCGAGGGATATTTTGATCAAAGCTGTTGGGAAATGTGAAGATGTACACATCGTTACCGAGAAGGTTTACCTGAAGTGTTGCAAATCATTAAGCCAAATTAAATGATCAGTTGGTGAAGGATTCGAAGATTATTTGACTATTTATGCAGCATTTTTATGTAACTCGAACCCTGGTGCATATGTGTTTTATTTTTTTTAAACCTTCGAAATTGTCCGGGTTTTATGTTCCGAAGTGATTAATATGGCCTAATTTTCGACAAATTTTTTGACATTTTTATAGAATTCGGCAATGATTTTGTTTTTCTTTTCGATTTTTATGTTTGATGACAGTATTTCTGCAATTTCTCATCAATTGCAATTAAGACTGGAACGTAACTCTTGTTAAATTGATTGGGCTCTATTTCGGGGGGTTTCTATTACAAGGACCGATTTCATAAATTGTCATTGCTACTGCTGACACTTCATAAAACGAAGGGTGTGCTGTACCATGGCTTGTTTTACTAAATGTTTACAGATCCAAGAAATAATAATGAGAACAACCACTGGAGATGTAGGGCTAGGAGATGGCTAGGAGTATGAAGGTGATCACATAACCTTCAAATAATATGAATCATTCCCTTAACATATTCCTTTAATTATTTATTTATTGAATATTCCCTGGAATATTAATCGTTACTCTTCTCCGTTATATGGAAATAATTGAGTTATACCGTAAATCCCGGAATAAATTCCCATATTCTACAATGTTAAACAACCCTTGAGGTTTCCAGGGGGTAGCTATGTCACGTTATTTTCGTAATCCTGGCCATGATGGTACATATTTCCATGTCGGACCTGTTCCCAACAACTTTTAATAATGACTTTGAAATTAATTGAAATCTCTCTGGATTCCATGTCGTTTCTCATGATTCAAGTTATCAACAAAATGAAAAAAAAACAATTTCCAATTCAAATTCTTGAAAAGCGATCTCTCAATTCCAATATTTCATTGTCAGTTTCTTGATGATTCCATATTTTAAAAGACAATAAAACAGAATAAAAAATACGGATCTATAGGAGCATTAGAACTGCCAAGGCCAAGCGTTACGAGAACCTAGATACACCCACGCGGTCTAAAGATTTACTTTGAAAGAATTTAATTAGTTTTCTAGCAAGGCACGTGGGGACCGTGTTTATGATTTCATGATAACCACATAGTGTCATATGATGGTGTGATGGATTAGCATATGATCACCGGGTTTAAACTGTATCGAGAGCTTCTTATTTTAAAATTTGCGAAAATTTGTAAGCCTTGCCATGTGAAAGGGTTAAACTAGTTAAAAAGGTTTGCTATTAAAAATATTTAAGCTTTGTAACTCGGGCCAAAACTCATTGTTCTATCGTCAGTCAAAAATCATTTGTCATGCGGTTTTTCTTCATAAATTTTACAAACACAGTTAATATCAAATAGAGATGCTAATTTTAGGACCTGTAGATTTCAACATAAAAGTAATATGTGATGTGATAAGTGAAATGATAATTTGTGAAAAGTAGTAGTAGTATATACTATATGTACGAAAAAATAGTATGTCTTAAGTCTTATTCAATCAGTGAAATTACATGTAAATAACTATCTCATGAGCAGGCAAATTAATTCTGAACAACGCAAATCTATTTGCGTTTAAGGGGGGGTTTAAAAAACTATGGAAATTTTGATTTCCCTATCTAAACCAATGTTAAAAACCGGTTTACGGGGACAACGCCCCAGCCCCCACGGGTCAACTAATCGAATCAATTTTTTTTTTATAAAAATCCTCGATAAATTTCGTATTCAGTATGCCCTTTACATTTTTGATTTTTTACTTTCACCTCTTGCTATATTCATAATAACAAAATATTAGTCTATTCGTATGCCGACTTTACTATTCACTTGAATTTTGTAGCATGCATGGACAAAAAATCAAAAAAGTAAAGGGCATACTGAATACGAAATTTATCGAGGAATTTTATAAAAAAAAAATTGATTCGATTAGTTGACCCGTGGGGGCTGGGGCGTTGTCCCCGTAAACCGGTTTGGCCACTTTTTTAATACTTTCTGAGAAGTGTGAAAGCAAGTAAAAATTGTCGTTGCCATGGGCATTTGCGACGGTAACTATAGTAACTTCAACAATCACTATGGTAACAAGCCTAATAATGGTTGCGTTACCAAGCAATTTTCAAATTGCTTAGGCTTTTGATAAAAATCCACATCAAAGTTTTGTCGTTATGTGTATCTATGGATGGTCATTCAGGCCGTAAAATATTTTTCAAACCCCCCCTTAATTACCTAATGTTTTTTCCACACGACTCTGAGTTAAAGATAAGTCACCTGGGCGATATATACAGGACAACAAATTTTTCCATCTCGTAAACATCGTCGGAAATCTGACTGATTTGTCAGGATTTTAATGGGAAAAGTTTTTCCCCGGTTAGGATCAGAACATGTATGTAGGATTTGCATTCCTCGCCTTATTTCTCGGCGAAGGAATAAGTCTCTTCCAGAAGGAAATGGAAATCCGACTTGACAAGACGGAAGAAGAAGATAGAAGACTAAAAAAAACAAGGTGAAAAAGAACTTATTAATTTCATGTTAAGAATAATGCGAAGATCCATGATACACCCACCACTTCTGACCTTCGTCAGAGCAGGCACGAGATGCAGAGTATTTAATATAAAGTTAATCAAGGCTGTACAAAAACTATTTATATAACATTTAAGATGTTGATTAGAATTGTAATTTGTAATTAAGCCTCTATAACGATAGGGGGGATTTGCCTTAATGAATCGAAAGCAGCTTCCAGTGTCTTAATTATTTCTAGATAATTTATAAATCAAAGCCTTGAACAAAACAACTGCCCGAAAAACCTAAATATAAGTAGACTCCTATATTCTACTGTTGGCCTTGCAAAACATTTATTCGAAAACGTAGCCGTTCCAAGCAGTAGCAGTTGACATTGGCCATCCTGAGTTCTTAACACTGTTTTTTTAAAGCTTACATGATGAAAAGAAATGGAAATTTTTTTAACAATCAAAGAAGAGATATTTATATTTATTTGACATTATATTACCATTGATTCGGACATCAAAGTTGACAACAGAGACTTCTGTGTATAAATATTCTAAAATATAGGTATAATTGCTAATTGTAAGAAATAAACAGCAGGGGCGAATATGGCGATGTATAATAAAGGCATTTGTCCCAAACAGATTTTACTTCTTCGCCAAAAAGAATTCTCGAAGCTTGTCCAACTTGACGACGTCAAGTCCGGAGATCCGTTTCTTAGTTGCCCAATCTATGAGAGTAGGTACGGTCTCGATCTGGAGCCGATCGTCGGTTCGGAACGGGTTGGCCGCATTTCGCCACGTCTCTCGATCACCGCAGTGTACACGGACCTGGTATCCTACGGAAACGTTACTCTTTTGCAGCTCCCGGATATTCTTTTCGACTGAAAGGATCAAATAATTAGTTAATTGGAAAGGAAATTCCATGTATCCACAGTTCCCTTGTATTAGTCAAATTTAAAATTTTGCGAGTGTCGGAGTGTCACCTACATTCATTACAGTCGGGACACCATGAAATCCCTTTAGTAACGTCGTTGGCCTTAAAGATGACCATCAAGGGCTTCTTTGATGGATCAGCGTCAATTTCCTCAATTTTTGGCCAGAACTCCCCATAACTAAATAGCTCCTCTCCCATCAACTCCACCTTGTCCATTTGCTTCCGTTCTGTGCGAGCTTTAAAAAGTGACAGGGTCAATCTAACGAGGGACATGGTTGTAGGATTTGGGATGGAAGAGAATCGTGGTCTCTAATTTTTTCGAGTTATGCAAAAATTGTTTTCAAAGCCAATTATCTAAGGGAACCGATGATTTTAAGACTTGGAATCTCTAAGGAAATTAGTATCCACGAGGGTAATTTCCAACCTGTAAAATTGTAAAAAAAATCAGTGTCGTCAAACAATTATCATGTTCTGAAGAAAATTTTAAGTACCTAGCTAGTCTGTAAGACTTGTAATCAATTTGTTCTAGACCTATTTGAGATTTTTTGCTGACAATAAAGGCCAGATAGGGATATGCAAAAAATCAAAACTCGTGATCTGCTTTATTAAACTTAAAAATTACTAACCACGCTTTAATTAATATTGGAATTGTTTTTATTCCACAGACAGAATGATTCATACAAATATTACAAAAGCACTATAGCATAACAATATTATCTCATCTACTTTCCAGCCAAAAAGTTGAAAGTGCAGTCATTAAATGATTCGAAAAGAAGGTATTTGCACCCTACATCCTTGCTCAGTTAAAATGTAAAATACAGGATATCCTGTGTAAACCAAACCACAACTTAGAAGGAGCAGAACTATAAGAGTCGATCATTGATTCTATAACGGATAAGTTTGATGTTTGATGTTCATATTAATAACTTTTTAAGAGTCGGACAAGTTGAGATTTAAACTGTTTAAAGTTTATATCCGTAAACTATATGCGTAAACTATAATTCTATAAATATGTAATAGACATCATTCTAAATGTAAATACATTCCTCTTTAATCTTTAAAGTATTTAGGTTGCGTAAATATTAAGTATTTAGATGACAAGAATGCCACAGCAGCTTCTTTTGTAAATTGAGAGTTGAGATTACGACAGCTAAATAGTACTCTCCTACACTGGTAAATTGGATACGAGCACCCAAAATAAGTCCCCACCCTCAACTTAAAATGTCGATTGAATTGTTAGCGCATTTTATTACAACTGTTTCCAGCATGTTGTAAACAGAGATTCGGGACGATGAGTACCCAAAATAAGTCCTCGCCCCCACCTGAAGTTACCCGTTGATACGACCATCTGCGAATGTCTATAAAATGAATCAGATTCTGACTATATGATTTTTATTTTAAGTTTTAACATGCGATAATTACAAATCGAGAAAATATTATTTCAACGATTTCTCCCCCAGAATAACTCCCACATCCTATTTAATCTAGTAAGACTACAAAAACAGCTCCATTGATGGACGTACAATAACATCATTAGCGGTACACAGAACCGTCAATCCATCCCCCAAAACCCAAAAGGACAGGGTTAACACAAGTGAGTTAAATAAACCCAAGAACTGATGATGTAGAACATGTTATTTTTTGGCAAAAATCAGTAACTTTCGCACCCAGATGACAATTGACGTCCCCGTCTATATTAGTCCCTTGAGACTTGTAAAGTCAATGCCAATGGCATTATATAAGGTCATTCAATAATAATGGTCATCAAGCACGTCAGTCAGACCTTATAACAATATACAACCCATCCTATACATTTGACAGCTTATTTCACAATTCCTAGTCCTATTTCTCGACGCATTGTATAAATATCCTCTCTAGTTAAAAAAACAGTCCCATATAAACAAGATTACTTCTGTCAAAAAAGCCAAATCTCAAGTACTTGTAGTTGCGAATTTTTTAAGCATTTTTTTTAAGATTCCTAAAATTTACAATCTCCTCTTGTAAGCCATACGGGCGGATGGAGGAAAGGGATTTTTTACGAGGAAATGTTCCATCTTTCTCGGAGACACTTGAGACTTGAAGTTGGGCAGACGAAGCATGTAAAAAATGTAAAAAAAATGAACAAAATGTAAAGTTGTACCGCACCGGAAGGACGTGAATTTGCATTTCCAAGGCCATTTCCATGCCCAAAATCGTAGTTGTGGCTTGTGACTTTAGAAGCTGAGGAATATGGACCGAAATTGCCTTAATTCCGTACAAAGGGAGATGAGGAATAATAAAATGTCATGTTGACAAGACCATCCCTCCGGCTCTGCTTTTAACTTTAAAACCAGCTCGTATCAACTAAAATATTTCATAGTACCTATAGAGAGGATTGTTATAGAGAAGGGCTTGAGTCGGGAGAAATGTAATGTCATCAACTATAGCCAATTACGTATTCAGAAATCCTGATCCAATTGCTCATAAAAAGTATGTCGTGCTTATAAATATATATTATAATGTGCCCTCGATCTTGGATTTGATGGGAATGGCTCAAGATTTCTGAAATTCAGTCTTATCATGTGAAAGAAACGCCTTGTTCAAGCCTGGGAATCTTGAGACGGAGGCTTTAGAGTGGGGAAATCGTTAGGAGCTCTTATATTTAGTCCCTTAAAAGAGTGGGGACTTATTTCGGGGAATCTATCCCTGAAGAGGAGGTTAGCATTCCATTAAATGGTTTAAAAACCTGTTGAATACACATTCTCAAGATGCACTTGAATGAAACTTCGTATAATATAGGGGCTTCAAAGCTCCAGTAATAAAAATTATCATGTCATAATAAGACATGGGGAATTATTGCGGGGGCCCGATTTAACCGCAGAAGAAAGTAATTCGAGATTACTACATTTACTACGTATTAGCACACATCCAGATAAGGTTCCTCTGGAACAATATCCGATTATAATTCTGGAGGTTAAGGGCTCTGAAGATAATGAAATGATGCCACCGGAGAGGAAAGTAAACAGTTTTCGGTTCCATTCCCATCTCAAATTTAATAATAATATAAGGGCCAGTTCTTCTTGTTTGCTTCTTTTACTGGGTCGGTGGCGGTTTTCGAGGGAAATGAAGTCTGACAAGAACCACCGAATTGTGAATTTCCGAAGCCATGAAGGAACGGTAATTTTTGGCTGGATGAACGTTGTGTAACTACAGAAGCGATCTGATCTGTAAGTTGTCGTAAAAAACGGTTCCATCCGACCATGATGGATACAGTAAACAAGAATCTAAGGACTTTATTTTCGAGAGAATCATACATAATCTCAGAGCATACATTTTTCATTGAACCATTACTTGAGCAGTCCTCTTCTTGAGGAAATAATGCCATTTTCGACCGTCTCTCAAATCCTGGAATATGGAAGCTTGGGTCGAGATTGGAATTTCGGGTGGAAACGTGGAACTTGGAATAATCGAAATCTGGAAATGCCCTGGTTCTCTATACCTCTCTATCCAGTTCTGCACGGTTTTTGGACCCGGGCAGCTTCCGCGTTCAGGCCGGTAAAGAACCCGATTTGTTGAACAGACAGACCGATACTGAGGTTCACCCTGAAATTCCCGATGAATTGGCCCCTGGGGAAGCTATTTTGG
The DNA here is from genome assembly GCA_906901685.1 of Desoria tigrina. Classification (NCBI taxonomy): domain Eukaryota; kingdom Metazoa; phylum Arthropoda; class Collembola; order Entomobryomorpha; family Isotomidae; genus Desoria; species Desoria tigrina. The sequence continues at coordinate 6,553,505 of CAJQTU010000023.1, read as the reverse complement.
AATCTATACATCTGTGTAGTTTGAATTTTGAGGATAAGACAGCGCAGCATTGGGGGGATTGGTAAGGAGGCTAATTCCGGGATTTAAGCTGATAAAGGTGTTTAAAGAGGACTTTAAATCACAGTTTTAGTAGACTGAAATGTAGTTCATTATGCGGTCAAGGAGTAAGGCTATTAATTTAATTGTGTATAAATCGATTTCGAAAAAAATCGACGACATCTCAACTTTTAGTTCCGAATTTGGATTGTCTAGGCTTGAAAATCCAAGTAAAACGTACAATGTAGAATTACTGAACAATTTTGTTATTGTGGTATGGGCCAGATCAGCTTCAATGAGTCTTTAATGTTACTGTCATGTTAAAAAAACAAGTCCCCCGTATTTTCCTTATTTACCACAGGTCGACTTGAAATACAATAACATGGGTCAAATTCTCGAAACTTGACATTTAATGTCAAGTTTTGAGAATTTGAAAAATGACAGAAAATTATTTTCTGTGTCATTTTTCAATGCGTCTAGTTTACTTTCGCAACGTTCCTGAAAAAGTAATCTCAAAAATTCTTCTAAAGTTCATCAGTCAAACTCATCATAACTTATACCCGATCGTGATTTTTATATTCCTCGAATGATTGGGGTGGGTGATGGAGTAATGATGGGAGTTATTCAGGGGGGGCTCTACGGTCCTCTAAATTCTTACTAAATTCACTTCACTTTTTTAACCCTTACAAACTCATAACCATTAAGAATAGATGCTTATCCTAATGTCCGTATCCTTCTCGAAACACCAAACCAACAAGGGAGATGATGGAGAGACAGCACTCCGATTGACTTGCTTTTTGGTGATACAACTTTAGACTTTGAAGGTTCAAACACTCGCTAATCGACGAGTTTTGGACCGGTTTTGAAAACGTTAGAAGTTTCGAAGAAAAAATCAAGCCCATCAGAGTGTTGTCTCTCTATTATCTCCCTTGCTAGTTCATCTACCAACTTCCTACACCCCTACGGCCCTGACTCTAAAAATCGGGGAGAAAGCAGTAAGGAGACTGTCGAAAGGGAGAAAGTAGTTCCAGTTTAGCTGGAACAAAAGAGCCTGGATTTGGGGAAAGTAAGAAAAAGCTTGTAGCAAGAGTCCTCGTCTCTCAGACTTGATCTGCTCGAGCCTCCACCATCACCTTCAGTTTCAATCCTCCATTTAATACTCATTTTTTCGACATCATCTCATCTCCATGTAAAATAACAGACTCTCGAAATACTATAACAAAGTAAATAGGCAGGAGAGCTCTCGATTAGCTAGTCAACGTCAAGTATTCGGGAAGAGATCATCATCATTATCCACCAAGAGACGAGTCTCCGTCAATCTCTGCAGAATTTTGTGTGACTTTTACAGTTTTTATCGCACGGAGATTATTCAATCATCAGTTTATCAACCCTGCACGCTTCGATACAAAAACTGAACGAGCTATAGTATATAGTAGCTTCTGCTAACTTGGCCAGTTAGTTCTTAAAAAATAAGTAGCTGTTGTAAACGGAGTTATTAGCGATATAGATTGTATATAAATATAAACACGAGATTAGACACTATCCCAACATCCCAAGTCCAAGGTTCTTTTGCCAGTGGAACTGAAGGATGAAAGTGCTAATAGGTTCTATTGTCCTAAAAGTAATTGAATTTAGCCCTCCAGAGGCGAAATTATTACTTTCCTTGATTTACTCGGCCCAGAGACTATACTAGTTCGAATCTGACGAGGATTCTTTAGTCATTTACGTCACTTTAAATCCCTCGTCTTTTGATTCTTTTGAAGTCTGTAAAGTAGAGTTGGTTTATTGCAAATACGGCTTTTCTCATGATCTTGTATTCCTAGAAAAGACTAGAAACCAGTCAACAGTTTGAAGAGAAAGGTTTGGGAGTTTGCTAAATTACTGTCGTCCTTGTCGTTGTATTTGTGTCTCCTTCTAGACGTTTCTTGTGTTTCTTTTGTCGATGAGACAGGTTTTTTAAGCCTGTAATTAGCTGAGGAGACATTTATTTTAGGATTTTTATTATGATCCCTTTTGGCCGATGGCTGTAATCTGCAATCCATCTGCTGATCATTTGGTACTTGATACTCATCTTCGGGAGAGAGGGACAAAGTAATTGAACGGCTCGTTTTTAACGACCTTCCAGTGCGAAAAATGTTATAGAGTGAGCCATTTAAGGCACGGACTATTTACTTCTCTGACTCAGAGACAGGCTCAAGTTTTACGGAAATTTACAGCAAGGAGTGACTTATCCGTGTAATATTTCAAATTAGGAAGTGACTAAAAAACTCATATTTCAAGCCTTTCTTTCAAACAGTTTGATTAACATGACAAAGAGCTGGTGTTTTAGTTCTGATATTTAATCTTGTATCCTGCGTTTGGAACTCTCGGATTGTAAAGTTTCTTAATCTAAAACCTAAAATTCTTTACAAGCTACAACTACAAGCTGTGTCGGAAAGTTTTGGACTTTGAAAGGATGTTCATCTTTTAACCGAAAAATTAACTTGCTGTAATCCCAGCATGGCAAATACAAAGTGATGCGATCAAACATAAATCACTATAAATAACCCCATTCCTCCTCTTTTCTTGTGCATTTTAAAACGTTAGTGTGTGTTTAAGTGCATTTTAAGACAAGCTTAAAAATTGACTTTTATTCTGATCTCAAGAAGCGGAAGATGGTTCGATGAACAAACTTTTAAGAACTTAAAATCCAGTCCAGATTCTAACGATCTTTTAGATGAAAAAGTCCTGAAAAAATGAGGCGTGAAGTATGAAATAAAAATTGCATCCCAAATCTTTGAAGTCTTGATGTTTTATGGAAGTTTAAGCCGTAAGTAGCCTACTTTTAATATTAGTTTTGACAGATGAGTTTAAAAAAAAGTTCGGCTTGTTTTTGAACGAAAGTTTCGATTGATGTCAAAAATGCATGTGGGATGGATTTAATTAAAATTGAGATGATCAAAGAACAAGGGTTTATTGATAATTCTATTCATGGGTTGGGGGCAATGTAATTGTTTTTTGGTACTGGACCGACTAAAGAGATAAGGACGAGATCGACTCGAGTCTCTATGATCCTTACGGCTTTGTATAAAATCATTAACAAAGCTTCCATTATAATAATTAATAAATGGATTATCACAGTTCGGATTACGTAACAACCACTGCGTCATTTTAATTCAAAAGGGTTCACCCTCGCTGTATTAATTTACTCGGTATTAGGGTATCTAGGAGTATTCTTAATTAATTAAATGTTAAAATTGTCAGAAAAGACAAGAAGCTAAAATAAATGTCAATGGTCGAGTCAAAAGTGAGCACGGATTATTAAACAATGAGACCGATAAGTAGCTATACATTTTTTAATGATCTTTGATTGATCCAAGGATCGCAGATTTTTTCTGCAATTTCATTATAAATAAGATCTTGAAACAGTTTGGATTTAATTAAATTGAAATTCGATGAAGACATTGCCGACCATTTATGATTATATTGGGCTCTATATTTCTGTTAATAACTTTAGATCTATTATTCGTCATTGATTAATATAGGAATCTAACTCGAAAAAAACCCATTACGCCCCTGTTTTAAAAGCTCTCCCTTTCCGTTACCTCTGCGTTAATCATTCATAACTCTTTACAATTACAATTACAATCCATACCGTGTTAAAAAAAACATTTTAACGATAACGGATCCCACCCATCTATTGTAAATTGCAATTCAAGATTGAACATCCCATATTTACCATACCTAATTTTGACTGTCGCCTTCAGTTCGTTAGTAAGAGTCAGTTCACAAGAGAATTACAAGCCCATCGGCATGACTCTCGATCCTATTATCTAAATATCAATAAATCATTAAACACCTCTATTTTCGTAAACATCCCTCGTCATTTCTTCGACATCTCCGGTCCTGAATGCACTGCCTTTTTCACGGTCCCCAAAAACTCATTAAACCCTGATCTCTGTCCTAAGAACCTATTACAAAAGGAGCAGGATCCGTCCATCTCAGCCTTCGTCTCAAATTAACCTCGATTCAATACACACGAGCCGACATTAGTGCTGAATGGGCAGTTACGTGTCTAGAACTAAACAGGAAATTACGGCCTATATCCATGCATTTATATTGCCAACAATAGCAATTTCTCTGCAAAAAAACAGGCGAAGTCAATGGGACGGAGTATCAGACTGCCTCCGATCGAGTCTTAAAAAGAGCTTTGAGATTCGGGGATTGTAAATTGACAATTTAGACTTTGTTTTTCGGGGTCCCGTTTTAGTGGTATGTGGAACTGTTACGGTTATGTTAATGTTAATAGTGTTATCGTGTGTTTGTAGTTTGTGACCGAATAATGGTGGTGGTCTTGTAGGATGTCAAGAAACGGAGTTGCAAACTTATTCCTTCGTGTAAACAAATGTGATCTGTCCTGATTTGGAGTCAGGATTTGGTGACAGGTCACCAAGTTTGGAGGAAGGAAGGTGACACTGGAATTTTATTTATTCTTGGAGTTCTTAGGGTTATCTGGTTTTGTTGGACGTTGTTTTGTGGATCCCGTGTCGGATTTGGCGAAAGTGGAAAATTTACACATGTATTGATGTGTAAATTGAGTTGAAGAGGGTTATTTATGTAATTTGTTGGTTTTTGTCAAAAGGAGCATAGACTACTGACTAATTAACAGAAATAATTAGACAACTATTCAATGCAGGTAAGAAAGTTAATTACGAGAAAATTAAGTTCTGGTACAATTTTAATAAAACTCATAAAATTACGGAAAGGTTGACAAAGTGTTTTACTCAATTAGTCTATTTCGGTCTTTACAGGTGGAAACAGTTAAGATAATATTAATTACTTATTTTTTTTCATCAATAATATAATCATGTCCGATTTTGATGCTCGCTAAAATGTCACAGAATAAAGCATTTTAACGCTTTCTTCATTGATATTTTTTAAGTAAATCTGACAGATCCGTTAGGTGAAAGGTCTGGTGGTATTGATTATCGTTTTGAAACAAATTGAGCACTGTTTTCTATCAAATTGGCAAAAAAATGCCAAACCGACTTTTGACAAGTTAACCAAATAGGGTTGTAAGAACTTCGACTAGCTATGAGTCCTATTTCGGACTCCGAGAAGGTTTGATCTCGTCTGATTTCTGAAACCCGTTCTTATCTTCATAGTTCCTATTACGATGGAATAATGGTTTAAAAATAGAATCGGAATGTCAGTGAAAGTGAATGAGGCTTTCGTTTCGTCATCCAAATGTAATTTAGCCCAATATCATCCCCCTTTGAAATTTAAATGAAGTCGCATGTCCAGTTCAGCAGTGTCCCTTGTCCCTAATGTCACCTCCTTCAATTTCATATCCACTAATGGACTATATTACTATTATTTCGCGTGCCTTTGAGTTTAGTGGACTCTCTGGAGACTCCTTCACTCCAGGCTTGAAGTTTGAAGTGTCGGAAGTTAGAGAATCGTAAGACACGGAGTTTTTGTGTAAAAGCATCATTTGCACACGGTTCGGAGATTGGAACCAAATAGATTTTAGGACATGATACGTTGTTCCATGAGTTGGGATCATTTGGGTTGCAAAACAACATTAAGGGATGTAAGGGTCTCTTTTTACGAGAATGTGCTCCCTTTCCTCAAAATGAAGAAAACGGTAGTTGGTCATGTACTCTGGATTAGTCTGAATATCGCTCTTTAGAGGATCCCGTGTAAAATTCCTAAATTGTGGAAAATAAGAGAGTTGACGACTTTCGTTGATCTTTTAATCGATACAATTTTAATTGGCTGCTGGATTTACAAAACAGGTTATTTACTACTCTTGACCATATACTGTTAATTTGCAGATTAATTCAAAATTACGCAGATGTATGAAGTGAGATGTATTTGTCATTTTGTAGTGATATGGTCCTGTAAAGCTCTGTTAATCATTACAACATAAAACATTTTTGTATTATTTTCGTGTAGGTAAGCTTTGTTTATTATTTTGAAAGGTATCACTGTGTTCACAAATGTCTAAATGTAACCCTTCACTGAAATAAATCCCCACCCCTTCAAAGGGTTTGAAAAAAAATCCTCCACAGATATTCTTATCCAACTTTATGTTCAGAAAGTTTTTCGGAAATAGTAGCAACTAAACCAAAACTTCTCCAAAGTTCATCGATTCTGTCCTCGTTGAACATCCAAATCTATAAGAAAAATCAACTCATGATTTCATTGTCCATTCCCCATCCCAATTGTAGTTGAATTTAAACGGATATCTCCAGAATTGCAATTTACACTGATATGTTCGAACTTGAAATTGGAAATCCCTCAACCGTGAAATCCCACTACCTATTACTAATACCTACACAGCTCGTATACTGATTTGCATTCTATTTAAATCCATACGAATCCGCACTATCCATGCCTGGGAAATAATGCAATAGTTCTGGGAAATTTTCTACTCCTTATCCATCACAACCTCGTTTCTTCTGCATTATAAATGAGTTCCAAGGAATTTCATTTGGTAGTTGGAAAGTAGTAGCAAAAAAAGAGTAGTAAGTTGTAAGTTCAGTTGGTTGCTTTTGAATTAGATCAGTTAGCTCCTCTCGGTCTGTAAAATATATCGCACATGAAACCGACGGGACGGGTTTCGTTCAATGATGGACTTTCCATTCTACAAATCGTGACTCCCTTTCCTACAAATAAACATTGTAGATTCTAGATTCCGAGCCCTTTTCCGTACAATTTAATTCGAATTGAAGTGGAGGGATCGGAAGATGCTGTACAAGCAGAAATAGATTCTACAAAAGCCACCTTCAATCTCCATTTACCAATTTTTTCACTCTTTTAGAAGTGGAGGCAGGGTCTGGAAACCTTACTACTGAAATAAGTCCCCATGAGGGTTTATTTATTTAGTTACGGTTAGTTTTAAATCGACAAACTTCCTTCGTTAAATTTCAAGGGATTGACTCTTTAGTTGCAGTGGGTTTTAAAATGGGGACTTATTTAGGGGGTTTCATAGAATGAAACTAGTTCTTGCAATCTCCTATTAAAGTAAGTGGCTATGGGGTAGTTATTTAGGGATTACGGCTTGTTTGCCGTAGTAAGTTCAGCTGTCTGTGCGTGTCACAAACGAACATCACATGCTAGGGAGATACATTTCTTAACATTCACATTCTCATGATATAATAGATATCGGGATAACCTTTAAGTGCTCAAAACTAGACAGGAAAGAAATCAATCCCTTGAGACATCTCTCTATCTGAAAAAAACGAGGAAATTGAGACTTTCGGGTTCTACATCTGAGAATGCTGCTGTCAGTTCCTGAAAGGTCAAGATTCAACAATTCCACAAGTCGATATTCGCATCATTTCGTAGGCATTGGGTTTGTACATTGAGGAATGGATGTGTATTTCAGGATTTTCTACTTCAACGCCCATGAATATACCCCAAAGTGAAAGGAACGATATTTCTGACAAGAAAATGCTAAAATCTGAGATGGAGATTAGCTTTTGAATTTGGGATTGATTTCAGAAATTCAAGGTTTACTTTCTTTGTCTCAAGAAAAGCCGTGATTTCTAATTGCAAATGTTGAGAGGGTTTTACCTTTCTATCTTAGAATCTGGACTGATATTACTTGGATTTACTGCAATCCTATAACTGGTAATTGGTACCGGGATAAAAAGTCAATCTTCTTGATTAGAAGTTGAGATTGGGCCGGGTTTGCAATTTGCAATTGCCAGGCCAGTTTTAGATTCTTGAAAAATTTGACAGAGCATGGAACATCTCTGCGTGATAAACGAAAAACTAGACATCATATTGATTACGAATTTTGATTATTTAAACAAAATTAGGTCAGTTTACATGTACGCAGTTTCGGCAGTTTTTGCAACATATCATTTTTATGCTGTGAGTCTGTGAGTAAACATTGTAGCTTCCCAAATCAAGCTGTATCTACTATTTCCAGATAATTAAAACTGAATATACCGTGTCGTACCTCACTATAAGCTTAACAAACATACCTCTGATTACATTACAAAGGATTATGATAATTGCACATTAATTCACTGCCAACTAAAACCTTTACGATCGATTATTTCCAATCCGAATAATGCGAGTCTGAAGTGCAAGTGGTTTGGTTAATGGTGCATGCCTATAGGGCAGAGCTAAACTACTTAGCAATTAACAATTAACATCACTTGTGATTGGAAATTTTAACACTCAATTTAAAACCTCGTCCACTCCCTAAACTTCGGCAAGACATCAGCCAAAATTAACAACTCTATTCTAATAACATAACCTTAGATAGGGCACCCCTTTCACCTTTGGGGTTGTCTACAAAAACCCGGGGTTTACCGTTACAGAACCCTTGACCCTATCAAACATACGTTTTCAATTAAAAATCTCGCAGAATATCCGCGGTTTTCGGTAAATTTTCAGCTTGCTCTTAAACGGTTTACGAATGGCCCTTTAAACTGTTTCTCTACTGTACCTTGTACAGTTGTATTTGTATGTATGAATTGGGAGATGAACTATCTGCCGACGAGACCGACGAGGAGGTTTATAGGTTGGTAATAAAATAAGGATATCGGGAATCAACTAAGTCCTCCTTTTATGAGCTCCTCGTTAACACCAAATATTTTGTGGCCAAATCTCCCATTTGAAACGACCTTAACTCTCCTGTAGCCAATTGGACTGCCCTTTTCCATCAAGTAATTTACTGTTTATTTCACTATCTCGCTCTTTATTCCGCAACGTAAGAGATGTAATAAACCGATGTAACGGGTGTAACCAAGTGTTGAAAATATAACGATAAACAAACTAAATCTCAATTTCCCCAAAAAGCCCGGGTACTGCACCCTGGTGTCAGTGGGAGTGGTCCCGTATTCGTCAAAGATGTTCTATTACTCATGGGAATCGTTTAAACCCCATATCTCAATTTCCCCGAAAATCCGGGTACTGCACCCTGGTGTCAGTGGGAGTGGTCCCGTATTCGTCAAAGATGTTCTATTACTCATGGGAATCGTTTAAACCCCATATCTCAATTTCCCCGAAAATCCGGGTACTGCACCCTGGTGTCAGTGGGAGTGGTCCCGTATTCGTCAAAGATGTTCTATTACTCATGGGAATCGTTTAAACCCCATATCTCAATTTCCCCGAAAATCCGGGTACTGCACCCTGGTGTCAGTGGGAGTGGTCCCGTATTCGTCAAAGATGTTCTATTACTCATGGGAATCGTTTAAACCCCATATCTCAATTTCCCCGAAAATCCGGGTACTGCACCCTGGTGTCAGTGGGAGTGGTCCCGTATTCGTCAAAGATGTTCTATTACTCATGGGAATCGTTTAAACCCCATATCTCAATTTCCCCGAAAATCCGGGTACTGCACCCTGGTGTCAGTGGGAGTGGTCCCGTATTCGTCAAAGATGTTCTATTACTCATGGGAATTGAGAGTGGTTTTGGGGTTTGAGAAGGAAGGATCTTTTTTCTCTCTCTCTCCTCATTCCACGTACACTTAAGACTTATTGATCTCTTAAACTAAGAAATCTCAAACCTTCAATATTCCACTCAGTATAATATAATACTCTTCGTCTAAAAATTCAAAAAAATTAGAATATAAATATTCAACAAGCTTCTATCAATTAGCGATTCGTATTATCCAAACAGCACTTAATGTCTGGAACACCGAAACGAAAATTTAACAAAATAGTATCACCCAGTCTTCCCGAAAAAGCTGAATGTAAGCGTGCAAATAGAGACAAATCTGAAAAGGTCACTACTCATACGGAACGCGACAACAAAATGAGCAAGGAAGAGATCCAGGTCATGCTGAATACGATGGAGAAGCGGTTAGAAAAATCGCTCACGGACGTGATAAATGTTAAACTGGAGCCATTAAAAGTGATTGCGGTGACAACTGAAAAGCTGGTTAAAGATGTTAACAACCTTCAAAACGCTTCCAGACAGAAGAATATAGTAGTACACGGTCTTCAAGAAGGAACCGAGGAAACTACAGCCAACAGAACCCGGTACTTAGTGAAGCAATTTGAATCACTTTGTGCGGAAATCGGAGTCCAGGGAATAGATATAGATGACATTTATCGAATCGGAAAAGCAAAAGCTTCAGAATCCCGCCCACTACTTGTTAAATTGCTGCGGAAAAGAGATAAGCAAGAGATCATGCAAAGTAAGCGCAAATTTGGAGCACGTAAAATCTACATCAACGATCATTTGTCCAAAGAGGAGCAGGAAGTCGAGAAAGCGCTTAGACTAAAATTCGTGGATATGAAGAAAGCAGATGCATCCTTGTCCAAATCAGTGAGAAACGGAATTATGATCATATGGAAAGATGGAAAACCGATGTCAAGATTTCAATATAATGAAGAGAAGGCTGCAGTCGTCCCGTTTATACCATCCTGAAACGCACAGCCCATGGAGAATCGAACAATTGAAGAGCAACACATCATCAACTTCTCAATACAGTACTGGAATATTGAAGGGACTTCGCAAATTGGATTACTAAACTACGATGAAATCAAAAAGCTTTGTAAGAACAATATCATTTGTTTATATGAAACATGGAGTACACAAAATTCAAAGTTAGATATATTTCCAAATTATGATAGAATCGTGGAGCATGGTTTCAAAGAAAATGTAAAAGGTAGAGCAAAGGGAGGGCTAATAATTTATTTTAAATCTAAGTATTTTAAGGTTAAATCGATTTTGTATCAGACCAAACATTATATAATTGTATGTTTAAGTAATAGAACAACAAAAGACGAGTTAATAATTGCAAATGTATATATACAACCGGGAAAAAAGTACGATCACATATTACAGGAATTGGAACAGAGTTTCGAAATTATATCTCAAAACTACTCGAGCATACCTGTTATAATAGGAGGGGATTTTAATGCACGTCTAGGAAATTTAGGAGACCTGCCAGGCTGTTACGATCAAAACTCAGGAAATTTGGAATGTAATAGGATTTCTATGGACAAGTGTATTAACTCAAGGGGTAAAGTTCTAATAGAACTAATGAACACCTATAATTTCTGTTTGCTAAACGGCCGTTTAGCAGGAGATATACCTGGTAAATTTACTTTTAGCAATGCTATTGGAAACAGTACGATAGATTTGATATTTGGAAACGACGTAGTGTGTACTAACGTTGTAAAATTTAGAGTGAAAAAATGTACAATATCTAATCATTTTCCCTGCAAATTGACATTAAATATTTTACAAACAATACCACAGGAAATACTAAGATCTAAATTAATTTGGAGTAGCGAAAAAACTTTAGACTATCAAAATAAAATCACTTCGCTAATAAATGGTAGTAGCATCGATTACGAGGCATTAGTAGCAATCATTACTGAATCAGCAAATGAGCTTGGTCTAATAAAAACATTTAAAAGTAACAGTGAGAACGTCAATAAACCGTGGTTTGATGAGGAATGTAGAAAATGTAGGAATGAAGTAAAAATGGCAAATAAGAAACTGCATAAAAGCTTTAGCATTAGCTCAGTGGAAGTGTTTCAAAGTTCTCGCAGAAAATATAAAAATTTATGCAGATCCAAACAAAAACAAAGTTTTCATAAATTTTCGGCTACTTTAAACGATTGTAAAAACTCAAGGTCTTTTTGGGCTGCAGTTAAAAAACTCAAAAGGACCGGACATATTCCAAATTTAGTTGAGGACAAAACATGGGTGGATTTCTACAAAAACATGCTTCCCAAACGACAAAAGTCTCCAGGTTACTTTACAAATATAGATTACAATTTAGATAAAGATATCACAGTAGGGGAAGTTAATGAGGCTCTGAGTAAGTTGAGTAAAGGCAAGGCGCCTGGACCTGATCAAATTAGTAATGAATTTCTAAAGAGTTTACCTGAGGCGGGTCTGGTTTGCATCACAAAATTATTTAATGACATCTTATCCTCAGAGACTCCGCCAGCTCAATGGTCTGAATCTCTTACAGTTATGCTTTACAAAAAAGGCGACCCAAGCTTACCGATAAACTACAGACCCATTGCATTGATAAATACTATATTTAAATTGTTTACACAGGTATTACAGATAAGGCTAGTTAATTGGGCCGACTTCAACAAAATTCTACCAGAAGCTCAAGGTGGGTTTAGGAAAGGTAGAGGTTGTGAAGATCAAATATTCACATTAAACTCTTGCATACAGATAGGAATTAATGGTAGTAAGAAAAAAGTGTATGGACTTTTTGTGGATTTCAAAAGAGCATTCCCATCAATAAATCACGATAAACTTTGGAATAAATTACACATCTTAGGGGTGTCGGGTAAACTAATCAGAATTTTAAAATCAATATATGATCAAGCAAGCATGTCTGTTAGACTCGAAAATCAGAATTCTACGCCTATTGAGATAACAGAGGGTCTTCTACAAGGCGAAATTCTTTCACCATTATTATTCAGCCTATATTTATCAGACATTGAAATTAAAATTCGAGAGACAGGGGTTGGTGGAATTAAGATAACGGATAGCTTAACGATACAGATTTTGCTCTTTGCCGATGACATGGTAATTCTAGCTGATACACCTGAACAACTTCAAACAAACATAGATTCACTTAGAAAATATTTTATAGAACTAGGACTGGAAGTTAATCTCAGTAAGACCAAAGTTATGGTATTTAGAAAAGCTGGAAGGCTGAGTAAAAAGATTGAATTCAAATATGGTAATGAAATAATTGAAATCGTGCCGACTTATACGTATCTAGGTGTCCCATTCTATGCTTCGTGTTTATTTAGAAATACAGCATTATATTTTAAAGGTAAAGGCATAGCCGCATTAAGTGCTGTATGGGGACCAATATTCAAAGGTAAAATCGCTAACCTAGAAGCAAAGGTCAGATTATTTGAGACGATAAGTCGATCCACTGCTCTTTATTCTAGTCATCTTTGGTCTTTTAATTATGAAGAGATAATTGAGCAGGTTCAAATAAATTTTTTGAAAAGGTTATTGGGCGTACGAAGATGTACAGCTAACTATGTTACACGACTAGAATGTGGAACTGCACATACTTCTAATATAATCTTTAAACAGTTAATAAAATTCTGGTTTAAATTGTTTGTAATGGAGGAAGAAAGATACCCAAAGTTGTGTTATGATAGATTAAGAGAACTAGATAAGGAGAACAATATTATTAACAATAAATATAACTGGGTCAGCATGTTAAAACATAAAGTAGAGAATTTAGGATATGGGGAGACATGGGTGAACCAATCTGCGGAGAATATAATTCGTAATTACTCCCAACTTGTAACTAGAGAAAAGGACATATGCCGACAAAATGACATAAGTAAAGTAAATGATTCTAAGGTGTACTCGTACTATAGAAATCTGTTAAACGAAGAAAATTTACCTGCTAAATATCTTACTTTAAATTTGCCATTTTACAAATATTCTCTTTTAGCACAAGCTAGACTCTGTCCAAGTAGTATTCATTTTAATGACTTTTGGCATAACTTTGATATCTATAAAGAACCCGAGAAATGTAACTTGTGTAACGGAAATCAGCCGAACACTTTGAAACACTTTCTAACTTCCTGTAGAATTTTCAAGGGGGAGAGAGATCATCTTTTTGCCCAACAGTCATGGGGAAATTGTGAAAACATTCTATGTAAATGGTTTGACAGGGATAAATGTGATAATATGTTTAGATTCTTGTCACAATGTTTAAGGTTACGACAGTATGTATTGGAGGATGATGATTATGCGTAAATATACATTAGATATTAAGAAATATATGTTCTATTATTGTGTTAATTATTTTTAGGGATCAATAAGTAATATTACTATAAATATTAAAATTAGGTAATATAATATATAATATTTTGTAATATTAAACATGTTCTGTATCTCCATGGGCGAAAGCCTCTTATGAGATTAAATAAATTTATTCATTAATATTCATTCATTATTACTCATGGGAATCGTTTAAACCCCATATCTCAATTTCCCCGAAAATCCGGGTACTGCACCCTGGTGTCAGTGGGAGTGGTCCCGTATTCGTCAAAGATGTTATATTACTCATGGGAATCGTTTAAACCCCATATCTCAATTTCCCCGAAAATCCGGGTACTGCACCCTGGTGTCAGTGGGAGTGGTCCCGTATTCGTCAAAGATGTTCTATTACTCATGGGAATCGTTTAAACCCCATATCTCAATTTCCCCGAAAATCCGGGTACTGCACCCTGGTGTCGGTGGGAATGGTCCCGTATTCGTCAAAGATGTTCTATTACTCATGGGAATCGTTTAAACCCCATATCTCAATTTCCCCGAAAATCCGGGTACTGCACCCTGGTGTCAGTGGGAGTGGTCCCGTATTCGTCAAAGATGTTCTATTACTCATGGGAATCGTTTAAACCCCATATCTCAATTTCCCCGAAAATCCGGGTACTGCACCCTGGTGTCAGTGGGAGTGGTCCCGTATTCGTCAAAGATGTTCTATTACTCATGGGAATCGTTTAAACCCCATATCTCAATTTCCCCGAAAATCCGGGTACTGCACCCTGGTGTCAGTGGGAGTGGTCCCGTATTCGTCAAAGATGTTCTATTACTCATGGGAATCGTTTAAACCCCATATCTCAATTTCCCCGAAAATCCGGGTACTGCACCCTGGTGTCAGTGGGAGTGGTCCCGTATTCGTCAAAGATGTTATATTACTCATGGGAATCGTTTAAACCCCATATCTCAATTTCCCCGAAAATCCGGGTACTGCACCCTGGTGTCAGTGGGAGTGGTCCCGTATTCGTCAAAGATGTTCTATTACTCATGGGAATCGTTTAAACCCCATATCTCAATTTCCCCGAAAATCCGGGTACTGCACCCTGGTGTCAGTGGGAGTGGTCCCGTATTCGTCAAAGATGTTCTATTACTCATGGGAATCGTTTAAACCCCATATCTCAATTTCCCCGAAAATCCGGGTACTGCACCCTGGTGTCAGTGGGAGTGGTCCCGTATTCGTCAAAGATGTTCTATTACTCATGGGAATCGTTTAAACCCCATATCTCAATTTCCCCGAAAATCCGGGTACTGCACCCTGGTGTCAGTGGGAGTGGTCCCGTATTCGTCAAAGATGTTCTATTACTCATGGGAATCGTTTAAACCCCATATCTCAATTTCCCCGAAAATCCGGGTACTGCACCCTGGTGTCAGTGGGAGTGGTCCCGTATTCGTCAAAGATGTTCTATTACTCATGGGAATCGTTTAAACCCCATATCTCAATTTCCCCGAAAATCCGGGTACTGCACCCTGGTGTCAGTGGGAGTGGTCCCGTATTCGTCAAAGATGTTCTATTACTCATGGGAATCGTTTAAACCCCATATCTCAATTTCCCCGAAAATCCGGGTACTGCACCCTGGTGTCAGTGGGAGTGGTCCCGTATTCGTCAAAGATGTTCTATTACTCATGGGAATCGTTTAAACCCCATATCTCAATTTCCCCGAAAATCCGGGTACTGCACCCTGGTGTCAGTGGGAGTGGTCCCGTATTCGTCAAAGATGTTATATTACTCATGGGAATCGTCTAAACCCCATATCTCAATTTCCCCGAAAATCCGGGTACTGCACCCTGGTGTCAGTGGGAGTGGTCCCGTATTCGTCAAAGATGTTCTATTACTCATGGGAATCGTTTAAACCCCATATCTCAATTTCCCCGAAAATCCGGGTACTGCACCCTGGTGTCGGTGGGAATGGTCCCGTATGAGTCAAAGATGTTCTATAACTCATGGGAATCGTTTAAACCCCATATCTCAATTTCCCCAAAAATCCGGGTACTGCACCCTGGTGTCATGATTTTTGTGGTGTTTTTATTTTATGGGGGGTCAGGGGGTGTGACCCATTGTACCCAAGATCGAACTAAGCCTTGGTTATGACCCATGGAGCAAGTGTACAAAATTTGGTGACTCTAGGTCAACGCAGTCAAGAATTAAGCTTTGTAATGTGTTTTGGGGGGTTCAATTTTATGGGGGTCAGGGGGTGTGACCGATTGTACCCAAATACGAACTAAGCCTTGGTTATGACCCAAGGAACAAGTGTACAAAATTTGGTGACTCTAGGTCAATGCAGTCAAGAATTAAGCTTTGTAATGTGTTTTGGGGGTTGGGGGGGGGGTTAATTTTATGGGGATCAGGGGGCATGACCGAACTGGTCCAAGTTCAAACGTAGCCGTTGTCTTAACTTGCACAACATGTGTATGAAGTTTGGTAACTCTAGATTAATCCATTCATTAGATATTGTTTAAAATGTGTTTTGGGTGATTTAATTTATGGGGGTCAGGGGGTGTGACCGATTTGACCCAAGTTAGAACTTAGCCTGTGTTAGGACCCAAGGAACAAGTGTACAAAATTTCGTGACCGTAGGTCAAGCCGTTCTCCAGTTATCGCTCGGACAGACGGACGGACAGACGGACAGACGGACAGACGGACAGACGGACGGACAGACGGACGGACAGACGGACTTGTCGTTCGCATAAAGTGTTTTCAACACTTAATAAACGTATGCCTGTACAGACTACCGCGGGTTCCTGAACATTCCGATCGGTTTTTTTTTGTACTGTCGAGTCGATTCATGGAAAGAGACCTTCTTGTTCTGTTTCAAAATTCCAACTACTTTGTAAAGTTTAAAGATTGGATGAAAGAAAGTCATTCATTTCTCCGGAGAATGAAGGGCTACTCTCAAGAATCTATTGATGTCGGACCGAAATCCAGTCCTTTGATTCCAAATATTACTTGTTTCGATTCATTCATTTTGAATTGACGAGTAGATATAGTTTCTGCATTTGCAAAATCTCAAAATAATACGGATATTCAGTTCAGGACAGATAGGAATTTTATAATTTTCTGAATAGTTTACACCTGAGATCTAACGCTACTTTAGAATTTGTAATTTTTGAGCAATTACCCTTTGACCCGGTTGACTTTTAATTTTAATTTTTATTGTCACTCATTTTATTTGCAGATAAATTTCGTTACTTTGATTTTTTATTAAAATTCCCCAGAACTAAATATCCTGTCTCAATGCCCAAGAGGATAATCCTAACTAATCCAAGTGTTGCTGCCTTAACTGCAAAGTTGGAGCTATTGTAATTTAATACTGCAGGAAGATTAACGATGCGATTGAAATATGAGAGTGAATCTAATCAACATTTTATTGCTTTTGATAATATAATGGGAACCAGTGCCGTATGGAAATAAAACACGGGATTTATATGCAGAATTCTCTCTTCATTTTTGGTTTATTTTGACATTGATAAAGTTAAGATGGCCTTAACAATGTGGATATTTATAGAAAATATCTTTAAAAAAAAAGATATTTCGAAGGGATTTATTCGGATTTTTCGGGGAAAAAGAATAAGCCGATCTTATTCAAGATATCTGGCCAATAATAAACAGACGTAAATAAATCAACTCCATAGAACTCCGGCTTTTAGTGACTTGTGAATGCGATCCTGATGATGATGCTCCTATTGATCTTGATCTGAAATCTAAGGATCTCAACCCTGCGTGTCTTACATGTTTTATCGACATTGAACATGTAAAAACATCAATGTCAGCTCGCCTCCTCGTATTTCATTGAAAAATGTAATGATGAGATCAGAGAGAGATATCAATGAATTTCATTCACCATTCAGGATTCAGGAACAAGAGAAGTTGCCGAAATGGTTGCAGACAGTCGGTCGTCGGTCTTGCTTGTTCAGTCTTGACCTGAAAGTTAGGCCTAATGGGTTGAACAATTTCGTGGAGAAGGTTTGCCTTGTAAAAACATTAGGATAAAGTTATAAATGTTATAATATATAGTGTAGGCAAATGGAAACCTAAGAATGTGGAAACCTTTTGAGGAGAAAGTCAGTAAAACCAGATAGGAAAGTGTAGACTAACATTTTATTAGCGTAAGTAATAGAAGTCTGTTGTGGTATATTATGTTCCTAGATACAGAACTTTGGGAGAGAGAGTTTAGGTATAAAGTAAAGTAAAACCACCCGGATTCGGGAAGAATGGATCCGGGTATTTAATCTCGGGGATGCATGGTTGATGATCATTTTGAGTACTTGCTAGTGTTTATTAGTTATTTTTTCAATCGGTTTTAGTTTTTAAATTTGAAAAAAATACAGCGTTGGAAGTGCATCAAACGCAATATTTCTAGGAAAATAAAAAAATGCATGCCAAAATAAGCATATTTTGCATTGATTGCAACCATATATCAATTTACATCCGTCCCAAACTGAATACTTGTAAATAAAATATTAAAAATGGTCTAAAATTGATTGAAACAGACCAAGACATTTTATGCTTCGAATCAAGTAATAACATCACAAGTCAATAGGCCACTATTATATCAAATATTTAAATGTCAGTTCCGAAAATCAGTACATTTTAAAATTAAAAAATCTCAACAGATAGTAGAAATGAGGAATTCATTAGCTCGCCTATGCACTACAAGCAGCGAGCTTATGATTTCGGTCTTGCGATTTAGTAATTAGTTATTAAACACTTGTAGTCAACAAAACTAAAAATTCCACAAAAGCCAAACAACTGAAAAACACTGCTTGATACGGTAAAACGTACATTATTATTGCGATGCTGATCCCTCTAATATAACGTGATGAAAAGCCTTCCAAGCCATTATATCTAAAGACATATGTTAGACGAGTTGTTATTACTTGAAGCATATTTATGCTCCTTAAGTCCTTCATCCCTTTATATTTGCTCTGTGGTTTCGGATTAAACGGGACGCAGGAGAGAGGAGACGAGAGATGACATTTAAGTGGCTGACAAACATTGACATTTGTCAGTCATTGTACAAAATATTTTATCATCATTATTGCTCGGGATGAAACTGGAAGCTAAACTACTCCGGGGATCTGGAATGGACGATTGTAGACACTGACTTTTGTACTTTGCTTTTGTGGTTAATTTCCTTGTTTATCCACTAAATGTTGATCATTTTGTTCCTCAATCTTATGACAGCGGCTAGACAGTTCGCATCGGGCCTGTTAATAATATTTACATTTTCCCAAGAATCCCCTCATTTATAAATACCTCTATCGAAACCAACTTGTTTGAAGTTGGGAGAAGAAATCCGGGACATTAATCGGGACGGGTTCTCCGAGACCGGATTGTTTACGATCATGCATCATGAATTATGAATGCGAGCACCCGAGCCGAGCGGTTGTATTTTGGGAGATAGGAAATCATCAGTATGTTTTGTAACTAGTACATGGGATTAAAATCCTGTACCAGTTTGATTAACTTGTTTTGCTCGTAAAGTGTCAGTGGTGGTTATTTGTTCCATATTGCAATCCTCGTTTCTCTGTACGGCTAACAAGGGGAGTTCATCAGAGTGAACTCAAGGAAATGCTTGAAACTTTTATGGTCGTATCTACAACTAATATAGACAATAAAAATCTAAAAATTAGCGGCACTAATTGACGTTGACTATGTTTAAAAAATTGACGAATATAAAAAATCATGAAAATTGAGTTTTTGAAATGCTCATAAAACGACGAGTTTTGGTCCGATTTTCAAAATTTTTCGAGTTTTTGAATGTCAAAAAGTTGTAGTTTAAGGAAATGTTAAGACTTGAATTTTCAAAAAAATATTGATAAAAATCATTTTTTTTTCAAGCACTTCCAGAGAACTCAAAAAGTTTAAAAATTCCAAAAAAGTATTATTTTTTTTTTAAATTCAAATCTTTTACTTTTCTTGAACAACAACTCTTTGACATTCAAAAACTCGAAAATTTTTGAAAATCTGACCAAAACTCGTCGTTTTATGAGCATTTCAAAAACTCAATTTTCATGATTTTTTATATTCGTCGATTTTTTAAACATAGTCAACGTCCATTAGTGCCGCTAATTTTTAGATTTTTATTGTCTATATTAGTTGTAGATACGACCATAAAAGTTTCAAGCATTTCCTTGAGTTCACTCTGATGAAATTCCCTTGTAAGTTTAACTGGGAATTGAGACGAAGAGGTTCAGAAGTGTTTGTGTATGTAAATGTAAATGTAAAGTCATGAAAGTAGATGAGTCAGTTGGCAGGCTCATCAGAGTGGTGAAAGTGAATAGGATTACAAACGGGGTGATTCGAAACCCTCAGCATTTTAGATATGTGAAGTTGTATCTACAGAGTTGCCTGCATTTCACATACAGCAGGGGATCAATTGGCAAAGCTGAAAATACGATTTTCGTAATAGGCATCATTAAATTAGTCTATTTGCATATATTATCATTTGTTTTATTATATTAGAGTTTTTACTTAATTGCCTACTAATTGTTAATCATAGTTAAATTTCCAAACGCAGTTTAATTTTAAGTTTATATCAAGGCAGCAATCCCCGAGAGGAATTGTGTATCAAATACCTAAAAAACTAAACTAAAAATTGTTTTTGTTTTACTCGTTTTGTGCTGAATTTTAGTTGGAAAATATTGGAATAGCAATTGAAATGAAATGTTCCAAATTAGTTAAGTTTTTCGATCTTTGATTGAACTGAATAAATTACAATGACATGAAAGTGCTGTCTCGACAGCCCGCAAAAGCAAATCCAACTAATCGGCTTATTTTCATATTCTAGGGAGATATGGATAAAATATTAAAGTACGTGAGTTCTATTTATACGCCTAATCATGTATTATGTTTACGAGATTTTGAGCAATCTTAAAATTAGTTTCTCAAGCCCCTGTCTCTGTTTAAAAGAGATTTCCGATTCTCTGGAAATACTGCCATTCTTAGCCAGATATTTTCCCCCGTTCCAGGGCTTAAAATCCTCCTGTTGCATGTAAAGAGATTCCAAATTGTACATCCACTGAGACAGTTTCTAGGATATTTTTCATCTGCGTAGATTTTAGCATAGATGTTTATATAGTATTATTTATATATCTATGGATTTTAGCCAGGGTTTAGTTACATCTGACATTGCTTTCCAAACAAGGTACCTGAATGAATTGGCGACCTGAGGTCGCGTTTCTTAAAGTATTTCAGAAGAAAAATTGGTAGTGAATCACATTATCGGTTTTTAAAATATTGGCATGATCATTTTCTTTGGAAATTGGCAAGATTTCGAACATTTTTCCAAAATTGGCAATATCTTGTCAAAAATAATCTTTGGAATAGAGATCCACGCTATGTCAGATTATAAGATTGCTTGACAACGGCGACTCCAAGGCATATTGAACGTGACGTTACCTCATGACGACAAGTAGTTCATGTACCTTGGATTTAGGTTTTTTTTCGGAGAAATAAATTGAATCAGGAATTGATTCGAGGATTCAAGGTAGTCAGATTTCCTTTGGCTCCAAGCTGGAAGATTCATAAAACAGAATTTGCATTCATCCGCTGTATAAACACGATACCATCTCAATCAAAACCCGAGCACGGAAATCATGTTGCCCAAGTTATCGACGAGATCAATCACCAAGCCTCCTCTCGACTTTAGAACGAATGCTGGAAGTCCCGGAACAAGGCTGCCACCGACAGCCCTTCCAGCTCCCATTTTAGGAAATTATGGCAGTTTCTACAGTGCCAAGACACAGAAGCCTAAAGTTAACAAGTAGGTCCTATAAAAAACTACCGAAAATCCTTCATAATTTCTCTAAAATTAAAAACGATCCCAATAATTCAGCCCAAAACCAAAGACAACCTTCGGCAAATCGGAAGAGCCTCTTCCAATACATCTGCCACCGTTAGTTTATCCCCCGAAGCATGACGGCTTCTACAATCTCATGTGGGACCCTCGGATTTGTCGAGGCAGTTCCTTAGTCCGCTTCCAAGACTTGGCCAACCGTCCTTGCGACAACAAGACCAAGCGGAATCGGAACTCCTCGTCTTCAAACTCGAATCGAGAGCAGGATTCAAGGCCACAAACCATGAAAACAAACATCTTTTCCACAAACGTCGGGGGCAAATCGACCAGAATCGATGAAATGGTTCGCCCACCTCATAAAACCGAACTCCTCGACTACTCCGCCTTCCTCGAAGAACAGATCGACGAAAGCGAGCCGCTTCATTTCATTGAATGCGACACGCAGACGGAGTATTCGGAGAACCTCAAGGGCGAAGTGGATCCGTTCGAGACCCACAGTTCAGAGTCCAACCCGACCATTCACCCAAATGCTAATTCTAGCGACGGTCCAGCCCACGCTGTCAGACAACCTTGGACATCGGGGACGGAAGTAGGGACTCAGGGTAGTTTATTCGAAATCACATCCGAAACCCAGCCAAAGCTCCCAAATCCGATGCAGAATACGATGAGCCGGATCTCAAAGATCATGGCGTCCCAGGTCATGTTCCAGAGTACAGTCGAGACCCTACAGTGCGCCGAGTTGGACGAGATTCGGGGGCAAATCGAGGAAATCACGCAGTGGATCGCTCAGGATAACATCCGCAAATACGAGGAACATAAGCTCTTGTGCATGAGGATTCAACAGGAGAAGATGGATGAAGAATTCGAAGCTCAGGAAGAGCTGAAGATGAAGGAAGTAGAGTCAAAGGTCGGGGTCAACCTCTTCGCGCAAAACTACATCCACACGCTCTTCGAGCGAGGACTCACTGACTTACAGAAGGATGGAACGGTTCGGGGTGATAAGTTCGATTTCAACGTCGACAAGTCTGTCGATAAGTCTGAGAAGGCAGAGGAGGGGACGGTCGACAAGCCAAAGAAGTCTAGAGCTGGAGCGACGAAAGCTTGGCTCAACACTAATGTCGACATCTACGTTAGTAATAAGAGGCTGGATCGAAGCCTTGTCGATGATTTGATTGTCGATGCTTCTACAAAGCGATACGAAGATTTCAAGTAGGCGTTAACCTATTTTTGCATTCTAAAGATTCCCCAAAAAACGGTGTTAAGTATTACATAATCTTATAAGGGAATTCCTCGAGGGCCCCGATGCAGCTAGTTCCCTTCAAACAGAAGAGACAACAGAGTCTAAGGATACGACAGATGCGGAAATGACAGACCCGGAAGTAGAGGATCCAGTTGACGACGATGACGGTGAAGACGATAAGGCTTTGGTTACCGAAGACAAGCCCAAAGTCTCGGAACCGGAAAATGGCCCTAAAGTGATCAAACTGATGGAAAATAATCCTCAGTTCAATTACAAGGATGCTGAGCAGGACTGACGAATGTGACGAAGCACAGTTTTATTCTACCTCAACGGCTCAATGAAACATATAACCCTTGTCCATGGATCACTCCTACTCCTTGTCCAGAGATTAATTAAAATACAGGGTGTGAAATACAGTGTAGGACTTGATTTAATAAATATGGGATTAAACGTGTGTTTTGGAGGTGGATTTTGGTTATTTTTTACGGACTTTTCTTGTCAACCTTGTTTTAGTATATTTTCGGTAGTCTATTCTCCTTAATTCCAATTAACCCTAGTTGAAAATATCGATAACATCCGAAATAGGTAGTTTTTTTTACAAGGAATGGATAAAATAAAATGAGACTGATTGAAATTTCAAGCCCGTCGTTCTCTAAATAACAGACTGAGGTAATGTAATAAGTAACAGTTACATACTACTTACAATTACAAGAACTTTTTTTTTTGTTTGACACGAGTGTAATTAAATAGTTCAGAGATCAAACTGCGGATTAGAGGAGGTTTACCGGATTCCGGTAGTTTCCTATTCAGTTAAACTTTTTTCGAGGACCAAAAGTCCAGAACTTTTCCCTTAATGAGATTGACATGACCCTGACTCTATTTTAGGGGAATTTGTAGAATGAAACACTTGGGTTTTTGTTTTAGAAACGGTAGCACGTATTGTATGCCTTTGGTCTAGTTTGTAATTTGTGGAAATGGCTGTGTGGGTGACCCTGCCCTAAAATAAAACTTATTAATTAGGGATAGTGATTATACATGCATTCTGGTAATAATACCACATAGTTTTTGGAGCAATAGCCTTTGTGCTCTGCCAGAGAAAATCATATCTGTTTTTTAGTGAAATGATTTATTATAATTTTTTATTTTTTAATGAATTTTCACGAACCAAGTTGGATGTAGTCAGTCACTGTTGGAGGTAGAGTAGTTTTTGAAATATTATCCAAAAATTACTCGATTTGTAAAAAAAAAAAAAAACAGGATAATAATTTGGTAATATTCGGAATCGGTAATTTGTGTACCAAAAGTGAATTATGACTGGGTACGATTTTTACAATTATAAATAGGTTTGAAGTGTGTCAGTACTGTGAGTCATCAGAAATATATTTATGATCTTCGAATAATTTCTCATTGTTCAAAATATTGTTCTTAGAAATTTTATAAAACTTGTTGAAAGCCTACTTACGAAGCGTGTAATTCCATTTATTACCAACATTATTTTTGCAAATGCTTTACTTAACCGAGTTTGAAATTCACCTGAAGAAGATGAAAATTATCGAAACCTGACGGCCAAATAAATAAAATTCTTGATGAAACTTGACTATGTCACTTTGAAAATTTAATTTTTCCAACTTCCAAATCTTTATCCACTCGCAATTAAGTAGTATTGTTTTTTAATAATAAAAACAACTTCCGAATCACGGGACGGAAATGAATGAATGTCTGGCTCCAAGCATTCCTAAAACCCTAACCGATCTGGTCTCGTCTATAATTTTTTCCTGTTATCGTTCCTAAATAAATTAAATTAGAATATTGAGTTAAACCCCGATAAAAGTTGATGAAACCCAAACTGAAATCAAGAAAAGGCTTCAGGATATTTCAGAGGTATAACCTCGGTAATTGGCGATTTAAAAAATATGCTGCTGCCTTCGATTCGACTGAATGGTCCGTTTTTTTCGTATTACCGACTGTGGGATCTGTTCATGTTAAACCATAAAAAATCACACAAACAGGCGGAAACGGCGCTCGGCGATTCTTAAAATCGTCAATATGAAGTGACTCCTCGTCCTCGTTTTTTTTCACCAGACGTTCATGATACGACGACATACTTTTAACATGCTTAGGAAATGGAGAAAGTTGGAAGTAAAATGAAAAAGTCTAGAAACCCGAAGGGGGTTCAGTTGAGCGTAAATTTTTATCCACAACAGCACAGCTCCTTCCTCATTTAAATGCGTTCCTTGCACACGAACGATCTTAAAAAGGGATCCTCAAAAATACCGTGGTTTGGCCTATTAAACCGATCCCTATTCTCCGGAAAAAACAATTACCGTGCAGCTTACTTCCGTGCAACAATATGCTGCAGAAAATTTGAGTACCGGAAGTGAGACTAGCTAGACTAGTATGATGTACGAGTGTGTTTTTGGCACAAAAATGTTTAAAGCCTAACGTTTTAAAATTTTACTTGTAATTTTCGAAAAAATGGCCTTAAATGCATCTAACTCATACGGTTTTTTAAATTGAACAAGTCAATTCTGGTATTGGTATTTTTATTCCCAAAATAGTCGCAATATTAGTACAATACTGATTTTTTAAATTAAAACTTGTGAAGTTGTAAAGAATAAGACGTGTTTAACATTCTAAACGCCTTTATTTTAAGAATTCGAATGTGATTCCGCGTTTATGCATCCTCTCAGCTAACGTTGTTCCAGCAAAAGCGATCCCAGGAGTGTAAACGCCACCACTGTAGTGAAGAACATATTAATTATGTCGCTTGAACTGTATTTCCAGTTCTTTAATTTTTGAAAATTAACAGAATTCCTAGATTAAAAAAATTCGAAACTTTTACCTCTCACGCATTTTCTTTCGTTCTATAAGGAGTGTAAGTCCAGCTTGAAGCATCGGGATCACAGTTCCATCATGGGAACAGTCAATTCCACTTATCTTTGATTTTTTAAATATTCAATCATTTAAAAACGATTATCGAGATGAAACTAATGAAAAATGATAAAGTACCTGTAAAACAAGTTGTTTGTTAGGGGGATCAGTTCTTTGGTTTGATTCCGCTTCCGATTTTGTCGCCCAACCCTTGCCCACAAGTGTGAACGAATACGGCATTTTTTCATCCTCGTGCAGAACAATATCTTTGGTTGCACGGCCGAGAGTAGAAATCCTTGGATGCTGCGTTACATTTAAATTTTAAGGTTTTTTCAGTTGGGGCATATAATTTTAAGTAAGGATATACAGGATAAAATGGGCTTCTTGGGGGTAGGTAAGATGGGCTGGGGCTAAGACTGGTCGAGGATAAAATTGACCGGGGGTAAGATGGGCCGGGGTAAAACGTGCGGGGTGAAGTAGCCGGACACCTTTTAATACCTCAAAAACCCGTAGGAAACTGCCCTTGATTTTAACCCCTACGTATCCCTTGGGAATTTAACTGATTTGAGACCCGAAAACTCCTCAGGATATCAACGGTCCTGGTTAAACCCCCGGGGGAGAGGGAATATATCTTATTCAAGGCCCCTTAAAATCTGACCCTTGACAAAAATCACCCATCATTTCCAGATTGTCATACCTTGCGAGCAAACTTGTAAACAGGTTTGTAGCGGAGCATCTTGATTCCAACTGTGATGGCCCTTGACATTGCCTTTGCCATCATTTTATTTGCAACTTGGACGTAAGCTTGAGTTTGAACAGGTTGACGTCCCTGTTCGTAAAACTTGTGCAGTTGGGTCCGTTCCATAGTCCTTGAGTCCGGAAAGGGGACACGGACACACCAGCGTTCTACTTCGTCTATGTACTGGACTTTCCTAAATATTGTTGTTAAATTTAATTACTAAATGCGTTTATTTTATTAAACTCTCTGTGCCTCTGTGTCCAACACGCTTAGAAACATCCGTGGCAAATACGATAGAGAGTGGCATACATTTATAAGCGGTTTGTCTTTACTTTGGTTTGATCTTGTGTTGAAATTCATAATAAGGGCCGGAATCGGGGTAGAGCTTGCTCTTCAAAGCCAGAGATTTCAACTCTGAGTATCGGTGTAACATTAGAGTTATGGAATTGTAGGTCCCGTAATGTAATTCCGGCGACTGTAGTTTAAAAAAATCTCGAATTAAATGCTGTGGATTAACGGGTTTATCGAAATAACTCGGGCCAATTAAAATATATTTATTTTACAGATTAGATGAAGATATCGCTGATGATTTTAAGGGAAATAATCTGAGAATAGTAGTCTTACAAATAATTAACTTAATAATAATTTACCTTTACTCCATCGAACACTCGAATGCAAGATTGGATTGAATTAAGTTCTCCTATAAATCCCATTTCGAAAAAGTCAATTAGTTCCCTTCAGTTTTAGCTTTATGAATAGTAATTCCTTAAACTTAATCTTGTTAGCTTGTTCATACCGTCAAAATGTTCTTCCAAATAAGTCGATCCATAGTCTGAGAGTATGCACGAACAACTAAAGTTTCAAAATTTCCAGTGTTATCAACCCTGTAACAGCACTACTATTGATTTGCTCCGTTCCTAATCAACAGCCCCCCTGAAATAACTCCCTCCTCAAAACAATAAGCCCCTCATTCTATGCGATTGAAAACAATAATATCCGGCTGGGGACTTATTACTGTGCAATCGAATAATAGCATCTTCAACAATTCTATAAATGCCGTAAAAATTGAAATTAGCTCCCCACCACTGCCATTTTCAACCATATTAAAGTTCCGGTGCTAGTTGACTCGCCCGGTAGAATATCATCATTCGTCGGTATGTATAATGCTTTAACTTGAAAAATGCTAAAGAACGAAACGATCTTTATCCGGCGAGTCAAGGAGGATATGGACTTTAAATAACAGTGTTTGGAACTCGAAACATTAACCACTTTGTGGGCCTTATTTCAGTTTTTACGGTAATTGTAAATCCTAATCATAATTAATTCTAACCCGGCAGCTCCAATTATAAATGATCCGCTCTTCTTGGCCTCCTCGTGGTACTTGATTTGCATCTCTTCTAAAAACTGATCCTCAGCACTGAGATCGAGGTGATGCGTCCCTTCCACAATGCAGGCCTTGATCACGACCTCTCCGTACAGGAGGTAAGGGCCTACGAAGTTCAGAATCACGTGACATTGTCTAGCCATTTCTCGGAGTGATTCCGGATCTGAAACATCTGCAATGATCACGTCGATCCCGTTCAAATCTTTACGAAGTTTTTTCGATGCCTCTGCAAGGACCTCAATCAACTTCGACTTCGATCGCCCTGCCACTGCCCAACTGAACTGTTGCTCCGGTGGGGCCATACCGAGGAAGGTTCCGATTTCCTTAATCATGTCCTGACCCGAGACACCCGTCGCACCGAACAGTACGATGTCGTACTTTCGGGGAGGTCCGATATCGGAAAATTTTGACATGGTTCAATGTTTTTGATAATGTTGTCGAATTCAAGAGGCAGTCCAACCAATACCTGGTTACAGAGTACACATTTTCTCAAGCATTTACTATACCAAATTTTGGGAAGCAATTAGCGAACAGAATTGGATGAAAGAAATACGGGAATTCCTAGCAATGCAATCGTGGGAACTTGAAGGGGCAACAAAACTTTTGCTTTGACCGATAAAACATCAATTTTAAGTAAGTGTGGACCAAAAAAAATAAGAACACGATTGTTGCACACACCCTGATTTGGGTAATGGAAATTTACTGGCTTTACAATTTAGAACAAGCACATTACCAGTTTGTAGTTTGCAATAAAAGGGGAGGGTCAAACACGTGTATGACATTACATTTTGAGATGAGACACATTTTTAACTATACTTAATTACGGCAATTGTATTTTAGCTGTACCCTTTGTAATTAAGCTAATTAAAAGGCCTTCACTTATGAACTTAACGTTCTATTTTAATGTTTGGAGACTTACCAAAATGATTCCTCAACCAACACAGATTTACAACCAGAATATCACAAACCGAAAGGTTTTATTAAAACGCACAATCAGATATGAATTCCAGATCCGAATTCGCAGAAAAAGTTACAGCTTTTGAAGCTTGGGTAATAACCCTTTACTTGGAAATCTCAAAAATCCAATACATATGATCGAATGTACGAATATCTATTCCCTAATGTTATCAAGCTGACATTGAAACGAAGAATGAATGGGTTGAATACCTCTGCAGTTCCCAAGTGTTTTCCATTTGATATCAACGTCAATAGTAACAGTTGTTTTTTGATCATACAAGTTACAAAAAAATCAGAACTGGTTTGCTAGTTCTTTACGCTGGACTTCTTCAAGTCCTTGTAGCAAAGGTAAATCTGTGTTTTTCCCTTTAGAAGAAATAATTATGGGAGCAGATAGCAGGGATAAACCCAGCCTCAGTTCCCAAATGCTATAATTTTCATCAGGCACCAATTAATTGGCGTAGCCTTTACTCTTGTAATTATCAATTAACTCAATGCTAGTTTTTACATAGTCCATGAAATTCGACATACATCAAACATGGTATTAAATACAAACCAATCAGGGTTTCTTGCCTGGTGACCCTTTTGTGGGTAAATTCCCACTGGCCCAGTTTTGTATGACTTTAAAGCGGATTTTAATGGCATTTATTGGTTATAAATGGGTACAAACAAATCCAAACATATAGATGGACAATGTTTATTTACAACCTCTCAAAGCTGCTTGCAGTTAAAGACCAAAAATGTGCTTTGAAAAATCTGGTTTAACATCATTTAAAACCATCGAATTTAAACAGCGAAACTGGAAATTCGGAAGCTTTTATTTGACTTTAAATTTAATTAGATAACATGTGACGACTCAAATTAATAAGTAATAATAAAGGCATTAGAAATAAAAATCCTTATTAAGAACTTATTGTTAGACCAAATTCTAACGACAATACAGTAAGGATTAATAGTTCCTACAATTTATGGCCTATGAAATTTACGAAATTACAATTTATGAAATAGTTAGAATTATAGATACTTCTCATTTTTTAAATTGCTTCAAGACTGGAAGGTATTACGAAAGTACAAGCCATAATCAAACCAAAAATACTATAAGAAATATAACAACTAACATACAAAACCTACGAAGATATTTAACGAGTTGAATCTGGCAACAAGTACCTTTTATGCAAGGATTCCCGTAACCAAAACAAGTTGTTCTTGAAAAGTCAACTTTTAAGGAAGGAAGGAAACTGCAAAAAATGTTCCCATGCATTGATACCTATGCGAACATACATATACGATGTACGATTATTACAGCTTCCAGGATCGTTATTGCATGCCAAAGAACTAGCACCTCTTTAACTATTCTTTGTTAAATTGAACAACTTCAGAATAAGTTAAACCTAATTAAGGAACAGAAATTAATACAGACAGTACCTTCATCCTTGAAGAATGAAGTCCCGATTCCGACGACGACGTAGAACCAGTAACACACAAGTAAATCAATTAGTGAGAGAGACAGGACTATTGAATTGTGCGGATATGATTTCGAAATAGGAGTCTGGTATTCAAGTTTCTGCAGATTAGGTATTTTGCAAGAAATAAGGCTTCATTGACTATCGGTTACAAATTGCAAGAAATAATATGCCATTCTGCTTCTGGGTATTTCCGAAATCAATACCTTTGGTAAAGCCATCAATAAGCGAAACCAACGAAGTAAACAAATCATAAGGACAATAATATTTATCGGAATTAGCTAACATTGCAAATTCAGACCACATTATGCTTAAATGATACTCGAATAAAAATACTGGAGTATTGCAATAGACTACGATTATGACATCCATGATTGACCAATGTTTTTGGCACGTTAACCAATACTGCTGGATTAATAGCTGCGATTTTATTCTAGCCATTTGACCGACCAGTACGGGTTAAAGTAAATATTTTTGACCACAGCTTACCTGTCTTTTCGTTCCAGAATTTGACCAATAATTCTTTAAATCATATTTAAAAAAGCTTTTAAATCTTTTTTAAATTTTTACAATATGTTGATCTGCTTTTTTCACAACAGGATAAGTTTCAATTTCAGTTTAAAATCAGTCCTGTTAATTAAAATGGAAAATAGTATAGAATCCAATCTCTCGTTCTTTCCCTGTTCTTAACCTTGTCCCAACTAAGTCCACAACAAAGTCATTAAAAGTACCATTAACCTGTCGGCAATCATTCCTAAAACAATAGCCGTCACAGACTTGTATCATATCCCGAAACAGTAGACCGTACTTAGGTAGGAACCGTTTTAAAACTCGTGACACGAGTTCCACCAAACTTGTTTTGTTCATCACGGATCACGGATGGAGGAACAAGGACTTCCATTCATGTTTGAGGACAGAACGCAGAGAGTTCAAAAGTACACATATTCGACACTGGAAATTTAGCAAAGGAGGGCACTTTCGGGCCTGGGGGAATTATCCCCGGAATTAATTACCCATGAATGTGGTGTGTTCTCTAAGCACTTGTAGTGTTTCTAAATACAGGCTAGAATACAGTACCTAATTAAGGGCTTCAGAAACAAGATGATTAGATATATAGCAGCTATAGATAATAACTGTCAGCTCTATATAGATCCCATTTCCGGGTACCTCATCCGAAACGGAGAGGAAATAGTAATTACAACTTTTCCAAGGGTTACAAGATTCGACGAGAAACTTGTCGACGTTGGCAATGTAAAGGGGATGTCGAATGTCGACGCAAGACGCTTTTGTGATATATGACATGAAACGGGTGCTGCTGACGAGTTTGGGGGCCGTTGTTAGCTGTACGACTGTAATAACTGGCGATTTTTATGTCAAAGAATGAGTCTTGTCGAAAGTTAGAGGGGGCAAGTAAGATAAGCTCAATATATTTCAGTTGGATAAGTATCAACTCTGAATACCGTAAAAAATGAAATAATTCCCCACGAGCTTGTGATTTTTAAATCCTACCAAACAAATATGGTAAACAATATTGTGTACAATACTACGTGTTGAAAATGTTGAAATACTTGGAAAACATTCTCTAGAAAAGCAGGAGTAAAATTACAAGAACGAAACCGAGAAAAACTAATAATTGCAGCCTTTCTAACACGAATTGCGATAAGATATCAAACCCTACGTCGATGAGACAACTTGTCGATGTTGCATCTCAGTCAGCATGATACGTCGACCGTCGATATAATCGATTGGTATGAATTGACTGCCTTTCGTTATAAGTTTACTGAGAACCGGTGCTTAAATTCGAGGGACATTATTTTTGACTGTCGAAATTCCAGTTTTATGCCGATGATGTCGAAAATAGACCCGAAAAAATTCTTCTAGCTCATCAGACGAAATATCTTGTAGTTTATAAACAACCCCTAGAGTTCTGAAAATGTTTCAAACCTTTCCGAGTTTTAAACGAAGGATGCTCCAGTTCCCAGTTCAAAGTTCAGTGCAGACCATCAATTGTTTTCAACGCTGCAGGCTTGGAGCTTAACTTCCAGGATTACATCAAATTATTTTAAGGCTGCAATTTGTCAAATTAGTTCGGGAATCGGATATTCAACATTGGCTTATTTGAATAAAGTCATGGAAGGTTTCATATAGGTCTAGACAATACAATATAGAGTTATACAAGGTAATACAATACGGCTGGAAATGTTACTATGATTAACTCAAAACTGAACGCTTAGAGAAGCCAAATATGGCAAAATTGTCAAATAAAGTTTCCTAAAATCCTCGTTTTTCGTTATATAATAATTTGGTAACTTCGCAGTTTCCGTATCCAATTTAGATGTAAACTCTTGATCCAAATATATTACATTTTCAACAATTTATTACCGTTTCCCTTCAGATTGGTGACAATTTCATTTTCCAACTATATTCAATCGGAGATCATTGATCTTTACATTTAGTCGACTGGCTTCGTCTTACTCGAATGCATTTCTAAAGCCTTCCAAGAATTCATTCCTTGAGAGATTAAATCCGGCAAAATCCCGTATTTTCGACAATCCGAGAGGGTTTAAAATTAAAAAGGTAGGCGTAGCAAAGTGCTTCATGTATTATTCAAAGTTGAAAACAGATCCAATAAAATGCATATATTCAATCCGTCTTAATATATGTACCATTAATGTTTAAAACGCTTCGCTTCAAATCACTTTAATTTTAAATGGAATCGGAATCAATTTTTGCAATTAATCGTCCGGAGGAAATATCAGACAGACTGCAGTTAGTCTGATTAAATTATTCATCTTGTCAATTAACCCTTTGGAAATATAGGTTTTCCTGATCAGAGAATATTAATCTGTTCCACGGAGCATAACGTAGGAATATAAGAGCAGGATGGCATGAAGTTTATTGGATTTCTTCTTCAAGTCGGAACTCTCGGAACTATATTTACTGGCGCGTGTAAAGTTATCTTAAATTGACACCTTAGGGGTAGAAAATTTTGATTTTTTTTCGATACTGTGATACAATATGCTATTATATATACGATATATTTACGACACGTCTAAACCAGACAAGCTAAACTACTAGCGGATCATCACTTTTTAAAAGAAAAAAAGAATACGAACGTCCCGAAGGGAGTTAAAGCGAAATTGATATTTTAAGCATTCAAGCAACGTCTTGCTCTCACTCAATATCATTTCTCATCATCATCATCATCACAACATCATGCTCTTAAATATATAGAGGACATAATATGGGGAAACCCCGTGTATTGAAGACAAATTCGAGGATAGCCATATTTCGGGCATTTCACCATAAAGTTAGATAGTACTTTCTCCGGAGCTCCGATGTTTCATAGACAGAGGAGTTATTATCATGATGATCTCTTTCCCGT
The DNA here is from genome assembly GCA_906901685.1 of Desoria tigrina. NCBI lineage: Eukaryota > Metazoa > Arthropoda > Collembola > Entomobryomorpha > Isotomidae > Desoria > Desoria tigrina. The sequence continues at coordinate 6,519,858 of CAJQTU010000023.1, read as the reverse complement.
TTCACTAAAAAATGAAGTATGATGAAGTATCTAAAATAGGGGACTTTATTGTAAAAAGTTTGCGAGTCTTAATAAAACCTATATATTATGTCTACCATATCCTCTGTATCCACTGTGATGAAAAATAGCACGGCTACGCCGAAATTTATGCCAATATTTGTATGCCAATTCATTTATTTCGATTAAAGTCCTTGTTCTTGTTGACTCGCCGGGTAAAACTCGTTTCCTTCTCTTTTGTGTCAAATAGCTGTATTTTCCATCCACTGTGCTAAAAAACAGCACGGCTACGCCGAATCATACACCAAAAATACTCATGCGAATTCATTGATTTAGACTATGTGTGGAAAATAGCCATATTTTCCGATTTAAGACCCCCAAATTTACTCCCCATCCTTAACAATGCCCCCCCCCCAGTAAGCTAAGGTCTATCGGCGATAAATCATCGCCAGTTTAGTTTTTAAGCATAATGGATAAAGAGAAGCTCAAAGTAAATCTTGTGGAAGAATATGATGTTTAAATATACATCTTGGAAGGTATATAATGTGGTGTGATATTGACTGAAAATATCCTTCATTTTTTTTGCAGGAATCCAGAAGAGTGACTTATCATCGTCGTCCCATTGAAAGGGGAGTCCTTCAGAGTCCAAACTGACTGGGTAACTGAAGCGGAGGATCAATAGATAAGTGTCTGCCCTCGGAGTCCTGTCACCGCTCCTCTGATGAGATGTGATGGAGTTCTTGTGTTTGCTCAGATAACAATAAAAAGTGTCGGAAGTGAGACGGAAGTTGAATATTAAACGTAGGTGCGGTGGTGGTAGCCCAAACCACGTACAAGCTAAACCCAAAACCGAACCGTCCTTGTGGTCTCCTGGCTGTGGGACGAGGAATAATAACGTAATATCGTTACTGTCTCCTCTTCTCGGTGTTCCGTTCAGTTTCTAGGTCCTTCGGACCAAACTCCGAGGATCCCTGACGGGAAACCCGTGGGGGAAGTTGAGATACCCGGATTCGGGCATTTCGGATTTGAGACTTTGTGAGACAGGCTGACAGGAAGAGGAGTGTTTTGTAGTACTTCCCCGATTCCAATCTCATTCCAACTGATTTCCAAGTTGACGGCTTGACTTCTGAAGGTGAGAGTGGTTTTGCTTCTCCTGGAACACGGATTACAAGACTCCCAAGTTCCAATAAATCCCCGATTTTTGGAGCTAAAAAAACAACAAAAGTGCGGTTTAGGTCCTAAGTTAAGACAGCAGGTGAAGGATTTGACAAGACTCTTACTTCTAGCGCTATTATCATGTAGGCGTTGGAATATTCATATTCATAACAACCTCAGTTTTCGGGATTCTGAAAATTCTGGGGTAAAAGAACTGGGAACCTCCTACTTGCCATAAACTGGTGGGTGGAACCATTATAAAAAAGTGAGTTAATGATGATGCAGGTTCCAGGGATCAGTAGTCCCCTCGGGGGTCCTGGAAGTCCCGTCCTCTCTCCGGGGATTCGGAATCTGACGTCCTCAACCCCAAGAATAGTATACGACTCAGTGATGGGTGAAATTATAATGATGAGGGATGGACTCGTTTCTTCGCTAAACGGTGATGGTAGTGATTCAAATCGTGATAATAGTAATAATAACCTGGACTTTGACAACTCTACGGAATTCTCGTGGGGGAATGAGACGGGGAACTTATCGGTCGACTCCGGTCCCGTCGAATCCTACGTACCTTACTCCCTCCGGCCCGAGACCTACATCATCCCCGTCCTCTTTGCCATCATCTTCATCATCGGAGTTCTGGGGAATGGGACGCTGATCGCTATTTTTCTCAAACACCGGACCATGAGGAATGTCCCTAATATGTGAGTCGTTTCGAATTATTACGGGGTCTCTTTATGGGATTGTGAAGGATGGTTTTGAGATTTGGGGACGTTTTTACTATTTCGGACGCAGAATAAGCTCATTCCCAACTTTTTGTGAATCTGTCACTATAAATACCGATTATGCTCACTGTGCAACGCTGTTAGGATCAAAGGAAAGAATTGGAGCGCTGTCAAGGGATTGTCAGTTATTGTTCTAGAATATCTGGATTTCTTTTGCATGAATGCTCTTTTTCGTTTGGGAAGTACAATTCCCACTGTATTTGTAGAAATTGCCCACTGCCCGTTAGATAAAAAATGTTGGCATGACCCACCGGAAAATTGTATAGATACTGTACCAATTTGTAAACTTCTTGTAAACAAGAGGATGGGCGATGGGGGGTTATTAAATCCTTTGAAATCTTGAAAAAACAGATAGTGAGTTGTAAATGTTATTACTCCGGAAGTGGGTTATTTCTTTAAGAACAGAGGGTGAATTCCTTAATTTCCTTTAGCGATTTCGACAAACGGGGAGGGATTAGATATGATTTTGCTAAGATTGTCGTTGGTTTGGTCGGGATGGGATCCCGGGAGTATAGTGTACTTAGCAGAACGTGTTAAAATAAATTAGGTCAATTTGGACCTCTCTTGGGGGCAGGTACATTGTGAGTCTGGCGGTTGGTGACCTCCTCGTCATCCTCTTCTGTGTCCCCTTCACATCCACCGTGTACACGGTCGAGTCCTGGCCCTACGGCGAACTCGTCTGCAAGTTCTCGGAGTTCATCAAGGACGTCTCGATCGGGGTCTCAGTCTTTACACTAACGGCCCTCTCGGCGGACAGGTACTTGGCCATTGTGGACCCGATGCGGAAACTCCAGGGGAGGAGAGCTACACGGATTACATGTATCTCTATAGTTGGTAAGCCTCTACCTTTTGATGGTTAATGGTATCGGAAATTTAACCCCCCTCCCCACTGGAATAAATGCCCCTCCCCCAATAAGTTGAGTATATGTAAATTTAAAAAAATCATGAAATACTAAATGAAATACTAAACAAACTTAAAGCTCATTTTATGATCTTGGCGTTAGTTGAATATTTTACTAAAGCAATTAGATTGGTTTTGGTATTACGACCCTCTAGTTCTTTTGCTAAACTTAAACTATTAAACTAAGAGAAACATGCTAAGTTAGCCTTTCAAGAACATGGCTTGAGAAACGTCTTTCGGGTTTGAATGGTTTAATTTCGTAGGCAGTTCTTACGGTTAAAACTAAAAGCATTGTGAAGCATTCAAAAGGTTCGCTCCCTTCTGCGATAGACGAAAACAAGCTTACCATAATTCTTTTCCAAGACACGGTACATGCACCTATTAAATCATTGTTATTCAAACCCCCATTTTATGCGTGAAAGGAAAAGAAGTGTTTGTCTTAAAGTGATGTAAATTATATGTCTGTATAAATATGACCGGAACTTAGGAATCTGGATCATCTCCATCGTTTTTGCCGTTCCATCGATAATGAACACGTTCATTTGGACGGTGGTGGACAACTTCAACAACCACACTTACGAAGTCTGCTACCCCTTTCCCCCTGAACTTGGCCCTACTTACCCAAAGGTATAACCAATATTTGTTACGAATTTTTTGGGAAACCATCGATTCCATTTTGACAAAAACCCCAAAACCGGGGTAACATTGGGGTATTTACGGGGTTTCAAGTAAATGATCAGTTCGCAAAGTCCCATATGGATTATCGAATATTGTCAGATTCCAACAACAGGATGAAATTTTTTTTGGGGGTTTTATCGAGTATCTTTATTTTAACCGGAATCCTTGCTTATGCAAATTTATTTAACGAATGAATTACTTAACCCCTCTCCAATCGTTAAAATGCTTCAAGACCCCGTCTAAAAGCTTTGCTATTTATAAATACAAATTATTGCCGATCCTGAACTTGACACAATCATAACAGCGAAAGGGATTTATGAATCCGGACTTCGTCGGGACAAATACGAATTTAATTGGAAGCGGAAACACCTCCGCTCCTGTTTATTTACTTTTCCGCGGAAATTACGTGATTTAGTATTTAGTAGTAGTTACTAAATGTTTACTTTACGGATTGATGAGTGGATACAGCTCGTTTGTATATTATGTATGAAATCCTGTTTCAGGTCGTGGTGATGTTCAAATTTCTCGTCTACTATGCCATCCCCCTGTTTTTTATTGCCACCTTTTACATCATTATGGCTCATCATCTTCTGCTGTCAACGAGGAACATGCCTGGAGAGGCTCCTGGCCAGGCTAAACAAATCCAGAGTAGGAAGAAGGCAAGTGCTTTCCAAATTTACAATATTATTATGGCCTTGGTTTATTTAAACTCCAAGTTTGGGCCTTTTGAGAAACCCGATGTTTGCGTCGTACTCGGATCTTGATTGGAATTCCGGACTTTGTTGACATTTTCTGTGGATATTTTACTAAATATCGTTTTACCGAATTAAGGGCCCCAGGGGTAGTTATTTTGTCAAGTCTCAAAATCTGTGGAACATTGACATGATTAAGATTAAACTGTAGTAGCTATTATATTCTGTGTCCGTATAAAACTTAATTTCATACTTTTGAAAGTAGGTTTTTAAATGCAGAACCTTACTTTCTCTTGAATGCTTGTTTCTAATATCGTATTCGTATCATGTAGTTTGTACAATTGTAGCAGTAGTAGTTCATTAAACTTTATTAACATTAACATTAAAATTTATGAAACATATTTTTCGAATTCCCCGTGATTGATCAAAACAAACATTTTGTATGTTTTGAAACCCAAGAATAGTCGGAATATTAAATAAAAACCTGAATTCAGATTTATTTTTTCAGAGTTGAACAACCAAAGTATAAACTTTCTATACTCAATTTGTTATTATTGTCAAAATTCATGAAACAAGTAATTATCTACCGTAATGTTAACATTTAATCTCATGCTCGGGATTTATCCAGTTAACCACAAAGTTAGACTAAATAATATCCGAATATAAAATAACGCCAACAATCACCGGAATAAGTCCCCACATTGTAACATGAGATACATGAGATAGTGCAAAAACTGAACATTCGAGACTGACCTAGCCAATATTGATTCAATTATCCTATTTTCCAAAAACATGCTTTCAGTCCTCTAACACAGCTAGAGTAGAGCAGTAAAACACTATTTTTAAGTACTTTGTTCAACTTACTAAAAAAAGTTCATAACATTTCAAAAGTCATTACACGAGGTTTTTAGTCCCCACAAGAGTTGTAATTGTAAGTAACGGTTCTGAAGATGAAGATGAGATGATGTGGTCCATTTATGTCTTTTGCCTATTTCCAGGTGGCTAAAATGGTGATGGCATTCGTCGTAATCTTCGCCCTCTGTTTCTTCCCCTCTCATGTGTTCCTCATCTGGTTTTATTACAATCCTAACTCCCAAGACTCCTACAATAATTTCTGGCACGTGGTCCGTATGTTGGGATTCTGTATGAGCTTTATCAACTCATGCCTCAACCCAATTACCTTGTACTGTGTCAGTGGCACTTTCCGAAAGGTAACTTAAAAACCATAATCATATAACCCGAAAATTAGAAAAAATGCGGAAGCTATCTTCTAAAAGCCCACTTTCTCCCCAAAAAGATAAAGTTATTACATTTCCTGGAAATTTAATTAAAATCCAGCACTTCAACCGGCACCTCTTCTGCTGCTGTTGCAAAAGTGAGGTCAGGGGTCGAAGCATTCGGGGTGGCTACAGCATGACCCACACCGAACACATGTACCACGACAGGATAGCTTCCAGGAACGGGACACAAATCTCGAGAGCTTCGACAATCGTCGGGAGTGGTCCTGGAGGTCATAATCATGTCCCGGGTCGAAGGTCACCGCATTCCCAACACTGGGGGGACGAATCTCAAGCGAACAAGTTCGGTGCTGGTGGGGGTCAGAGTGGACGTCTCCTATTGCCCCCGAGGGATCATCCAACCTTGCGGCATAACAACAGCTCCGATTTGGTCAGTAATAGTGGTAAAAAGTTGGACGGCTCCTTGGAACTTAACCACTTGAACTCGGCCGTCTCTCTGAACAAGCAGGACTCTCTGGAAGAAGCTCTGACTGTAGGGATGTAAAAACAAAAACAAAAACAAAATTTGAGGTCAAATGTCGTGGGCTGTGGAGTTATCAAAGTTATTTTTGTAAATGGGTTTTCCGCTTTTACGATTTTAAGGCTCCGAGTCTCGTTGCTTTCTAATTTATCTCATTTTTCTTCTTGTAAATCGTAATGCGTTTGCTGTGAGTCTGGATGACAGAAGAAGAACAATCAGAAACTACGAGACGAAGGCTTCTATATACTTTCCCTGTCTTCTCTTAGATTGTGTTTAACAAAAAATGACTGGATCTTGATGCCAAATGTCAACACTATAATATATTACGATAGCATATACAGAATGTACCTCGTAAGTCTGTGACCTTAATCAACTCTGTAAGATTTTATTTTCTAACTTCTTTATATATATAGATAGATAGATAGTCGTGTATAAGAATAAAAATAAATATATTGCAGTCACATATACACTACTCCTAATATGTCACAATAATGTCACATGTCACCAGAAGTCAGTACAGAGTATGAGGAGGAATACAAATAAATCATTTTATGGACTTGTTCATCTTTTTGTAACTTTATTACTTTTCAACAGGAGACTTTTTTTGGATTTTTAGGTCCTTTCATTTCCGGAGCAGACTTCTTCAATTTTGATGGAAATGCTTGTTTTGGGTTCAGAAAACAAGGTTTTTAAACTGAATTTGTTCCCTGGCGAGCTATAATCTGTTACATCATGTCTCTGAAATTGCTCATTTTTTTATAATATTCCATAAGCTAACCTATTTCATTATAATACAAAGTCCCTTCTGGTCTGCTAAAGACTTGAAGAAAGAGCCAACCTTTCGATTCCTAACCGCTTCAGAGATCAGGGAGGATATAAAGCAGACGCTTCGTGCTGGGGGCTAGGGCAAACTGCTGCAGTGGTCCATTTTAAATGGGAAGATGAGATGATCCAATTATCCCCAGATGGGAACAGCTAGTGCATTTGGTCCTTATAGCGATTTAGTATTAAGGGACGTAAGGGAAAGATACATGTCTGGAAACTACGATATTTTGCTGGAATCGTTTTGCATTTTTTATTCGATGTTCGTGGTGAACGGATTTTTGAGATTGAAAAACCTAAACAAAGTGTAAGTCTAAAGTCAGGTCAAAAGTCGTTGTTTTACAAACGTCTCAAGAAATAGCAGATTTTCATTAAAAGTGTAGCTATTTTTTTGTGATTTCTGCGATTCTGATTAGTACATGTATTCAACTGTCAAAAACAGTAAAAGTTTCAAGCTATCAGCCAGTGGCTTTTCTGCTACGTTTCTACTAAGGACAATATATAATAGAGTAAAGATGAAGTTTTGTGATATCTAAACCCATGATACGAAGGCTGAGGACTTACAAATGGCCTTTGTTTAATTCAGATTAAAAAAACTGAGACGTTCAGAAGTTTTGATGTAATCCCTCACGAATTCCCTTGCTATACTGGGTGATTATAAAAAACCCGAGAATTTCACTAAATCTACGCCATGATGGTCTCAAAATGCGTGGTTTATTTTACCCCACCCTGTATATACTGTATAACAAATGACTACAATTTGTTACCACCACCACTACGCCGACTGCAGTGACCGCACATTTCTCAGGACGGACAATGGGGCCGGGACATTTGATGGACAGTGAGAGTCTTTGAGGTCTGATCTCTAAGATATCGTCTCGCCCTCCTTTTCTTGACATAGCCAACAGGGGAATAATGATAAATGAGTCATACCCCGGATTTTGTCGGGGATAACAAAACGGGGGATAGAGACCCGGGTTAAATATCGGGTTTTGTTTCAGATCCGAATATATTTTACCATACTATTTACTGTAAATACTGAAATAAGCCCTCATGTTGGGTTATATTCTCAAAGAACAAACTCGGGATGGTTTAAAATGAAAGTTACTGGAGGGGTGGGTGGGGAGTTATTTTGAACGGAGGGCGATTATTAATTCAGTAGCTCTGACTCTCGAACTTCTCGAAATGTACTAGTCATAGTCATACTATATCCGATTAGACAGACATAGAACATGCTACTGTCTTCATTTTAAATCCAGCTTTTCTGGAACATGAGTCGATTTCCTCAATCCTGATTGTCATGCTCTATAAACAAACAAAAAAAATTTCCACGAATTCGAATGACTTTCCCCATTTGTTCAGGACCTCCGGATGCAAATTTCAGGAATCTAAAATGAGGTTCATCCTGGACTTGAACTAAGAATTGTAAAAACATCGATCCGGAAACAAGAATCAACAAAATTCTCCTTGAAATTTGAAAGCCAATCTGAGATGTTGGATTCGTTAGATTGCCTTTGATTCCAGATTTAAATGAGCTCATCCTTGCACTCCAATCGCAATTCAACATCTCTGAAATTGGAGAAATGTCCTCAGCTATAGAACAGAAAGGCCGTCATCATTTTGATGCTAAAGTCGTAAGGAATCCTATTTTATGCGCTGTTTTTCTTTGCTTTCCCAATTTTAGGTAGGAACAAAATATTTGAAGGTTTCTACTAATAAATAATTAATTAATAACTAATATCATTAAAACTTGGAACCACAAAGACCAAGACGAAGGACCCTTCATAATGATTTTTAATTTCCATGCAACGGCAGGCCTTGATTACAATCTAAATAAACCGTTGCAAACGCACGTAAGAAAGAGGTGAAACCGCTACGAAACATTTACATAAAAATAATTCTTCTTGTGTATGATGTTGTACAAGTACACGCTGAACGTACACGCTGTACATGTTGTACAAGTACACGCTGAACGTACACGCTGTACATGTTGTACAAGTACAAGCTGTACATGTTGTACAAGTACACGCTGAACAAGTACACGCTGTACATGTTGTACAAGCACACGCTGTACACGTTGTACAAGTACACGCTGTACATGTTGTACAAGTACACGCTGTACACGTTGTACAAGTACACGCTGTACACGTTGTACAAGTACACGCTGTACATGTTGTACAAGTACACGCTGTACACGTTGTACAAGTACACGCTGTACACGTTGTACAAGTACACGCTGTACACGTTGTACAAGTACACGCTGTACATGTTGTACAAGTACACGCTGTACACGTTGTACAAGTACACGCTGTACATGTTGTACAAGTACACGCTGTACACGTTGTACAAGTACACGCTGTACATGTTGTACAAGTACACGCTGTACATGTTGTACAAGTACACGCTGTACGTGTTGTACAATTACACGCTGTACACGTTGTACATGTTGTACAAGTACATGCTGTACATGTTGTACAAGTACATGCTGTACATGTTGTACAAGTACACGCTGTACGTGTTGTACAATTACACGCTGTACGTGTTGTACAATTACACGCTGTACGTGTTGTACAATTACACGCTGTACATGTTGTACAAGTACACGCTGTACGTGTTGTACAATTACACGCTGTACATGTTGTACAATTACACGCTGTACGTGTTGTACAATTACACGCTGTACATGTTGCACAAGTACACGCTGTACGTGTTGTACAATTACACGCTGTACATGTTGTACAATTACACGCTGTACATGTTGTACAAGTAGATGCTGTACATGTTGTACAAGTACACGCTGTACATGTTGTACAAGTACATGCTGTACGTGTTGTACAAGTACACGCTGTACATGTTGTACAAGTACACGCTGTACATGTTGTACAAGTACACGCTGTACCTGTTGTACAAGTACACGCTGTACATGCTGTACATGTTGTACAATTACACGCTGTACATGTTGTACAAGTAGATGCTGTACATGTTGTACAAGTACACGCTGTACATGTTGTACAAGTACACGCTGTACATGTTGTACAATTACACGCTGTACATGTTGTACAAGTAGATGCTGTACATGTTGTACAAGTATACGCTGTACATGTTGTACAAGTACACGCTGTACATGTTGTACATGTACATGCTGTACATGTTGTACATGTACATGCTGTACATGTTGTACATGTACATGCTGTACATGTTGTACAAGTACATGCTGTACATGTTGTACAAGTACACGCTGTACGTGTTGTACAATTACACGCTGTACATGTTGTACAAGTAGATGCTGTACATGTTGTACAAGTACACGCTGTACATGTTGTACAAGTACATGCTGTACGTGTTGTACAAGTACACGCTGTACATGTTGTACAAGTACATGCTGTACATGTTGTACAAGTACATGCTGTACATGTTGTACAAGTACATGTTGTACATGCTGTGTGTACATTGTGTACATTGCACAGTACGTGGCTACAATATAGCGTTGAAATCTCATTTTGCCCCAAAATTCCCCGTGGGGCGCGCCCCGGGGCGAGTGAGGGTGATCCCGTGTGTGTTAACACATTGCACGGTATGTGGCTACAATATAGCGTTGGAATCTCATTTTGCCCCAAAATGCCCCTTGGGGCGCGCCCCGAGGCGAGTTGGGGTGATCCCGTATGTGTTCACACATTGCACGGTATGTGGCTACAATATAGCGTAGGAATCTCATTTTGCCCCAAAATGCCCCGTGGGGCGCGCCCCGGGGCGAGTTGGGGTGATCCCATATGTGTTTACACATTGCACTGTATGTGGCTACAATATAGCGTAGGAATCTCATTTTGCCCCAAAATGCCCCGTGGGGCGCGCCCCGGGGCGAGTTGGGGTGATCCCATATGTGTTTACACATTGCACTGTATGTGGCTACAATATAGCGTTGGAATCTCATTTTGCCCCAAAATGCCCCGTGGGGAGCGCCCCGAGGCGAGTTGGGGTGATCCCGTATGTGTTCACACATTGCACTGTATGTGGCTACAATATAGCGTAGGAATCTCATTTTGCCCCAAAATGCCCCGTGGGGCGCGCCCCGGGGCGAGTTGGGGTGATCCCATATGTGTTTACACATTGCACTGTATGTGGCTACAATATAGCGTTGGAATCTCATTTTGCCCCAAAATGCCCCGTGGGGAGCGCCCCGGGGCGAGTTGGGGTGATCCCGTATGTGTTTACACATTGCACGGTATGTGGCTACAATATAGCGTTGGAATCTCATTTTGCCCCAAAATGCCCCTTGGGGCGCGCCCCGGGGCGAGTTGGGGTGATCCCGTATGTGTTCACACATTTCACTGTATGTGGCTACAATATAGCGTTGTAATCTCATTTTGCCCCAAAATGCCCCGTGGGGCGCGCCCCGGGGCGAGTTGGGGTGATCCCATATGTGTTTACACATTGCACGGTATGTGGCTACAATATAGCGTTGGAATCTCATTTTGCCCCAAAATGCCCCGTGGGGCGCGCCCCGGGGCGAGTTGGGGTGATCCCATATGTGTTTACACATTGCACTGTATGTGGCTACAATATAGCGTTGGAATCTCATTTTGCCCCAAAATGCCCCGTGGGGAGCGCCCCGGGGCGAGTTGGGGTGATCCCGTATGTGTTTACACATTGCACGGTATGTGGCTACAATATAGCGTTGGAATCTCATTTTGCCCCAAAATGCCCCTTGGGGCGCGCCCCGGGGCGAGTTGGGGTGATCCCGTATGTGTTCACACATTTCACTGTATGTGGCTACAATATAGCGTTGGAATCTCATTTTGCCCCAAAATGCCCCGTGGGGCGCGATCCGGGGCGAGTTGGGGTGATCCCATATGTGTTTACACATTGCACGGTATGTGGCTACAATATAGCGTTGGAATCTCATTTTGCCCCAAAATGCCCCTTGGGGCGCGCCCCGGGGCGAGTTGGGGTGATCCCGTATGTGTTTACACATTGCACTGTATGTGGCTACAATATAGCGTTGTAATCTCATTTTGCCCCAAAATGCCCCGTGGGGCGCGCCCCGGGTCGACTTGGGGTGATCCCATATGTGTTTACACATTGAACGGTATGTGGCTACAATATAGCGTTGGAATCTCATTTTGCCCCAAAATGCCCCTTGGGGCGCGCCCCGGGGCGAGTTGGGGTGATCCCATATGTGTTTACACATTGCACGGTATGTGGCTACAATATAGCGTAGGAATCTCATTTTGCCCCAAAATGCCCCGTGGGGCGCGCCCCGGGGCGAGTTGGGGTGATCCCATATGTGTTTACACATTGCACTGTATGTGGCTACAATATAGCGTAGGAATCTCATTTTGCCCCAAAATTCCCCGTGGGGCGCGCCCCGGGGCGAGTGAGGGTGATCCCGTGTGTGTTAACACATTGCACGGTATGTGGCTACAATATAGCGTTGGAATCTCATTTTGCCCCAAAATGCCCCTTGGGGCGCGCCCCGAGGCGAGTTGGGGTGATCCCGTATGTGTTCACACATTGCACGGTATGTGGCTACAATATAGCGTAGGAATCTCATTTTGCCCCAAAATGCCCCGTGGGGCGCGCCCCGGGGCGAGTTGGGGTGATCCCATATGTGTTTACACATTGCACTGTATGTGGCTACAATATAGCGTAGGAATCTCATTTTGCCCCAAAATGCCCCGTGGGGCGCGCCCCGGGGCGAGTTGGGGTGATCCCATATGTGTTTACACATTGCACTGTATGTGGCTACAATATAGCGTTGGAATCTCATTTTGCCCCAAAATGCCCCGTGGGGAGCGCCCCGAGGCGAGTTGGGGTGATCCCGTATGTGTTCACACATTGCACTGTATGTGGCTACAATATAGCGTAGGAATCTCATTTTGCCCCAAAATGCCCCGTGGGGCGCGCCCCGGGGCGAGTTGGGGTGATCCCATATGTGTTTACACATTGCACTGTATGTGGCTACAATATAGCGTTGGAATCTCATTTTGCCCCAAAATGCCCCGTGGGGAGCGCCCCGGGGCGAGTTGGGGTGATCCCGTATGTGTTTACACATTGCACGGTATGTGGCTACAATATAGCGTTGGAATCTCATTTTGCCCCAAAATGCCCCTTGGGGCGCGCCCCGGGGCGAGTTGGGGTGATCCCGTATGTGTTCACACATTTCACTGTATGTGGCTACAATATAGCGTTGTAATCTCATTTTGCCCCAAAATGCCCCGTGGGGCGCGCCCCGGGGCGAGTTGGGGTGATCCCATATGTGTTTACACATTGCACGGTATGTGGCTACAATATAGCGTTGGAATCTCATTTTGCCCCAAAATGCCCCGTGGGGCGCGCCCCGGGGCGAGTTGGGGTGATCCCATATGTGTTTACACATTGCACTGTATGTGGCTACAATATAGCGTTGGAATCTCATTTTGCCCCAAAATGCCCCGTGGGGAGCGCCCCGGGGCGAGTTGGGGTGATCCCGTATGTGTTTACACATTGCACGGTATGTGGCTACAATATAGCGTTGGAATCTCATTTTGCCCCAAAATGCCCCTTGGGGCGCGCCCCGGGGCGAGTTGGGGTGATCCCGTATGTGTTCACACATTTCACTGTATGTGGCTACAATATAGCGTTGGAATCTCATTTTGCCCCAAAATGCCCCGTGGGGCGCGATCCGGGGCGAGTTGGGGTGATCCCATATGTGTTTACACATTGCACGGTATGTGGCTACAATATAGCGTTGGAATCTCATTTTGCCCCAAAATGCCCCTTGGGGCGCGCCCCGGGGCGAGTTGGGGTGATCCCGTATGTGTTTACACATTGCACTGTATGTGGCTACAATATAGCGTTGTAATCTCATTTTGCCCCAAAATGCCCCGTGGGGCGCGCCCCGGGTCGACTTGGGGTGATCCCATATGTGTTTACACATTGAACGGTATGTGGCTACAATATAGCGTTGGAATCTCATTTTGCCCCAAAATGCCCCTTGGGGCGCGCCCCGGGGCGAGTTGGGGTGATCCCATATGTGTTTACACATTGCACGGTATGTGGCTACAATATAGCGTTGGAATCTCATTTTGCCCCAAAATGCCCCTTGGGGCGCGCCCCGGGGCGAGTTGGGGTGATCCCGTATGTGTTTACACATTGCACAATATGTGGCTACAATATAGCGTTGGAATCTCATTTTGCCCCAAAATGCCCCGTGGGGCGCGCCCCGGGGCGAGTTGGGGTGATCCCATATGTGTTTACACATTGCACGGTATGTGGCTACAATATAGCGTTGGAATCTCATTTTGCCCCAAAATGCCCCGTGGGGCGCGCCCCGGGGCGAGTTGGGGTGATCCCATATGTGTTTACACATTGCACGGTATGTGGCTACAATATAGCGTTAAAATCTCATTTTGCCCCAAAATGCCCCGTGGGGCGCGCCCCGGGGCGAGTTGGGGTGATCCCGTATGTGTGTGCACTGTTACATGTTTCATACATATAAATATGTACGTGTGGCATGATGGTATTGTGTGTAGGGGCATGTAATACTATTCTGGTATGTGATGGTGGTGGTTTTTCAACATTGGGGTAGATGGGCAAACCCCAGGGGGTGTGGTCGTTTTCGCCCATCTTCGAACTCCCCCTGTCTTAGGACACGAGGAACATGTATTCGAAAAAAAAAATTTAAAAACTTCAACCGTTCGTGAGTTATCGTCGACGGAACAGACGGACGGACGGACGGACGGACGGACGGACGGACGGACGGACAAAGTCTTTTTAATAAGAGGTTTCACCTCTTAATAATTTGAGACTTTTCCCTTTTGTTTCGTCTTTTTGTTTCAACTTTCTCTTTCATCTTGGAAGGTGTTTGAAAAGCCACTATGGTCTTTAGTAGTATCTACCGAAAGTTGTAAAATAAGTGGCACAATTACAATCAAATAAGTCCTTGTCCCGGTTTCTGTTAGAATTGAATCATTTTGCTGTTTGGGAAACAGTTTTACAGTTGGAAGGGAGGCTTAACGTTACACAAGGATCGATTTCTGTTTCATAGTTTCTTGCCTAGTTTGAGCTTATGGATGAGTTTTGGTATTTGGTTTTGGTACATTTTTTGACCGTCTTCCTCTAAATAACAGCTCTCTCATTAGAAACCACGGAATAAATGAGCCTATCACACCGGAATAAGTCCCCACTGACGAATTTCCCGGAGACGGATAGTTAGATTTATTAGATTTCTATCCAGTGCAGTGTGTCCAGGTTTAAAAATCTAATTTTGTAACTTCTAAGCTTGAGGAGAAATAAATGAGCATATTATTTTTATGATTGTTCTATAGATTATCTTTGTCTGCTAATAATTTTCAAAATGTACGTCACATTATCGTCATTCATTAGAGAACTTTGAATCCTAGTATTGGATTATAATTATCAATAGTATTGGAATTCTTGGATTTATCTCTAAGCAAATGAATCACACTTGTTGACAAAATTAATGAACCTACTATAATTACTGTTTCCAATTTCCAACTACGAAAGACGAGAGCCCGTGCTAACTATTAGTTTCTTTATCGAGATTTATTCATCCGAATTTTCCGTCATGGAATATTTCTTGTTTTGGTGGTCATAATTAAGCGTCATATAGTGCTGATCGCTGATCTCCTTGGACCGTTTCCGATGCTTTTCATGGCTGTTCAAATAGGCTTCAAAGGCTTGCTTTTGAGATTCTACCGAGCTAAAAATTTTTAAAAAATTAAAAAATTATTTGGATCATTGCTTTCTAATCGAGGCTTTGAGTCGGGGTTTCGAAGATCTATAGTTATAATTTCTGTAGCTGTGGAACTGACTGTATGAAAGACAAAACTATTGGTTAAAATTGGGGGTTGATTTACAATTTTGTAAAGAAAAAAGTATTACAACAAACATTGAAAATGTTTGTGAGCCCCCAGGGGACTTATACAATGTTGGGTGACATAGAAAATGAGTAACTTTTTAGATTTTTTCCAAAAAAAACGTAAAGACTCAGGATGTTACTCGTCATAATATTCGGCTGACTTTCTTTGGTCATCCATCAAACCCGAAGGTGGGTCTCCAAACCTGAATGTTTCCCTTTGCGGAACCTTCCCGATGTGCTTCCTCTTATGCCGGTCTTCACGACGATGAGATTTCTTCCCCCTCCTGAGTACAAAACCATTTACTAAATTACTTTTGTCAAAAAATCGCATAAAAAACATAGAATCAAATAATTTCAGCATTTTAACTTACCGTTTGTGGTGCCCTTTGGATGATTTCCTTCGTCGTTCTTGCTTTTCTCCAACATCTTGAAGCGTAGTTCCGAATCTACTTCCAGGATTGGGTATTAATCCTTAAAAAATAGGATTCTTTTTTAATTTAATGGAATTCTGAATATACCGTCTTGGGGACTTATTGTCGGGAGGATTTAATTTTTAATTTCCAATAAATATTTCAGTCCTACCTCCAGTTTTGTCATCTTTCCTGAATGCAGGTCCATACGTTTTAAAAAATTCATCCATCCCTTTCATGATGTCATTGTTTGGCTTGGGTTTGTGAGTGTCCAAGGGTAGGTTCGGAATATATTTCGGCTTTGTTGAGCCTTTTATTCCGACACATTTTAAACTTATAATTTATTGGACAATTTTGGAATTGCGTGTCCCAGCGTTGGATAACATGAATATTTCTGCAAAAATTTTCTGAAAATTCCGTACATATTTACCTTTTTGAATTGGAACGGGTACCGGAGAAGCAGTAGCAGAAGAAATTAAACCTAGAACTATGAATATGTGTAAAAATTGAAATAATGAAGTTTTAAAATTAATTATCCGATGAAACCCTATTTTAAAAGCCATTTTCACAGCTCTGAGTCTCTGAGTAAGTGTTTTCACAAACTATGAACTAATGTTGACTCGAATTGTATGTTGAGAAATATGATACATATTCGAGCGAGTTTAGCCAAGGACTCCGTCAAAATAGGAGCAAAGTACTCGACAATATGGAAAGGTTCTTGAATATAAACAATCGAAATAATAAAACATAACAAAAGGTGATGGAATGAATGAATGCAGAGTACTCGATTCTGCAATAAAATCAACATAATAAATTGGCAATCAAACCAAATCAGACACTCATCTATATTAACTGTACTGAGAATCTGAGAAGGCAACTTTTCTAATAATAGAACCCCTTAAAAACAGTTTTTAAATTTTGCATTTTAGGTACAACCATGTTTTAAGGATATAGATATGAAAATTGTACACTAATCTTAAGTTCTTAATCTAATGTAATTTTCATTAGATCATTAGATGTAATTGTAATTAAAGAGAGAGCATGTATTTGAAGATCATTTTGAATCTGAACCTGATTTGTGTGTTTAAGAAATACAACCCTATGAAGTTCTTAATCGGAATTTACGGTAGTTTTAGAAACAGGAGGGTAACGGGACGTCGTCAAATTGCGCTCTTGGATTGTTAAATCATTGTGATTTTTGTGATACAATTAATACTTTTAATTTCAACCAAAACTGATTTCCAATATTTATTCGGCCAATCTGGTCTGTAGTCTTATATTTAATCATTTCATTATTTCCGCAAATTCCCAGCCTTTAGCCTTTTCCATCTGAATATCTGAAACCTGATCAAACTAAGACGACATATACGACAAAGTCAGAGCCACTTGCAGTTGGCAGTATAATGACAAGAACCTGAATGGATGAAAGAACAAAGTCAACAGTTGCTCTGGCAGAGAGTCAAGCTCTCATCCGTTTTTATTTTTTAGCCCGATGATGATTCCAGTGATTTAGGTTCCAGGTCACAGTTCCATGGCTTTTATTGACCTTCGGTTTCCTCCGTTTTTGTCCCATTTCTTGTCCCTGTAAATAGATTTGGATCCTATCTGCTCTGGAGCCTATGTTTCTTTTCCTTGTTATTGGATTCCAGTTAATCTCTTTTTGACCCAAAAAAAATCCGTCTCGAGTGAAGGGATTTTACCAAATATTATTTACCTAAAAATATTTACTCTCCTCGTTTGACCTTCCATCAAAGGAATGCATTTCAAGGATTTCAAATTGCATCTGAAGACGCTAAACATTATATTGCATTAGTTTACGGTGAAAGATCTGAAAATCAACAAGACCTACTCACAAATAAGAACAGTCCGATTTTTTTAATTTTCTGTAATGCGAGAGTGTTTAAGATCTGATTTCGCTTAATCAAAATATTTGAGAAGCCAGTTCATTTAAATAACGTTGAATTCGGCATAATGAATGACAGTATGGAAACAATCGTCTATGAAATCAAAATTCCGAGTATTTTGGCTTGAAATAAAACACATTAGTGTTGTATTTTGCAAAACACGGCTTTTGATTTTGATAAGTATGAGCATAATTAGGAGAGCTTATTTGCAAAATAAGTGTTATTCCGGGGGTACTATTATTTTTAGTATTTATATGTTGTAATGAACTCAAGTTCCAAAACTTGCAATTTAATTCCATCAAATCTTAGGGTTTTGTATCGGGTTCTTTTTAAACCCCAACTTTTTCCAAAGTAAATCCCCTCCAACAAAGTAACTCGGATTTCATTCAAAATTTGACAATATTATGCAAACTTCAAAGGTCAATGGCACAAACCACATCCCAGCTTTTGCTATTGAAGCTAACAATCTTCTTTTAAATTGATTTATTTAGCAAGGTTCTTCCTATCCCGGGGTTTATTTAACTTGAGCTATCAAAAGGCCTCTATTATTCCTCCGCTTTTCCTGTTGTCGAATTCACAACAGAAGCGTAATATTAATAGGCTATGCTGACATTATATTGCATTATGACGGTTCTACATTCTAATGCTGTCAAACTACAATGGTTATTTGCAGAAGAGATCCTTTCAGATTTTCAGTTCAATATGGGCCATTCACGGACATTTTTTGTCCAGAGTAAATCATTTTTTGTACAAAATCTAACACAATTTTTTAGGCTTGACAACTCAACAAGGCAATCTAAAAAACCCGTCAACATTTACGCCCAAACCTCAATAAACAAGGATTGAACACTTGAAATGACAAGTTACTCCAACTGTAGTATTGGACTCTCTTCCCCGTCGAGTCCTTGAAACTGCGGTTGGGAACGGAATCCCAAGATTTCTGAAATCCCAAAGAAATCCAATTCTCCTGAATTCCGAGCACAAAGACTCGTCTCAATTTTATTGCGAATTGGGAATCTTGAAATGAAACGGCAGTAGCTCCTGCCGAAATATGGCATTTGTCCAGAGAAAGTCAAATATTAAAAGCTATCCTTCAACTTTAAGCATACATATTACTCCTCAAGTTGCCAAGAAATGATGATGTCTTGAAAGGATTCAAGTTCCGATTACATTAGCCAAGCCCTTTCATGTCATTTATTCGAATCCTGGTTAATCTTTGTCCGTAATATTATATTCGAAGAAAAATAAATTAATCAATAACTAAAACAGGTAATATATATAATGTTGGGAATAGTATTGGACATTCAGTTGCAATTCCAAATAAAAGTGCTTAATTTTGACATTATCCTGATCACCGTAAATCTTATGCACCAAGGCAAGTATTTGAAGGTCAAAGGTCGAACTGGTAGTGCATCCAGGATATTGGATCACGACTCACGACCCCACGACTTTGGACATGACTTGGGGTTTATTAAGAAATCAGATAATAAGTAATCCGATTATTAATTAGCTTTCCTCTTCTTTAAATCTTCCCCACAATTCAGCCAATTGTGGATCATCTAGAGACACAGATAATGAATTGGGTTTGATTTGATCACTGTCTCAAATTCTTAGAGTTAATTTTGTATTTGTTCTGTTTGAAAGTGTCACGTCTCGGATTCCGGCAGTGATTTCAATTGAAAAGATATCTCACAACTCATAAACTTACAAAATATAAATCTGTTGGATTTGATTATATTAATATTTTAGTCTTAATTAGATATTCCTCTTGGTGTGATTTTGTTTTGGAGCAATCTGGTATAAAAGTCTCTGCATAAAAAGGTCAATTCCCTCTAGCTGAATCAGTTTGTTAGATCAGTTTTTCCCAATTGCATCATCTTCCATAAATAATAAATCAAAATCTTTTACTAAAACCTTTAAGCCAAGTAATTTTATTAATGATTTAATTAGAGCATAATAATAACCTACACAATCATCGAACAAATCTACAAATTCTTAAAAAATCCAGTTTTACCATTAAAATGCAAGCATCGTTACCTCTTGACATTTTCAATATCCTATCAAACCATGAAATAAACAAGCACACGTCCCCAAAAATGTCCTATAAAATACTACTTAAATCTCATAGATTGAAATCCATGCGTGTGCATTTTCGAAGATTCCTTGGGATAACCCCTGAATACTGGTTGAAAATCTAATGGTTTTGGGTTTTTCGGTTTTTAGCATTGAAACGATCCTTCAGCGCATAAAATGCGTGACAAGGGACTAAAGTTTGTTTGAAATTTGATTTGGCATGGCGCATGGACATCTCAAACAGTTTCTTAAAACACTAAACCGTTACCGGAAACTGGCTAAAATTAGCAGCCTTTTATTGCTGATGATGACCCCGGTCTCCTGGTAAAACAATGAGCTAATGTTTAGATATTCACATGACATCTTTCTTCACCTAACCTTGCCTTGTCCTATAAGAAATGTCGGAGAAATAATCCTCGAGATCCCTGTCAAAATGAATAAGTTACAAAGGCATGTACAAAGGCTTCAACTTCCAAGTAATGTTATGAAAATACCAAAAATATATTATTATGTCTTACGTTAAAACAAAGTTGCAGTATCTAGATCTTATTGCATTCCGATCCCCCTTATATTACTTCCTGATTCCAAAAATAATTCATATTTGTACTAAAAAGCCTAAGTTCAACGGCAAACTACATTAATACTTCGAAGAAACTCTAATCTAGCGAAGAATTATATTCTAATAAGAATCAGGTCAAAACGCACGGAAAATTTTTCAATCCTCTATTTATTCCAGATACAATGAAAGACCGATTTTACATCTATGAGATCATAATTTATTTTTTAACCTATGCGGTATCGTTTATCGGATTTTATCCACGAGAAGGCTATAATTCGATATTTTATATATTATATCCTGTTGCTTTATTCATTCAGCTATATTTTAATTTCAAAAAGCTAATGTTATTTCGGAATCACAAAATTTTAACTCCCTAAAAAATAATTTTGAAGCGGAATTTCCAAGAGTACAATAAAAATGTATAATAAAAACCCGGATTTGTTACAATAGTCAACATGACCGCACTTGTTTCGTCATTTTTAGCCATATTTCTTCCGGTCTGGAGGAGAGATGAAAATGGATTAATGGCTCAGTGGAGAAAGAGAGGTTCACTTGTGCATGAATGGATCATATTTTTATGGAATGCACAGCCGCTTTTGTTGAGACAAAAACAGGAACAATACAAAACAAATATACGTTTGGAACAAAACTTTGAGCACATCGTATATTAATTTCAAAACAAAAACAAACTTCTTCAACTTCACCCAAAAAGGCCATGAACTGGAGGCTCTGTCATGTTTTAAATCGTTCAACGATTAGACAAATAGGGACCAAAACATGTATCAATCATGTCTCACCTGTTTGGCTTTACTTCTACTCGGTAATTCAGGTACTGTTCAGTCAGAGCGAACAGGCAGATACAGATGAATAGAGCACGACATAGGATATAAAATATACGAGGTTTTTAGTCGGGACTCTTCAGGAAAGCAATAACAAATGGGTAGTAAATTAGAGCCCGTATAATTTAGGCCGAATGGATGTCCCCCCGGGGATTCAGAGCGAGGAAGAGGTTATGAAATGGTCGTAAATTAAATGACAGGATTATGACACTTCGTTTCGTTTCTTTGCCTCTTACTTTTAAGATTTATACAATTTTTCCATATCATGACAGTTCAAGCTCTTTATCTATTGCAAGATGAGCAAAATTTCAAGGCAACATAATCGTAATTATTGCTCGTAATGTGACATTTAAGTCTTTTTAAAGTATATAAACACTGGTTAACGCTGTTTTATCGTTTAAATCGAAGAGTACAGTTTCTTAGATTAGATAGCTTCCTAAAGTGGCTTATTTTAAATCGGACTGAAGCACAATATTCTTTCAATTTAAATTTTTTTAAATGCAAAACAAATACAAGATTATGAGCATGAATCCCAGGTTTAAAAATATTTTTAACTGCCCATTCGTATAAGAAATACAGCTAGAATAGTTGGCTTCAAAGATAATGGCAATTCATTAGTCAAACTTTTAAAAACTGTTTATTTTAAAGGATGGGCAACTATGGAATAGGCACACACACGATATGTTATGATTATTTCAAGGAGTTAGAACTAACTTTAAACAATGGATAATTGATAAAAGTTATGACGATTTAATTTATTGTTAATTACTGGCTACAACTACAAACTACAACTGCTAATTGGTTGACTCATCTTACTTTTACTATTGTTTTTGTATAATCAACACTGTGTCAGGGCTAGAGGGGAGGGAGAGCAGAAAATGAATTATGTGAACATTGTAGAATATGAACCAATTTAATTTGCCAGGTTAATCAATTATATGCTATTAAAACGACTCCCAATAAATAACAGTCCCAACTTGTGAACTAGCTTCATTGTTTCATGCAAGATACCTGAATAAATCAGATAAATCGGGAGGCGTTCATCAGCCGAATTAGAATCGACCTGACTAACGAAGCTAATATATGTACTTCTAAGTTTAGAAAGATTCTTGAAATAAATTCGCAAGAATGAATTGGGATCCTGAAGAAGGTGATCACACATCTATAAATCAGCTACCCGAAGAGGTATTTTTTAATAGACAATCAATTAATATGATCCGCTAGCATTCAATTTTGAGGCTGACCTGACTCACGTTCAGTTAGAAATCGAATCAGATTGCATTGTTCGACCCCACCCCCTGAGTTTTTTTTAATTTACGCAAAGGGGACCACCCACACCAATACCAATTGATTGATTGATTATGTGACTGTTAATTATTACCTCTTTACCGAATGTGTATTCAATTACACGATATAATAAATATGCAAATCATTTCCCAGATTCGAGGACTAATTTTCAACAAATCCCCGCAAAAAGAAGTCCTGGAGTTTCGAACGGTTTGCAAGCTCTGGTCAAAGGACATACAGAACCTCTACAACTTCAAAATTAACCTTGACGAAAGGAGCCTCTACTTTCCCCAAGTATCCCAGCTTCGAATCGTGGGGTTAGAAATCGTCGAACTATTTGATGTCGGATATCAACTCCAGTCAAACGACCCGACAAAACCCAACCTCCCCTTTAAACATCCAAACTTAATTAGGGAACTTCGAATCACTCCGAATTCCAAAATCTCAGCCCAAAACCTTCAAGCGCTCCTTCGCTTCGTTTCGAAATCCGTCACGGACCTCTCAATTCATTTAACGCAACGGATCCTATCGCAAGAATTAGAGACAATTATTCCCTACAAATTTGAAAACCTAGAAAAGCTGCAGATTGACCTAAAAGGAGATGACGTGGTTTCAAGTACCGATGAAGAACCTGACAATTCAATACTGTTCCAACTTGTCAAGTCCGTGTTCCCGAAACTGAAGTCGTTAGAATGGACGGGGGACTGCTACCGAGGTTTACCACCCTCTTTCTTCGCAATTTTAAAATCGCTATGGGAAAATCCGTCCGGTTCACAAAGTTTGTGCATCAGGGCAATCATGACCTCTCAACCGTTTGCGACGAAGGAGCTAGGGACCTTTAAAATCGTCTCAAATTCTAAGATAATCGGATTCCAACTCTTTGGAACCAGCACAACGCTTGTGCCCTCGACCATAAACTTGATGACGGAATTGTTGACAAACCAAGAGAATGTGCGATTCCTGCATCTCGGGAACTTCATCCCTGTCAGTCCGGATGTTCTAGAATCTCTAGCTAACAACAATTTCTCGAGGCTCGGGGAAATCATCATCGAGTCAGTAATTGTCCGTATGGACCTGCCCTTTGACCTCTCCATCTTCCAGGATTGCTACAACCTTCGCAGATTGACCTTGAAGAAATTCGTCTCCGGAGAATCCTCTTCCTCTGAATTGATCAATTTGAACCGGCTTCCCCCGAACCTCTCCTTCCTCTTGAAGTTGGTTGACTTCAAAATCCTGACCACGGACCTGAAGGCCTTACTAGACTCGGATTTAGTTTGTGGTCTCGGAGTGCTGGAGCTTATTAATTGTGGAAGTTACGGGGAATTCGGAGTTACAGCTTCCATTATGGAGGGGTTGGAGGCACTTAAAAAGAAGAACTTGTCCCCCCGGAAGGTGCTTATTTCCGGCTTTAATTGTTCGGATTGGAGGAACTTAGACTCGACTTGGCTGTCGTTGCGGATTCTTAATTCTTATCCCTGGATTCCATACTATGACTTGAAACTGGTTTCATATTACCCCAACCATTGGCATATTCTTAATCATGGGAGTATTGTACCTTTTATAAGGTCTCGGGGGTCGGTTTTGAGAATGTTAGTGTTTATAAGCGACACGAATGGTCAAGACCCTTTTTTCGCTTTCATTATCTTGGGTGTTATGATCAGTTGGGTCTTTGGGCTCCAGTATTTATTCAACACTTTCTATTATGGAAGCTTCTTTCACTTCCTGTTTCGGGTTGGACAGTACCATTTGAACCCGGTTTAACATTAAAATAATATGTGACCCGGATTCATAATTCGTACCGGGGTAGGTCATTTTAAGGAATCATATTCACATTTAGCCGTACAGAGTTAAAAAATCAGAGCTTGGGCTTATTCACATATATTACATATTACTCCTTTATTGACTGACATGTCTAGGATGTTTTGACACCTTTGTCACGAACTCTGGTACCGTTACACCTTGCACCATATTGTCGCATCCTACTCGACGATAATTTGTGAACGGTTGAACTTGAACATTTTTTATTTTATTTTAAAAACTTTTTGTAATTTTAATTTTAGCATTATCACTAAGCTAATATGTGATCCTTGATTGTCTCATACATCTGTATGATTATCAAAATTGTCGTCAAAAATGCTTAGACCCTTCAGTCTTGTCGATCAAAAATTAAATATTTTTAATAAAAAAGTTAATACTGGACAAAGTTTGAAAGTTTTGCATTTTAAATACAAGCTGATTTAAAGCAAAAACGTATGCTTCCGGAGTATATAGATTGATTTGGCCACATCATCTCATGATAAATAACACCCTTGCTTAGATATATTGTACAAATAACAGTAGTCGTTAAACGAAAAAATAATATATGGTTCTTCATATACAGCATTCTGACAATTGTTCCTCATGAATGTGTCTCCAACCAGTATATCTTATGCCACAACTCACAAGATATATAGGTTTGGGTTAGCGAAAAAATGAGACTTCCTGAAACTAAATATCAGCCCCTATAAAGCTTCTAATAAAACCCTCCAACAGCTCATGTATCCAATTTATTATATTTATGACAATCAGAATGAATCATTGTCATTGCATTGTAAGCACAACATGACAGGGTTATTTCATAGTTCTGAACTCATTAGAATCAATCAATCAACTCCCACACAATTCGCTTCAAAGAGCTGCAAAAAGTAGATGAATGGACGACTGCACAACAATACTTGTCATTTTTTTTAATACTCCATTTCCATTCCGAATATTCGGATCTTAAAAAGCAGATTATGGCCTAAAGTCGAACAGGAAGGAAGGCAGAGATGAAGATACCGTTTTTACGTTAGAATAAGAGATAATATCTTAATATCATCCCATATTTGGAATCATATGACAATGCTGCAAGTATCCGATTTATTACACGGGACTGTCAGTTTGCTCCACTTCTGACAGCTTTTTATCTAACGAGACTTTCACTTTTCGTAAGGCAAGTTCCGTAGAATTTTTATAGCAAAAAACTGGATGAGGGTTTAGATGTTTTTGGAAAACTCGAGAAATGTCGGCATAATAACTTGTATCTGTAATTGTTGTATTCCTTATTTCCTTGTAGCCTGTAAAATATTAAATGATGCTTTAACAAGATTCGAAATATACTACCTGTTGTAATTAAATCTTTAACCGAGTCATGCGAGTTCTGATTTTCGGCTTGTTGTATGAAAACATGGTACATTTCTGGGTATCGTCTCCCCAAAACTTGTTGTTGTTTAATTGTTGAATTGTTTTTAAACTGCTGGTTTAAATTTAAATATCCAGAAAAAAAAAATTCAGTCCGGAGACTATTAGCTCCTAGCCTTAAAAGGAAGTTATTCAAGGGGGACTTTAATGATTTACTGTAATACCTGAAATCATACCCAGTCGATTTACACCTATAAATGACTTCTGTTTATTCAAACCCTCGGCAAATTTGATGTCCTAACCCAATCCAACACTATTGACTGTTCTTTTCGATTCAAGAGATAAGAGAGCAGTTTCAGTATTTAATGCAATTAAAAGCTGCCAAATTAAGAGTCTATTCACACTTCCAAACTAATATTGGTTCAGTAACCGGTCTCGAGTTTCGACCCACACTGGCCCTGTTTCAATTTTAAGAATTCTGCCCTTTAAGCCCCCTTTGATTGAAGTCTATATAAGCACTAGAGGCATTTAGTTTTACCTTCATTTCATCTGTGACTTTTAGTAAATCGAATTATAAGGAATTAGAACTATCCTGCAGCTCTCAACTTCAAACTTGCAAAATTTTGAAGACTCCTTGCTTAAGGCGATGAAAATTAGTCACCGTATTTATAATCTACATGATGACTAGAAATGCTGCCTTCATCCTGAGAAGATAACGAGACAGGTTCAATCTTATCAACCATCAACTTTGTCTCAAAGAAACTGGAACCTTGACAAGTCTGGAGATGCCTTAGACTGACAGGATATTATATCCCCTATTATGATGTAGGGGTGGAGATAAGATGTCAGTTTTTGGAGTTCTTAATGTCAGGAAGTATATATATTGTCGTATATGGACTGAGACAGGGTTTTTGACTTTTAGAATGAGGCTTGCCATCCATTATTTTGGAGCAAAGATGAGATATGTTTTGATTAATATTCCTCCCTTAGGAGACTTTGGACCGTGAGCAATTTAAGAATTTGGCAATTATTTAGCCTCAATGGACTCTGGTTTTGATTCCGAACTTAAAATTACGTTTTTTTCGGGCCCTGGAGAAAGTTTTGGAAGTTTAAGAATTTGCATGAGGTTGGTTCGTCAGGTTTTTTGGAAATTATGTACGCCACCGTGGGATTGGGTCATCAATGATGACTCCTCATCATTCTGGTTGATTAATTTTACTGATTACTTATTGTTAGTTCAGATTTAAATAGGTTGTAGAAAGTAGTTAGAAATCAACTTAAAAGGGTTATCCTTTCCTAATTTCTTTTCAGAAAATCTACATAAGCATTTTCTACAAGTTTTGAAACGTTCACAATGCTATTGTAGGATGTACGATACATTTAATGCTGAAACCATAGACATCTGAAACCATCAAAAATATTCATCAAATGAAGCAAAATCATGCCTTAGCCAACTATAATTTTAAATCCACTGATTTTAGTTTTTCTTTTGTAACCATTAATAATTATGTCAATTCTCTGAAGATTGTTTCGTTGTATTGTTTTGTTGTAGTCAACCATGATGAAGTAAGTTTGATCTAAAACTTATATCTCACTCTCACACTGTCTCACATCTTTTGTTTACTCAAATGAGTGATCCCCGGCATTTCCAGTATCAAATCTTTTTTTTGCTTTTGTCAAATTTTCACTGTAAAAAATAAACAGAAAGGGGCAACCGGATTATGTTTTATAGGATGACAAAGATAAGACACATCTTCAACCCCCGCTCCAATTTTGTCAAGTCAATTTGACAAAAAAATAACGTGCTACCCGATTGTTTACGTACGAGTACTTAACCAACCGGAAAAGCTGCGTTTTTGCTCTCCTTTACTCGTATTTATACAGACAGGCTCTTCCATCCAATTGAGATTTCCACTTGAGATTAAGTTAAAAATGATTTAAACATTACTTTTAAAATTGGTCTGTAAATACCAGGTTCGTAAGGACGTTTGGACCGTGATCACATTTCCATTTTCCAAACCGTCTGTATTCTATTTTTATCAAATAAATTGTAGGTCAACTTGAAGATAAATCATCTCAATTCCCGATCTCTGACTCTGATTCAAGACTTTTAAAATCCAGGATCCCGTTTGTCTATAGACGATTGACATGGAATTACTCAGGGTGTCCTGAGGTGAATGTAAAACCACTGGTGAACTCCACAACCGCTTCGGAGAGGCCGCCAATCCTATGTTGGACGTTTTTGGTATCACCCCCCCCCCCGAAATAACTACCCCACCCCTATGTTTCTATCTTCATAGTCTTTTTAACATAATATTTAACTTATGTTGAATGTTGACATGTTGGCTGTTCCAAAACAAAATCAACTCTAATGTAATACTATTATCATGTCATTCCCGAGCAATTCAAAATAAAAACTACTAACAAATTACAATCTACGCATAAATAAAGGTATAGAATAATAATTTAATACCAAAACGACGAAGGACACAATGTTTAGAATTCATGTGAGGTTTTACATTGTCATACTATGTTACATCTGCAGAGTTCTACTGCTTATAAATTCAAAGATACCTTGCATTTTGTTTTTTGTTACATCATCTGGGAATTGTAAATCATGTTCCAGACTTCTCATTTTGTGACTACAAAAATTCCACCTCTACTATACAGGAACAGTCTAAAGGGAACCTGAGATTTTTTAATAAAATGCATAAATACTAGGAAAAATATCTAAAAAAAGAGAAACATCTCGTATTTCATGCGAATTATTGGAGTGTCAAATCCGGGTTTTCTGCGTACGAAAATTAGAAGGAATCCCTCGAGCCCTCGTCAAGAAAGCGGGACGCGTGTAGCTTAACTTTCTCCGCGTGAAAAATTATTTCCCCATGGCTTTGGGTTGTCTACAAAGATCGTTCTTCAAAATCTCAGTAATTGAAGCTGTGGATTTATCACTATTCTTATACCTAAAATGTAGTATTTGAGGACGATTACAGAGCATTTTTCGCGACAATTTATGAATGAGATCTTAAAACGGTTGAAGGAGGAGAAACTGACAGGAGATAAAGGTTCTTTTAGTCGGAGGGGCATTTGCAGAATACTAATTAAAGACATGCTTTTTATAACAAATACTAACTACCAAATAAAAACAAAGACGCACTGAACATTTCCTGGTTTACTAAAACATTGTCAAAGTATTGTAAAAAAAAGGCTGGGGTTTTAATATAATAACCTAGATAATTTTTTATTGAACTGTTAAAAAAATAACATCAATTCAAAAATATAGAGTTTCAAAGAGTTACATTTGGTCGAATGAAAAGGTTATTTTTGGGGTATGATAAGTATGATAAGATGATACTCTGTTAAAATTCACTTCACACTTTGTTAAGGTTCATCTCAGGTTTAGATTTTATCGAATTAACCGGAAGTGACTTCTACTTCGGGTATTTTTGCAACTTCTTCTGGTTCAGACAGAAACAGCGTAAAACAGGGTTTTAAATGTGTTAAAGGTCAAAATTTAATCCAACCCATCTTGCACTTCAAAAAAGGCTTAGAGACAACAGTCATGAAATGGGGGAAAAAATCTTGTAAATCTCCGGTGGAAACAAAGTGTCACATTGCTCTGAAGGAAGGTCCAAATCCCGTCATTTAATTTACGACCGTTTCATAACGTCTTTCTCGCTCTGAATCCCCCGGGGACACCCATTGGGGCTAAATTATACTGGAACTAATTTACTACCCATTTGTTATTGCTTTTTGGAAGAACCTCGGTTATTTCAGTCTTTCGTATCATATTACATCTGTTTGTCTGTTCTAAGCAAATAGTGGCAGAAATAGGGTGAACTTTCACCCCCAAATAATATATATAATTTCCTCCTATGGATTAGTCTGTCTCGAGAAACTAAACCCAAACGGGTTGGACAAAAATGATAAATATGCGTTTTGGTTTCTACTTGTCTACTCTTTGAACGCTTTAATTAATATTCCCGAGCCGTCTGTTCATAGAACTTTTTGGGGAAGTTCAAGAACTTTGTTTTTGTTTTCAAATATGCTAAAAAAAGTTTTGTTCTAGCATGTATATTTGTTCTGTATTGTTCTTGTTGGTCTCAACAACAACGTCTGTACATTCCATAAAAAAATATGATGAACTAACTAAGTTTTAAAACCTATCCACTCAGCCGTTAATCTCAATTTCCTTACTCTGTCCTTCAGACCGGAAGAATTATGGCTGATGCTGTCATGTTGACTATAGCTATAAATCCAAATGTTTATCATATTCTTGGAAATCCTATGCAGTTTGCATGTAAAATAGTTTTATTTTGAAATATGTTGCAGATGCATATTTATATTTTTAAGGCGATGCATCTTATAAAAATGCACAGATAAGGACTATGATTCCGATGACATAAGGTAAACGTCATCGAATGATAACCCAGGTCAGAATTCCTTGACAACCGGTTATCGAGCAATCATGATCCGATTTGTCAAAAATTTCACGGACCTCAATCCTTTTGTAACCAAAAGTTAGACAGAGGTTAGCTAAAGTCAATTTAGTTAGTCCTAAAAACGACCTAAAAATGGGCAGTTATGTCTCAAAACTCGTGGACACGGATTGGGTCGTTCAGGACCGTCCACTTCTAACCTTACCCGATGAGGTATTAAAATTAAAGCATATGTCACTATAAAACCTTCACAAGCGTTTAATTTTTATCAAACTCAACCGGAATTACTTTTAAATTTTAGTTTATCGTTCGGTATCTGGCATATCTCCCTTCCTCCGACAGGAAGAACCTCCGTCTTACTTGTAAGAAACTGGCTCATGACATTCGACACTTCGTCGGTGCCTCCGACATTTGTCACATAAAAAAGGATACTTCTTTAACGGCCATGGAATTCTACGGTGAAAGTGCCTTTCGGACCATTGTTCTGTCCAGGAACTGCCGATACTGGAGATTCAATGAGCTGTTCCATCGACCCCGATTCCTCAAGGAGTTCCGGTTCCTCGAAGACGGAAAAATGAGCCCGCATGTGGCAGTTCAGCTCATTTATCGGTGTCAAAACCTGAGAACTCTTGTCTGGGAAGGTTTGCATTCCTCCTGCTAAAACTGAAATACTGTATTTATTTTGGAATTTGAAATACAGGAAAATGCATTTTAAAACCCAGGTTACATCGACTCTCTCGAACTACTCGTTTACGGAGCGGAACTAACTAATTCCAACTTGCTCATGACCATCCTCCAGAAGCTGAAGACTCTGAAGCTTCGAAGCTGTAAGCCACCACGGTATGACCGGATCGCAAGTCGGGAGTGGTACCAATTAAGGGACTGCTCCTTCCTTGTGAAAAAGCTCCTTCTTCCCAAGCTCGACGATTTGACGCTGGATTTCTCGACCATCGTGAATGGAAATGCGTCCGAGCAAAACGAGTCTCAATTGGACCTCGTCTACGACGTTTACGACTTCCTCTCCAGGAATTTCCTGGATGTGGCCGGGTATGGAATCTCTCGTCCACTAACCTCAATCGCTATATACAACACAGCGACGGTCCTGTCGGCCGGAGACGACGTAGTTTTCGATGTCTGTGGATCGGTGGACTATTGGGACCTTGATGATCTTGAAGAAGAAATAGAAAAGCAAGAAGCAGAAGCAGGCGAAGCTGCAAAGCCAAGAGTCGTGGTTCCACTTCCGGCTGGAGACCTGGTCATCAGAGACTTCACCTTCGTCTCCGAGCTTCAGAACCACCGGTTTCTCAACGGAATCGACAAAGATTATTTCGAAACCCATATGCTCAAGCTCTTGATGAAGGTTAAAGGGTTGGAGAACCTGAAGCTAAAAACCCGAAGCCGACGGCCAATTAAGTGGTCATTGCTTGGAGTACTTGGACACGTTGTGTCTCAAAATGCAGCTCACCTCGTGCACCTCGAGTTGACTTCGTTTGTTGTGGGATCCTTCAACTTCGACATCTTCTCCCAGTGCTTGTCCCTCAAGTTCATCCGAATTGACCGGAAGGACTGGGATGGCCAGACCATTTATGGACCCGTCGAGTTGAGTCCGTTGATCTCCAACTTTGGACAGGTTGGACCTAAATTGACCAAGCTGGAGACCCTGATTCTTTCCAACCTTGGGATCCGACAACATGAACTATACCGATTGGGGCAGTTCAAGAGTCTCAAGCATCTCGTGATTGACTACTGGGAGAACGAGAGCCCGTTGGAAGGTGTGAACTATGACATCATCAAGATTATGATTCACCTCCGGTCATTGGACACTCTTCATCTTCTTCAGAAGAACTTCCTCCACGCGACCCCGTGGGAAATGATGTCTTTGGAATACGGGATGAAGCAGTTGGGGTTCAACTATTCCCATAAATTTGATCAGGCTAACCAGCGCTCAGGGTTCGCCCTTTCTACCAACTTTGGTTCCTTCTGGACCGACCCCTTCTCAATTCCAAAATTTTGAAGGTATTTAAAGTATTTTTAAAATTTTCGTATCTGTTTTATTGTCTAATCGGGTCTAATCCTCATGCCAGCTCATGTGCAGCAAATAAATATGTGATATCACAACTAAACTAATCGCAAGTATAAAAACTTCTAGTCTTCTTACCAAAGAAAAACATATGCAATGCATAGTAAAAAATAGGATAAATTAAAGCAACAGTCTAGTCATAGTTTAATAATATGTAAAATTAGGTTTCTTATAAAGCGTCATTAATTAGGATTTTAATTAGGAAATTTTCTGATTCGAATTGGAATTTGCATTGTGTAACTCTTGAAGAATAATAATGATAATAATATTGCATTCAAACGGAACAGATCTGCGAAAAACCGCACCCACCGGGCTCATCATGATTTGATCCCACTTGTTATATAGCTTGATTGAGAACTTGATGAGGATCTTGAATAAATACATACTTTGTTTTTGTTTTTGTCTAATTTGATGTACGAATACGAAATGCATAAGCTCGTAAGAGATAATCATTTCTCGTCATCTCGTCCTATTTCCTCATTTACAACCGTTCCTCTTACTTTCTTTAGTAGAGATAGAGATGGAGTGTAATTAGTAAAGAACACTTGGAAAGATTAATTATTACTCTTCTCCGTAGGAAAATAGAGGACTACTACAATAAATTATATGGTAATTTTAGAGATATGTGAATCTGTTTGGAGACTAGTATTTTAGACCTTTATATGGTCAGGACTCAGTCAGGAGGGACTAGAAACTACAAATTAATGTTGCAACTTGCACGATAAATAATGGATTAAATTTAATGTGCCCCCTCTAAATCTGAACTTGCCCCCCATTTGGGATGAACTTGCCCCCACTTAACTTGCCCCCTATCAGGCTGAACATGCCCACACTTCAGGATGAATATGCCCCCTCGAGGATGAAATTGCCCCCTAAAATATATGATAATAATAATTAATCAAAATAATCAGTCTTAATAATAATAAACAATAACTTCGATAAATAATGCTTTAAGCAATAACCA
Source organism: Desoria tigrina (assembly GCA_906901685.1). Classification (NCBI taxonomy): domain Eukaryota; kingdom Metazoa; phylum Arthropoda; class Collembola; order Entomobryomorpha; family Isotomidae; genus Desoria; species Desoria tigrina. Next base: position 6,486,499 of record CAJQTU010000023.1, on the reverse strand, counting down.
ACGCATTCGTAATCAATTTGGGCCGTCCTGGCCTCCGCTTTACACCAATAGGAACATCCTTAACTTCATCTGAAACTATGTACAGCTTTCTTTTCATTGCGATTCCCAATACATGTTTGCAAACATGTTGTTTTTTAAATACCGGACAAGTGCAGGTTGATTTCTGCCAGTCGGGCGGGTTAAACTCAACCACCCATAGACGGTTTCGACAACTGTCGAAGTTTCTCCAACTCACATTAGTTGACATTCTTATATATTTAGTAATGAGCTAGTAATGAGACTGAGCTATCGGATCATCACCGATAAAAACATTTACTTCATTAGATGAACCTAATATGTTAATATAAAAGATGATTTAGGAAATAAAAATAATGTTAGATTACAATTTAGTAACTGAAAGATAAATACCTTCGAGTTTAGCAACAACTTTGCCTAACACAATTTGGAGTGTTTGCACTCATACGTAATTTTATTATTTCTAAGCAGTTTGTGTCTCCACAACTTCTGACCTTTAACATGCTCTTTAGCGGTTTCAAGATCGGAAAACAATTTTCCCGTGGGGTTCCAAATTGTAGTTTTTCGATGAAGAATGAAGAAAAGTGAACGAGAAATGGCTGACTTCACAGAACCAGATTATCTCGAACCCATACTACCGATATGGTAAATCGCGATATGCATTACGATATGCTTACCTTATCGTATAACGTATATCTAAATTAACATAGGGAGCATGAATAATCCATAAAATCCAATATTATTCGAGTAAACTGTGTGTAATAGTAGTTTTTAAATTTTATTTTAATGTGGGCATGCTAATCCTCGATGAGGGCATGTTCATCCTGAGGTGGGGGCATGTTCAGCCTGATAGGGGGCAAGTTAAGTGGGGGCAAGTTCATCTCAAATAGGGGGCAAGTTCAGATTTAGAGGGGGCACATTAATCCTAACCCATAAATAATAACAAATTATAAATTAGATTCCTTAGTTTAATTAATTTCCATGATCTCAATTAGAGAGTAATTTATAAACATAATATTGTTTTAAACTAGTTTTAATTATGAGATAGCCCTGTTTGCAAATATTTTTTTTGTAACGAGAGGAGAGAAACGAATATATATATATGCATTATATTTTAAATTATTGAAGATTTTCACAATGTTGAAAAATGCAGTGCAATGTCCACGTAAGTTCCCCGATGAACACATGAATTATTAAATTAACGTAATAAAATATGAAAACTAATCACGATTTAAAAAAGAACGTAATGGACGTTAGGAAGTGGCTTTAAACCCGAATTTTATTCATCGGAAAGTGATGATTGTCTGGTTGGGATATTTCTTATCAGAATTAAAACATTCGCTAAGAAGTCGATGGCAATGCAAAGGAAAAATAGCGTTACGAATGTGAAATGAATATGTGCAAAAATGTAGAGGTTGAGGCAGGCCGTGAAGTAGGCCACAATCATCGACAGTGTTGAGATTGATAACCAAATCGTTGTGATCGTGTCGGCATTTTCCTCCTGAAAATTAAAATAAAATCTCTCTAATTTTAAATAGTTACTCTTGAAAGGCTTGAATCGGATCGGTGGGTAAAATCCACATTTTCCCCCAAAAAAAACTCGCATTTAAATGTCTGGTTTTCGAAATCTGCAACGAACCTTTTCATAAACGAAAATGAAGAGACAGAAAATACGGATGATTGAGAATACGATGAAGGCATAGGCAGCTTGTAGCTCTAAAATCGGGCCTTTTGCGTAAAATTCAGGATCTTCAGCTTTCTTGACTTCGAAATCGGCCTCGTGTTCCATCTCGACGAGCAAGCACCATATTCCCAGTCCCAAATATCCGATGTAACTTATCTACGTGGAAATGGAGTTACGACATAATGTAAATTATATCATAAGAGACAGGTATAAACTCGGAGAGTAAAAGTTTTAAGTTTTAAATCCTTTTAAAATAATTTAACTACTCGGAAAGTTAATTACGTGATTGAAATTTCAATCAATCCTGAAGCTGCATAAGTCATTAATTTGCGAATTATAAGCTTAAGGTATCTAAGTCGGCGTGGGTGGGATCTCTTTATTTTAAGATAGACGTTGAGCCTATTACCTTTTCATGATCATTTAGCTAAATTAATTTTTAACTATCGAGCTTGTAAAATTCATGAATTAATTAAAGTAAATTGCCCCGTTAATTGTCCCCGATACTTATTGCTGATGAAACGATAAATTCGAAGGAAGAATGTAACTTACGAGGCAAACGAAGATGAACTTAGCGACTGAACTCCGTTCAAAGTGCTCCTTGTCTTTGTCACTAAGCATCACCATCTTAGAATTTTAATAGAATCCTCTTGACTTCCTCGCTAATAAATTCATAAAAGTCTTGATTCTCCGATCTCTATTGATCAAGGATTTTTGACGATGTAACTAAAACTTGTCACAAATAATTTTTAATGATGCCTAATTAAGGATGCACGATAGTAATAAAAACCATATGAATTTTGTGCTGATTAATTATACGAAAACTTTTGAAAGGGGCTGTGTCTTTCTGAACTATTCAAGTCGAAGTCTTATTTTTCTTGAGAGTTTTTCTAAGTTGTTTTAAAGTGTTTTGAGCCTCCGATACTTCTGCTTCTTGACTTGAGTTTGAGAGAGCTTACAACATTTTTATTTACTGTTTTCATGGACTTGAAGCATAAATATATATATATATATGTCGTGGTCGCGAGCCAGAAGTGGTTAGTGTAACTCTTTTGGCTCAGGTAAATGGTATACCAGAAGAGGTTTGATGTATTGCCTCTTTTGACTCAATCCAGAGGAAGTAGAAGATCATAATATTAGAATCCGTGGAATCCACATTAAATTACAGTCTTAAGCATACAATTTTAAAGCCAAATTGTGATAAGATTTTTTAAACCCCGAACCACTCGAAGCACACCTTTTCTGTAATAGCTTTTGGCTGATCCAGAGTAGTGGTCCACTCTTCTGAATCACGACCAATATTATACCTAACTAACAATATTATTACGTTCTGTTCTATCGGGTCTAGAAAAACAGATTGTATATAATTAAGTTGCAGTTCTAGTCACTTCTAGTTTACTTGAACTTCCTACTAATAACAACATATAGATCTTTTTTTCTGTTTATATTTTTCATGATTTAAGAAGTTTCACGATATGCGTACATAGTAAATTTGTAAGCAACTCGAGTCCACAAAATCTCAAAGGGATTGAGAAGAGGATATGGATAGATATGCAAATGTCTACATGATGTTTAGGGATGTTAAGGGTTTAAACCCGCTTTTATTTACGGTGAAATAGGTTTCTTAAAATACATTTCCTCTCTTGCCTGTATTTCCCGTTAGTTACAAAAGCCACGTTTTGTAGATCCTATCATCGATGATCTTGCCTATAGGACACACTGAACTATATTTAAATTTAAAAACATACCCTGTCTCCGTACATCTAGTTTAGAAGTATATTTTCCGTTTAAGCCTCGAGACGTAAGCATGTGTGTGAATGTGTGTTTCAATTTTTAAACCTATTCGTGGATACGCATAAGTTAGGATATTAGAAAGGACACTTTCGATTTTACTGTAACATTGTTGGTTATGTAGGTGTAGCGAACAAGGGAAGAGTTTCAAGTGTTTGCCTCAGAAGCGAGAAATAATGCTTACTAATTCAAAGACAAAATCAAAACAAAGATTTTTTCAATTTCTAGGTTTATTTTAATAATAATACCAAGACGAATATAGGATTTGAGAGTGAATGAAATAAAAATGATAATTTAGATATACGCCAAATATCGTATGCCGAAGGTCAAGCTATGTTGTCCAAATATATGGATTTCATTGAAGAAAGAGCTACAGGAACTTATTTAAAAAAAATCTTATTAAATGAAGAAGGCAATTTTTCTCGAGTAGCTTTTATGGTCGATTTGATCTACTTTCTTTGATCAGACAATTTCATACCAAATGTCCAGTAAATGCGATTTGACGTATTTTAGATTACAAATGTGAAACTATTAATCTAGGGACCTTAAAGGGTCATAATACGATGGTTCGATTTTAATAGGCTCCACCAACATGTCCCTAAATTTGCTGGTTTCTACCATACTGGCTGAGAATGCTATTTCGTTGTATGTCATACTGTTTCGAATTCCAACGAACCTAAGTACTCCCAAGATTTGTGTCATATATACAGAGCAAGGAAACTATTTATATATTATAAACTCCATCAATGCATACAGGTTGACAATTCCACAGTCACCACAGTTAAGGATATTAGTGAACGAGATTTTGAGAAATTTGGCAAGGTCCCACTATGCACAGGGATATTTGGCTTCGGGTGTCAGAAAGAAGTCCTTAATGACTTTAGATTAAATCAAGCATACGAATGGATGCTCTTTTTAAAATGTTTAAAAGTACATAACAAATGAAATCCAATTAACAGTTGAAGAGAGCAAAATGCTTATTCATAATTAAGATTATAAATTTAACATGGCATTGTCGTGCTGATGCTTCTTATATTGGTCTAACTTTGAAATCCGAGCAGATTAGAGTTAGTTTTTAATATATTTTAAGGAAATAAACTCGAGATTGCTTAGTACATTAGGGAATTTAATGTAACAACAACAGCATCTCTTATAAATATCTAACTATATTAAATCGAAACTAATTCATCTACGATTTTAAAATGAAAATTAGGTCCATTCTTATTTTTTTCAAACTGTTATATTTTGGGATATTAAATAAATTCGGTGATGTGAGGCAGGAGGCAGGATTAGTTAAATACGTACAAAGCGATTTGTACATTCCATTTTATGTTATATTTTTTTGTCGTGGCTGTTGTTGAAGTATTTTCATATACCTGTCTATAATCTAAATACCCGACCCGAGTTTTAGAGGAATATCCGCAGAAATGCCCGGTGAATAAAATACCCATCTTGGGATCGGAAGACCGAACTTTTACCCGGATTTTACTCAGGGTTTCAAAAACCCCTAAAAAGAGGGCTTTTGCAGTTAATAATCCAATATCAAAATAAAGTCCCTAATGATCCACACTTCCAGCTTGTTTTATTTTCCAATTTTAGGCTTCTTTATATTTCCGAGTTGATACCGTTACTTTTGAGGAGTTAGGATGGTCGTACAGAGGTACAATACCAACAATATCAGAGATCCAGATCATATGCTAAATGTAATTGTATGTAGTAAACAAAATCTTAATTCAATTTCGGGTAAGAATATTAAATCCAAAGGTGACTAATTGTTTAATTCATTTTTAAAAGCTCGACCTTTATACAAGTTTGTAACAAAAAGTAATTTATTAACCATTACTCCACCCACACTACCATTCTAATTGTATTAGAATGTTTTTAAAGCATTCAAATTAAATCGATTCAGAAATTCATATCTACAAACAAACAAACATGCAATAAGTTGATCTATATACAAACGATGTTTGCAGGGTTGACACATCAAATGATTGTAAGAAATCGAAGATCGTTGCTGTATTTCTGTTTGATTCACATAAAAAACAAGTAAATTACTAAATACAGTTTTTCATCTGATTCTCATAAAAAAACATCTAGTAACTAAATACAGTTTTTCATGAGTGTATGTCCTGGTTCCAAACAAATATGTTCCCATTCCGAAATAAATCATCATAAAATTACTTAGTAATTTACTTCATGTGTCTGAAACCCTGACTCTACTTCCCATAGTTCCCATGCACTGGGAGCTTATAGGGTTTTAAAAACTACAACTCCAAAAAATTTTATGTTTATTCTGGTAAAAATTTGCATAGAAAAATGCAAATCTCTTGATTAAAAATCAGCATGTATGCATAATAAAATTAAGAACAATAGAGCTATCACACTCCTTTCAGATAAAATGGGGTAAAAATGTAAATCTCTTTATTAACAACATTAAATAAATGAGAATCAAGGATTTTGCATAATAAAATAATAATTATAAGGGTATGACGCCGAGGACGGCGACACTGCGCCGAGAATTCGGCTAAAACACGCCGACAAAATACAAGTCTCCACCCAACTTCTCAGAATTTTCAGGACGTAGCATAATGATAAAGAAAGAGAAGCGTAGATGAGAGTTAGAGGGAGGCTAATTCGGGCGATGGATTTGAATTTGGCGGCTGGGGCCAGTTTCGGCCGATTCATGTATCAGACTTTCCACTTCTCTGCCAAATTTGAAACTGGCTCCTGTTCTCTGGAATCCTTCTCAAAAAAACTGTCAGAACTTTCGAAATCGTTTTTTTAAATTGTTTGAAAATGTGGAGAAGTACGAACTAGTTGGTTAGGTTCCTCTTGTTCTTGTCGAAAAAGTAGGAGAATCCGTCGACAGCTCCTTATCTCCGTTCTTGGAAGGTTGTTTTTGAAGAAAGCCGTGTTTTTAAGTTTATTTTTTAGATTTCAGATTTGGATTTTAGAGAAAGTCAGCGCCCAGTTTTGTTATCAGCTTCAAGCTTGTCTCATCTTCGAATAATAACAAGGTGAAAGGACCCATTTCCGGTGTAGGTTGGACACATCCTCGAAGGTCTGCATCGGTTTGACCTTTGCCCCCTGCTGCCATTCATCCCCGGCCTTTGCTTGCACACATGCACATTTGACATTGCACATTGCACATAAACGCCACAGACTGTGTGGGCTGAATAAAAGTACTGAAATTGCTGTGAACTAACTGAACACTGAACCGTAGAGCTGTCAACACAGTGTCGAGATTCAGAGAAACAACTGTTACCAACAGTCAACGGTTGACTTGACTTCATTGCACATTGGACTGACAGCACCCACATAGCACATAGATGATAGAAATACAAAATAGCAGTACACAGTACGTAAATGAATACAAAAATAGGTATATGTTCAATGTTTGATTTTGATAACGTGAAATGTATTTTGTAAATTTTGTTTAATAGGGGATAAGTCTGGCGGATCAATGCTTGGATTCGTATAGTGAAAAATTGGAAAAGAAAAGACTCGAAGAGGGCTTAGCAAAGAAGCTTCGGAATCATATTTTACATTCTTGTTGAAGATATTGGATATAGGAGATAATTGGTTGTCATTAATTCTCAATTCATTTGCTGTGAAAGTAGGGAAAGACCTTGTGGGTATAAGTAGACAACAAGATAAGATTGCTTACCTGTTGAACTGAAATGACTGGGGAAGAAGGTTTGAAAGTTGTTTCAAATAATTCATCGTCAAGTAACTCTTTGGGAGTGGTAGATTTGTCTATTAATGCTTCTCCAGATTCAGGGGTGGTAAATCTGCATGTTCTTACACGTGGTGAAAACAGTTCTTCTCCATCTGTATCTGCAACAAATGGACAATTAGAAGACATATCATCCGGAGACTCTGCTTTGACATCTGTTCTTTCAAACAGTAAAGGCGTTCCAGGAGCTACAGCTGTAGCTATTAACATTAGTAACAACGGCAAGAACTTGAAGACTACTATAACTGATTCAGTAGACAGTGGGGATTTTGATGGGAATAGCACAATCAACTCTTCGTTGGATGTTCCGAATCTTCAACAGACCCTAACTCCGCAGAAACGGAATGGACGAAGTGAGAGTGGAACTTTTAGTCAGAAGGACGATTCCCTGTCAGACTACCAGATTATCTCTGATGAGGACTTGGCAACTGTCCCTAGAGAACAGTTAGCCCAAGCGTATCACGATATTAAGCAGGATTACCATTCTCTTAAAAGTAAGTTAATCATTAGTGAAACTTGAAAAGCACTTAGTGTTTAGTGTTTTTATTTGTAAAAGTCTAAAAATGGGCTTTCGGGGCTTTAATTATAGTTTTTGAGGGATCATTCTAGATTTGGAGATATTGGAACTCTACGATTTAAATTATTACTTCGATTATATTGTTGACAAATTATTGCACTGTTCCTTTCCTTTTCCTTCTAGTCTTCTCAAGGCTAAATTATTTCTAAACGTTGATCTGATGACTATATGACTAAAATACGATGTGTTTGTGTACGTTCTATAGAATACTGTAACCAGCTAAAAGAATCAGATGAGAAAATGCGATTACAGCAATTAGAGTCGTCACGACGAGAAAATGTTCTCGTCATGAGGCTTACATCAAAAGAGCAGGAAGTGCAGGAATATGTTGCACAATTAAATGAACTTAAGTCAGCCGTTGCTCCCACGCCTGGCTCACTACGGTCCACGCTCCTTGACCCTGCAGTCAATTTTATTATTCAAAGGATGAAAAAGGAGATGGAAGAGACTAAGAAAAAGCTTGAAGACACTCAGAACGACCTCAATGCTTGGAAGTTCACTCCTGACAGGTGGGTTAATCACTGTGTCTGTCGCCTGTCGGCTTCTTAAAGCATCACATCAGTATACGATGATACTCAAAACATACATGATGCATTATCTTTAATGAGACTCATCAATAGCGATAGTCGATAGTAGCCTATCAATATCAATATAATGTACACTAACTCACAGTAGCATTAAATATCTTCATTGACAGATTGTCTTCATATGTATTTCATTTCAATTACAGTAATACTGGAAAACGCCTAATGGCAAAATGTAGGATGCTATATCAGGAAAATGAGGACTTGGGGAAGATGATCACCAGTGGACGAGTGGCGAAATTGGAAAGTGATTTCGCATTACAAACATCTCTTACTGAAGAGATGAAAAAGTCGCAATCAGGTTCGATCCCTTAAAACAGAAAATTAAAATTTCTATCTATGTATATTAATGCTAATTCGTGGATTATCTTTTTTATAAATATACATTGCAGAATTAGACGAATTAATTCAGGAGCTTGATGAAGATGTAGAAGGGATGCAAAGTACGATCTACTACCTTCAGCAGCAACTCCGTGAATCTAAAGAGAAAATGGGGAATACGTCCAACCCATTGACTAATAGTAACAATAATAGTGAAGAATTTGCCGTCATTGTGTCGGAACTCTGTACTCAGTGCCGAGTATTTCAACAAGAAAAGAAACAACAACAGAGAAACTCGTCCCCTGGCCCTTCTCATCAGAAATCTCTAAAAATGGAGGTTGATGGTGATGAAAGTAGTCTGCGTATTGATGATGATGGTAACGATGAAAGGACGTGTGTGAACGGCGAGGCCGATTTAAGTCGTGGTGGTTCTGATAATGAGGATTCGGAATCAGAAGGGCCTAAAAGAACAGCAAAATCAAAACACTCAAAGGATACGAATATTATTGATGATAGTGATAGTACAATTGTTGTGCAAAAGAATGGTAGTGACGGGGAAAGACGGACCAGCAAACTCAAATTAGATAACCAGGCCGATGGGGTGTGCGAAGAAGAAATGGACTTAAGTTACAATGCCCCACCTACCAAACGGACGAAACTTGCCAATGCCAATCATTCACCCTCAACAGCGTCAACAGCAAACACTTAAACCAATTTATAACCTGGATAGGTTCAAAATTCCAATGAGTCCAATCTTGTTAATAATAGCTCAGGTTCTGGCGTTCTGGGTTCACGTTGAAGTGACTCTCTGGTTTATGAATCGTTACGAAAAGGATTGTGTTGTAAATCTAAATCTTAAATCTAACTGAAATCGAACATTTTGCCACTAATGTCGATTAAATATCTAAAGATCAAGTTGTTATATTTATGGTGTGTGGATAAATACTTACATAGTATAGATTTTTTAAATGTAATGTACCTATTTATTTAGTGATTAATATCTTATTGTGCACTACTACTACACTATTCCTTCATTTAGGAAGGATATAAATGCTTTGTTTATGAATGAAAGCGTAAGTAAATCTTAAATATTATGAAAATTTCTCGTCGAATATATGACTATGACTGGCATATTAAAATTTAGATACTTAGATTGTTTTGTTTTTTAATTTTATTTATTCAGTGATTCTGATTAATAACCTTCTACTGTTCGTTCAAATAGTATGGAAATTAATACAGATTTTTGAGTTTTGAAAGTCAATAGTTGTGTTAAAATTAATTGATTTGAAAATCATGGATCATTAATCATTCTGGTTCCTCAGTAAGTGAACTAACTAAACCGACCAAATGCAACATGCTAAATATGGAAGTATCTATCCGCACTCTTTGCCAAACCAAGTTTGACTAACTCAGCCTGCACCGGGTACTTGGCCGATGGGTCTTTGCGTATGAGAACGACTGACATATTCACTTGACAATCCGGAGACCCTAGAATTGAGTGTGAATCTGTTCGGGTGACGACAATAGTGTGAAAAATCTTGCCTTCGACCATATCACGAAAGACATCTGTCGATACCTGTGGCCATTCTTCCTCTCCATTAGGCGGCCCTAGGTCGGCTAAGCTACATGCAAATGCGAATCCGTGGTGAGCTGCAAATTTTGGTTTCTGTTCTAACAACTCTTCCCAGGAAACCCACTGACTTCGACCCAGGTCACAGAAATACACATTTGCGCGTTGAAGTTCCGGCTTGACTTTGTAGACTCGGACCCTCTGCCAAAGATTGGAGTCTGTATCGAAGATCACGTAGCTCCGGAGTTTGAACACTTCTGTTTTCTGAAAAAATCATGCGACGACATTAACTCGGACTTCAAAAACATCAAAATTCAACCATCACATATTTAGAACATTAGAACATACAATCTTGTACTGCTCTCGACGGTCCGGGTCGTTATAGAACTCCTGCAGTTCCGTAAACCAGGGCTTTTCCATATAACATCCTCCCATGACCAACTCGATAAAGAACTCGGATGGGGAAACCACCCGAGTCACTTTGGCCATGTAGGTACGTCGTTCTTGAATTGAATTGTAACACTTGACTGCGGCGTCACAGGTAATGCTCATCTACACAGTAAATTCAAAATTCAGTACAAAATTACAAGAAGCAAACTAAATGTTTTCGAAATCGCCTCTAGAAATGATCACTTTACCAATTTAGTCGTCTTCTGAGGCTCCTCAGCCTTGATATTGACGATATTAATTATGTCAGTCTTCGGTTTCATGATCCCAGATTTCATTCCTGGGAGTCTCATTGTCTCCGGCCGTATCGGCTTCCGCTTCCTGTCATGTCAAGCATCAAACATTAACAAGTGTTGATTATTTTCCATTGGACTTATCTTGAGAAAAAACATAATCAATGCAACATAGTGTGGTCAAGTGGTCATGGATGGAATTTATATTGCCGTGTTGCGAATATCAGGCTCACAATGTACCTGTTTTTCCTTATAACCTCAAAATTCAGTTATTAAATATATACAAAAAAATCAAGAGAACAATTACAAAAACGGAAGTCGTAGTGGCTCTTGTTAATTGCCAGTGATTTTCGGTTTTTTAATTGTTTTCTAGAATTTTTGGTATAAAACACATCGTTAAGGAAAAACAGGTCCATTGTAACCACAAATCTCGCTCTCCATTGACTCCAAGTATCCCAACCTCTCTTTAAAACAAATTGACCTTAGAATTTGGTGTTCAATTTTGGTGTCAAAATCCTAATCTGAGCCCTAATGGCTCTGTAATATCATATGTAATAAATTTCACAAAGAAGATTCCACTTCCTTTCCCTGAAAAGAGTTCCCCCAGGGCCTCGGGACAAGGTGAATCGTCAAAAATCAAGTTGTCAGTAGTGGACAATGCCCATCAATCTTCCAACTGACCACGAGCCTTTTAAATAGGGAGATAAGTTAATGACTAATGATGGTGATGAGTCCCTCAACCCTCATCATTAAATTACTTTCATTCCTATATTATTTACCTACACTACCACTATACTCCCTGTCAATTCTCAATATCTTAATATTCGAAATGCCCTTTAATACCGTCCACAATTGGTTAAGGATAAGGAGTAAGATATCATCCTTACAAAGAAGCGCAACTCTTTTGTGATGTTATCACCTACCACCACCGACTGAGCGATCCACCAGATCATCAAAACTGATCAAACTCCAAGTATAACAAAAGGAACAAATCCTTCAGTTCCTTATTTCATTTTATTCTTGGTTTTAACAATGCATTTCCATTTCACACCTTGCAGGTATGAATTGAGAAAAATCATGATCGAAATTTCCAAATTGGTAAGACTACCAATTTCAATGCCCTTTTCAGTTGGATTTTCGAATGATTAGTGTTATATCCAGATCAGTTAGTTCTACTACGATTATAATTAACAAGCCAACGGCATTCTTAGTCAGTCAGTAAGGAACCAAATGTAAATGTAAATCTACTTGATCTAGTTCCCAAATCTTTTGTGAAGTTTTGACTTCACCTTCACTCTTTGTTGATATGTATTTCCTAAATAAGGAACTTATTTTAGCGATAGGTTACAGTATTATTTTTCATAGTGTGTTGCGGTTGTGGAAGTTATCCACCGGTTTTGATCTGATTGACCCACTGAGTGAGTGAGTGACCAAGAATGCATAACATAAAATATAAAATTCCATGCTTCAAAATCGGGCAAATAATGCAAAATGATCCTGTAATTTACTCAAATTTTTCATGATATCCGATCCTGTCAACCAGCCCACCTTCAATTTGCATATGAATCGTATAAAAATTAACATTTGAAATCGTTTTCTAATCCAAACCACCCCAGATCGATCATATTTAACGCGATATCATAGTTACAGTGAAATTTTATTAAACTACAGTGGAATTTCCAACGGTGGGTAATTTCTAGTGGTTCCTAGACCATACCGGCCATTTATTTAGCTCAATATAATTGGTGATTTCGCATCCCAAATTCCCAAAAAAGAACCCTCAGTCAGAAACACCTTTTATTCCATTGTAGTTATTTGCACAAGAATATTGGAATCATTGCTTAAATGGTAGTAGTCCAAGGAGCAATTATCTCAGCACAGAAATTAGATCGAAGTCGAGACAATCGACAGACCACAGTTGCTGAGTCAATAGAGTCCCTTTTACTCTCTTTAACAATAAGTGGTTGGGAATTGGAATAGATAATAGGAATATTGGGGCCTAATTACTATAATAATATCCTATATTATATTATAGTTCGATTTCTCAGGAACGGACCATACATTTAGAATTACACATCAAACATAATTCCTATAATCTTATCCATTATCAAATATCGCAGAGAATGGAGTGGACACGCCAAAGGGAAGCTGAGCTGAAATGGAACCGAAACTAGAGCAAAAGACAAAAGGACATTAGATCAACAACCAAAAAACCAACCGTCCCGTCGTCCTCTCATTAGCGATTTAATATTTAATGACCCTTCCAAACAAAACCAACAGTATATTTCAGCGATATTTTTCAACAAAGATATTGGATATTTGGATATACACTTGTTAAGTCACACTTCATCTCTCCTTAGAATATACAATATATACATTAGAAGGAGGAATTCTAAGAAAAAGACAACAGGAGCTAACCAACCGAGAAGATCAATGAGCACGATTACAATTTGCAAACCGATTCCTCGAGGCATGAATGAACCCAACCAAACCACATTTAACCAATTTTAAATTACTCTTTATTATTGCCTAATTCAACAGAATGTGATTCAATAATATGGTTTAGTTACAGAAGCTCAACTTTTACATGAGGATGTAATAATGTAAAGCAAAGGACTCCTGTAAATTGTAACTAAATTCATAACAATATAAGTTCTAATCGAAACTTACATTATAGTAACATTGAAAATCTAAGGAAAGGGATGGGGAACTTATTCCGGGGACGTTAGGAACTCTATGCGGGGTAAGAAGCGTATTTATACTATGCCAGAATGTATGGGGAGTTATTACGGGGGTCTCATTTATAGCTGATAACGAGGGTTGGCTATTTCAAAACCCCAACCCTGCCTAAACCACAATCCGATATGCAATAGAACAATAATTTTCCACTAAAGATCCACAGGAAGAAATGATTGCATTCATAAGTATTCATATATTATGCAAATCGGTAGATAGATAGTAGATAAATAAATGATGGTGGTCGTCTAATTGATCTAATTATGATGTCATTTCCCATTATCTCAATTAAGCATCTCCACAGAAATCGAACCAATCTCTGTTTCATTCTCCATAATATTAAGGAAGGATCGAAACTATCCCAATTCTCTCTACGTTCTTCTTCATCTAATCTAAATACATTAAAATTATTAAACCAAATCAAAAATGGAAAGACCTTTCAGCCATTTCAACACGCTCATTTGCATCACGCAATCACCACCAGCAGCGAGCGAGTATCCAAAAATACGGTTACAATTTGCAACGTTTAAAAATTTAAGAAATCTCAAACCCCAAAGTATCAATAAAATTGTACTTGAATTTTTAAAGATAAGAGGAAATAAATTAAGCCTCTTTGATTTGATTTGTATGTGGAAACCTTAAGAGATCTGTAGAACAGAATGGAGCTATTCCGACGATTCTCCTAAACTCCTAATGCTACAGATTATGTAGCAGCTAATCGGTTGATTACCATAAATTCCCCATAACTCTCCCTCATTCCTAACAATCAGCATTTAACAATCGGAAAAGACAAGGGAATTAATCCAATCGAGAAGAGTTGGATTTTTTAAACGTGAAGTATTCACTCTTATTTTTTTTCTCCCAACAAAGTTCCAAGTAATTAAAATGTGCCACACGTTTCAGTAATAATTTAGTGAGTCTATCATCCCCCTGAAATATTTACAACATTACCGTGACGGAGATGGCCTGCCCAACTTGCCCTCGTGCTCAAGCTGTTTCATTTCGTATTATGCTAAAATTTGCATATGAAAAAGGGTTATTTAGTTACTGAAATTGAATGACTTATTAAGCCGTTGAGATGTCGAATCGACAAATAAATTGTCGCAAAAATTGACAAATTTCTGAATTCCATGAAAAATATCTTCGAAGTTTTTCATACAATTTCCAAAATCAGTAAAATTATTCATAAGAGCTTCAACTATGCCCATATAATGAAAACTTACGATGTATTTAATAAAGTATTGATTTCATCCATTCTTAAATGACAGTAAAAAGCCTTAAAACTGAAATCAATCCTAAAAAACACTATTGCAAATCAACAAATCAACCCATCATTCAATCTCAATTTTTTTGCAAAATCGTTTCTACCTCAGAAGGAGGTGATGTGGAGATAAATTCAATCCTACAAATAATTATATTTATTGCCTCTGTCATGCGATGTGATATATGATGAGCTGTCAAGATCATCAAATGATCATCAAGACTCCCAAACCAACCAGAACCACAACAGAAGCAATAACAACACTATATTTCAAAGAAAAACAAGAACCGAAGAAGTGCCGCTTATAATGTCGTTATCATTGCAGTTTAACATAATAATAATATTATTGTAGTTATCAAAATGTGAAATCCCAGTAAAAAATAACATTACTATTATTATTATTTTCATCAGGTAGACTCGCAGGGACTGAAGACGAGTGGTCAACCTCAGCCTCAACCCTTTAATAATTCATTTAAGAGTCAGTAAACCCTTAAAATTCCTTATAATTGTTGGCAAACTGGTGATGGTGGTGGAAAGAGCTTAAGAATGATGTGTGATCAGGTAAACTGTCTAATTTGAGGCGATTATGTGCAAAAAATAGGTACAAGACTACCTTTCTTGTTACTCATCAAACTCTGCAAGTACAATTAAAGTTAAATGCCAGTTATTCTTCAGTTCTTATCGTATTTTTTTGAAGAGGGAATGGAGAAGGAGGTTGGGTCGTGAGTCTCGTGTCATCATCTTCATCATCACTAATTTCGTTCACTATAAGTCTTCACCTCCAAGGTCACTTGGGTACAAAACTATCATTAAAATTCATAGCTACACGATGACTACATTATTTATACTAATACAATGTCGATAAGTTCACTGAAATAGCTTCTAGGATTCTATATATCTGCCCATTCTATTGCAAAAGGGAAACCGTTAGCCATGTTTTTTTGTATATATTCCTTTACATTCTGAGCTAGCTATGTCTTAAATTTTGCAAAAAATTGAGATCACGCCGACTATTTTTATTCATCTGATGAGTCTGTCGATTATGATTATTATTTTGACGAGTTCCGAAGGATTCTCTGGGACGTGGCGAATCGGGATGTATTGCTTGCCATGAATTTGACAGCTTCGACCATCAACATGGTTTGAGAAGTTCGCAGATTTGCAACATATCGATATTGCCAGTTTCTTCATTTTGTACGGATTCCATTTTTTAGCGAATTTAAATGATTTTTAAAAAACCAAATACGTAAGAGGACAAAATAACACCAGATTTTCGATCTTAAAAATTTGGGGTTGGTTAGGGTGTGGATATTACCAAAGAATGAATCAAATCAAATCTTTTGAATCAAACAATCAAACACAAGTAAAACAAGTCTACAATTCTAAGAAACACCGATCCATTTTCGGATGTAATTTATTTATAAAACTTCATTTTCAAAATTGTACAACAAATTCGCAAATCCAAAAAATACGACACTATCTGCGTAGTAAATGATCCTTTCAAAGACTGGGTTAACTCACATAAAAAAAGAAAGGCCAATTATAAAAATTTAATACGAAAATCGTTACTTTAAACTAAAAGAGTCGAGGATGGTCTCAATAGTCTCAAATAATTTAGAAAAAAAATTGTCCAATAAAAGTAACTGCTCTTTACAACTGTTGTTTCTCGGTCATCAACTCATCGACATTTGAGACATAAACTCGACAGAAAATACGGACTTATGACAAATTGCTCCGTCTAAGAAAATCGTCCATCCAATCGGAACTTTTTAACAATCTGATGAGATATCAACAAAGTGCTAAACTCCAAGGCAAACTCATAATAAAAAAATATATTGCCATTTTTGTCCCTGATCCTCCTTCGAAAACATAATTTTTACAACCAATTCAATCCCCCAATAAAGTAGATGAGGATCGTTCTAGACGATATATCCTATTACTATTCTGCAGAGAAGGGTAATGGTAGAAAATAAAGCTCGATAAGGCATGTTCCTCATCATTGCATGCAAAATAGCAATAAAAAACATTTCAAACTGTCATTGCAAGCTACATTTCAACAATTGGCGAAAAGTAACATTAGGAAAAACCTTAAACACAGTAAGCTAACTCACGTAATTTTTATCACTAACAATCAATTCCACAACAATTGCGTAATCTTGTTCCTACTTAACCTAAACTTCTCTATCCTAGCTGTCTATAATAAGGTGGATGTGGATACCGTCTAGTCTCCACGAACTTATCGGTCCTTAAAACAATGTTTAATGCCGAATTAATTGCAAATTGCAACAATGCAAGATGACCCACCCATCGGCAATAAAAACATAATACCAAAACGAATCGCTGAGAAAGATATAAAACCCAAAATATGGCCTGGTACCGAAGCTGTACCCAAACCAAACCCATTTACCATCCCCGTACCCAAAAATACTTTCACATAAAAAAACTCTCTAATGCCCTAAAACAACAAATTAACCAACCCCAAAATAATGTTTCCCAAAATACGTTTTTAACCCCAAACCAATCCCCAAAAATCATTACCAAAAATTAAAAATCTTGGCGCATTTCCACAAACAAATACATCATTTTTTCCATCGGCCAAAACTGCCATAAAATTAAGGAGAAGGTCAGCAAGTCCTCAATTAAAGGAAGATGCCTCATCGCGTATCCCTCCTCGTAATCTGAGAAATTACCCAAAATGCATACAAATTACGAATTCCATTCCTAAAATAAAGTATTCAGCTCTCAATCAACCTTCAAGTAATTTTTAAAGTCGCCTTCTACTATAAAGCATTACAATAATCATTATAATAATAAAGTACGAGCAAAAACTCATCTCCTAAACAAAGGACAGATCTGTATCATTAGTTATAATTCTCCTAAATCTTAACTCGTTCGATTTCAATTTCCAATCCTGTAGACCACCTTATGCATACTTTAGGTAGGTACTTTTATATACCTTGATTTTGTACAAGAGCAAATCATCCTCATAAATCATCCCCTGTTTTTACGACCTCATCAATTTGCCAACCTGCTGCTACTGCCATTCAATAATCTCGATACACTATAACTTCCACTTATTCATAGCAGCCTTCCTCTTTAATAATTTGTTAGGAAAATGAAACAGATAGATCTATATTATAGTCAACACATTGGCCAAACTACAATTAAAGAAACAGGAACCCAATATTTAACATATTATGCAAAAAAATCACAAACTACTTCCCACCTCAATTTATTCCAGATGAGTAGCCTATTGAAGTGTCACACCGACAGAAAATTAGAAACGGAAGAAGCCCCCTCTCCCAAAAAACGTATCGACAAACTCATCGACAAAACTCATCGACATACAATAACTTTTCATACCTCAAGAATCTGAACAATGTATTTGTAGCTAAATAAACCTACGGCTCTGTATCTTCCAAACATTCTCGTTACATCCGCTCGTAAAGAGGTAAGATTCTAGATCCCCAAAGGAACCTCTTGTGCAGAGATGATGATGTCTTATGCAACTGCCGAAATGCAACAAGTAATAACAAGAACTCTACCACCACCACCACAAACTTAACTTCCATTACTAACTACAACTATAACTAACTATCATAAGATCATCGTAATATATTAACTATAGAGGCAAGCTACAAACAGCAAACTACAACACGAGGAGAGAGAGATTCATCCATAAACAATCAATTCAAGTCCAACATTCCAAGAGGCAAAATGTGACTTGGCCACATCTCTCTCAGCTCATTTCTATCTCTCTTCGTATCAAATCTTAACAATCCGAGCCTCTATTTTTTATCCCTTAAATTCGACATTCTTCATTATTCCCTGTAAAAAACATCCTTAATTATTTCATAGCATTTTTTTCGGTTCCAAATCCGCAGTGTCTAGTAATCTTCTCCTACTTTTCATTTCATTAAGGACCATTAAAAAAATTCCTCCTTAATCATCCCCATCCTCTTTCTCAGCAATATCGCAATCCGTTCCATTTTAAGACTTAAAAAACAACATCTTCTTGTTCTACTACCGAATCTCCAACAATCGAAACGCAAAGTTACACAAGAATTTGTGACAAAATAGGCAACGCCAACAACAAAGACTCAGATGTCAAAAGTCAAGTCGTTTAAGGAAACAAAGGGGAATTCCGAGATCGAGTTGTGTAGCATTTAATTATTCTTAGCCCGTCAACGCAGTCACTCAGCTAGGATTCACACGTGCGAAAAAGGACTCTTGATAGCCCTTTTATGGGAATTGTTTACTTTCCTATTGTTTACATGCAGAGATCTACAAGGAATAATAACAAAGATCGGGTTAATATAGTCAACTCCTGAGGACACTAATTTATACCTCCTCAGAAGTCATTCATCGCAACAATAAGAACCACCACCACTCCAACAAAACATACCTGTTAGACGGATTCGAAAAATCCTAATTCAATTAAAAGTCGTGCTCGAACACATTACGCAACTTTCGAAAAACAATGCAGTAAAAAGTGTGACTAAAAAGGACTTATTTACAAAGAGAGTATCGAACCTAATCCGGAATAGTTTTGTCAACCCAGTGACTTTAAAATTATTCGAGTCTCTTCTCGACAATTTTAGCCTAAATATATCCCCCAAAAAAACAGCATTAAAATACCATTTAATTTAGTAATTTAATTACTATAACCAGTCTAACTTCCTGTTTACACAGTTAGGAATTAAGTGCCAAGAACAGTAGAAAAATACTAGCCTCAAAGCAAGCAACAATCCCTTTTTTACACCGGGTCACTGTAACATTCACCATTAAATGTTCTTTAGTCCAAAGACTTGTGCCTGTCAATAAGACTTGTGAAAAAATAGTAATCTTATCGCGAAATCAAATCAAACCATATCGACAAAGAGTATATTTCACAAACTGGAAACTGAACTGTTTTCTAGCTGCAATAAATCCATCATCAAAGGATCATTAAATTCCATCGGCACGAGATAAGTGTTCTTTTAAGTCCTTAACTATTTAGTGAATGACTTATATCGCCAATCGAGATTCGAAATCCTCTCTCTCTCTGCCTGTGCCAGGACATTAAACAATTAAAAGTGACATGAAAAGTGTCATATAAATCACCTCTGCTCTCTCGAAAAGTGACCACCTATTCCCATCCCCAAACCAACAACCTCATGAATAACTAAGGATGAATTTAAGAAGAGGAGCCAACAAATTGGCAATTCATAATATTCGTAAGAACAATTAAAACCTTTGTAATATAATTATTACTGCATTTCCAAATCCCATTAACTTAACTTTTCAAAGTTAGTAATTAGCGATTAAAATTAATCGTCCCTATAATATGGCCTGTCATCTCCAACTGATTTTTCTATAAATTAATAAAAGTAAATCTTAACTGTCGGCCTTTGGAAAAGGTCAAAAGCTGGTAAAACGTCAGCCAGGCTGCAATTTTGGTGACATTAATCTTCAAGTTCTAAAAAATCAACACTAAATATTTCACAATCTTCCCAAAAAACATGCTAACAACCCAATTACCTTTCATATGCAAATCCTTATCCAAAAAATATCCTTTTTGGGGTAAAAAACCTGTCATCCTAAGATTTTAATCTTAAACACAATCTCCCTTCTGTATTCTGTGTCAATTTTTCTGATTATCATAAATTGTACTTCGGCCATTTAGAAGTTGGAAGAATGCGTTTTTGTCTCTTAATTTTTCTTACACAATCCAAATAGAATAGAAGAAGTTGGATTACATTGTAGTTAATCGGCATCTCATTTGGCATTCCCATAATTCTGAGTCAGTAGACCTGAATTTATAATTTGTAATTCTTGATAAACTTGACATACAGACAAGGAGAGAAGACAATGTAATCGAAAATCGTACGATGAGGTCTTACTCTTGCTCTACTATTATTCACTTAAGCAAAAGCACAATAGAATTAGCCAAAGCCAATCATCCAATTAATATTCATAATCCTGATTAATTGCCCTTAATTGTAGATTGCGCACTTCCATTCAATATTCAATTGATTCCCCACAATCCCAAGCTTTCAATTTACAAGTTCAGATCCAACTTGATCGCATTTTAACATAATATTTTCTACCTTCAAAGCTTCAAATTCAATTGATCTAATTAATTGATACGTTTTGTTTAATTTATTTAAGATCTAGACCGATGAAAAAAATTAAAATTCAGCTCAAAACACCTTAGAATATTTTTTATTATCTCTATAACCCATCCAATCAAAGTGACAGTGTGATCCTGTCTGCAAAGTTTTGCATCTTGATCTTGACATAACAAGTAGCAGGAGGAGCATATATAATCTAATCTTGCTAATATTTTTAACCTGTCTTTCGTTTATTACTTACCTCTCCGGCAATTAAAAAAAACCTCACCTTCCTTGAGAATTTGGATGTGATAATGGTTATAAATGTTATATTATCATAAACCAATCAAGTCTCTCTCTCTCGTACAACTCTACACCTGATCCATTAGCTACATACAATAAGAATTGTAATGATAATATAACCAACCTCCGTTTTAAGCATTTAAAAAACAGGACGTTTGTAATGTAGAGTTGGTAGTGTCGAAACTTATTTTTTGATCTTGAAATGAATTAGATCCAGAGAGTGTCTGATATTGGATATCCAACACTTACTACGACGGCAGAATTGCCACCACCACCACTTATGCTTTTCTACGTGATATCCCAAATTATCTCACTGCAGATCGCAAGGTTAAAAAATTTCCATCGTTCCGACAAATCAGCCTGTAGCCCTTGAATCAGTTGGTTCAATAATTACAGCCTTATGGCTCATTCTGATTTAGTTTAGTTGAATTAGCTGGATACCGCCGCGTCAAGGCACGCTTCCAGCGTTCGTAGATTTTATAACGATATTGTTGAGGTTTAGGTACTAAAATCACTCTAAAAAATGCTTGTGAGATTTACTAAAGCGAAATCGGTGGATATGATCGATACGATGATCTTGATCGACAGGCTTTAAGTTGGTCAAAATACAAGCATCAAAGTTTAAGTGTCTAAACTGGCTAATAAATCCCAATCCAGGAGGTCATCCAGCCTCATTACAGCAAGGGGAGTTGGAAATAACAGATTTTTCTCCAATTTTTTGCTAATCAACACAAGAATCGTTTAAAAAATAAGTTTGATGTTTGATCCTTGGACATACTACGCAATAATAATATTAAGTATTAGCTAGCTGGTGTATTTTGATCAATCCACATCCAATTCCAACTACATAAATAAATGCTGACAGTGATCAGGACTATCACAACATTAACGAGATTCAAACCGTTTCAGTACCTATGGTCTGTAGATATAAAAGGTACAACCTGTCGTAAAATCTGAGATACCTCCGTTTTTTCCACAAACATTTATCTTTCTCATGGCCACGGAATAGAACAAGTCTTTCCTTAACATTATCTAGAATCTAGATTACTTTTTTTGGATCTATTTTATCAATAATATTACACACTTATCGACAATAACTTATCGTTTTTTGCCCCCTTCAATTAAATCAAAGAATCATTTCCGTCGTTTCCCAGTCCCCATCAATTATCCTTCGATTAATTAATAAACTATTACGAGGTGAAAAAACCCAGTCTTGTCATAAACAACAGATTTCAACAATTTGGATCTGGCAACACTGCACCGGCAACACATACAAAAATTTACTGCTGATATCTATTTAATTAAATTGCAAAGTTTTGATCCATATCGACTTTTGACAATAGAGAGAATTACACCATACATACGCAATTAACAAACGACGACAATAAGATTATAAAATTGTTGACTATATTACGATACACATCGAATTTTGGATTTAAAAAGTCACTTACATTAAATAATAAAATCCTTCCAGACTACACGTCGAACAAAAGCTATATAGCCATAAACACAGGATTTATCAATACGATCGGTGGAGTGAAATTCCAAAAGTTCTTGTTGGCATAGACTGTACTTTCGTGTCAGAATTAAGCCGGACTAAAATACAATGCCTACTGAATGCAGTCCATCAAAATCCTCAGTTTTAACTGTTTCAAGTGATTACTTTGCGTCATTGTATAGTACAAACAATGGACCCCAGAGAACTGTGGAAGAGAGTTTCGAGAACAACACTAGAGACGAAAATAATATAGAGGAGAGAATTGTCACAAGAATAAAGTCGGCAATGAGAGAACAAACTTCAGAAACAAGTTATATGATAAAAACACAGTTTGATAAAGTCCTAGGAGCTTTAAAGGAAGTAAATGAAAGAGTTGGGTCCATTGAAGTACGACAATCGTTACTTGAAGACCGTATAAAAGTTGTTGAATCAAGTATTGATAAAAACATGGACAATCTATTAGATGAAGTTAAAGAACAGCTACACGAAGAAAAATCTAAAATAATTCGACTGTGTAACATCATTATGATGGGAATTCCTGAGACTGTCGAAGGAATTAAAAAAGCTGAGCGGCTAATGAAAGTTATACTTCCAGAGTGGAATGGCCGTATTTTTGACAAAAGAGTTGGTGATCCGAGCTGCCCAATTAAACCACGACCATTGCGTATAAGTTTTGAATCCTTGAGTCTCAAAGACAAGGCATTGCGAAATTGTAAAAATCTGAAGGGGAAGGCCGAATTCGATGGGATTTCCGTTCGTAAAGATATGACAAAGCGTGAACAAGCGGCATGGAAGGTCAAGGCCGATGAGAGAAAGCGGAAGCGTGATGAGGACCAATCTGGAGTGGAGACTAGAGGAGGTGCAAAGCGAAAACTTGGTGCCGGAAAACCTGTAGGAAACATCGAAATAGCCAGAAAAAAGCAACGTTCAACTAGTTCCAGAGCTGCTGGTGTTCATTCGGACATGGATCTGGGCATGGACTCAAATTGACGGGGAAAACACGCTGCGACTCACCATCAACCAAAACAGAACAATAAGGACAAAATCAGAGGAATAAGAATTGGGCATCTGAATGTAAGATCGTACAATGAAAAGGACACACTAGTTAATGTTTTAATTCAGACTTGGGAATTAGATATTTTATGTTTAACTGAGACTTGGTTTGTTCAAGGCAGTGATTATATTATTCCAATCAACTACAAACTATATAGGAAGGATCGAGGTGCAAGAGGAGGAGGTGTGGCAATTATAATTAAAAACGACCTATTATCACAGGAAATTGAAATCAAGGTAGATAATTTGGTTTTACCGTCTTGTTTAGAACATATTGCCATTTCAGTGCAGACAACATGTTTTGATAAATCTATCATAGTCTGCTGTTTTTACAGGCCGAAACGAATAAGTCATGATCTCGATAACTTAGAATCTTATTTATCTGTATTGAATAGCAAAACTAAAAAACTGGTTGTATTGGGAGACTTGAATGCGGATTTACTTGTAGATACAGACGAATCAATCAAGCTTCGCAAAATAATTAAGGTAAATAACTTTAAGCAATTGATATCAGAACCAACTAGGTATGATGCGCTGTTAGATGTTATTATGGTAAAAACCGATTCATTGAACATTATTACAAATATACAAGTCAAAGATTTTCATATCTCAGACCATAGAGCTACAATGTGTGAAATAACCCAATTAAAAGTTAAGAAAGAACGTAGAATTATTAAATGCAGATCATTTAAAGAGATTAACTGGGAAATATTTATCAGTAAGCTAATTCAAATTAATTTAATTCCGAACAACCTAGACCATAAGTATTACCTAAATGTAAAGCAATTTATTTTGGATGCATTTGACTCACAATGTCCGATACAATCAAAGAGTATAAAGGTTGCAAATAACTCTGATCCTACTTTTATATCACATCAATCCAGAGATTTGATCTCATTGAAAGACTATCATTACGACCAATATAAAAAATTCCATAGAATGTATGATGAGGTTGAGTGCAATAGGTTGAAATTTAAGATAAGAAAATCCATTACAAATGATATGAAACAGTTCACTTCTCGTCAGATTAAGAGTATTGGCATCTGGAATACTTTAAAAAAATTAGGACTAAAATTTGGAAAGAAGGAGGGTCAAATTAGTGAAGCAGTTGATATTGAAGAGTTAAATAATTACTTCTGCACTCTAGGCTTCGGAAACTCGGTACAAGCAATTGATACTATTGAAAAATCTATAGCTAAATATCCAGATCCTAATGAAAATCTATTCTATGTATCTACAATTTCTACTAGCGATGTTGTCAAGGCTTGGAAGGGAATGAAAAATCGCAAAGGCAAAAATCCGGATCCTAACGGGCTATCTAAATTTATGATAGATGCTGTACTACCAATTCCTGCCGTATGTGACTCGATTGTTGAGGTTTGTAATAATTCCTTTCGATCTGGTCTAATACCGCAGGAATTGAAAATTGCTCGCGTAGTACCCGTACCAAAAGTTAATAATGCTAAAAATCCGAAAGATTTCCGCCCTATAGCAATTACACCAAACTTATTACTTTTAATGGAAAAAATGTTCAGTGCTCAATTGGATCATTATCTAACTAAGAATAATATATTTTCTGTTCACCAGTTTGGCTTTAGAAAGGCACATTCCACAGAATTGGCTATGATTGCAGTGACGGATTATATCAAAATGAATATGGATTTATCTTTAATTGCTGCAGTTGTATCTGTTGATTTCATTGCTGCTTTTGATTCGGTCCCAAGAGAACTTTTATTAAAGAAATTAAGAAGTAAGTACAGTATCTCAGATTTCTGGTTAAGAGACTACTTAACAGATAGATATCAGTTTGTTAACATCGGCGACAAAGTGTCTGGGAAGCGTAAAACATTAGCTGGTGTTCCAGCAGGAAGTATTTTAGGTCCCAAACTCTTTGCCTTGTATATTAACGATTTGCCTGACTGTGTAAGGCATTCAAAGCCATCTATTTTTGCTGATGACACAAACCTTATTTTTATCGGTTCACATAAGCAATTAGATACATTTAAAACAGAGATTAATGAGGATATGAGAAATGTTTGTGAATATGCCAAAATTAATATACTCAGGATACACCCTGATAAGACGAAGTTATTACTGGTTGGTAGTCAATATAATATTAATCACATTTCGGATTTTAGTATTTTTGTGGATGAGAGTGTGGTCTATTTTACAGATAATTTAAAATGTCTTGGACTAACCATTGACTCAACCTTGTCTTGGAATAAGCATATAGACATAATTGCTAAAAAGTGTTACTTTAGAATACGTACTTTATATAGTGCTAAGCACTACTTCTCAAAGAACAGTCTTGCTCTTGTTGGTTCTACAATGGTGTTATCTTTATTAAATTATATGTCGGTGGTATGGGGTGTAGCGTGTGATAAGTATCTTAAAATTATTGAAAAAGTGATCAGATCACTGTCGAGATTGGTCTTAGGTTTAAGGAAATTTGACGAAGTTGCTAATTTTATAAAAACTGACCTTAAGTGGATGTTCCCCAAGGAACTGAATGTATACAGAACGCTATGTACAATGTATAAACTAATTACACTGAATAATGTACCATATTTTTATGATTATTTTAGTAGGGTTGACCAAGTGCACAACTACGGCACCAGAACACATCAAAACAACTTAAGCCATAGCTATAAACCCAAATCTGAGTGTGGTAAAACTACGCTGAAATACCGTGGTGTCATATTATGGAACCGTTTACCGGATGATGTAAAAAGGGCAGAAAGCTTATTGATATTTAAACGGAAGATAAAAGAATTTATATGAATATTGACGAAAAGTGATAGTGAAAAGACTCATGTTACTATTGTATTATTAATTAACAATTTAACCTAAGATTAATTAAGGAAAATGACACGATTATGTCATTAAATTATTTTATGCACAATGTAAACAATATGAAATCGGTTAAAAGGGTTAAGAAAAGCCTGTCTCTCGATGGGGATTAACTCTTTCTTATAATGTGATGAATGAATTATTTGGACTAATAAACTCTTATTATTATTATTATTATTATTTCAATTCCCAATTTCGTTCTCGACATCTTTGCTCCAATTTTTTAACGGCTTAACAAATACAAATAAAAAAGTATAGCCTTCCGTTATTATAATTATTTTTAGAGGTTTCGAAAACATTTATTTTAATTGCGATTTAAACTAACTTCGGGCCACGGAGATTAATATTTCTTGTTAAATATTTCTACCCGCGATCTAAAGTCAGTCGAAATCAGTAATTTCCTGGACATTTTCCAAGTCCGATGCAAAACACTACATTATGACCTTCCAGGCCCAAGTTCACCTCAAACACAAAATACAAGCAATTTGCCCCAGCTTCTACAAAGACAATTGTCAATTACCCCTACGTTGACAATAGGATATATACAGAAATAAATAGTAATCTCAGCCAATCTGTCCTTCCTTCCAAGAATAAGTTACCACTTTTTCTTTCTAAGTACATGTCCCACCCAACAGCCCAAGAGTTATATAGGAATTTAACATAGGATTGACTATGGATACCGGATTTGCATACTTATCCCTCTTGCATTTACCTTTACCTCCAAACAATTACTAAATTGCAATCATCACACATACAAACAACTGCATACTTTAACTAAAACTATTAACTAGAAATACAATCTACAAGACAACCCTGCGGATAATCCCTCCATTTACTAAATTACACATTCGTCACACTTGAAGAACTTACGGCATTTAGATTTAGTATAGAGGTTCCTAGAAGTAATGTATATTTATCTGTAAACACTGTGCCTTATAAATGCTCAAGACTCCCAGAACTCAAGATCAAGATGCCGCAAAGGCGCAACCGAAATGAAGTCAAGTGTAACCCTTTTAATAAGAGCCTCTCGTTTTAATACGCAAACATTAAATCTTTAAATGGCCAAACCCTTCTAAATTTTAAGCCCTTGTTCCAATCCTAAGCCCTGCCTGCTCATTTAATTGTTGTGGCAAAAATTAGTGAGTCTTGTACGGTTAGTTAGTGTGTACACCTCGATTTTTTCATACTTTAACCACTATCGCACGACTTTCGACTTATCATAAACAACTCACTTCACGACATGACATACTCTGGGCCGTATATATTTATAAGATCGACTACGGAGGCTTGAACTCTTAAAGACAGGCTTGGTCGAGCAGATAGCACAGGAACTCCCTGTTGTTGTAATGAAGTCTTAATTTATATTTCTAATTATAACGGTGCCAATCACGTAACAAAATCACTGACTAAATTAATTGATGGGATCCCTTGTCCTGTCTTACTTACGTGAAAACATGGGATTTTTTAAATATAGCCTAAAGATTCCTGAGTAATTACATTAACAACCTGAAAAAACAACAATGAGTCATGTAACATAAGTAAGGCTATTGTTCTTGAGGTAATCCTCATCTCATGCTCAATCCCAATTGGAATTTACAATGTTCGCAGTAATTAGAATTGCAACAATACCATTTCAACAATTCACCATTGCGAATTCGGCATTCTTCATCCATTTCTACATACAACGATACAACACACGAGAATTATTAATTGCAATGTTATTAAATCGTAAATATTGTGTTTTTATCCCTCGGGCTAGAATTGAAAGCAAAAAGTCTGCTTGAATTAATCCGAAACTATCTCTCTTTCATTTGAAAAGTAAACAGGAACGAAATGTAACCGGCCCCACCCTTTCCTGGTTTCATCTCCAAGTCTACAACTCTGCATCTTCTTTAATCCACTCCCAATTACGCAGGATTGTATTACTGAATGGTTTAATTCCTATGATTACGAGTCTATGAAGTGGAATTAATGTTCTATTCAATGCAAGCATTTCAATAAGTCCCCATGGGGAGTTATTATAGTAGTCTACTCCCTTAATTTATAGATGGGGAATTATTTCGAGGTGAAAACATAATAAAACCTCTTAACCCAACCTACAAAAGTCCTTAAAGATCCAACCACAGGCTCATCCCTTATCCTTAGAAATGGGAAATGACATTTACATAAAAGCACAATTATAGAGAGTGACAACAATACTAATAACAATGACAATAATTATCTCCGTTCCTAATTGTAGATGCAATTCATGCACCGCGCAGTCTAGCCCACCTACAACTTTTATAATCGCTAACCTCCACACGTAACGAAAACAAATAACTTGAAATGTACTTCAATTAATGAATTAAATTTCTCCATTCGAGTGGATCGACTACAAAAACGGAGGTGGCTGTCTTTTATCATTAAATTACGCAAATAATTGAATAAGAAGAAGGGATGCAAAAGACCTTCCAAGGACCAAGGAGGGCATCATTTCGTCCTGTCCTCCCAGATCAATATTTTTAAACATCTGAACAATGACAAGAACAGACGCTTCCAACCTTAACAATAGCTACAACCCCTTCCTTCATCCATCATTTAAGGATTTTAACATATTATTATTATTATTATTATTATCGTAAATTGTAACCTTATGCCAATACTCCTCCTAAACTGACTACAAAACATACATACAAATTATTCCATGAGAATTCGCAAATAAACAGATCCGTTCCCTTCGACTCTTGTAAAGTTATTGTAGTGCAAATTGATATTGCAGTTTCTGATGTTGTACGACATAGACCACCCCTTAGTCCATTATTCATCCTTTGTCCGTCAATGACAAATTGGAACCACAGGCCATTTCAATTTCAACAGGTTCCATATGGCCTGACGAGAGTTAAAGATTTAATAAAATTTACACACATTTGCACACACACACATAGTCGATCAAAAGTTAAAAACCAGCTTGTGATGCAATGTACAAAACATATTGGTTTCTTCGTTTATATTATAGATGATTTCAAATCCTAGGCTTATTTATCGTCCGTTTTGGCTATAGAATTTGGAATAAGCCGCAGCAGAAACTGTTCATTTTCTAAAGCATAATCCCCAAGGATGAAAAAGTCTAACTGGTTTTTGAAATCAAATGATTTATAAAGAATGTTCTCTGAGACAGTTGAATCGTGGGGTTTATTCACATGCGTTTTTGTCTTACTTTTGTCTTTGAATTTTTAATTTTAGTTAAAGTTGACAGTTTTAGATAATTTGGCTGCAATCTCACTTCTAGTTTAGAAATCGCTGGATGACCTGACTGATTTTTATTCGAAAAACATCAAGTGCCAGTTAAATTAGGGTTACAAGAAATTTTTATAGCAATTTTTACCGTATTGTCGAAAAATTATCTACTTACTAAATTATTAAATGAAAAAACGAATTATCTAACTGGAAGGATTTAACGCTTGAAATTATGAAAAATTCAAAGGATAAGCACCACCACTGGCACTGAATACACATCAATCTATCAAATGAAATACATACATACTATAACACCATACCACCACCAACCAAAAATGACCACAACCACAAAAGACCTTTAATATTAAATGCAAAGACAATGCATCCATCATCAAGTAAAGTAAAAGATAAATTAACAAAAGTATAAATGAAATCTGACAAAAGACAAGTTTCAGAGACAGGCTGACTCCACATATTTGGGCAAATTAAGCTCAACCTCCCTTGCATTTCATTACAGAGTCATTGTTGGACATTGGCCATATTATTACTTTTCGTTTTTTAATTATTGAGCTTACTACAGTGCAGAATGCAGATAGAGATATTAATTTGATAGTGATCTTAAAATCGTAATATTCTTTCAGATACCTGATACATACACTTTTATTGATATGTAAATCGTATTAGAAAAACGTACTGCCTACGAGACATCGAGATCGACACACATGACACACACTTGCACGCACTTCTACATTTTCTATTCCATTAACAAAAAGTATTAATCTGGGTCACCTATTATGTAGTCCAGATTGTAAGAATCATAAAAATAACAGCTTCTTACGCAGCGTTATTATATGGCCTATCGCACAATTTACACACACTCATGTGTACCGGAAATCGTTAAATAGATCCCCAAGGCATGTATTGTTTCAAATCCTTTAAAATGGTGTGGGCATGTCATTGGGGGTGGGGTTCTATTCCGGGTATATGTTTTTTAAAAGAGATCAAACGAATATATTAGCATTTTTTTTCTATCGCAGATAATGGATTAAAAACACTCTAATTATTGATACACTTATGAAATCATATACTCCGGGTGGGCGCTTATTTAAATACTTACGGTAATAGACCCCAGCTCCATCAAAATGACAGTTCTCTTAGATATGGAAACTTTCGACTACTAAACTACTTGATTAAAAGTTATTATCTACAAATCTTAAAATCAAAACTCATAAGCAATCAATTTATACTGCCCCAACTTAAAATCACATCCCTCCACGTGGAAAAACGATTTAACGAACCACACAAACTAAACCTCAAGCCGACAAGGTCTAAATAATAGTCCCATTTATAAATAAGTCAACTTGATCGAAACCTACCAGCCCGAACAACCGCAAATAAAAAAAACCCAACACAACAATAAGTTCTGCCAAAAAATAAATTCCCAAACATTGTTTTTTCATCAGTTATTTGCTTGTTATTTGACAATATAGACCCCTTGCCAAATTCACCCTAAAAAAATCTCTACTAATAAAACCTCTAAAACTAATCATAGGTTAGTTGTTAGTCAAGACAGATTTGATAAGGGGTTATTTACTTACTTACTTCTGTTCTAACAATCCAGCCCAGTCATTAAGATCGTAAATTTCCTTTGAAATTGAAAAGCCTTAAAAATTATAGTAATTTACCATAATATAATATATTATATTATCCTTGCACGCTTTATTATGAAAAAAATCTCTACGACCAAACGGCACAAGATAATCAACAACATTCATTCACCTTCTACAGCCCTTCTATGAAATTACAGAAGGATTAGGTAAATTAAATTTGCAAAATCCCACTCCTCGTGAAATTCATTTATTAATAACAATTAACAATTATAAGACCTGACCACATCCTCATACGGAGAAAAGTAGGGTTCCTAATGAATAAAATAGCTTTTAAATGCTGTATTATAAGCTAATATTCGGCACCCATTCATCCAAGTCCTTTTAAACGCTCTTCCGTGTCTTTGAACAAAGGTAACCCTTGCAACATTTTCAATTTCAATATAGAACCCTTTGTCAATCCAACTATGAAAAGTAATTCAACAACTCGAATCAGTATTTATGGCCACACGACCAAATAATCACAAAAAAATCAAAGCCAAATCCCATCAAATTCTGACTCTAGTTGGATGTTAGTGAAGGAACTGCAGGAGAGAGAATAGAGATGAGAGTCCAATTATTGAGGAGATTTATTATCCTTAATTTTAATTTTTAATACATCTTCTGTAATAAATTAGGAGTAATAATCCTTACATTCATTCCGCATGTCATTGTCTCATCCCAAATCATCTTCATCTTTTTAGACAGACGCTGAAAATTCAAGCTCAATTTAATGCTTTAAAATCCCATTCTCTAATAAATGGAATCATGAATTCTATTACTGTTTTTTGACTCCTTATTACATGGTTGAAAATAAAATTGCAAAATCCCTGCGGTGATTTCTTTCTCCCTTGCTCGTGTACAATTAAAGACTGACATATTTGAGCTCATTTCATTTGAAAAGTTCCAATAACGAAGATTGTAAATAGAATAAGAAAAAACGATGTGACGATCAAATCATAAAATTCTATTTCCCAGATCTCATCATCATCAATATTCAGTAAAAATCATATCTGCTGAAAAATCAGCAATAATGTACTGATTTGCATAGAGGCAAGTTAATTTTTTGAGGAGTTGATGATCCGAGCTGACACATAAATTGTAAGCATTTTTCTAGAAAATCCATTCGATTTACCTCGAAATTATTATGTTTCTTCCATCAAAATTGATTACAAAGGCAAAAGGAGCCTTCCTCATGAACCATTTATTATTGTAGTTTGCAGTAAGTGTATAATATATTCACTAATTCAAGTCTATTAAGATTGAGCTTTCG
Source organism: Desoria tigrina (assembly GCA_906901685.1). Classification (NCBI taxonomy): domain Eukaryota; kingdom Metazoa; phylum Arthropoda; class Collembola; order Entomobryomorpha; family Isotomidae; genus Desoria; species Desoria tigrina. Next base: position 6,453,616 of record CAJQTU010000023.1, on the reverse strand, counting down.
AGATGGCCCGAGGAACCTTGCTCAATAAAAATGATTCAGCTTCCTTATTCCACGAATCACTTAAAGAACTTATGAAAAGTAAACAAATAAATTCTGATAAAAATCCTATAGCTCTCGATTCCATCATCATTCACCAGAGCCTCGAGATTTCTAAATCCAAGAAATAACAGTTTCTTTTAATATCAATCCTAAATCACTTTTGACGTATGGCTGACTGAAAGGAGTGAGATTTCACACCTTTTAATACCTCTTTAGCCTTGTTAAGAGGCTCCTAAATCCTCATTTAGAGCCTCATTACCTGTCACAAACACCATGTCACAATCCCTAGGAATGGAATGACCTTTCCAAAATTCTTGGAATTTTTGCGCAAAATAATAACAAAACCATTTAGCTTTTAGGATATAATACGTATGATCTTTGAGCAAAACAATTCCTTCTAATCCTTCAGTATTATTATGTCAATTTGAATTTTTGTCAGTTTGTCAGTATGTCAGGCTGACGAAATTCCATTTAGATCTGTTTAAGGTAGCAAGACCTTAAAGTTAGATTTAATTTTTCTTTTTGGTGACAACAAACAACAAAACAAAAACAATTGCAACAAAATAGTCATATTTGATCATTTATATTCTTTCTCTTGATAGAAAATTGTCTGGTGATGAATATATATGATCAGTACAACTTTTGAAAACAAAATCCAAACCTATATGAAGATTTGAGGATGACGAAAAACTAAAAATAACTGACAAGCCGCCATATACCCAACAATCAAAACTGATCGTCAACAATACAAGGAGTTACAAGTCAACATTGTCGAATCACAATAGTTTACTTCAGCTACAACAAACAGAAAACGAATGCCTTTTAAATCCATTTCTATAAATTCCATCGAGTCATCGTATTGTACGTTTTATACGGATTTCAAACTCAGAACCTCAGGAGTCTTGAAAGTCCATTCCCCTTCATCCTCTTGCATTGTTGAAAACACTTGGAAATATTATTACAATGGAATAGTAACAATTACAGATGAGTTCTGCAAAATCAGTAATTCTCAAGTTAAATAACGTTATCCAATCATCTATTCTCCAACACCTCAAGACGCACTTTCATTTCCTCTGAAAAGGGCTTCAGTAAAGCAAACTTGCTTTTTAAAAATTTAATTATTTTTTAAAAGAGCCAACTGACCATTAAATGCAAATAGATTCACTTTGTAATCAAATCATAACGTAATTATTTACATTTTTACTTCAATAAACATCTACATTTTGCATTTCTCTTGTCCCTTTGTGCTGTACTGTAACTTGATATTTTGCAGGAAAGATCTTAATCTTAATATTAATTTATACATTAGGATGCGGATATAACGAGCTTGTTTCTTGTAATTATAACCAACAATTAGGGTTACAAAAGTAATTCTAAATGTTAACGCACTTTAATTGTATGTACTTCCGTCCATATGACGGTCTCATCATCATCGAAATTTTTGACGAAATAGCGTAACAGCTCATTTTACCGACAGTAGATTACAAAACAGAACAAACAAAACAAAAACAAATCGACATAAATTACAAATGCCAATCAAAGGATTCTAATAAATATCAAATATCACTCATGAATTGAATTCAATCCAACAAAATTGTCACTGACATATTACAGACTCGAGAGCTACAATTTCCCAGCTCCAATAACAGTCTATTAGTTTTAACGTATGCAATTTACAATTTAATGCAAATTTGATCTAGGTATTTCCCAATCCCTTCGAATCATACTAGTAATACTGAACCTTGGGGCCTTGAACTGAAATTAAAATCGCATTTATTCATCTAATCAGTATTTAGTGAATTAAGTGACTCCTCCTGTGACTTGAACAGTTTATCCTTAAGGGGTGCGTCCTCAATTCAATTAAAAATATCCAAATCAATTCGATACTTAACGAAATATGCTAAAATGCATATTATAGAAGTTAGGAGCCCAAACTAAACCAAATAGCCTGCCTTGTCCTCAACTGAATCTGTCTGACGGATCTGCTACCTTTCTGATTTCTCCCACAAGTGTACACACAGGGCTTTGCTGATGACCTTGGCTCAATTGCCAGGGGTCCTAATCTTAGCACTGTCGTGTCACACGCACAAAGTGCTATCAACTTGGTGGATAGCTGGTGCCAGGAGGTTGACCTTGCGGTCAATGACAAACTGGCCATAGTGTTATTCACCAAGAGAAAAACAAACGAACCAATACGGTTATACTTACAGGGTAAATGCCTCGTAATACAAAACCAGGTCAAGTATCTTGGGGTTACTCTAGACCGTACTCTCACATGGCAATCGCACTGCAGGGCCCGAGCTACTCTTGGTAGAGTGGCTTTGGCGCACTGCAGGAGGGCCATTGGGAGGAAATGGGGAGTGATTCCGGGAATATATGCCTGGCTGTACACTGCGGTAATACGACCATGTGTTACCTATGCCTCCGTCGTTTGGGTTTCGGCTACCCTCAAAGCGACCACAATGAGACCAATAGAGCGACTTCAACGAGTTGCTCTTTTGGGTACTCTAGGAGGATTAAAGTCGACACCAACAGCTGGTATGGAGTGCATGATTGGTCTTTTACCAATCAAACTGCACATACAACAGCTAGCTGTTCGTACAATGTACCGGCTTTTGAAAAGAAGTCAGTGGCTGAACTGGGAAGGGAGGGGGCGCACAAAGGCGATTTCACATATTGACTTGTGCAGCAACCTCCGCAGAGAGATCCCAGAAATGGAACTTCCCTGTGATTATTTCCTTGAAAACATACTTGAACAAAGGAGTTTTTCAGTGGAAATTAGATCCAGGAGAGATTGGGCTGAGGATGGGTTTCCCAGTTTACCACCGGGATCCATAACCGTCTTTACTGACGGGTCAAGGATGAACGGTTCTACTGGTGCAGCCTGTTTATCAGACGAACTGAATATGCTGAGGGGGAAAGTACCTCTGGGAACTTACCCTTCAGTGTTTCAGGCCGAACTTATGGCAATCATTGCTGCCTGTGGGCCTCTTAGTGAGAGCCCAACAGGAGCGGTGATCAATATGTTTGTTGATAGTGAGAGTGTACTGAAATCTCTGATCAGTACTAGTCCAGTACCGGGATTGGTCAGAGATGGCAGGAACATCATTAACTCAATATCAGCAAACAGAAGTGTCACTCTACACTGGATTCCTGCCCATACGGGGTATGAAGGGAATGAAGCAGTAGATGAACTGGCCAAGGAGGCGTCTAGTATGCCTTTCCTTGGTCCAGAACCAGCAGTACCGGTACCCTTTTCGTTTATTAAAACATCCATACGGGGGTGCTTCCGACGGAAGCATTCCGAGGAATGGATGAAGCGAACTGACTGCCGTCAGACAAAACTATTCATTCAGGACCCATACAGGGACACTGATTCGACCTGGCGACAACTGAGTCGGGGCTCATTAAGACTCCTTACTCAAATTGTCACAGGGCACAATACTCTCCAAGGACATCTACATAAGATGGGGTTAGCAGAGGACTCCACTTGCACTCTGTGCGATGTGGGGGACGAAACTAGTACCCATTTCTTAGGTGTCTGTGATAGTTATTGTGCCTTGCGTTTTCAAATCTTCGGGACACACACGATGTGCCCGGAGGAATTAGCAAAAGTGCCCCTCACCAGTATAGCGCAATTCATCGCTAAATCTGGGAGATTCGTCCGAGATCGAGAGGGGCGCTAACATCGGCACAGTAAACTTCTTGTTCTTTTGGGGCGCCCGTAATAGGCCAGAAATGGCCTTGACGGCTGAGTGGGCAAAGCATATGTGCAATGTCCATTCAACCCACCTAATACATACATACATACATACCTTTCTGATCTCATCGTTTCAATCAAAGAATTTATACAAAGTAGATTGTCGACAGTAGGACAGACTACCTGATGAAATCAGATCAAATCTTGTATAGAGACAGAGGGGTATCTAAACCTCATCTCTCTTTCTTTCTCACACGGAGATCTCTTGTCAAGGGAATTAGCATTCAAGACATGTAATCCTCACTATTACCTAATCATTTACTAGTTAAAATCGTACTAGTAACAAATAACGGTCTATTTTTTTAATCCTGATGGTAGGACTATTTAAAATCGTCTACTAATTTATTAGTAGCAAAAATTCAGAAAATTAACAACCTGACAAAACTGTGAAATTAAATGTCATGATATTTATTGCAGTAGGCCTAGGCACTTTCCAAAATAAAATAAAAATAGATAAAATTATTCTATTCTCGAGAGAGGTTTATTTGTCCCGAGTTTAGGGAATATTTGTCATACATTTCAGCAGTTCAAAAATCGAAAAAAACGACACTTTAAAATTCTCGTATAAACAATGCATTGCTGCCTTGCCCAACTTTTGTATTGTCTTAATGTCGTATATAGTTCTCAATTAAAAAAAGTGTTCAAGAACCAAAGGCCTAACAATTTTGAAAAATGATGATAAAATGTTGGAAAAATTATGATATATCAAATCAACTCGCTGACCGATATCTCATAAAATCACTGACATAAATATAAATTATTTAAGAACCTAATTAATCAACCAATTAGCTACTATTTTCATCATTATAAACACACACACCATCCAATCATCAATGTAAATCCAAAAATCCAACAGATTATTTTCCTCAAATTGGCTAAATTGCAAATTCTCAATTCCTAAATTACAACGAATCTATTCATCCTGCAGCTCATTAACATAAACTTGAGAAGACACTTCCACTGACTACCTCTAAACTGACAAAATTGCCAGCCAACCTCGGTGGCATTCACAATTCACATAATAAACATCGGCATACACTATCACCTTTGATGACCCATGCCGTCGGCAGTCTATAGACAATACAAGTCTCATCAAATTAAATGACCACAATAAACTACCATATCCAAAATTGTCCGCTCTTTCGATTTTAAAAGCTTAAATACATATAGCTATCCCATGTCATCCTTCAATTATCTCAATTAACCTAAAAAATCACACAAAATTACAGAAATAAATGAATACAAACCAAACTGAAACCTAACAACCTTTAGACGGTGGCTGAGGATGATGATCATGATGAGCCCTTCGAGTCTCAATTTCTTCGAGACTTGTGGTCCTTTGCAATCGAAGCTACTTAAGATTCTAAAATTACCATTATCTCCTTATTATTATTACAGCATCTCATCGGAATCCTCAATCACGCGAAATACCGTGTGGATATAATAGCCTCAGCATCTTAAGATAATAATAATAATATATTACAATATAATAATTAATGATCAATGAGAGGAAAATAATACTTGACGAGGCACGACAAGTCACGACATAACGGAAAGTGACAGCTGAATTAAAGAGAGACGTCACATTTACAGAGCCTCCATATCCAATCAACAATTCCACAAGTCTCTACTACTATCAACTAAATATAATCAAAATATCAGAATCATCTTCATATTAAATTAATACATATGCAGATGTCAATCATTAAGGATTTGTAAAAGACTGCATAACATATTACGGAGTTAAATGACAAGGGAATGCAAATTGGCAATTAAATTACACACACTTACAAATGCAATTTAAAAATACAACGACTGCGGTAATCTCCCCCCTGTCAATTGTCAAGAACACCTTTGTCTACTGCTAACCCGTCTGTGTCGTGCCTCCATTTAATTTCCATAAGATCAATCATATTTTGAAATGCAAATGAGGACATCGTCATCGGTGGAATTATTAAAAATATTAAAATTAAAATGCAGACTGACTCCATACTCCATCGTCTCCATCACTGATGAGATAATAACTATAGATTTGAAGCCTTTGTAGTGACTGAATTACTTGATACTTGATACAGAAATGAGGATGACATCAAGGTACTTATTTTGGCAGATAAATGATAATTCGCAACAAGGAATGGAACAAAAAAACGATTCAACTCAGAATTTTGAAATCTTCATATGCATACATAATCTCAAGTCTCAAGGGACTAATCAATCGCTTCTCTTCTGTCTTTGTTGTCGATAATTTAAGGAAACACTCCAATATGCACGGAAAGGCCGTCTCTCTCTCTTATCCAACATGACAAGTCTAAATGATCAATGGAATATATTGAAATATCGGCTTGAATGAATATCTTGGCCTTAAATGGTTGTCTCGAAAAACACCCACTACCTGCCTTGTGTAATTATAAAATATTACTAGAGAGTAGAGAGGCTTTTGATTTAAATATTAAGAAAGAATTTTAAGTCACATAATAGGCGAAAAATGCAAGTCGTTGCATTGTCTTCGAGAGATGTTCCTTAACTGATTTCTTATCCTGATTATTAAATGATAGCCATATAATAGTAATCTCTTGTTAGTTGAGGCTGAATAAATATTTGGTAACGGACTTGTCTCTTTTAAATCATCCTCGATCCTCCTTCCGTTCATCGTTCATCCTACTTTCCTACCTACTTATCAGCCCCAATGCATGAGTCAACGAAAGTATTGAATTTGAATTATGACGGATGGGCTATTTGTTTGGAAACAATTAAAAGGCTTGCAATTGCAATGACGAAGATCACTTTCTATTTCGTTATCTCATCTTTAGTAAAGAGATACTTTTGCTTTCGAATTTCAAAACTAAAATGATGATGATTTGTTGAATTGCAGTGAGGACATCGGCCCAAGGATCCCAGCCCCAAGCGGAAATCAGGCCTGGAAGGTTTGCAAACGTTAGAAGAAGCACGGTGACGAAGGTCCTCTTATCATCATGCATCCCTCTGATAACCATCCTACTCCTGTTAGCCATTTTCACAACCACGTCCGAATCCGCATCCCTAACGAATAAACCGAACATTGGAAATGATGAGAATCTAAATCCAAACGACAGGCCGATACCCCCACCCCAGAATAAGGGAGGGCATCATACCTTAACGTCCATTTCCAATGGACACAATTACATGTACCAAATCCCACCATCCCCTCGACACGTTCCAAAGGTACCGAAGGTCCTCCTCCGACTTAGCAGTGAGTCTGGAATTCTTCGACCAAATCCACCTCTTCAAAGGGTCTCCACTACGACGAAGCCGATTCGAAATGATGTGGACACGTCGTACCGTCAGAATCCGAAATACTCGGCAGAAGAAGAAGATATTAAGAGGGAAGATGTCTCAGTTGAAGAGGAAAAGTCTGATTTAGAAGAGGAAGACCAGGGGGATTACCCCTACCAGTTTTATTTAGATTTCGACGAGAACGTGTCCCAACAATCACAACAACAGCAGCAGCAACAGAATTCGAAATCGGAATTCCTTCCATCTCCATCAGAGTCGGTGCTACACAAAGCCCAGTACAATCAATACAGTCAACACAACCTGAATAATAACGATAATAATAAGAATATCTGGTCGGATTTCTTATCCCTGTCCCAAGTAACAACAACCCCGCATTCCTCCACAAATCATATCAATGTTAATGTGGTTTATGATCCGATTGACAACTACACAATTCCTTCCCTCAGGGACTACAAGTTCCCTGAGTTCAAATCCCAGTACGATACATCAACAAAGAGTAATTATCTTAATCCCTACGAGTTCTTCTCGGAAGAGGATTTGGAGAATGTGGCTGACTTGGAAGGAGATCATAGTAAATATTTTGTCAAAACGAAGCCTAGAGACGTGTCTTCATCGGTTGCGAATATTTACAACAGCTTTTACTACGAGCCCCCGAGTTACTCCACTAAGACGCAGCCACTTCCGGTGAAAGCAAAGTTCCCATTGGCTATCGATCAGGTCGGTGGTGGCCGTAATCTGGATTACTTTGGCTCTCTGAAACACTTTCAAGATCAAAATCAAGAAATAAAATTTACATTCCCAATACAAACGACACCGATGACGACTCCGTTGCCAATTACAACCGAATCGTCAACTTCCACGTCATCCCCAATCATAACTGAGCCTCCTACAACATTCCCAACAACTCTAGAGAATAAAGCTACGTCGGATTCATCCACAGCCGAGTCAATCATCTCTTCAAGTAGTCAGATCGTGACCCCACCGCCTAATTCCCTAATCCCAGATTTGAATATAATCCCAGATATTGTATCGAAAACAACAACCGATGAAACCAGCATTCCTGGAATGGCAGGAGTCGACTATCCCATTTTTCATGACATCCCAACAACAACATTCGATTGTCAAAAGCAGAGATACAAAGGATTCTTTGCTGACATTGATACAAAATGCCAGGTAAACAATGTGGTTGTGTAAATTAGAGTTGACCTCCTAAATAGAATGAGGGTTGCAGAGAGAAAAACGACCTTTAAAATTGGATCGTAAATTAAAGCGGATTAAACAGAGGAATCATTCATAACTTACAAAAGCTACCTTCAGTGAGTACCAACAATGCTCCGGATATTTCATTTAAATCCCTAAGAACAAAGAGACAATTGAGAGCTCAGGTTGCTAATTTACGAATAAGGAAATGTTAAGGACACCTCCTTATATACAACTCTCCTTTTATATCCCTACTATATTGCAATACGTTCCCTTGAAGGTTTTTCAATATCGACATGTATAATTTCCTCGCAAATTGTTGTAAAGGGATTTCGAATCTGCTAAAAAAACACGCAACGTGTACTAGATTACGATATAAGTCCCGGAAACCGTAGGTAAAGTAGGGTTTATTTTAATTGAGTTTTGCAATTTTAATATGAAATATCGTTATCATAGTTTAGAATAACATCATTTTAGATCCATTTTTTGAGCTATACCCCACAAATGAGGTAACAATGGTATATGGGGTCAACTACTACTAAATTAAACCAATTGAACATTATAATGAAAATTATTTTTTCCCTGTAGGCATGGCACTACTGCGATTTTGCGGACGGACACTCGACCTTCTTATGCCCTAATGGGACCCTGTTCTCTCAAGTCCTCCTAACATGTGACTGGTGGTTCAATGTAGACTGCAAACAAGCTCAGCAACTCTACGTCCTCAATGAGCGTCTGTACAGATACATCAAGCCGCCGAAGCCATCATTCCCAGAGGACTATCACGGACCTCAGGTTGATCTTTGGCTTATAAAGCAACTGGAACTCGGGCTTTTGCCAAAAATTAAGAAACGAGGAAAAGTGGCCACCAATAAACCCGTTGTTACTCCCAACACCTAACTAAAAGCCAAAATACTGACAGGATTTACTTTTGTAGAATTTCATATTCTTCAAGTATCAAATTGCCAATTTAAATCTGTCATTTGTTTATGTTTTTAAGTTTGGAACTGGTATTTAAAGACAAATCTATAAGTAAGTTTCGAGCCCAAGTCGTACCCATATCAATTTTAAGTTACCCATGAAATTAAAAGATAATTGTTGCAAACGAATGGTAATCGAACCCGATGTATTATTGACAGTAGTTCATGTATTTTACTAGAACGAATGTAGCGCTTGAATGAATTATTTTAAATATAAGTATGATAATATTATGTGCTATGAACGAATGTAAATAAAGTTAAAAGTGTAGAAAAAGTAATTGTTACTGGATTTCCTTCCGCTTCGGACGCTTTGGGGTTTCGTCAGCCTGAAAGTAAAACATGACAAAATCTTCATTAGAATTATTATATTTTTAATAGTTCTGTTTTGCGAGTGCAAAATTGACTTCTTTTTCATGTAAGTAAATGCAATTAATATGCTTACCACTTCGTCCAAATCCTGTCCCAAGTTGAACTTGTCCCACGGCTTTATTTCCGGGACTGCACTAACATACTCCGGAATCTCGTCAGAATCTTTTTCCTCAATCCGTTTATCAAAGTCCATGACCTTGTTCAAATATGCTGAAAACAATTGAGAAATTGTTTCAGAGTCCAATAAGTCTCTAGCTTTCAACTTCTTCTGGTCTGCATGATTCTGTAAAATAACCATATAACAGGGTTTTCAATCGGAAATTGGAATGTGACGTGATAAGGAAAAACAATACAGTTTAGTATGCATTTCTTTGCGAACTTGCCTCAACTGTTTCAGGAAGATGCTCATTAGCTGACGATCGATCCAAGTCCATGGTGTTCTTCGAATATGCCTCTCCAAGTTCAAGAATAGTTTGAGGATCCAATTCGAATGTTTCAAATCCTGCATTCTCATACTCTCCCGTATTTATTGATTTGTTTTGACCCTGAGCCCAAAAGAAACGCGTGTAAAATAGTAAATAAAGGATCCCGAAAAACTACCGCCGCGACGATAGCTTATATTATACTATTTTAGTCTTACCTTGATGTCTTTGTCAATTGCGGTCTCGACTTGCTGAAAAATACAATTAGGAAACGAGTTAAAACACATTAACTAAACTAAGCGATGTAATGTTTATACGGATTGTGAAGTGATCACTAATTGTAAGATCGCTTACGTCCAGATAAATGTCGCCCTTTTTGTCACTTTCTCGATCCATGCCGTCAGTATCGAGTACCGGTAGTACCGGTACAATGGATGCGGGTGTGAGTTGTTTGAAGAATGGATTTCTCCGTTCTGTAGTTCTTGCAGTTGAGGTCATCCCTCCTCGATGTCCGGATTCTCCTGCTCTTATCTTCCCAATTCTGCCATTATTACCCCCTTCAGGCGTGGCTCCCTGGCTTGTTGCAAATCTTGGTTCAGAGAACATCGTATGATTTCCAGCAATGCTGTGTACCTAATTCAAGGTTAAAACAAACAATTGATATAATTGTAACTTACAAAATTAGGTTATATTTACGGTTCTAGACATATTAAATACATTACGACAAGCATATAGGACATATATTACAGTTCCAAATAATATGCTACCTCTGATAGCAATTATGAATTAGTATATCTTATATGTTCAAAATTATCAAGTAATCAAATGAACGATCAGTTTACCTCGATGAAGCATCTCTCGGTACAAAAGCGACGACAGGCCATAGGACAGTTCAAGCAGTATTTGTAGACCTTAATGATCTCCTTTTCACAACCGTAGCAGTTGTTTGAAGGACGTGTCCCTTTCCATTCTGAGTTCAATTCGATTTTCCTTCTGTTTGCATTTGCCTGAAGGACGGGTCCGAACGGTTCGACAGGATAACCTGGAGGGATGTCCGTCGTAATTGTGGTGCTGGCATTCCAATCATCATCATACGTTGTTGAATCGGTTGAATCCATACTGCAGCGTTTGCCAATGTGAACCTTTCACACTTTCAATTTATGGAATTATGTGAGGGATTAGGGTCTTCAGGCTGAAAATGAAGAAAAATTTTCATAAATCGTTATATATTGCGTATCACATATTAAATCTAAACTAAATCTAAATCATAAATTCAAAAATAAACGATTTACATAAAATATGTTGTACAAATAACACATTCAACATTTAAGTAAAATCTGAAAGAATTTAAATTACTTACCAAGGACAATTAAACATTAGCAAAAACGCACTGTGTATACTAATCAAGATCAGCTCTGACCAACACGGGACCTCGGAAGAAACTGGATCCTTTACTGTGTACTGGCTGGACGAAGAAGGACAAAGGAACACTGAAATGTATGAAACAGAAGAACAGAACACGAGAGTTAACTTTGAACTTTTTATTAATTATGAAATAGCAACACAAAGCAATTATGAATTATGAAAGCAATATATATATAAAATTCAAAATGCCAGAGGAACCGTTGCAGCGGTGAGTAGTTAAAAGTAAAACCAATCAATGATATCCAATCAATCGAGATTTTAGATTTATGAGAAAGAGATATTGTTGAACAAACTTAAATACGATTTCTAGAATATAAAATCAAAATAATGAACTACTTCAATTACTTGTTAGCTTATTCGCTGATCTGACTGCAGGAATGCGGATACGGAGAGTAACATTCAACATTAGTAAGTTTAATCTAATTAAAATATCAACGGGCCTAGGAATGCCATGGATTGTGAATTACCGTTTTGAAGCTGAATGGATTGAAACAGAGATGAAGGATAAGGCATAGTATGTAGTATCAATCACGGACATGCAAAGAAATGACCTAGTTTCTAAATTTGAAATTCTAGCCTAGCGATGGAAATCGAATACCGACGCGACGCTAAGGTTGAGGTCATACGTACATACGATACAAATGATGAATGATTGAGTATGAGTGAACAGGACCAGCATGCCGCATTCCCTTGTGAATCATTACACCTACAAATGAGATAGATGCGATATGCGATACGCGATCACGCAATGCGATAAGCCAAGCTTCATGTTCATATCATGCAAGAACACAGCAGTCGAAGTTTTAAGTTTGGGAGCGCAGTGCAAGTCGCGTCCAAAAGACGAGTCAGACCACAGCACAGACTGCCGACTGGACAGACTACACACACGGCACACGGGCAAAGACTTATCGGACAAAGCCTTCCAAGTTCCAACACTTCCAAGACTTCCAACTGTCACGTCAATTGAATGTGAGTCTGACACTCTGACTAGTTTAGTACGTTCCGCATACAATGATACAATCAACAATTACAAAAGCAATCTGCAATGCACAAGAGTGCCTTGGCTATTATTAAGTGTTGAAAACACTTTATGCGAACGACAAGTCCGTCTGTCCGTCCGTCTGTCCGTCCGTCCGTCTGTCCGTCTGTCCGTCTGTCCGTCTGTCCGTCCGTCTGTCCGAGCGATAACTGGAGAACGGCTTGACCTACGGTCACCAAATTTTGTACACTTATTCCTTGGGTCCTAACACAGGCTAAGTTCGAACTTGGGTCAAATCGGTCGCACCCCCTGACCCCCATCAATTAAACCCCAAAACAAACCATTAAATCAAACAGAATAGTGATATGTAGGAGTCCAACGCCAGGATAGAGCTCTTACTCATTTTACAACTGACGCTTAGGTAGTTTACATTACACTCTATGTCTATCATCTATACATGATAATACGCTGAAACCACAATTCAGAGTGCGAAATCTCAGCTTTTTGGGGAAATTGAGATATGGGGTTTAAACGATTCTCATGAGTAATATGACATCTTAGACGTATACAGGACCACCCCCACTGACATCAGGGTGCGAAACCCGATGTTTTCAACACTTGGTTACGCCCGTTACATCGGTTTATTATTACATATTATTGCCTATAAAAATAAAAGTGAAATGCAAAAATCCTTAAAATGTATTTTAAAGCAATAACTAGACACTGCGAGTATCCCTCTTGTGGTGAGGTAGATTTGGTGATCCAATTTTTTGTCTAATAATGAATAAAAGCAAGCAATAACAAAGAGCAAGCAGCATTAAAGCAAATGCAAAATGCAATACCGATCAATACCGTTAATTTCGAGTATGGAGTAGTTTCCAACTAATTTTGAATTTGCAAGTGTTCATTCTTTCAGTTCTCATATATTTATGACCATATTATAGCGTCAGCGCACAGCGTCCAGCGGCAGTGCTCAGCATTTCTTTTGTCCTAAGATCTTCAGTTTTCTTCCATCCTCTCCGTCCAGTCGAATATCTTTGTGCTTTGTGCTTTTGGTTTTGATGGAAACTAAAGGTTAATTTTATTTTATAGTTCTTTCTACAACAGCAATAAAAGTATTTGAAATGAAAGATGAGGACGAGACGAACACGAAAATGTTTTGCTGAGAAAATTGGTCTTTGTTTTCGAGTTCTTCGTTTACTTTGTAGCGTATCTTATTTAGCTAAATTATCCCGTCGTTCCTGGTCTCTGTCTGCAAGATGAATGAAAGAATTTAGTTGGATTTTAATAGTCAGACGAAAGTGAGAGAGGTGGCTCACAAAGTCCAAGGAATTATGCAGTCCAAGTTCCGTTGATGGTTGATGTTGATTTATAGACTTCAGTGATTGCAGTTTTATAATTTGTAAATGACATATTTTTTTGACTCTCTGCATAGCGATTTAGTGATGCATCATCTTAATATCATCCGTAGAGTCAATTAATTATGTAATTAAAACTTGTTAAACTTAATAGAAAATTTTTTAAGCTCGGAAACTCGCCTGAAAAATGGCATGTTTGGAAAAGAGCCTCAAGAATTCAGGATTGCTTTAAAAAGTATAAATTTTATTTTTATTTTTTAAGATCACCAATATTAATAGAGCATTATAAAATATCAATCTGTGTACAAATTTTAGCAGTTGGTAGCATTTACTGTGAATTAGCCGATTTTGGTTAATTCGTTTTTAAATTGGCGTAGAATAATTTTTCAGAGTTTAAAATAGATGTAGTTTATCTTTATCCATAGTATGTGTGCATACTCCGACAGGCTCAGGTTTTTCTTGCTGTGCATTTTCAAAAATGCATATATTTTTAAGTGAAACACCCTGTATTACTTTAAGCCATGTACCAATCATAGATATATAAATAATACAATGATACATATATAATACAGTTTAACTATATATAGATCTATGGTACCAATGTACCATATCCATACATAGTAAATGGATGCTCGTGAAAAGTTGTTAAGTGCGTTCATTCCGATTTCAGAACCTTCTGAACACAAATTATGGTCGTACTCGTAGTGTCGTAGTCAGGTCAAGTTTCAAAATCGTTTTTTTAAAGAAAAAATGTGGAATTATATAAAACAATTATTTATTAATGAACACCCTGTATACTCAAAGAATGCACCAGATCCGTGGATGCTCCTGATAGTTTCATAAATATTACATATGCATTTATTCGAAATCCTCTGTAACACATAGCGTAGACATAACTCGTAGTTAAGTTAGCTTAGTGTGGGTGGGGATTATACAGATAAGGTATTCGTCCCAACGAACTACAACTAAAACTAACGCTGTATCCAGTGAATCCAGTCATCCATATTCAATCAGGGAGATAGTTGTTTAGTGTAGGAACTACGGAAAAACACAGATATAAATATATGGAATGCGAATCAATGGAATATAATGGAAACGAATTCATTGTGTAGAACTTATCCAACTCGAGGATGGTAAATATCCTTACATCAAACGGAAAAGGCTGTAAATTATACTTTAGTCTGCCTTCTATAAAGCCTGGAAATGTGATAAAAAAGTCAATGAAAGAGGATATAAAAGAATTAAATGCAGAGAGGCGAGGAGCCTAAAACATGTATACGGAAACGGTTCAGGGAACGTATAAGAATCCGACGTGTTTTTTAATGTTTTTTTACGAACGAACCGATGGAAGTAGAGAACGAATGCCAAGGGCACCTTGAGCCGCGTTAACTACTTCTACTAACTACAAGCTATAGAAGGATAATAGTTCGGTTTTATTTATGCCAACTATATCAAGTAAGTGTGAGATTCTGGGTTCTTTAATGGGCTTAAGAACTGCGAAAAAATTCGAGTCGTATCGTACTAGAACAACTCGAGAATAGAATTATAGAAACCAGAGATTCTGTGAATCCGAAGAACGGGAACTGAAAAAAATTGGACCTATGAAAGAGGTGACATATATACCGTGTCCCGTTCTGTCCTTTAATGACAACTTGGTTGTGAAGAAATTACGATTTTTCGGAATGTTCTGGAAGCACAAACTATCATGCAACTTTATTTAAGGAGTCTGTAAAAAATACGTTCTGTTTTGCATAAAAATGATAAAAAAAATCAACGTGATTTGAAAGCAAACTCTCTATTAAATTCCCTGGAATATCCCTACTTAAAACCTTGTATATGTGTTTAAATTTAAATCATGTTTAAATCCATCTATGATTAAATTGAAATAAATTTTCTTATAATGCAATTATTTGTCATGAAATTGTTTTGAAAATTTTTAAAAGCGAACTAAAACTTGGTGATTTTATTGTACCAATTAATTAAATACAGTAAACATAAATTAGGGCAGCTAATTTTTATTTGTTTAATTTGTTCACATTTTTTGTTTGGTTAAATAGTAAAATCTCAAGAGGATTGTGTTCTTGTCTTTCCTTCACGTTCCTTTTGTCAGGTCATCTTTGTCTTCGAAATCCAGAGACTTTTATGCAATTCCCTCAAAAAGGGAAACTTTTGAATGTTGAATTCTTTTTGATAGAAAAATAAAATACGGAAACTTTGAAAAACTTGAGATATAAAATGTCCCAATTCACCTAACCTAAGTATATAAAGATAAACTTTCTTAACGTCATAGTCAAAAGTATGCAATCAGGAGTTATAAGCCCTTGCAACTTTTTTATTTTTATGGGAAAAGTTTCCAGAAATTTGGTTCACATTTTGGAATAAAAACTAAAAAAAAACTCCCATCTTCAGATTCACCTGAACCGAACGATCTCTGTCTCTATCTTCTGCCTTTTCTAGAAAAAGTTTTGTGCTCATAACATAAATGTTTATTTAGGGAGAAAGCACATGTAAATAAAACTTTCCTCCACAATCCACAATAATATTAGCTTCTTTAATTTAATAGGATGTATCGAGTTGTGTTTTATTTCTAAAAATGCCGGAGGCAAAATAAAATCGACCTATGACCTAGCTGAATTTTGCATCTGAAAGTAACAAAACCCATCACATATCAAGCATAATTTCATTGTTGGAAAATACTGTATTTACTGATTGTATTTACACTCATTTCGTTTTCGAAATACGTCTAGATATTCATATCGCTAAACCTCAAAAAGCTCCGTTACGAAGGTAATCCAGTGTCAAAGGTCAAAACTACAAGCTTTGCATTCCCAATGCCCTGTTTTTGTTTTCGAAAACCTTAGGGTGATTTACCTAATTTTTCTCCCACTGTCCTTACTTTCGTGTTTCAAAACGTAAATAACAAGATAACAACCTATGGCGGATGATGGTACGGTTGATTAAATACAAAACATGGTTTGTTATATACTGTTCGTTGTTAGTTTTAGTGTTAGCAGCTTGCGAATCTCAAGTGATGCTAATTGTGTTTTTTTGCTCGCTAATTCCTATTCACTAGTTTAATTTAGGTTTACTTGTCTATTGACTCTATGCCTTGCTTATGTAGGATCTTCTGTTTACAAATTCCTTTGACTCTTTTGCTGCTACACGAAAAATAATGCTAAGAGTACGGAATCTGTAGATAGAGACTCCTCCAGCTTCAAGTATTTAGTATTAACCGACTCGAGACTCTCAATGACTTGTATTTTTTAAAGTCATTATACTTCTTGTTTACTCCAAGAATACAAATCCCGAGCTGCTTCAAGTATTTTTAGCCTTCCTATAATTTGTTCCTAACATCCTAACTAATCCTCCTAGTACTTCTCTATATCTTAAAGTTAAACCAAAGGCTTTGAGTTGTTTTGTAAGGTTTAATCCAATCTTCCATCTCGATTAGAGAGCTAGAGGTTTCGTAAGACCATACCTTATCCGCATTGATTTTAATAATCAGATTTAGCCTGGGTTTAAATAAGCTTTGTGATTCTGATGTGACAGTCCTTAAGATTTGTTGTGACAAGCGGTTGATTTCTTCACGATTCGCAATGACGTAGGCATCGCAAATGAATAAAATAAGTTTCCACTGGATTAAGTCCCCATGTTTCTATTTTATAGAAGTGAAATAAAATCATCCATCTAATAAACTATATAAAAAAAATGTAATCTAGAAAACATCATCAGTGGGACGTTTATTTTTTTAGAGGCCAAACTACATCTTTCTCCCTCAAATAAATATCCCGAAATAGGACCCCACCCCGTAATAAATTCTTATTACGATACAGTCCGTTCCTTAACTTTGATCTTCATGACTAACTGATACTGCTGCACAAGTTGGGTTCTATATCCAATTGCCGAAGAATAGCTATAACTTTCCATGCAATTTCAATTTCATTCCATCAAAGATTTACCTCCCTTTAGTGTATCGTAGAATTAAATTACAAGTACAGAGAAGTATGAGATGGCATGACAGGAAGAAGGGAAGAATCATACACAAATCGGATAAGGGACATGCATATCGTAAAGATACAGTCAACAGTACCATATGCTATACAGCTCAAAAACTAACTTTTAACTTTTATTACTTTCCAATCCCCAGAGGGGATTCTCAATTTCGAAATTGCATTCAAATCTGGAATGTTTTTGCAAATACGCTGAAGGGGCCCAACTGTCTAGAATTTAGACTTTTCAGACTCCAGTGAATTTTGGTAGGAAGTCTGTAAATGTCTGACGAAAATAGACGGATTCGAGATCAAAAACAAGGGAAACGTAGACACATACATTATGCTATAAAGAGACATTTATAAAGGCCTTTGTAAAGTACTTTCATATCCCTTATATTCTGATTTGTCATGTAAAACGTCGGTAGTAAAGGAGTCTGGAAATATTGATCTGTTTTTGTTCCGAAATTCAATCTCTCTGGGGAAGTCGGTTAACTTTTCTTTTTCATTTTTATTCTATTTAAGTGCCCGACGGAGTTGCTGTTTCGTTTTATACTGTTTTTTTTTTGCAAAATGCCATATTTTGGCAGACGTGAGCTAATTAAAAACGTTTTTGATCAAAACGAAACCACCAGAGGTGTTATGTTATACTACTGTTTTTAGCACAGTTTTTTGCAAAAACCAAAACACTTATGACTTGTATCCATACATTTTTTAACACTCTCAGAGTCTCATATCGCTAAAAAAAACTGTTTTTCACAATTCTGGGTACCTGTCCGTCTCAGATGTCAATCGGATATCTCAATTCCAGAATCCTTACTTTACGTTACATTACAACATACAAAAACAACTTTAAAGTTACAGAACCTGATGTCATGTCAACTTCTTGTTAGCAAATAGTAATATGCTTTTGCTAAAACGGCTCATTATAATCCGTCTGTGTCAAACACATTTGAAAACAAACTCGTAAACACAGATTTTACATAATTCTGGATGGCATGTCACCCATTACTAACATCTTATTACCTACTAGACATAATAATATAATATCAGCATTATTTATCATGTTATTTATAAAACTACGATCTCAATATACCAATGTGTGAATGGATTACTGCTCCAAGGGGTTGTCAATAAAGAATACAAATTATCCAGTGAAACAAGGTCCCACCCGACCCGTCTGACTGCCTCACCTGTGCTAATTATTCACATATAAGACAACGATGCTAATAGTTTTAATGACACGTGGATTTCGCTTACGAATTTATAAAAAGAACCTTTGCACTATATACTATAATGTAACAACAAAGGCTGCCCTGTTTGTTATTCACGCTTAAATAGCTTGGGGTTTAAAAATTTAAATTGGAATCCACATTTTTAATGTATTCTGCTGTTCTGCACTCCTGGAGCCGTCATTGTTATTTTCATGTTTTAAGTATCATTTTTATTTATAGTGTATGGAATTAATTCCTTTTTAATGGGCAGAAATGCTGATTTCCAGAGAGATCGGATTAAAGTAGGTATTTGGAAATGGAAATTAGAGAGATAAATGTCAAGGGCATTTAAAACGGATTAGATCCACTTTTTTAAAGAAATTGAAAGATATTATTCAAGGTCAAAATGACAACAAAATAACTGCCGTTGATTGCTTTTGTCGATTTTATTTCAAAAACTTTGGTACATTTAGATATATCGCAAGAAAAATCAAGAACAAGATGGTCTCGAGAAAAATAAAGTTACGTCAGATCTAATAGAAACTTACTACAAATTTTCATGGTTTTAATAATAACAAAAAAATTCTAGAAAAATTATCAAAATTTGAAGTTTAGTCATAAAGTTTGAAATTTTCTAGCCTCGTAGTAGTTTTAAAAAGCATGCCCACCCCGAAATGATTCCCCACCCGTTTGGATTTTGGATATAGTTAAAAAACACACTCCCAAGAGTAGATTTATTAAAGCAAATGCAGTAGATGCTTTTAAATAAAAATTTAGCATCGAATGGAATCGAAATACATATTTTCATTAGCCAGGCCAGATTCGGGAATAAAACCATTGACACGACGGACAATTCAATAAGAACCCAATTTACGTATGAAAGCTAATAGCACATTAAAATTAAACACGGGAAATTATGGAAATGCAGTTAAAGTTTCAGGCGTACAGGTGAGTCCAACTTTTGGTTGCATTATCGCTCGTGGGTTGGTGATGGTGGATTTGCATTACATATTTTAAAATGTTAGTATGGAATGGAAATGGAATGAGAGGTAAAGTTGGCAGGATTGAAAGTTAGTTTGGCCGAGTTAAAAGCTAAGGTTTTTAGGCAAGTCCACTTTTTTAAATGAAGATTCTTCATCCAACCTTACCTCGGTACTATAGTTCGTTTGTGTGAATTGTGAATGGTATTATTTTTTGTAAATGTTGATGAAGCAGATTGTATGAAGCATGTTCCATAATATACGAGCATACGAACCTCCTGTATAGGTACTTGGCATGTTTGCTTATAAATGAAGAAGTTCTGCAAGTGAGAGTCTTTACAATTTGGATTTTTCAAGTGTTAATCCTACTGCTCTTTTTTACTGGCAGCTACGTATAGTTAGATAATAATAGTATCTGACTGGACTGAGCATTAAAATATTCTTTAGTGAAGGCATGAAGGGTATTTTTGGGTTACATTTTACATAATTTTGGTCATCGCTTGGATTAGTTGAGTCCATCGGATTCGGATCCTGAACTGAAAGGGTAGAATAAATAATGGGCTATTAAAATTAGTTAAGATGCTAGAGGTAACTGAACCAGTATCCTTAAATAATCCCTTCATAGGGCTTGAAAAATTAACTCTGAATATAGTGCAATCGTCACTTTGCATTTTTTATGACAATCCTGAACTGCATTTGTGACTCGTGAGCTAAGTTTACTCTTACAGGAACATGTGAGATCGGAATTGAATCTATTTATCAATTTGACGATTTTCAAAATGCCGAAATTCCTGGAAAGTCGCTAAAATAGTCATTTATTTTTTGTTTTATTCTGTAAGTATTCCGGACTGACCAAAATGCCCCGAACCAAAAATAAACCCCCCCATACATGTGTATGCAGCGTAAACGCTGATTGTAGTGTCTTTCTCTCCGACAATTCGACATGCCTTTCCGTTTAGAAATTGACCCGAAATCACAAACTCCTGACTCCCGATCACGACGGTACAGGAGGGGCACAAAAAACGACATTGCCAATGTCAGGCGAAAGTTAAAGCTAATTTATAATTTTTGCAGGACTCAGCGACCAGGAATTTGGACCAGCCCAGTTCATCGAGATTGTTGTATTCTCTTGTCAGTCATTTCCCTTTTGTGCCAGCAGGACATTTGATTTGAGCTCATCTTGGATCTTGCAAACAAGTATTCGTCGTTTCTAAGCTGTAAAGATAAGCCTATCGGGGATGCAAAATACATACATTTTATAGCCTTAAAGATACACACAAGAACTTGAAGTTATCCAGCCAGAAAGACCAACGAATCACATCTTCCAATCGTTTTTTATCATCTTCGGCTGAACGTGGAACATAAATGATCCTCGAGGAATCGAGTCTAAATCCAATACAAATATCCACTTACTATAATTGAATAAAAGTAGGTTTGCATTAGAGACATGTATCTCTTGTGTACAAGTATTAAAATTCAGATATTATCATCGGTTCATATGTAAGGAATTTATGGAGGAGTAGAAATCATTTCCAATATCTCGTTCAGCATTTTTAGAGGAGAGGAAGGATGTAATTTGAAAAGTTGGATATAGTATGTAGTATGTAGTATTTGAGCTGATCATTATCCCGAGTATAATTTATGGTCGATGATATGCAACGAAATTGCTACAAGGGGTAGGATTTTTTCGGGACCGCTGGGGGTCATAAATTTCCTATTTCAAGTCATTTAAGGTCGTAAATATCGTAAGAATTAGATTTGCGGTTTGTATTTCTACAGGTTGGGTTTTCTGGGGATGATTTGTACGGTTTCTTGTTCTTTAAAGTTTGAATCTGAAGATTCTGCATATATTTTCGGAAATTTTAATTTTTTAATTTGAATTAGACCAGCTATAAAGTTTTTTATTAGTAAATTAGATTTGTTTTCGTCCTGGATATTAAATATCGCTAATATTTTTTTTTCAGATTACAGGCTAGGTTGCACTTTGCTATTGAAAAAAACTACTACTACTTATCCAGAAGTACATTTCTGTAAACTCTAAATGGCCAATGATTTCATAAGGTTTACGACCCTACTGGAGGTTTTACTTCTGAATCACCGTATTATCAATCCGATTAGCGGTTGTCCCTAAATGCATTTCACGATTATGCACGAATTTCATTCCATAAAGATATGTTGGTTATTTAGGAGGAGGGATTAATTTACCCTTTTACGGTTTTAAGAATACATTTAAACCCGGAAAATAATACAAATCTCGTGATACCTTATTTATAGTTCTTGAGAATACTAAACCTGGGTCTGTCTGGGCCAGTTTAGGGCTAGGGCACGGGACTCTTTGGCTTCTTGTTTTATTAATATAAAATAAAATCAACAATACCAATCACTTAACAGTAGTACCGCCGATGGTCTGGCGGACAATCAAGTGCCGAAGTGCTACATTTGTGGCAGGGTCCCCTTAAACAGCCAATGTGCTACATTTGTAGATTTTCTGTTCGGGGTGAAAGAAAATAACTCAAACTCCAAAAACACATCCGTGATTACCAAAATAAGTCCACATTAGCAAATTCTCTTAAAAAATCTTAATGCACCTTATGGTATTATAACGACAAAAGTGGCAGGACAGAGGAGTCAGCGACAAAGGTGTCAGACGAAATAGGTGTTGATTTTTTTCTGATATTTTATCGAATCGTTTTGAATGCATCCTTTACTTTGTACTTGTATATACCTTTTTGTGAATTCATTTTATGTTATAAGGTTTGTGAACATAAAATGAATTCACAAAGAAGTCCTTCAGACTAAACATCAACCCCAAAATATGGCCACATACATAAACCAAAATATCAATTCTCAAATCAAGTTTTCATCCTTGAATGCATTTCTATACATATGCCAAAAATACCCGAAATTTAATTCCGTATACATAGACTGAAAATATATAACTATCTTTAATCCACAATACTGAAAAATAATCTCGAAGACCACACCTACAAAATATATTTTTATGCCTACTCAAATAGTAATTCTTAGGAGGCTTGCTTATACGTGTAGACCAAAATCAAGACTAACAAGGGACATAACCCAAAGGTCAGAGCCCGAATCGTCTGATTTTTTTACGGTCGAACACACAACTAATATGAACCACAAAACTGCAAGAAATATCTGCGGTAGTTCATCCCGGGTCCTCGAAATCTTAAAATGTCCCTAAAATCCAAACTCTCACAATAGAAATCCCTAAAGGAGGTGTGGTTTGTGAAATGTCCCTAAAAATTTCAAAAATGTTCCTAAAAATTTTGAAAATCCCTTAAAAAATTTTGAGCATCCCTACTCGTCATGGGTAGCGAAATCCAATGTCTCTATAAAATTTTTCTCAAAATCCCTACTCGTCATGGGTAGCAAAATCCAATGTTGAATGTCCCTAAAACAATTTCTGAAAATTCCTACTCGTCATAGGTAGCGAAATCCAATGTTCCTAAAAAATTTCCGAAAATCCCTAAAATGTTTTGAAAATCCTAAAATGCTTTGAAAATCCCCAAAATGCTTCGAAAATCCCTAAAACTGTTGAAAATACCTAAAATCTGTTTGAAAATCCCTAAAATTTTTTGAAAATCCCTAAAATGTTTTGAAAATGCCTAAAATTCTTTGAAAATTTCCAAAATGCTTTGGAAATCTTCGAAAAGCTTAGTAGCCAACTAGAAAAAATTTAGGGCCGATCGTAGGGATTTTTAGGAGCTGAATTTTTTTTAGGGATGCTATGTTATTGACTGCTTGAAAAATGAGAAGGCTTAGTAGCCACGGAGAAAAAATTTACGCGGATCGTAGGGATTTTTTTAAGTCTTTTAGGTGATTTTGGAATTTTTTTTAGGAACGTGAGTTTTGCTACCAATGACGAGTAGGGATTTTTGGAAGCCTAGAATTTTTGTAGCTGAAATTTTTTTTAGGAATGCTATGTTACTGACTGCTTGAAAAATAAGAAGACATAGTAGCCACGGAGAAAAAATTTAGGGAGGATCGTAGGGATTTTTTTTTAATTTTTAGGGATTTTTGGAATTTTTTTAGGGAGATTCAGGGATTTTTTTAAAGGGCACATGCTGGGCGAAATATATTTTTTCTTCAAAAAGTTTAGACATTTTTAGTTACGAGAACAGAAGAAAGACCTAATTTTTGGATGTATTGTGAATAGTATATAATGACGACTGACGACGAATGTACTAACGGCGTTAAACTAATGATTCATTGATGCAAGTCTTTAAATACCTAAACCATTAAAAAAATGTTCCTAAAATAATAAGGCCAATATTTGAACAATTATTGTTCAAATATTGACCTTAAAAATACCGAACGGTCATAAAAACCGAAATATTATATCTCTGGTGGTCCTAGATAGCAAAGACAATTTAAAAAAACTTCGAAAATCCCTCAAAACTTCAAAAATCCCTACTTGTCATGGGTAGCGATACCCAAGGTCCCTTATTTTTTTAAGCCCCTAAAAACTTTAAAAAATCCCTACGATCCTATCCATAGGTCCCTACTCGTCATGGGTAGCGAAACCTAATGTCCCTAAAAGGGGGTGTGGTTTTTATTCGAAAAATCCCTACGAGCTGGGATCGCGGTCTCGCGCAAAAATCGAGTTTTATCCTGGTCATTTTAAAAAAATCATTAAAATTGACTTTTTCAAAAATTAATAAAACATCGATTTGTGGTCCGATTTTCGAAATCTTTCGAGTTTTGCAATGCTAAAGAGTTGATCTTTATAGAAATCTAAAGATTTGAATTTTAAAAAATATTTTAAGTTTTTTTTTATTTAAAAAAAATTGAACCCCAGGAACGTTGTAGAGAAAAACGTTTTTTTATCGATTTTTTACAAAAATTCAAATGTTTAAATTTCTATAAAGATCAACTCTTTAGCATTACAAAACTCGAAAGATTTCGAAAATCCGACCCCAAATTGATGTTTTATTAATTTTTGAAAAATTCAATTTTAATGATTTTATTAGTTCATGATTTTTTTAAAATGACCAGGATGAACTACCGCAGATTTTTCTTGCAGTTTTGTGCTTAATATTAGTTGTGTGTTCGACCGTAAAAAAATCAGCAGACGATTCGGGCTCTGACCTTCGGGTGATGTCCTTTTTAAGTTCCCAAAATAGGTCCTTATTTTCTAACTACTAGACCCCCAAACAAGTCTTCGTAAATAAATCTAAAAACAGATCTGCGAATAAAGTCGCATAAATAAATTCCAAATTAATTTTCCGAAATAATTCCCTATACATAGTTCAAAAACTCAATTCCCGAAATAAACCTAATCATAAAATTAATTCCCCGACACAAGTCCAATTACAAAATTAGTTCCCAAAATAAGCCCCCTATGAAAATCGATTCCAAAAATAAGTCCCCCTTGAAAATCAGTTCCCAAATTAAGTCCTCCGTGAAAATCATTTCCCAAAATAAGCCCCTTTACAAAATCAATTCCCAAAATGAGCCCCTTTTGAAAATCAATTCTCGAAAGAAGACCAATTTGAAAATCATTTCCCAATACAAGTCCCATTTGAAAATCAATTCCCGAAATAAGTTCAATTTGAAAATCAATTCAAAAGATAAGTCCCCTTACAAAATCATTTCCTGAAATAACTCAATTTACAAAACTAATTCCCGAAACAAGTCCCCACCCCAGTCTTGTAGTCTCTCTGCTTGTGGTGTAGTTGGTTTAGTTTCTTTCACCCTGTACGTCTACATTTGTAGCACATTGGCTGTAGCATGCTACAATTGTAGACCATTGGCGGTATATGGAAGTTTTTTTCTCAAAAAGTCGTTATTTTTTAATGTTTTTGGGTGAACTCTGAATTATCCTGATAAGCCTATTAGCCCTAAGACCTTGAGACCTTTTGGATAAGCTAGCCAGATAGTTGGTCGAGGCATACCTGGAGTTTCAGAACGCTGCAATGAACCGTTTTTGAAATACGAATTTTGAAACAGGCAAATTTTACAAATGTAGCACTTCGGCTGTACTACGGTTAATAATAATTTTTTCCTCCATCGAAATTTTATTTGATTTGAATTTTACATTCGATGCTTCATGATTCCAAGAACCTTCTCGTATCTTGAATCAAGAAATCTCGAGTCTTACCTGAAGTTGAATCAAGAACCTTAGCTCTGGCTGTTCCATTATGGTTCGGTGTGTTACTTAAAAAACTTGAAATAACTTGCATTTAAGCTCCTCCGAATGGACTCTTCCATTTAAGAGCTGAGGTAAAAAATAAATTCCATGTCATCTCTGCCGGCCGGCAAAACATCAGCATCATCATCATCATCTATATGCTCTCTATCTCCTCCAGACATCGTAATGGATCAGGATTTTGTATTGATAACAATGCATTCAAAAACGCAGATGCTAATTAATTTTTTCCGAGTCTAACCGAAGCAAATGGATATAGAGTACCTGACTCTAACTGCATAAGAAATGGCGATAAAAATAGATTGCTAATGTCCAGACATAATGTTTCTATGCCACGACGACACTGGAAAATCAATCCTAACTTTTGCACGTTCTACAATAAAAGTCCGAAGTTTGTAGAAATAATTTTGAAGAATCCAAAGGAATTCCTCCCACGATCAAACTTAAATTAAAAACGTAAATGGTTTCTATTCTGCAGGAACTGGAATTTAATTTTGAAGCCTCGTCTTGCATTAAAAATGCCCTATTTTGAAATGAAAATTTTACGAGTTACATAAACTGTTATTCAATCTACAAAATATGTTATTCAGTAAAATACTGAAATTGTGGTCTAACTTCAATTAAAACTTCTCCGTACCCAATGCACCCAAAATTTCAAACTGATTCTGAAATTCTAATTTGTTTCTACCTGTCTAGTTCCTCTTTGATGACAGAACAGAGCAAAGCCCCGATAACATCATTGTGAAGTAATAGAGTCTAATATTTAAACACATAATATTCTCTACTACAATAGCTGCTATTGTCAATAATTCATCAAAGCCAAGTTAGATTAGAATTTCTCGACCTGGAAACCTATCCAGAGAATTCCTAAACTGAAGGGAGACTAACTAACTAGGCTTGTTGGCCTAAATAATAAATAAAATCATGACATGGTCCGGAATTTTGTTTCTGTGTTTGCTCATTAAAAAAGGCACATTTGATTGGCATATAAAACGCAAGGCCCCATAAAATATTACACCCGAAAATGCAAAATAAAACGAGACCAGAGAGACAAGTCTCGAACCTGAAGGATTCCGTGCAGAAAAGCGGTCGAACAACAACAACTTTCCTCGAGACCTTCAATTAAATCCGTTGTTCTTGAACTTGAACTACACACACACTTTCGGAGAATAACAACCCACCCTCCCTCGACATTACATAATCATAATACGCAAACTACGCATTCCTCTCCGGACAATAATAAAATAATAACATTATCCTACGCAGTTGGCGAAAAATAGCCATTTGGAAGTTTAATGGGAAATGGAACCGTCTCCCCCTTCCTGGTCGTAAAGTTTGCAATTCGGCCGTAAAAATATAAAGGACTTGCGAAATGCGAAATGCGTAGCAGAGGACTTATTTTATGGAGAAATAAAAGAAAGGTCTGTCAATTCCACTGTCCACCCTGGTTAGAATGTCGACATGTCGAAGTTAATCCCGGTGGATCCGGGGGAGAAAGAAACAATAAATCGGCAAGTCCTCAGCTCTCCAACTTCTGTTAAGTCGTTAAGAGAGAACTCGTAAAAGCTAACTTTCATTTCATAAGTAATTTTAGCAATTTGGCGATGACTAGGATATGTGGTTCGGAATTGAGGAGATGAACGTGTCGTTTCATTTTGATTTAATGGGCTTCGGGAGATAGGACTCGTCGAAGTTGTAAATAAGAACGGGTGTTGAAGTTGATTCTGTTGTTACGGCTTTCTCCTGGAAATTTACAACTCGTCGACGACTGGTCGATGTAGTAATGGGCTGTTGAGGTATGGAATGACGCGTTCAACGTGTTTTGAACTGGACGTTGCTTTTAATGCACAGTTATTAATTGATTAGATATTAGAGCTGGTATGTAGTCGAATTTCGAAATTGAAAATTTTTATGGTAATTTCAGATGTTCTTAAAGTTACATCTTGTGGAAATGATGAAAAATTGCCAGAATTTGAATTAAACGTCTGAAACAGCTCTTTAAGTTAGGTTTCATCGCCTAATTGTCTAAAAAATAGAACAGGAACCTGAGAACTAAGCGATCATTTTGTTTTCAATATCTTCAAGTTACCTATTTGTGTGTTTCTTAATATAACTCTTTAGCCCACGACGTCGACGTTCTCGATTCCCGTTTTCTCCCCCGCAAACAAGGTCGATATTATTATCAAAATGTCGATATCGATCCTTCTTGTTTCCATCATTCTTCTAAAATTACCCTTGATAGTTGCCTAATTTGGAGTTTTCCGAAACCCAATTTCCCAGCCCCACGTTTTTTTATTTCACCCAAAAATCAACAGAAAAAGCTTATAGGGAATCGAAAGCCATTCAGGCAATCTAGAAAGTTTTGACGCTCTGACAGTCCTGTAATTGAATTTATGAATTTTATAGCAAGCAGTAATTATCCCCCGTAAATTCATGAAGGATAAAATAAAAATACGCAACATGCCGACTTTTTTATTAGAAAGTTTGTGGCTTATTTTCAAGACGGGATCGGATGATATATTGTAATTCAGTTATTTATAATCATCCGCATAAAGTATGCCAGAAGATACTCAAGGGAGAAGGGGAAACGTTCGGGATTTGGTGGGTGTGACATCCATAATGCATTTTGCCTGGTTACTAGCAGGCTGAACTCTGACCTCAAGCCATATATATTGGCTTTGACATGATTGGTGTATGGTAGTCAGGCTGAATACTGTACAGGGTGTTCGCGATCATTTTTAGGGGTTTTGATCGGTACTATCCGTTTGATGGAATAATTGCAGACCTTGTGCAAAAACATCATTAAATACCCCCCAATTCAAGCCCTTCCCCCTTATAATACAAAGAATTAGTATACACAAATTCACAACTAAAAAAAATACTATTTTCGGAAAATTAAATTGCTACATGACAGTTATTCCAGATAATTCTCGTGCTTTAATTGTGACTTCTAATTGTAAGACAAAATGCAGACAACAAAAATTTGGAACAAACTTTTTAAAACCCTTAAATCCTTACCAGAAACACCCTGTACAAGTCAATAAAAACTACGAATTTTAATATCTCAAAGGGTTTACTTCGTGCATCGTAAGGTAAGTTGTGCCTCCGGGTTTCCAAATCAATAAACCATTTCCTATCTACCTTATTCTAGAACTCCTTCCCGAAGAAGCCTTTTTAACTCGCTATACGCATTTGAATTTCAATGTCAAGGAGAAAGGCCTTATACCCTGTGGGGTTTTAAAATAATAATAGAGGCTACCTATGCATCTAGTAACGAAACCAGCTCAACTTGATACTATAGCTGTTATATGCATTCCAGAAAAACGGGGCCCATGATAATATATCAGGATTTAGGAGAAGGAAGTGGTTCAAGTTCATTCTCCCCGAATTCGGTGCGTTGGGAGCAAAACAGCTCCCTGCTCTTGTGCACGTACACGCAATCCCTTGCGTAACTCCCGCATACAAATACCCGACTTGAAGAAGGACGCAGTAGGCGGGTTCTTGTCCGGATTTATTATCTCAAACTCGGATGTAAATGTAAGGGAACCAAGAGCAGAGCCAAGTTCCCTTTCAAAGTTTTGAAATTTTGTGGATAACGAGGAGGATTCATGACATGCAAGCCAAGGCAAATCCACCCGGGTGGAATTCGGGTTCTACTAGAATATTCCGGTTTTTTAGTTTTTAGTCGGGGATTGGATGTATGCATTTGTGCGTTTTTATGAAACCTGGAGCCTATGTCGCTTGTGGAATATTTAGTTTTTTTTAAAGAGTGAGGAAATGGTTTCCGCTGGCGATGTTTCGACTTTGGACATAAAAAATGTGGCTATGATGTGTTGTCTGGTCAGACTGTTTACACAGTGGATATGTAATTAGCTTTGATAGATTTTGTACCTTCGATAGGACTGTGTAAAAAAGCGCCAGGTTAAGGTTACAACCATTTGGCGAAAATTATAATACGAAATTTTAAAATTGTTACGAATCAGGTAGTAATTGGATCTTTTTCTTGTAATCATGGATCAGAATAGGATAAGTTCAATTTCAACATATCAATTTCGTCTTAATTAGAACGGTTCCGCACTATAAAAACTCTGATTTCAAGGAAGCCATCAACTACATAAAATTACCATTCGTTGTAGCCGAAATTTTAATGCCTTTTCATGAATTATCCAGGTTTCTGCACTAGTCGCATATTCAACCCCCCCCCCCAAAAAAAAAAACAAAGGCTATGAAATGAACCCCATCAGAATTGACGAAAACATCGTCACCGATTTATTTTCTCAGCAAAGTGGATCCGAAGTAATTGTCATAATATTTAATATTTAAAAATTGTTCCTCAGCCCCTAAAGTAAATTCATTACAATTTACACTCTCTTAAACTCTAGCCTTTTCAGATCTTTCAGAACTAATTTTAAGTACAAAGGAAAGGCAGATCTCTCCAGTCTGTAACAACAACATAAATCCCCATCTGCCATGCCGGTACAGTGCGGTAGGAATTCCGAGAATATATTTTACGTTGTCTGTGAGTCCCTGCCCGGGTTTCCTCACTTCCCTATATTACCCGGTACTTGGAAAATTCGGTTTCAATTTATATCTAGTTCCAAGTTCATCTCTGGGTATACTATATATAGACAATATCATGTGAAAAACCAGGGAGGGTTCCATATCTCCTGTAAACTCCGTTATCTTAGGTCATTGACAAAAAATCGATGAAGGGGGAGAAATGCGTCTGCCACAGTCAACTCTAGCCCTCCCCTACAGACAATTTCAAAGCCTTCTCGAACATTCCCTCTGGAAGCCGTCAGCGTTTTTTGTTGCGTTTCAGAGCTTATCTCTGGAATAGCAAAGTTCGGGTTCCCGAGGAATTTAAATACGAAATTTAGTATGTCGGAACGGGGGGATAATGCTTAAGATCCGAGATTAGACTGACATGCATGTATGTAAATTGTAACGAGACCTTCTTACAGGGGCATTGGAAAGTGGGCAACTTTGCAGAACAACAACAATAATCAACAAAACAACAATAGAAGTGAGTGGGAACATGAAGTTAGCTTGGGATGTGCATTTCATTCTTTTTCGAAACATGGTAAAATGGACCATTCCAGGTCCAGCCAAACTGGTTTTTCCAGCTTCCTTGAATCCAGTGGAATAATAGGAATAAAAAACTGACTCTGAGTTTTAAAAAAATCAGAGTCTTCGTCGTACTTGTAGAGTTGTAATTTTCGAAGATATATGCTCTTAGGAGATGACTGCTAGAGATGAGATGCTCATGGATGTGTGTAGCTTTAGCTAAATCCAGTTTTAAATTAACACAGTTGAGAGATTCCAGGTTGGTCAGACCAGGTCGGTTGGACTGGTTGTGTGTCGGTGCGCGGTGTGGCAATTTAAGCCAAGGTTATCCTCATTCTTAATCATGACAGGATTCCCTTGGGGAATAGCTTGGGCTAATTTATGGTATTATCAAATGTTATGGGAAGATACGCACTTCTTCTCGGACAAGACTTGCATTTTAAATCTGTATGTTTCTTTTGGATTTTAAAAATTTAAAAGCCGGATCCTCGGAATAGAGTATCTCTGGATGGAGGCTTGCATAAAATAAAAGCGTATAAATGTATATTATATTCAACAGACCGGGTAGGGTCGGGGAAAGTAGGCTCATTCATTGGATTTATCATTTATGGAATATTATAGGGTTTCATTCAAAGTTTGCTAATTTAGATTTAACTTACTCGGTAGGAGTAAAGCAATAAGAATGGGAATCTGGCAATGCACATTAAATTACAAAGGCCAGACATTTATATTTTACCGTTGAAATTGGTAGAATACAAAATATTTTGGTAGCAGTTTGGCTCTAATTTTTTTTACATCCGAAATTACATCAAAGACCGACTAAACCATAACGAGAATTCAAAACACCGGCGCAAAATCATAAGGGCCTAACAGGAAACATTAAACCAGTTTTGGAAGATTAATGAGCTTTATCTTTAATGTCTGGAAGGACAAGTAGTAAAATTTTAATTAATTAACTAATTAAGGCCGTGATTAAGGTATTTTATGAATCCCGTGTCGAAATTCCAGTTAAAACAATTCCCATCTGTACAAAAACAATTAAGGCATTTAATGGAAAGTTCCTGTAATTTCTTTAATGAATTTATGAATAAAACACAACACTTTGGTATATTTTCAGCATTATTTATTCATACGACAATAAACAATTTTTATTACTCCATAATATAGTTATCTCGGTCTCGAGTTTGTAGTTGTCTGTGCTTAATTACAGTGTTTACAACTATATTCCAGTGTTACACTTTTGTACAATTACATCTTAATTCGTATTTAAGCATATTTGATCTCCTGTAATTGTAATTTGTAGTAACAGAAATAGTAGGTATATTTCTACAGCTAGAGTTGCTAGAGATGTAGTTATCAAGTGATTATATTACAAGTTTTTTTAACCTTGGACAATGGGTATGGGTAATAATTATCGTCTTTTAATTACTACATGATTAATCTGCATATAAGATACTACTTGTCACCGTTCTCGGTTAACCCCTTTATACTTCAATTATCATAATATTACAAACTATTACTAATTATTTTATATCCCGACTTTAATCTTCCGTGAGTAATATTGAATAATTAACGGAAATATAATAATATAGTCCTGGAATGAGTGCATCAACCTTCGACAAAAGTTATAACAATCAAGGGAAGACTCTCATGTAATGTAATTGCAGTTTAAAATGCATAAGGTAAGGAGGATCCAAAACTGAAAACATTTAATCACTTTAACAATTAACATAAAAAAGTAACAACAATTAACCAAAAAACGAGGATCTTTCCATTCCAAAGTTCATGAATCAAGGACAACAATTAAATTTAACCGACTTATATTTAGCCTCAGAAATCGGTATCAAAAAATTGGTAAAGTACTCTTAAATGTGATGTCCCTCGGCTCTATTCAGCAAAGTTTTTAAGTAGAGCATCAACAGTAATAATAATTGACTGCTTGACAAATACTCTATAAAAAAGTACTTTTCTACTTTTATAATTATTTTATTACTGTATTATAAATTAGTAAACTTATTTATTTTTTAAATCACTTTATATTCAAAATCCAGTAACTTAAACACCAACCAAGGACTCGTTTTTGATCTGCAAGGACCAAAAATCGTCTTGATAATTGCAAATAAGCGTTTCAATTCATCAAATTCAGCACAGGAAGTAGTATCATTATATTTATATCCTTATCAATATAAATATAGTGTCATATCATTGATTCTAAATTCTAGTAGTGCCCTTAATTTTTTGTATTTTTTTCGATATTATTACTCCTGTTACGGATCAATCTCAAGAGACACTTTTTAATTAGTCTCCTAGACTAGTCGGTTACCAGTTACCACACTATTACCACAAATACCTATATATTCAATAAATGCAACTAATTTTAGCTAATTTTAAAGTACAACTGCACAACTCTTCATACACAGAACTGAAGCCACCTTAATTAATTTCGGATGAAAAGTCGTGAATTTTTCAGAATCTTCCTACTGATCGACAGGGTTAATTGATTTTTCGGGCAATTTTCTAGTAATTTTCAAATTTTAAAAATCCCATTATACTCACAAATTACGCCAATTGGATAATAAAAGCCAGGAGACCCATATTCATCATTATCTATCGTGAAATTACTAAACAACGAATCCCTTTCATTCCAGTTTGCTCCAACGTACCAGCTGAAAATGTATGTCGATTCTGATTAAACGATCCCTAAACACACGAATCATCAACCACATTCTAACACATCGGTTCCCTTAATTTAACGAAAAAGCATAAATCCTATAATCTTATCACATAGGATGTAACTGTGTAATTAATAGTATCGGATGTAGACGAACAAATAAAGGCAGCTCTCTCGACAAAATGGCAAAAACTTCCACTGACAAATACGACCATGTGCATGTGAATACAACATATCTTATCTTCAAGAAATACTCCTCACAAGAAAAAATGATAGGAAATTCGTAGTAAAGCATGTCCTCGAATAGAGCTTTGAAAGACGAATTTGCAAACTGATATCTCCAAGCTAAATACCAAAACACATACGAAACAAAATACAACTTATAAAGTATGACATTGGATTTAACCTATTGGCAAAACTAGAGATAAGCCTCCTTCGGGACTGCTGTAAAGAATAACATAACAGAATCGGTTCAAACCGGCTTCAAATCACGTAGTCAATTCTTCCACACAAATAACTGCGACCAAAATTAAAACTACATCTAAAATAAATGCTCTAATTTAGACAATCTCAACCTCTGCGAATTGTAGAACCCCAACCAGTGTTTAAAATAAAAAAAACTGTTAATAATAACAAACACATTCGGAAGATAGTCCCAGGAGTATCCCGTTTCCTTTCTCAGGACTCCTTAAAATTCATTGGAAAAAAATCTTAAGCGTTTTAATTTCAAACAAAAATCCCTAATCTAAATCCAGCATCCATTTGTTATGCGATAGGCATGAGAAATGCAAATAGTTAAATCCCAGAGAGCCAAATGTCATACATTGTATTCCGTATCATCATAAAAGAAATTAACGAGAGAGAAAACATATCCATGACAAATACATATCAAGCCAAGTGTGGATAAAAAACACGGTATAAATATGCATGGTTGTAATTTGTAAGAATTTTGCAAAAAAATAATCTAAACCACCCTCCATCCAATCTGTTGATATGAAAGATTGTAAATAAACAAACAGAAAACAAGCCCAGGCTCAGAATGAATCCCACTTACAAAGCACGATTTTTTTTGCAAAGATGGGAACAGGGAATAAACGAATGTTTGATAACATAAAAAGGGCGTACATGAAACTGGTTAAGGTTTGGATGATCCTAAGCCATTTGATCATTAACTAAAGCCTCGTTAACGAAGTGGATGCAAAATCTGCTGGATTTTTTAATCCCAATTCCTCTCTGGCATAGGACTTGTTTACTTCCATTTCAGAATCGGATTTTATTTGCAGATGCTCTCCCCATTCAACAGGATAGTAAATAGATGCATAACATTGCCAATTTTAAACTACATCCATTCTCCCCAGTTCAAGTTCAAACGTTCAAATCAAACACGTTCCTCGTAACTGGTAAATGGCTTTGCAAATCCAGCTCTCTTTCAATTCAAGTACTTGTACACATGGTCGTAGATCGTAAATAAAATAGTTTGGAAACCCAAATGGTGTAAATAGTGGATCTTTTTTTGCCTTCATGTCGCTGCCAATGCTGAGTTGCTATTTCAAATTGAAATTTTAAAATCCATCACAATGACGAATCATTGCGTGGATTTTTTAGCTTTTAGAGAAATGCAGTCCCCTCATCCCAGTTTGTTCAGAGTGCGTGACAAACACGGTATAATTATACTTATTATTATATTGATTAACACCAACACCCACACCCACGAAACCATACTTACTACACCCATCCCAGTCCTAATTAGTGTTTTAAATCTTAGAACACTTGAAAAACATTAAGCCACACCTTAAATATATATATACACGATTACCTCTAGATACAAGCCCTCTTCCTAAAAGTAATCCCGCAGTATCGTAATGGTACAATAACAGTGCCG
The DNA here is from genome assembly GCA_906901685.1 of Desoria tigrina. Lineage (NCBI taxonomy): Eukaryota > Metazoa > Arthropoda > Collembola > Entomobryomorpha > Isotomidae > Desoria > Desoria tigrina. The sequence continues at coordinate 6,417,836 of CAJQTU010000023.1, read as the reverse complement.
GGAAATTACTTGACGAAACTATCTGTAATTGTAAATGCTGTACCTGGTACAAAAGGTCCTTAACTCTTTAATTCCCGGCTCTGCCAATTAAAGTAATTTTTAGAGCGGAGGAATGAGAGGAATTAGCGTCCCTAGAGATAATAACCTATGTAAATTTCTAATTAGTCTATATATCGTACATATAGACAAAATATGAACTATTAATCGTACAAAACTACCTTGAAGTAAGTACTATTTTATGTACAGGAGTCTCCATTTGCAATCCAAGTAGCTTTATTTATAAATATTATAGCGTCTTTAAAAAAGTTCAATCAACTCTCTGAGCCGTGTAGTTCTATAGCGGAATTATTATTAATAATTATGAGTTATGAATAGTAATAATATTCTCTAACAGTAGAAGTTCAGTACATATTTATATACTCTCTTTAGAATCTCTGATCTGTAAATCTGCCCTATCCGGATTAATTTTAATTTTAAAGTTTACCATATTCAATGTTCTAGATTATTATTCATCACTCCCCATCTCCGTGGCTTATCATTTATTTTCGGCGGATTAGAACTTATTTCACTATGAAACGCCCTACTTCCTATATTAATATTAACTACCGCCTTACCTAACTTAAAAGATGTAGATCTACTCATATATTTTTACCTTTGCCAAAATTTGACTCGCTAGAACAGCAGAGAAGGAACTAATTACTAATTACAAGGAGTATTAAATAAATTTATTTACAAATGACAGCATTTTTACGGATTTAAAAATGCTATCAAATCCATCTTCAAACTAAAACTTTCAATCCAAGCCTGCATACTTTACTTATCTGTATTTTTCCATTCCTTTGGAGACATTAAAGCAACTGTTGTTAAAAGCTGCTAATTTTAAGATGATGTTCAATCTATATAAAATGTCCCTATCTTTCTCATCTTATCAAACCCAAATAATCCCTTGCTGATTCGAAAATCCACCATTCCCTATGATCAGGTACAGTGCGACTCTCTCATATTTTTTCATATGTTGAATATGAACTTGGAACTTTTCAAAGAAATCATTTCTCTCGGATTTTAACGTTTTTGAAAGACTGTTGAATATTAGTGTGTCTTAAATGTACCTAATTTAATTTCAAAATTAAAAGTCCAAAAAAATCAAAACTGATTGAAATGATTAAATTCAAGTTATAATCCAAGGAAGTCTTTATCTCTCATTTTGTTTGATAATTTGAAGCTGTAAAACATCACAAATTTGTTGTTCTATCTCTGGATTCACTTCAAATCTATGTTTTATCTAAAGGAGGTGGTTATATACATCTATCTAACTATTTCTTAGTTTACTTGGTACGTACGGTGTGACTGATTAAACTAATATTTACTTAGCTAACATTATATTTAAATAGGGTATGCACTTTTTGGAGACTATTCAACTATCCTATTCCAAATCTAAAACAAAAAACATTTGGCAAAAACCACGTATCATAGATTCCAATTTGTATTTAAAATCTTTCTACCTATTTTAGGTATTTGCTTATAATAATTCCTTGTGTATTTGATTTGTAATTGTACTATTGTACTCTCGTTATTTCTTTGTAGTAGCTCCCTCCGTAATATTATATTTAAATATCTATAGTGTGATAAACTATCGGTCAAAGGTCAAAATCAAAAGTTCAAAAGGTCAACTTCACAAAAACTTCAATTTGTCCCATATTCAAAATCAAGTATATATAAACTTTTTCGTAATTTCGATTCGAATTCGGAATTCAGTCTTATTCCCTCTTTTGTACTTCTGCCATTAAAACATCAATTATGGAACTTTAGCCAATTTAGTAAAAATCAATTTTGTTCTTGACGAAAAAAAATCCTCTAATTTCAGAATTAAAAGTAAAAAACAAACTCTACAATCTAATCTAAAAGCATCACAATCTAAAACAACAAAAGTAACTCAAAACCTAAACTGCCTCACTCGTTCAGTCTTGCGATTGGTTTAATTGTAGATTGGTATAATGGTATAATTATCATATTTAGCGATTATTTTTATGTCTGTCAAGAAGTTCAAAAAACTAATAGTCATTTTAAGAAAAGTTATGTTTCTGACCAAGTGGATTTTCAATAATATATCAACTCCTTACTAAATTCTTATAAACTCTCGTCCTATAATATATAACTCTCTGTGCTGGAACTGTAATTAAGTAATTAAGTCATCAGTCAAAGAAGACACTCACATTCTTAATCAAACAGGCAGTATCCAGTTTCCTTCTTGAAGTTGTGTAAAAACGACAGTTTGATATCATAGTTGAGAGTAAAAGGCCAATATTTTTGTACAAAATATTGGCACAAACAGAATACAACTTTCCCGTTATAATATAGATTATTAGTTCCCTACTAGGATGGATGTAATATTCAAATTTAAATAGAGCAAAGGTAATAGGGTTCGGAACTCTAATAGTTTTACTAATTTACAAGATAATTAACCAATCTCTTTTCACCTCTTTCGCAAACGCTGGTTTTGTACAAAACTAAATCCCAAGTGGAATTCCCTACTTATAGATTGCAAATGGAGACTCTTCCGCTTTAAATATACATGAGATGATCTAACCAAAGTCTAAACTTAAGCGATGATGCTTTCTAATTTCGATAAAAAATATCAATTATAACGATAACTTATTAATTCTTGATAAGCCCTTACATGTATATCAGTATCCACTGTATCCACAACATGACACACACTACAAATCTGTATAATTATCATATCATGTTCTACTGTCTAGAGAATCAGCAGTCTCAAGTCATGAGCCTTTCGATTTTTGATAAGTAGGGGTTTTAAGCATACAACTCAAGACACTCCGTTGTCATTCCTGACCATATTAGCTCTAATTTGTTTGTTACAATTTTAATAATTATTAAATTCTTCGGAAATGATTACGTTTTACTCTACAGTCATTCTGTAATAAATGCGGATTCCTAAAAATACGACCGGTAAAAATATCATCATCCGGATGTACTTTGTAGGGACTGACTCGGATTTCTTAAGATGGAGTGTTTATTGCCAATAAAAATGATAAATATTATAATCCCTCATCTCAATAAGAATCTGATTACTCCAACCGTTTCTATCCTTTCACTATTAACATCACAAACCATGATTAAACCGTCGGAGAGTTTGGCGAGGCTTTTGGTGATTCTCAGAGTCTCGCACCAGAATGTGGACTATTTCATTTCATAATTAGAATGAATGAAGAAGCATCGACGACCGGCTCGTCGAAACCGATTCGGTTTCGACGAGTTTTGTCGATGCGAAGCAAAGTTAATGCTAATCACAATCTCTGTAACCAGATTTAAGCCATCGCTCTAAACAAATCTTATCATCTTTGCCCTCCCTCTCCTTCAGTTACTTTTCACTTTTCTTTATCAATCGCACCGGCACGTGTTCACTTAGCAAACCGGAATCTATCTATAGCCATTTTTAGCATGCACTTTTTCATCAGAGATCATGAACAATCCTTACATCTATTCGGGTACGATTAGAAATATTTCAAAAAATCGGGGTAGAAAACTATCAGAATGTAAAAAAAACGGTTATGACTAATCAATTAAGAGCCTATTAGTGGCTATTTTATATTAATGATTTACAGCATAGCTAGTACTCAACTGTAGTTTATAAATGCAAATCATTCTATGGCATTCACCTGTCTATTTCTGAATCAATAGCCGTAAAAAATTGACAGACTTAACCATTCCCCTTACACACTATCTACGAATAAGCTAATTAGGTCTAAAATCTATAAATCCTAGAAAAAATTGAAAAAATTCCAAGTACCATCTAAAAATTATTTCTGATCTTGATGAGAAATTTTGAATATACAAAATATTATTATTCAAAGTCCAAACACGTTTTAAATTGTATAGAAAAGAAATAGCAAATTACATTAACTTACCTGTAGTCTTTCACTTCATTTATCAAAATTACCATTGCAGAAAAAGCCCTTATCAACTTATTTCCCAGTCGGTCTCTACTTCTTCCCTGTAGCTTAGTTCTTTTACACCTAATTAATTAGCTACTTGAATATATGGGATGTCGTCAGCTCTTGTATGTTAATTTAAGCTTTAATTAAACGGTGGTGGGACAGTTCGATTCGCATACACCATATTCAAATACTCATCGGATTACCTGCTATTCTATGTATTATTATTAAAAACCTATCGAATAATCATTGAGAAATTCATGAAGATGTTCAAGCTATTGAAGGAAATCAAAATCAACATTATTATTGTGTATTACTATCTATAAAATAACATTACAAAAAAGCCTGAGGGACACAGATAGCATAATCGTAAATCGTAAGTCAATTTCATCATATTCCTCTTCCGTCACAAATACACCAGATACTTTCACTACCAAAAAACGTAATATAATATAAATATGAAATATATACATGTCTGCTAGAAGTTGTAGGTCCGGTTATCATTTTGCTTGCATGATAGCCCAATGAAGAAGATAAGAATCTATAGTTTTAACACACTAATTAGTACCTAAATAGTAATAACAATAACTCTTGGGATCAAATATTATGGATTATGATCGTTATAAGAAGAGGAGTAGCAAGTATCTAAACGGTAGTTTTTGTCGTAGAAGATTGTAGTAGAAGAGGAAGATTCCGGTCGGTGATTAGGTGATTTGGCTACTTAATACACTTAATACGACAATCTCTGGGTGTACCTATCAAAAAGCATGTGTATCGGCTTGGCCAGATGGAAATCCACAAGGCCACATCGGTCGCAGCGTAGAGGGTGGCTGAACTCCGAGAAGTAATTCGGACACTTTTCCACAGGCACTACCATCGTTCCACAATTAGTGCACTGAAACAACAAATAAAACAATTCCATCCAATTAAAACAAATTCATCCTTCGTTTATCAATTCCCTCTTAATTACCAATTACTCCCAATTCTTCACTTTACTTCCGCATACTATATACATAAGTACTACTAGGGTACTGACCCTTCTAATGACGTCCCCTCTCTACAAACTCGGGACGTTATATTCCCCATCATCTTTCACAATTAATAACTGCTCTACATTCGACAATGACACCGGAAACGGATGCTCCAGTCAGAATCAACATCATTTGATCATTTGAAAGAACAACTGACTTACTCAACCTATTTCATGACAACCGTTATATATTTTGCGGCTTATCGAATAAACCGAGCCCATGTGAGTACATACGCCGCATTTTAACTACTTTCGCAAAAGCCAGTCTTCTCATTCCCCGTAACTAAAACGCAGCAGGCTTACATGATAAATATTATCATATCATGTATGCATATCTCATAACCAAACTGACCACAGAATTTAATGTAATCCTCTAACACTTCCTAAATATTCGCAACAGCCAAAAGACCATACTACTTTTCATCCTTCCTTCAAAACAAAACATTACTCATAATCATATTATACCTAACCACAAACGCATTAAAAAATCATCGGAACAATAACACTGTCGAATTTCTTGAGATAAATTGTCATTTCAACTACAACTTTATGTAGCAAATAGGAAGCGAAACGACAAGAAGCGCTGTTCCATCCGCTTCTTATTCTTATTCGCCTTCTAAACATCAAAACAAACTGACAGGACTAGTCAAATTATCTCCTAAACCTGACTCTAAAAAACTAACACGACTGATTTGCGATTCATTCGCAAACATTCACGCAATAATAAAACGAAATATACTACTTTTTGCATATCGTCTTTCTTCTCAATTTAGATAATAGTTTATTTATTTATATAACAGGCAGCCACAATTCGGTAAAACTATACTCCATAGTAAACCATAAAAACCTCAGTAGAATAATAATCCGCACATTTTATTAAGTATAATGATCACGACCAAAGCATCCTTATCATTCTCTACAGTTTGCAAAACAACAACATATTTTATATGTTGTTTTATTACCATTAATCATAATCATATCTTGTCAACTTTCGGCAAACCAGCTTTTGCAATCCGATATTTTCGTCAACTCTAATCACCATAAGCTCCTAGTCTGTGGCCTGTTAAGGCTCCTGTGAGTTATGAATACTCAATATAACGACCTTATTTTCCCTACTGTAACTGCCCTATCCATACTGATCCTTCGTAGAAAACAGACCATAACCTTTTCCGAAATTAAGTATTCATTTCGAAACTGATCTTCGGGAGCATCTATCTTGTCTCTCTCCTGTCAGACAGATCTGTACAGTAAAACCTGTGTCTCATCTCAAATTATGTTTAACAACACAACAAAACTTTAGGCTAACAGACAGATAATCTATGAATGAAGTTCCCCTTCTAGAGGAGTGAATTTCTCATTCTCTCCGTTCATATGAACATGACATGACTCGCCAAGAAATGTTTATTTGACTTGGTTAGTTTTCAACCTATTTTTAGACAAAATGTTGATCTACCAAAACTTCTCGGCTTCTTCTTGAATGCCTCCAGCTTGAACAATCCGATACATTCTCGAGATGTATCCCATCCCTCCTCAAACTCAATTCTAACTTGTATGGTCCTCCGTATCCATGCTATCAAGTCAAAAGTCTCGTTAGTTGGTTCTATTCCTATGTACTATTAAGATTACATGGTTGATGCATTCAACAAATCCAGAACTAATCTCTCCACTCTAAGGAAAAAAAATTCAAAACTGCATGATACAAAAACAGATGAATCCTAACATGTCATGTCTCTCGCTGATTCGGCAAAGCCCGACGATACCAAATATGGACTTCACAATGATCAAAAATGATTGCTTTTGGAAAACTTGGTATCAGAAAATCATATTTTTACCTGTAGCCGATCCACACAGCAAGGTGTTGCCGCAAAGACGTCATAATTATAGCAACCACCAAGAACCAAGCTGGATCCGTCCCATTTTCGACGACACCAACGGCAACACAAGATCGAGGATGTTCCTTCGAGGCAGGCCATGCACACCGCATTCAAATACTTCACTGACCGATCCGTGCAGCCTGAGGTCATCTGAAAATAATTAATTATAACACAAGTTTTAGTTAAATAATTAAGGACAAGATCCAAAGAAACCTCTCCGTCTTCTTCATCTTTAATTTATATCCCCGACTATTTCTGAGCTTCGCCCACCGAATACTTCATAGATAATTTAACGGAAGGAACCCCATTGCCTTCAAATTTCTAACGTCTTGCATTTTAAAAAACCAACATTCAATCTGAGAGGTTGAATTTAATCAAATTCTCGATAAGCTATAAGCCCAAAGCCACATCTTCACTTAACGTCGCGGAAAAACGTGAAATATTTAACTCTGTTTATCAAAACAAACCAGTCTGTCTCAGTCATTCCATTTTAATTAATGCCATTACACACAACAGCAGGTAGGAGGTATTCCTTTCATCGGAACACCTAATCATTTGCAGTATAATATCTCTATAAACATCTTCAATCCTACGAATCCTACCAAGTATTTGTAATTCCAACAATTTAGCTTCAATGTCACCTTTGCAACTCATTACAATAATTTTCTTCGCAAAACAACACATTCATATGCTCATACAAATTTTCCAACTCCACAGTCAATACTTAGCATACAGAGAATACGATTGTGGTCATATCCTATTCATAAATATGCCCAATCAATTAAATTAAAAACTATCAAACATAGCCATTTCTTATTTCAAACTTAAACATCCAAATTCCTTCCAATCCTCGACTGAAAATTCGGAGACGCAGTAGTCGAACACAGCGGTTCTCAAATTCATACAAGTCCGTCGTCCAATAACAAAAACAGGTTACGAGACATCGCGTTTATCGGGGTAGATAAGACGACTCCGAAAACTAAATGATAACCAGATTTCTGATATGGATGACTGGCAATTAGTCACTATTTAAACTATTTATACACCCCAGACTCGATTAACAGACTAACTCAACTGCAATCCGATACATCAAGCATTTCGCAATAAATCTGCAGTCTTTTGCAATTTGAGCAACTTTGTTTACACTCCCACTGCAGTCACCCTTGATGATCTTCGAAGGTCAAAGAATGTCAACTACATTGACAAACTCTGTCATCATCATAAATAATCCTTGTTTTCGGCATCCAACCACAAATCCGATCGGTGGATACTTTTACATCTAACTACCGTTGCAATTAGAAAACTTCTCAATAAAGCACAACCGACAGACAAATACTTAATTTAACTATCATGCAGACGTAACATTTCATTTTTACAAACCTTTTCCCGGAAATCCAACTGCATTTAATTACAGGCAGACTACGTTTTTCTTATGTATGTAGTTACTGTTCAAACTCCTTCCAAATGTTGTAAATAGTAAATACATTTAATGACCATGCCGTGACAATTGTAGCATGATCGGGATCAAAATACTTCATACAGACAGATGCAACTTCATCACATTATATTGGACTGCTATCGATAACAAATACGAGACTCAGCCAGGAGTCTATCAATCATTTCTGTACAAAAAAACACAAGCTCTTTCGTGAGTGCAATTCGAGCTGGGTCCGTTTGGTGATAATTATTGACACGATTGCATTTCATTTCCAGTCATTCCAATTTCTTATGCCACCAACACGGTTCTCAACGATGTGGACTCGCCACTACTATATTTGGTTGGTTATATACAAATTTTTTACTACCCCTACTCGTCATTATTACGATGATAAACGAACAACATTCTCCCGCATCAGTAAGTCAGTAATTATATGCATCTTGATAATGATAGACTTAGAACCCGATTCGATTCGATAGTGTTAACTATTTACCTCTTCCTAACTAAATTAAAAGGATCGATCTCATGCAAGATGTAACTGGAGCAGAACAACATGAATTAGAATACAAATTTATTAACGTATAACGTAGATACTGAAATAAGTCCCCCAGAGTTTAATAAGACAGTTTCAAATTCCACCAAAATATGCGTCGTTAATGTCTGTAGTTAATGTAGTTATTCCGGGGGTGCTATTTACAGTCGCTCTAATTCTAACGATCCTATTAAAACCTTTGTAATAGAACCACAACTTCTATATACAAGTAATACAAGTTTACATGCCGATCAGGTTGATGAGAAGCAACTGGACACAAAACAAGATTTTACCAAAACTAATCTAAATCAACAATCCAGCCTTTATTACATCACCATAAACTGCGAACTGTCTGAAAACTTCCAAAATTAAATCAAACATTATTGTCTCTAATCTATTAATCTTTATGGACCCGTCCGTCTAGTCAAACTCATCTAGTATCATCTCATCTCAACCAGCCATCATCGTGAGCATCTTAGGCTTCTAATAAACTTACTTAATGAAACTAAAATCTAAAATAACACTCAAAACCCACATATCTTTCCCAATTTTATCTGTCCCTTCGCATTCTCAATTTTACATTCAATTTTGAGAAACTTAATCTAATCAAAGCTATTCCTAACCACAACCCTGACACATCCAACTCGGAACCCAGGTCATGGAAGTAAAAATCAAGAGAAAATACAAAATGAACCTAAACACTAACTAATTAATTACAGACAAAACTGACAAAAATTAATATCTCCTACATCTGCATCAGTATTCACAAACCAACTTTAAAGAACTAAAAAAAAACCTCTCCTTCGAAGAATCTAAACGAAAACATCTTATTCCCTGAACGGAAAAAATCCCAAAATAAAACTCTGAGCTTATCTAACCCCTCCGTCTTTATAGCAAGACAATTTCCCTTCTTGAATACTAATTTCTAATAATATTACGACTCTCACACAAACACATTCACATCCAGTGATCTTAACTTTAAATACATCTTAAACTCTTTAAGAAATTCATGCTTTATAACGTTTCTACATATAATATATATAAATAGAAGTTGTACATTTAACGAAACCCAAGACTCCAAACGTCCAAAAAGAACATAAATCCACCATCATCTCATCATTTCCTACCTACCTTTTTATGGAGTTAGTTTTTATAACTTTTAAAAACCCTGGTCTCTTCCATCCACAAAAATAAAACCATTCCCGAAGACCTGCTACGCCAGAATTAGAGAAGAAACAATCAGTTCGAGATGGGATATCAATTTACAATTTAAAAACCCAACTGGAATCCCTAACCTAACCTTATAATCAAATCCACAAACCCAACCTCATCTTCCCTTTAAAACGATATAAAAACCACCACTGATCTTCCTAAATCCCTGTCATTCAATATTCAACTCAGATCCCATCCTACTCTATCATCCTATCATCATCATACCAAACCCGATCCACGTTATCAATCACAATCACAATCAAATCCAATATTATAACCTAAACCTTTTCTACTATTCTTCTCTTAAGTTCCGTCCGAGACCCCAAATCCATACCTAAATCCCCAACGAACCTAAAGTCCTAATCATCATTATTCTACACCTTACCATCACATCATTACTTGGGATATCCATTCAATTTTTCTCTAACAACTACGTCCAGCAAAAAGTTAAAAAAACTGGAATAAAAACTGGTGTTAATAAGAAACCTAACTACATTTAGCTCCTTAAACTACAAAGTACATGCATGTCCTTATACAACCTCTTCTACCTCAACCCGTTCTTGAATTTTATGGAAAAATAAAAATGTTATAGTTATTATGGCCCTCCATCGTGAAATAATATCCATTCCCTATTCCGTAAGATGCACCATGGAATAACTTACTCGTCAACAGTATTTAATGATACACGTATTCCTCGATCTAAATAACAATCCATTAAAAGCATACTTACTACCTTTTCTCTTATCGAATTCACAGCAGATACATAACAAAACACAAGTATTTTTTATACCCTGACCTTCCTCAACCTTCTCAATGATAGCAAAATAACAATAATTCCCAGAAAACACGACGAGCTTCCAAAATTCGATCAAGACGAATGAGCGCTTTCATCGATCATCTAAAAAAAACTCTTCATTAGCCGTAAGGACTCAAAAACACGCACGCTGAAACTGATACGGTTCCAAACTCTCGCTATGTACATTCTAAACTTTAACAACCTCCACGTAGGCTCCTCTTCGATCATGTCAAGGTGACCTCTTGACCTTACTGAAACTGAAACGGTAACTGTACGGAGCTCTCCTCAACAAAATGACCTTTCTTTGACATTTGAACTTCCATATCCGAACTATTCCATACGAAACGAAAGTATCTGTAAGCGATATAAAGGGTTCATCTGATTACATTTAATCACTGCACTCTCCATTTCCATAAAAACAACGTCGGAACACCAATAATATCATCCTCAATCCTCATCATGCAACTTTGTAATTAACTGGAACTCTGCTTATCTTAAATCGATTCCTCTCAACTCGCTTCGCTTTTCCTATCTCCACAATTCCATCGAATTTTACAAAGCAGTTCCTGAATTCATGCCAACTTCTAACTCTATTCTATGTCAGTCAGCTTCTATTGAATATTAATCCATTTTTTTTTTATTCTCCTACTAATTAGCCGTCCGTTCCTTATCCACTCTTTTCCTGTCACTCCAACTTCATTAAAAAATTAATTCTTCACAAAAAATATCCAAATCCCATCCCATATATTTATACATGCACTTATTCTAAAATAGCTCACCCCTCTGCAGCCTTTAAATGAACTTTCCAGAACTTTCCATACATACATTTATTATACACTTTCATCCTATCACATCTTCCCATCATTCATCAGCCCTTATATGGATTGCCTGAGAACCCAACCGAACCAGCAGCAGCAGCCCTTCAGTCCTCCGAATCTATAGAGGAGACTTGTACTTTGTTTTTCATCTCCATACAAGGACATCTAATACCCGAACCTACCCCAACGGGAAAGACATAGGGAGAGATCGAACCTTTCCACTCTAGGGAATTAAATCATCCAGACTCACCCTCGCCCTGTTCGATGGGGATATAGAGGAGAGGATAACCCTTCTGTCAAATAAAAAATACAAGTTCCATCACCACCACCAACCGTCGAAACCCTACTTTAGTTACCCACTCCCTTAAACAAGGATCGTACGATAGATAACCAACTTCTGATTCCATAAATTACTCTCTCCGTCCACTTTGCTGAGAAATTAAACGACGGCGTAGCCAAAATATAAATCCACATCACCGAATCTTAAAACAGAATCTCAAGTCTCAATAGATACCACACGGCAGTAAGGCGTTTTAGGTTTCCGGTTCAGCATACTGGATAGAGACTGCATCATACTCCCCTCCCTACGTGAACAGAATGCATTTATGCAGTTTGTGCAACGTGCAATAATGATGACTCCGAATTCCGGTTTCGACACACCGAAACCTTCACCCTTCCATCCATTCTCTACATAATAAATAACTTCATCCTGCTATTAATATCAAAAGTAGGGGTTGCAACTTCCAAAGGTCCGGAAATAAAATGCACTTACTTCCCCGGTTTTTTTCCTATCTCTAAATCACTCAATTCACAATACGTTGATACTGTTACGGCGGAAAAGGGGAGGGGACTGCTGACTGACTTGCTTTTTTGTGCTTTCTTTCTGACCTACCTCAACAATCCATTTTCATAGAACACTTTAGAACAGACTGGTAACTTTAATCATACTTCTTTTGCTACTTTGAGTGCTCAAAAAATAACGGCAATGCTACACCAACATACCAACTGCACTATTGCATTTGGTTGGGTGTAGCAAGTCATGTTTTTTGACGTAATGCAGTATGCCAGTTAAAAAACTGCTGCATAATTACAGAGGAATAAAATATTCATTGAAATATATAAATATAAACTCATCATCCTTATCACATTTCCGACCGAACTTATTATCTATACCGACACTCCCACTGCACTCGATCTAAATCCAAGTTGCTAAATCCGCAGTGAAGCACCTATAAACCCGAACGTGAGCCAAACTCTCTAAAACCCGATCAGATCTAAAAGCTCGCAAACTCATAAAAAGAAGATGATGAAGCTGCGATAAGGACCAGCCAGCTTCCGCAGTTCATTCAGAATTTTAGCTAGGCCAAAAAGTTATGCCTTAGAATTAGAACCGACGCTTGATACAGGATCGTATGTGCCAAAAAACCCTGGCCTATCCCAATGTCACCTTGACTTTCATTCTTTGAGAGGCAGGAATTACCTTAGGCTCGGGATAATTATTAAATCCAGTTTCGCAAATGCCCCAAGTACCACTCCCAGTTCAATTATCATCACGCGAACCATACTGGCCCATGTACAGTGTTTCAATACTTTTTAAGGCTTCTTCAGATTAACAATTACAATTTGCTGTGCAATACAGACCTACGAAACCCCACAAAAACAACCCATTTCGGAGTCACTCTGTTATAAACTTCCCGTTCTAAGCAAAAAACCACAGCTAACATCCAATTCAATGACTCACCAACTAACTAAACCAAAACAGTGCTTGCTTGAATCTTTGGTCTTACTGTCATTTTAACAGGATCGTTTAACTTTATTTCACAATTAATTCTCGTACTAGTTTCCAAACTTTACCTACTTTCAAGAGTTTCAGCTTTCCAACTTCTTCCATTTATACTTAAAACTTCATCGATTTTCTCAAACCTAGAACAATCCTGAGGATTTGGTCAGGATTCCCACTTCCACAAGAAAAAACTTTTTAGCCTCTTGGGGAAACTTTCGAGTGTAAAATATAAATGAAACTGACACACAGTCGAATTAAAACATTTTCCGATTCCCTTCCTTTGACCTTTAAAGAAACTGTTACACATACATACACATGCAATATTCTACGCAAAAACCTAATGAGACCTAATCTGGGCTTTTACTATTCAACTCCATACACTCGATCCCGAAGCCTGACACTAACTAATGAACCTACAACTACAATTTAGACCTTGGGCCATAGGAGGTGGAGACTTTTTATAAGATAACCCTTGTGACATTCATTCCAATAATTCCGAAGACCGAACTTTTGCCTTCGTGTCAGTCCAATTCAAAACATGGTCAACAACAAAGAAATTAAAAAAACGCGAAGGCCGAACAGAAACCACTCGAAGACTGATACATTTTACCGGAAGTAACTGCTATATACAATGCAATCCAACGTACTTGTGACTAAAATAAATTAAATCGGGAACTATTCGGTGCAGAACTACAGAAACTCATTAAGTCCCTTGCTCACGAAAAACGATATCACTCTCAAAACAAAAAATCCACTCACCGGAATAGCTTCCTTGTTATGTTGTCTTGGACTAAGGAAGAAAGTCCCATCCACCAACGGATATCGATCGTAAATGACCATTCCACCGTGACACAAGCAGCAGTTCACCTTGGTAGCCCGGACGCTCAAAAGTGCAGCGAGAATGTGCGGCCTCATATCGTCGTTCCCGTGTCCATCGTCCTCCATCTGTAAATAAATACAAAGAAATAGGTTATGAGTAAAACATCCAAATTGATTTATTTTGAATTCTATCCAGTAATCACGAAATATTAAAACTATTCATTCTCGAAAATGGACAAGCACATCCACATGAAGCATGAAGCCAAGTAATTAGAACTTCCTTCATCCTTTACAATCTTGTAATTTCATTTGATTATCATAATTTGCAGCTTTGAAGTAAACAAGATATAATAAACATCTCATGCTCTGACCTCTAAAAGTAGTAAAAGTCACTCTTCAACCAAATTTCAAGAGCTCTTGTTTGCTCTTCTATCTCAAAATCTGCTCGTTAGTAGAAAAATCACTTCGGTTTTGGTTTGTAAAGAATCGCCTTTAGCTATAGAATTTCAGTAATATAAAAACGAATGCGTAATGTTGTATTTTCATTGTAGCTGCAGCTTAAACTCCTTTACAAACTTCAAACCAGCATTACTTTCACTTTTCATAAAAATCATAATAAACGCATAATCGATTTCGCAATTGCCAATTCAACTTAAAACAAATACTTTCAATCCACCAACCATATTCATTCATACTGATAAATTGTCAACACATAATTTATTCCTTACAACAAAACCCAACTACAAAACAGTATCAATATCATTACAACAAACCCGAAGGAAAGGGTGCATATGTCGATCTAGTGTAAATTTTCCATTCGATATATCGATTCGTTTTTACAACTCCACACTTAACCTTGAATTTACGCACTCTGACACAGTAAAAAAAATGCTCTCGTTAATTCATCAACTCTACTTCTACTTTCTATATATTTTCTGACTTTCTCCAAATGATCAAAATCCATTAACATTTATTTTTAAAACCTAAACCGTACACACCAATATACACCAAATCTCTCCAGGACGAAACATTGTGTGCTTTTCAAATTTCATATCCAATAAAAACCTATCATGTAATTCCAATGAACAACTAATTTATTTCATCATCATCAGCCGTCATGCTGATATGTGCACGGTGAAAGTGCTGAAGTTTCACCAAGGTCAGCACGTCTCTTCTCTACGAAATCCCTCAAAACTTGGAAGCTGTAGCTGCATCAAGCCTAAATTAGATTTAAAATAGATCTGACGCTCTAGCTCCCATATCCTAGCTAGAGCTACCAATACCAAACCAAGGACAGGACAACATGCCACACACGTGGAAAATCATTTTCCTTGACATTTTCATTATTATGCTCAGCAACCTTAAAAATATAAACTATCAAAAAGAATCTTCTGAAGAATCCAAACTATCAAGGGTAAAGGAAATTCATTTTTGATATCACTTTGCCACAAGGCTAAAACTTTCATCTTTTATTAGAGACACTGTCTCCTAGCATGCTATGCTTTCTCCTTGGCAAACAGTTCAATTGGCAACCTGTTTCCAGAAATTCACGGAAATGTTTCCTATAGCTATTCCTCGGCAGCATTACCAATACTTAATATAACCATGAACATCCGTTTCTTTCGCACGAATCACGAATTCCCACAAGAGTTTAATCAATATTTATACTTCATTGCAATCCCTTCTGAAACTCAAACCCATCATACAAAATACATAGCTATGCACATATTGCACATTCGTTCATTCCATATCATGAATGCGCTACATTTTTTTGTACATTTACGCTAGCAACTATTTACATCAAATAAGGAATATCCAGGTCCACATTCCAATTAACAAAGATCTAATATCAATTACTACACAGATGCAAAACCTTGGACAAAAAAATCAGCAACACATGTAAGTTCTTATGTAACTACTGAACCGTTTTTTATTATTTTTATTGCTATTTTCATCAGTGTAGTCAGCACTTATGTTCATCCACTTCATTTAAAATTACATATGAAGAATAATAGCTCGTCTCTTAATGCGCCAGTGTAACTCCCAAGTGTAATCAACCAAACTGGGTTACTCAGGCGGGCCATAAAACACTCAGACCTCTAGCTACTTTCCCCAACAGCCGACCAAAATGGTTCAGACTGGCAGACAACTTGCATTTACTTATCATCTGTAATCTGAAATATCTGTAATTTATTGCAAATACCAGAAAAATGGGAGAAATCTCACTAAATTAACTAAAATTAAATCCAACATAAACACTAAAAAAACTCCATTAATTGGATGTCATGTACAACACTCAATAATCTCGTTAACAAGGCCAAATAAACGCTCCGGTTTATCAAACCCAAACCGTGTAAGGCTTCCTTTCATTCGCCCGGTTGCAATACAGAAATTGACTTTACTTTCACTTCTTTGCACAGAAGAAGCACTGACAACTGAAGTAGATCGGGTCTTTGAACTCTGGAAGTCTCTCTCTTTCAATATTCTACTTTGACTTCAATAAAACATGGAACTTATCTATAGAAATATAACATATTTATATATAAGCCTTACAGGTTAATAACTAGCCCAGACCTCCATTTGCCAAATAAACCGATGTAACGGGTGTAACCAAGTGTTGAAAATATAACGATAAACAAACTAAATCTCAATTTCCCTTCCCCAAAAACCCCGGGTTTCGCACCCTGGTGTCAGTAGGAGTGGTCCCGTATTTATCAAAGATGTTCTATTACTCATGGAAATCGTTTAAACCCCATATCTCAATTTCCGCGAAAATCCGGGTTCTGCACCCTGGTGTCAGTCGGAGTGGTCCCGTATTCGTCAAAGATGTTCTATTACTCATGGGAATCGTTTAAACCCCATATCTCAATTTCCCCCAAAAACCCGGGTACTGCACCCTGGTGTCAGTCGGAGTGGTCCCGTATTCATCAAAGATGTTCTATTACTCATGGGAATCGTTTAAACCCCGAATCTCAATTTCCCCGAAAATCCGGGTACTGCACCCTGGTGTCAGTGGGAGTGGTCCCGTATTCGTCAAAGATGTTCTATTATTCATGGGAATCGTTTAAACCCCATATCTCAATTTCCCCGAAAATCCGGGTACTGCACCCTGGTGTCAGTGGGAGTGGTCCCGTATTCGTCAAAGATGTTCTATTACTCATGGGAATCGTTTAAACCCCATATCTCAATTTCCCCGAAAACCCGGGTACTGCACCCTGGTGTCAGTGGGAGTGGTCCCGCATTCGTCGAAGATGTTCTATTACTCATGGGAATCGTTTCAACCCCAAATCTCAATTTCCCCAAAAATCCCAGGTTTCGCACTCTGAAATGTAGGTTCAGGGTATTATCATGTATAGATGATAGACATAGAGTGTAATGTAAACTACCTAAGCGTCAGTTTTAAAATGAGTAAGAGCTCTATCCTGGCGTTGGACTCCTACATATCACTATTCTGTTTGATTTAATGGTTTGTTTTGGGGTTTAATTGATGGGGGGCAGGGGGTGTGACCGATTTGACCCAAGTTCGAACTTAGCCTCACTCTTGAACCAAGGAACAAGTGTACAAAATTTCGTGACCGTAGGTCAAGCCGTTCTCCAGTTATCGCTCGGACAGACGGACGGACGGACGGACAGACGGACGGACGGACAGACGGACGGACGGACAGACGGACGGACGGACAGACGGACGGACGGACAGACGGACGGACGGACAGACGGACGGACGGACAGACGGACGGACGGACAGACGGACGGACGGACAGACGGACGGACGGACAGACGGACTTGTCGTTCGCATAAAGTGTTTTCAACACTTAATAAAAGACACGAGAAAGCACACTTCCAAAAACGTGCATGCATTTTTGCCAAGCAATCTGCGAATCTGCCAGCAAGTCCAAATTGTATACTAACACCTCTAGACCCCCATACTAAAATCTAGCAGACCTTTTGCAACTTTTGCTCGAGGCCGAGGTGAAATCTGAAACCCTTAGACATTTCTGACGTCTCGAACGAAATGCAAGAGAAATCCAAAACGTACATAATTAGATCCGAACGAAGCCCTACATTTAATGATGTTCAGGAAGAATAATTCGGCAGTACATATCATCAAATAGTATTATAAAGAAGCTAGATAAGAACAGGATATACACTAATCTTTTCTCGGGGTCTTTCACCTCATTTGCATATTATTTGTCCAAACTCCCTAAACTAAATCGAGAAAGTAAACGCAAACTGCAAGGAAACGCCTAACTTTTTCCCAATCATTATTATTTGATTTCAATTATTTTCATCAGAACTTCGGTACAATCGAGCGGGTGATGGGAAATCAATAACTATATAAGAAGCTTCATTTTTCCGCTTTCATATTTACGTCAAAACTAAAAACGTCATTTCCTGCTCTTCAACTTCTCGAAACAACTTTCCCCTCTTACAAATTGCATCCTCAAAATCATATTTAATTATTAAAGGGTTAGAATTAATCGGCCTCTTTTTTAATTGAAATTAGCCTCTTATTTTAATTGAAACAGTTTTGATTAACGCGACATATAAGCTGGTTTGGGAAGGGTATCCCGTCATCGTTATAGGCACATCGGATAAAGATAGAAAATTCCACCCTATCGGTATTGCCTTAACGTATGGAGAGGCAGAAGAAGATTTTACAAGCGTCTTTAATCTGCTGAAGAGTGGGATTGGGGAAAGTTACCATCCTAACATTTTGATTGCTGACTGTGCTGAATCCATCACTAATGCTTTTCAAGCTGTCTTTGGGAACCACACACGAGTGTATTGCGCACTGATGTTCCTTTAGGGCAAAAGCGACGCCGTGGAAGGCCGGCGTTATGCAAAAAAGCTTTGATTGTTGAATAAATTATAATAATATTGTTTTTAATTTTTGTTTCATTCATTTTTACTGGGAATAAAGTGACTTACTGTATAAATTGTGGTTTTAATAGCAAAAAAATACAAAGAGGCTATTTTAAATTTTTTGAGGCTAAGTCAATTAAATTAAATTAAATTTTTAATAAGGTGCAGGCTAAAGTCAATCAAAGCTGTTTCAATTAAAATAAGAGGCTAATTTCAATTAAAAAAGAGGCTGATTAATATTAATCCATTATTAAAATGCACATCCGCCAACTTTTCCGACGAAGTTCGACATTCAACAAAACTGCACCCATTTCCTGTATTTACAATTTATTATTTATTTCGGGAAACGGAAATAGGAAACCTCGGAACTTGTACACTTCATCCTAAATCTCATCTTCCCAAACAAAACAACGACTATGCAGCCTCTCTCTCACCTATCACCTTTCCTTTTCAATTTAACCTTCAAGAATCCTCCTCTCCAACCCCAATGACTTTCCCCGAATTTAAACCCATTCCACACACCTTCCTTAGCACAAAACACAGTCAAGTCAGTGAAGCAGGAGTCGGAATCGGAAACGTAATCTCATTATTGCATCATCTCGTCCTCGTCTCTCGTCTACCGACTTACAACCTTTCTTCTGACATCCATACAAAACGACTAACTAACTTTCACCCTATATTTAAAGGCAATCCGAGCCCTGTCCCGGCATTATAGTCTAAGACCCTTTCATTTCAAATCCGAAAAATCCATTCCAGAAGCTAACAAACTATACAACAGCAACCAGCTTTCCCAACCTGCCTGCCCAGAATCCAGAACCGTAGTCACATGATTATTCTTATTATTACTTCATCATAGCCTCTCATATAACATCTATATTTATAATTCCAGATATTTCCTTCCACATCACGTACAGGCCTCCAGTTCCAGTAAAACTACTCCGATTCTATTCCATCCAACAGGCTTCTCTTCCCGAGCTTCATCCGAAAAAGCCAAATTCAACTTCCATGTTCGGGTTGGTCGGGGAACAAGTCCCGTTCTCCTCTCTTCGCCCGTATATACTTGCACAAGGACCATGATGCAACCAGAGGCAGCAGACTAGTTACAAACAAGCCATAAAAGGCAAGACCGACGGCGGAAATACCCGGATTCGGATATTTCGGACTTTTTCGCTTTATTCGGTGGGTGGGGATGGTTCTAGAATCTGGTCCTATCCCTCTTCAACCAACGCAGTTCCTTGTTCCATGCCCCCTCCCCCCTCTTCCAGCTCCATCCACCAACCGACCCGACTTTTACTTTTTATAGAGGAAGAAGCGCTGGATACAGACGCTGCTCCTGCTATTAAAGTACCTCTGTCTACTTATATTATTATTCCTCCCGTCCCATCCACGGCATCCACTATAGCTAAGCGTATCCTATTACACGGCCGGGATCCCACGACGTAGTTCCAACCTAACGGAGCTACATCAGGTTCTATACGAAACCTGACCTACGATTCTCATTCAATGTCATTCCAAACAAGGCTCTTTCCTAGAAGTCGATATTTACCATTTCCTCCTTTCTCCTTCCATTTATTATTCCAGATCTGTTATTTACCAAAATCCAGCCTTGTTTACATTTCGCAGGGTAATTCAGTAAGCTTTCACTCTCTTCATAAATAGTCATATACATTACAGATACAGATATGCTTTCTCCAACAACAATACTTCCTCCAATCTTTGTGACAACTAATGTATTTAGAAAACAAGTTCTGTTTGTATATGTTACCTTCAGCATACTCAGCCCCCGATCCTTTGAGATGCTCTTTAATTAAAGAGGGAAGAAGCACGTCTTTAACTAGGCATTTATACAGAATTTCTTAAAAAGCTAGCTTCAGCTTCTTCAATTTCCGTATCCTGTGTCTTCCTACGTACGTAGGTAATCCTGTTTTCAAAACACACTTATTCTTGTTTACCAAAGAGCAGTCTAAAAGCCTATTTCATATACGCAACTTCAGCTTCATTCGCATCGTTCATTACGCAAATGAAATTCAATATCCTCTCTGATGAGATGGCCTTCAACATCAACGACCAACGTGTAGATTCGAATATTCATTTAGAATCATGGACCCGGACCTTGCCCTTGAACATGTAGGTAGTCGTAGTAGCGCGCAGCGCTGATGGGAACAACAATCGAATCGATTATCGATCCCATCTCTTCTCCCTTCAAAAAAATTATTTCCATATAAAATAGAAGGACCCGAGTGTCATTATACGACCAAAATCGTAAAGTACCTCTGCATCCGGGCTTCGGATCTTCGTGCCATATTCTGCTCTATAGAACCCAGTGGAAAATAGTATATCTTCTAGAATCTTTGGACTCTCCCTCTGCACCCTAACTACTCTTACTGGCCTCCAAAAGTTCCGATTCCCGAGATCATTTCCAGCCTACAAAGTGAAGTACCACGGAAAGGGGAAACATTCACTCCATTTGTAGTGTAGGCATATAACCCAACCACTTCCATTTATCTTTAGAACCGAATTTCGGTTAAGTCGGGATTCTTACCAAAAACCCTCCCCCACATTGCCTATCAAATAACGACTTTACGTTTCATGTATATGTAAGTATATACTGATCATTTAGTATATATTCTTACCGAACTATAACCTACGACAACTTAGAACCGAATTTAACCTTCGGTTGTACCGTTCTACTGCGGCCAGCGGCATCCATCCCTATTTTATAACCAATTACCTTCTTATCTTACCCAAAACCATACACAAAATTCATTAGAAACCTGCCATTTTCAGCGTCAAAAAGTACTTCCCCATTTCCCTACTTTGTCAACCTCGCCTTCAGAATCCAAAATGAGCTATTAAACTATTAAATTAAAAACACTTTTGACATTCGATTAAAATTTCATCCCAACTCGTAACTACCGAATCAAAATCATAATTAATTCATCAAAAACTTCGAACTATTTCCCTGCGAATTACTATTTCTCTATATTCCACGCTTCCTCTGATCAATAACCTACGCATATGACATTCTCTATACTAGAAAATTCCTAATTAAAAACGCAATTAATTCATTTTCAATAACAAAAACACTTCGCTCAAGATTATTTGGCCGCACATAAAAATATCTTACGTCCCTTTTCAACATTTTTAAAGCGTCTAATAATGCCACAAACGCCGGACGGACGCACATTATCATTTTAAAAAACAATAAACTTGCAAGTTAAATGTCCCCTTAGCATGCAATGCATGACACACAGCCCACAGCATCGGCCAGTCAACATCAATTTAGAATTTATGCCTCACAAATCTTAATTAAACCTGCCTAAACAATGGGTCGTTGTGATGGGTCTAGTTGTTACCCAGCTTCACACTAACTACAAGCCTAACTAAAACTAAAACAGTCAAGAAGTTTTTAAAGTCACACGAAATATTTTCGATGTTCCCCTCTCGAATGATCCAACAATCCATACCATAGTCCTCCTTAATTTTTGCAATACAGCTCAACCCGATCATCATGAGAATCTTTCCAATTAATTAGAGCTTCCTATCGAATGTTTAAGTTTAAATCAACAGCACTACGATAGTCAGCCTTTACAACTTTCGAAACCAACATCAAAATCAAACAGACAGTTACGGCTCTCGAATACCCTGTAGGCATGACCTCAGCTGGACATTCGATCACTTCATAGCACGTCCATTTAATTAAAATCTCATCTCAAACGCAAAAACAGATCATGTTTACAGTTCAGCATTTCCCCCAAACAATAGATGATCGGAAACAATGGGTTAGATTTAGATTTCCGTTCTTTGACAGGGCCGTTGAAATCTGCGGTACGCACAAAAGCACGGCGTTTTCTTCAATTAAATTCAATCAAGAGTGTCCCTCCTGGGAATCCACCTCCGCAACTGACCCGAGTTAATTATTAAACCCCCAAATTTCCCTTGATCTTTCATCTCCGGCGGATCCTCAAAATAATTTGATTAACTTTTGACAATTACGTCTACTACCTGTAAACAACATCAATCCCTAACCCTCAAAAAGTTAATCCGATTACACGGATTAAATTACGACTTAAACTTTACCCTGTCCGATTTCAATCAATCTTTCAAGAATCAAAACATCGTCTCAATCATAACATCAATCATCGTAATTAATAAACCCTCCCAAATCCTAATTCCCATCAAACACTAAAAAAATCAAGATAACAAATCTTGTCAAGGACACTCTTCCCCTGTCTTGCCTTCTTAAACTCAGAAAAAAATGCCAGGAATTTGAATAACAATTAATATTCACCTGGCAGGTAAACCAGCTCGTGCTTCAATCTCATCCCTTAATTCACAGTCCACGTACATCCTCTTTCCTCAGACTTTTTTAAACATTTAAACGAAACCCAGCATACATAACAGACATATTATGCACTTGGTCTAATCATTTAAACCCTGGACTAGAATGCAAATGAGATGCACTCTCATCAAACCCACAAAAAACCATCCATGAACCGTCATTATCAACAACATCAACATGCACCGCTAATCATTCTGTTTTCCATGATTTCCATCCCATTAGCAATAAATTACTGCATCGAGACACTTAGATTTTACATACGAGCTTCGACGGTCTCGAAAGTATACTTAACATTTCCAGCTCTCGTTAAATACCCAATACCCAACCCAACCACACTGTCTAAATGTCCGGAACTCTCTGGAAAGTAAAACTAAAAGGGTACTTCGGGACATTTATCCACTCCAGGATTCATCAAGCCTCGTCTTTCAAGCTCCATTTTCCTCATTAAAAATTAAGTCTCACACAATCAGCCTCTCTACTCCCGCACTGTTTCACTCTTGTTTTTAACGAAGCCCATGAGCAGGCTCAACATCATCATCATCAGCTCGAATTTAAAGTACCCGACCGAGTACGGAGACTCGCCAGCTTGGTCCTAAGGGATATGATTCTAAAATCACCGTAGAAAGTTCAAAGTACCAGAGACCTAGACGATTCTTCTACGCCGTCTTGAAACTAAGGGATTGGATCGGACACGGTCATAATAACACGTTATCCTCCAATTCCCATGTTCTGCTTGTAACACTTCAAGGAACAAGTGCTCTTCGGGAGCCCGGTTTTAAATCATTTGGCCGTTTTATTTTTTAAACTGTTTTTTATATCGTTCCAAATCCAAACCATATATATAATGGTAGGCTTATGTACCCTTAATATACAGCTTTGGGTTTAAGTTTCATCGTTACGTATAGGGTACACTACACGGTCAAAAAAATCCTTAATAAAGCATATAATTTAACTCGAGCCGGTCTCTATAACCTTTCCTAAGGGTTCCTCACTTTATTTTTAAACCAGGTCCTACCCTAAGGAAAATAAGGGTACCTGGCATGAGTCACGTAGTGTTCGTCCTCGTTTCTACCAGAAGCTTCCAGAATATAATGGGATTCGAATCCAACGCTGTATCCAAGGTCTTCTTTTTTATACAAACCTAGATTAACATATTGGAATAATAAATATTACCCTCTACAATCCTAGCTTACTGACTTACTTATAAAATGGATATAAAATTATGAGTGCATTAAAAAACTCCTGAAGACAAGCTGGTTGGGTTGGTTGGTACTCTCGAGTAACAATTAACAGATGGATGCAAATGTCCATCAAATCAAAAACCCGTACTAACTATTTATAACTCCGAACATGAGCCCTAACCAGCTTTTAAAAAATAATGATCAAGAAGGGCCAGACGGGCAGGAAGGGCCCTCCTTGTCCAATTGTCCAAAGGACAATAGGTTCATCCATCTCCGTAAAATATCTATGAGCATCAATCACTATTCACTCTCGTCACCAGCTATAGTTGTTAGCATATATTTTATTCTCCTATCCTTAAATCCACATCATCGAATCGAAGGGAACCGGGTTGACGTTGACAATGCAACCCCACAGGGAAGTCAAATTGACACCAGATGAAACCAACGTTCAAAATCCAATTCTCCTCTATCTATCGATTCCTTATCTAACATAAATAACTACCCTTACACAACAAAAAAAGCATTTCATGGGAAACCCGACTTTCCCAAAAACTCTGATATTCCAGGGACCTCAAACTAATGAAATAACCGAATTATTTCATTTCCCAAATCTAGTTGACCCTCTCATTTCATTTTTATACAAAAGACCCAACCGCTGCACCACTCTACTAACTTACTGCTCTAGCGATAATAATAATAATATAATAATAGGAACCCTAATGATTGTAATCAGTTTATTTATCATTATTCCACAGAATGTTTCATACACACACCTCCCCCTTAAGCCAAAACAGGTTCTGCATCCTCCGCAACCTCAAAAACTGAAGTTTCCAGATCAAAACTTCCTATTTATCTGACTTTAGTGCAGAGGAACCCTGGGTACTTTAGCCACTCAGCTACCAAATAAAAATGTTCCTATTCCCTCCTAGACATCAAGTTAATCTAGACAGGGAATAAAAAATAAAACTATACAATTCTCCAGGGTGCTTATCTCATCACGGAGCTTGGTTGCTCAAAGTCAGTTTCCAAAATCACAGGATATAACCTAATAGCCTACTGCCTACAGCCAAATACAGTTTACCTTTGTAGTTTGTGTTCAAAATTCAAAGTACCACATAATACACTCTAGGCACAAAAACTGGAGAGATGCATTTTAAACTGTAAATCTTAAAACCAGGCCAAATGTTCCTTGTGCAGCCAACCGTGGAAATGGATAAAAAAATTAAGTCTGTCTACTGCTAACCATATATATTAACATACTTCAAGGGCTTGGTCCAGTAACTCCTTATTCAGACGAAATCTCAAAAACATAGCTCCGGAGGGTCCCCAACGGTCCAATAATGCATGGCTTATCAAACACGCAACTATAAGCCTTTTACGTATCATAATGGTTCTTGATCGTCATGGTCAATTCAAGTACAACCTAACAATATAGGTATTTGCCTTGCTAAAAAACAACTCTTTGTTTATCCATTATAACCAGGACAAGTCAACAGGCAAGACGTAGATCTAGGCACTAGGCAGGCATAAATAATAATCTTCCACCTGTCCGCCGATTCCAATCTTGAGCCTTGTCTGTGCCTCCAGCAGGACTTCCCTTAAAACGAACATCTTCAAAAGTAGTTCAAAGGGACGGGCTGTTCGTAATCAACAACGCTTTTAGGCCAAACCGTTCTGACTTTAGAAAACGCTAGGCAGTCTCCAAATTACGTTTATAGGTAATTGTTTCTCAATATTTTATCATAGCAAAAGATTAGAAGGAATTTGAGGCTTAAGTAATTGGTTTGCTGACACAGCAGCAAAACCATTTAATAATCTGTTGGCGTTTAATCAAAATGGGGAATTAATTTTAGTAGCTTCTTTGTCCACCATCTCATTTTAATTAAAAGTGCCAACTAGCTAAACCCACCGGCAACCACTAATCTTTTCATGCATAGCTAAGCGGATTTTACCGACTGCGATATTATTTTAGATCACACCGATGATGATCAGGGTTCTTTCTTATTTATCCTAGATGTTAATAATTTACAAAACTACTGGAAATCCGAACCTCAAAGGCTGAAATTCAATCTTCGTCGTATCTAAAGTATCTCGGCTATCTCAAATTCTCAAGGCTTATTCGATGTAGCAACGTTTCAACAAAAACAACGCTCATTCAAATACAACAATAAAACTCAATATCACTATAAACTAAATAAGTTTAATGTCAAGCGTATAAGCTTCTGGAAGCTTACACGTTACAAATTTTGAATGTGACGATAAGCAAAAACTTTATTGCCTTTAATATTTCGTAAGATTTAACCTTTAAGGCTTCTTAACCATATAACTCTACCGTCCAGACTATTTATCCCCAAATATTTAATAGCTTTTTCGGGCTTCCGTCATTCAGTTTCAACTTCCAGTATTTTAAATCCTTTCAACTCTCTTTTAGATCTCGAATGAGAGCATAAACAGTTTTATGGCTATTGTTATGCAATACTAAAATCAATTGGACACCATATTTGACACATCGACACAAGTAGCTATTAGTAATGTTCCGTAACTAATCGAAGGAATTCGAAATTGAAATGAAAAGCTCTATTTAAGTTACTGGTGGTATAATAAACCCTTTCATCTTTCCAAATTTCCAACCTTCTTGAAAATGTATAACTCCAGCAGAATTCCTCTTTCTACTTATTTCAAGGTTATTCAGAATCTGACAGTTCAAATATTTAACTTTTTTTCATTTCCTCTTTCAACTGATACTGCTCCTTGAATATCTCTAATGCTTTGGTTTATAAATTGTAACTGGAAGGCAGAAAGCTCATCTTAAAATTTCGAATCATCGTTAAACACTAGATAAACAATTTTAAACATACGTCTTTTTCTGAGATATCGTTTTTAAGCATTCGACTAATGCATTTAAATCTCTACAAAACAAACAATGGAACACTCTCTAAATCCAATATATGCTTTCTAGTCGTTTAGACCTTCTTTTTCGTGAAAATACCTGCTCATCCAAAAGAGAACTCAGATAATTTGGTTAACCGGGAACGGATAATGCATAACAAATCTGTATATTTGATCAGTGTATGCATGTATGCTAATGTCAATATATAAATGCATAGTATGCTACACACACTTGAATAAATATTGTTAAAAAATGAAATCCAAATTTAATTTTCTTGAAAATTATGAAGTTTTAAATTAAATTCATCGCTGAGCTGTAAAACCTGAAAAATCTTTCATTGGTCCAACAAAGACACGTCGTCGTAACATA
Organism: Desoria tigrina; assembly: GCA_906901685.1. NCBI lineage: Eukaryota > Metazoa > Arthropoda > Collembola > Entomobryomorpha > Isotomidae > Desoria > Desoria tigrina. The sequence continues at coordinate 6,389,936 of CAJQTU010000023.1, read as the reverse complement.
ATTAATGGAGATAAGCTGCTAACAGAACGGATACTTCAACAGCTTTAACTTCTTTTGAACGTTAACCTCATAAGTCCCAAGAATAGCAACGATGGAGGCTTATAAAATCCCAAGTTACTATGGGATTAAATTGACCTTCCAGCCCGAATTTTGCCAAATTCATAATCCCCCGTGTCCCCACTTATTGACAAATTAAAAGTACCCCAGCGTCCCAAGTTTTTAAAATAATATTTTTGAAAAAATAAGTTTGTATTTTGGAAGTAAGAGTACTACTGATTGCAATTTCGATTTTAATAAAATTTTTGAATTAAATTTGCTCTGCAAACGATGATAATTACCATTTAAATAAATATGGTATCTCCCCTCTTTCCATTCCCCAACAAAACGGCATTCACCTCTAAAACTTGATAAAAACAACTCACTACAGTATATCATTGCATTATCGACTCTAATGGCATTTTGCTGTACAAATATACTTTCCAAAACTAATTCCTCCCACTACTTTCGATGATTTTAAATCTGAAAAGATTTTTCATTTTTGTAAACGGATTAATTTTAATAAATAAATAAAAATAGGAGTCCACACCCCCACATGAATTTGGTCCCCACCTGATCTGAAACCTGACCCCTCTTTTAAGGGAAAGTAGGCATATTACGAGTGATCACCGTACGATCACCGATATTCAAAGTAGGCCCCTAAATAAAAGAATTCGGCCCCTCATTTTAATAATCTTATAAGTTAACTAATTAGTCATTTGTTCTTTAGAGTTCAAAAGTCTCGAAAAACAGTCATAAATCTATGTATAAATCAATCAAAATCAATCTAATCAATGAATTTTGAAGTACGATTCCTACCCGCTGAATCTTTACTATAATTAAATCTCAATTCCTTTACTTATTTAGAGGCTAACTGTCCATTACGCGAGAAGCCAGGTTTTAGATCAAGTGGGGGCCAAATTCATGTAGCGACTCTTTCCTTTTTATAAGGGGCCTGATTTCATTAAATAGGGACCTGATTAATTGGCACCCTTTGTAAGCCTCAGTAACAGGCAGCTTGTGCTACCCGAAAAGTCAGAATCGATCAACGTTTGATGTTATTATGTCTTTCAAAATTGTTAAGAAAGTCCAAGTATCTTATGAGATATCATGTCATGGATTGGCTTTTTCTTCTGCGGAGGAACTTTGTTTTTAGATTGGCATGGGATAGTGCGGGCCCTCGATTTATGCGCGAGACCGCGATCCCAGCTCGTAGGGATTTTTCGAATAAAAACCACACCCCCTTTTAGGGACATTAGGTTTCGCTACCCATGGCGAGTAGGGATTTTCAAAATTCTTTAGGGATTTTCGAAAAAAATTTAGGGACACTGGATTTCGCTACCCTTGACGAGTAGGGATTTTCAAAATTCTTTAGGGATTTTCGAAAAAATTTTAGGGACACTGGATTTCGCTACCCTTGACGAGTAGGGATTTTCAAAATTCTTTAGGGATTTTCGAAAAAATTTTAGGGACACTTGATTTCGCTACCCTTGACGAGTAGGGATTTTCAAAATTCTTTAGGGATTTTCGAAAAAATTTTAGGGACACTTGATTTCGCTACCCTTGACGAGTAGGGATTTTCAAAATTCTTTAGGGATTTTCGAAAAAATTTTAGGGACACTGGTTTTCGCTACCCTTGACGAGTAGGGATTTTCAAAATTGTTTAGGGATTTTCGAAAATTTTTTAGGGACACTGGATTTCGCTACCCATGACGAGTAGGGATTTTCAAAATTCTTTAGGGATTTTCGAAAAAAAATTAGAAACACTGAATTTCGCTACCCTTGACGAGTAGGGATTTTCAAAATTCTTTGGGATTTTTAAAATTCTTTAGGGATTTTCGATTTTTTTTAGGGAAAATGGATTTCGCTACCCATGGCGAGTAGGGATTTCCGAAAATTTTTTAGGGACACTGGATTTCGCTACCCATGACGAGTAGGGACCTTTAGATAGGATCGTAGGGATTTTTTTTTTATTTTTAGGGATTTTTAGAATTTTGTTAGGGACCTTGGGTATCGCTACCCATGACAACTAGGGATTTTTGAAGTTTTGAGGGATTTTGGAAGTTTCTCTTAATTTTCTTTGCTATCTAGGGCCACCAGTCACCAGAGATATAATATTTCGGTTTTTATGACTGTTCGGTATTTTTAAGGTCAATATTTGAACAATTAGGGATGTTCACAGGCTTATTTTAGGAACATCTTGTTAATGGTTTAGGTATTTAAAGAGTTCCATCAATGAATCATTAGTCTAACGCCGTTAGTACCCTCATTGTCATTATATACTATTCACAATACATCCTATGATTTAGGTCTTTTGTTCTCTTAACTAAAAATGCCTAAACTTTTTGAAAAAACAATATTTCGCTCAGCATGTGCCCAAAAAAATCCCTACTCGTCATGGGTAGCGAAACTAAATCGCCCTAAAAAAATTCAAAAAATCCCTAAAAAATTCCAAAAATCCCTACGATCCTACTCAAAAATCCCTACGATCCGCCCTAAATTTTTTCCCGTGGCTACTAAGCCTTTTCATTTTTCAAGCAGTCAATAACATAGTATCCCTAAAAAACATTTCAGCTCCAAAAAATCCCTAAAAACAATTCTAGGCTTCCAAAAATCCCTACTCGTCAAGGGTAGCGAAACTGAATCGCCCTAAAAAAATCCAAAAATCCCTAAAAAAAATTTAAAAATCCCTACGATCCTATCTGAAAATCCCTACGAGCCGCCCTAAATTTTTTCTCCGTGGCTACTAAGCCTTTTCATTTTTCAAGCAGTCAATAACATAGTATCCCTAAAAAAATTTCAGCTCCAAAAAATCCCTAAAAACAATTCTAGGCTTCCAAAAATCCCTACTCGTCAAGGGTAGCGAAACTGAATCGCCCTAAAAAAATCCAAAAATCCCTAAAAAAAATTTAAAAATCCCTACGATCCTATCTGAAAATCCCTACGAGCCGCCCTAAATTTTTTCTCCGTGGCTACTAAGCCTTTTCATTTTTCAAGCAGTCAATAACATAGTATCCCTAAAAAAAATTTCAGCTCCAAAAAATCCCTAAAAACAATTCTAGGCTTCCAAAAATCCCTACTCGTCAAGGGTAGCGAAACTGAATCGCCCTAAAAAAATCCAAAAATCCCTAAAAAAAATTTAAAAATCCCTACGATCCTATCTGAAAATCCCTACGAGCCGCCCTAAATTTTTTCTCCGTGGCTACTAAGCCTTTTCATTTTTCAAGCAGTCAATAACATAGTATCCCTAAAAAAAATTTCAGCTCCAAAAAATCCCTAAAAACAATTCTAGGCTTCCAAAAATCCCTACTCGTCAAGGGTAGCGAAACTGAATCGCCCTAAAAAAATCCAAAAATCCCTAAAAAAAATTTAAAAATCCCTACGATCCTATCTGAAAATCCCTACGAGCCGCCCTAAATTTTTTCTCCGTGGCTACTAAGCCTTTTCATTTTTCAAGCAGTCAATAACATAGTATCCCTAAAAAAAATTTCAGCTCCAAAAAATCCCTAAAAACAATTCTAGGCTTCCAAAAATCCCTACTCGTCAAGGGTAGCGAAACTGAATCGCCCTAAAAAAATCCAAAAATCCCTAAAAAAAATTTAAAAATCCCTACGATCCTATCTGAAAATCCCTACGAGCCGCCCTAAATTTTTTCTCCGTGGCTACTAAGCCTTTTCATTTTTCAAGCAGTCAATAACATAGTATCCCTAAAAAAAATTTCAGCTCCAAAAAATCCCTAAAAACAATTCTAGGCTTCCAAAAATCCCTACTCGTCAAGGGTAGCGAAACTGAATCGCCCTAAAAAAATCCAAAAATCCCTAAAAAAAATTTAAAAATCCCTACGATCCTATCTGAAAATCCCTACGAGCCGCCCTAAATTTTTTCTCCGTGGCTACTAAGCCTTTTCATTTTTCAAGCAGTCAATAACATAGTATCCCTAAAAAAAATTTCAGCTCCAAAAAATCCCTAAAAACAATTCTAGGCTTCCAAAAATCCCTACTCGTCAAGGGTAGCGAAACTGAATCGCCCTAAAAAAATCCAAAAATCCCTAAAAAAAATTTAAAAATCCCTACGATCCTATCTGAAAATCCCTACGAGCCGCCCTAAATTTTTTCTCCGTGGCTACTAAGCCTTTTCATTTTTCAAGCAGTCAATAACATAGTATCCCTAAAAAAAATTTCAGCTCCAAAAAATCCCTAAAAACAATTCTAGGCTTCCAAAAATCCCTACTCGTCAAGGGTAGCGAAACTGAATCGCCCTAAAAAAATCCAAAAATCCCTAAAAAAAATTTAAAAATCCCTACGATCCTATCTGAAAATCCCTACGAGCCGCCCTAAATTTTTTCTCCGTGGCTACTAAGCCTTTTCATTTTTCAAGCAGTCAATAACATAGTATCCCTAAAAAAAATTTCAGCTCCAAAAAATCCCTAAAAACAATTCTAGGCTTCCAAAAATCCCTACTCGTCAAGGGTAGCGAAACTGAATCGCCCTAAAAAAATCCAAAAATCCCTAAAAAAAAATTTAAAAATCCCTACGATCCTATCTGAAAGTCAATAACATAGCATCCCTAAAAAAATTTCAGCTCCCAAAAATCCCTACTCGTCATGGGCAGCAAAACTGAATCTCCCTAAAATTTTGAAACAGACACATTTTACAAATGTAGCACTTCAGCTGTACTACGGTTAATCAACTCTATCCTGAATTTGGCTTCACATTTCAAGTCTTTGCACGGCCGAAATTTTAATTCCATATGGTCTATAGCAGTGTGATTGTATGTGTTAACCTCCAAAGTAATTACAATCGTCATTAATTAACACTTGATACTGTTACTGTGAGATACTTTTTTGGCACTTCTGAAAGCTTTTAGGTATTTTCAAACAGTTTTAGGGATTTTTAAGGCATTTTGAGGATTTTCAAAGAAGTTTAGGGATTTTCAAACAGTTTTTAGGTATTTTCAAACAGTTTTAGGGATTTTCAAAGAATTTTAGGGATTTTCGGATTTTTTTTAGGGACATTGTATTTCGCTACCCATGGCGAGTAGGGATTTTTGAAATTTTTTTAGGGATATTGTATTTCGCTACCCATGACGAGTAGGGATTTTCAGAAAAAAATTTTAGGGACATTGTATTTCGCTACCCATGGCGAGTAGGGATTTTTGAAATTTTTTTAGGGATATTGTATTTCGCTACCCATGGCGAGTAGGGATTTTTGAAAAATCCCTAGGGACATTGGATTTCGCTACCCATGGCGAGTAGGGATTTTCGAAAAATTTTTAGGGACATTTGATTTCGCTACCCATGACGAGTAGGGATTTTCGGAATTTTTTAGGGACATTGTATTTCGCTACCCATGGCGAGTAGGGATTTTCAGAAAAAATTTTTAGGGACATTTGATTTCGCTACCCATGACGAGTAGGGATTTTCGGAATTTTTTAGGGACATTGTATTTCGCTACCCATGGCGAGTAGGGATTTTCAGAAAAAATTTTTAGGGACATTGTATTTCGCTACCCATGGCGAGTAGGGATTTTTGAAAAAATTTTAGGGATATTGTATTTCGCTACCCATGACGAGTAGGGATTTTCGAAAAAATTTTAGGGACATTGGATTTCGCTACCCATGGCGAGTAGGGATTTTGGAAAAAATTTTAGGGACATTTGATTTCGCTACCCATGACGAGTAGGGATTTTCGGAATTTTTTTAGGGACATTGTATTTCGCTACCCATGGCGAGTAGGGATTTTCAGAAAAAATTTTTAGGGACATTGTATTTCGCTACCCATGGCGAGTAGGGATTTTTGAAAAAATTTTAGGGATATTGTATTTCGCTACCCATGACGAGTAGGGATTTTCGAAAAAATTTTAGGGACATTGGATTTCGCTACCCATGGCGAGTAGGGATTTTGGAAAAAATTTTAGGGACATTTGATTTCGCTACCCATGACGAGTAGGGATTTTCGGAATTTTTTTAGGGACATTGTATTTCGCTACCCATGGCGAGTAGGGATTTTCAAGAAATTTTAGGGACATTGTATTTCGCTACCCATGGCGAGTAGGGATGTTCAAGAAATTTTAGGGATTTTCAAAATTTTTAGGGACATTTTCAAAATTTTTATGGACATTTCAAAAACCACACCCCCTTTAGGGATTTTTATTGTGAGAATTTGGATTTTAGGGACATTTTAAGATTTCGAGGACCCGGGATAGTGATGGTACCTATGAAAGACAGTGTAAGGTATGAGGGGTTACGCAATGGAGATCATGGTCTCACGGAAAAATGTATTGTGGGTTATCAATGATAACACATCATATAGAAGATTATTTAGCTAATTTAGCTAACATTTCAAATAATTTTTGTTAAAGTTATTGATTACTGACGCTTATGGCAGGTCATTATTGGCCTGTACATGGTGGCCTAGTATTTAATATTATAGAGATGAACCTCCTCACTTCTCAACATAATTTTCGAATTTATTATGATTTTTTTTGGTTAATGCCACCATCGGATTGAATAAACGCACAAGTCTACAGTATAAAATTATGGCTGCTCTGGAAATTAAATGGAAATTTTAAATACGTGACATTCGCGTATGTGGGATCCAGAGATTTGTTTGTGAAATACGTGAATGTCGCGTATCTGGGACCCTGGACCTTGTTGCTAAGGTACGCGACCTCGCGTATTTGGGACGCTGGACTTTGTAAAGAGCGTACGTGATAGTCACGTATCTGGGTTCTTGAGCCCGTTGCCAAGATACGTGATTGTCACGGACATGGGACTTATGAGGTTAATGTTGGTTAACTTCAACTACACATATTTCTATGTGTGACCTTCCTGTTCCTAGCTTCCTTAATCATCGCTGATTAAGCAAATTTCTCAGTATTGTATAATTAAGAATAAGGATTTTATTACAGATGTCACGTAAAGTAAATCCATAGTAAATCAATCACAAAAGAATATGAATAAAAACATCTCTTTTTGTCCATGAAAAATTAACCCTTAAAGCCTCCCAGTCCCCTCTACCAATTGCGTACCAATGAGAGGCGAATGAAATACAGAGGCAGGATACGCACATCGAAATGATAATTAAATATTTTCAGACCAGTTCATACGGATTCAAAAAAGAAAGTATAGTAAACCATTTTCTCAGCTTCACTGCACTGGTACTTCGTACAACACAATGAGAAATAACCAACATTATTTATAATTTAATGTAACAAGAGCCAGAGAAAGAAAAGCCATAATGGACGAAATGGTATGCAGAATCGGAAAGTAGGATGATGAGAAGCCATTTTTAATGACATAATGGACAACTGCAAGATGAGGATACAATCTGCATTTATATAGTTCATACACGAATATCCATTGTATTCTCGAATCCTGAGTCAAGTCATCGGGGTTATGAAACGACTATTAAACTCCAATTTCGTCGAAAAAAAATTTTCCCAACAAAACACACTAGTTCAGTAATAAAAATAAAAATACCAGCCCACGCATCATGAATATCCTATCATGTTCGCTGAAAATGGAAAACAGAAAACGTACGCACAAAAACTTCAGATTGTTAACAAAATCCCACGAGAGGGGAAAGATTTTCAAACCAACTCCCATGGAGCATGCATTTGCTTCAAAATTCAGCGATTCTTGTTATCCTTATTTATGTATAAGCATATCATACATGAGAAAGCACTACATTAGAAAAAGTCTTGTCCAATAACTTTTCTTACCTTAATATGATAAGCGTTCATCTTATGACGTGGAAGAACGTTGAAGCTGGCAAAATCAGTGCGACGGGCGAATCCCGAAGTCGAATTACTCCTGAAATTAATTAAACATCGTATTATTCAGCATCCATTTCATTCAATTTAATATTCCAATTTTAAAAAAGTCATAAAATATAAATTAATATTTCTATATTTACCGATCCCTGTTCTTCTTCTGCTGGTATTTAAACGCATTCCCCATTATGGTTCCAGTCGAAATTGGGGACCCGAACAGAGCCCCTGGCGAAGGTGGCGAACCCGAACCTCCAGAATAGGTCACGGAAGACCCAGATGCGTTAGACGAAAGACTATTAAGCCGAGGACGATTCATCGCACTCAATACGGAATCTGGCAATGCGCTGTGAACGACAATATTCCATGGGTTTGTCCCCGAGGACGATGCGCCATCAGTGTTACCGGCCGCACTTGACGAACCGCTTGTGTTGCTAGCCACCTTTCGACTATGATTATCATTCGGATGAGGTACCGGAGCGGACAGAGACAAAGTTGGTAAGTTCTCCTTTGCCTTTGACTTCTTCTTCTTCTTACCCCCGTCACCCTGTTGTTGATTGTTATTGTTTTGAGCAACTTCTCTTATCTCTTGCTGTGGTTGCTGTTGCGGGCCCTGATTATTTGCGGCTGCACCTGCACCTGCAGGCGCGGCAGCGGCAGCAGCACCTTCGTTTCTAGGTGCCTGATTTCGAACTCTACTCATCTTTTCCTTGGGTGACACCCAATCCAGATCCTTGCGAAGATGCCCTTTTCCACACCGACAATCACACGCCTACACGCAAACAAACAAAGCACAGTTACACTCTACTTTTAGGCTTTACTGACTGACTGATAAAAACGAAATACACACCCCTGTCTCCTGAATAAATTTTTTGATTATACTAATATAATTTATGACCGCTCCCTCAAATCATCTCCGAACTGTTTATCATAAAATATAAAATGCACTCCACTGCATTCATGATCATTGTATGAAATATATCAACTGAATCAACGCTCCTATTAATGAGATTAAATATTCCGACACATGCATTCCCTAAGGCTTTTCGTGAACATCATCGAACACATAAGAACTTCATCTTGAATTGGCCAGACAATCGAATCCCCACCCAATAATGATGTTCATTTCATTTCCATCCCAGATAAACAGAGCTTATAATAAAATACTGTTTGCAAGCCAAAGAATAGCATCATCATCTCTCTGAAGTCTTTTTGATTTAGTAGTCAACCCGTAATCTCATAATAAGATATATTTTATATGTATAGCATGAGTTAGGAAATATTTGATTTAAAAAATATAAGAAAATCTCGGACTCTTAATATTCCAAGGCTTATTTAGACTCCATCGCCCAGCAGCTATCAAATATATTCAGAAGCACACTCTCTAATAAGTTAGAGGAATATTCCACCCGAAACGAGAAAAGGAAAAGCAGCCATGCTATGTAATAAACCTCATTGTTTATTATTGACATTGACACTGGACTGAAGATAAAATTCATAGAACATGAAGAGGATTTGGATTTTAACAACTTCGTCAAATGCATACCCCATACAATCATAGAATAAAATTATGTATGGCTTCAAAACAACTTTAACTAGCTAGGGTCGAGCTTACTAATCATTTGAGCTTCTCTATATATTTAATATTTACTTTTTCCTCACTGAAGTATTCCACAACTTAAATCAAGTTACATTTACATTATTAAAACTAATAATAGATTCCATTTATTATGTCCATGTAGGAAAGTCCTACAATTTTTGGATGAAGGAAATCCTTTTACGAAAGACTTGTAGAGTTTGTTTGTTGTCTGTCTGGAAGTCTGGACATATGGATCTGTAAACTTCTAAATAATATTTATTTAAAGTACTAACTAACCTTGGCTAACTCACTAACAGTGTACAAAGATCCATCTGCGTTTCGTAATCAAAATCAACTTGTCTTAAATAAAATGCCGAACTTTACGATTACGACTAATCAAACAGAAATTGTTCAAGTTATTTAAGATTGTACAAATAAGAAGCAAATCATTCCTTCCTTGAACGATTTCAGTTAAAAATTAAATCAATAAATTAATAGCTACCTTGAAAGCCAAGTCATATCCTTTCTTCGTCCATAGATTTTGAAGTCGCTGCTTCACAGACCAGGAACGGGCCCGGCCGGTCGAGCTAAGAAATGAGAGGACCGTGTCTTCCCATTCCGTGAAGCATTCCGAATGCATAAAGTTCCCCTGGTCACAGTGCAAATTATTGCATGTCACCCGAACGACTTCCGTCGCACCACTCTCAACGTTTTCCTTGTAGATCAAACGGTCAGGATCCAAGCAGCCAGTCGGTCGGACACATTTCATCGGCCTGAAATACGGAAAAAAAAAGAAAAAATTGAGATCTTAATGATCTTATGCAGATTTTGGCTAGTCAATACGTTAGAACTCGAAATTATCCATTATCAGATTTTTTTATACAATAATGCATAGACCCTTATTCATATCAACCAAATAAAGAGTTTATAACCCCTTAAAAATCATTGGACAAAAACTGTTGACGTGACCACTGGCACAAAGCCGAAATCTTTACTCCCCGAGTATGAGTATAATTCTAATTCGAAGACTGGTTCTTTCCCTTCTGCTAGAACGAGACCTTAAAAACATGAAGACTCGAGAATACATAGTTATCTAGTACTTTGGTGCAAAATAATGCATTTGGAATCGTGACTAGTTAAACTTCAGATAACATGCATCATGAATAAACATTTCATACAGTTTAAACGTTAGATATCTTGAAGTTGAACTACTAACTGACGGCAGTCGTCTTTATCTTTACTTTTTATTTTTTCACACAATTCAATTCCTTCCCAGCAGTCAAAACTTTTCTCCAGACAAGACACCATCCAGACTTTGTTTTTCAAATTCACTGTTCAGAATTAGTCTGAAATTCTTTCAGAATGTTAAATGTAAGACTGTTTGCTTATTCAGCTTGTCTCCTTCCTCTACAACTTCTCCATCTTTTCATCATTCAATTCTAGATCGTGCTGGGTTTATTTAGATTTGTCGGAAGTTTTTTTAGAAGTTTTAACTTAAAACTACAGCCATCAAATCGTGATCGACATGTTCCTGCCATCATCCCGTTATCTAAAATCTAACCGGCCAAAATCCATGCCAATTTAAACATTTATTTACAAATGATGACATTTGGGACTTGATTTACATATTTTTATTTAACAGATCAATTGCTCACGCATATGCAGTCAATAATACGGCAATTAAATGTAATGGGTATTCATCTCGTCATTCGTCAACAAAATCAAATCAGCCGTAAATCATAGGTCATGACCTTATATATTTTAATTTTAGTAGGCAAAATAGGAAACCAATCTAACACCTCATAGCCCATTTCTCAACTCTTTATTGTTTAATTTAATTACAGTCGGTCGGATACGTACAGTCAAAAACATGCATGAAAGCAGAGCTTATATATGCATATAAAGACTTGCAAAACATTTAAGGAGACGTGCTTCTATCCTGTAATTACCTATTTTTCCTGCTTACCAATGTCTGAAACCTCCAATTATCTAACTGCAATTTTCCGCCGGCATTTATTTGCATATTTGCATTCACACAATAACAATTTAACAATATATACATACGGCTCAAAGGTGGTCGAATGTTTTGGGGTACATAATCTAGTTTCGTAAACGAGCTAGCTAAACAAACTAAACAACAAAATAACCAACTCCGTCCGTGTCTTGTGACTTGTCTCGTCTGGGGTAGTAGAACTGTGCTAAGGACCCTTTCCTATCCATCTAATTAAGCTAATTGAAGTATAGTTGTGCAGTTAATAACACTTCAGTGGCCTGATCAAATGATTAATGGTCTCGTAACTCGAATAAATAGCTAGTCTCGTTTAAAGCGAAATATATGAGTTCAAAAATCCAATGAATTATTAACTTTTAATTTTTAAACAAGCTTTTTGAAAGGGGGTAGTCGTAGAGTAAAGAACACTTACAACGTCTTAAAAAATTTAATTTTTTTCAATTTTCGAATTTTCCTATATTTATAATAAAGTCTATCAATCCTCCATAAAAATTAGCTTCTTGAGAGACAAAACAACGAGAAACGAGATCATAAAAGACCACTTCTTATCAACTTTAAAACTTCTCAAACTTGAAACTAAAAAACAAACTAAAAGAAAACTACTGGGAGATTGTAATCCTGAACGCTATTGCTATTAGCAAATTTAAAAGGGCATTTTATTACACAGTCAAATGCAATAAAACCCGCACTACTTACTACTTTAAGTCCTAAACTGCACAACATTTTTTAACAAAGCCAAACGTCTGAATCAGTTAATATTTTATTATTATTCTTACAAAAAATCTACAGACTCATTCCTTATGGCGATACATGGCCAACATATCCAAAAACGCCAAAACTAGAACTAAAAACTAAACCAACATAATAGACGATAAGTGATACAGTGATTGCCGATATGATACGAGACAAAACCACCTAGAACCAAGCCAAATCCCAACAACCTACACATTCAATCTTCCACATGCCCTTGCATAAACAAAAATCCAAAACAACAATCCACCACAATCGTTATCCAATATAATTTAATCGTTTAAATATCTCAACTGTCATTTAATGATTCGCACTAAATTATAGAAATCCAAGCTTGTTTGCTTCTACTACTTTTCCACGGCACATAATATAAAAACCTCCCTCATACACTTAACACTAAATATAATTGTTTTATTGTTGTTTAAAAACGTGCACCATGCCATTTTATGTGCAACTCTTTCTTCCTTTTTAAACAGCTCGTTTGGGTCTCGGTCTCAATATAAAAAAGTTCAAAAAACCATGCAAAAACCATAACATCTTAACGTCAGTCATCAGTCATTCGGGCCAGTCATCATCACAACCTCTATTCAGAACAGAACAAAACAACATGCAAAAAGTTGTACCTATACATCAATCTATATGCTCTTCTTGACAAAAAATAAGAATAACAACATTAGCAAACTCGAACACTACTAGAGCTATAGTATGATTACGATCGAAGAGCTTTATACAGTCCATTCCCATATAAACTTCGACCATAACGAAGCCATTAACTATTCAAACCCAAACTCTATATAGGTAGGTAGGTACCTTTGGATTCAAAAGGAAAGAAACTGCACATACATGCAAATTGCAAAAGCTATCGATTATTTAATCCTTTATGGGAACTTCACTTATATTGCAGTGCAGCATGCAACAACGAGTAGGCAACCATCCATCCATCTAACCCTTTCTTTGAAGCTGAAGTGTAGTAAACAACTTCTTCCTTATTTTCCTAAAAGTCCTAGAAGCCTATAATACTTCAAAGACTTCAAAGCATTGATACATAGACTAAATGATTAATATATATATAATATACGAATCAATTACGTCAAGTCCTTAAGTCCCCTCTGAAGGGTTGTTATTTTTTAAACTCTCTGACAAGGTCAATATGGGGAGTTATTTCGGGGTAATACTAATACGAAGACCGTTATCGATTTTCGATTTGCACAAGCTCTGATGGTAAATCAACTGATGATGTGAATGAAACCTCGAACCCTGCAAGAGCCAAGAGCAAGATTCAAGATTCTACTCTAAGATAGGGCCTTATTTCGGGGGGGGGGGGGGTATTTCAGAGTTACGGTAGCTAAATCACAAAAACTGCTTCTTTTCCTTGTACAAGTCCTGGTAGTCGTACCGAACCTCTATATACCAACAAGCAGAAATCAACTTCAAGAAGATGTTTTGAAGATCCTAATCTTAGAATCTTGGACTTGTTGTCACCTAAAACAGCTATTCAACTCACCTGAATTACTTTACTTTTTAGTTAGATCTGTCCATTCTACTTATATCCAACTACAATAATTTACATATTTACAAGTACTACTTTTTTAATTTAACCATAAAATAAAAACGCCGAGTTTTGACTTGATTTCCAATTATGCTTAATTAGCTTAATTAATGGCTAATTAAAAATCAAAGCACATGATTTGATTTCTTATTGCTTCATTACGCGATCATTGTTTGTTCATCGTCCATCAAAACAAGGCCTTAAAATGTGAAATCCTAAACTATGAATTGATTGATTAATATCATTTGATTAGTAGTTGACCGTAGTTGCTACTAACTAAAGATAATGAATTGAATTGACTCATTCGACTCACCGTTGACACTGTTGTCAGTTTAAAGGCTTGACATTTTATGGATTCATAAAAACGTTACATCTTTAAACTATAAAAACAAAATCTACAGCTAATGACAGTCAAAATGTTGCAATAATACTCTCAAAACCCAAAATGCCCTATAAAAAGTCAATGTCAAGCGGTCAATCCCAAGCACAGTCGACTACATGCTTTATGCTAGTTTATTTACGTCCCATATACCATACACACGCATATATGGACAGAAATATTAATTTTAATAAAATCGGAATTATGTCCTTCCTTGCCCTTGGCCTCGCAGAGTCTAGAATATAACGATATATTAATAGGATACAAACAAACAATAGGCAGTTACTTATATCGTATTTTCTCTGCTAAACCCCATTATCTCATGAATGTCACGAAACTGAACCTGAAGTAATTTATACGAGAGACGACGGATATTGCAATGATGGATAATACTAAATATTAAACAGGCCACATTCGGCTGACGTGACTCTTTGTCATATACAAAGTTTATGACAAAACTCTTAATTACAAATGCAGCCTGCAAACCTTTAAGTTAGGATTAGGAAGTTGATGAACAGAACAGAACCTCATATTATATCATGCCATGTATGCCATGCCACCACTACGGAATTAGAGTACATTTTGCCGATTAATTATGCATTTTTATCCTAGAAACCTACTACCATTTATCAGGTATTCTAAATGCGAAATAATTAAAATATATAAATATCACACATCCAACGATCCAACTGTACGTTTCGATAGAACTGCAAGTGAATGGTGGATTTTATTTCGTTTTAATAGCAATTTAATAATATGAATATGAGTGACTTAAAAATATCTGAAAGAATCGGGAGAGAGAGACCACAAAACCAGAGAGTTTTAAAATAAAAAATATGACTATAACTCACCGATTATTGCCCTGTTGTTGATGATTGTTTCCATTCCTATGTTGTTGCCCTCCTTGATTCGGCTGATTTTCCTGCTTAGCCCTTCGATTCGGTGCCATCTTATTGCGTTCCGCCGTCTTATCCAAAGTTAATGTCTTCCGAAATTTATAATCTAAGGTATCGATTCGATTCGAAGACGATTTTTATCAAAACTATTTCAACTAATTATTCTGCCTCAATAAGAAGGGAAGTAGAGCTTAAAGTCGAACTGAATCAAGTTTGACAATCAAACGGTTCAACATTCAATAACAGTGATTGTTTTGTAATTTTAGGCCTCCTTTAAATACATATATCTACTATGAAATACACATTGGAATTCACTACTCCGACCAAAGTTCGTAGTTCGTATATTATTTTATTATCTTACAAACGTCAACAGGAGCAAAGAGCTTAAAGTAAATCTATTATTTCGATTTTCGATTCTAGGCCAAAAAATTGTGAAGGAATAAAACTACCTCCTTCAATCGTCTATCTTGATAGAATTTAGAATAAGATTGGCTTTTTCAGAGATAATGATGAATGATGATACTGGTGACTGGTGATATTGGTAAATGTGGGCTTTGTATTATTAATCTGTTTGTGTTTTGTATGAGATCCACGGGCAGTCCGAGAAGCCGGAGAGATCCAAAACACATACCATCAACACGCTTAAAGTTTTACAGATTCTTCTGACTTGGAACTTCTTATCTTTTTGTCTGTTACACACAGCAAGTCTCCTAGAGATGATTCGTATCGGTAGGTAAGCTGCAGAGATAAAATAATGCAAAATGACAATTAGATTAGGAACTAAACCACAGAGAGCTAGAGATTGTATAGAAGGCTTGGCATTTTTGGTATTTATTTGCCAACGCTGATATTGCTTTTATATTCCTTTTATATACTCCTTAATCTAAGATTTAAATTGGAATTTAAATTCAAAAGAAAGAGATACACAAACAAGAAACGCCGGTATTCGACTTACATTCTTAACCAACCGTCAAAGAAGTTTGAAGTTTGTTTGTTGTCGATTTCTCAATTTGCTGTGTGTTTGTGTATGTTTATAAACATCCAGAACAGAGAAGAGACCCAACAGGGGAATCGCAAGACTAGTTCAAATTTTTCGAAAGACGTTACTTCTTCTGCTTAAACTTATTACATGGAAATTGACGATGACTTGGTATTAAATGGACGAAATATCGGTACAATAACAAATAATAATCAATAGTCAATAATTCGATGAATAATCACACTCCTCACAATTTCAAAGTTATGCCTTTCAACAAGAGATTCGTATTCAATAATAATTCAATCAAACTTTGAACTTCTTCATCGGGATTCGGGATGCATTCAGCTTGGTTTTGGTTTGTTTGTTGTTGGAATTCGATTCGTTACCAAGATCAAATATCATGGGAATTATTGATTAAATGAAGAGATGCAAACATACGTGATAATAATAACAAATAATACAAGAATATAATCTCTGATTTCTGTTCTCTACAGTATCATGAAATGTATCTGATTCCGATTACAAATTACTGAACTCCCTAGGTCACGGGGGCAATAATCAAGAAGAAGAGAAGAAATGACGGACAATGACAATGATATTATTATAAGACATCTGCAGAGAAGGAAAAGGGCACGGATTCGGCACCCTTCCTGTAGTCCTATCCTTCCGGCTTTCGAATTCGATGAAATAATAGTCTCAAAATTGCAGTAAAACTGACAATTATCTTCCGAAATCTCGTCGTCAGAATTAACCGGTGGTGGTATTGTTTGACACAAGGAGAGGAGATTAGTTTTAACTGCAACTGGGGAATCCAGTTTCGGGCTTTTTTTCTAAAGTTTCTTTAGGACAAAACAATATAATATATATAAAATCGAATTTTATCGGGTTTTTTGGATTTTTACGTTTTTAATTAATTGCTCTTTACAGCCAAAAACGGGACCGTAATAAAATGGTAGGATATTTCTCGGAGTTTTGATTTGAATTCAGCAGATTCTGTAGTTAGTGTAGGTGCGTAGTTTTGTTTGTTTATCTTTTCAGAGGAGAAATTAAAGTGTTGTTTACAGGCTGAGGGAATAACGCCGACTGAGCCGGTTCTCTGTTGTGGACTCCCTTCTTCAATGTCACTTTCCTCTTCGGGAAGCTCCTCTACTTTCCTCTCCTCTCGCCCCATAGTTTACACGAGTGGACTCTTCTTATGGAGAGGTTCTTTGTGCCGTGACAATTGTGTCCACGACAAAAATTACGCTGAAGCTGTTAATGGAGTCACTGTACTTAATAGTTAAGCTAATTTAGGTCGGAAATGTGTCGATAATTGAGGCTTTTGTGGACTTTAGGCAATCATAATTTCACAAAATTAGGACTTGCAGTTTTCTATGACAAAGCTGAGTAGCTCCTTAAGGGGTATGGGTATTAAGATGTAGGGTCATTTCATTTTTAAGAACTATGCAAACTATTGAATTCGAAATATATATATGCAGATGCAAAAGGGACCTTATTCTGAGGAGGCTGATATTTCAGATACTATTTTATGCCTAAGCTGGGGCACCTTAAGGGTCTGTAGGGATGTTAGGATGAAGGGGGGTTATTTCATTAAATCCTCTACGAATGGGGGTATAATTCTGAGGGGGCTGATATTTCTCATATTATTTTTAGATTTACGGTGTCATTACTACCGTTAGTAATTTAAGTCCCCCTGGCTGGGGTCTCTGTTTTGTTTTAGAATTCAGGAATAAGGACGCAGTATCAAATCATGATGGAAGATAAGCGACAGGAGGAGTTTGTTAGGGAGTTGTCTTAAATCGTGATTTGGAATATCTTATCAGGTTATGATTTCAATACTTTAAGTACTCCAATTCTAAAAATTATTAGAGTTTGAGTAGTGTAAAAGAGCAATGTCAGTGTTTACATGGAACTCGGCTTCATTGAGATGAGATATAAACCTATGCTCTTCTGCGACAATGGAAATTAGTCAGAAAATTTTCTTTAATGACTTTGGTCTTGTGTTAATTAAAATTGAAAAACATAACAAACACATTTGAAGAGGAGTAACTCATATTATAAAAACTAATCCTGGTTGATTACCGATTCCAACTGTAAGTCCCTATAAAATTCCCAAAAAATGATATGAAAATTTTGAAGGGATTGAAAAACTATCTTATTACTGTCGCATCGAAGTCTTCTCTAGATTTATTTATGTATGCGTATTTTAATTGTTGATGATTTACAGAGAGTTTTATAAGTCCAGTTCACAGTTTCGCATTTATAGTATTAAGACTTTTAAGAAGATTATAATGACGAAGTTATTTTGCTCTAAATAAGTGTAAAGTAATTATGTATTCCTTCGCATGAGCTTATTATTTAAAAACTGAACGCAGAGAAGAGAGCAGCAATAACCTAAAGTTTTCAGAATTCAACAGAACAAATTTAACTGTCGATTTGCCAAAAACTCTTACTTTAGTTTCATATAACTAGGCAGTAATTCCTCTGCCATTTCTTTCACCTTGTGACAGAAGATAAAGTTTATTGACTGAGAATTGGCAAAGAACTTAAATCCAGGCTGGATATAAAAAGTACAAAAAAACTGCGTAATGCAAAACCAATGAAATATTATTATTAAAAACACTGAAACTTGAAACTATAAAAACCGGATCGGATATAAATATTGATTCCTTTAGCAAATTTTGATTGGTTTTATTCACAACATTTTAATAATCTTTGCATTCATCAGCTCAATATTTTTTTTTCTAATTCCACGTGCAAAAAAAATAACCGACCCAAGAGCATCAGGAAGCAACAAATCAAGTCATTCATAATCATAAGTAAATACATTTAAAAAACTAAACAGTTTGAATGCAACAACAAATCGTTATTAAAAATTAGCAATCAATTAATTTAATTTTTCTTAAATGTCTTTTGGTCATCTAAGCGATACGATTTGAAACGCACACGTTCAAAAAAGTATCCTCCCTTGACTTGACCTCCTAAAGGTCAATAATAAACATTCACAAGATCATGACAATGAATGAATGTTTTCAAAATTTCAAACAGAATAAAATATGTTTTTGATACATTTCATATACCATAGGACTATTGATCGGAAGTAATCATCAGAGATTGTGTTTACGGAAAACGGAAAACTGGAGAGATTATCGATCATAATCGTAAAAGTTTATGCTCAATTTTCTGTTTATTCCATTATTTTAACCACAAAATTGTCGAAACAAACATCAGGTCCCATAATAAACAACAAGTACAATGTTTGAATTTGAATACCTTTTACATTTAAGACCAAAATACTAGGCAATGATAATATGGTACATATTAAAATAATAACATAATACATGTAAGACATTGCGATAAGTCTTATACGTTATGACTCATCCTATTATAACAGTAGAAGTAAATGGTATAATAAATGTAAAAACCCAATCAAATTATCAACATCTATTACCAATTAGACTTTACTTCTTTACTTGCCAATAAAAAAAACTTGATACAAAGCTGCTTAAAAGTGACCCGAGTCGTTTTAAACCCGAACTATTTAAAACACAATGAAAACCCGGCTCTACTCTGATTTATAAACGACTGCTTTTTCCAGGAAATTTCCCTCAAAATTTGGACATATTTTTGACAAATTTTCACCCCCGAAAGGAAATATTCACAGCTTAAATCTGCCATAGTCGCAGTACAATGTCGGTGTCACAATAATTTATAATCGACTTAATTCTGCTCTACTGACTTTAGATAAGCAACCGTACTTTAAACAGGATCAAGGAAGGCATTAAGAATTAAGACGAATGCATAAGAAGATTTGATATAACAATTTACAATAATATTATGCTTTGTTATACATATTCTGTCATTCATGTAATTTAAAAAAAATCTAATCCATTACTTTCTGTAATCTTTAAGCCTTTTCTAAAAGGTAATTTATGGGGCACTCATAATTATAAAATATCTCTTATAATATCAGCCTACCAAGATCGCTTTATCAGTCCCGTGGCTAATGGATTTTAAAAGTTAAACTCTTAACATTTTAAAACGCAGATCTATCCTGTAAATAGACAAAAAATTTCATTATTGGCCAATGTATAATTATACGTTACTTGTTACGTAGAAAAAATAGAATCTGCAGTATAATGGAGATAAATGGATGTAGAGAAGAGAAGGCAGCAGGGTTTAACGTACTTAAAGTAGGCCATGGTCAAACTCAAATGCTGTTGCAAATTATGTAAGTTCGGCTTGGTTTAGGCTTTTATAGTTGGATGACTATTCGAATGTTTATGTGTATCTGTCGCCTTGTTTGTCCTTTGCCAATTTAAGTTCGCATAAGTCCAATAGCCCAGCTGTATCTAAATTAAAAGCATTGTGCATTATGTTTTTTGTTTTTATTTTAAGTATTTGTGGTTGAGAATCGTAAACCATGTGTCGTTCTTAAACAAGTGGCTGTAATTACACTTTCTGATAGGAACATATTCCTACGGTAAATACTGAAAAATCCCTCGGAGGAGTTAAACTACCTATTTCAAAGCCCAAAATCTGTGTACTTAATGGACATTATGGGATAAAACATTTTAATGTTGACGAGAGAGATGGGGAGTTATTTCGGGGGTTGATTCGATGCAGATTTTAACTTAAGCTGAATCTTTGATAACAAACGAATCTCAAATGTGATTTTTACAAAGTCTTAAGTATTTTTTGTCTAGTCGAAAACATATTGCATTTTAACATCCAGAAAGTTGGTCATTCTATTCATCCCATTGTAACTTGAAATTAGTAATGGCAATAGAAGGAAAAGTTAATTTTAAACCTGAATAAACACAAAAACACAATCAATCAAAGTTGACGTGAATTGAATTGACAATGCATTTTCCAGAGGGGGACTTGCAAGATGCAACTATTTCGCATGCCTTTTATTAGCCAACAATTTTCAGAAATTGCATAATGATGGAACAATTCTAAAGTGCATTTTTAAAAAGGTTGTTGATTTGATACTTCTAAAACGACTAGAATATTCATAACGTCTGTTGAATGACAGTAAATGGGTCAAAATATTTTCTTGGTTTATCTCCGGGTTACATCAAACATCAACACTAATTAAACTGACAGAATCATCTGCAATTAGCAGTACGATTTTCCGACACAGCATTAACGATTAAGGGGCAACATTTTTGACATTATTCAACATTTAAGGAAGCTTTTGAAACGACATGAACCAACGATTGTCCATTTTCTAACCGTAAATACTCATTCAACAAGTTTGACATCGACACATGAAGGTAAATTCCCATAAAATAAAATCAAGTATTCTAAATGCAGAATTCTGGATCGATTGCTTCTCCGATTGTAACATGATTTAGTTAATTGGCCAAAACTGTACCTATAGCCATTAATTGGCAAAAATAATTGAAAATCAATTCCAATTACCAATTGCCAATTACAGACCCAGGAAGTGGAGAATCAACTTCAATATCGAGTATTGAACCTGGAAACTGAATCAAATCACTAACGCCAAAAAAATCATATTGACATCTACTAAAAAGTGTGCTTTTTATTACCTGTGAATTTGGGTTTCTAAATCAGTTTTTTCTACGAATCTACAGCTTTTGAACTAGATTTTACATTTTCGACACGACAACAAGGACTTTTGGGTGTTTTTTACATTCATGTAGGTATAACTGTACAAGGATATCAAGAGAAATGATAAAGTCCCTCAGATGAGAGATCAAAGGAGAGAGGTAACAATAAACAAAAACAATGTTTTTATCTTATCATTGTTGTTAAAGAGGATAAATGTTAACCCTTTTTTAAATTGTCGCTTTATATTCCATTGGCTTTGGCAGCCCTACTTGTTTGTTTGTCATCTCATCACCATCATTGTCAGTTACTTTGTTATTGCAGATGGAAAGATAGGCTATTTGAATTCAGATTCGAAGACACAATTCTTTTGTTAGCTCAAAATTTACGTTTTTGTTAGAAATAGAGCAAAATTGTGTTGTGTTCGATAAAAATAGTCGTGGATAAAATAGCATTAAAAAATAGCTTACTTTAATTATCTCAATCGAACTTATTTTAAACTGATAAAATTATTAGATTTAATTATATATTTTATTAAATAAATACATGAGAATTAATGACATGGACTTTGTAAAACAAGGCAGAATTAGTGTTTTTTTTTTACATTTTTTACACAATATTTAAAATAACAGATGCAGTTTGCAATATCGAGTTAAAAAGTCAACGACCTCAGTCAGTAATACAAAAACCAAACAAAACTTCCTTCCTCTATATAGTAAGTAATAGTAATAACTCGAATTGCATGCAAAACGGCAGATGCACACTCTTCATACAAAACGTGTACATAATCCAGATTACGTTATTTATAATGCTGTTTTTTATTCCATGCTCTACATTCAATTCGGCTTGCTATAATGCGTTCTAGAACATGAGCTGGTGGATTAATTCACAATCAGTTTGTACATAAGATAGAACGTCGAAACATTGTATGGTTTTGATGAACAACTTGTCCACAAAACCATTTTATTAATTCAAACGGTTTCACCAAGGGATATATACATGGATCTGACCTGGAAATTAGGATGGTTTTTTGCAAACTTTTAAACAGACTGCAATAAATCCACTATCCAGTTTCCTAACAATATATAATGACATCATCTGTGCGAACAGTTCGTTCGTTAGCTAAACCCAACTTGCATGGTTTATATTCTTAGAATCTTCTGTAATAGATACGAAAAAAGAGCAAAAAATGTTAGTAATTTACATGATATTATTATTACGTGTAATTCAATGCAACTTACTAGCCTTATTCATCGGAATACTTTTAACTATAAATGATATCACGATTTATGAATTACGATTCAGGATATGGTAATATCATACTCGTAAACTCGTACGACGATGAAACTTGATACATTTGATATCAAGTGATCAAATACTATATATATTATGGGAATTACGATTAGCATGGATTATGGGTTGGGTTGGGCCCTTGGTCGAATTTACAAATATGTAATTTAATAGGCTTGTAATTTGGCAAGTCCCGACCCAAATTGGGTCGGGACTTGCCAAATTACATTTTGCATACGCTGTAATACTGCCACTTCCCAAAGTGTCAACTGTCATCGACGGGAGTGTCAACTAAAGACGTCCTTAGAAGTCTTCTAGTTTCCGTCCAAATCCCATGTGTCCCTATTTAAACGCCCTCCGTAATAAAATAAGACGACTTTGGTTGTTTGCCTCAGGTTTTTTGGTCGCAATTAAAGTTGCATTTATTTCGGAGCATTCCCACAGCTACATGTGATAGCATGATAAACATAATGGCTTTGACGAAACTAATGAAAGGTTAAGTGATAGTATGTGCTACAAATTTGGCTAATCGCAAAATATAGTCTACAATTTAGCCAAAACGTAACTGTTTTATTTTGAGGGGTGACGGAAGAGAGCCGATAAAAACGCTATCAGATTTCCATCTATTTTAATCAAGCCATTCGAGCACTTGGCAAATGCGATGCCAATTTAAATACAGCTTTTTAATGTTTTTTATTCAATTTCATAGATTGTAACAGTAACTAACGGTCCATTGTGCTTAAAAATTACCTATCATAAAATTCAATTCAAATGGGCAGCGTATGAAAATGTAAGTGCTCACTTATCGCATATCTATATATAAAATTGTACGTCATTTTAATGGTAATGCGGAAAATTGCAGGCATCATCCACGAATACAACATAAGGCTGGCGTATGGGAATCGGATCGGGGAAATTCGTAAATTGTGTCAACGGAAGGCATTCATTTTTTCTATAATTTCTTATCAAATTAAAGACTTACACAGGCAACAATAGATAGAGTTGTACTTAGACTATAGAGTAATCATTCTAAGACAGAAACCAAACCGTTTAAAATAAAATTCTGTACCAAATACCAATCCAACATCAGTTCAATATGTCGAGTGAAAAATCTTTAAAAATACAATTCGTAATTTTGTCACTCAATAAACATAGCGAAATGGGAATTAGCAACAACGACAAGTACCTTTAAAACAAATGATCAACAGAATTTGAATGATTTTAAAATTTAAAGGACTACAGAATGACAAACTAACATGAGTTCCGAGACTTTGAGCATTTTAAAACTAAATTTGTCCACACTGAAACAATCATTATGACACCAGTTTCTGGAAGCGGATATGATCTATTTTGAGCTCAACAAAAATGACACGGCTGATTTCATTACTTGAGAATCTGACGTTTGATGTTACTCTTTATTTTGACCAGTCACAGTCGTTTTTTTTTACAACTATATGACAAATTTGTATACATTGAGATGAGAATCCATATTCTACCGAAGTTTCCAAAACTCGAAATTAATACGATTTAACGTTATGAGTTTCTATCTTTAACACAACAAACGACAGGATTCGTATACCTACCTACCAAGCGTCAGATTTAGGGTGTCAAGTCGATTTCTATAGATGCCTCTGGTCTAGAAATTCTCAGAAGCTTGTAATCAATACCAATTTCATTTATTTTAAAACCCATCCATCCTTCTAAGAAAGGGAAAAGGTTGAATAGGAAAACGTTCTTCTTCTGATGAAATCTAATGGAAAATTACCATTGCCATTGCCTTGGCTATTACTGGAATTCAATCTACTTTTCAATTTCAAGTGTCGACGAGAGGATAAAAGAAGATGATCAGTAGGAGCTGTAGGAAGTAGGAAGTACCTAAAACCGCAATAAAACGCCATTAAAACCGGAGAAACGGCACGTTGGCCCTGACCCTCGGGCTTTGGACTATAGGGGAGATGTCCCTGGGACAAAATAATTCCGAATACCCGATAAGGCTTAGGAGGTGAGAGAAGTATGAAAGCTGGAGAGATGAGATTTCGGTGGGAACCCTGGAGATCACCCGGGTTTCTCCTGAAACTTCCAAAATAGGAATGATGGATTGGGTCAATAAATCTACGGTTCTAGAACCTCGACCTACGCATCTCCACCCCTGTCACTTTACTTACTGGAATTGATTGTCCTAGGAAACTGGGAGCTGCGGCGTAATTTGCAAGAGATCCGAATTTTCTGCATCTCTGAAATTCACCCTTGTTACATTACTTACCTTGACGGATGATCAAGAGGCCATATAGCTACCGAACATGCAAAAAAGTGATCTCCTTGGGTTTGTTAGGCTATATATTGTGTGAAGAATTTACGACGTCGCGTTGACAGATAGTTAGATAACATACGCTTTCAATCTGCTATATTAAGGGCTTGAAATGGTTCGAAATAAGTCCCCATGAGGAGAAAGTAGCTTATGGAGATGGCAAGGCAAGGGCATGTTTTTGAGGAAATATGTTCAATCTAAAGCCGTAGCCCCACTGACGACGGATTTCTTGCGTCCGCATCGGATGCGGACGCAAGAAATCCGCTTTCTGTTCCCACTGGAAGCGCAAATACGCCGACGGAAGCGGAAAAGTTTGGAGCGGAAAAAGTACGCCGTACTTTTTACGCCAACCGTTCCCATCAAAAGCGGATTTTTTCCGGCCTACAAATTTCTCTCCGCTTTTGTGCGCTTTTGTGAGTTGGATTATTCCAACTTTTTCCAGCGTATTTTCCGTTTTTCTCTCCTTTTCGCTCTCTCTTTTTCACTTTGCCCCAATTCTGCTTCCAATCCATTTTTATATATGCACAAAAATTTCGAATTGGGTGTTTCATTTTTTTGTAAATACAAAATATAATATATAAGAAAAGGAAGAAGGAAATAGTCCTAAAGCCGAAGATAAGGACAAGACTTCCAACAGGCCTTCTCCATTTTAATTGTGAAATTTTAAATGTTTCACATGAGTAGAAATAATACTATTCGACACAACTTAACGTAGGGGGGTCACATATTTTGCTCACTTTTGTATAATGTGATAGACATTGGCAAAACATTAGCAGTGGCGCCAACAAAAATTTTGATCCGCAGACGCTGCGACGCTGCAGCGCTCTTGAACTTTCAAACCACGTTTGTATTTTTTTCTCGACAACCGTAAGAGATAAAAAATTGAAACTCGGTGTGAGGGTGCATCTGATAAATACACCGATGTGTATTTTCAAACTTTTCAAAATTTCAAAGTTTCAAATTTTTTAAAAATTTCGAAATTTGTTTTTTTCGAATTAGGGTTTGAAACTTTTCTGGGCCTCATCTGTGATGTCAATAAACCTATTAAAAATAAAAATTTCAAAAAAACATGCTAATGTTTTTTTGAAATTTTTTTTCTCCTAATAATTTTGAAAATATGAAAGAGGAACAAGAACAATTTAAAGGTTTTTGGAATGATTTTATGTTTAAATTCACCAGTAAAAGATTTACAAATGCTGGGGAAAGCGATATTTAATGCGCCCAGCTTGGCGCATTTTCTTGTTCCCACTGGCTGGACCTGGACGGTAGCGTAAAATATCCGTCGCCTATAAAAACTTGTGACGGATATTTTCCGCAAGTGTAAAAAGTCCGCGTTTAATGTGAACAGGATTTTGCGTTTTGGAAAAAATCCGCAACGGATTTCTTGCGTCCGCATAATATGCGGACGCAAGAAATCCGTCGTCAGTGGGGCTACGGCTTAAGGCTCTAAAGTAGCATTAAAATCGTCTTTTAACTTTTCGTCATTTTATTCGACTGATTTTGCTTCTAAGATTCTTCCATTACAATACATTTCCGGTCGCTCTTGTTAATGAACAAAATCTGGAAGAGCTAGATGGTGGATGTTTGTTGTGTTTTTAAAACGGGGTGGGGAGTTATTTAAGGACCCTGTGCCCAAAAAAATGCGTTCCTATTTTTGACAATTATTCCAACGATTTCTCCCATTCATTCATAAGATTTGTGTAATGGGAATTTATGGTTCAATATTCAATTCATTCAACGCCAATTTCATCGAATGAGAATTTAAAGATGAGGAATTGGAAGTAAATAGAGGACATCAAGCTTCAATTTGTTATTGGCACACGCACTTCCTGACGGTCAAACCTGTCCAAGCGTATCTTTTGATTGTTAATGAAACATACGAACCATTCTGAACGAGCCGTTGGTCACGTAGTACCTCAGTACCTCAAGTCAATGATAAGTGATGAAATAACAACATAATGAATCATACTGGACATTATAAACGTTTATGGAATTCTCACTTGTTTCCAAACTAACGAATAGTATATTTCTATACGGTGAAATTAAACTGAGAAATTGCTCATCTGAATCTGGACTGAAAAACGTTACATACTGAACTAACTGTAGATTTGTAAGACTGATTCACATATTTTATACATATATTTGTTTGAAGGAAATGATCGTAAAGACTTGACTGCATATGATATAGTAGAAAAGAGGTCCGGAATAAGTCCCCATATTTACTTGAATTTGCTTGTACGGTATAACCCCAACAGCTTTAAAAATAGCTTTTTATGAGCTCACAAGCATGTTACAAAAACGTTTGGATTAAACCAGCGGATTCATCATTTACCAATAATCAGAAATATAACCTGTAGTCGTTAACAATTATTAAATTTCCGAGTAAATATTTTCTTCATTTTTAAATTATTACTATTTACACCATTGCAAATTACAACTCATCGTCATCGTATGTCAAGTCCTTCGAAAAAAATGCAATGGCCCTTCATACTTTTATTGTTTTGATGAGGACTCGGAAAAACAATTCCTGGACAGATGGTAACCACAAAAACTAAAATACGCATAAATAAAACACGCACTTCCTCTCAATTAGTATTTGGAAGCCTTGAACCTTGATCGAAGATGTCTTAAGACTATTTCACATTTCGCATCTGCTTATTTCGTCTTTGTACAGGGAGTCCTCGCAAAAAATGAATATAGTAAGCACTTTTGTTTTACTCTCTATTAGCATGTGGTTGTGGCAGTGGGACTCGAAATAAAAAACCAACTTCTGTTCTTAACATCCATCTCATTCTTGTTTAAAAATTTGAAGCAATACAAGTAAAATCTCTATATTGTTCAAGAAATTACTATAAGAATAATTTTTTTTAGAGAGTTTAGATTCCATTAAGTCCCCTGACTATCCGGCAAGATTTAACGTAAAGAATTAAATAAAATTCCCCTTTATTGCCCACCCCAACCCCACCCCCGGAATACAAGCCCATTCGGATTGAAAGAATAGATCCCTTATCAAACATTTAATTTTTAATGTTTAGAAATGTTTCACTTAAGCAACAAATCAGATTTGGTCCTAAGATCTAAAACGCTTATATTTCTCTTTGTTTTCTTGATTTAATAAAAAGTCATCCTCTCCCGAAATACAAGCCCCCCCCTGGGGGATTAGTAAAACTGCCGACCATGGGAGTATATTTTATGTTTTACGGTAAATTCACTCAAATTCTAAGCAGCATAAGGACAAACTTCCGCACTATCGCAATTCGCAACAACAGAGTGGGTTCATACTTCATAATTTATTGTGACACTTTCACATACGAAATCAATAGGAGAAAGTGCACTTCCAAAGTCAACTGCGTACAAAATATTTAATAATTCAGAGTAGATAGCAGAAGCAGAAACGTAATTTCGGATTTAATTTTTAATTATTTACG
This sequence comes from Desoria tigrina, assembly GCA_906901685.1. Classification (NCBI taxonomy): domain Eukaryota; kingdom Metazoa; phylum Arthropoda; class Collembola; order Entomobryomorpha; family Isotomidae; genus Desoria; species Desoria tigrina. The sequence continues at coordinate 6,361,385 of CAJQTU010000023.1, read as the reverse complement.
AGTCATTTAGCTTGTATACTGGCTTGACGGATGTAAAACTTACATTTGTCATTTTCTTAACCTACTAGGCTAAAGACTACTACCAAATGCTAAATTATTGATCATTTCATGAATAAATTGGGCCGAATGAATGCATTGCTCCTATATTCTATAACTGTCCTATCTAAATTCTAATCGAATGCATTTTCACCACAAAATTGGAAACAAATGGAACAACTCATCGATCAGGACTGCACTGGTCAAAGTCATGGGACCCTTGGACGTCATAGATAGCTATTTTAGAATGTGATCACAATCGGAGATGATTGTTTCATCTCGAATGAGACAACTAATATTAAAAATATACTACCGTAAATGCTTAAAAACTCCGTCCCGGAATAAGGCTGAAATCTTACTTCCGGGGGTTATAATTTTAGTTTTTACCGTAATGCGGAATACAATTCGCACTTTCGTCTCCCGGAATATACGATATATATATACAATAGTGTGGTCTAACCATTACAAATATTAATGGTAGCACAACATACCCGACATAAATAACACGATATCGCTTGGACAAATAAAGGCAGAAATTAATCAGGATGTTTATTATATCGGGTAAATAAAGCTCTCCGAGTCCATATTTAATTGTAATAACAATCGCAATAAAATCATGTGTAAATTGTAAATACCCTCACAGAACATGAGATAATCAGCACGAAGGGTTAAATGTCAAACCCATTAAACGATCACCACTAACCTATTGAACCCAAGGCACGAATTCTGCTATGCATTCTCCCAAAATGATGTCATTCTCGAGGCTGGAACAGAAAGGCGCAGAAAATTGAGATTAAAGCGAGATTAAATTAGTTGAAAAGGATTTCGCAATTTCGTCATCGAAAATGAAGGAGCAGATGTACTTCCTTCCCTTTTTTTCGGTCTTATTCCGTTTTAAAAATTAAATCCCTAGGATATAGCTGCTCTTTCTTGTTTTTTGTTAAACATCTCTGAATAAAAGCAGTAAAGATATACATATATATGTATATAGGTAATGGAGAAAAGATGGTTGTTTTTATATAAGACCTTTCTCTCTTGTGATCAACAATATGGAAGTTTGTATATATGACGAAATCCCATATCTAAACTAAGTGAAATTATGTTCCATTTTTACTGAAATAAATCCCCAGTGGGATTTACTTTTAAATCCCTTCTGAAGAGGGGAGTTATTGAGGGGTGGGGATGGTTTAAATGGAATATTTAAATTAAAATTTAGTCGGGACTGCGACTGCTTACATAAACCCGTAAAGTGTTCTCAATTTCTTCATTTCCGGGGTAAATAATTTCAATCATTTAAATTTAAAGGGGATTTGTTTCATATGGGGACTTATTTCGGTAAGATCGGTATGTAATCGAGGTTAGGAACAGGAAAACAACAGTATATATTATATGATACCTTATATAAGGACAGTTGTAATGCTGTAAACTGCAAAAGAACTGACATCATCTACCAAAGACTCCCCAACCCTAACACTGACGTCAGTTCCAAAAGAATAAAAAACACACAGTCCTCAAGTAATTGAAAACCTTTCTTTCTGTTTTCGTTAAGAAGAAAACAGTTCTTGAAGTGTTTGTTTTCGTATTTTTAATACTCAAGGCAAGATAGAAACCGAAATTTACGAAGAAATGACTTGGAGTATTAACGATCTGGACTTGGACATAATGACGTTTAAGCTATTTTTATACCACTGCCCAAAATTATTTTTCTACTTCTTAAGCAGTTTTATTTCCAAAGTTAAAAAAAATCATCTACGGGATAGCCAATTATGTGTAATTAATTTTTCCTCGACTTTAAGGAAATTAAGCATTTAACACGGCGAACCCGCAATTTTATCCTTTCAGGGTCAAAAACGTAGTTTAGAAACCCAGGATCGATCGAAACTCCCATCTCCGAATGGTTCGAATCCGTGCTTGGACCCCAAGAGAGTGGAGTTACAGAAAAATAGGAGCCGAGAAGTGTGAGAAGTGAGTGTTGAAGAGGCTATAAAAATGGCAAAATTACGAAAGAGCCACCCAGGGATTACTTCACCTTCAGCTTCTTCGGCAAGGAGCCTTTAAGAGCCAAATGTATCTATTATAAATGGATCTACGACACATGACTTACCTAAAAGAGCAATAGTAGAAGTGTGACACGTGCCGAATTCACACCGAAATAAGAGCACATGGGAACAGGCTGCCTTATTTCGATTTTCGATGATGTCCTCATCTCCTTTCAGGATAGGTTGCCCAACTGGACCAAACCGCAAATAAAAGAACCTAAGTATTTGGCATTCATTTCTTATGTCGAAAAAAATGGGTTCAAGCTGCCACTGACCATCTGCCTCGACTCCTAGCTAAACGTTCCTTGGGCCTCTGGTCATTTTATATGGAGAATTCTTTAAAATTTAATTGCTTTTCTTGGATAACCTGCTTTCTTCTAAATTGCTCTTAGGATTATCCTGTGAGATCTGCAGAGGATTAGCAAAAAAACGTACGAGTCAAGGATCCCCCAAAAAACGTAAATTACATATCAGCATGTATTTAGTGTTGAGGGCAGATGGCTGATGTTGATTGTTGATGTTTGGGATTCAAAGTTTGGAGATGGGATGGAAATTAAACCAGAAAAGCCAACCACATTTCATTAAAACCGGGATTTTATTAGCTGTTTTATGTTTACTTCTTTACTTATTCTATTCCCTGCTGATTCAATTAACTACGAATTGTGGTTTCAGTTTTGGCAAGATTGCTCTAGAGAATCTAGAAATCCTGGTGCCTGGGCTTCAAAATTTTAATGGAAATTGAAGGTTAAGGTCTTATAAACTTGGTTAAGAATGATGGGGTTGTCATTTATCATGATTATCAATACTTTTCATCGGAAAAAATAGTTCCATTGTCCCCTCCTACAAAATTATAGCCCTGAGACCCTTGGGGTTTTCGACAAAAAATATGTAATATCATCAACATTATTAAAATAAAATCTCAATGCAATAAATTTGGAATTATACCATTTACAACTTAATTTATAAGCGTAAGATACATTTCAAGTGTAAAAATGTCCCCGTTGGCAATCTTAAGATGGGAATAGCTTGTTTAAAATGGGAACAAAAACAATAATATAACTCTTCCCAAGATTCATAATAAACTTTTCGACACTATCTTTGAAAAAATCTCTGCAATTTATTCGTCGTTTTTTTAAATTGGCGAAATAAATTGGAGCATGATCTAATGCAAATTCTGAGATTGACGGATCAATCTTTGGGGATATAACAATCCCCCCGGTTTCATGCCAATAAAAGCCAAATATACTTGCAGTATAGCATTTCTAGCTGTCCAGATGTGTTATCATTGATATCCAACGACCATGAAAGCAAAATATTTAGAATATTTCAAGTAAGTATTGTTGCTATTTGAGATATTTTGAAGAATTATTGAACGTATTATTTACAAAACAACCCGACATTCTAAGACTGGAATTCCATGAATTGGAATAAAAGTTAATTCTGGAATAGAAATGCATGATTTGATGGACAGTTTCTCCAGATCTTCTCGATCTTCCAAATAAATTTCTCACTTCACAGTCTAGAATTTTTTTTTTTTTTTTTTTTTTTTTTTTTTACAATTTGCAATCAAATAATTTACTTATCACATCGTATTTAAAGTTACAATGCTCATAATAACAAAAACAATATTTTTGAAAATTCAAAATTTAGGTTAAGTAAAAAATTTCGTCGAGACTATCAGATGAAGGAACGGTCCCCATGATGGAAGCAGCATTCCCTCTTTGAATAGCTAGACTTATCCGCTGAATCAAATATGAAGTGGATTTTTTTTCGTTGGTTAAACCGCAAATGACTCTCCCGATTGATTTGATGAGATTCTTAGCGTCTTCTCCCCAAGGGCCCATAGTTTCGATAGCAAATGGAATAAAGATAAAATCAGTAAGATTCGAGTAAAGATTCTGCTTCTGATTTTCGGCCAAACGCGCGGCACTTCCAGCAACTTTGCATGACATGTTTAAGTAGGAGGCACACAGAGTATCTCGACAGGTTGCATCCCAAATCAGAGGTTTTCCTCCTTTCCAAGGAATTAAAGTCATTCCATCTGGGCGTTTGCCGTCATTTCTGGAACAGCCAGTCGGCTCACGAATGGCTGGAAACCCAGCGGAGACTAGGGCACGCTTCAATATGTCATTCACCATTTCGTGTCTAGACCACCTTCCAGCACTTTTGCGGCATGCGAGGCCATGGTGCCCCAGTTTATCAACAGTTTCGCCACAGGTACAGGAATGAGGGACACAAAGAGGTTGTCCAAGTCGAAGAGCCATTGATATCCGAAAAGACGAATCGTCCAGTAAGGTACCAATAGTTGAACACGGAATTGCATGAAGCCAAGCACCATATTCTTTAGTCTGCGAGGCCAGGAGACGGGCCAAATTGACTGGAGACGCTCCAGTGGTTATGCTTAACAGTAAATTGTCACAGATAGGGTTATCCCAACTTTTCTGGAAGGAAGAAAACGGCGAAAGTGGGGGTTCAGCATTCGATAAGGTAGACCAGGTAACTAGAGCTTCGCTCGACATTGCATCCGTATTGATGTCGAAAGCGAAGAAAGACCCAAACATTTTAGATAGAAGATCCTTCACGGAATGAATGGATCCTAAAAAAGCGGAATAGCATAAGGAGTTGACATTCCGAATTCCAAGTCCTCCTTTCGAGATCGGAAGAGTAGCTTGACTCCAGGCAATGTCATCAAAAGTTGTGTTAGAAATTAATTCCAACGATTGTCGTAAATGAGCGTCATATTCCATTAACAAGTTCTGGGATTTCCAACAAGGTGAGCATCTTAATAAATAAGTTAATCTTGGAATAGCCAATGAGTTCTTCAGGAGGAAGAAAGCCGAATGCGATGGTAGATCGGTCAGTCTTGAGGTCATCATTTTAAGGACCTTTAATTTTTCATTAATGGCAACGTGAATTCCGTTGTCTGACAAAGGGCATCCCAGAAGGGTCATTTCAGCTGGATTTGATAATAAAATTCCAGGGGCTAAGCTGCAAAAATCATTATAAGTCTGTGTACGAAAATCCGTATCTTCGGAAAGGATGCATAATTCGCACTTCTTAAAGTTGAGTTCCAGACCAAGAGCCCTGGCAGATGTAATGACAATATTAAGGTCTTGCAGAACGATTGATGGTTCCCCTCCTAAAGCTCCGTCATCAAGATACCAAAGGTTAAGTTCGGATGAAAGAGACTCCGTCATGGTCTTGATTAAAAGGCAGAATAATGCAGGTCCTAGAGGATCTCCTTGTTGAACACCACGTACAGAATTGATGGTGTATTCTCCAAAACTAAGGTCAGATGACGAGGCATAGCACTGATACAGGAAGTTGTAGTAAGCTGGAAGGTGTCTGTGAACAAGCGAAAGTAATTGACCACGAGCACACATGTTAAAAGCGTTGCGAAAATCCAATTCCAAAAAGACCTTCCCCGAGTTTGTGTTATTTGATAAGAAAATCCTCGCTGCGTGTGCCCCAGCTTCTGCACCTCCTTTCGTACCAAATCCTAGTTGTCTCGGACGCAAGGACTCTCCCAACTCGTGTACGTTCCGGTTGCAAATTATTTTTGCCGTTAATCTGCGAAACGTGGTCCCCACAGCGATCGGGCGAATCCCTCCGTTTTTCTTTGAAATTGCGCATAGAGATGCTCCATATAGAACTGGAATGGCTTCTGAGGTCACGGATCCGGACATCATGAAATTACAAAGCGATGACAAAGACTGCAAAAGTCGTTTCGAGGAGATTCCAACAGAATCAGAGGATAAATCCTTCAAATGCTGAGGACGAATTGAGTCCATTCCTCCAGCAGAACCACATGGAAATGAAAATATTGATTTGATAACTTCAGGTTCAGAAACAAAAGGGCACGATTCATCCTCAGGAAATTCTATTATTGGAATGACATCCTTCATAGGAAGCGGATGTTTAGATTGTAACTCTTGAAATACTGATTCCACATTCGGTGCAAAAGAGTCTTCGGAGCAAAGTATTCGGATAGCGCCATGAACATCACCTTCGGAGAGTTTAGATACGACTTTTTGGCTTCGATGCCTCTCAGAGTTGTTATGTTTGAATCCGATCTTGCGAGTCTTCCGAGTATTAAGTTCTAACAAGTGACGAAGTAAAACCGAAGGATGAAGAGTTTTGAGTTTATGCCAATTGTTGAGATTTTGCTTGACCAACGTGGATAAGGAATGAGACTTTTTGGGTGACTTATCTGGAACACGAAGTACTCCATAAGCGAAAAAGAATAAAATTGACCAATCCAAAATAGTATTACTCGCGACGCATCGGTTAATAAGTGAAGATAATTCATCAGCAATTAAATGTCGGCAGGCCTTCGGGACACGTTTCAAAACTGGAACGCTTGCTCTTAAAGAAGCCAATTGTTGCGATAACGAGGAAGAGTTCCAGTTTACAGGTTCAAGGTCCTCCATAGATTCGCCGGGGTGCATCCTACGGAAATGGTGACGTAAACCCTTTAAGCCACGGAATAATTTGAGACATTTTGGGCAGGGTGAATCTTTAACTTTTGTAGTAGAAGAGATCAAATCTGAATCCTCAGGAGTCATTTCAGAAGGTAATGGATCATTAAGATGTGAAGTTGAATCTTGTCTCGTCTTTATTTCACGAATTAACTGGCTGATATCTGGAAAATCATCGGGATTAGAAAGCATACTGGGGGTAGCATCATGTTTTGGAAGGAGGCAATCAGAGCAGAACCATGGTTTATTATTTTTGAGCAGGAAATCATTCAGCTTTTTTGTCATGTGGACACATTTTCCGTGAAACCACTCATGACAATTATCACATGCGATCATGAATAAATTGTTATGTGGTTGTTGACAGAAGCACCACAGACGGGTTGGATCATCCTCATCAAGCATGTCCGTATTCGCCATCAAAAGACCATCCGTTTCTATGAAGATTTAGGACTTTGTTTTTCTTGAAACTGCAATCAATATCGAAATTGCGGAGAAAATAACAGGTTGTTCAATTTAATCACTTCTGAGTCCAGAATTGATGAGTGGAACGGGTGAAAACCAAATATTTTGAGTGACAAAGTTGAGGGAGTAGACTCCGCGAACGACAGGAAAAAATTTGGCAATTTAAAACCCGGAAATACCACCAAAACCGATGAAAAAGCAGGAGCGACTTTGCGACACGTCCGTCCTTGACGACGTCGAACAGTGGTGATCAATCGTCTAGAATTGATAAGGATTTCGAAATTCCGTATTCTGGATGATGGATTTATGTTCTTGTAAAATATTACATGTCATTACCAAGCCATGGAATCATATTTCGATTGTTCGAGGAACCGAATTGGGAAAGGATTTTTTATTTACAGTTGTACTGCAAAATTGCACTACATAGATTGGCGTTCGGTGAGTGTCTAAATAAGTCCCCATGAGGAGCCCTTGAAGTTTCCATAATGTTAGCCCTTTAAATTTAAAGAGTTGCAAAATGGCTCATTTCTTAATTTTGAATTTTATAAAGAAACCCAAAATTGATGACTACAATTTTGCACCATTTAGTAAAGAAAGCTTCAAACAAAGCGAGGTTATCATTCAAGCGTGGTAGGATTATAGATCACTACAGAGATCAGAATATATTGAACTGCGAATCTAAATCTTATAGCTTTAGGTTTACAAATAATATCGACCATAATTATCTACTGTAGCCAGTGTAGCCGTCTCGGAGTAGATACGTATGTTCTTTTTTTTAAATGAGGAGTTTAAGATCATTTTCAGAAAATTAAGCAGTGGGATTTAAAAAAATGTAAATACAGATGATTTAACTCGATCAAATGTCCTTATTTTTTCAATTATTTCCGGGCGGAGGTTAGTGGCAGAGCTGGTTGGAGTTGATCGGACTTAGAATCTTTTAGTTACACTAATGTTTAGAATCAGTGACGGCTGATAATTAGTAAATTAAATGGAAATGTATCAGTTCCGTAACGAGAATGCGTCTATGATTTGTCGAAGCAATATTTTATGATTATTTATGAAATTCCAAAGTTGCTTCGTCATTCTACTGCCCTTTGTGTCATATTTTTAAATTACCAAAACACTCAGCCACGAAATCAGACATTGTATATATGAAAATAGTACCATCATTTATAATAAATATTGCAGATTTATAAATTATAAGTTCCTTCAAAACAAGTCATATATTGTGATAAAAGGCAAACTTACACAAAAATAATAAAACCTCGAGTTTATTTTTGCCAAACATTTCCTTTCTGTTTTGTCAAGAATGGAGAACTGATGAGGGCATAGGGAGCTAAAAAATGCAAAAGTCATTTCAAAATGTCAAAAGCAAAGCTAAAACCATCATCATCATAAAACATGAAAATTAAATTACACGCAAATATTCCATTTGTCCAACCTACCTGGACTGTTTACATTACGTCGGGTAAATAGGTAGCCCTGTAGTATATATGAATTATGAGTTGGCGTATTTTTAGCCATTTCCTATAAGTATTTAACACTTCAGCCAAAACATTATTAACAACCACACTCCAAAATAAATACAAAACATTATTAATAGCTCTTTGAATTTCCAATTATGCTGAATAAGTTTCTAAAACATAGCTATACGAGCTACAACTATGAATTGGCAAATGAACAGTGCCATAAAAGTACATAGTTTACAGAGAGACCTGGCTACTGAACTTGGAGTTAGACTTCAAAAACAGCTCAGCTCATCATCAAATCATCATCATCACCATCCGGCTCGTTAAGAAATCTCGCATCTTCCCCAATCAATAGCACATGGTAAATGTTCCATTACACAGATACCAAACTCAGATTCGTCAACAAGGTCAAAGTGTCAAAAAATATCAATATGTACACAAGCCGTTCCCAAAAACCAAATCCCAAAACTCTGAACTGAGTATGACATGACGGTCACCAGGACGTTTGTTGTCTTTCATCTTTGAGATTTCAATTACATTTTGCGGAACAGTAATTAATTTACCTTGGATGTTGGAAAGAACATTAGTCATGTCATACTGCCTTGTCCGAAATAGTCCCCCACCCCGAAATAAATCCCCACTTCTCGCTTTATCCTTTGTAACAATCCCAAGGGATTAAATCAGATAAAATCGCAAATCAAAACATTGCAAGGATTTACGATCCAAAGCCATACCAACTGCATACTAATGTAATCCATGGACGGGAACGAACCGCTTATTTTTCAACCTTGGACTTGACCCTGCCATATTTTACATCATCGGACGTAAATAAAAAACAGTGGGCCAAAAGTTGAAGCTCGTTTCAATCCAAACTGAGTTGCAAAGTGCGTGTCACACCGGCATTAACTAAACTCGAAAGTTATACAGGAATGCCAGTGGGGGTACCTTAATCATGAATTGGTTGAGATGTCATGATGTTTTTCGAAAAAATTCACTTGGGATTTTTAAACATTTAAGTTTGACAGGGAAATGGATTGTGGGAGAAGGTTCTCTCTTGTTGGGTTCTTTCCTTGTTTTGTTGAGCAGGCCAGGAAATGTAGTTGATAAATTCCTACTTCTAAATTATAATCGAATTTTTTACGGTCTTTTTTGCCAAAATAAGCATCATCATCAACAGCTCATAATACAACATAATTTGGCCTTGGGAAAATGCACATCTGCCTCCTAGCTATATACAGCAGAGTGTACCTTGTTACCGTATCTTTTCGCACAAAAAATAACTGTGCCACGCAGTTTCTCTGATTGACAGAGAATAGCGAATCCCAGAGAAAACAAGTCCTTTGAATGAGGAGCTTTTGAATTGGTTGGGCTTGGTATTGTATTTTATGTATGAAAAACGCTTTACAACAACAAGCTCTGCTATATGTATGTACTACAGCTACAAAGATCAATAAATAATTTTTTGTTAAACTATAACTTGTTAGGTTAAATTGCCTAAAAATATGGAAACAACATATCAAATAGGTAACGGTGGTGGTGGTGGTGGTTTTATTATCGACAATCTAATATACTACTACCAGTTAAAAGCACGTGTTTGTGTGCATTTTACAACTGGTTCGGGATGGGAATGGATGTTGGAAATAATGTAGTTAGTTTAATAGCGCAGTAAAGTTTGGAAAATGTAAATAGTTTCCAAAGAAAGTTCTGTACTCCATTACTCATCAAGCTGCCATCGGAAGAACCCCCACCGCCACACCTACTCCTTTTATTTCTTACAAAACAAATGCTTTGTAGTGGCAGGAGCAAATGAGATCAGTCATTGGCAAACATTCCTGGAACAACAAATTTCAAGGACATGTAAAAATTGTCAATAAATAGAACTCCTGGAATAAGGGTTCCTAAAATAAATTAGAACCATAAGAGACTTGACAACTTTAAAAATGTAAAGTTTGACGAAGATAAAACAATCATTCTGTGTGATGTTCAATGCAATCTGATAAAATTATGTCCTAAATAACTCGTTAAAGATTTTTTTTTGTCCCGAACAACTCTTCCAAATAACTCCCCCGGGTCTTTATTTCAGTATCAACTGTATCACACCTGTAATAAAAGTTATAACTTAATTGTCGTTTGCCCAATTTGTCTTGGGATATTTCTCACGGCACCATCCGTCCTCTTAGCCAAACCCTAATCCAAAACAGCCACTACAATATGGTACATGTCTTCGGAAAGCAATTTGGCAAAAAGCTAATGTTGATTTCCTTGAGGGTGTACAGAAAATAATTACAACTCGAGTAATACGCAATTTACGCACTTCAAAGGACAAATGAGTCACCCTGTTATTTCCCGTTCTACTACCCGGTTTTCGGGAGATGTGCAGAAAAGCATAGGCACTTTTATATCTTGCGGGAATAAAAAGTTGGGAGCTTAGGATAATCCTTAATCATTGCCAAAATTCTGAATGCTGAAATTGTGCAAAGAATGGCCTTACCTGACAGTGATAAAGTAGAAGCTCCTGGTTCCTTACAAACTTACAACCTGAAAAAATGAGAACCGAGGAAAGTATGTTTACGGAAGTTGGTAGTGGTTGGTGGTAACCTTATCGAAATATATAAAATCCATAAATAATGTATATGTATAAGTAGTATGTATACACATATTTATGTTTTCACATTTCCACCTGCTTTTTTATAGTAAATGGTTTCCTATTTCCTTTCATTCATTTTATAAATGTCAATGGAACTCGCGAACCCGGAAAATAGCATGTTCGATTGATTCCGGGGTACAAAGGTCATGGGTTCGAATTTCAAATGGAATTTATTTAAGAGAGGTCAGTGTTTATGACTTGCTTTTGCATTAAAAAATAACTACCCCGGGGGACTAATATCAAGATTTGCGGTAATTTCCTAGGGACATCTTCCGTGCCATTGTGCCCCGTGTCCCTAAGGTCAGTCGGGTCATAATTAAACCCGTGTTGAAAAACTGATCCCCTAAAGTATAACCTGACATGATATCACGATGGATTGTGACTTGTGACATCCGACAACTTGTAACTTAGGTTCATAGCAAAAAATCCCTGTTGTTCGTTCTCAGTCCACTACTATTCTGTTTATTAGCTAATAAAAGCAAAATGTGATGATAATGCCATAATCTATTTTTATGCCAATACAAAAGTAAAAGCAAAAATGTGTTTCATGGCCTTGGCCATCATCATCATCATCGTAATATATTTATCATTAATCAAACCACTACATAAATAGCCTTATAACCACTTCCCCCTCCGCTCGATTCCACCACCACTACATACAGCATATACATGTCCAATGTCCATGTCCACCTCTAACAAAAAATATCGCAAATTCGTAAACAAACATTGAATAATATTACATTGTTGTCTATTAGTCGATACGGGTGGAAGGACTGGGTCGTTGGGAATGTCAACTTGCCAATTTACAAATACGGGTTAGTGTGGCTCTGATAATAAACATACTGCTTTGTATTGCACTTTAATTACTTTTCCTGACTACCTTCTTTCATTTGGAAATTGCAAATCGTCATCCTTAGCCCGTATAGTTGCCATCATTTAAACAAATTACACTTTTGTAAATGTGTTTGCTATTTGCTACCGAGTCGTTCAATAACAAGACAAGTGTGGTTCGGTATTTATAAATGTTTTAAATATCATCTCCACGTTATATACCTATCTCTTCTGTAAATATTTTAAGAAGCGAAAAAAGCAGGAGACAGGCTGGTTTACATTTGGCATTCCATACTTAAATATATCCGAATTCAAAGCCGGTTTTGCATGGGACGACGATTAGGATTCTGTTGGAGGTTCGAGATGGAGAAATTGCGTCGTAGTCGTTCCGTATGTAACTAAAGAACGACAAAATGCTGGATCTTGTTCATGGTCAAGGCGAGGCGAGGGTGTCAATTCTATTCTGCACGTTTCGTCTATGTATTACATGCAGAATTGAACGTTAAAATTCGCACTATTGCTAAAACCCTGCTGGATTGGAATGGGAATTGGCATGCAGGGCTGGGTATGTTGATTACAATAATATTATGACCGTGTTCATTTTGACGAAAAAACCAAAACCTACATCAACTACGTTTTTATTGCCCACTTCCGTCGGCACGGAATCTCAATCGGAATCCTCTTATGGACATGGAGTAACTGGGTTGCCTTTGTGGAATATGAAACTGGGGACAGGAAGTAAGGTCCTTTTGTAGTCTGTATTGGTTTTGTAAATTCCCATGGGGAGCTGTATTTAGGCGGATGACAAAAGGATGGGGATTTATTTCGGTGGTTAGAAGTTTCACTTTAAATCAAGTAGAATGAGGGAGTTATTGAAGGGGTGGGGTTCTTATTTCGAAGTAAGAATTTAATAGGAAACTAACCTGCACGTGACTCATGTCATAGGCATTCTTTTCATTTGATAGATCTCCTATGCTGAAGGCTGTTTGTCGTTCGCGTTCGTGGAGAAAGTAAATTGAGGAGGTAATCAAATTGATGGCTTAAGCTATACGATACACGTATGTAGGATGGTTCTGGCAAAACGCATCTCGTGAATTGTTTACTACACTTTCTGCCATCAAATTGGCAATCTATCCAGATCCTACTATTTCTAGTTCACTTCCATTGTTTATCTCGATCTCTAGGGAGAATGTTGGGGTCCTGGATGAATGATTCAGAAATGTCTATAGGTCTCAGGATTTTGCGAAATCCAAGGATCTGCGGTCTGTTCACATGGATAAGTCCTAATCCGCACGAAAACAGAATAAAACTCGTCAGCCTGTAAATGTAAATGCAAGAATTTTTGGGTTATCGTTGGGTCTTACAACCGGAAATGTGTTTTTTTTACATCTCGAACAGTGCCCCAATGGGTGCGGGGGGGGGGGGGGGGGTAGGGACTTAAATGGGTTCTGCCCTGCAAGTGCTTATAAACAGACCCCAACAACTTCCAAGTGATCCATGTAGAAGTTGCTTGTCATTCTCTCTTGTTTTCTCATTAAATTTGTCCCCACAAGTCCAATACTGTGTATGTGTGTGATTGCAACCGTTCGTAGAAGCGTGTTTTTAAGGGGATAATACAGGCGGGATAAGTTGGGATTTATCCGGTTGATTAAATTTGTTCTTGTCACCTGTATTTTTTGTAGGATTAAAAAGTAAAATAATTTACAAGCTAAAATCAATAGGTATAATGTATGAACTTTCACCAGGTTTATTATAACGAGTCATATATTAGGCTCTACTTTGAGCCCATTTTTGCCACAAACTAAAGTCTCAACCTCAGTACTTTTTTATATAAATGAAGCTGGTAAAATTCCAGCTTTTCATATGAATGAGGCTTATCAATCGCACCCAAACATCCCAATTTCTACCATTTTTTTTATCATCCTTGTTACCTTACTTTGCCTTCACCTTCTGTGAATCTGCGATGTTGATGTTTTCTGCTTTTTTTATCATGTAAAAATATACAGTGACAGAGTATTTGCACTATCTAGAGAAGCTGTAAAAAGCTTCTAATGAAATCAGTCCCACCAAAAGAAAATTCCAGATTCCCAAGTACCTACGTCTATATTTTGTGATGTTGACATTTTTCCGTGAATCTTCCCTAGTTTGCCATTTTTACGGTTCATGATCTGGGTTTGGGCCTTGAGTTTGGTCTATTTTCCGGGGATTTCATTTAATGACTCAGAATAACGTCTTCCTGTTTTGCCATTTTCCCTGGAACGACTTAACCCAGGTCCTTGTTATATTACGTTGTTATTCATTACCGGCAGGACTGTTGACATTTATACGGTCATATTATTCACATACTATAAAAGCCATCATGGATTATTGTCGTGGCTCTAGTAATCAGTAATCTGTATATACTGTCCCTTTATGCTTTTCTCAGTAAAAAAAACCTTATTCGCTGACTTAAATTATATATCTGTCATCTCATCTGTTGACTTGCCACGGTAAAAATTGGCCTCGGAACGGAAGAGGAATGAATCTTCCGAGCAAAATAATGATCTGTTGACAGCGTCCCAAATGTCAATAGTCGATAGTTAAAGCTCGCTATTCGTTATTCGACTGTAATTATTGGCACTGGCCGATTCAAAACAACAACAAGCTTAACTTGGCCAACTCATCTTCCGAATTCTTGTTTGGGTTCTGTAACCAGCATGGGTTCATTTAGCAGCAAATATCGAATTGATCTGCTGGGGTTCGAGACTTCGAGAGAACTGACATATTATGGATTTGGGTCACATAATCTATCATATAGAGATCATATATTCAAAATCAGAAAAAACTGAGTGGTATAGTGCTTGACATTTAGTGTCAGGTTAGGACATATTCTTCTCTGTAGTGTATGTAGCATACACTAATCTTAAGAACACATGCATGTATATTTTCAGGAAATTGAGCTCTTTATGGTAGTCGGAGATGGAAAACGTCCTCGCACAAAATATCAACCTCAATACTCACAATTTTAGGTGAGAACTGCTCATCAAAATCAAAATTAAAAACAATTTTGAATCCTCTCTGAATCAACATTCTACAATATAAAATATAAACCACGTAAAATGAATGAAGTCTTTTGATAAGGTCAAGTTCATTCATTTTGGCAGAGAGCTTCATATACATACATTCTGTTCAGAGACTTCTTCGACCTTAGAAGAAGGCATGAAAAGACCTACCCGAAGTATAATATTATGTTATCCAGAAAATAATAATATAATTTTGGACATATGCATATTATTCGGTCGTAGGCATTTCATGGTCTTCATCACGACACGACTGTAATATTAAAGAAATATGTGTATGATTCTAGAGGGTAGAAATCGTGAGCCAAGAAGCCATGCTCCGAAATTCGGTGTTGTTCCAGGGCGAGCTAGAACCGAACTGGGAGCAGCCTTGAGAGAAATCCGTGCTTACTTGGCTTGACTCGAATAAGGAAGGGACTCAAATACTTGCAAAAATTTTGCCAACTACGCAGCAGAATATAAAGTGTATAAGACATAGCTAGTTAGCTATATTGCTTCAAGCAGATCTTATATTATAAATATTAGCACAGGGTGGATATTAAAAAAAATTAATGAAAATACTGGAACTGTATTTTTGCGATTTTTGTAGTATATTTCAGAGAGGAATGAAATGATCTCTATTGGTTGGGTTCCTTTTTGTTTCCATATAATATAATAAAAAACGACCGATTTCGAGCCAAAACAATGTAAGTTATTAGTCAGAATGTTGTGGAGTTTTGAAGACACGAGTTTCGAATCTTGAAAGGTTCTGACATTTTCTGGGGGCTGGACATATACGCTTTTTAATTATATTTAAGTAAATTTCCTTGGTTTAAAATGCATACATTTTCTTGCATGCATATGTACATGTACACGAGGTAGTTTACTACTCACTCTTACATAATTACAGCTGCATAGCTATTTACTGAAAAAGGGACCACCCAATTAAAAAATACACCTGAATAACTCCCAACCACAGTTTCCACCTTTTTCATATATGATTTGAATGAAACAATCACATCCACCGGAATAAGTACCCTTTAAATAATTCCCCATCTTTCTGGTAATATTAGCTACATCGATTAATTCGATTCAAGCCAGTGGTGTAGAAACGGGGAAGCAGGGTATGCTCTGCATAAGGTCCAAGGTCATGACGATCGGCGTAACCTCAAAACACGAAATCGCTTGGGTGACTCCAAAATCGGTTTAGAGGGGTGCCGGTCAATGTACAGCTGTTTTAAGTATCCCTCTGAAAAAGCTTCGAAAAGCAGTGTCGATATGCATTCGCTTCAAGTATCGATACGATATTAATACCAATAAGTTAGCTCTGCATGGAAATCGTAATTTTTCTCCCCCAAATCCCCAAAAAATAGTCAGACTGTGCTGTATTCAACATGAGCCAAATAAAGGAGCAATTTTTCTGTTTTCTAATAAGTATGCCGGATGTCAACGTTTCTATACATTGGAAAAAATTGGAATACACCGTCGGGTCCTGCCTGACTCCTGACAGTCCTGACCAGGGTCTTGGGCCACAGTTTCATATCTAATGATATCAAGCGAATGTGAAATTTGAAATCGTCTGCTGGGGGTTTCTACAATCCTAAGATCCTAACCAATTCTTCAAGCCGAGCGGAAGCCTCATACATGGACAGCGAGACCCGGTATGCGTGGATTAGCTCTGTTAATCAAGTTCGCCGCTATCCAGAACTCGGACTTAAAAAACTTTGCAGAAAAGGGATGCGATTCGAGTGACCATCGGTAGCACAGAAGAGGTATCTCACTCCTACCTCTTCTGTGCATCGGTAGGGGTGTATAGGAAAATAGGACACAGATCAGGAGCGGAATTCAGAGGGTCGGGTTAGTCGGGTAACCCCACAGAAGAGGTAGATACCTCTTCTGTGGGGTAACCCGATTTTTACCCTTGCCTCAACACAGGGTTAAACTTTTTAACCCCTGCTCTGAATTCCGCTCCAGGGGGTCAGGAATCAGGATCTCACAATCACAACAAAAAGGAAGCGGTTTTAATTTAACTATACGAAAATATACGAAACGGGAAACAAAGCGCCCATGTTGTTATCTCACAAACCGGGAGGTTTAAAGATTTTGGCAATCTGTGAACAGTGCAGTGTGAACTGGATTGGAAATTGGAACTTGGAACTGACGGGAATCTCGCTCGTTCGCGTTATTTTCGAGTCACTTGTCTCTATAATACGTATACGTCTGAAACTCTGACTACTCGTTCGCGCCAGAAGCGTTCCCGCATCCCGACTCAGCAAATGATGGACGAGGCCGTCGTACGTGCACAAAAAGCTTTCGATCAAGTTACCAATGTTATCATGGCAAACAGGAAGCGGAAGCAGAAGTGGGTAATAACAGTGAATAAGCTGGACAAAGAACAGGAGCTGAACGCTGTTGAAGGTTTGTGATTATTGTGATCGTGATGATCGTGAAATTCACGACGTGAATATTGTGTATTGTGTATTGAATATGATTTATTTCGTTGGAAGTTGGAATTGATTTACAAAATTTATAATCAATAATCAATAATCCTTATTATTTTTTAATTTTGTATTTGTCACGAAGTGGTTAAGCCTGTCGAAGTCGAAGAGCTCCCATTAGGAAATGACGCTGGTGAGAACCAGCGTCAGATCAATTTGTCGGGATTGCGGAAACGCCGACGCCGACGGAGACAGACACCGAACCAAATTCTATCGGATGCTGAGGAAGAGTCCTTAAAGAAGACAATCCGGCACTGGCAGGACAGAGGATTCCCTATAACTTCCTGTCGCATCAAGGAGTTTTGTTTCGAGTACTGTGACGCCAATAGGATCCCGAACCGATTCTACCAGAAGAAACGACTCGCTAGCAAGGGGTGGTACAATGGCTTCCTCGCACGTCATCCAGACGTACGTGTTGACAAAATCCGTCAAAAACCTCCTTCAGATCCAATTCCAGTAGCTGTTGCTGATATGATTTTGCAAGAACGAAGTGAGCCAAATTTGGTGAAGAAGGGATTGGGTCCCAACAAGAAGCAACTAACCCCGACCACATCGTCCCAAACAGAAATTTCAATGCCGCTTCCCAAAACGTCTAACAAACGGGTAGCCCCAGCGAGTTCAGGGAAAAGTGAAAGTGGATCTTGCAAAAAACGGCGTTTCAAGACCTTCCAGAACATCGTCATGCCGGAATGGGAACCTCTGGAGAACTTGATCGAGGAACTAGCGAATGAAAACATAGACTTTGTTGAAGGTTTGATAGTTTAATTGGCTATTTTAATAGTTTGAATTTATTTTAAAAAATACCTATTTAATTTTTTATTTTTTTTAGAACAAACGGATAAAATTGAATTGGAGCCAATAACTGTCGAAGCAGATATCACAACAGGAAATCTCGTTGGTGCGAGTGATCATCAGTTCTCGACAATTCACGGGCCATCGAACCCGATCCTATCCGAAGCTGAGGAGGAGTCATTGAAAAACGCAATCCGATACTGGCAGGACAAGACGTACCCCGTCACTTCCTGTCATATCAAGGGTTTGTGTTTCGAGTACTGTGACGCCAATGGGATACCAACCCGATTCGACCAGAAGAAACGACTTGCTAGCACCGGCTGGTACAATGGCTTCCTCGCACGCCATCCTGACGTACGGGTTGACCAAACGCTTCGAAACCCTCCTTCAGATCCAATTTCCGTAGCTGTTGCTGATATGATTGTCCAAGTCCAAAATGAGCCCAACTCTGTGAAGAACAAGGGATCGGGTGACAAAAAGCAGCTGAAGTTAACCACATCGCGCAAAAAGGAAAGTCTATTGCCGCTCTCTAAGTCTTCTAACAAACGGGCAGGACCAGGGACTTCAGGGACAGGTGAAAGTGGACCTTGCAAAAAACAGCGTTTAGAAACCTTCCACAACATTGTCCAACCGAGAAGAGAACTTACAGTGAACTTGGCCAACGAGTGCGGTGATGGAGAAGACGTTGATCAAAGTTTGATTTGAATTTATTTTATTATTGAATCCTTTGTTAATGCTCTAAGAATTTCGGCTAATCTTCGCTTTGGTTGTTTTTAGAACGAGAAGGATTGGATGCTCAGACTGAAACTAGTACCAATTTGGAGCTAACTGCTGTTGAACAGATCCCAGTATCAGTATGTCACATAGATCAAATCGATGAAAATGTCGACAGTGTGAACGTTCAAAAAGAAGAAAGGATGACATTGACAGGGACATTGGAATCATTTTGGACCACTCTCAAGACTAGGTTCAGCTGGTTGTAACCGAAGTACCGGTAGAGACTTCAAGGAATGAGGGTAGATATTATTCTGTATGGCCCCATTATTGCAGCGACTTTTCTGAATAATTCATTTTATAATGTAAAAGTCTCTGAAATAAATCTTTACGAATAAGCCCATCCATCAATATTTTAACTATGATAAGCATTTTCGTCATTCAAAAATACAGTTTAGGTACCTACGTTCGTTTTCAAATACTAGCTTTACTTTCCAATTATAGTAAAAAGATCCTTGAGTTTAAACACGAACTCTTCTGTGGGTTCTATGATCTTCCAAGTATTTCCTATTTTGAAATCCTTTCCGTTGTTATTTTAATTTATGGCCAATTTCCTTATCTTTTTCACAGGTCTTTAAGTTTAAGGGTGCGTACGCGGAGCAGCTTTTACATTTTTACGAGTTTATGACAAACCTTTTGCTTTTGTATAACATGAATGGAAAACCTATGCACCTACCACTCCTTATCCACCTACATCTACACATCGTTTACAATCCTACTTCAGATACTAAAATCGTTTTATTGTTTTGTTTACAAATACAAACCTCTGTCAAACGTAGGGGAGAGTTTTGTTTTGGAAAGGTTTACGAGGGAATCCAATCACCATTTAGCATGGGATTGCCAACACACTTCTCAAAATCCTATTCCGCAGGCCGAGGTTGTAAAAAATTCGAAAACTCATTCCGATTTCGTATATTAAATACCTACCTATATAGTTATACCCAGTAATCATTTTCGGCACTCCCAGGGATTTCAAAATTTGCAATTTTAAATGGAACGGGATCTCTGTAAGGGAAGTAAAATACAATTGAGAATGGAAAGGCTAATGGGTCGGTTCGTAAACCAATTCAATGATCATCCATGATGCCTTGACAGCTTATACTTGAATAATCCTTCAAAACCGGGTTGTCATTCGAAAGCGATCAATTAATTTACAAGAGCTTTAGCCTTATGTTGACCTTGACATGAGCAACCCACCGAACCGAAAGTGAATCAACACAATCTGACGTTAAATTATAATAGAAACGGCATTAATTATCATATAATCCTGGACTATCATACTTCGTATCCCTTTGTCGAATCCCAATTTATTCTAAAAGTAGTGAGGCTAAGATTTAGTTCAGGGACATTTTTCTTTTACGCCTCCCCACACAAGGCAGCTTGGATTAGGACTAAAAAGTCTCAGGACTAAATATCCGCTTTAACTGAGCTAGCATTATGAACCGTCCTTATTCCTCGTCCTCGTCATGAGCTTTCGAAAAGGGTTGTAAAATCTTCTATTTGTTTACATTTTTAGCTTTTAAGAGAGTTGACCCTTTAGTATCTACTGAGGCGACAGGATCTGAAGTTGTTACCGTTCCTAAACGACACAGAAAAACGACGAAACCCTTCCTGTTGTTGTTTGGTCCTGCAAAAACAATTCGAGTTTGTCGAACTGGCCAAAACGGTGGATGGAGACTGTATTCATGTTTTTCTGAGAAAACAACAAGAACACATCATTACAGTCTTAATTTTGCAATCTCTTTCCATCTCTTTAAGAGTAATTGTATTGTAATAGCGGTCATTCAAGAGGTCTATAATCTGTTTCGTATTTTGAAGTATTTTTTTAAGGATCAGGCAAAGCTTATTTTAGAGCATGGAATCCAGCTTCAAAATATTTATCTCATGCATAATCTCATCAAAAAACAATTTTAATTTTAAGTATGCAAGTTAAAGAGCGACTTAATTAAAGTCGATAACCCCTGATGACAAGATTTTTTGTTGATCAGTAAAGTTGCCGGAGATTTTTGACTAAATATGCACAACAAAAACAAGGCGGTTATGGTGTTTCATTTGATCTTGCGTACATTATGTATAATTAGAAATTGAATCTGGATGTTTTAATGGTTTAAAATTGGCGATTACGAAACTATAATATATAAAATGTGGTAAGATATTTGCTGATTTACTGATGGGAAATTATTTTTTGAAGGTTCATGAGTGGACCATAAATATAGATACTATTAGGGTAAAAACACGTCTTATGTAAATCGGTAACCCTAATAATATAAGTTCTAGTTTAAAAAGAAATGTAATCCAATATTTCAGATTAACCGAATAAAACAAACAGAACGTGACTAAATCAAAAACAGCTCGGGTTTCTTAATCTCAGGAGTCAAAAAGTGACACCATCTTCGTCGGCCTTATAGCTTGCCCTCATTTTTCTAAACATTTCCAACTCCCAGGTGTCAAGTGTCAAGCAACCCTGTCAATGTACGTGTGTCGAGATCTGATGTCGATTAACCGTCATGAATTATTCAGACCGAAACTACTTTTACGAAGTCGTAGACGGTTATGACAACGCGGATCGGGAATTAGAGAGAAGTGACACGTCGGATCGTTATTGTACTTGTAAATATAAAGCAGTTAAAAAAGTATCGCAAGAACATAGGATTTAAAGGTTACAGGTCAAGTCAAGATGTCTTTAAAGTCAAAGGCATGTCTCCTAAATCAATAGACGTGTTTTTTGACAGAAAAGTCTCGTTCCATTTAATATGTTAGACGAAGTGTGTTAAACAACAAGTTAGACAGACAGACATGAATTTGCAAACCAAAATAAAAACATGACTAATAAGCTTTTCCCTTATAGGGTTCCATATTTCCATAACGAATCTAGACAGCTAGAACGGTTCGTTCAAGACTCGTTTAAAACCATGAGCCACTTTGTCCAATTGAACAGATTCGTTAATATTATTATATGAAATATAGTTCGGCAAAAACACAGAATCGGTGTGGACAACTGGTCAAATAAAAACCGTCAAAAACATCAATTGGTAACATGACCAAAATAAAGAAAGCGTTTTCAAAACCGAACCTTAAAAATCATTAAAATGGTTGCCTTCTAATACTATAAATGGATACAGTTTGTCCAAAAACTACATATTTTTTGCCAAATATAGCTCTGCCAAACCATCCTTGTAAACCATGAGATTTAGCCGAATAAGCTTGAATTAATAATAAAAAAATGTGTTGCGAAATCGGACACCAAAACGTTGTTGCTTATCTTATTCCAGGGACCCAAGTAGGTCAACCATAGATATGGATTGAGGTCAACTGAATAACATCTACATTCCTTTCGGAATATAACTATAAGAGAATGGAAGTATGTAATATGCATTTATTTATAAAATGGTGATGCTATGCGATTACATGACAGTTTGTGTAAATGAAGTTGAAATCAGAAGTCATGATGCTGGAATGCCGGAGATATTTCATCTCTTTCCATTTCTTACCGTTTTGTTTGTTGACAGTTTGGCACATTTTCTTGACAGTTTACTCCGAATCGAAGAATAAATTCCGTGGTTATCTAGAAATTGATATGCAAGGGTAACTGACAATGAGTAAATTGATGCCAAGGATGGAGCCAATGTCCTCATCATTTTCTAACAAAGTTCCGATTGCCAAATCCAACGGACAATAGAACTCGAACGGTGTCCGTGTCCATAAATCCTATAAATAGAGACTGACGGAATTGGGAATCTGATCCGGGCTATTGATTACAAGGTTACAACGTTCGAGTAATTGAAATATGAAACTTGGGTAATGTAATTATGAATGTTATTCCATAGGGCTATTTTTACATCTACGGCTAATTGTCAGATTATCGTGAAATCCTTTGCCAATTCTTTAATTAATTAGACTTACAAATAGAACAAGGGACAAAGTACACAAAAGAACGATCACAATTGTTTTTTAAAACTGTGTAAGCTTCGAAAACAAGCCTACAATTTTACATTTCATTTAAAATTTAATAGTCCAATTCGGAATCAACAAATCATTATTGGAAATTCACAGTCAATCGATTCCCGTCCGCATGAAGCAGTAACTAATCTATATGATTCCACTGGATGAGCATATTGAGCATTAGCATCAACAAGCTTAAAAATTAACAACCGTTCGGCTCGGTTTTATACGATAACATATTATTATCTTGAATGTCGCAAGATTTATGGTACTTTGCATTTGCCTACATATCCGTAAAAACAATGAATATTTATTAAGTGTTGAAAACACTTTATGCGAATGACAAGTCCGTCTGTCCGTCCGTCTGTCCGTCCGTCTGTCCGAGCGATAACTGGAGAACGGCTGGACCTACGATCACGAAATTTTGTACACTTGTTCCTTGGGTCCTAACACAGGCTAAGTTCGAACTTGGGTCAAATCGGTCACACCCCCTGACCCCCATAAATTAAACCCCCCAAAACACATTTTAAACAATATCTAATGAATGGATTAATCTAGAGTTACCAAACTTCATACACATGTTGTGCAAGGTAATACAACGGCTACGTTTGAACTTGGACCAGTTCGGTCATGCCCCCTGATCCCCATAAAATTAACCCCCCCAAAACACATTACAAAGATTAATTCTTGACTGCGTTGACCTAGAGTCGCCAAATTTTGTACACTTGTTCCTTGGGTCATAACCAAGGCTTAGTTCGAACTTGGGTACAATCGGTCACACCCCCTGACCCCCATAAAATAAACCCCCCACAAAAAGCATTAAAATCATAGAAATCACTGACATATTTTGAGACTACCGCTTACATAGTCTACATAAACTCTATGTCTCTCATCCACACATGGTTACAACTTCAAAATACCTTTCAGGGTGCGAAACCCGGGCTTTTTGGGGAAATTGAGATTTGGGGTTTGAACGATTCCCAACGGGACCACTCCTACTGACACCAGGGTGCAGTACCCGGGATTTTTGGGGAAATTGAGATATGGGGTTTAAACGATTCCCATGAGTAATAGAACATCTTTGACGAATACGGGACCACTCCCACTGACACCACGGTGCAGTACCCGGGTTTTCGGGGAAATTGAGATATGGGGTTTAAACGATTCCCATGAGTAATAGAACATCTTTGACGAATACGGGACCACTCCCACTGACACCAGGGTGCAAAACCTGGGCTTTTTGGGGAAATTGAGATTTAGTTTGTTTATCGTTATATTTTCAACACTTGGTTACACCCGTTACATCGGTTTATTACATTACTGCAAGGAACTGGTAACGTTTCGGAAACCTCGTCCTTTCTCTAAATAGCAAATCGAATAGAAGGAATAAAATGAAAAAATCGATAGACCACTACCAAGCGATCCTATTTTTCGACACAAGCTTTAGTTTCTGTATCATAAACTACCACACAGTGAAGAACCTACAATTTTTCGATAGTTTCCAAGAAGAATGATTTACCGTTTTGTTTATAAAAATGATGCACTGCACTGCGCCAAGATTGTTCCTATTGATAACAGCTCATAAGGCCAGTAATTTATTCTTACTTCACAATTGAGAGCTAAGGAAAATAGAATAACAATCTGTGCCATTTAAATGTTTTGAAAATTTCATGATTTTATGTTCCTTTTCAGAAAGATTGTAAAAATCGCAGTCAACAGTGGGTTTTTCCTCGTTCTTATAATAGTTACATTTTATTCCCTCATCTTTAAAGTAATTAAGTAATTATAGTTATATAGATTTAAAATATCATCATTCACTATAGAGTTGATTTGGTGGCTACATTGGGAGGTTACATCC
Organism: Desoria tigrina; assembly: GCA_906901685.1. Taxonomy (NCBI): domain Eukaryota; kingdom Metazoa; phylum Arthropoda; class Collembola; order Entomobryomorpha; family Isotomidae; genus Desoria; species Desoria tigrina. The sequence goes on along the minus strand of CAJQTU010000023.1, from coordinate 6,336,521 downwards.
TATATAAGTTAGCCTTAGTGGTCCTTAGTTTCTTGGTCACTATTTTAATATCGTCTTCATTAATCACTTCAATTCATTTGATGCATAACTTCCATATACCTTCAATTTAAATTAGGTTAATGACGGCTGTCGGTTACATCAGCGGGATAGTCCCAGTGTACGGGCATAGACGTTGGGTAATGGTAGTCGTAGAGCTCATCTTGCAAGAATGCCATTTTGTCCTTGGGTTCAGGATAAGTGAATGCATAATCTTTTGGAATAAAAAAACAAAATATAAAAATAAAATTAGAGGATTGCACTAAATTGGGGTAAAAAAAATCAAGTATTAAAAGCGTTACATTTGTAAAAATGAAATAAAAAACGATTTCACTGTGTAAAATATATTAAAAAATGTAAAATAGATCGCCAACATTAAAACATTTAATACAACCAGCAAAATAATAAGCATCTATATAGTACAAACAATACTTTCATTAGGTAGCAAAACTGAATTCTTAACTGTTTCAAACAGGGACAATGAATGAAAGCATTTGTTATAAATGTTATAATTTCAGGAAACAACGGTTAATGTTCTTTGAAGGTGTGCAAAACTGACCCCATATTAACAAAATAGATCCGTAAATCCTACACGAAAATGCTGGTAACTGAAACTAAAGGATTCAAGGTTACTATTCAAACTAAAAGTAGCTTATTCTTCAGGTTTTTATACAGTGAAAATATTAAATCGGAAATGCATAAACGGTCCCAAGTCAAAGCTAGTTCTCATTGAACCGTTTAAAATTCAACAGCATTTCAAGATTTAAGAGTCCGTAGAACGTAGAACGATTAAATTTAATCTGACCAACGCTTTCACTAACAATGAAGACCACAACCAAGACCCATCACCACAGAAGTTTAAATACCTTCAGTAGTCACAAAGTTGGCTTCCACAAGTTTAGCAACAATGGTTAGTAATTTCAGAAGGCCTATTGACTCTTAATTGTCCACATATCTAATGGGAAAAGGATTCAAGAAGACACAAAGGTACGGAAGGAAGGGAAGAGGATACTCGTTAATTTCATTGTAGTTTAAACAATCGAATACATACAAACTTACAAAAGTACACAGAACCAAGCCATCTAAATTAAAAATTAAAAGTAATAAGCCATCTAAATTTAAAATTTTAAGAATAATAATGCTACGGAATTCTGCGAAGTTGCTCCGAGTTGACTAACTTTTATTTTGTTAAGTAATTTAGTCATTTATAATACTGTTGGGAGAGAAGTACAAGGAAGATTTGGGTTTGGTTTTTCGTAGGTCAAGGAGGAAGAGAGCAGGAAAGGTCGTAAGGGTCAATAAGTATGCAAGTTATTCCCTCATCATATCGGCCATTTGTAACTCGTCGGAGTGACAGTCGCATAATTATAGTCGTAAAGCTGAGCTTTCACGAACTCTCCTTTGTCAGCCGGCTCGGGATATGTTGACGCTTCACCTTTTTCCGTTTAATGATAAGTAATATTCAGTTAGTTAATCCCGAAAATATTAATACGAAAATTATTTTGGTTTGAAGTTTTAGTAAAAAAGAATCCATAGAATTATGTTGAAATTAGTTACAATCTAAAACCTAAACAGTAATTAGCAATGCAACCTTCATGCAACACAAGATTAATAACTGAATGTAAAATTAAATTTTGATATTGAAATCACAGAAGCAGTTACAACTCATAGCGAATGAAAATATATCCTTACCGTTCCTGTACGCATCTTCCACAATTGCCTTAGCTATCAATAATGAAACATTTTGGATATCCGTTAGTGGAGGGTACAATCTTCCGGCGGCCATATCCTCTTCCGTAACGACGTCTGCTAATGTCTATTTTAAACACGATATATATAAAAATTTGACGTACCAGATAGATTGAGTCAGTTACGAATTTAGAAAAATATATACCTGAGCAGCAAGTAGAAATACTTCTTCGCTGATGTGATGGATTCCAGCTGCGATCGTGGCTAGTGCGACTCCTGGGAAAATGTAAGCGTTGTTTCCTTGTCCGGGAGTAAATTTCTTGCCATTCTTCTCGTAGTCGGGGAAGGGTGAACCACTAGCAAAAATAGCCCTTTGATCCGTGTGATCATAAGCCTCTTCTGCTGTGCATTCTGCTTTCGAAGTTGGATTACTAAGTGCAAATATAACAGGTCTCTCGTTGAACTCAGCCATCATTTTTAAAATTGAAGGGTTAAACGCTCCCTTTGAAGCAGCAGCACCTGAAAATAACATACGCAAGTTAGTAACAAATAAACTTTATTAATTGATATCTTCATGACGTCAAATTACCGAGGATAGTTGTGGGCTTAATCGTTTTCACAATTTCAGCAAAGTCCGTAATTGCAGGCATATCTTTTGCGAATACTTGTTTCTCTGAGGAAATAGTAGACCCTCGTGATTTTGTCACCAGACCCTTGGAATCCTATATAGAAAGAAGAAATAATACTTTTATTCCCACATTGAAGTGATTGAAGCATTTGTAAAAATAGGTATTGACTAAGAACAATTAAATAATGTACACTGAGGTAAATTCTTGATGTAGCTTCCTCGTGGCTTGCTCCATCTTTCACCATCTTGGCCGTGATTAACATTGCAATACCCAATGCAGCCTGAAAGAATAAATATTTTATATGTGCGATTAAATTATAATTTGACAAATAAAAATGTACATTTTAAATGAAAAATTTACCTCTCCAGCTCCGAGGAAAAGGAACTTCTGTTCAATCAACTTCTTCTTGGTTATTCGAAGAGACGCCAAAACACCGGCTAAAGCTACAGAAGCAGTCCCTTGAATGTCGTCATTAAAGGTACAATATCGATCTCTGTACTTTTCCAATAATCTGAAGGCGTTGTGATTTGCAAAGTCTTCAAACTGCAATAGATGTTAGTACAACTTAAATTAAATGTATTAAATGATGTAAGGCAGGATTAATGATAATATGCACTGATCTGCTATTTAAACTGGACATTCTCATGATTTTACCTGAATCAATGTGTTTTGTCCATATCGGCGAACTACAGCCTGCATGAATTCATCAATGAACTCATCATAAGCTGGTCCTGTAATCCGTTTGTGATTCAGTCCGATGTAGTACGGATCATCAAGTAGAGACTAAACAAACACATTTTCAGTTCTCACAATAGTTATCTACATGGTTTTGGTTAAAATAATTAATTAATTAAAAACATTAACCCACATTACCTGCGTGTTCGTGCCAACATCCAATTGAATCGGGAGACATTGGCTAGGCTTAATTCCAGCCAAGGCAGTGTACAGAGACAGTTTTCCTACGGGAATGCCCATACCGTATGCCCCCAAGTCACCCAAACCCAGAATACGCTCGCCGTCTGTGACGACAATTGCTCGGACGTCATTTTCAGGCCTGAAATACATATTTAAAGTTCTACAACTCCAGTTATAATCCTAAATTTGCATTCTATAGGGATGTTAAGCCCACCAATTTTTCAGGATTTCATAGATGTGTCCTTTGTCATGAATGGTGATAAAAAGACCTCGAGGTCGACGGAAGATGAGACCAAATTTCTGACAAGCCAAACCGACGGTCGGAGTGTACACGAGAGGCATCATCTGCTCCACATTTTCGGCTAAAACTCGGTAGAATAATCTTTCGTTTCGGTCCTAAATACATGAAATTTCACTTAGCCTTACAGATGAAAATGCCAATGCCCAATTATTAATAACTTTTAATATATCCTAACATGCGAACATATTTATTCTACTATTGCACAACCAGGGCAATAAATAAATATATTTCACAAGCGAATTGCTATTTTCAGTTCTTAGCACATTTACCTGGAGTCCTACGAGGTAAATGTGTTTATTCAGATCTTCATCATATCTGTCCACATTCTCTTTACAAAGCCTAACTTGTTCTTCTTGGGTCTTGAATCTGCCAGGCAACAATCCATGAATTCCTATTGACTGTCTCTCCTCCAAGGTAAAAGCCATACCCTGCAAAAATTCAATCGATAATGAATTAATTAAAACGTTAAAACTTTATGCAAAATGTATACCGCAAATTTAAAAAAATCTTACCTTATTCAACCTAGGATCTCGGAGGAAATCAATTCCCCGGACCATGTTAGGGCAGAAATTATCTCCAGAGTCATGATAAGGTCTCTGACCAATTCGGTCCCGTCTCGGGTCCGCTTTGTACAACACTCTTCCATTGCTGGTCCCTTTGGCGAAACTACAAAAACAAAAAAATCACGATCCGTTTAGCTATAATTTCAAAAGCACAATTGCTATTAGCCAAGGAAATTAACCAATCTTACAGAATTCCTTGCGAATCTGCCATGATTATTCAACTTAATTATACGCCTCCAACGAATTGAAATACACTTGTACACACACTAAAATGTCTGAGATAAATCGATATTTTCGCAAAAAGTCAAGAAGAAAGTACAGACAGAGTGAGTGGATGGGACAAGAGTGGGTCCTCGTCTGAAGAGTGAACCGCAAGAACTGTGATTATATCTACCACCATCAACCATCCAACCCAACCACTTCATTTCATGCCATTTCCCATTTAATTTGGTTTTATCGCATCCTTCTCACTCCTAGTCATATCATATATCCCAAGTCCCAAGGTGATGTCAGTAGTTTAGAACATCTAGAAGTGATGGAATATTACTATGAATGTAAATTAAAATTGAGATCACCAACACCTCGGTCGAGGATAAAGCAAAGCCTGCCTTGGTCAGCCCACCAATTTCTTCGGATGACGAATTTACATTATCTCTTACTTGCTTCTTCTATACTCTCTCTAGTTTCATTAATATTGAATACCATCATATTATATAGTATGTCTTTACGATTCAGATCCAATAAAGCACTCACAAAACACGACTGGCTCCCGTTCTGTAGGAACGTGGAAATATCCCAACAATTTAATATTAGATAATCTGAGTGAGTTCTCAAGCGACATGAGCCATCCATCAATTACTTCACTCTTGAAGCTCGAGTCTTCCAGAGGATGTGGATTTTTTGTGCTTAACAGTCTTAAATGGACCACCCCGACTATAATGCATTGGCAAAGGTCAAGGATGAACAAATGTTCTTTGCTCCAGAATCCTAAGATCATCCTTTTGCTGCGTTTTCTGATTAGCACAAAGTTATGCATGTTATAGGCCGTGTGCGAAACCTCGGTCTGTTTCCAAACGGACTATGACTAATCCTTTTCAGGATAATTATAATTTAGTCGGGTTTTAGCGTATGAATAAAATAGAGAAATCAAGTTCAGAAGCATCTAATAGTCAGTAATTCCTTCATTGGTACTAAGAATTTTGGACGGTAACACATGCATATTAAAAACACTTAACATTCTTATGCATTTTTGGACATTTTTGGTGGACATCTACCGAAGTCCCAATCTCGATATACAAGCTTGGCCGTATAAGTTTTATAAAATTAAGAGCTTTATTAAAAAAAAAAAAAGTTCGGTCGTTTCAAATTTTATCTATATAGTAAAAGCCGTTACACTTTCAGAACTTTAAAAAATGTTACGAAGGAATTTTATTCGTTTGTAATTGAATCGTTGAATGCAAAATATTAACTTTGTTGTTGTTTATTCCGCAAACTCAAAATAACACATACCTATCACCTTAATCTGATACGAACTGATAACAGAAAAGGCTTAGGATTAAACCAGAATTGCGTATAGCCTTTATACTTTGACTTTTAGAGAGTAGCTCCATAAATAATTCACCTTTGTCATTTGTTCCATAGTGTTTTCAGTCATCTCTGCAACTAGCAACTCTTCAAAGTTCAATCATAATAATTTGTATGAAATGCCTATAATTTCTAATTCTAACCTTCCTCGATCAATTATCGAGTATTTTATTCATAACAGGAAGCCTAATTATAACTTACAAAAACAAAGCCATTTGATTTGAGCAAAAAATATTTAAAAAAAACATTAAAACTATGTATAAGACACATTCATTCATACAATCCTTGGCGAAAACTGTGTGGGAATGGGAATGTGTATATGCAACTGAACTTTTCCTGCATCATCAACATCAACTAGTAAATTAAAATTCGTCTAAACTAGCACAATATAAGGGGCAATTTCACGAAACAATTTTCCCTGAAGGAAATAAAAGAAACCGCTACATTTTTTTTTGCACGCATCGGTTTATCTGAAATCTAAACCACGATCATTAAATTATTACAACAAGAACAACTTCTGAATTAATAGGAGCAGAATATGATGGGATGAGTTTGTTGGTTCATTTAAAATTTAAAGGATTGGCTATAATATTGGCTTATTGATTGGCATGTTTGATTTGCCCTGCCTAGAAATTTTGAAAACACACCTGTGGCATTAGCTCATTACTTGCTATTTCCCATCGACAAGCGGTAATCAAAGTCCAATTTGGATATTGGAATTTATTGTAATTGAAAGGTAGGTGCGGGCAAGCCTGTTTTATGAAATAAGTAACGGATTTTGTGGCTATTACATCATTACATGAAGATTATGACGAGAATGTCGACTGTCGACCCTGCTAGCAGCTTAACTTGTAAATTTCTGATACGTGATGACTTTTGGTGCTTTGTTATCTAAATCTAAGGATTTTTTAAGTTGGAATTTCTATAAATCAATTAATTTCTTAAATTTTAAGCAGAATAACACTTCAGAATTTATCTAATCCGTCTAATCTTCTTTAATACAGAAAATAGTCTAAAAAATATTAATATTTCCGGATTTCCCAATACTGCGTCCTGTTAGAATCTTACATAAAAGCTTATCTTTCGAAATATCTTATAAAATACTTCATGTTGAGATTACATTAAGTAAGTGCAGTAATAAAATATGATATCAGGAACCACTAGAACAAGGAAAACCCAAAGCCGGATTTGCGTCTTTCAGTTTCACCACCACCCCTCACTAATCGTTTTTAGTTTACACTAAAAAACATTTACAAAATTTTACAAAACATTTAATTCGTCATCTACCTTTCTGATTCTATAATCATGAGATGAAGATGCGAATTTTTGTCATTCAATAGTTTTAGGCTCGAGGTTACCAGTAGTACGTATAAGTTAAGTCAATCGATTTCACCATTTTAAACGTGAATATTCAGACAGACTAATCGCAATTAATTACGATGACTGGATAAGTTGAAGCTATTTTCTATACACGAAATTATTTCAAGCATTCAAGCCACGACCGTAAATTATATGAAACGTATACGTCAGTGCATTTATCATCTATTGTGAGTGTGACCATCCATGCAGGGTCCGAATTCCGAGTCCATCGATTTTCTGGCTTGATCTTGTTCAACTTTTTCTTGCTTTCTGGTCCGTTTGTACATATTGACGGCCAGAGTCTTGAAAACGACTGCGAACCGTCTAAATCATTTGGTCGGTTGTCTGTTTTTTCGATTACGGTCATCCATATCATCATCATCTATATGGTTACGGTTAAGGTCCTGATAATTCTGTCTTTCTGAGGAATTAAGGCTTGGATTTTGCTTTGCAAGTAACTGTAGTCCTTAACGGACTGGACTCGTAACAATGCCGTAATCATTAAGTTATTCGGATTTGTTTTCAGTTGAGCCGAACTTCACTAACTTCAATTGTCCCAATGGGAATCTTGACTCCGTTCCAATTGGAACATCTTACGGTTAGTTTGAACTATCGTTCTTGTTGTTTTCTGGTGGGATTAATATAGTCAAGTCTTAATATTTAATTGATCCAGAAAGATTCTGGCCACATTTTGCATTTTCAGTCTATCGTTTTTGAAAGCCAGACCCTCATTTTGGCAGCCTGGCAGCTTTTGAATTTTAGATTTTGATCTCGTTTACCAGGAACACCGACGAAATCAACTTTTAATGTGATTATGATCTCTAAATCCCATGACAGACTGATTCCGATGAATGTTGAGGAATTGTTCATTTTGAATACACAGGATTAAAGGATTTTAATGAGGTCTATGCCTCGTCTCTTCATTATTGCCGAGGGGTTCTTGAGCCAATTTGTCTGTTTGATTCATAGAAGTTGTGGAATCCTGATCGGTTGGGATTCTGTTTAACTGAACTTATTAGCAATCTTTCATACAGAAATACGCTCTAGATGGTACTTATAGTAAATAGGCTACGAATGACCATACAAACAAATTGTTATTTATAACATAATATCGATAAACATGAATTACAACAGCTACTGTTTGTTAATAGTTTTATCAAATCAATGTACTTCTTTCCTCTACCTCAAGAATATTTGCCATTCAAATATTCCATGTTGAAACAAAGGTATTATCTGACAACGGAACCATTAGCCCGTGGTGTTTTTTTTTAAATCGACCCGAACGAACGTGACAAGTAGTCATGCCATGCTATGTCTCCTAACCCAATTTGTGCACCGTTTAGAGACAACCGTTTAGTTAAAATCCTATTAAACAAAACTCAATTGGATTAGTAGTTTAGTAGGAACCACGCCTTTCCATAAAGTAGAATGTAATGTCATTATGTCATTTCTAGTTTAAGAGAAAAATAATCATAAAACAGGATATATTTACGCTATGTAGGACAGTCTTTGGGCCCGTTGCAACATTTGACGAGGTGTCGATGATAACAACTATTTTATTTGTTACTTTGCACTATCTGTTTACAAGCTCGGTTAAAACTTAAAACACCAGCTTTCAGCTCAGCCATTCAGTCCATACAACATGAACATAAAGTCAATGGGAAATCCGAACCGTACAATTTTGAATCTCGTCAAGATCAGATACAGATCCAGTTTATTACCCAATAATTGGGTAATAACAGTTCAATGTATAATTACTGTATGCATTGAACTATTAAAAATTAAAACCCGGTGTGTAGGGCTTATTTGTAAATCACAGAGCGATAAAAGAGGTATTATCGGCTTTTGAAGTATGTATATCTTATCATGAACACAGGAAATAATTAGCTCCTATTGTAACTGCACTGAAGTTTTGAAATCGCAATGTAATATTTAATTAATTCGTACTAATTTTAATTTTTGTAACTCAACAACGGTCTATTTTTACTTTCAAGAGCAACTACTGTACTACTGTAATTGTAACTGAAATTGAGTCAAAACAAAATACTTTATTTCAGCAAACGAAACCCGAACTTGAAACTTTTGTTAGGATTCATGAACTACTCAGGATCATAAATTATCAAGTATGTACATTGTACAATGTACAAAGATGGTTCATTAATGATTAATCGATTAATGTCCTCCCTTCTATCGTCTATGAGGCGTTTTCCATGTATTGTCGAATTACTATACGACTGAATTATATGGTATTATTAACTAGTGATTAGTATTACTTGAATTTTCACTGCATAAGGCAGAATTTCAGTATATCCTTAATTTAATACGGTCTAAAGAAATAGATTACTCAATATCATCCTATTCCTATTACCAGTTCCTGTCTTGTGGACGTCTGTTGACGACCAGACAAATATTTTTTTAATCTTTAGAGAAAATAAAACTATCATAATAAACTGTAATTTTAGATAAAATTAATAATCTAAGACACTTGTTTAGAAAATTTTTAAATTAATTAAATAGGATGTTTTTTGCTTACTCACTTGGATAAACGACTACGTTTAAGGTTTAAGTTGATCCATGCATTAATTAGTGTAAAATTGTATACCCTTGAAACTTGAAATGTGTGTTCAACGATACATAGCTCTACTGCAATTCAGACCAATTCAATCGGACTGAAATTGAAGCGAAGTCATGCTTAACCGATCGAAATCTTGTTTCGAATATCGACAATAGTCTTAAATTAGTGTCGCTCGCTTTGAAATTTTGAAAACTGTAGGTCATAAAAACCCGAATAGACAATAGAGGAGTGTCAAAACAACCTTTTAATCAAGTACTGGATAATTCGATTTTAATTTAACAGTTATCAAGTTATCACAATCCCAGACAGCCTAAATAAAAAATACGATTCCTTAGTCATGAAGGCTTAAAATTAAAGACAAATAAACCCTGGTTGGTACGTATGTATGGCTGGTATCGTAAGATCGTAACGTATTTGCCCAAGAAGTAGCTAGTAAAAATAACATTTATATCCATCCGATATCCAATCACAATTTTGTTTCAAAACTCGGAAGGTTAAACCTTCACAAGCTCCATAAACACAGTCATACCACTTACACATAAGCAGGCATGACTTTCGACCTCCAGACATACGAATTGATACACATTGTTGAATATTCCATACCTGAACAAGATCGAATTGATTGGATCTCGACAAGTCGACAACCTTATAAATTATGTATCTGGAGCTGTGGAGACTACTAACTACTAACCATGCATACTGCATAGGACCTTATTCTTGAGACCCTTAATTCTTAATTAAGAATTAAGGATTGGAATATTCTTAATAAATTGTAATTAAAACTTAACCCAGACCCTTTTAAAGCGGCAACCCCCACCCCCATTTTAATACCGAAGATTTACAGAGAGATCTTACAATTCGGCCTGCCGACTTTCGACATCTCCTCGTCCATAACCGGAAGTGCGACTGCAACCACAGCAGAGGAAGGTGGAATATCGGGCAAGTAGGACGGAGATTGCAACGAGTAGGACAATGACGAGTGTCGCTATGAACATCCAGAACCATTTGTCTCGATAAAACTCCAGCTCTTTCCCATTCATGTCTTCATTTGACATCGTCTTTGGTCCCACCTGCTTTTCCTTCTTCTTTGTTGTAGTAATTGGCTTCTTCATTTTTATTCGGATGACAGAGGTGGACAGGTAGAGGTGGAGGGTGGAAGTGGTAAGGAAAGGAGGGTCAGGAGGTCACACCGAGTGGTTAAGTTTCAAATGTCAGTTAATGTGCCGATTTTTAAAGGATTTTAAGTGTACATTTTATTTTCATTTCAGCTAGATCACAACTTCCGTGTCTTTGATTGTGGTTTGAACTTTTGATGGATTAATTAGTTTAGTGTGTGGTAGTGGCTTACAGAAATGAGCGTATTGAACTGGCTGGGGTTTGCTTTTATTTCTTTTCTTGATCCTTCCGGTCCGGTTGGAGTTGGAGTTTATCGGTTTATGTATTTATTCAGTTGAAGTTATGGTTATCAAATATGGAATACGTACGGAAATGTATCACGAAAATTTAGTTTTGATTTCCAATGCAGCGTCAGGGTCAGGCTCAGCTATATGACTATGATTTGTTGACCAGTGACGAACTTTTCCAAAATTATGACAGCCCCAGAGAGTCGGAACGACAAACCAAAACCCGGTCGTATTTTTATTAAAATTCTTACCGGTATTTTTCGCTGATTCAGTTTCAATTAATTTTGAAGGATTCTGAAGAATTAATTCAATTCACGAAAGTACATGCACTATGGAAATGGAGACCTTTTCAACGGGGACCTTGAATTGGTGACATAAATTTTGGGCCCACGGCCCACGGGGCATCCTGTCCTCAACTGTCACATTGACATTCGGCATTCAGAATTCAAATGCAGTCTTGTCCTTGGCTAGTATGCAGTATACGATGACAGTATTTGAGACAATTTCCGTGTTTTTGAGGTTCAAAAACTTGGGAATTTCATGAAAAGAACTGAAGTAATTGTTAGATCATTGTTGACAAACAAGGCTTTAAAACTGGTGCCTCTGTTACAATGGTTTTATTCGCCGTTCACAGACTTCTCTGTCGACTCTAACTTGTACGTACTACTAACTAACTAACGATCACCACAATATCCACAATTCATTGATGCGATAAGATGGGAAGTTCCGTAATCCTGAAATAGAAGCCCTCCTAAATATATTCCCCTAGAATTAAAAACGATAGATACAGCCAATAGAGCCCTATAGCTCCTGCATTCGAAACATTAATCTTCCGAAATATACCCCCCACCCCCCACTTAAAAAGCTATGACTAAATACGGATATAAATTAAATAGATGCAATAAAATGTAACCATCATGTGTGTATTATTTTTAAAATTAGTTTACTGCTTAAAAAAATTAATAATCTTGGATTGAGGTAGCATTGATTTCTTTCCGCCGGAATATAAGCCTTCATAAGACTTATCCAAACTTTCCGAACGGAACATGGTCAATTGTTTTAACATGTTGACCTCTACTGACTACTGACCACTGTGTCTCTTGTTCATGAGCTCATTAGTGCTGATAGTAGAGAACAGATGTAAAGCATAAATTAATTATGCTAATAATAATTATGTATAATTCTAAAATGTAATCGATGACTCATTTTTTCGAGTGCACTTTCATAAGTCGCATGCAAACCAGCTCATTCCGTGGAAGACACACAAAATCAATACTAATACACCGTGTTCCAGTTCAAGTATCATCAAAATGACAATGGCAGAGCAATACAATTCCAAGTTGTTAGCCCTCCCGTTTTTTTTTCAGAATGGGGAATTATTTCGGGGACCTATTATTTTTATTACACCCGTATCTCTATAGTATAGGCTTAGGCACATTCTGTCACGAAGGGGCTTAAATTTACACTACGGTACTTTAGCATTAAATTTTGTGATAGTTATCCAAAATTATAACATCTTTCTTTTCGATCTGTGTATGTATTTATAAATTATTTCTGAGCAGATAACCAGTGATATTTCAATTTGTCCAAAAAGGCTGGATCGTAATTTCCGATCTGAGAACAGAACATATCTGATCAATATTATACCATTTTGCGGATTCGGAAAATTCCCGTTAAAATCAATAGCTTATAACACTCAGACACCCCCAACAAAACAATACAAACCAAAAACAAAACCTTACTTCATTTCCTCGTAGTAGTCTTCTTGATCCAGGTACTCAAAGTCCTCCTCAAAGGCCTCGTAATAGCTATTTAGGTCCACGGAGACGGCGACAGTGTTGCCCATTGACCACTTGACAAGTGACAGTTGGGTGACACTGAAGGAACGACACTTCCTCACGCCACAATAACTTTTAAAACCTATGTAATCTGACTACAATTCTAGAATTCCACACAAAGTCAATCCACCCTCACTGACTAATTATAGATGCGGGATTATAGAGGAGTATATCCTAGGATATAATGTACTCATATTATGAAAATAAGGAATCAAAATCAAAACTGTCGAAAACAGTAGTCTTAAAATGATCCCCTCTCAATTTGCATGTCGAGAGCTAACTGAACCGACTAATGATCATCCCTTTGAGGGCCTTTTGAAAAACTGACACTTTTCCCAACCCTTTACATTAAAGGGACTGATCAGTCAAACACCTCCTATTGTTGTCCTTATTAATCCACCTCAGTGACACTTCGATTTTACTGAGACAGTGTCTTTAGACTTTAGAGACTGTTTTTATATCAATTTAAACAGCTACTCAGAGCTAAAGGTGTTTAATAAGAATATGATTTTAAAGTATCAAAGTCAGTACAAAAACTAGGGGAGTCAGAGGGAGCATTTTACTTAATATTTGTATGTACCTTTTGTATCTTGATCACAATGAGTCCTCTTTCATAATCCCAATACCTTGTAGACTTAATTGTCTTGTTCTTTAGATATTTATTTTTTTGATGGATTTGTGACAAAAATGATGACAAAATTGACAAACCACAAGGCTGAAAGAAAGGGGATTAGGGAATGAGAATGGAGTAACTTTAAAGGCTTGTTTTCAGGAGAGAGATAATGTTTGTAAATCGAGGGATTACCTTCCTTAAGTTATTATAAACCACTCTTACTCCTTAAATTCCAATCTTAAAAGTAAAATCAAATTATTTCGAAACTCCTTGCCGTTTATCTTCACACTTAAAGTTCTGTAGCTTTTTTTAGAAAAAATTACACAGACCGTGTATACTATATATATAATCCATATAATTAGTTAGTTGCAAACGTCAGAAACATGTCCTATTTTAAGCTTTAGTTGAACCTGATTCTAATCCTAGACTGAAGACATACTATGTACATAAAGCTCATTTGAATCACTGTTAGCGGTGGTGACCACTTACCATAGCTAAATTGGATAAGGTGCTGTTTAGTGTTTTCTGACCCCTTTTGCTTCCTGTTGGATTATGGTGTTTACAGCAAGTGAGTGATTAAAGCAGAATTATATCCGGTTACAACTCCAATCTTGTTTATACTTCTAAAAGTACATTTTTAAGGGATAAAAAGAAAGGTATTCAAACAATATCATTGACTCCACATACGTATAAGGTTTAAGAATTAATTTAAAATTGTGAACAGGCTCAAATTAAGCATAGCCTTCACCAATCCTTTCCATCGATTACAGTTTTTTTAATAGTAGTTTTAAACGAAATGTAAAAAAGGGGTGCAACAATTGATACATCTTGATAATCGTTACTAAAACTTGGGGTGGTTTGGTGCTATAGATTTTCTGATGGTCAGGGGGTGTAACAGCATATTTAAACAAACTTCAACCGTTCGGAAGGTAGATCGTTAAGTGACGGACATACAGACAGAGTATTCCCCTAAATGGGTTTCACCCCTTATCTTTAGTAAAAGATTTAAGCATTGAATATTTCTCAATAGACTGACACTTGAAGCCTAAAATCTCTCATTAACTGCATTTCAATCCTTGATTATCTCTGATACAATCATAATTAGGAAATCGAATCCGCCTTTATCTACGAGACTTTCATGTTAAAACTCGAATGTATAACAAAAAGGATAAAAACTGTCTTGTTTAACGTCCTTGTTCTCGGCATTCTATATCAAAAGTAGTTGCATAATCACGTTCAAAGTTCTTGCGAAAAGAATTGCAAAGTCAAGTCCCTTCATCCATGACCTCTTCTTTGGCGTACTGTGCTAACCTAACCTAACTACGATATGGTTGCTTATATTGCTTTTTCTTAATTGCTTAAGCTATTTATGTATTTGCAGATCGGGAAGTAAGCGAGGTTGCTATTTTAAGACATTTTTTGATATAAATAATATGCTATAAGAAAGAGTAATTCCACACAATCACCCCAGGAAAGTATTGGATTTGTACAACTCATTCACTTTTTAGCAGAGTGTATAACCTCCTTGCACCTTGCTAGGTTTTATTTTATGCTGGGATTTGAATTAAAATTTCATGGTCATAACTTTTCCGTCTCGACTCCTTCTGCTGTTTAAAAATTTTGTAAATTTTGATTTCTGGTCAATCCATATCATCCATATAGGGTTTAACTGAACTAGTAACGTGATTTTTTCGATGAAAATTTTAACAGAGAAGTCTGACACTAAAAGTATAGTAGGTAGAGATGAGATTTTATTGACTCTTGATGAAATTGCATTTAAAGTTTACAGGAATTTGATGCGACATCTCGGAATGTTTGTATTGTACGTCATATGCACAGAAGACAGTAGGCACGTTTCTACATATCTTATTTAAACTTTATTTTAAGGGATAGCATAAGTCCAGATCCTAGTCATCGTCAACGTCATCGCCAAAGTCGGGCTGCGGGCTCGGATTCGGTTGCAGAGGCAAGGATTTTTTAAATTCCTGGATATCCGGGATCAAATTCTTCTTGACATCCGGGTGAGCTGCAGGGACACAGGCGTCGTAGACGATCCAGGGCTTGCCAGCATCCGTTTTCTTGTAAAAGCTAAGGGGATAACTCTTCTGGGATTTTTCTCCAATCAGCATGAGGCAAATTTTTCGATAGTGCTTCCCCTTCGGTAATAAGTTCTCGGAAAACATCTCCGAGGCACGAAGATAATTGTAATTCTTGGTGGAATACTTGGAAGTCAGGGTCTTGAAGGACTTGGCGGTCTGGAAATTAGATTTGTAGAACCAGTTCAGGTAAGTGTTCATCCTCTCATTCACGTATTCCACTGTGAAGTTATCGGCTTTGAAGATAGCTTTGAAGTTTATTCCGTGACAACCGCATTTGTTCCATTTTTCGAACTTCACTCGGTATCCTATAGCTTCCTTGGTCCTGTGGAATCGGTTCAGAAAATTACACAATTTTAAATTTATCTGGGGGTGATGGAGGAGCTCGGGTTGATTATTCTGGACACTGTTTTAATTACCTCAGTACCAGAAACGCGCTTTTGGTGCACGCTTTGAGGATCAAGTCCCACAGCTCGATATCCTCCTCAGTTTGGAGGGGTCCAAATTGATAATGGCTTAAAACGACGGAGGATTGGAATGCGGGATGCCGAACCCGGAATCGGAGGTAATTGCACATGAGAGGGAGCAAAACGGCTCGGTTAGGGCTGTAGGACAATGGAGGTCGATAGGGACGGAACTTCAACTTCTTCAACGATTTCTTGATGTCCTCGATTTGCTCTGGGGTAATGGACCCTGAGACCTCCATGTCAATGAGCATTTTGATCATGGACCGTTTGACGAACTGCTTAAACTCCTCATAAGTTGTCCCTTCAAAAAATGTTCCAATAAGTGTCGAGCTATACTAGAAATTAGAATATTTTATTGCTTTCGAAATTGAAACACTTACGATTCAGCTTCTGGTTATGATGGAAGTAGGAGAGAGCATTTTTCTCCAAGACGTACTTCAGGATGTCCCCCGGATACGGCTCAGTCCGGAGCATGTTATTTAAATACGATTCCACTAACTCCGTCTTCTCATCTTCAAAGAACTGGGAATCCTTCATTAAAAACTCCATTAATTACTCAACATGGTTACATTACACAACTTGTACTCTAGCTACTAGTTAAAAAATATATTGGATTACGGCTTCCAAGTGCTTTTCGAAGGCTTCGAAGGCGTCCAAGGTTCGGTCGAGAAGTAATGTCAATTCGAATGAAGGGCCTTGAACTGTTAAGGTCAGGACGTTGCTGATATTAGCGACGTTGCACTTATATAGGGCATCGGAGGCCGTCTCCAATTCGTTGCCCAAGAACGAATCTAAGAGTCTCGCCCAGAGGTCCAAAATTGGTCGATTCTCGTTGATCCCGGCCGGAGATAGGAATGCCAATCTGAAAACAGCACTGGGTAGTCTTGTCGTGGTACAGGGGACGGGGTTGTCACTGACAAACGTTATTGCGAACCGCCCGACCGGATCTTCATAAATCACCTCTCTGCCCTTGAACTTAATGAAGTTACTTGGGTGATCGGGATGACCGAGATCTTTGGAGAGGAACGTGTCCAGTGTAGGAAGTTGGAATTCGGGGTACGGTTTGACATTTTCAAGCTCCGCAAGCTTTTCCGGAGTGATAGTGTGCCAATTAAAAACGAATCGTCCGTTTCTTATATCAACAAGTCTTGTTTCCTCTGCGAAGGTCCGGGACAAATAGACGATGTTCGCCTTCCGAGGATCCATCATTTTGAGGAGCTCGTTTATCAACTTGGCGTTGAATTCGGTGATGAGGGTGCCGGCAGTGAGAAGATGATTGACATTCGGAATAATCTGAAGTGCTATTGCACATTCCTTCGTATTGCTTCCAAATTGCTCATCTTCTTCCCTGTCGCGGTAGTGGAAGAGATTGGCCTGAGTTCTCTGTATCTCGTTGAAAAGCTGTTTTTATAGTAGATTTACAGAGTTTAAGAAGGTATTAATTAATACGGTGGGGGAAACAGGCTTCGAGAAACTATTCTTTAGTAATTGTAACAAACTTTGACACACCTCCCGTTGAGCACCTTGCTTTATATGAAACTTAATGAAGGAAAAAATGGCAAGGACAATCTTGTCCCGATTTAAAATCCCATCAACTGTTAGTTGTAGCCGGAATTGATAGATTGTGGCGAAGCTATTCCTGAACATCGTGTCGTCATAGGCAGTCGCCCCCGTCCCACATCCTGTAGCGAACCGGGTAACCCAGTGCTTGGACCGGAGATAATGACAAATACCGCCCTTCTCCTCGGTATTCAGAATTGTTTTCAGATAGAGCAGCGGATTCGTCTTGTAATCTTGCCAGAAATCCGCTTTGGGACGACAGAAATAAATAGTCAATCACTATCCATGATTCATGAAACCATAACCAGGTGTGTTTCTGGAAATAAGGTAATTAGCTTACCTGGGAGGCACCAATGGATGAGCATCATGCGTACGTTCGACACCGGTACCAACAGGTAGGTCTTGCGGAAACTCTCGGGACTGTAAGGGTCCGTACCGTGTTCCCGGACCAAGTCTTCGTTGGGGGTGTGACAGTTTTCCTTGATATCCGAGAAGAACTTGGCCGTTTTCTTCTCTAAATCCTTGACCGTGTAGGGGGCCTGGATACAAAGCCTCATGTGCCGAGAAGAATAATTCAGCTCGTACCATTCTCGAAGCTTTACTGTCTCCAGTGTCTTGTCACTTAAAGACAGCTTGTCGCCTAATAGAGAAGAATTTCAAGCAACTTAAAGCTGGATAATTATTAATTATGTCATGTTCTTTCAATTAAGTAGATAGATTTACCCCAGTGGAATACGGAGAAGGGATGATTCTTCTTTCCCAAGTAGCCCATGAAATCCGAGATCCGAGTAAAGTCACAGGTATTTTGCATGGAATACTCGGAGTCGACGGCTTTAACTTCCTTCCGGATACTAGGCGGTCTTAGCAGAGGATTGGTCAGCATATCAGAATAGACTTCAAGGGCCTTATCCAGATGCTCAGCGTCGCAATCGAAGAAGTAATAAGTGTATCTGTTAACAATAGTTAGTGGCTTTTGGACTTAGGTATTAAGTTGACATTTGACAATTTGACATATTACTCGGCCTCGGTGACCGCATTAAAGACTCCTCCACATTCATGGATGATTTGGAAGATTTGGTTTTCCTCCGGATGTTTTGGAGTTCCAAGGAGAAGTGCATGCTCACACAAGTGAGCCATTCCTGGAACGTCTGGAGGGTCAGAAAATGAGCCTACTGCAACAAGGAGTCCTACCCAAGCTCGATTACAACCGTTGGAACTGGGTGCTTTCAAGTTTTTTTCGGAGTTACAGCCCTTCTGACCGCACTTGCCTTCTCTAGGGGACGGGTCATCGTCACCCGAAGATCCACCGCAGCAGATGCCGCTGGACTTGGACGCTGGAGGTAAGATCCCAATAACCTCCTTGTTAAACGCTTCGATGACCTTGTATTTGCACTTCTGATTTAGGTCGAGGTCATGCACCAGCGTGGAGACCAGCAAGGCTTGGAGTCCATTCTTAAGTTCGATGGCTTTGAACTGCCGGGTGTCAAGAGGAGCGGATATTATGGGGCCGAGATCCTTTGGAAATGAGCCTGCTGCGGGAGCAGGGACGGGTAGTCCGTAATCTTTGTTAACGTGCGGTGAATCGTCAGGATTTTCGGTTTTATCCGATTTTGGCTTCTTACTCTTCGGTTCCTGACTGCTATTCTTCTTGCTCTTCGCCATGACAGGGCTTGGAGTATCTCAGGTCGATCGTGGGTGTCAATTGTGCTGAGAGAATGTGGTAATTGCAATTTGCATCTGTAAATATCTTAATTATCGAGACTTGTCGTTCAAGGATCTGGGTTGGCGGAGTCAAGGTACGTGAATTGAGATCGTAGAGAGGTAGCGTCACTGGGCAACATTTCGAAAATTAATTAAAAAATTATCGTTGGCGGCACTGCCGCCAAGGAAAAAAATTCCAATCTCATCCATGGCAATTATAAACTAAAATTGTAAAATCATTCACATAAAATCTGCAGTTGGAAATGTCAAAGTACTTATCTGCCTTTGATTTCCCATATAAAATATGAATGACTAGGCGAACGAGCCAGCCCGTCGCGTCGTCCAATTTTTCAGCTTACATACAGGAGGATATTGTTACAAAATGAATGTAAAGCTAATGAGTTATGGCTCGTAAGTCGTAACGCTTATTGTAGTTGTCAAATTGTTAAGTTCTAGTCTAGTCTATATATTGAATGAACACCAAATAGGTAGATTTTATAGAAAACTAGAGCATTTTATTTAATACAAGAATAGGATACTATTTATAAAGTTTATTCATAGCATATCGGCAATACTTCATCGATGAGATTTCCTCGTTTCGGGAGATAGTCGCTTTCATAACTGTATTTTTACAAGTTAGATCCCCTATCAAATGATGAAGTAGCAGGAGCAAAAGTTGCCATGACTTTCAATTTTTAATTTTTGAAAAAGTGACGATATTTTCGAAATGTTGCTCAGTGACGCTACCTCTCTACGATCTCAATTCACGTACCTTGGGCGGAGTAGAGTACAAAATCCGTCAGCTTCCAATTTTTTTGGATCCGATTTTTTTTCATATAGAAGGGTTGGCACAGGATTGCTTGGCAATCGGGCTGTTGTCAAGCAATCTTGGGATGGCTTCCAACGATGCAGCAAACGCTAATGTGAATGAATTTTGGAAGCATCTTGGGGGGGGGGGCTCATTTCTCTGAGGGGAAGGTGGTGCGTGGTGCTATTTCAGGAGAAAATGATGAAATATTGTTTATCTTATCAAGTTCATAGTACTCTAAGCGATTCATAATTCAGAAAATGACCAACATCAAAAGTGATTAAAACTGAATGAAATGAAATTGTGTTTTTAATAATATAAACTCCCAGAAAGGATGGGGATTTATTTAGGAACGTTATTCTGGAAATTGTTTTGATATCATTTTGATACCGTCAATTCTAGCCTTTAAATTGGCAATCCACTTTTAAATCCTTTGATTCTATCATTTATTTCCAACTTTCTAACTTCCAACCATGCATACATGACTTAAACTTCATCGGTATTTACTCATTTTTTTTTATAAAAATGGTTCACTCTTTATTTTTCGTTTCATTTTTACATTTATTTTTGTACAAAAACAACAATAATATCCTTAACAAAAGACAAATTTCGAAAAATAGAGCAGATAGTAGAAAGAAGAAGCAAAGTAATTAAACCCTGAGATTTAATTACTGGACACATGAAATCGGAAGGAATATAATAAAAATCTTTCTCTGCAGTCTCAACATTAATTTAACAAGAACCCTCGACCTCAATACAGATTGAGGATTGAAGGCTGATATGCTAATCCTAATTTTATTTACTGACGTCCGTTAGATGAGAATTGGTACTGGTAACCGTCTGGAGTTCGGTTCAAGTCTAATTTGCCTGGGGGGAAGAACCGGGTGGGTTGAGGAGTGGTCGTGGTCTCCTGTCGGTATTGTTGTTGCGGTTGTTGTTGGTAATTGTTCTGGAACCCACTGTTATATTGTTGTGGTTGCTGTCGGATTGGAGCCTGTTGTTGTGGCTGGGCAACATAATTGTTGTTGTTGTAGTTGGCATTGTCGTTATACTGGTAAGGATGCTCATGAATGGCAGGGTTGTATTGACCATCCTCAACATTGTTGGAAGCGTATTGTTGTTGTGGTCGCTGTTGTTGTCGCTGTTGTTGGGGGATGGAGTTGTACTGTGGAGCAGCGTTGTATTGTGGGGCAGCCTGTGGGGCTGGGGCCTGTTGGGGCAGAGGAGCTCGTGGCAAATGATCTCCGCTGACTTGGAATCCGTTGACTCCGGCAGTGTACTGAACCGTGATCTTCTTCCCGTTGGGGTCAACGTAGGAATATTGACCCTTTCGTTCTCCATTTTGACCAGTCTCCTCTTTGAACTCTACACCGTCTTCCTGCACGTAGGCGGAGCCGAAACTTCCGTCTCCGGAGAGGTATCGGGCCTCCTGCAGGATGGCAGCGTTTCGTGGGTCAACTCCCCGTTGGGCGCTGACGGCTGCCACGATGGCGCAAAGAATCACCTGGAATTTTCAAAAAAATCATGAGAAATCTGCTCAAAAATATTCTAAGAGATACATGGAGCGGTACTGGAAGTCCATACTGCTCCATGTGACCTCGAAATGGGGTTTTTCTGACCCATTGGACCACAGCCTTTAATTGCTCTCTTAAAGTTGGGTGTTGGTCGCCCAAATCCGGTCCTATAAAAGCCGTTAATTGGGGAATTAAAAGATAAACTTACAAGAGAAGTCTTCATACTGATGCCGAGTTTGAGAAGAAATTGACGAATGGTCAACTACTGATTGAATGAACTCCAGGTGGTTGAATGATGCTCTTGGATAGGAGTCCCTCTCCTATTTATACAAAGATCAGGTCCGTCGGTATCTCTGCCTTTTGGAGAATATGCTAATTACTATTAGATGTTGGTTTGTAAATTGTAAGGACTCACTGTGGTGGACAACTTCCCGAACTCCCATATACATTCCAGAGGCTGGAAAGGATCGCTTTTTATTGGTACATCATAAATGGGATATAGCATAAGAGGAATAGTAATGGTAACATAACTCCATATAATAAACTAATCATTATCATCAACAATTTAACATCACCTTAACTCTCTTAATTTCGAACTTGACTCTGTTTTACCTTCTACTATACACATCTTTGGACAAGAAGAAATGGGAAGTGGAAATTGAATTTGGTTTGCTAACCCCGTAGCCCAACCCATCTTCCAAAATTAAAAATTACACGTCAAGACGAGGAGACAATTATTATTCTTGCAGTTGTTACATATAAGCATACATATTAATGTAGGAATCAGCGACTGTCGAGTCGACTTCAATTCTAGAACTTGACGATATCAGCAGCATTGATGGGATGGAAATTACTTGGCAAAGGGAATGGAAATGCAGTAGTTGATGTGGGATTTGTTGAATCATTGCGGATTGTGATCTATAAATCTATAGCATCATCATCATCAGAATATCTCGACTACTCTCACTCAAGGGCGTTTATTTCTGAGCGACTTTGCCTGTCTCCATCCTGCTAATTGCCACTTGAAATAAATCTAAATTATTTTTAACCAGAGTTGATTAACATCATATTTATCAGGATTGCCCACACAGAGAGACCGCAGTTTAATTGCTTCTAGAATTAAAGTTAATTATTACGGTGGAGGTATTTTGGAAAAATCTGTGACATTGCAAAATGAGATGGGTTGGGCTGAGCGAGCTGGGATCTATTTCGCTGCAATTCGATTAAATCCAGCAAATTCCAGCTATTTTGAAATACTGAGAATATTTTCATTTTTAGGATAAAATGTTATTTTTTTTTTACTTAGAGAGGCTGCTAATCTGGGTATTAAGTTTGTAACATTATTGTAGATTAGAGCAATATCAGTTAAATTTATTTTTTTAAACTCAAGAGAAAAAAATTGATGATAATTACGATAATTAAATTCAACACTGAAAGGTTAAAATATAATATCATTATGACAATTATTATAAACTAATACAAACCCACAATTTATTCATTCACTTCCACTTCCTCAAAAAATCCTTCTGGTCCAACCCCAACAGGAAAAAAATCATCTCTAACTCTATAAAATACATCAGCTTTTCAATTCCAGTCCTCTTTTATTGTGATTAGAAATAAATCAAGATCTTCAAGATGATGAGATCAAGATTCCAGATTAGCAATGTTAAACAGACAGAAATCTGAATGAGTTAACAATTTAGCTCATGATCTTTTCAGCATAAACTAATATCATGCTTGCTCTACTTCCGTACCTAGAGATATACAGATCCTTGAACGGAACCTGACACAGAGTTGGTAAACCATCATCACAAGTGCCAGTGGATTTATTTGCCAACAAGGGACTATAAATTCCGATGCCGTGTTTGCAATAAGATCATTTGATTAAATTGACACCGTAGATAAAATAGCTCTCAAATATTGTTGCACTTTGGGAGCTTTTTTTATGGGCACTTATTTGGAAGATGGTAGCCGGGGTGGAAATAGTGGGTTAAATATTGTAAATGTTTTTCGCGACAATTTTTCGCGAGTTTTTTTAATAGTTCTAGGGTATAAAATTCGAATTCAGAACTATTTTTCAACTACTCAAGGGAAGCTATTTATATTATGCTCAATACTGTCAAATACCATAACTTTGAATCACAATGTGTTTGTGCTTTTTGACATTTTTCCCTAACCCGAGGAATTCAACTCCAGCAAACACCATGATTTTAGTACCAATCTGCAGAATCATGAATTATCTTAAAACGTGAAATAGAAGCAGGACGATGACGGGGTTTATTCCGAGGGGCTCCTATTTCGGTGTGCACCTACAATGGACCCACTACAGGGCCTAAGTTCCTAACTATAAATTCGCAACTTAAACCATTAAAAATCCCCACAAACATACAGACTACCTACAACAATGCATTCATCAGATCAGACTCCTCCATGTAAATACGAAATTGTCTTTAAATTCCAAGTTCCTTTGTAGAGATTGAAGAGGCAAGTCGTCTATACGAATAATTCAATAAAACACTTGATGATAACATAAAAGGAGCTGGAATAAACGTATAAAAGAAGCCTTTTTTACCTCATCGTCCTTGCCTTCATTTCACATAATATATAAGCACTTACATTACTTTAAAGTTACTCCATTTCTAAGAACAATAAGATACACAGCAAACAGAGTTCTGTTCTGATTGTGAGTCTTGGAACTTGAATAAAGACTTCCGATTTTTTGTTCCTCCTCCAAAAGTGAGATAGCTAGAGAGATGTGATCAGTTATTCATTTAACACTTGACGTTTAAATGTCTTCATATAGGTTAGGAACAGATTCCTCTGAAAGGGATGGACAGAAATGACCCTGATCTTCACATCTTGTTCTCGATTGTATATAGAATAATAATATGATGTTTTTTGATGAGTATTACTTATTCAGTCCATCATATAAAAGCTCCTATATTCGCTATATAGGCCAAGAGCCTATTATCTTAAACAGATTACAAAAGACCATTTGTATTCTTATCGACCACACCTCAATCTCGATTACAATAAAGTTAGACCAAAGTACGGGCTGCCAAATCGCAATTCCTACACGATCATGAAATTGAATCCCGATAAATTCGCCTAGATTGATGAGAATGACATTTTTTATCGACAGCGTTCCTGGCACTCGGATGCACTACTTCTGATTGAGTCACTGCAGGGGGTTGGGGACGATGGCAATGTAAATATCTAATTGGTGATCTACTGTCAACTAAATCTTATTTTCTAAGTTTACAGAACTAATAAACCGTTGCAAACGCACATAAGCAAGGGGTGAAACGAACACGATACCATTTTTAAATGAATTATTATAACCAATTGCATACGTGCAATTGTATATGAGTTTCGAGTTTTTAATTTTTTGTGAACGATGGGTGTGGCCGTTTGCTCCCGAAAACGATAGGCTTATGACGGTGACACGATAGTTCCGAAATATTTAAAAAAAAATTGAAAAAGTTCAACCGTTCGAGCGCTAGAGTTAATACGGACGGACAGACGGACGGACTGAGTGAAGACAATAAGGGGTTTCACCCCTTAATAAATTGTGATACTTGGATTTTTTTTTAAAAATTATTGAGGTTCTGAATTTAGGCTGGGACA
Organism: Desoria tigrina; assembly: GCA_906901685.1. Classification (NCBI taxonomy): domain Eukaryota; kingdom Metazoa; phylum Arthropoda; class Collembola; order Entomobryomorpha; family Isotomidae; genus Desoria; species Desoria tigrina. The sequence continues at coordinate 6,311,243 of CAJQTU010000023.1, read as the reverse complement.
AGCGGATCTGAGGGTAGTTAAATTCTTGCTATAGCTAACCCCACCTCAACCCGAATTATTTTTTAAACCCTCTGAATTGAGAGAGCTTTCTTAGAGAGGGTGGGGATGTTATTCCGGGGAGATTTACCGACTCACAAAAAATTAAAGGTCTGTACTCTGTGCCTGTAATACGGAATATCAAATAATCGGGAATCGGGTGATTTTTTTTAATCACATTTAAAGGTTTGAATTAAACCTAAGGTGATTAAAATCACGCTTGGATTCTACGACTATGACATTTAAACATCATAGTTGTGTAGAAATTGCTTAATTTGTAATTCCTGAGATTGGATTGAAATTAAGCGGCTAAATTAACAAATCCAAGTGATTATAACAATTTATTGATTGATAGCTTAAAGACTAAGGAAGTAATGTTTTTTCTGTGATTTTTTTTCAGGTGACCATGCCCCATCAGGCCATCACGTCGTGGCATTTCATCAATTTACATATTATCTTGACGTTGCGTGTGCACAAACTCAACAATAATATATTGTTTGGAGCTATTGTGCCGTTACATTTTACATGTAGCGAAGCTGTGTGGAAATGTGTTTGGATTATATCTGTAAGATTTGCAGATATATAGAGTCAACCTCAACAGTGAACTTGGTAATTGATAAATTATTCATATATATTTAAGAGAACTAATCAATTATGATTTATGATGCAATGACTTTAATGGATTGAAAAAATGCATCTCCCCTGCTCTTTTATTACGTGAGATCAATGTTTCCTGCAATTTTTTTTGGCAATTTGACACAAAGTAAGTGGCTACCAACCTTTGGCTTGTTATGAGTCGACTTATTATTTGCATTCCGCAAGGTTGTCTCCTGTCTTAACGGCTGTATAAAATGAGAAATTATCCATTACAGATTATTCATAACACTTTAAGGAATTCTACCGATCAGCGGGGGTCCTTAAAATAATGATTCAACACTTTTAATGCCATTGGAAAAAAATTTAGATTAGGAATTTAGGAATATATCATGATTTAGGATGAACGATTAGGCTTGGAATTTTAATAGTCCAGTGACTTCTAAATGGACGTAAATAAAGAGTCTAAATAGTCCAGGATTTTTAATGTCGAACTCAGTGAGTTTTGCTCGCAATTATAAACCACATAAATAAATAATAAAAGTGAATAAAAATCGTGAATCTTTATGGAATAATCATAAATGTGTTGAAACTATTTGAGCCTTTCATGTTGTAAAATATGTAAATGTTCGTAATTATTATTATGTTTCGTCGTTATTATATTATGATTTTCGAAAATAAGAAATCATGCTCCGATTTGTCCTCGATAATTAAATCAGTTCAAAATGGGTCTACGTTTATGTTAATTAGTATTACATTCGAATGACGGCAACACCGATTTAAAATGAAAAAAGTCGCTAGTATTTTGACATCAAATCATTGCGGTCCTATGAAACTTGGCCCAGCAGCAGCAGCGTAGTAGAAGTAGAAAATAACTGTTTTAGATTCTAGTCGATAAAAATCCATAATGCAGCAAGATATCTACCTAATGCAAAGTGATTAGATCATTTTTGGTCCAGATCGAGCGCGGTTCAAAGCGTCCCCTCTGACCAGACCCCCAGAATAAGGTCATTCGGGTTGCCATAGTTTGAGCTGAAGACTGGGATTTTCATACCCAAGTCGCAAACGTGAAGGTCTTCAAATGGAAGATAATATTATTGTTCGAATTAATTTAATTTTAATTGCGCTGGCGCTGAGGCTCCGACGCTGCTGCAGCCGCAAGGCGATTCATTCGTAATGCCTTGGGATTTTCGGACAGGAGGGTATTTAAAAAATTGGAACTCCGAAGGTTTTTCTGATTGTTTACGTCCTCCCACGACCACGTCCACGAGTCACACGGGCATCAACTAAAAACCGGTTGCATCCTTGAATTGAATTGAATCAAAGCACAAAGACTCAATCTTCGATTACCTTTGTTTCCGGATTTCCTAGTCGGTTTGGGCTAATTCTTAATTAATCAGCGATTCCAGACGAAGTATTAAGATGAGGAGTCATCCTATAACCGAGCAGCCTCGATCAAATGCTGGTATTGTGAAACCAAAAAACATGCATAAAATATAAAGACTAGTCATTTTTAGCTTTGATTTCATGGTACTTATACTTAACCCGGTATATATAGCTCTAACAACTCCAAGTAGAATGTTGGCCGAAGTACCCCCAGAGCTGGACCGCATCTCTGATCTACGGTCCATCATTTTCAGGCCATCAAGACAGTGTAACATGTTTAAAGATGATTACATCGGCTGATAATTTATAAACCATTTTAAATATTTTAAATACAAACATAAAAGTTATTCTCCTATTGTGTCTTGTGTCTTAGTTGGGTGTTCACCAAGGGAATTCGACATTCTGGAAGACCGGGATTATCGAAGAATATTCCGAGGAATGCCCTTGCATGGTTTTTTCTCTTGTGAATATCCAGGGATCTGCATAGTGAATTTAGCGGATACCCGGGAGATTCTGCAGTTACAGATAGACCCCCATAACTGCTGTGCATCCACCTTGGTTGGTACAAATAAACCCTAAATTATCGGCCCGACGGGCTACGGTTTTAATAACTTATCGCCAGGTCAGCGATGGAAAGATAAATATGATTATGCATTTTAAAAGATGGGAACGATTTCATCTCCACCTGGAAATACTATTGGCCGAGCCATCCACAATCCACAATGGAGGATGGTTTTCGGAGAATTTTGAAATGTTGGACACCTCGGGAAATACCATGTTTCTCTGTGACCCTCGTCATCGATGGAATAATCGGATCCCTGAATTTGAGGTTGAGGACTTGAATAATATTGAATTCATTTTCGTTTAAAAATAACAGTTTTACACCGAGATTTAGTTTTAATTTTCTTCAAATTCAAACTAACAGATCACTACAACTAATTTAGTATCAATTGGAAGGATCACTGTAAACATCCATACAACTTACGGTCAGGAATTGACCCTCCGGTGGCTCGATGATGATGTCAGTTCCCCTAAGCGTGTTCTTGGGCTGGGATTTTTGCTTTTTTTGGTGAGCAATTTGCCATTTACGTAGTAAAAGTATATCATATTGTGACATTTATTCTTATTTTTGACACGTATATTAAAATCAATTTATTGGCTTGTTCTTATGAAGTATCTTCGGATTGGTGATCGATACAAGAACCGGGTTCACCTTGCAAGGCGTCGCAGAAATTCGTACGATTATCAAGATTATTACGACTGAAATAAAAATTCTTGTTCTGAAGTCGGAAGTGAATTTGGCTAGACTGATAAGTGTCATTTGCATTTGCACACGTCGTATGATCCTGTTACGGTCATTTAGCAATAGGGTGGCTATCAATGTTTGGCAATTTTAAGGCTATTGTGAATTCGCTTGAACAAGAAAACTAAGCAAGTTCCATCAGATTTACTTTCGTTTCCTGTTTTTGATAATACTGCATTTAGTTTTTCGAGAATACGTTATATTCTTTCAAACACGCTAAAAATGAAAAATTTGATCATCTGAAGGTCTTTCAGTTAATTTTGGAACCTCAAAGTAGCTCATCTCATCAATGACCGCAATTAATTATGCTTAAGAGTATCTGGTTTCGATGTAAATTACACGATATTTTAGATGTTTAAGTCAGGGAAGGTTTTTTGCCCGATTGGAAATGAAGTTGGGAAGGTCATATAGCTTCTTAGCTCGTTGGAATTCGTAACCGGAAAAATGCAAGGCATTGAATTGTGAAGGTGAAATCGTTTCCCTAGCTTATCTTTGCTCCAACAAAAACTTCCCGACGTCTGACATTATAGATTTTGAGGTTCAGCCGCAAATCTTAATTTGAAGAAAAACGGAAAAAATAACCGGATTAGACGGAATCAATTTACATTTAAAGTTCATTATGACTTCGCAATGCTATTTTGAGGTTGCGCTGACCTAATCTCGACTCCGCTCATAGCTAACGAGGCTTAGGCAGCGATTAATAGCAATTATTTTATAAATGAGGCTGAAGCCAGTAGAACAAACTATACCGATATCCGCACTTTTTAGAGATGAAAGATCAGAATGGATGGATATGGAATATGAAAGGTTCGTTCATTGACAAAGTGCATTGAGATGAATCGTAACTGATATTGACGTGAGATTTCCTGTTGTCTATTATTTTATCTTAACAAACCGGCATTTGACCTTTCGCACGGGAAATGATAACATCAAGGGTCCTTCTGCTCCTAAGAGCTTTAAAAGCTATTTAGTCAATTTCAGTCTCTTATTCCGACGATCGTCAAAAAATCTTCTACAGAGTTGAGTTGAGAAATTCAGAGAAATTTTTCTCTATCTCTAAAAAAAACCATAAAAATCCTGCTGTATTAATATTTGATATGGTCAAGAATATATGAATTTTCGAAACGGCTAATAGTCTCTTTTTACACATTTAAGAAGCTCAAAAATGAGTTTTATAAATATGGTATAGTACTATTTACTGAGCATATTTATGTAATCTTTTAGAGAAGGTAATTTTCCAGGTGGATGACTAAAAGGGGATTTGGTTCTGGAAGGCAAATCTGTTTTTTCAGGTTCAGCTTTTTGCTTTAGGCGTTTACGGTTTGCATAAGCAAAGAACGAAAAAAAAATCGGAATCAATAGGAGAGAGGTTTTGTTATTGGGTGCTACGAAATCCCTTCTCATCTGAAATGCTGAAATACCTATGATATCTAATCCCTTCCAGGGTCCTAAACGCTACAAAAGGCTAGAGAAGAGATTTGATTTCTGTCTAAACTAGCTCTCCATCACTACTCACTACTACTCTCACGGGGAAAACATTCAAAATCTTGTTACAAGATGAACTGACTATATTTGTTGTTAAATTAGCCTAAAATTACGACTTGTAAAAACGAAGGTGATTAGAATTTTACAAGAGTATGACGGATTTTACCACCAACATAACGTTTTATCTAACATTTCAGATCGAAAATTGTAATGCTCTAAAAACAATTTAACGGATATTTACAATTATGAATTTAGATCGAATATAAAAAAAACTATTTAAACGATCTTTATTGAGGAGTCTAAGGACATAAAAAGTAAGTTCAAATTCAAACGTCCTGACTAAAATAAGACAAACTTGTACCTGTAACACCCAACCCATCAAGATATTTAGCCCTTCAAATATGAGCAGAAATTCCATGGACAAACAAATTAGTATATCATGATATAGAGGGGATGAAGGACGGAGATTGGATTCAAAAATCCGGTATTCAGATCCAGTCAGTTGGTCAAAGACTTTCGGGTTTTACCTTTCGGCTTTTGCTTTTGTTCCTTTCAACAGTTTTGATGAAATCCAGTCAAGCCAGCCTAAATGAGTTGAAATGAACTCTCATCCTCTCTCCTCATCACAACAAGAGGATCCCTATTATATTATATTCTGGCGTTTGCACCCTCTTGCCCCTTCCAGGCCCTTACATAATCTAAACCATCCGGCAGATAAGGTCACCTTGCCAAAAAATAGGCAAAAAATAATTTACGAACGGCCCTTTACTCTTTTTTCAGAATGGAGATGGGAAATCGAAATCTGCTGCTTTTGTAAAATCTATCCAGGAATTGCAGGGATCATGCTGGAGGTCAAAACAAGCTACCTCAACTGACTAATAACTGCTGAAGCTAACTAACTATGATATCTACAAATAGAGTCTAGCGTAGTTACTGAAATTATTACCCCGGAATAACTCCCCCTCTTTATCCTTCCTTTTAGGTTTGAAATGTATGAACCTACCCTGGGGACTTATTGTGGTAGATCCCATAAGATTTCAATAGAGGACCAGGTGGATGTCTTACACCAGGAAAAGGACCCCGGAATAAATCCCCCCACACTATATTCTTCCTATGGTTTGAAATATACGATCCTCCCCTGGGGACTTATTTCGGTAGATCCGGTAGAAAATTGAAAAAGGTGCAGGTGGAGTTCTTGATTTCTGATGCCAGAGAAAGGACCCCGGAATAACCACCCCCGGCCCCTATTCCTCCTGTAAGCTTTGAAATAAATGTACCCCCCTGGGGACTTATTTCGGTAGATCCGGTAGACGATTGAAAAAGGTCCAGGTGGAGTTCTTGATTTCTGATGTCAGGAAAAGGACTTATCTTGACTCACTGACTGTAGTTTAGGACTAGAGAGAATGAGGCTATGATAATCGAGTAGTTTGTAAATGTGAATGGCAAGGAAAGCCGACCCTTAAGGGATCATCTCTCCTGTCTCCCTCTCCATTGTCTGCTCTCCGTCTTTACAACTCCAGAGTTCATCATAATAGAGGTTCATTCAGCCAATCCTAATTTGTCCATTTAGTCAGGGAACCATTATTATCCTCATCGGATCCACTAACAAGGACTACTAATGCGGAGGGACTTATAGTTCCGCGAGTCAGTTAGCAAATCGGGAGTGTGGAAACTTTGTAACTTACCGTTTTGCCCTCATTACTAGTCTTATTTTCCTTAAGTAGGTTCCAGCTTTCAGCTTGGTCAGATACAAATTATTCAAGAGGAATGATTATTTGTCCGTGGGTACATAAGTAAGTGTATCTTTACACTTCGGAGGTAATGATTCTCAGGTCGTGAGAGATGTAGAAGATGATACCAATTCGAAGATTTTGTAAAAGCAGTTAATCATTATAATTCGTAATTAATAACTGAAATTTGTCTATAAATAGGTCGCTTCATAATTAAGATTGGATCTTTTGATTTTAAGTTCAGAATACTTTGAATTCTGCAAGAAGTAAGCGGTTGTCTTGTGAAATCTTAGAAGATTATTCCAGCAAAACACCTAACTTAATTTAACTAAAAATAATTAACATACGAAAAACTCACCTTCAATAATTATAAACTCAGATATTTAGGATTTAGGATATCCATTTCAGGAGTCACCCTTTCATTTGTTAGAGCTGTATTGGATTGGCAATTTGGAACTGGCCATATGTCATGAAAATACCGGAACAGTAGCTTCATGGGATTGTGGGGACGATATTGACTCAACTTCCGATTGACTGATATTTCATGCGAAAGCCCTTCTAATTAATTTCCCATGCAAAAACAAGGTCAGATTATCTCTGGTATTAAAAGGAAGTGAGCTGTGACTTATTTACAACTATGCCATATTTTAAAACAATAAATTAAACCAGGGTTCAATTCAGTCACTATTTGCGAAATGCAATCTAGATACTAAAAATATTATTTTATTATTTTCGCATACAGAGTGGTAAGAATAGTTAATTAAGTAAAAAAAAAATATCGAAGGAAACTATGAACAATTGCCAATTTAAGGGCAAAATAGAATTTAAAAGAACAATTAACTTCGATTTTATAGCTCCACAAATCCCAGTTGAGTCGAATTGCTCTAAATTATCCCATGACTCAATACCTTTGTGATCAATTATCAGGACAATTATGATTATTTTAGACACATAAAATTAAAACCATACGTACAGGTTGACAATTGGAAAGTTCTTTAAGCCGAGTTGAGGTTACAATTTAATTTTAGAAAATAATATATGATCATAAGGCAAGCATTAAGAAGTTAAAACCAACCGAGTAAATCAATCCCAAGAAATGCAAACGCCCGTAAAAGAGGATGTCACAAAATCGGTCAATTTGTCAAAAAGATTTGCTACCCCCTTTCAATATCTCTTGTAACTTGTCGGTTGTGGACAGGAATGAAGATATTGACTATTCAATGTTTGAAAATTCTAAAGGCCCATTCTGACATCGCATTGTCCATTTGGACAATAATATTCAGTATTAGAACGAAGCCTTAAGGGTACGGAGTCTGAATGTGATATGTGATGTCTGAAATCAGTGAGTCCATTATACCTTGTTCATCACTCCCAAACCAACTACCAACTTTACTTTTATCATACGCCGTGTCAAAGCTCAACTTTTTGGTTTCGTATTCTTGGCAGTACAAAGGGGCTTTCTACATATACAATCCTTCAAATACACATCGCAGGTATGAACTTATTTGGGACTTCATAATAGTAATCACATTCCCAGATAATAATAAGTTCATATTTTGATAAACTGTAGGTAGAGCCCCTTAAAAGTCCGTTCATAAGGATGTGAAAGCTGAAGGGTCGGGATTTCGGATTTTAATTTAGGCATTGAAAAATACTATCCTGGACCTAATTTTATTGTTGGTTCGTTATTGTGACCTGTCTGTCGAAAGGGTAAAAAATACACCAGCGAAATGCAATTTCAGCAGAAAAGTCAAGCCGTTACATTAGAAAAAATCATCAATTTCAAATCACCCTGTCCTGATAAGCACGTACTACCTTCTTATCCACATTTATTGAGAAATGCGTATGTAGTGGGTCGCCAAACTGCGGACTTGAGCAGGAAATAAAAATTCCCAGAACTAAATCCCAACCCCAATACCCGTTATTTTACGAACGGTCCCTCAACTTCAATGAAAAGGAATCAACGTCATAAACCACCACTGACTGTAGGAAGTATAAACATTTCGAGGCAGAAAGTAAGAGAAGAGATTTGTGTAACTTAATCCACCTATTCATTTCAAGCTGGCTTGGCCTATTTAATAGAAATACGAATAGGAACTTGAGCGAGACTGCCATTTTTCAGAGGCCCTTTGGTGCATTCACCATTTCAACGAATGAGAGGGACTTTAGATTACAATTACAAGGGAATTTTAATGAAGGGTTCACATTTCTGAATCCCGATAGCCTCTTCGTCCCTTGCAGTTATTATGGAATTTAATGATTACCCTTTAAAGAGCATACTATATTACTATACCATAAAATAAACTCTGATTTCTGACACTCTGAAACAATGCAGATCCTAAGGGCTTAATGGCCACTTTCACCTGTCATTGTTGTCGATTTCCCACTGTTGTTAGCCCATTGTCACCACCCTGACATGATGATGGTAGTTAGTTTGACCGGACTGACCATTCTTCACCTGACTGAGACACGCTTGACTTTTTAAACTTTTTATTGGGATTTTGAGGAGTTGAACATGGTGAGACTGTTAGGATTTCAGTTTTTAAGGGATTTGCTCCATAGTTAATGGAACTGAAGGGCATTGTTTGGCAGATAATCTGGCCTGATTGCTTTTGTCAACTTCCCACCTCCTCTCCCTGGGATACCTGTCAAAGGGTTGGGAACCTCGGTTTGATTTGGATGGACTTAATTTACGGGACGGGAGTTTGTGACTGTAGATAAGATCAGGAGGATATTGGTAGTTTCAGTCAGTAGGACCGTTAAACCGTTGAAGAATGTACAGATATAGCCTTTAGTTTTGTTTTATTTTTCATACGGGTTGATCAGTTGAAGATCATTACAACGGTGTATTTAGTTTTGTTCGTTTTTTGACGTTTTTAGGGTGGATTTGCATTAATTTGGCAGTATCAACCACTATTGAACCAACCTATCGCCACCCCGAGACTAGACCTGAATTTTTGAAAGTCAAAAAATAAATAACTTCGGAAAACAGTAAAATGCTTATGAAATGTTCATGTTTAAACCTAAGCGACAAATTTAATTTAAGTCTACAAGGAAATGAATTAAATTCCTAAAACAATCAATTCTTCCTTGTAATTTTAATCATAAATCGTCCCAACATCCGTCTCTCCTGTCGTCACACTTGAACGGACTCGATTCCGCTAGATTACCTTAAAAATTTAATTCTCAAACAGGACAATGCTAACTTTTCTTCTACCTTTGATTAATTTCTTAATGCATATATGCTCCTACAATTCCAAGAATTATTGAATCAACTGTCATTGAATTATACAGCCTTTTCCCCTAAAAAATAATAAATTCGTCATTCAAAGGATAAATATTCAGACTCTTACTCTTGATGAATAATATCTAATGTCGTTTGCCATATAGTGTGGTTAGGAGTTGGGATCAAATCAAACCAAGGATTATTTATCATCGTCATTATTCTTCAAGTAATGAAGCACAAGTCCTGGCTACAGCAAAGAGTAGTTATCATCATTTATTGAAATTGTAAAATCCTTAAACTGTAATCACTGAGTCATTAAAATCCATTTAAAGTCCAATAATGCACAATTCAGTCCTCAGAATTGAATAGTCCGTTGCGTTTTAAACCAAATTAGAGCTAGAAAAAATTAGGTATGTAAAATGTAAAATGCATGGTTGGCTTCTCTCTAATTTCTACCTTGTTGATGGTTTGATAGCTCTCTGGTTTTGATTATTGGACAGAGCTGGTCTGGTGGTTGATGATTTCATTATCATTATTATTATCCCACATTGTCATTGAAAGATATTGAATGAAATATTATTGCTCCTGATTTCCTCTGTTCCTCAATTGTGGACCTAATGGTCGGATAATGTGTTTTACAGGAGAGGGAAGGGTTGATCCTGTCGGGTGTGAACGGAGAGCCTCTCCTCTTTTGTGGTCAACAATTCACGGGTGGGCAACTCCGGGATGTAAACGCAAGAGCCCTGGGTCCTAATTATTTATTGAATAACAATTAATCCGTTCCCACCTCGACGAGTTGACAAACCGTAATTGTTCAAGAGGCTTTTCCTACTCGATTGGGTTGGTCAGCCCGTATGGCGTTGTACTCTTGACACTCTTGAGGGTGGCTTGGAATATTGTAATTTTTGAAGGTCCTACTTCCTACTTGCTATATACCCCTAAATAAGTCCCCAGTTCGTACTCGATCATTGGGTTGACCGTATGGCGTTGTACTCTTGAGGGTGGCTTGGAATATCGTACTTTTTGAAGGTTCTGCTTCCTACTTGCTCAATACCCCTAAATAAGTCCCCAGAGTTGTAGTTTGAGGAACAGGAAGTTGATGTGCCCTTTTTTTTACACTCATGGTTTTGTACACGACACGCTGGGGGTTAGTGCCTTGTTAGAGGGTGTGGACTTATATGAGAGAAGGGTGTTAATTTGAGAAAATTGTGTATTTTATCAAGTATAAAAATCCCGATTTTTATAAGGCCCCTAAATAAATGCCCAAGCGTTTAGGTACAGTTTACATGTGAAGGAATTCGTTTTGGCAATCAGATTCAGACTAAATGACAATTTTACAATAACTAATTATAAGGTCACTTGGAGCTGTTATTGCAGATTATAGAGAGACATTAAAGGCTAAGGGTGGGGAGTTATTTCGGGATTTACGAATAAGCGATTCCCATAAGGTCTTTTGGATGGGATTTTAGATTTAATAATAAAAAAGAGCTGAAAATTTATTGGAGTCCATGTCCTCAAAGTTTAAAGGATAGAGTTCAGAGTTAGCCCGAATTTTTGTAATTGTGTATTAATAGCAATGATTTAAACTTTATTTAAAGAGAGGGTGGGTCCTATAGATTTTAGGGGGACACATCATGGCGTGTGGTGGTGGCAGTGGTGGTTTGATATGACAGTTGGCCCTCCAGATATACCTTATGCACCGGGTTTAATCCGGCTGTTGGATTAATCCGAAATTAAATGTCGGGGTGATTTTGGATGCCTTTTCTGTAAAGTTTATGCTCTGGTTGAGGGTTGATGTGGTTTACATTTCGGCTTGTCTGTTCGACTGTAATGTACCGCTTTGACTATTTTAAACGTGAAATTATATTGCAGTATTTCGAAAGTCAAACGTTCTGTAGCACAGAATCTTTACCATTCGCAATTTAGCCTACTAGTCAAGTTTAAGATGAAGAATATTTTATATTTTATTGTGAATGTTATTTATGTACAATCGGCTTGATGGACTGCAATGTGCCTAAAGACTCCACTGTTGCTATCAAAATGTGACGTCCTAAACGATTTTGTTACAACTCTTGAAAATTCCTAATAAATTAAGATCCACGAAGTACTTCTTTGAATATATACTTATAATGTTGTACAACGGCAAAAATTATAAATGTACAACCAAAGTAACTCGAAATGTCAAAGGGGATTAAAACCCCTTCTTCGGGCGTTTTGAAGTCGTAAAATATTCTGGATTTAAATCTCTAAGCCCACACCAACACCAACCGCTTGATATCAACTTGGAAAAGTCTTTGATAACTCTTCTGTCCTAAATAGTAAATATGTACAGAGGACGAGTGACAAAAATCGAAAGTTATAAATAAGTTGCCTATGATCTGCAGCAATAGTTTTGATGAGCAATGAAAAACCAATCTGAAAATTTTTATGGAGTAGATCGGTTCAGTCAAATAAATCCATTGGAATAAAATTCACAAATTTTTCCCAAAGCCTTCTGCTAATCCTAGCTCCGAAATTGTACATCTAGAACCAATTAACTACATTGAATAGCTTAGAGTCAGTAATTAAGGTGTTTTTCTGTTCGATTTTTATCTCAATCCATCTCAATCTCAAGCCTCAATCTAATACATTTAATAAAAAATGGCAAAACCATGAAGATACACCCTCAACAGAACTACCCTGCGAATATATACTTACCTACTTAGATGAATGCTTAAAATCGAATTGCTCAAAAATAGCTTAAATGCTCTGTATTAAAATATGAAATGACAAACCAATATAGTCATTGCCTACGCCTTAAAATTCAAAACATTGATAAAATATCTCGTATCGATTTTAAAAACATCTTTTGTAGAATCACTGTCTTAAAAAAAGTAGTATACTTGTACATAGTTGACAATGATAATGATATTATTGTGATGTTTACGATAGTGTGAATGTGTGAAAATCCAGACTGATTGTGAGAACTGTTAAAACTAGCTACAGAGTTCACAGTTCACACTTCCAGCTTAAAAAACCAAGGACTACTATTTAATTTTATATTCCAGCCCGAAACATAATAGATCCCAAAGTGGGATTTGGAATCTCAAGTTTTCGAGTGCGGCTTTATTACTCGGACTCTTGAGGGCTTGTGGAATAGCCGGTCGTTTGGAATATATATTTACTATTTACTATTGACACAACTTCACATAATTTTATAGAATAATTGCAGAGGGTGACGGGTCGTACATTGAGAATTGGAACTGGTGTAGGGCCACAAATATATAGAGTAATCAGATAGGGTCCTGCAGGATTTTTAGACAAAATAAAATACGCGATCCATTTATAATGTATAAGGGCTACCTTTGTATGACTCTTGAAACTGTGTTGGATGAGGATATTTGTATTCGGATAATGAACTCAAGTACCCCCCTCTGCCTCTCTCTCGTAATTGACAACTAAACGGCTCAACTTTTTGACGACACTTTTTCCTTGGGAATTAAATTCAGGGGGCTTTTGTTGGATGAAGGATCCCTTTCAGTTTGGAATCCATTTCTGATTTTTTGAGCTAGACTTTTGTGATTTTTTAAAACAGGACTGTTATACTGTATTTAGATTTGGGAAATCTTTGAAGAATTTCGGGTTTAAAAAATTGGAGATTATGATACAGCTGGAGTTAATAATAGCGCTTCTTCATAAAAACACAAGAATTTTAATTCATTAGCTTCTAATTACTGATTTTTTCGAAAATAAACTGAAAAGTTTGAGTTGTAGGTCAATTACCAGAAGTGTCGTATTAGTAGATTTTAGTGGATCGTTCCAGGTGCTTGTTGGAAAGGAAAGGTTGGAAATAGAATCTTTTTTTCTCTTATAAGTATTTTAAGCTCTGTACTTTTTATAGTGAATTTCAACTGGATCATGAAATGATAATCTCATTCCCAGCCTATTTTTACATAGTGCATATCATTCATAAAAATCTTAAAATCAAAATGCACTTTGCCGATCTTCTCAAGACCAAAAGACGCTTCGAATTTCCTCCTCTGAACATCACCATTCTCTTCACCTTTAAAACTCTGTAGTCAAGAAAGTAGAGCGGATAAAAATGTAAATTGATCCAGTTCCTAATTTTTTTCCTAATAAATTGAATGGGCTAAAGACTTTTGAAAATCTGAATCTAAAGAAAACACCTTCATCCCTTTCAAAAATAGGGACAATAGCAAAGGGCTATAAAAGTTTTCTCACGGGCTGAGTTGGGACTTGTTGGGACTTGTGGGAGTCAAAAAAAGTGTTTTATTTCTTTTACTTCAAGAAATGAGTTTAAAAATATAGGATACGGAGTCCGTATCTTGAATCTCTGAAGGTGAAAGGCGGAGGTGGGACAAACGATTCTACAACTATTTTCCAAAGATGAAATAAGAGCATCTAAAATTCAAAAAGACGGAAGATCAAATCAAAAACTTTGCCTTTTTCTGAATGGGAAAGAACTAAAGATGAAAAATAAAACGAGGCTATTATTCAGAGGAAAGGGGCCCTTCATTTACTTGGAATTTTTAAGCCCCTATAATTCACAATATCGACCAGTTCTCATCGATATGGACGGCCCTTTAATTCTGCATAATGAACTTTTAGGGCAGGTTATGGCCTTTGAGCCTTGAGAACAAGAACGGGAGAGTAGAAATCTTGAGGAGGAAGTTGAGCTCAGATTACTTGGACTGATTATTATTATTTTTATCATATTCAGTTCTACTTTGACTGAGAGTTGATTGATATTTTAATGCTTTAGAATTCGTAAAATCTATTTCGAGTTAGAAAAAAAATTTATTTTAAACCTGTTTTTTGTCCTTTCCCAATCGGGACAAAAGGACCTGCTAGCATTGCAACTCTGAATTGTCAGTATCTACTTTGTCACATTAGCATTTTGGACAGGATTTTTGTAGAAAAAAAATCGGGAAAAATATCCCAAAAAGCTACTACCTGTCCAGTATTAGATTTCATTTCTTAAAAGGAAATTCCCTTTCCGCTCTTTCCTGTTATTATTCAGGTTTTTGAATCAAACCCGAACTTGTCCTTCGAATTCCACCGAAAAGGGAAACCACTTTAGGATTTAGCGTGTAAAAACGGCGGAATTTTAACGGGAAGAAAGGTAGTATTCATTTGTAAGTTGTAACTTGTAACCCGTCCGTTGTGGCTTGTTAGAAGTGTTTAGAGTTTAGAGCTATTTAAATTAGTGATAATATATTAGGAGCAATAATAATCATAATAATCTTTTGCTTTTAGTGTCGGGCGACGAGGAAGGGTTTGAGGCTTTGAGGTGAAAGATAAGAGGACGGGGAGATGAATAGTTTAAGTAAATCGATGGGATTTTTAGTTGCCGAAATATGCAAGGTTGTTCTATATTCTGATGAAAAGGTGGTTGACAATGTAAACCGAAAATACGAGTCGGGATTTAAAGACTTAAGAGGACTTTGTACTTTTCCCACTAAAGTTATTGTAATAAGGATCGTGACAATATGAAATGACCACAAAACCAGATGGAATGCTAATTAAGAGCCCGGTAAAAATGATCAATTATTTTTTCGATTTTACGAAATCCGATAGAAATTAGCTGAACTTTTAATCTTGTATTGACTGTCTTGTAAATCCTAGTCTGTATTTAAACCGAAATGCTAAAAAAGGCAGACCAGTTGATAGAACTTAGTAATTTTGGGGTTGGCTTACATTTTACATTTTCTAATTGTGGTCAAATGTGATTATTAAAAACGAAACACCCATATTCAATGTCTATATTTATATCTTGAGTCAATGTATTTTTTAAAATTAACAGTCAAAAATGATACAGCCGTCTAAGATACAGATTTACTTAATTTGTATAAATGAACGGATAAAAAATAATGGTTGCAGTCGACAGTGAATAATCAAAAGGTTCAAAACGACAAGAAACGCATCAAAGTTTCAAAAACTAAGTTAATATAGCTACTTGTAAATAGTAAAAGGGATTAGCGATTAGGGCATAATTTCACACATCATTTGTCAACTCCTTGAAGAGAAACTGTAACTTATTTGTATAACCCATCACCACCACCACCACCATTGGCTTGGCACTGACCCACCGACAGGTAAACTATATCTCGAGTCCATCTCAGTTCCTAAATTACTGAACGCTAGGACGGTAGTATAATATTAACTGGAAAATAATAAGGAAATACGATGAGATATAATGAAGTAAATGAGTAAATACCTTATTCTTGTTGATTGAGTTAATGTTTGGTTTACCTTTTGTTGTGTCCCTTCTTAAGGGCTCTCCGCTTCAAAGGACCGCTCGCTGTTTGCCAGGATTAACAAGGGAGGGACTTTGACAGGCCGAAACCGAAGTCCATTATCTTCGGAGGACTTGAAACATTTAGAATTTAGTTATTATTCCGCGAGACTACTGACTCCACGACGGAGCTGGACGACTTATTTACTTTTGTTGGGCTCACCTTTCAGTTTCAATGATCTTATCTCACCTGCCCTTTTCCTAATAAGAGGAGCTCATACAAAATACAAATGCATATGCCGAATTTCAATTCTGATGGTCAGTACAGTCAGTAGTTTAGATAAAGGTTTTGGCTAATACCGTCGGTCAGAGGCTCTTTCTTAGGGAATGAAATGAGGGAGGATTATGATTAGCCTTCGTTATTATGGAGTAAGGAGTGACAGACTTTTGGCCGAACGGTCACATTTCGATGAGATTTTAGGGCTGGAGGTTTTGATTGTGGGAGATGGGTTTGTAATGTTTAGCGGTGATTTGGTCAAGAAAACTTTGGGCAAGTTTCTGCGAAATTCGGGCAAGTTTCTGAGAAATTTTAACAGGTTCCTAGAATCTTTGGGCAAGTTTTTGAGTCATTTGGGTAAGTTTCTGGGAAATATTTACAGGTTCCTGGAAACTTTGGGCAAATCTCTAGATAATTCGTTAAAATCGGAGTAATTACAATCGTATCTCTGATATCAATCCCAAAAATGAACAAAACTGGAAAAACGGTCCTCAAAATCAAACCCCAAGGATTCAAAAAGTCTCTGAACATCTCCGATTTCAAAATCCATCTCTCCAATTTTTCAAAATTTGTCAAAAAGGGTCAAAGGCATCTCCATAAACCTCGACAACTACAATAGGCAAAGGTCTGGCACGGAGAGGAGGATTGGAACTCTTTAAGCCTCCCGATTATGTTATGATGATGTAGTATTCTGTTTCCCCTTCCGGAACAAAAGGCTTTAAAAGAGGGCTATTAACATAATAGGAGAAATTGAATCCCGGATTCCTCAATCTGACAGGAGGACTCTTGCTCTTTTCCCGTCAAAAAGCCCGATTTGCCATAACTTTGAAGCTATAAAATAAAACATGGTACAGAAGGTAGGTAGTAGGTAGGAGAGGAGAGATATTATATTAAGAGTTTATAGAATTCCCGAAATGTCAACAATATGTAGACATGTGGACAATGGATGACAAGGGAGTTGTTAGTTCATCGTTTCGGATGGGGCAAGGCAACTCTCCATTCTTCAACAATTGGGCATTGTTGTCAACCGAGGTTTTGACAATTCAGAGGGAGTTCATCGTCATCATCATCAAACTAAGGCTAAATAGGCCTGAGTTTGACCCGAAGTGTAATATTACAAATAGGGCTACACCTTGACATCTCCTGACATGAGGATCCTACTCTCGAAATTCGAACTCTACAATCTGGGACAGATTTATTGTAGTCATTCTCCTCTCTCTGGGTCTGCACTGGGTGACATTTATCGACTGCGATTTCATGTTCTAGAACGATCGATTTTTGAGGAATTTTTGAGCATTTTAAAATTGTTATGTGAATTGAATGGATTGAATATTGAGGTCCCAGTCCAAGGAATTCGTTCACAGATCCCATATGAATAAGTTGAGTCAAAAATCTGAAGAGCTCTCCGATGATTCCTGAATTGCTGATGAGGCTGAGGGACCCCGGCACCCTAAAACCACTCCAGTTCAGTTCTATAGAGACTATGGTTTTTTGGAGATGAGTTGACAGGGGAGCCCTGGGATGATGATGATGTTTAATATGTTGATGCTGAAATCGTGAATGTTGATGGGTTGGGTGACAAAAAAAGGCACCCAGCAGCCGAATATGACAGGGGATTTGAGTTGACATCGGATCGGTGGAAAGCAAACCCGGTTCCATTCCGGACGGGACTTACTAACCGAATTTGGAATTTATAAGAGCAGAAAGCCCCTTAATCAAGTACACTGATTCATGCTCTGGTTATGACGGAGGTAAATGTAGTTACAAGGATTGCTTAATGAAATCTGTGCAATATGCAGGCGTTTTTCGGTTTGAAAATTTGGTATTAAAATGATATAAAGTTCTGCTATAATAATGTATGAAGAAGCTGTATTATGGGGGTTGAAAGCTCTATAGATTGCATGGTCAATATTGATGACAAATCACTGCTGGGTGACCATTTTTCAAGCGTACAATGTACGGGGTTATGGATTTATTCATAGTTTTTATTTTTTGGGTAAACAAAATTCGCATTTTTACTGCAAATTAAGTGACATCCTACTTTTTAAATTTATGCATGGCTAGCCGGATTTAACTTCATTACTATTATTTAATAAGACTACTCTTAATCAGAATACTAACTACCAAGATGAATCTTGACCTATTATACATTTGTTTTTCATATACACAACAAATTTAGATTCAGACGTCGGATTAAGCTCTAAAATAATTGGCCGAATTTGAAATTTTATATTTTTCAAAATCCTCCTCTATAGCTTTACAAATCCAAAGAATGTATCCTAACTGGATTTCGAAACTGATCATAATCATTTGTCAGTTAGGCAGTCTCATTAAAAATGAAAATTGGGTTCCAGGTTTATACTCACCAAAGAATGTACTTTTTAGGAGTTGAAATCTTGAATTACAATTTTGACATTTTAAATGAGAGAAATGATTCAAATTAACTGAAACCCTGTATTTTTAAACTCAACCCAAGCTTCCAAAGTCCTTCCCGAATTTCTTAAAACAGAGGACCCCGAACAATTAAATGATCTATCCGCTATTCAGAACCACCACCACCAAATCAGCATTTACAAGCTTAATCCCAAGTGTAGTCAGTACAGAGACGGTACAACTACAGATATATCCAATACCTCCCTCATCTCTCCTTTAAAGGGAGACACATACTAAACTAAACATGATTTATGATCTGAACTCCGAAGTCTATGAAAAATGAAATCTAAACTCCTATAAAACCAAAACCATAAGGTCTGTACATGGTCTCTAAGCCTTAATAAACACGGAGTACAAAAAGGCAAGCTAAAGCTGAACAGTTTATGAGAGAGGGTGTATATCAGTAGTAGAATTTGGGAGGGACTAGAGAGGGTCCTTCGGAGGTCGGAGGACTTGGCTTCACATCTGTCCCACCAATCCTCAAACCCTATCCTAACTTTTTCCTCCTAAGCCGTCATACTTCATATCATCTATAGGAAGTTGAGCTGAAGGCAAAGGGTCAGAATAATTAGTAATAAGGATTTTAAATAATATAACATCTAGAGGGATATAGAGTGATGACAGTATCATTGGAAATGTAGTTAATGTTGTATTAAGGGAAATCATGAGTTAAAAAAATCGTCCTTCTCTACTTTGTCCAAGTGAGACTTGGTTAGTAAAAGTAATCACTAATCCCCTTCAGTCACAATCCAGACTCCAAACCGATTGTCAAAAATCAAGTCGGGGATTAAGGATTCAGTTTTGTTAGTCTCTTTGGGAAAGACAAGCTATTGAACGTTACGGTTTCATTAGATCCACTGCTCTGCCTTAGGGACATTGGTGATAATAAGAGTGACAGAACTCATCGATTAAATTGAACTTGCCTTACCGAATTCATCGATATTAGGAGAATTAAGCTGACTTTCTCCAGTGATTCTTATATTTAAAAAATACTTGGTTTTCTGACCAAAGTGCCGTATTAGTCGATCGGGAGGATTTAGTATTTTTCCGGACGGAAAGTCCAGATTTGAAAAACGTTGTCATTTAATTGATCGGGACATTTGAGATGATCATGGACCTTCGCCTTGGAGTTGACATCGGGAAGATGAACATGAACCAGGCTCAGAGTTCGAGTAAGTTGATGGTTTATTTTGTCTCCGTGTTTTATGCGACTGCTTTCACTTTCTTGAAATGGGTTTGTCTCGAATCGAGGCAAGTCATTGCGATTGCGAGGATCGTAATTACAAATACATTAATCAGTTTGGGAGTAATCGGTTGTAAAATATGATGGATGAAGAAATTTATCAAAATTATTTATATTTAGTTACTGCTCAACAGCAACGAGCTCTTATCTCTCTTAAAATTGATAATCAAATCATAATAAGACAGCCAACAGCACTAGTATGTTTGTTGGATTTGTTGGTATTTTTTTATCGTACATCAATAACAATTAAATTGGAATTGCTTAACAATTACCTCCAAATAAATAAAAACGAGCATTTCGGGATTGAAATACTAAACGCTTCCTAAAAGAAATTACGCAGACCATGTAATGGTTGCTCAATACACAGGTGAAATAATTCTTCGTCTGTTAAGATTTCGTTGTTTCAGTGAAACTAGGAACAATTATTTTGGAAGTACTTGATTTATATTAATTTAAATCACTTTTAAATAAACTTCCTGTACTAACGAAGTAGATTATTGATAATACTTATCGTGCTAAGTCAATTATTTAATTCAATCGACAATTTGAGTCTTCTGACGATGGCATTTCAGTTTTTACCAATTTCTCAATCTCATACCGTATTTTATCATAAAAGTTTTCTACAAGTAGGCGAGTAGACCTTATATACAGTAGTAATGGAATAAAAAAGGTCCATTCATTCCGGCTTTAATTTAATAGCTCAGTAAGTCACATTCACATCCCATCAAACACTACAAATATTGCATGTTAACCATAAAATTATCTCTAAAACGATCATCAAACCCACAAAGACAGAGTTAGGCATTTTAGACACGAATAAAAAACAACTGGGAAGAGAAATGGTGTTCCAACTCGAACTGATAAAAATCTGCAACATGGACAATTTTCCCATAACGCACCCCATTAAAAAGTTAGCTCACCGAAGAGTCGTAAAAGTCTCATCAAGTCATATGGCACACATTCAAATAACATCTGAGATAATAATTCAGATAAGAGGAACTGTGTGATCCTAGAAACCGATACATCCCATCATCTCTCAGTTACAGGAGATCCATTCACAGGTATTTTAAAGCATTTAAATGTAGATTCAGGTAGGGTAGGCCCTGAAATAACGGACCAACTGCCACCGAAATACCGGAACAGGCAGATCAGTCCTCGATATTCCTGATCATCCTCACGATGATCGTAGTTTGATGATACCCGGATTTGAAAATCGTGATGATTTCCCTCATCCGGGATTCATAAATTATTCGTCATGATTTCCATCCCTGACCAAGAACAGAGGGATGGAAATCTCTAAAAATACAGGCAAACCAGATACAAATTGACGGCCGGAAACGGGTTTTAAACGCTACAAAATGTCAATATCTCGACCTGAAAGCTGGAACAAAACACGGGGATGAGCTGATACTTATGAATTATGATATTGATGAGACTTTTGCTTTGTCCCTTGGTTAGTTTAGATATTGCCCTTTTGGCCTAACTTCATCATCCCCCTTTGGAGATGATACATGCAATTTAGTGAGGTAAATAATAGGAACGTGGCCCTTGGTTGAGGTAGCTAACTGGCAGGGGTGGCAAAGGCTATTCATACCTGCTCTCAAAACACCGGAAGTCGGGTTGTAGGAAGTTGGGGTTCCCCTTCTTCTGTTGATTCTAATTTCTAATATGGGTTTGAAATGAATCATGGTAATTTTAGGGACGGAGAGGATGCACTCTAATGTTACGGTGTTATGGAATTACGGGATAAATACCCGCAATCTGGCTTAACCCGTAATTTCATTCTTCGTTTTTTTTGGAGTGGATCGGAAGTGTGAGGTTCATGCCTTATCTGATGCAATCTGATCTTCGAAATAGAATTACAAAGAGTTAGGAAGCGTGTGGCTCTTCTTTATTTTAAGCCCTTGAGAGATTGTTAGGAAATTGCCCTTTGACATTCTCAACATTTCCTATGAGTTGTTAACATTTCCGTAGTGTTTGCGGGAGAAAGTTAGATCCGGGAAATGATTCCTGGAGGTCTTTCTATACAAGGGTTTTATGGATGAAATGTCGGATTTTTTAAAACCGTTTCAAGAAGAATATACTAATTGTAATGTGTTTTTGGTTTGATTTCAGGTCGGATTTTGTACGATATTCCATGCAAAGTGTGTCAGGACCATTCGTCGGGGAAGCATTATGGGATATTTGCTTGTGATGGGTGTGCCGGCTTCTTCAAAGTAAGTTGCCTTCAATAAGGTCTTCTTAAGATTCTTATCTTTTATTTACCTGGGAATCTTGTATCTGGACCCTTTGTGTTTAGGAAAGGGTGATGATTTACTTAGAGACAAGACAACATAAGACAAAATTATAAAATCATAAGTGAACGACATACTTGAATGAAAGATAGTTACCAAATTAAATGGACTTATTGAGTTTTTCTAGCTGTTTTGGAGGATTTGCAAAAATTTCGAAAAATTCAAAGTCAAAAAGTTCATGCAAATAGGGATTTCAATGGCAAAATATCTCTCAAACATAAAACTAACATCTATATATATTGTTGATATAAAAATATTCTGCCCAGATCCATCAAGAATCCTCTAGATAAAGCATTTAAAATATCCGATTTAAAATTAACGTGTGTTTTATTGTTACAAACTCATAACTGGATTAAAATGATATCAAGAAATGACCTTATAAATAATTAAAGCACACAAAACGTCTGTAAACTTTGCACCCACCATTCCCATAGATGAAAAACACCTCATTTTGACAGCTTTGTGAATACATGTGGAAAATGGAGTAAACAAGTTTGACTTTAATGTGTCTTGACTCTTGCCAGTTCCCTTTAATGTTTTATTATTTACCCGTCCTACAAGAAGGTTAAACTGAAAAACAATGCAAGGGTTCAAACCATCCAAGTGCTGAGAATGGTCCGGTGTTTCAAGTTTAAAGTTGAAGAAACTCCTTACTTAAACGATGCTTTTAATGTTACTTCCCACAGAGATCTATCCGAAGGAATCGACAGTACGTTTGCCGAAATAAAAGTGAAGGAGCCTGTCCCGTCGATAAAACGCATCGGAATCAATGTCGAGCCTGCAGACTCAAGAAATGCGTTGGTGCGGGGATGAACAAAGATGGTAAGATATCAGATACAGCTCAATTTAATTACCACAAATTGAACAAACTTAACCGAAACAATTACCCCTCCCAAATAAGTTCCCCAGTTTCATAAATTCCTTATAAAAATCTTAACTGAAATAGCCCCCCCCCCTTTAATAGACACCTAAAAACCACTCCCCATGGGAGTCTTATTTAGAGATTTATCTCGTTTTTAAAGATCTACAAAAGATGCTAAAGTCAAGTTGTTATTTTGTGGGTTATAGCAGTCCAACATGAAAGAGGGCCTCGAAACTCCACCCTCCGTCGTCAAATGTCTTTGTACTTCAAGGAAGGCCTGTCCCATCCACATCAGTCCTCCTCAACATCTGCCGCCGACCCTTCCTCAAGTTCCAGTCCACTCTCGTCCTCATCTTCGCCATCACCCTATTCTATAAATAGCCTCATCTCATCTTCCCAGCAATCTCCAAACGGGATGACTCAACAACAGGCTGACCTCATTATGCGATCAACGGGACAAATGCCCCATGGAGCTGTTCCAAGGCACCCCTTGTCCCTCCTGGGATTTGCATCGTCACAACAGAGGAATGTACACAGTCCCACGACGCCCCCGCAAGGGTCCCCCGATTCCATGACGTCTCCGTCAATCGGGATGACCTCCCTGTCCCCTCAGCAACAGAGGGGGTCCCCCGTCCTCAATGAAGAGATGAGACATCATCATTCTTCCAGACGGGAGTTGAACTTTGGAGGTCACCATCATAACGGGTCGGCCTTCGGGATGCCACCACTTGACTTGGTCATGAATGCCGTTAATAATGCTCAGAATAATGGTCATAGTCATCATAATGGACTTGGAATTGGTCCGGGTGGGGACAATCCGCTGGATAAGATGATGCTTATGAGACCACCTCTGTTTGGGATGCCTCAGACGAAGGTAATTTCCTTCATTGTGGTTATTTGGATTTGATACTGGGATTTGTAATTTTTGTGCTTTCTTGCTAGTATAAGCCCCTCCCGGGGGGGCAGTTAATAGATACCTTAAAAACCTCCATAATTTAAAGGAACCAAGGAAGTGATTCGAATATCTCTTGCTTCAAATGTTAGTTAATTAGTTAATCTTTAATCGCCGAGCAATTTTTTTTAAATCTAAATTTCCCATCATTTAAATTAGCCGAACACAAATTTAAGGAACTGGCAAAACAATGCAAGAAACTCAAACTAAATTTTCTTTTAAAATTGCAGTTCGGTTGGCCGGAAATGTTCCAGCACCAACTGGGCCTGTCGCCCCAAATCCCGCTGCCCCAACCCCAGTCCAGCCCCACCCTGGGTCCCTTAAACTTCACCCAAATGGCCCTACCCTTAATGATGTTCGGAACGGACACGTTATGCGAAACCGCGGCCCGCCTTCTCTTCATGAATGTCCGGTGGGCCAAGACGGTCCCAGCCTTTGTGTCCCTGCCCTTAAGGGACCAGCTCCTCCTCCTCGAAGAATCCTGGAGGGAGTTCTTCGTCCTCGGGGCATCCCAGTTCAACCTGCCCATCGAAATGGGGGCGAAGCTCATCTCGAATAACTTTAACGGTTCCAACGAACCCACGACCTCCTCATCCGGTGAAGACTCGCCCCAACGGGTCACCAATTCTAATAAGGGGAACAAGAGTTCAGAGGAAATCCTGAATGAAATCAAGGCCTGTCAGGAGGCGATGGAGAAGTTCCGAGAGATGAATGTCGATCATACGGAATTCGCTTGTTTGAGGGCAATTATACTGTTTAAGAGCTCTAGTTCTGGGGATGTGAAGAAGAATTTAAAGGAGGTGAAGGCGATTGAAGCCCTTCAGGACCAGGCCCAGTTGACCCTTAGCAAATATATTAGCATGGCTTATCCGAGTCAACCTTTAAGGTTTGGGAGGTTACTTCTTCTGCTGCCCTTGTTGAAGGCTGTTAGCCCTTCGACGATTGAGAACTTGTTTTTTAGGAAGACGATTGGGAATATCCCGATCGAGAAGATTATATGTGATATGTACAAATCCGGCCTGTAATTGGTTTTTAGGGGGTAGTTAGTGTTTATGTTTTTAAATTTGAAGAATTTTAAAATATGTGAATTATTAGTTAATTAAACTTTTTCCGGAAATTTTGAGTCTCTTTGGTCAAAACTGCAATGTTACGATCAATGAAATTGACCGTACGTATTGTATTTACCAGCTTTAAGTATTTTTGGTTTTAGATTCAGAATTCAGACATTATTGGAATGGAGAGGAATATTTGCCTAAAAAACAATAATTCATGTCAGTTCAAAATTATTAAACGTTACGTCTTTTGTTCTCTCTGAGTCACAATGAAATTCTTGTGAAATTAGTAGATTCCAGTGTGGGGTGGTGAAAGTAGAAGAAACTAATACTAGCGTATCTAAACAGATCCCCGAATTACAGCCCCAGCCTCAACCTTTAAAGGGCTTAACGTTTTTAAAACCCAACTTTACAAATTGCCTTACAAACTGTGCACATAACTGTATAAAAATTCCACCCAATCTAGCTCTCTAACCTAATATTAGAATTTAAACATAATTGTATTGCAGTTAATTTTTTAATCTAGGTTAGTCAAAACCCAAATGAAATCCATTGAATCTACGGCATTTCAAGGCACGACAATGCGATGTTACTTACATCGACACATCATCCAGAACAGTATTATCAAGCGGTTGTATATTTTTTAAATAAAAGTACAACTGCAAATTGCAACTTATAACTGTACTTAATTAAAATGTACTTTTAAATATATTTATATTTAGATAGTATCCTAATTAAAAAATTATTGACTATGTAATAGAAGCTCTCTATTTGAGACCATGCACCGAAATGATATTATCACATATTGTTAATAATATAATATAGAGAAAAATCACCGTGTCCTTAAATGTAAAACATAACATTACGTCTGTTTTACAAGTTCTGAAGCACCATTATGCATTAATATCGAAAATACAATAAAATGTATCTACTACATGAAAACCCTTTACGATCATATTTTTTGCAGTTCAAAGTTTCGAAAAATACAATTCAATAAACTTAAAGTGCTTCGTATTCATATCCACATAGTACCTTACCTGTTTTAAGTGTTTCCCACAACCTGATAGAAGTCCTAAAGCTCCTTGACAGAATAAAAACCTGACAGATTCAACTTCATAATTGTCAAATCCCTAAAAGGTTGATAATCCACTGTAATTCGTAACAATAGTAATCAAATGCTTTTACAATTTCGATTCAACTCAGGTGAGGATATCACAATACCAGGAAAAATCCGGGGGAACTATCCTTAGCATTTTCAGTCGAAAAAAACTGAAGTGTCGGTGACAAATTTGTTTGGGTCGGTATTTTTAAAGGGACTTGAAGAGTTCATTAGGACGGAACTTTTACATTGTAGGATAGGGTAGATTAACATTGGAGGGGTGGCTTTACTGCGGGTTAAATTGCGATTGTTCCGAAAAGAGTCCCGAATCCCCGATTGTTCCTTCATGTACTCCTGTCAAGTACGTTTTGAGAAAGAGTTGGGACTTACAAAACCCTAACTTGGCAAACATTGACAAGATTCGTTTTTCGATGCAATTGGTATTGGTGATGATGATGTGAAATGTGAATATTATGGGAAGTCACCACCCCACCGGGCTATTACTGTTCAAGGGTGACGAAGAGGATAAAGATATATTTTTTGCAAGTAATACGGACTCTGAGAAACTACTTGTAAAGTAGAAACGGATGGTTTGGTAAGTTCATATGCAATGATTTCATTGATTAGTTACTCCTAAATAAGTCCCCATGTTCCCTATTTAAGTTGAAATATGAGTCAACAGTTTACCAAAATTTCCTAAATATAGACCCCCCCTGCCGAAATATACCCCCGTCATTTGAAAGAAAATGGTCTTGAGTCTTGATTAGAATTGAAAAAACACCATAATATCAAAAAATTCTCGAAATTTTAGATTTTTGAATTGAACAATCTAATCCGTTTAAAAATCTCCGAATTATAAACCCACCCCTCTGGACTCTTGGCTAGACATTACAAGAGGAAAATCAACTGATCTTTGAAAATGTATTTTAATTCTTGTATCCGAAATTTTAAAATGTGGCCAATCTACCTAACACAATTATTTATGAACTATCCGAAACGGATTACAGAGGCACAAGGTAGAAAGTCTAGAAAGGTCATGAGAAAGCAGATGATCTTCTGCCTTGTTTTGATTCTTTACGATTGTTGTGTCGAAACTGTAAATAGGAAATTACATTGAGAATTCACATGCCGGTTTAATTGTCGAAGGTCTTGGAGTGGAAGCGCTCTTATATAATGGGACCACAATAAGAGGGAATTGCAACAAGTGATTTCGATGATGTATTTATTCCCTTCTGAATTCGATTCTGCATGAGCCCTACTATTATGGTATGTATATACGAGATGAGATTTTTGAGATTTATTGTACACAATTATACATATAAAAGTATGAGTACTTCTTCAAGGGCTTCACTTTGCTACCCAGCAACTTTTTAAAAGACCCGAAGGGGTCGGATCGTCGGATGGGAGAGATGTAACCCTTGGTTCTATAAGTTGACTATGTAAAACATAGTGTGTCAACGTCAACAGTGCTTTGTCCCTGTGGGAATTCCCAAAATTTGCTTTTATTCCTAATTCGAAGTACTTAATTGTTAATTATAGTAAGCAAACTATTGACAAGTTTCAGTTTTGACAGACACTTATTTAGCGCTTGGTGAGCCATATCTAGGATATAGATGAGACTATATCTAATTTACAAACTACCAACATATATTGTATCTATGAAGAATTTATGACTGACAAGTGTACATTTTCAGAATTTTAAGGGAATTTTTATTTTGCGAATGATTCTTGGTTTTGAAGCAACACATGCGGTTATTAACAATAATTCTTACAATATGAGCCTGTGCCTGCCGATACGAGGTTTAATGCTTAATCCTCAAAATTAAAAAATATTTCTCTATTTTAATATTTTATTTTCATGTGCGTTAGTTCATGATAATATTATGTTTACAATTCCTTATTTATTCATACAGTAATAGCGTTAATTCTATTTAATTTGCGGTTTTATCTGTGAATGTCGGTGTGTAAGAAAATCCAGATATATTTAAATTCTAAAACTGAATCCAGTAGGAAAAACACGATTTCTTAACAATCGAAAATAAATAAGGATACAATTGGGATAGCGTTTTTTAACATTGCGGGATCAGAGATTCAAACCGTTTATCGCTTCTAAAGGTCTGTAAATAATTAATTGTGAAATCAGATCGTTCGGGTTGATGCCTAGTTGAGATAAACATTTTCGAATAAAACAAGTCCAGATGTGAATGAAACAGGGCTAGTCAAATACCTAAGAGATTAATTAAATTTTAGTTTCCATAATTTGTTTTTACCAATTACTCTAAAAAAATTAATATTCATGAACAATGGAATTGATTAAGTGCTCTTATATGAAGGAAGCAAACCAAATTGTATTACTATTATTATTAAATCGAAGATTAACACAAGATAACCCAATAATAAATCGTCTTCTTTAAAAAAAAAAACCTAAATCATATAAAATATACACACTTGATCCTTGATCCATGAATAACAATTAACGAGTCGGAACAAAACAAACCCTGCTCAAATAAGGATCCCAAAGCAATTACAAAAATCCTCATACAAATCTCCAAAGAATTTGCCAAATTCCCATGTTCCTAGTCATAAAGCATTGTATTTTCCACCAGGAATTAGCCCATAAAGCCATGTTATAATCCATTTAACATAATAAAAAAGGACAAGGTGTTTGGGTGATTTATGTTCTAGAGGACAGACCGGAGGATCCCTAATCTCCACCATAAGGAGAGAGGAATCATATAAAGCGATATGATGAAAGGGAGTTGTTCATAAACATTCCTTGTCCATACCGATACAATTATCCTTAGTACGATACACAAAACCATACAGACCACAAGCCAACCACATCAACAACACAAAAAAACACAGTGCATACATACATAACTCGTAGAGGAATCTCTGGAATGCAAAGATTCCCAAAAATCTCGACCCTTCGGCCAACCAAATCAAAAGATAAATAACTTTTAAGCATTTTTCACACGAGAATTCGAGAATAAAGTCACGAGCTACAGAGCCGTATTCACAACAATCAAAATCCTCAAAAATCCCCAGAATCAAACAGGATAACCCTTCAATATTCTCGGACAACCCAAGTCATAACCCTGACTTTAAACGTAAAATCCGCTATTTTGCAGCATATTTTTGCAGTAATTTGGAGAATTTAATGTTTTAAACCACGGTTTCTTACGCCTATGCCGGAATTGATGGAAAAAGTTTCATAAAAGTCACATCCGTCGTCCCCCAACATTCTTTAGCAGGTCGTGAGTTAACCTATGGAGTTATGGATTGTTGGCTGGGATGATTTAGAATTTTAGATGCTTCTTATCTTTTGAAAGCCAAACCGTTTAATTGCAACCTTTACAAGGCGCATTTAAAGGATTCTTTAAGAGACGATAAAGATAGGGGATAAAACGATAGCTTTTTACGTTTTTACTGGCCGTGTCCAACCGGACGGAGCTGTAATCCGCAAAAAAGGAAATGGATGGAGGAATGTGGAGATGATGATGAGTTGATTGAATTTTGATGATTCAATCCTCGAATAGGATATAAGGGTTATGTTATGTCATTAAAGGAAGTAAAAATTTTAGAGACGGAGATCAGGTTCTTGTAAGAGATTTTGGCAATTTTTTGGCAACTGCACTGGCGTCGGGTGTCTGGACGGGAGGGGGATGAAGAATTCAATGTTGAGGTTCAACAATCAACTCTGGTGTTTTTTTAAGCTTGTAGAGTAGAACTTGTAGAATTGTAGATGACGAGGAAAAATCCTATCCGGTCAAGTTTCGGTGAATTTATTGATGGTATTAATTGTATTGAGATTCATTGACAGGAAATATCGAACGTTAATTCCTTTCTTGTTGTTGAATTTCAAGATTTCCGCATTGGAATCTGGATCGGGCTTAATTTATTTATCTTTGGAGACATTCCTTGGTTTGGAATGTTAATCGTGCCGACTTTTTGAAGACGGTTGATCGGAACGGTTTTTATCTGGCCTGGTCTGTTGCAGGCAGTACGAGAAAAGGTTTTAATGTTGCGAATTTTAGATTTTTCAATGAAAAGAGAGACACAAAGCAATTAACTGAAAAATTAAGTCCCTATCGGTTGTCCCCATTTAAAATATAACGTTATTCCTGTGGAAGTTCATAATTATTTCAAATTCAAGCTCAGAGCTGGTTGGAGTGCTCGAACTTCTAATACAAATAAAATTTCGAGTCCTAAAATTTTTCTTAAATTTTTGAACAATGAAAATAATGAAATTCGAGTTATTATGGGAATATTCACAGTGTTAATACGAACTAAAACAAAAATCAGGCCTACCGCATTTACTGAATTAAGTCCCCCCTTCAAATAACTACCTACTCTCGATACCCTTTCAATGTTAAGCTCAATCTGCCCAATGCTAGTAATCAATTTTTTCAGATCTTGGCATTTTAAAATACTTCCCTGGGGGACTTAATTAAGGAAATACAGAATTATTTGCCCTAATAACTTTCAATTGACTTTGTATGAGAACACTAATAATATTGCCAATTTTAATTTTTAAAACTTTAAAATGCTCCCGATCGTACTGTAACACCTAATCATCAACAAACCCAAATCACCATCCAACTAATCGACCTTATCCATTTCAAACCCTCTTCCAATCCATTCGAAATGGGATAATCAGAAAAACCCGTCTTGTAACAAACATTTCTCATCCTGCCTAAATTTCCTACGGTTGCGGTCTCTCCCTCTGCACCCATACATCCCTATAAAAAACGTATTGGTAAGCTATTAGAGAACAGTAGCTGGTTCCTCCGGAGCCGGAGGAATGTGATCTTCATCTAAACAAAGAGGAGATTGAATGGATGAAATACTTTACCAAAAGGAATTCCATACAAACAACATGAACAGAGAGAGAGAGAGTCTACACGCTTTCAGCTTAAGAACTTTTCAGACCTCGTCTCCAACTATTACTTCTACCGTGTTGACCGTATGAAATAGCTTAAATTCCGCTATACAGCCACCACAATTTGTACTTATTCTTATGATCAGAATCGTAGGATTTTATATCCCATTGCAGCTCTTTATATAAGGTGTTGCCGGAAAAAACGGTCTGGAAGTCTCAGGTAAATGGTAAATCTCCCAGAGGTATGCAATAATAATAATAATAATAATGATAATAATGATAATCCCCATCGCTCTAACAAATCCACCTCACATTCCAAATTCCAACAGGATCCCATATCCCATACATTGCTACTACTCCTATATCCAAGATCTCATTTATTATTGCTATATTACAGCTTGTGCCTGTACTTAATGGTGTAGTAGTAATGGTAGTAGTGGCACGGGATTCCCTTCAAACTTCAAAGGTTTAACTGCTTAAAGAAGGACGATAGAGGTTATATCATAAGAAATACAAGTCCAAGATGATGATGATCAGGTTGATACTTAATCATTACTCAATAATATATTTATGTATCTTGTCCAGGTGAGTCTCATCTCTCTGTCTCTCTCGCCTCAAGTTCAAGAGCAGAGTCGTCTTAAAGCCGCCTCACAAACCCAATTCTTGCCACAAGTTGACTTGAACGGTTCCAAGATCATCATCTCCTGTCCATAAAATCTGACGAGATCAGATCGAGGCACACCTCATCTCTGCCACCACCGGCTTAATTGGCTCGCAACTTGGGAACTATCAGATTATTAATTGGAACTTGTCACGAACCCAGGAATAACCTTACTGAACTCCCTCTGTCTAGCAGTAGTTGTCGTAAAGTTTTGGGTGTTGTGGTTTCCAACCCAAGTGACATTTTGACGTTTCCGGAAGTCCAGCAGAAGTCTGATTTTTTGTTAGAGCTGAAGTAGGCGGTAGGTATCGGAGGTCGTGAGATTTTTGGAGTTGGACTTGATCTTGTCATTCACCAGTCTTTGTTTGCTACGTGGACAGGATCGTTTGGCGACGGTGTGACTCTGTAATAAAAGCATTGTTAGGTTCGTGATTTTTTTTCAGAGGAAAAAATTGTGGAATTTTGCAATGAATTTAAATGGAGTGAGGTCTTGGAATGGAACACGCGTAGCCTTCTCAACGGTTCAGGAATTTACTGGATTATTGTGACTCCGGATTGGATTTGCACTTTTTTTCTGGACATTATAAGTTTGAGATTTTGATCTAAAAATGAATGCATGGAGATTACGAGCTTTTGGCGAAAACAACTTCAGTTGGGTAAGGTTATATTTTTTTTAAAGCAAAAGTCATTCAGAGCGATTTTATTGTAGGCTTTAAGCTTCCAGCTTTAGAACAATTCCGACTAATTAAGCAATTTTCCTAGCCTTTTTTACCCCAACCAGTTTTATTGAAGTCGTATAAGCATGTAATAAGTACGTAGAGAGAGAAGTGAATTATTGTTATTATTTTCGATGGCTGATTGTTATCGATTCGTCTATAATCTGTAATCGATTATCTCTTCATATTTCGCTTCAGGATCCAGACTCCTTTTCATATTCCTTGAGGTGGGCGTATGGAATGGCTGAGATGATGATGGGCTAGGTCCCTGTTTTTTTATTTATTTGCCATTTTTGCCTACTGATTCCGATCCATCATCTTAATCTATATGGAAGGATATTAAACAATAGGATAATCATATAATCGTGTGGCAATAATGTTGAATTGGGGTGCAAAAAATCATCTTCTAAATAAGGGTGATTTGTGAATTGTTTTGGGTTGCTAGTTTTTGCCAAATTTAGGGAAAGGCTTGAGGTTTTATAACTAAGCACATTCCAATATTATGGTAATTTGGCGAGACCAGGGGATTTTAATTTGAAGATCAATCTATACTTGTTATTCCAGTCCCCCCGGATTAACCACCCCCAGCAAAAAAAAACGTATATATTTATTTCCGCCACCCTTTATCTACCCAAGTTATTCCAACCCCCTCGAATTAACCACCCCAATCAAAAAATCCCATGTCCGAATCCGTATTTTATCCAGCAAGTCATAAAATTGATTAAAAACCCAGTCCAATCAGTTAAGGTTGACGCTAAAACGCCCCTGAAACTCTCCGTAGGTTGTGACAAGGCAATCAATCACCTTCGCTAGTTGGCAGCCCTAATTTGTATCAATAAATAAAGGATATAATACGGACTCATTAATCATTAATAATAAATTACTGACCTTTTTATCTTCCAAGTTTTTTATTTTCAATCTGAAAGGGATCCTATTCACCAGATTACATACTTCAGATTTTATTTTACGGGATCAAAAAAAATCAGCATGTATTGTACAATTTTCCGCATTTCCACCACCACCACCACCTCATCATCTTAAATCTGATCTTTGTGAGATCTAGATAATAATGTCGAGGGGAATTGTAAAATGTAAGCCCCACCTTATCTGTGAATATCCTGTTCGATTATCGCTAATCTCTCCTACTGTACAAGGGTTAAAAAAGGTCTAAAAAAATGTAAGGAGTTGAGGAATCCAGAGATCCTGCCTGACATTCAACTTCAAATTTTACAAGCCTTCAGATCAGAAGCCGTCTTGGAAATGTTCGATATGGTTGATCAAATATCGTGATATGATAATAAATAACTTAAAGAATACAAGTCAACATGCGTCATAAAGGGATTCTCTTAAACTCATGTCTCAGGTGTATGGAATGCAACTGGCAGAAAAAACTAAACAATTGAGCTTATTCATCTGATTCAGAACTATTAAAAAGAGAGCTGTATGAGCTCTGTATGAGCTTCTAAGATCCTAACCTTGTGAAAAATTGCACTGAATTTTGCAAATGACAGATATAATATTATTCTGTATATATTAAACGGAGAAAAAAGTGGTAGAGCAGAAGTCAATCAATATATTTGATGACAAGACTGTGTCAAATTAAAAACGTTGATAAAAATGTTGGATGATAAGTTGCTCTGCTTGTAGATCGGATGATGATGACGGTCCATAAATTATCTTACGGTCATTTAAAGGGCAGTTGTAGTAATCGTCAGTGTATGTAGTCGAGTTTTTGGAAACGTAAGAATGTTAACGCTTAAAATGCTAATCGGCGATTTTTTTCGTGTTCAATTTTTGCATTTTTAAGGAAAGTACATTAGCTGATGAACAAATTAATATATTTTCGGGTCTGCAGTCTGGAGTCTGTGCACACATTTCTGAATCTGTGATTTGAATCAAAGAAATTATGTCCTCTTAGAATTTTTTTTGCGACGAAGGATTAAACTAATTAATATTTCAACGAATACGAATCCAAGTCCAAGCTCATTTCTTATCGATCCTATTGAACCCGATCATAAAAACATTAAATTCAAATTCTATTTACTTTATTAATAAAGTTTCAAAAGAAGTTCGTAGCACTACAACAAATAAGTTACATTATAAATTACAACTCTACTACATTTTAAAATTA
Organism: Desoria tigrina; assembly: GCA_906901685.1. Classification (NCBI taxonomy): domain Eukaryota; kingdom Metazoa; phylum Arthropoda; class Collembola; order Entomobryomorpha; family Isotomidae; genus Desoria; species Desoria tigrina. Next base: position 6,276,646 of record CAJQTU010000023.1, on the reverse strand, counting down.
CAATGCCCAATCTGAAGCAAATTCTATCTCGCTTCTCGCAAACTTCCCTCAAATACCTTAGATTTTTTATACAAAAAATAGTCCAACAAACCTTGTTCATTGCAATTAGCAGAAGAACTAAGTGACTCAAAATTGGAGACTGGGGAATGTACTTAATTTCCGTTCATTTTTTCGCCTCATTCTGCAAAGAATTTCCTACTAATTGTGTTCTTAACGGAAAGTAGACAGATAGGCAGAGCTGAAAGGCTGATTGAATCATTTTAATTTATGTATCGCTGTATCTTGTTCGCTGAAACGTATCATTCCATGGATGTAAATTGAAACTTGAAACTCGAATCTCGAAAGCACTTGACTTAATAGCCTAATCATTTAATCATTTAAATCAAATATTAGCCTTTTATTATATCCTCTTTCAATGCTAACTGTCTTTAATAGAGCCTGAATTAGGGCTTCATTATATTATCTCATTGAGGTGATTAATACGTTGGAATACCCTTGGCATTTAGAATACTGTAGTTTTTTTTTCAAATATTAATAAATATATTATAATAATTATATTTATTGTCTGTATCTTACGAATTTCTTGAAATTTACCCCGGAATAACATCCCCATCTCCCTTGTTTACGATATTAAACTATCTAAGCCTCCCTGGGGACTTATTTCAGTAAATGCGGTATACAGATACCAATTGATGGTTGATTTACAACAGAAATATTCTGACTACAAAAGAAATTGATATAATATATTGCTTTACAACAGATAGTCCTTTACATTACAGTCAACTGTACGTTCAATCAGCCTTGCCTCGGGAGCAATTAATCCTCATTGTTTGCTAACACATTGAATTGAAGTGTGTGTGTGTGTATGTGTTTTTATTAATTACTTTTGATTAATTAATAAGAGAAAGAAAAAATCTTTCCGGAGAATTCAGCTGTCGGTCATATTTGAGCTGATACTTTTAGTTCTATTGACTGCTGAATCTGCAGATTTGTTATTATTCGTACTTGGATTTAATTTTGCATAAAAAATAAAATTGTCGTATTTTTAGTACCTTCATAATGTGGCCATTTGGAATTCGTTGAAATTGGGTACTTCCTCAAATGCAGAATAAGGACTATACAAAGGAATTAAGGATCTTTAAAAATATTATGATAATTTAATAATAGGTAGATGTAGGTACAATTAATTTTCGAAGCCAAGGGCCAAGGTGTTAACAAGCAATAAACCATTTCTAATCTGAAGCCAATATCAAGGACAGTCGTTCTTGTTGTAGAGAGGAAAGTGAACAAATTCCTCTGAAATTTTAAGAACTTCTTAAGATTTGACCAATACTACATTTGATGGTAACAATGAATGGCATAATTGGCTGATTTTTTCAGTAAAAAAAATTGCTCAGAAATGCTCGATCTAAATCCACACAATTGACCATAAATATGTATGTTAATAGTGTTAACACACGTTTGTCATTGTTACTCCTTGAAAGGTTAGGACTTTTAAACATTTGAACATTTAAGATTTTAATGCAAAACATATAAGCTTTTCTCATGAATAGAAACGGACAAGCCGAACAATAGTTCTTTGGAATTGCTAGCCGTTTTTGTCGAGATTTATTTGTCTGACTTGCGATTTCATTTACTGATTTCGTTCCACTCCTGGTTGCTTTGATTCCTGAACTTTGATTTTTGGATTAGGATTATGAGGAAGGTGGTTAGTTGTTGGTATTTGGTCTGAATGTCATCTATATGCAAATTTAATTTTTAATGTCATGTTTTAATTCGAAAACGCTGCTTTGTTGATTTTAAGAGACTTGAATGTAACTCTTGATCAACTGTTAAAAAGGGAAGAAAGCAATAAAAATCTTTGTATAAGGACAAGTTTGGTCATGAGGAAGCTGGTTCAATCCTTGTGTTTTTGGTCCAATAATAAAAGCAGTGTGGCAGTCTCAGAGGTGACTATTTTACTGTCGTCGAAGGTGGTTATTATCTGCTTGTCATATCTTATTGTAAATCGCTACTTGATTAAAGTAATTACTATCTATCAATCTCAGAGGAGTCCTTATCCTCCTCCTGATCAGATCTGTAATTGGATCTTTACAGATTTACAACCACATTAAGAGGGATCTTGATCACTTTGGATAGAACATAGAATATACTGGGAAGGTCATGATCATGGTGATCTTGGTGGGCTGGCCAATCTATAGACGGATGATAGACGTGACATTTGACATTTACCTCTTGTGGTTGACAAATTGAAATTGTAGATCTGACTATTGAAGTTGACATATTTAGAAATTGGAATTTTTTTTACGAATTTGTGTTTTTTGTGTGTTTGATTGGCGTTTATGTTCATAGCTGTAAACTTAATTGAAAAAAAGTTATTATAGATATTTAAACAAACAAAGATATACACTGCAAATTATAGGATAATCAAGGCGAATGGATCAGTTATCTCAGAGATTCATAGGACCGATACTTCTACGACAAATATTACTGCGACAAATACACTATAAATACCAAAATTATATGATTATCATACAAAATCATATTGATATCCAGAGACAAAAGCTATCTTTTTACGTATTTGAAGTTACGAAATCATACATTTTTGTCATTTTCATACCGATCTAAGCAGGAAACTCAATTTTTACAGACCCTTAAACCAATTATTTCGAAGGATTCCTTGAACCATGTTAACTAATGACCAAAACTTGATAAAATATCCAATAATAGTAGAGTAGAACGTATTAAAACGAGCCACTCAAAAGTTTCCTGTCATCGGGCGTATTCCAGAACTTCATCAATCCAGCCCGTCTAATCATAATCATCCAGTTCAAAGAGTCCCAACTTCTTCATTACATTTACTTTATATTCCACCAATTCAAAATAATAATGGCACAGCTTGGCGTCTCTCCAATTCATCCCTAACAATGTCCATGCTAATTCCTCCAAGTCACCAGAACGAATAACATAACATGACACATGACATCTTATTATAATCGAGGCAAGGAAATAATATGCAAAATAATAATATCACAAGCCTCGAAGAATGCAGTTTTCATAAGTGAGATAGGAAAATGCATATCCTTCATCCTTAGGGCAGTCTCTTGTATTTTTATCCTAGCTGGCCTCTATTATTAAATGTGTTATTAGCATTTTAAGAGATTGATCTAGGAACAAGAGCTGGTAAGATTCGTAAAGAAAGAGACGGAGTGAAAAATGTAAGGCTTATTTGCACAAAGGATAAAAAAGCAAGAGGAGTTCTTTGGATTGTTGAATAAATAAAAGTACGAGATGCATTTGTTTTGTAACCTGAGGAGGTTTTAAACCCAGCCCATTGAAACAATGCGGTTTCGGTGGATGCAAAAAAAATCCTTGCTAAAATACTTTTAGTTTCAATCGAGGAATTTGCTGTATTCTTATAGAGGTGTACCGCATTTCTCTAAATAAGGTCCCCACCTTTTAGAATAAAAGCCCCGTTTTCATAGAGGTTGCAGACAATGACTTCCTCCGGAATAACTCCCCACCCCCAGGATTTGATTAGGAATTTGCCCCAGGGGTCTTTTGCCAGTAAATTCAGTAGTAGTAAAGCATCATATCATTTCATACTCGAGCCGCTTGAGATGTTAACTTATGTTATGCGATGCTGAGAATTCAATTTCAGAATGTGTCAGGTCCGTAAAGTCAGGTAAGATATTGTTATTGTCGAGATGGCTTGAATGGTTGAAGACTCCCAAAGATTTGAGACTCAAACTAGAAGGTTCTTCAAGGCCAGCCGGGTTTTGCATAATAAAAGCGAAACAAATGGTTTTTGAGATCTGAAAGGAGATGAGCTGCTTTTTGCACTAATAATATTATTATTATATTATATTTTGGGTGTAACTAAAGTCCAAGACGTTTCTACATTTTTGTATTAAATTAAAAGCATCTACTTTACACAACCATCCTCCAGCTCGAAACTCCCTTGTCAATTGTTTCAATTTCCAATCCTAATTTATGACATGATCCGCATAAATCTCCTTCATTGTCCTATACTGTAATATGTTACAGGTATCTTTCGTACGATCTCTGGAGAATCCAGACACCTCGACAGGAATTGGCCACACTTTGGGCAAAAAACTGACTCTGTTGCTTATTGACAATGATGATATTTTGCCAATTTGAGCAATTATAAATTTAATTAATGACTTCTGAAGTGTCTTGAGATGTTGAAGACAATTATTAGCTAAAGTAACTTTTCCCTGTTTGCATTGTACAAATTGATTGAGAACCGGCTTTTTCCTCAAAGCTTACCTCCCATGCTTGCCCTGCTCGAGGCCTTAATTATAATAAAGATATATAATGAATGGAATGTTAATCAATTAATTTTTAAATAATTTCCAGGCTGGAATCCTCCTAACTCTCCTCACAATTAGTCTACCTTCACCAGTACATTGTCGACCAGTAAACTCCGCCCCAGGGTCAACGAGTTTGGGTTTGGATGAATCATCGCCACATCGAGATGAGCCTTTATTCTTCGATTCCCAACGGGATCCGGAGGATTTCAGGTCCAAACCGATGAATAATTCGGGGATGATTGTCCGTGTGATTG